>JAKSZU010000016.1:57107574-58387425 GCA_026018925.1 Tupaia tana
ATGCATGCCCAAAAGGAGAATGGAGAAGAAGGGATTGTGGTGTGGTCATCTTCCCTGGGAGGTGCTTTCTTACTTTCTCTCTTCCTCTAGCTCTGTCTCTCTCTATCAAGCACACATTACCCTATAGCAAATTTTAAAAACAACAACAACGAAAAAGATTTTGAGAATTGTTGGGTTAGATCAAATTAAGCAAATGTCTTTGGAGGAAAGGGTATGGATATGGGAATGGTAATAATATGCTGTGTGTACAAACAGGTCTGACCATAGAACACCCATTGACATTTGATAGGCCCATGGACCACTGTTTGGGAAATATTACTGAAAATCCTCTGAAGCCAAATCAGCAGAGATTTAGAGAGCTAACCTCGCTGCATTCTGCTTGGGGATGGCACCATAAACTCTGCAGAGAGACTTAACAGGCCAATAAAACTTACTACTGGGACTTTTGAATAAATGAGCAGAAAAATATTATTTCGAACATTATGTATCTTTATGTTAATGTTCCAGAGAAATAACTCTCTGGTTATAGAGTCAGGAACAATCTAACTTCTTCTGAGAAGCTGGGTTCTGTTTGTCTTGTGGCCTTCATGAACTGTACACCCGATTAGGTTGCCGCCTTCTCCATGGCTACTAGCTTGGTGTAAGTTCTGTGGCCCATTATTATAAATAAGTGGTTAGAGATTGGCAGACCAACCTCATTCCTATCCTCTCTGTGCATACCTACCTTGTTTACTTTTCCTCCTCTTCTATTAATAATTTTAAAAATCTTTCCCATTATCTTTTTTTCTTTTCCTTTTTTTTTTTTTTTTTTTTTTTTTGTTGAGAGATTTTTTGCTGTACAGTGCATGCGTTCGCTGGAAAGACAGAGAGAGACAGAGAGATAGACAGTGAGAAATCACCCCCCAGGAGGATGACCACATCACAATTCCTTCTCCTTCATTTTTCTCTCGGGATCTTGGGCACACACGCACACGTGTCCAGCATGAGTTTTAAGCCACTGGGTCCAGGACTCGAACTGTGGTCAACTACATGGGAGTTCAGCGACATAACCATTACATCTATCTGCTGGTCCTCCCACCATTGTCTTTTAAGCTCCCACAAATCCTTTATGGTCTGGAGCAGAAATATTAAGTGGTATGTAAACTTACCTATCACCATCTCACCTACCTAATTGGTACGTTGATTCTGGCTTATCCGAGATGGTGACCCTTTGGGCTTATCAACAGGCTGATATGCTGTTGACATCTAGCCACAGCTGTGGTGAGACTTAGGTGCTTGGTTCCTGGGCATGCAGTGCTTGCCTCTGGAGACTCTCAGGTATCCTTGACAGGGTCTTGCCATGCCACAACTCTACTCCTATCCTTCAGCCTTGCTTCTTTTTTTATTTCTCTAATGAGGACAATTTACGAAGTTATGTTGTTCATTCATAAAATATTTTTGTTCTACATGCATAGAAAAACACAGAAAAATACATCATGACTTCTCAGACAACCCAATATGTTTTGTCCTCTATATACTACTAATAGGGTATAAAAATACTTGACAGGGTCCAGCAGACAGCGTAATAGTTACATCGCTGGAGTCCCATATAATCAGTCATGGTTCGAGTCCTGGACCTGGCAGCTTAGAACTCATGTCCGGCTCATGTGCACGTGTTCCCAAAATCCTGAGAGGAGACTGGAGGAGAAGGGACTGTGGCATGACCATCCCTTCTTGGGGATGATTTCTCACTTTCTGTCTTTCTGTCTCTGTCTCTTGGGCAAGTGCACACACTGTATAGCAAAAATCTCTCTTGGAAAAAAAAAAGCTTTACAGATAGATGATAGTCCATGAAGTTAGAACTACAAAGGACCTTATAGATCATCTATTTAGGGATGGCGAATAGGTTTCAATTGTCATGCTATCTCTACTCTATTAGGTGACCACCCAAAGACTTCTATTGAGCATTCCGGGCCCAGAAGGAATAAAGGCTGAATCATTTAGTGATGCCTGCTGTGAGCATAGCATGAAGGACAGGAAGTGTACACTATTCATTTTCTATCCCCAGTCTCTCCCTTTTTGACCTATGAAATGACCTAAGACAGAGAGAACACAAGAAATCAAGCATTCTTATTGAGTCCAGAACTCCTTTCAGCTCTATCTTACTGATGTAATTATTTTTCTTCCAACTATAAAGTTAGTAAACTAGAGCACCAAAAAATTAAGCTACTTCTAGATTTGTCATTTAATTATAAAATTAAAAAAGAACCTAGACTCTGTCCTCTTTTGTTCTTTTCTCCAATTTTGAGAGTTAAGAAACAAGGCCTCTCCTGTACTCAGACCGACCCACCCACCTTGCTTTTGTCTACACTTAGCCATATTTTCATGATTCCTTTTTTTAAAATAAATCCTATCTAGTTTATTGAGACATGTCCTCCAGTAAGTTCATTCTCCCTGGGTACTTCTTTGGGAAAGGATGTTGCCAACCAAAGCCAAACCAACAGGTCTAAGACTCTACGCTACATTACATTCTCTTTTCTAAGAAAGAAAGAAAGGAAAAAAAAGAAAGAGAGGAAAGGGAAGGGAAGGGAAAGGAAAGAAAAAAGATGAAGAGATTATCATTTTAGAAACATCAAATTAGGTAACTTTGCTATCTCAATATGTAATATTGAGAAATGTTACTCTGGAAAATATTAATCATTTCAAATAATAATCCAGTTGAAACTGAGATGAACAGTTTATGTCTCTTAATGATTTTTTTCTTGGGACAATGGAATCCTTTTCCCTAAGCAATTAACTTGCTAATAAAAAAAAATGGTGCTGTGCTGTTTCTTCTTTGCATTGGTTCGTCAGAAATCAGGTTAGCAGTCTTGTTCACTTTTTTTTTTTTTAATATGTATTAAGAAACAGAGAGCCAGGTACCCTTGACAAGGTCTTGCCACACCACAATCCTACTCCTAATCCCCAGCCTTCCAGCCAGCCAAGATCCTGGGTGTGCCTGACATGTCCAAGTTGACCCAGGATCTGAATTCAGGATCTCTCAAATGGCTCCAGTAAATGTGTAGCAACACCCTACCTCCTGCACCACTGTGACGAGACCTGTTCACATATTTATTGATGGAACATCCCATCATATCTTCTTACGTGTTGGAGACATGAGTTTCAAACCCATTGTACCCAGGGATAGGACAGAGTAGATGCAGTTAATAAATCATTTTTCCAAGTTTTTCTTCCAATGGTCTATAGGTTGCTCCTTCCTGACAGGAGTCAAGCTATTTAATGCAATGGAATCCATCTTGTAGGGCTCTCTCTATTCAGGCTAAGTGATTAAAATCACAGTTCTTCTGATTTAGAGCCTCATTTGTCACTTTCTTCAGGAGAGGTTTTTGGACCCGTTTAGTTGGGAGATTAGCTGGACTAAACTAAGGGAGAACGTGCCTGTAAGCCACCATTTCTTTCCTCTTCAAACGTGATTCATAAGTAGCCTGGAAGAAGAAGCTGGAAGATAACAGAGGATGACCAACTGCTCTGAAAAGCAAGCTGCTGGGAAGTTGATTACAGTACCAGGACAAATCCCAAGATGTTTTTAAGATCAGGATACAGACCCTGAGAAACCAGCCATTTTAGCAATATAGGTATCCACAACACAGTGCCTTGGACAATAACCAACCCTGGCTTTGTGGAATCATATTTCTCTAATATGCACTGGACCTCAAAGCAAATTTCCATCTTTTAGCAACCAGTGGCTCAGTGCCAGTTAGAGTGGATGTACTTGACAGTTTCATTCTTGCAACACCTGGATTTCAGGGCTGAGAGTCAAGCTGGCTTCATATTGACCTTAAGCTATTCACAAGTGCCCTGTGCAGGAGCTCACCTGCCTGCCGAATGGGGATGGCATAGGTATGCATATGCCCAGCGACATTGACATTCCAGGATGCTGCTTCTTGCCAGCCCTCTCCCTCACCAGGTACTTCATTTCCTATTAGGTCTTCAGGAAGGGAGGCAGGTTGAAAGGATGGATGAAGTGAGTCAGAAAGAGGGCAGTCTCTTATAAGGAGGACGCAGACTTATTTGGTGGTAGGAATTCTCTCTTATGGAAAAGAGCTGTGAATGATACAAGCCCCCATCTCTGAAGGTACTCAGGCCATCAGGTCTGCAAGTCTTCTGTTTGCCGACCTTTTGCTCTTGAGACGCACACACTAGACTCCCTACAGAATTGCTTGGGTGTGCAGGGAGAGTTATGTTATTTTTTAATTGAAAAATAATTTTCTTTTTGAGAAAATGGGAACACTACTAACCTTCAAGGCAAATTGGAAGCGTAAATAGATGTTCCGGTGTCTAGGCCTAGAACCGGCGGTTTTATCTGGTAGTTAATGGGTTACTACAGGATCTGCAGTTGAGCTTCCAGGAATTCAGAAGTTCCCTGAAAGTTTATTCAAGGTTTTCTTTATTTTATTTATATGCTTATACATTTGCTTTGAAAAAGATCCATAACTTTCATCAGATTTCCAAGTAGATTCTGTATCCAAAAATATTGAAATTCTTTGGGCTAACAGAGACTAAATTAGTACAAGTCGTCTTAAAGATGCACCTTATTCGTTACTACCACAAATACTTTTACTATCCTAAGCCTCTTCTCACTTAACCTTAGCCTTAACCTTAATCTTAACCTTAACCTTAACCTTAACAAAGAGCCTCAGATCTCCCCGCTCCACCCCCCCCCCACCCCCAGTGAGCCATATTTCCATTCACTACAGGTTTAGGTCACCTTCCACAAGTATAAAAGAGACTTCACGATCACTTTTATTCTATCTTCATTCAGGTTTTGTTTGTTTGTTTGCTTGTTTGATGTGGTGTGGTTGACTTATTTTTGTTTAAGCCCTTACATTTTGTATTGTTCATACAGTGAACTGTGTCTATTTAAAAATTCCCTATTCTCATTTTTCATCACTGGATGAAAGGTAGGGCCAAAATCGAGCTTTGACCTGTGTAGAGCAAGGTTTTTGGGTTTTATTTTTTCTTTTTTTTTTTCTTTTTCCTCACCCAGAATAATGAAATCAGAATTTTAGAACTTGCCTTATCCAACCCACTATTTTTTTTCTTGGAGAGGTTTTTGCTATAGGGTGCGTGCACTCGCTAGAAAGACAGAGAGAGACAGAGAGACAGCGAGAAATCAGCCCCCAGGGGGGATGGCCACACCGCAATCCCTTCTCCTCCATTCTTCTCTTGGGATCTTGGCATGCATGCACACGCACCCAGCATGAGTTTAAGCCACCAGATCTGATGGACTTGAACCGTGGTCGACTACATGGGAGTCCAGTGACATAGCCATTATGTCAACTGCTGGTCCCTCCAACCCACTTTTAAAAACCAGAGCCATTAAGTAGTTTTTTTAAGGTCACACATTTAGTTGGTAGTAGGAATAATGAGGTAGTCTATTCCTTGCTTTTACTGAATAAAGGAAATTAGAGAACAAATGTAATTTTACAAAGTTGGAGGTTCCCTTATTGTTAATCATTAAACGAAGTCACAACACAGTTATAGGAAAATCTAATGCAAGGCCATCTTCTCAGCCCTTTGGATTTTCATTTTCTTCTAATCCTTTCCCTTCTTCCTCACTCCACCCTTCTCCTCCTACTCAAACCAAGTGTAGAGAGCATTCCTGTGTTCCATGCTAAGCCCTGAAAGTGGGTTCATACTGGGCCTCCGGGAGCTTGCGTCCTTGGGCTCATGTGTCTGCTTGTAGGAAGTACATTTCCATGTGTAGAGAGCACTTGCTTTGAATTATCCAGGCTTCTTAACCATACTGCCTAAAGAAATAGAAAGGTCACAGGAAGGAGAAAAGCACAATACCACAGCTATTTCTCCTGTGAGGAAACTAGGAACTTGGCGCTTCACAGAACTCCAGGTGTAGAAGCATCTTTTTGTTTGGAGAGTATGAGTAAAATGGTGGGGTTTGTTAATGAATTGCTGTTAGTTTCCTTCTTGTTCATCCTTGGTAGCTTTTAGAAAATATGTCTCCTTTTGACTTAGGCCTTATATAGGGCCAGAGATGTTTCCACAAGAACCCCATTCTTGTGAATAAGAACTCCTTTCACTTCTATTCATATTGTCCCACCATGTTGCTGCCTTTAAAAGAAAAAAAAAAAGTGTTGTATAAATAGCCTAGATTATATCCCTATAAAGTGAGTTTGTAACGACTCCCTCATGAGTTAGGAAAAGTATGTCTAGACGATTTTTTTCTGGCCTTCCCTCCCAAACTTCTTTGAGTTTAAAAATAGGGGAGGATTTATTTTAATACAGTGTAGTACTATATCTTTAACCTTTTGTTCAAATGCATAGTGCCTGTTTAAATTTTATTTAGAGAAAGTGTGTAACTTATAAACCAGCTCACCCAGACCTTGAGACTGCCCCTGGCTGGCCTTTCTGCTGCCAGTGGATTAGCCATGTCTCCAGAAGTGTTTTACAGGAAGCTTAAGCAGAGGGAAGCACTTAATTATTATCCAAATTTTTCCCTTTAGTTAAGTCTTACGGTAAGATATCCCAGAGATTATATTTTTAGCAACCACTTTAAAGAGACTGGGGAGATTAATTTAAAATTGATAATCGCATGGCAGCACCACAGCTTAACAAGCTCAAGGTCTGCCTTGTGGAGCTGGCTGCTCTCAGGGGACTCCAGTTCAATTCTCTTTGCTGCCAGTTGAAATCAGAAATCACAACCACAGTGATTAGCAGTGAATTCCCTGATCTCCCTGCCCCAGGCAGAGGGAGAGGGGGCCTGTTTACTCCTAGCCAGTGGTTAACTCTTTCATGGGAGGGGTGAGAGGCAGAGGAAGTGATTCAGGGCTGTGAGCTGGGGCTTGGTCATCTGTATCTCTATCAAAAGATTACCCAGACAATTAAGAGAGTCACCAGGTTTGGGAGCCAGTGCTTTGAGTGATGGTGAGTGATGGAAGAGGGAGCCTCTTTGGCCCATCCAGAGCTGCTGCATAGTCACTGTGACGGCTGTAACCTGCAGCGGCATAGTTCAGGAGGCCTCTAAGGGCCCGGCTTCCACAGCTGCCAGCAGCTTTGTCAAGCTGGGAGAGCCTTTCTTTGTGGAAGGAAGCAGAAAAGCCTGCTTTCTGCCCTTCTTCCAGCTTTCTTCTTTTAAAAATGGCCTCTGGCTACCAAGTGGACGATTATGGATAGTATTGTAGAGCAGCAGTGAGCAGTGTTAATGAGCTGCAGGATATCAGAAACAAAAAAGAAAATATTTTCCCTGCGGGCCAAACAAAATTAATTTTAAAAATTAATGTAAACCACTAATGCTGCAAGTGCCTCCATTAAATTACGGGACTGTGACATGTACAATGCTATATTTTTGCCATTGAATTTGTTATCTAAGAGGTGTTCATTGTTTGTTACGGTGTGAAAAGCTGTTTTCCTCCAGATAAGCTTGTTCATTAGTAAACTGGATCTCTGCCACCACCCCGTTCCTGCGCACTGAAGTAATGCCCTGTAGCATAAATGCAGACAGCCGCTCTGCATTTAATATCAGAAATGTAAATCAAAAGCGTCCAGTCTGGTTTTAAATGGCTTCAGTCTTTCCCAGAGTGAAATCTGGGGGAAAAATTCTGCTCTGTGCAGCTTCTGACACCACCGCCTTGGCAGACAGGCCCTGAAAGCAGGCTGATAATTATTAAACAAAGTATCTTGTTTCCCACTGAGGTCTCCGGATCGCTCTGTCATTAGACTGGATTTATTTCTAGGGTTTCATTCACGCTGTGACAGCTTGGGATTTATAAGTTCTGTGTTTTAATTTCAGGCAGAAATGAGACTGGTCAAATGCAATTTGGGAGGGAGAACAAACCTTGATAAAATGGCTGTGCATCTTAATGCCTAAATACAGACAGAATAAGGAAGGCACCTTGGGTGGCATGCTGCGACTTCCATCAAAGGAAACAGCATACCCGAGCCAGGCTTGAAGGCAGTCCAGAGGCAGGCCTGGAAAGCCATGTTGAGTACAGGCCCAGAGCATACAAATGGCGGGTCCTGTGTTCCAGGTTTGTGAGCACTGGCCTGACCTCCGAAGGAGGGAGAGAGCAAAGTAGGAGAGGTCTTCCAGGCAAAGCCAGTGTGAAGGGCTTGGGTCTTTCCTTGGCTCTGTTGTCACTTTGGACATCCTTGTAGGTCACTGCAGAGAATGGAACCCTGGCCTAGCCCAACCCCAAGAGCACATAAATTCTCATTGTGCCTATGTATCCTGGTTTTCAAGGCAGTGAGTAAACAGGGTCTGATATATTTTTTTTTTTTTCAAAAGGAAGCCAAAATTACTGACTCCTCTAATACTCCTTTTAGCTTCTGTTTACTTACTTAGCAAGCATCTAATTCAGCACTATTTCGAATCTGAGGGGTGCATCAGTAACCAGTTGGGAGCAGAGAGAAAACCTGATTTCCGTAGAAAACCCGTTTCCATAGAAACAGGCTAATTAAGATGCTGTGTGAAGAAACATAGGAGAACCTTGACCAGTCAGCTTTTGGGGGTCCTGCAGGAGGCAATGTCCCTGCCCTGATGTGGAAACAGCTGGACTGACATACTGAAAGGAGGCTCCATGCCTCTGGGGAACACTGTGGCTTTCTCTGGGGCGTTGGTGTTTTACTGTGCACTTTACAACTCAGGCCTATATCAGCAGTAGCCAAGAGGGTGGTCAGAGCTGTACACTCCCCCCTCTTCTAGACTCCTCATTTTACTAATGAGGAAACCGAAACTGTCGTTCATGACTTCCTGCTAAGAGAGGCACATACGCAGACTTACTCTGAGAAGCCATCTGATACTGTGATGGCCAGAAGCTTCTAGTCAGTCTTACTGATCAGTCTGATGTATTAAAGCAGGACTGACTTGCCACGCTAAGGTGACCGCGTGCCTTGGTTTGCCTCCGACAGCCCAGCTGAGGCCTATGGTAGTTGTGAATAGTCAATGCTTTCATTCTTAAAAGTAGCCTAGTTTGGGAGCCAGCAAGTGGCGTAGTGGTTAAGGTACTAGACTCCACATGGCCGACCATGGTCCAAGTTCTGGTCCTGGCAGCTTGAAACTCACACCAGGTATGTGTGCATACTTGCCCACAATCTCAAAAAGAGAATGGAGAAGAAAAGATTATGGTGTGGCTATCCCCACAGGGGGTGATTTCTCATTTGCTCTCGCTCTCTGTGTCTCTGGTAAGCACATGTGACCTACAGGAAAAAATAAATAAGTAAATAAAAACCTCTCTTAAAAAAAAAAAAAAAAAAACGTAGACTCATTTGAATTGTATGTGAAATGGTCACCCCGGCTATCACCAGAATCTAGCTAGTTTGCTCCAGGCACATAGCAGACCATAATGGGTTCAGCGAATTAGAATCTCATGTTTCAGAGTTGCAGGAAGATACTTACTGAACCAAACCAGTAAAGTATTAAAACACACAGAATGATACCACATAATGTTTGTATTTAGGTACATACATAGTAAAAGTATAAATACCATATTGTACATGATAAATATCAAATCAGTGATAGTATTTACCCCATGAAGAAATATGGGAACTATATATTTCTTAAGCTAATGGTGACTTTATAGGCTTTCCTTACATGTACTCTTATAAGATTTTCTACTATTTTTGTAGTGAAAAAATATTTTATAATCAAAAGAAACACACTTTCAAGATCATTATGATTAGGCCAATGGGAAATAATTTTATTAAAGAGTGTGAGAGAGACAGTAGTAAAGGGAGGATTATTTTTAGGTTCAAATATCTCAGGCACTGCTACTAGAAATGCTGCATTTGGGAGTGTGAATGAGGCTTTGCATCTCACCTCAGGGAGGGCACTGCTATACAGGCTCCAGGCAGAGGCATGGTTTAATCTGGCACGAAATACCTGTCTAATTCCTACCATGGTGTTTCCAGGAGTACTCAAAGCCAAAGATTGCATCCTAAATCTGATGTGGGAAAGCTAGCAGCATGTCTGCATTCTCAGTGGATTTGCCTCCATAGACTCTGCTGTTCAGTCATTCGGTTTGCAGGTTGACATTTACTATTGCTGTCCTTGAGGCCAGCACTTGTCATAGATTTTCATAATTTGTCTCTTTCCTTCTCACACCAATAATTGCAGTAATTCAGATCCTTTCTCTTCACTTCTTACAGTGAATGGAGGAAGGAGGCATAAAGAAAAATATGCAGTCTTAGGGGAAGCCCTTGGGAAAAGGGCCAGAGAGGCCATAGGCAACTCCTTAGCATCCCTTGGAGAACATTCTGCTGAGCCAAAGAAGCCTCATGTTGAAATCGGAGGGAATCCTCCTGGAATTAGTGAATCTTGAAGAAGCTTTATTTCTGCCCAGGAGACTGTACTTTTAGGCTTATTGCTTCCCTAAAACCCCATAACTGAACGTAATCCTGATCTCACTACTGTCCAGCTTACAGAAGGTAGTGATTCTAGGCAAAGAAAGGATCAGGTCCACACATGCTTCTCCTCTTTATTTTTTGGATCTTTATCATTGATGTGTATTCTCAAACATGTTTTTGGAATCTCTATTCAAGTAGGTATGGGCCTAATTCCAATCATACCAACTAGCTTATGAAAGTGACCAGGAATGAGTAAAATGGCCCCAGAATGGAATGGGAATATTCTACACGGGAAGGAATTTTTCAAAAGGAAGTAAAAGAAAATAATGGAGTACTGAGGACCTAGAGTTTAGACTGCCTGCACATCATATTGTATCCTTTATGTTTTTTAGACTGCTTTATCTGGGCAGGTCATCATTGCCAAGTAGTGACTGATTGGAATATTTTACATTTGGATTTTTAGTACAGTGATCTGCATACAGTGATTGCTCTAAGCCTCTTGACAATAACAGCAATAGCTAATCTTTATTGATCGTATACTGTGTACCGAGCACTTTGGTACAGTACTTTATATGGCTTTCTGCCTTCCTTATTTTTTTAAGGTAGGGTCTTGCTGTTACAGACCTCCTGCCTTAGCCTCCAGCTAGGACCATGGTGCATGCCATCACACCTGGCTCATTTTTGGACAGTGTCTTGCTACGTTGACCAGGCCAGCCTCCAGTTTAAGGTCCTCCTGCCTCAGCCTCCCAGGTTGTGGGATTATAGTGCATGCCACTGCACCTGGCCTTTATGTTAGGCCAGGGGTTGAATCTGGGCCTTTCATGTAGTCCCCAGACTTTGGAGCAAAGTGTCTTAGCAGCACTTGCCATGGCTGCTAGGCCCAGCTTTCTGCCTTTTATCCTCAAAGTCATCCTTTGAGGAAGGTATTAGGATGAACCATGTGAAATTGCCATTTTTGTATTTCAACAGCAGTTAAATGTTGGCCGTTTTATGTAGTTCAATCTAGTAATTTCATCATATTAAAAATAGTCAAATATCAGCAATTCTATATGGTTCAATCCAATAATCTTACTGAATTTGTTTTGTAAGTAGAGAAATTCAGACATTGAAACTGCTCAAAGTCAGCTCAGCTAGCAGGTGGCGCGCGAAGTTGGAATTTGAACCAGGAAGTCCCCCTCCAGACCCTCACAATGAACTGCCACAACAGGCTGGGCCAGCTCCTCCTTGGCTGGAAGACAAAGGCATAGTTTTGTGGCCTAGGTATTCAAGCAGGTTCTTCAACACCTCAGCCAACTTTGAGATCAAAGATGGCTGGTCAAATGAATCAAATGTTTCCTGGAGTCTTGGGTTATTCTGTGATGTTCTCTTTAAAAGGAATGATGTGTAGCGAGCACACCAGAAATCTGGAAGATGGAAAATCTCTCTTTAGGATCTCTGCTCTTCTTTCCAGCAAAGAAAGAAATCTGTGTGGTGCCAGTAGAGGTGTTCTCAGCAGGACCTGGCCCATTAAATGAAAGACTTCCATGCTGAGCCAATCAAGAGAGACCTGGACAAAAATCAGACTCTTTCCTGCCTTGGAAACCCATGCCTTGAATCTGTAATTCATCTGTTAAATCAAGTGTGCAGCCGGTGGTTTAGCACAGAGGGGGACAACAGGGAAAGGAAGAGACAGGGGCAGGAGCTGCAGCACTTGAATTTCTAGCATCAGAGTCAAGTTAGGAGAAAGAAGCAGGGCTGTGATAGCTTCTTGGACCTTATGTTTCCAGCAAAGAGAGCCCAGCAGGAAAGATTTTTGAAAACTGATGAGCTGGTGGAAGGCATTAGAACAATGGCGGAAAAGGCAGAGACCCCAGGGGCTGAATAAAGCACGGTTCCACTATTGCCTTTCAACAAGACTGAATAAAGTTTAGGATTTTTTTTATGGGACTTGTAGCCATTTTTAAACTTTCATTTTTCATAATGTCACAGATAATCTTTTTATCTATTATCCACTGGCTCTTTTCTGAGAGGCATTTGCATCAAATAGTGCTGCGCAGATCATGACTGTCTCTAGTGGGGAAAGCAGCTTGAAATGAAAGGTTATTCACTCCCTCTGCTTTCGCTGGCTTTGTTCTTGATTCTCACACATTTTTTACATCTGAATTCTGGTATATCTGGAGTTTTTCTTTAGAAACGCTTCCATTCTGAGATCTAAGCATATTCAGACTCCGATCTGTGTATCAGGGGTTACAAAGCTTATGTTCCCTGAAAGTGAAGCATCTACTTTGAAACATTTGTCGGGCACCCCAGGTCCTCCCAAATCTCTTCAGAGCATTTCCTGCAGAGGCAGCAACCCTGAAAAGGCGGCTGCTCACACAGTGGGAGCCCTGTCCCTGGCTCTGACTTCCCGGTGGTAGTGGAGCAGTGGCCTTTTAAAGATGCTCTGCTGGGCATGCGCTGGGCAACCCTCCTTCCCAGGGCAAAGAGTCTGGGGCTGCAGAATGGATTTCCTTTTCCACTCTTCCCATGTGGGGAGTAAACGAGGGCTCTCCCAGGGGGCAGGAGTGAGGCTGCGTGATTGCGTGTGGCAGCCTAGGCTAACAGGGAAAAGAATCAAAAGTCAGCCCTTTTGTGTGCAAAACCTCGTGGAAAAAAAAAAAAAATGACCTAGAAAGTCATGGGGATATGACTGATCATTTCTGTTCAGCTTCTATTACAGTTTATTAGCTCATCACCCCTCACTCGAAGGGAACTCTGAGAGGGACCGAGGGCTGTTCGCAGGCCCACCTGACAAAACCTCACATAAAAGCATCCTCTTCCCTTCCTACTTCCTCCTCCACTGCTCCCCACCAAAACACTTCCCCAGTTCCCTCACCCAAAGCATAGAAACGTCTCTTTTCCTCTCAAAAAGAACTGAGAACAGTCTGCAGACACAAGGCCTGAGTGGCCATGATGATTTATGTGTTCACACTGTGCATTGAGCTTGTCTCAAACAGCTGCATTCAGGTTAACAATGACTTCACAGAACAGTGGCCAGGGGCTGGTTTTTGCATTTGTGTATACATGTCCTTAAAATAAGGGAACACTGGGCCCAAAGAAGTTCTGACAACTACCTCTAGCTAGAAGGCGGTTCTTTGCAGCTTTTGGTACTGCCTTGGGGTACTGTACACAGTCTTCCCAACAGCCTGCAGGGAGGGGAGGTAGCTCTCATTTATTATCTAAGAAACTGGAAACTAGAGGGTTGGAAGATAATTTGCTAAGTTCACAGGACAGGTGACAGATGGGCCTCAGAACTTAGATCCTTCTGCCCAAATTCCTTATCCTGGCCATCTCCTACCTCCATTGAGTTTGCCAGAACTTGTTTGGGGCATACTATGTCTTTATTTTGGAAGCTCTTTAGATCCACAGTAGTGGCTGAGGCTGCAAATGAGAATTCGCTTTGAACAGAAGAGTAGCATTGTTGGACCGATAGGATAATTTTCTTTTCTCCAAGCTTGTATCTCCAGACCTTTGTGCCAGGCATTGTCATTTTATGTTTTTATGACTGAAAAGAAACTTCTGTTAAATCATAAATACACTAAGGGGCCGGCAGGTGGTGTGGTGGTTAAAGGCACGGGATTCTCACGTGGCTGACCATGGTTCGAGTCTCGGACCTGGTGGCTTGCTTTCTCACTTTCCTTTTCTCTCTCTCTCTTTCTATCTGGTCAAATTGAAAAATGATAACAACAAATGGAATGAAATAATTAAATAAATAATATAATTCTTTAAAATAAATAAATACACTAAAAGCCCTAGTGACTGAATACAGGAAAGTATTCTCTCCTTGGGCATGAAACTCTCCTGGTGATGTCGCAGGAGTATAGAAATAGTTTCCAAATTGTCAACAAAATATCACAGATTTTGAGTTAAAACATATTAATAACTGAATGCAATACTCTCTCAGTAAGCAAAATAATAGCCTTTATTTTATAGTTTTCCTCATTAATTATGACTTCTCTGTGAGAGCTCTATGAGTTTAGTGTCATTGTATAGATACTTATAACATATTGATAATGAGTAAAGAGCCTTCTATAACATTTTTGTTGAACTTATTCCAAGGTTAAAGGGAGTTGCGGTAAACATTTCACCTTCCAGATTTACAAATTCACCTAGATTAGTAACATAGGTTAGCAAAAGATTACCGAATGGAGACTTAGAAAATGCTCTTACGCCCTGGCCTCTATGTCCCTGTGTGTGACTGGAGAAAGGCTCAGGAAGAGGGGGTGCTACACCTGCCATCCCTTCCTGCCCTGGGTCCTGAGGCAATTGAGAAAGGTTGGGTGCTTCTGAATGTGACCTCATGCCAGTGTTTGCCAGGTGGGGATGTGATGAATCTGTGATCCATTTCACAGATTTTCGTTTGTAGGCCAGGCTACCTTCCTTTGCTGGGGGGAAATAGAAAGTTCTACCACCCACCTCTGCACACTCCATGCATGATTCAAGGCGATTTGCTGGTCCCCCTTCTCTCACCCTGATCTGGCTGCTGAGCAGACAGTCCACTGTTCCTCAGTGTGGCTGATACTGTGGCTGGCATGGTTTTCAAAATGATGCCACCACCAAGCATGCACTGAGTCATTGGGAAAGTCCTGATGCATTTTTGCATAGAAAAATAGGACTCTCCCAACAGCCAAATAGAAGCAAACCTGTAGCCTTCCCAGGAAGTTCAAGGATCAGCTCGTAGCTGAGCCCTTGATGGTGATGGTAGTCTATAAAAATAACAACAATCAAAAATTATGCTGGTTATGAATGTAATACATGTTCATGGTGAACATTTAGAAAATTCAACATGTCCTAAGAAGAATGCTCACACATGCCAATACTATATATTTTACATAGTTGTACATTTTTTTTAGTACAATACACCAAAGAAAGGGCAGGATCTTATTTCTCTTAACTTTTGGTCATAAGCAGTACATTGTTAGGTTTAGAGACATGGGTTCAGGAAATAAACTGTCTAGGTTTGAATCCAGCTCTGCCTCTTGCTAGTTGTATGACTTTAGAGAAGTTATTTGACCTGTTTATCACTCCATTTTCTCAACTGTAAAATAGGGAAAATAACAGTACCTGCCTCACATGGCTGTTTGGAGGAAATAACACCTCAGGGGAAGTACTTTAATCTTAAATTGGTAAAGTCCCTTTAAAAAACAAAAACAGAAAAAAACAAACAAACAAAAAACCTCTTTTGTATTAGATGAGAATATAGAATTGTAAAATCAAGAAGCTATGTTCCACACACTACCTCAGATAAAGACCAGAGACTGAGGCTGGAGTGTTCCCCCTCCCCCCTATTTTCACCTACCTTCAGTCCTCAGTCACATGCACCTTGGGAGAGCAGGCATCACTCACAAGGCCTGCATTTCAGTGATGTTCAAGCCCAAGGGACCTGCCTTACTATTTGCATCAAGGCCAGATCTTGGCTTGGTAATTATGGGACCAGAGATGACCCACTGCACATCTCTTAATTAATGGAGATTATGAAGGCCCACAAGCCCTTTATATGCTTTCATATTTTTCTTCCCCTCAAAAAATTGCGATTTAGTCTCTACAGCATCCAGGAAAGCAACTGAGGGGCTGTTCTTCCCACTGAGTAGATAGGAAAACTGAGTCCCCTTGGTAGGAGGGGACTGCAGCTCCAGTGTCATCAGGGGAGTAGTCCGGTACAGAGATTTGCTCCCTTCAAGCTGTTGTAATCTCTCCACTATAACAACTGGCCATTTAAGCAGGTCCTAGCTCCCCATAATGAATCTACAGAGAGATAGCAGGGCCTATGGTGAACATTATTTTGCCCAGGCTGCAAAGCTTGGTCCAGCTTTTTCAAGATGGTGCAGCCACCAAGTATTGGGTTGTTGGGAAAATCATGACACATTTTTGCACAGAAAAATATGTCATGACTTTCTTAACATGTGCTAAGAAGACAGTCAAATGAGGTCAGACCAGTGACCTCAAAGGAGAAGATAAAAAGAATCCCATGCCCCAATCCTAATCAGCTCCTTTCAGGATCCTTCCTGGAGGGACTCTGGGAGGAGGGTGGGGGGGCACTTTTGGTACACAGTGCTGGCTTGCCCACTCTGACCCTGGTCTTCTCTGTCCCCCTTATTTAACCATGGTAAGTAGCTCTTTTAGAGTGTTTTTTTTAGGCTGGTTCTCCAGAATCACCTGGCGTGCTTGCTAAAACACAGATGTTAACTCCTCCCCCAACCCACAGTTTCTCATTCAGTAGGCATGGGGTTGGGCTCAGGAATTTGCATTTTTAACAAGTTCTTGGATGATGCTAGTCCAGAGACCATACTTTGAAAACCTATGATTTGATAGCACTAGTTAGCAGGTTCAGTTCCCTGCTCAGGAGAGTGACAGGATGGTTCAAGTGCTGAATTCCAAGCATATGGCAACTAGAATGGAATTCTTTTTGACTCTGTGTTCAAGGACCAGAGCAAGACTTAACACCTCCTATGTCTAGGGGTCCAAGGAGAGCTCTCTGCAGCTCACTGCTTCTCTCTGTCCTAATTTGATTTTTCCCCCCAATTTCTGTGAGCGGAGGTTGCAAAGGCCAGGATAGACACAGTCAGTGAGTGGAATGGGAGATAGCAGCTGGTGTGTTGACTTTGATGAGGAGTAAATGTGGCAAGAATCACCAAAATGGAGTAGGCAGTCAAGGTATTGCTAGCTGCTTGTAGGCAAGATATGAATAACTGGCATTGAAACAACCTCTCTTAAGGGTTTGGTGCAGTTTCCAAAAGAGTGTCATCCTCAGTCTTTGGTTTCGGGCTGACCCCTCCAGGAATTCCCCTTCTTCCACACACTTCCTTGGTCAAGATACATTGAGATGTTATGACTGAGACTCTGGGATTCAGAGCTTATTTTTAAATGGTTTAAAAAAGGGGTGGGCAGGTGATGCGGTAGTTAAGGGTGTTGGACTTTCACATGGCTGACTGTGGTCTGAATCCCACTTGCTTGCTTCCTCACTTTCCCTCTCTCTCACTCTCTGGCTCTGTCCTTCTCTGGTCAAATCTAAATAAATAAATAAATACAATTATATAAGGTAATAAAAAATAGTTTTTAAAAACTTATTTAATGGATAAGTAACCATGGGTTAGAAGTCCACTCTCACTTATTTATCTCAAGGGCAAGGAGATTTCTGAACTATTCCAAGCCTGTTTCTTAACCTATAAGATGGAGTAATGCTCTCCGATATGCAGACCTCTCAGGCTGTGGGGTGGACGGAATCGCATACACCGAGTATCCCCACAGTTCGGTGTGCTGCTATGTATTTCTGGACTGCCCCCTGAGCGTGGAGCTTTCTGTACAGAAGAGAGCCCCCTGGGCAGCTAGGAGCAAGGAAACCAGGCCCAGCCCCGGCTGTTCCACCCGCTCACCTTCACAAGCCACTTGGTCCTTTCAGCTTCAGTTTCCTCCTCTGACATGCAGTTGAAGTACTTCATTCGGAATATCTGGCTGTGAATGGCTTAAGTCCATGGTCAACTGAAAGACTTAAATAGTGTGACGTTTAAAAACTTAAACAGCAAAGAGCGCTTCCTCCAAACTCCCCAATCTGGGCGGGTGGGGCAGTTTTGTGACTCTGGCACGGACAACCTCCTTTTCACACTGCATCAGGCCGTGGTTGCTTCAGGGCTGCCCTGCCTGTGCCTCCCTGGCCGGCATGGCAGAGCGGATCGGGAACAGCGCGCGCTCTGCCTGCGCGTCCTGCCGCCGCCACCCGCGCCGCAGCCAATCCGCTGGTGCACTGCGGGTGACCTCCCCCGGGCCCGGGAATAAATTGTCAAGTTTCCCCACCGCGGGTGTCTTTGCTAGCCGGCGGGTTGCAGTCTTCTGGGCTAATTAGGAAGACGGTCATGAGGAGCGAGGCGGGCCAGGGCGCTCCGCAAGCCGCGGAGGAGCGGGGGCGGGCAGAACGCTGCTCCCGGGCCGAGGCACCCGCGAGTCGCGGGTAGATCGCTCGCGTCTGGTCGCCGCCCGGGAGCTCCCCCGGAGCCCGCTGCGAGGACCTGTTCAAGCCGCGGTGCGGGCCTGCGACCGGCGGCAGGAGCCGGTGGACGGAGGGTCGGACAAGTTTCCCTCCGCGGACTGGGCGCCTACCAGCGCCCGCGAACCCGTTTCGGGAAGCCGAACCCCGGGAGGCCGGGATTGGCTGGCCCCTGCCAAGGTACTGCGCGGCTGCCACTCTCGGACCCTCATCTTGGGTCTCTCGTGGCCGAGATGCTGTAAATGCCGAAAGTGGACGTGCACCTCGAGACCTAAGATGCGCCTTTCCTGGAGACTTTGAACTTCATCATCTGGAAACCCGGAGACCGAGTAGGGTGGTTTTATTTTGTGTCCTCTTCAGCTGGGCTCTTTGGCTTTGGGATTCTCTGGCTACCTGGATACGCCTTTCCTTTGTGGGTAAGTCTCTTGTGGATCGCAGCACCAGTAACCAACCCCAGGGCACATCAGCCTTTAAAATCCCGAGCCTGGAGCCGTCCGGGGCTGGAGAAGAGGACCCAACTCCTGACCGCGCGTAAGGGCTCTCTCATTCCACCTTTCCTGTGATGGACAGAAATATAATTTCATGGCAGAATTTTCTTTAAGCACATCGTCTGATAGGATTGGCAATTACTAACCAGGAAAATGAGTAGCAATTAGGAGTTCAGTAATAAATGGAAGTCTATTGTCCTAATTGAGTGGAATTACTGATGGGTAATGGCAACACTGAATTCTTCAGTTTAATTAAGAGTTTATATAATTATAGTGCACTTTTTATTTCTTGGGGGAGCCATGGGGTAGGAATTAAATAACCAGTGTGATGGTTAAGAAACCCATTTAATGGATAAGTAACCAGTGGGTTGAAATAAATGTGGTGCCTTGCACAAGTAATGTGAACTTAGATGAATTCCTGATCCAGGGATGTGCCAACTTGGCCCATGCAAGACTTTCTTAGCTGCTAATTCCTTTCTGATGGCTTAGAGATTATTAGTTATTCTCTGAAACTAGCACACTGAAATCAAAAGCCAGCAAAGCTCAGCACTCCCCCGCAGTGGCACTAACCTCGATTTGTGCTTTCTGTAACCGTGTTTTCCACATCCCCCAAGAATGAAATGAGTGGGTCACTTGAGAGTGTTTTTGCTGTCTAGGGTTTCTGTATCGAAATTCTTGTGATTGAGCTGTTAAGCTATAAATGTTGATAGCTGAAGGGAATGGGCGAGCTTTACCAAAGTTATTCAGCCTCAAAGCAGAGTGAGAATGTAGGTGTGCAATTTGTTTGGGAACTAATCTGTAATTATAAAGATGTTATTTTCCTCTTTGGTGGTGTATTGTTTCCTTTACTATTATGTTCTCAAGAAATGGTTCCCCTTGTGGGAAGCAGTGAAACTAGAGAGAAATCCCTGCTCAGAGGATAATTTACTTGTATGTTTTTGGTGTCGGTTTCTGGGAATCCCTTTAACCCTGCATCGGGATGCTTGTATTTATTTCCATAAGAAGCTCCAGCAGGTTTGTGGAAATCAGTAGGTTTGGTGTACACTGGTAAATAATATTTATGCCACTCGGTACCTTTATTTTTTCTTGCTTGTGTCTGGTCTAGATTTTCAGCAGGATGGTCAGGGACTAGCTCCTCTCGGAATCTAGCATGTCATAGGTAGGATCAGGAAGCGCCATTAAAGTTGCATTTCACTCCACAAGAGACAGCAAGTGGTGTCGGTTGAGCAGTGCACCTGGATACTGCACAGGTTTTAAAGATTACAAAGCACTTTCGGAACCTACTGGTAAATCCACTGTGTTAAGGAGCAAGAGGCGACCGTGGACCAATGTTTGTGTCCCAGGCTCAGCCCTTCCAAGTGCTCGGCAAGTTCCTAGGTATAGAATATGGAAGTGACTTGATGCCATGCCACTGTTATTGGCCAGAATTTTAAGGATTCACCTACCTCGGTGGGTTTTTTTGTTTGTTTGTTTGTTTGTTCTCTTTTGTTCGCCAACCCTGTTTGTCAGTACTGCCTTGCAAATCCAGCAGAAATGGAGAAAACAGTCCTCCAGACCCTGGCTTCTCCATGCAAGCTTACTTTATTGGTTGCCTGCTCCTCTTTTGTTTGTATTCTGCTCAAGGCACAGCACATGCCCACTTCTTTTCTCTCTCATGAAGTTATACAACAGACAGATGCTTGAACACATACCACGGATGGAAATTTGAAACTATAACATTAAAAAATTACAAATTGCCAAGTTTTTTTTTTTAGTTTTTCATAAGGTTAATTATTAAAGACCACAACTTTCTATTGCCCCTTTTTCCTAAGCATTCACAGATCCTTCACACACCTGAGTGTTAACTGTTAAAATAGCTAGATGGCACAAACGCTAGAGTCAAGGATTGCTATCCTCTCAGAAATGTCACCCTTGTCTAACACCCAAGTTCTGCCAACTCCAGAATTTTCCCTATGACAAATGGGTATTTGGTTAGATGGTGTAAAATTTCCTTTTGTAATAACATCCATAAGATTTAGTTCCAAGTTCTCTCTCTCTCTTTTTAAGTAGGTTATAAGTTTGTTACCAATGAACATACCTAAAAAATCAACCTGAACAGATAAAAAGATCCAGAGGCAAGTTATAGGGCTCCCTGTAAGTTAGGAGCAGATTCAGATCAAAAACAGATTTCCAAACTCTTATGCAAATGATCTGTTTAGAAAGAAGACACAGACTGGCCTATATGCAGTTTGTTTAAGGGAAAAAACACTGATAAAGATGGCAACCACCTCATGATTTTTTCAATCTTCCTTCCCACTCAGTCTTAGGTTCCCTGAATAGGCAGTGTAGTGGGTATCAGTCACCACTTGTCTGCTGGTTACACAATGCAAATTACTCATTTCTGCCCAAGTAACTCCCTCAAGCCATACTGTAACAATAGAGCATAGAATGAAGTAACACTCAAGTTGGTCTTGGCCCCTTTCCAAAGGGATTAGCTGAAAGGACCTAAAAGGCCTGTGCTGAACATACTTACCTGTAACCCAGTTCCATGGCCTAGATCTCAAGGACAGGGCAATACAAGGACCTTCTTATGACCTAGTAAATGGGAAATCTTTTTCTCTTTTATATTGGACTTGATGGCTCATGGTAGAGTCACAGGAGAACTTTAAGATTATCTAGGCCCTTACCGTTCAAAGTGTGGACCATGGATCAGCAGCAGCAGTAGCATCACCTAGGACCTCGTTAGAAATACTGAACCTCAGATCTGTCACCTGATGTATAGAATCAGAATCTGCATTTCAGCATGCTCTCCAGATGACCCATAAGCATTATGACAGGTTGGGTTCTCTGAGATGGAGTTTAGTGGATAGAATATTTATTGAAGAGTGCCCTTAAAATCAATACCTATGACAGGGAGGAGAAAGAAGCAAGAATAGGTAGATAGAGGGAGAAGAGAAGTCAAGTTGTAATGCAAGTCCAGCGACAGTCATCACTCGCCTCATGGGGAGCTGCAGAGCTAGGCTGGCTTTAGACCAGAACCTTCAGCACAGGGACTTCTTAGAGATGCAGATTCCCAGGCCCAGCCTCAGACCTATTTTACCGGGGCCAGCAACCTGTGTTGTAACAAGTTCACCAGGTGATTGTTGCCTGCCCAAGTTTGAGAACCACTGCTCTTAAGACAGCCTTTTCTGTTTGCTTTGTGTTTTAATAATAGCTTTGTTGAAATATGATTCACATTCCATCTCATTAATAAAATTTACCATTTGAAAATATACAAATTATCATGATGTGTTCAGTATATTCACAAGTTTGTATGACATGACCATTCGTTCCAGAACATTTTTGTTACCCCCAGAAGAAATCCCATACCTAGCAGCAGTCGTACTCTCTATACTCTCCCAAAGTCTGGCAACCACAAACCTACGTTTTCTCTATGGATTTGCCTATTTTGATATTTTATACAATATGCAGCGTTGTGTCTTGTTTCTTAATGTTTCCAAGATTCATCCAAGTTGTAATGCAGCCATGCTTTTTTTATTTTGGAGAGGTTTTTGCTCTAGGGCGCATGTGCTCACCAGACAGGCAGAGACAGAGAGACAGAAAGCAAGAAATCAACCCCCGGGGGGATGGCCATGCCACAATCCCTTCTCCTCCATTCTCCTCTCAGAATCTTGGGCATGCACGCACATGTGCCTGGCGAGAGTTTTAAGCCACCGGGTCCAGGACTCAAACCACGGTCGACTACATGGGAGTCCAGTGACATAGCCATTACACCAAATGCTGGTCCCAGCCATGTTTTTTTTTTTTTGTTTTGTTTTGTTTTTTTTAATGGGCAAATAATATTCCATTGTTTGGATAGACTATTTTTTTTTTTTTTTTTTGAGAGAGGTTTTTGCTATAGGGTGCATGCACTCACCAGAAAGACAGTGTGAGACAGAGAGAGACAGAGAGCGAGAAATCACCCCCCAGGGGTATGGCCACACCACATTCCCTTCTCCTCCATTCTCCTCTCGGGTTCTTGGGTACACACTCACATGTGCCCAGTGTGAATTTAAGCCACCGGGTCCAGGACTCAAACTGTGGTAGACTATATGGGAGTCCAGCGACATAGCCATTACACCAACTGCTGGTCCCTAGACTTATTAATTTTTTTAGAGATTTTTGCTATAGGGCATGCGTACTCACCAAAGAGACAGAGAGACAGAAAGTGAGAAATCACCCCCCAGGGGGATAGCCACACTTCAATCCCTTTTCCTCTTGGAATTTTCACACACAAGCACTCGGTGTCAGTTTCAAGTCACCGGGTCCAGAACTTGAACAATGGTTGGCCATGTGAGAGTCCAGTGCCTGAACCACTATGCCACTTTCTGGCCCCTGAATATACTATGGTTTTTGGAGATTTTTGCCATAGGACATGTGTACTCACCCAAGAGACAGAGAAAGAGAAATATAAAGCAAGAAATCATCCCCCCAGAGGGAATGGCCACACCACAATCCCTTGTCCTTCATTTTCCTCACAGGATTTTGGGCATGTACGCATACAACCAGGGTGAGTTTCAAGACACTGGGTCCAGGACTTGAACTGCAGTCAGCCATATGGGAGTCCAGCAACATAACCATTATGCCATCTGCTAGTCCTATGATATCCCATTTTTAATGGACAAATAATATTCTACCTTTTAATGGACAAATATTCCATTGTTTGGATATATTACTTTTCTTTATCCATTCATCAATTGATGAATATTTAGGATGTTTCTACTTTGTGGCTCTTGTGAATCATGCTAATGGGCTTCGTGAACCAGTTTTTATGTGGACATATTTTTTTCAATTCTCTCGGGTAAATACCTGGGAGTAAAATTAGTAGGTCAGGCGTTAACTCTGTTTATCTTTTTGAGGAACTATTGGAGTGTTTTCTAAAGTGACTGCACCACTTTACATTCCCACATTAGAGCAGTGTATGAGAGCTCGAATTTATCCATATCCCCTCCTGCACATGCCGTTATCTACCTTACCATAGTCATTCTAGTAGATGTGAAGTGCTATCTCATTGTGGTTTTGATTTGCATGTCCCCAATGACTAATGATGTCGAGCATCTTTTCATTGACTATTTCTACATCTGCTTTGGAGAAGAGTCTATTTGGATCCTTTTTAGGACAGCCTTTTACTCTGTAAGGGATTCCTCAGGATGTCTACTCTGCATCTATCCTGTGCTGGTGCTTCAGAAGTTACAAAGTAAATTCTAGGACGTGACCTTTATTCACTGGGAAGTTCTAATTAGTTTTGGGAGAATCTAAAAAAGAAAAGGAATAAAAAAAAAGGGGGGGCCAGACAAGAGATCCTACATTCAAGGGCTAGCATGAAGAGGTTCGTATGCCATTAAAATCTGTGTTACAGGAAGACATTACATGAGTTGCTGTGCTAGAGTGTGAGTTAGGATTGTGGGAAGGATGGGGAGGCTAGAGATTGCTGAGAAGGGTGGGAATGTTGAGAGGACAAGGAAAGATTAGAGAAGGTGGGTAGGAAGTTGTGGGCAGACCTTCCAGGGAGAGCACTTGCTTTATGAGTTACACTTGTAAGGAGGGAACTCACAAGCTTACGATTTCTTTCAAGATTATGCCCATCATCAGCCTCAGTGAGATAAAGCAATTCACCTGTTTTCTTATCTGGAAAACATATTTCTTGCCTCCCATGTTTTTCCAGAGCGGTTGTAAAGATTAGTCATAATGCTCTATAAGCAAGTGCTTCAAGTGTGTGATTTACTCTATCTCACAGGTGAGAAAAAAGTTTGCAGGTGTCCCTAAATAGTCTCTGATTCCCTATTAGCAGGTCTCAGGGTGGCAGTGCAAGGTCTCTCCCAACTCCCCAGGGCAAGTGTCTTTCTCAAGATATCAGAGACTATAAACAAATCCTCAGGGCTTCTAGGCACCATTTCTTTATGGTTGCAACACACTTCGAGTGTGACATGCTGAAACAAAAAAATTTCAAAACAGAAGGGTTTAAAGCAAAGCCTTTACCATGCTGTCACTTGCCCTAGCAAGGGCTTCTGCACCTGTGACAATGAGACCAGCTACCTTACTCTCTGCCATGCTGTCTAACTTAGAAAGTGTTCTCTCAGCCTTGCAGGGAAGGGAACTGAAGCCCCAGCTAGTGACCTGGCTGGTGTCAGGGGTTAGACCATGGCATGATCAGGACTTGATCCCTGGTCCCCTATACCTGGCATAGTGTCTTCATCTGGCAGTGTTACTTTTCAGGTTGCTAAGGTGTAATGATGGGATGTTTTGGTTCTTGGTCTATAAGTGGATCCTCCCCCGGGGGATTCAGAGTCTCATGATACCATGCATTCGTGTTTGTTTGCTATTGCAGCTGTGTGTGTTCCATTGTACTAATATATTCCAAGTGCTATGAGATCACCCTGAGTCTCATTGAAGAAAAGGGTTTCAAAAGTAGGCAGAGAGGTTGAAATATTAGGATATACTTTGAATGTGCTTAAGTGCTCAGGTTGTTCCAGGACCCCTTCACTGGTTTGGTGTAATAGAGTATTTGGGTCCCCAAATAACAATCAACATAAAACAGTAGCACTGCAGAATTCAATGGGTGAGTCAGGACACTCGTGTCCTGTAAAGCCCACACACTAGATCGTGATTTTCTTTCATCTGCCCCCCAGGTGCCCCCTAACACATAACTGTCTTGGGTACGGATGTGTCCTCACAAGTCACGGGTTGGCCAGGTTTAAGTCTTTTGAATCTTATTTTAAATTCATAAGAGTACATGTTCAGAAAAAAAGGAAATCTCTGATAAAGCAAAGACCATGTTGTGAAACAAGTTAATCTACCTCTAACCATTCATTGGGATATTACATATTTGTTCTTCAAAACTAGTTATATCTATATAGGATACTGCATAGTTTTCTTTTTGGCTTATTTTGTATTAAAGAACAGAGTATATAAAAACTCTTTGGAATAACAGAGGTGACAGGATAGGCAAAAATATCATTTTAGCCCATTAGGGTCCCCCTCTTTTTTTCCTGTGCCAAGCAAGCAGGAGAGTGGAGATGCACAAGTTCCTCAGTATTCTTTAAGGTAAGAGTTTTAAACTGAAAAAAATTTTTTTCAGCCACACTCTTCCCAATGTCTGGGTGCCAGATACCTAGTCACCTTTGTTTGATGATCCTGGTTTATTAAACTCTGGACAGAGCCACACCTTGAGGAGGCTTATTGCCAGATTAACACACTAGGGAAAGTGCTTCAGTCTAGAAAATTCAAACCCCCTCACCACTTCTACTCCTCCCCCGGCCCCTGTGGAGGCTCTGGTGACATATCTGGGGTTGGATGCATTGTCCTCTGCAGTGTGCCTGCATGTAGGTTGTGCTGTGCTGTTCTCCCTCCTCCAGTTACTTAAAAAATGCCAAGGCAGGACGAGCAGGTGGCATAATGGTTACATCACATACTCAACCATGATTCGAGTCCTGGACCCAGCAGCTTAAAACTCACACTGGGCACATGTGCATGCATGCCCCAAATCCTGAGAGGAGACTAGAAGAGAAGGAATGTGGTGTGGCCATCCCCCCATGTGGGTGATTTCTCTCTTTCTGTCCCTTTGTCTCTCTGGCAAGCATACACACCCTATAGCAATTCTGTCTTTAAAAAGAGAGAAAGAAAGAAAGAAAGAAAGAAAGAAAGAAAGAAAGAAAGAAAGAAAGAAAGAAAGAAAGAAAGAAAGAAAGAAAGAAAGAAAGACCGGCCAAGGCAAGGATTTGAAAATAGGTGCTTCAAAGGGGAAATTGCTGTCACTGTAAGAAATTATTCAGAAATCTTTTAAAAATGTTTTTGCTCATCAGAGAGAGAAAGAGACAATAAGAGGAAAAATGAGAAATCACCCTCTAGGGGGAATGACCATGCCACAGTCCCTTCTCCATTTTCCTCCTGGGATTTTGGGCTTGCATGCACATACACCTAGTGTGATTTTTAAGCTGCCAGATCCAGGACTGGAACAGTGGTTGGCCATGTGGGAATCCAGTGTCTTAAACACCACGCCACCTGCTGGCCCTTATTTAGAAATCTTAACCAGTGTCTTTCAAATAACACTCTACAGGAAGGACCTGAAAATGTTAGTTCTGCCAATAAAAGGGAGAGAGAGAGAGAGTAAAGGAGAAAATACTTTATTGTTAGAAATTATTTTGCCAATAATTTAAATTGCTACTTTCGTCTCTTAATGAAGAAATATGTATGTAATGATACCCAGCTTCCTCTAGTTCCTCTGAAGCAGATATAATAATAACCAATATTTATTGAGGACAGGTAGCCAGGTACTTCACTGTTTTCTCCCACTAAAATCCTACAGGATAAGCATATATAATGATGTTCAAACTTTCTGAGGTGATTTTTTTCTGAGTTTGAACCTGCTTCTCCCTAGCACTATGGTTTAAAATATGCCTGGTACATCATAGGGTCATGCTGATACACGGGTGCTTTGTAGAATTCACTGAGGCCCTCAGTAAATTTTTTGTAAGTTTCTTTCTTTCTTCCATGAGCAAGAGAGACCAGATACAAGGGGAGGGCGGTATCAAGGTCTTCATGCCACTATCCAGTCCCAGCTTTAGCCAGCCGTGGATCATGGGCATGTGCATACCCAGCATGTTCAGGGAGGTCTCTGGATATGAGCAGGGAGGCCTCCAGACCAGAATTTGGAACTTTTTTCTGTGGATCAGCCTCTCAGAGCATTGCATTACAGCTGCACCATTCGGCCCCCTGGTTCACTTTTGCACTCCACTCAGGCTGGTGATGGCTGGGGGTAGGCCCAGAGCCAAGTGTTAGCACTAACTTGTCTGTGCAAGTATCTGCACTTGGCAGGTGGGGAGGAGGAACATTGAATTGTGCCTAACCTGGCTTCTCTTGTAATTGCTGTAGTTGGATAAGGTAGAAATTCTTCTTGATTCCACATCATCCATTATAAATAGTGGTATCAGCCAGATTGGGCTTCAGTGTGCTTAATCACCAACATGGTGTTGAAAGTGAAAGTTTGAAAGTAGAAATTTTCATCTTATTTGTCAGATGACCCACTTGCTCCTAGGTCCTACTTTAAGAATGTGGTTGTTCCCCAGCATAAAAGTATAGAATGTCAGACTTTAGGGAAAATGGAGCCTACCCTAGTACTGTTCCCTCCTTATCTTACTCACAGGGAAACTGTGGCCCAAGAAGGAGAAAGGAACTACCCAGGTCACAAGACTAGTTGTTGATAGGCTTCATACTAGAGGTCAGAGCTCTGACTTGTATTTTTCACCATGTGGCATCTACCTGCAAAGGAGGCTGGGAATCTGAGATCTGTCTTCTACAATGAAGAAAGAGATTAACTAAGGAGAAAAACTGATATAAATGGGCCTGCTTCATTATTACTGTCCATAAAGGCTAAAATAAAAATTAGATTTTTTTCGTGTGGGAACAAGTTCCCCTGGGACATTGAGGGATCTGCTACTTTGTGTACTTTTAATTTTCTCCTTTGGTAATGTTTTAGGGCAGTTCCATTAAGCAGGTAAATGGTCTACATGATGTCTTTTAAGGGCTCCTCCTGTTCTATGAGTCTTCATTTTCAGCACATATAGGAATTTAGTATAACATTTTCCATTTTTCACTAAGGCTAAACTTATAGACAGTGACATATCCACTTTAAAACATCATAAAACTGAATTTCCCTTTGTTCTGTGCTCAATTTTACATCTCTTAAAAGTGCTGGGAAGTTGGCTGTTCTTGGTTTTCAACATTGGCTATCCACCTATTGCTAAATGAGATGAATTGAAATAATGGCCTAAGAACTGGAATGGTATAATAATCATGTTCACAGACTGAGTAAGCCAACAGGTTACTGGAATATAGTTTTTACATGGAGAAGTCTAACAACACAAGCTTTTTAATCAAGTCATATTCACTACCTGATACTCATGCTATGCATTATGAGTAGAAGTTTATTTTTTTCTTTCTTTCTTTTTCATTCTTTCTCTCCTTTCTTTCACCTTTCTTCCTTCCATGCGAATATAAAACTCCCACTGAAACCTACTTCACATACCATATCTGGAACATTTCTAGTAAGTAGTAGGAAAATAGTGTGCATTCGAAGTCATCTTTCTTATGAATATGGTTAGACACAGGAAAAGAATATCAGAGGAGATCATTACACCACCACCAGTTTTTTAAAGGTGAGCTTCATCTAGATCTGATAACTATGAGGAGTTCTATTTGAAGTCTGTTGAATCAAATATTGGGTCATAGGAAAAGTCATGACACATTTTTGCATAGAAAAGCATGCAAAAAATACATCATGATTTTTCCAATGACCAATAGAAGATTTGGAATTTTGGAGAATCTCTGCCACTCTGGTAATCTATGATTATAAAAGAAAACAGGAAGGTCAGCTGACAGCATGGTGGTTGGGGCGGCTGGATCCCACATGGCCAACTGCACAGCTTGCATCTTGGACCTGGCAGCTTAAAAAACGTGCTGATGTGTAAGTGTGTGTGTCCAGAATCCCACAAGGAAGAAAAAAATGGAGAAGAAGTAGGGTTGGCAGGTGATATGGGGGTTAAGGGCACTGGGCTCCCACATGGCCGACTGTGGTCCAAGTCCCAAACTTGGCGGCTTGCTTTCTCACTATCCCTCTTTCTCCCTCTCTTTCTCGTTCTGTCCCTCTCTGATCAAATTAAACTAACTAACTAACTAAATAAATAAATAAATAAATAAAGTTGAATAAAATTGTTTTTTAAAAAAGTAATAAAAATGGAGAAGAAGGGATCGGGCTATGGCCATTCCCCATGGGGGTGCTTGCTCTTTCTCTCTCCCTCTCCCACCCCTCTAGTGAGTGCACACACCCTCTGGCAAATTAAAAAAGAAAAAGAAAAATTATGTTTGTAGCTCATCAACAATTACATTAGTAATTGCTTCTTGGTTTTGAGGATTCAATGATGTATTCAATCCATAAACATATACTAAGTACCTTCTCTATATATGCAATATGTTAGTTGTTAGGGATTCAGTGGTGAAAAAAGAGACAGCTTCTACTTTCATGAAGCTTATGTTTAGTGCAATGCACACAAGCTTTTCAATAATTTCAGTTACTTTAATAGTCTTTCTAAGACAAATTATCATTCATAGATATAGATTAGATATAGAAAAGCAGTTTACAGACTTTATTGTTGTAGGACTTGGGAGACAGCTAGTATTGGACATCATTAGTAAGAACTAGTGACAAAGAGCCCCAGTTCTCACTCAAAAAGAGTTAGATTTAATCCTGTATAACTTAATGATTTGGGAATATTTCTCTTCATGAGATCCAGGCCCATCTCTACTTAAACTACTTCTTTCTTTCTTCCTTTCTTTCTTTGTTTCCTTCCTTCCTCCCTCCCTACCTACTTCCTTCCTCCCTTCCTTCCTTCCTTCCTTCCTTCCTTCCTTCCTTCCTTCCTTCTTTTCTTTCTTTTCTTTTTTTTCTTTCTTTCTTTTTTCCATGAGCAAGAGAGAGAAACAGAGACAGGAACCCCAATAGAGTCTTGATGTCACACTCCACCTCTATACTTCAGTTAGCCCCAGATCATGGGTACACATGTGCCCAACATACTCAGGAATATCTTTAACCAGGACCTTCTGGTGGGAATACCTCCCAGAATTTTGTATTTTACTGCTGCACCATTTTATGGACCCTCTGGCCCACTTTTTAAAGCAAGAAAGAGCTGCCCTTAGTAATCCTTCTGCTGGAAGATGAGGACCTCCTAGCATCATGGTTCTCTTAGAAGCTGTATGGAGCTTACCATATGTAAGAAAACCATTGAGTGTAGTTATCAAATCTGAATTATTGACAGGAATGTTCTCTTTCAAAATAAGCATGTCTCTCTGTTGGTATGTATTATCAATCGAAGCTTTTGAGCAAATTCCATTGGCAGAAAGCCTGTGTAATAATGAACCCAGTGACAGTGTATTATATGGAGGATATGATGCAGTGAGGAAGAAAGCAGTGAAGTGCCATGTGTTACGCGAAGTCAAATCTAGGCAAGACACAAGACAACTCATGATATAGATAAGCTGTGTGGAAGATTTGGGGGAACATTGAGAGATTAGACCATAGACATGATGGATGATGAGTGATTCTACCTCCAAGCACGATGACCAGACTTCCCTTGGTGGTGTGCTGTCTCCATGCTGTGTCCTCCAGCAATGCATCAATACATTGTGTAATGTATTACCATGTGTTTAAGATGGCAATGAGCTTAACACATGATAGTGCCCATATGATTAAGCTTATGTGAAACTGGTGCACAGTTATTCTTTTGGAAAACCTATTTATTTTCTTCAACAGATATTTATATTGAGAAAAATTAGGAATATGTAAAGAAAAGCTATTATGCATTTCAGAAACAAAATGATAGGTTTGCTGTTATCGCCATGTATTTAGTTAGAAATTAATCATTTACATGAAGGAATTCCGCAATTGATACATTGATGGTCAACATGTTATGCTAAGAAATTTAAAAATAAATTTAAAAATTTATTTTTACAAGTAGTTACATAATGTGACTTTTCCATGAAGACTGGAGTAGGAATACTTGTTGTGCCCAACCGCAGCATATGGAGGGTGCCTCTCTGACTGGGCCTTTGCCAACGCTGAGCATTGCCTTTTTGTTGGTTAGTCTTTGACAATTTGACAGATAAAAATTGATATAATGTTTTGTCTGGGAGGTTTTAAAATGCTGCTTCCCATAATATAGAAATGATTCTCGGAATCTATAATGCTTTTTCTATCACTAGAAGAACACACTCATTTCTAAGTTTGTTATTGGGGTAACTTTTTCAGGGAGACTCCCTCATCCCTTAAGAAACTTAATGGGGGATCAGCAGATGGTACAGTGGTTACATTGCTGGACTCCCACATAGTTAACCACTGTTTGAGTCCTGGACTTGGCGGGTTGGAACTCTCGCCAGGCACATGTGCATGCATGCCCAAAATCCCAAGAGGAGAATGGAGGAGATGGGATTGCAGCATGGCTGTCCCTCCTGGGGGGTGATTTCTTGCTTTCTGCCTCTCTGTCTCTCTAGCAAGCACATGTGCCCTATAACAAAAATCTCTCTAAAGAGAAACTTAAAGGTCAAAAAAAAAGAAGAAGGAAAGAGAAATTTAAAGGTCATCAAGATGCGTCACCAGATGGAACACCCTGATGAAGGAGAGAAGTGCTTAGCACTTCCTGCCCTGTATCATAGGTTATGTATGGGATTGGAATCCTCTAGTACAGGTCCTGATTTTAATATTAGACAATTCTCTGATATATTGGTTGGTGGGGAAGTGGATGTGGCTAAGAACATTAATTGACTTTTAGTATCCATTCTTCTTTTCTTAGTAATAGAACTACTGATTTTTAGTTGGGCAACTAGCCCAAGTACATGGAGTAAAGATGACATTTCCTAATCACCCATTGCAGCAAGGTGTTTTAATATAACTAAGTTCTGGCCAATGGAATTTTTTATTTAAATTTATCTATTTATTTTACTTAACAATTTTAAATTGTATATATTTATCATGTATAAAATGATTTTTTTTCAAATATGTGTACAATGTGGAATGACTAAATCAAAATAACATACATTACTTATGTACTTCATGTTTTGTGCTGAGACCACTTTAAAATCCACTCATCTTGTGATTTGTAAGAATATAGTAACCAGCAGGTGGCATGGTGGTTAAGACACTGAACTCCAACATGGCCAACTGAGATTCTTATCCCAGACCTGGTGGCTTGGCAATCATGATAGTCACATGTACATGCATGCCCAAAATCCCAGGAGGAGAGTAGAGGAGAAGGGATTGCAGTGTGGCTGTCCTTCCTGGGAGGTGATTTCTCACTTTCCCTCTCACTGTCTCTATCTCTGATGAGCACATTTGCCTTATGGTAAATAACCTAAAAGAAAAAATACAATGCATTGTTATTCATTTTAGTTCCTGTGTTGCACAGTAGATCCTTAAAGTTTATTTCTTCTGTTTAACTGGTATTTTTAAATTTTGATCAACATCTCCCCAACATCTTCCCAGCTTCTCATTAAGAGTCTGGTAAACACCATCTTACTCCCTATTTCTGTACATTCAGATTTTTAAGATTCCACTTGCAAGTGAGAACTTGCAATATTCTGTGATTGACTTTTTTCACATAATGTGATACCCTACCAGTTTATCCACACAGTCAGACATTTCAGAATTTCCCAAGATTGAATAGTATTCCATTGTGTGTGTGTGTGTGTGTGTGTGTGTGTATCATACTTATATAATATATGCATATATATATTTTTTCTTTATTCATTCATCTGTCAATAGACACTTATGTTGACTCTATGTCTTGACTAATGTGAATAACGCTGCAATAAGCATGAGAATACATATATCTATTCTACATACTAATTTCATATCCTTTAAGTATATACATAGACATCAGATAGCTAGATCATACCATCATTTCTATATTTAATAGTGGCTATGTTTTTCATAATACTTTTACTGATTTTTATCCTCACCAACAGTGTGCAAGGATTTCTTTTTCTCCAAAGCCTTAACAACACTTACCTCTTATCTTCTTGATAATGGTCATCCTAACAGGTAAAAGGTGATATCTCATTATGGTTTAATTTAATTATGATTAATTTAATTCTGATGATTAGTGATGTTGAATGTTTTTTATATGTTTATTGGTCATTTGTATATATTCTTTTGACAAATGTATACTCAAATACCTTGACCATTTTTTAATCAGGTTTTCTTTCTGTGTTGAATTACTTAAGCTTCTTAAATATTTTTTATATTAACCCCTTATCAGGTGTGTGGTTCGCAGATATTTTCCCTGATTCTGTAGGTTGTCTCTTCATTCTGTTGATTGTTTCCTGTACTGTGCAAATACTTTTAAATTTTATTTAATCCCATTTGTCTATTTTTGTCTTTGTTGTCTGAGCTTTGGGGGCCATATACAAAAAAATATATATATAATTTTAATGTTATGGAACATGTCTCTGTGTTTTCTTTTAGTAATTTTTTAACGGTTTTTTTCTTTCTTTTTTTTTTTTTTTTTTTGAGTAGTTTTTGCTATAGGGTGCATGTGCTTGCCAGAAAGACAGAGAGAGACAGAGACAGAAAGCAAGAAATCACCCTCCAGGGGGAATGGCCACATCTCAATCCCTTCTCCTCCATTGTCCTCTCAGGATCTTGGGCACACACACACACACGCCCTGCATGAGTTTAAGCCACCGGGTCCGGGACTCGAACCATGGTCGACTACATAGGAGTCCAGCCATGTAGCCATTATACCAACTACTGGTCCCTTTTTTTTTTTAAGAATTATTTTATTTAACTTTATTTATCTATTTATTTTCATTTGACCAGACAGGAGAGTGGGAGAGGGAGAGAAAATGAGAAAGCAAGCCACCAGGTCTGGGACTTGAGCCATGGTCAGCCATGTGGGAGTCTAGTGCCCTTAACCACCATGCCACCTGCTGGCCCCTCTTCTAGTTATCTTATAGCTCCAGGTAGTATGCTTAATTCTGTAATCCATTTTTTATTGTTTTTTTTTATTTTAAATTTATTTATTTCATTTAATGTACATCATTACAGTATACAAAATGAGATTTTCCATACAGAATACACTAGATATTAGCTCAATCAAGGATATTACCATACACATTAGTGTCAACAAATAATTTTCCATTTCTTGTTTCTTACGTGTTTTGCTTTTTTCCCCCTCCCCCCTTGATTCCCTACCTCTCACCCTCTGCCATTTCCTACTCTCATCCACACTGTCTCTGGTAGCAACAGTTGCTTCCCATGCATTTCCCGCCCCCCATATTTTATTGATTCTCTGAAGATCTTAATTAATCTAAATACTTTCAATAACAAGTGCAGCTGATAGATATATATCTATGAACACATGTCTGACTTTAGGCATAAACCTCAGTGAATAGAATGAACATACTATAAAGTAGCACCTAGCTGGGGCTATCTATCTTAATGCAGTCATTAAATAGATATTTTTTAATGAATTTTTTAATTTCAAGAAAAAGTTTTAGTTTTAATAGATCAAATTCAAAAAATGTTAAGAGAAATGTGCTTAAGACTTAAAGCTAGGGAAAAGGTGAAGATTCTGTTCAACCAGTAGATAGATGAACTTATCAACAGTTGAAGAGAAGACAAAAATCCTTAAATCTAGAAAACAAACCATAGAAGAAAATCAGTAATGTTTTAGTCAAAAGTCATAAAATTCTATTTCACCAGTTCAGTCTCATGTAATTAATTTCTCTTCTTTTCAATTTGCAGTATTACTGTGGTTTGATCTTTCTGTTTAAAGTTCTGGAAGTCAGCATTCAACGTTATTACTGATCTTTTCAGACTTGCCATTAAGTTGGCCATTCTCTTGGTTGTTTTTGTATTCTTATTTCTGTGTGTCTGACTTTAATTTTCTTGCTATAGCACTTCCATCAGAACTTCTTGAAGAACTGGTCTGGTGTTGGTCAATTCTTTTAGGTTTTGTTTATCTGAGAATGTTTTTCTTTTCTTCTCATATGAAGGATAATCTTGCTGGTTATAGTATTCTTGGCTAAAATTGTTTTTCACTTAACATTTTGAATATATTTTCCCAGTCTTTCCTTCCTTGCATTGTTTTTGATGAGAGGTCTGACATTAGCCTGATGGGATACCCTTTGAAAGTAACTTGATGTTTCTCTCTTACCTATTTTAGTATCTTGTCTCTGTCTGTGGTTTTGGTCAATCTGGCTACGATGTGCCTCGGAGAAGATCTTCTTGGGTTGATTCTATGTTGGATCCTTTGTATTTCTTGGGTCTGGATATTTGAATGCCTCTCTAGGTTAAGAAAGTTTTTTTTTCCAGGATTTTATGGAATAGATTTATCAATGCCCTTATTAGTCTCTTCACCTTCTGGGATATCAATTATCTAGATGTTTGGGCGTTTAGTGGTGTCTAGTATTATTCATATATTATTCTCATTTTTTGAGTTATTGTCTCAGTCTTTTTGGCGAATTTTTCTAGTTCAGAGGTTCTATCTTCCATATCTGAGATTTGATCTTCTGCATGATCTAATCTGCTTTTAATATTTTCAAGAGAGGTTTTGATTTCCTGTATTACAACCTTCACTTCTAGCAATTATGGTGTGTTGTAACCTTCATTTCTAACAATTATGGTGTGTTATTTCCTCTTTCAGATTGCACAAGAACTTTTTCACCTCCTGGAATTCGTTCTCCTTTCTTTTGCATCTCTGTTAGCTATGTCACTGTGAATATTTATATTTTTTATCTGACATTTCCATGAGTTCCATTGTATTGCTAGAGGAAAATGAGTTTTTCTTTTCCCTTGGGGGAAGAGATATTTTCTTGTCTTCTAAAATTATTTGTGCTTCTGTGGTGGTTTCTGGTCATCTGATGGATTATAGATTTTTCCTAATTTTAGGTGTTAAATCTGAGTGTTCAGAGTTATGCAGGAGGAGGTGATCTGCAATATTTCTGCAGTATTGTTTTTCTCCCTTTGTGTAGCAGATTCCATGGGAATTGAGGATTACTCTGACCCTGGCTAGATCTTGGGGTCAGGATAGTGAAGTCTGGGCAGAAAATCTTCAGTTGCCCTAGTCCCGGAAAGGGGATGCACACAACTCAAATGGCTTGTGATTGGCGTGTTCCGGCTAGATCTTGGAGTCAGGAGGGTGAAGTCTGGGCAGAAAATCTTCAGTTGCCCTAGTCCCGGAAAGGGGATGCACACAACTCAAATGGCTTGTGATTGGCGTGTTCCGGCTAGATCTTGGAGTCAGGAGGGTGAAGTCTGGGCAGAAAATCTTCAGTTGTCCTAGTCCCTGAAAGAGGCCGCTCAGAGCTCAAATGTAGATGGCTTGTGATTGGCCTGTCCTGGCTAGATCTTGGGATCAGGAGGGGGAAGTCTGGGCAGAAAATCTTCAGTTCTGCATTGAAGATTTTCAACATGGTATGAGATAAGAGTCTAATTGGATTCTTTTGCATGTGAATATAAAGTTCCTCATTTACTGAAGAGACCATTCTTTCCCAATTTTCTCTTACGAGTATTCATAAAGAGTGAAGCTATACTTGTCAAGTGTATCCTTAAAGGGCCAAGAACATGCCACTTTACCCCTTTCTCCTTCTGCTTCTGAGAATATGGACATAATGGTTGAGGTTGCAGCTATCACCTTGGACCATAATGTGGATTTGGGAATGGAAGGCAATAAAGTTGAAAACAGCAACATACCTTTACAAAACAAAAACAAACCAAAAAAACTATGTCCCTGACATTACAGAGTGCTATACCAGCCCTAGACTACCTACCTTGGGACTTTGATGTGAGAAAGAGAACTCTTGTTTAAACCACTATATTTTAGGTTGTCTGTCACTTGCAGCCAAACCTAATCCTAACTGATCCAGTGGGGAAATGGCTGTAAAAGGAGCTATCATTCACCCTCCAAAATTTCTAACATTTGGAAGTTATTTCTCACATTGAGTCTTTCTGTTACAATTACACAGTCAGAATGGATAACTATCTCCACTTAACTGTGGAGTGTGGAAAGATACTAGGAGCACAGAGGAAGAAAAATCTCAGACTTATTCACTGGAATGTGCTGTAACTAGCATTTACTAAAATGCCACTTACCACCTTATGCATAATAAAATAAAGTAATTACTAATTTGTCTGTCATGTGGGCAAAAAAAAAACCATACTTGAATAGTGACTTCTATGATATACTGAGAGTCAAAGTATAAGAAGAGTAATATTTTCTGCAAAGAGAGCCTTAGAAATGAGCTTTCTTCCAGCATTTCTTCAAATACACAAATAATACATTTGAACTCTCTTGAGTGTGTGTGTGTCTGTCTGTATATTTGTGTGTATGAAATATGTATGTGTGCATGCATGTACATACTGGTGGTTGTACTTAATTAGGAGAAAATATCTGCACCTGACTGTAAGAAGGGAACAGATGACCTCAGATGATTAGCTACTAATAGATCTTTGTGGTTTTGAGGGAAGAGGAAAGTACTATAGATTCTTTATTCTACAAAAAGTACATAATTTCAAAATTCCTGTATTTGAACCATCTCAGAATCAGAACTCAATAGGCAGTTGTTTAATAATTACCTTTTTAGTTGATGACAATTATTGGAAGTCATCTTTAGATTTCTGCCTAAAAAGGCAGAAATTTTTGCCATAAAGCATGTATGCTCATCACTGAGAGTGAGGTTTCTGTCTTGTAGGGAGCATTTGTAGAGGAAGCCCATTGCTGCAGCTGACATCTTGAGCTGTGGTTGCTCAGTCCCCTGGTACAGAAAGAAGTAGGACCCACCTTTTCCATAGCAGAATGGAATTCTAGACATAGAGTTCTTGTTTGTTTGCTTTTGTTTTTGTTTTTGTTTTTGTTTTTTAAAGAGACAAGGTCTTGTCACATTACCCAGGCTAGCCTTGAACTCGTGATCCTTCTACCTCTGCCTCCAAAGTAGCTGGAACTAAAAGTTTGTGCTACAGCATGAAGCTAGACATCAGCTATTTAAGTAGAGAACTATAGTCAGAGAATTTTACTCCTGGATTTGCATCTTGGAGATGACCTACTATATGGCCCTTTAAGTTGAGGAAGCTGAGGCTCAGAACCTAATAAGACCTTCCCAAGGTCGCATGGATCTGAGCAGTGCAGGACCAGAACCTAGAACTCATTGTTCTTGTCATCATGCATCATGACCTTCCATTTCAAGACTAACAAATATCAAGGTTGGCATATATTTACCTTCATTTTTATTTGAGAGGTTAAAAAAAACAAAATGAAATGGTGTCATAAACAAGTCTGCCCTAAGCGGGTTAGGATTTATTTCTTCTCCTATACCTTTTTTCTTTTTTTTTCAATCAAAGGGTATATCCCCAAGAATGAGAACTAAAGAAACAGATTGCTTAGCCCCTCATGACTCTGCCCTGGTGGTGGATCATTAATGGTGTAGAAAATGAGGGCAGTGCTGGGCGGGCAGTCCAGGGTGGGATGCATGCCTCTTTAAGAGATTTATGTGGAGATCTGAGCTGGGGAGACAGCCCGGTGGTACATCATCATGCAGGCGACATCAGAGACTTTCTTCTTCGCTTGGGTGCATTATCATAAAAAGTGATTTAGACTGGAGCTGATTGATGCAAATGGCCCTATGTTCTTTCCTATCATTAGCGGCCTCTTTCAGTGGCCAGAGGCAGTGATTAAAGCTGTCATTTGGAGCTGCTCATTAAAGACAAGCCCCAGAATAGCAAGAGGAAAAAAGGTTGGAGAGGCATATGTATACATATATGTGTGTGTGTGTGTGTGTGTGTGTGTATGTATGTGTATATATTTTTGCCTTAAAAGCCCATCAGCCCTTTCCAGATTAACCACTGAAATCAAGGCTATAGAGACATTTCCACTGAGAATATAGAATGCTCTTTTGCAAGTAATATTAGATTTTTGGAGTGTCACAGTAGATTCTGATGACAGCTTGCCTACATATTGTGAAAGGAGATGAGGAGGGTATTGTGTTAGGTGTGTTTTGTTAGGGATTGACCCTAGTGAGAACTCATTAAGTCTCCCTCCTCCCAGGCTGGGGACTTCAGAGGCAGCCACGGGAGAGCAGAGGGGAAGGTTGCTGAGGGTGGTTAGCTCGATAAGTCCCATTGTGACAGTGTTGACCTCAGGGATGGACAGAAGGACAGCAGGGAGTGAGCTCTTTGCTGAGCCCAGAGGATATAGATGCCTGGATGTCAGTCAAAGAGAGGTGGGCAAGAGCAGGTTCCCAAAGAGATGGGGAATAGAACAAAGCAAGTTCCATAAATGTGAGAAAGATTAATCAGAACATGATCTCCTTGGCTCCTTGGAGTGTCTCAGTCAGGGTGACATGACTAGTTAATCATCATTGCAGTAGAAGTGGGCTTCATTCGTGTGGTTCCATAAGCATCCGTTTACATTCATTTACACCCTGCTTTTTAGATTAGTGTGAAAATGGTGCCTGAGAGTGACAGAAATACCAGGCACCAAATAAGCCGCAGCATACCAAATTGCAGGCTGGGATAGTGGGTAGCCGTCTGAGTAAAGTCCTGGGAAGGAAACATCTTAGTTTCTTGGGATAAACCAGTTTTAAGGCAGAGATATGACTGGCTCGATAATCCTGCACATCCTTCCTGGCCAGCTGATGTTTAATGCTGAAATCCCCCCGAACTTTTATATAATCTAGTCGATGACTCTCTTCAGGAATTCCTCTGAGAGGAAAAAAAAATGAAATTATCAATTTAATTTCTCAGTCTAATGAACTGGTCTTAGACATAAAAATTTAAATTACATTTTTTTTTTATAAAAGTGAGGACCAACATCAGTTATGCAACCACCACCATCTCCATGACAACACCTTGGATGTGGCAGCTCATGTGACTTGACAGTCACAGGCCCTTGAAATGAAGCAAAGGAAAGTTTTAGTTTCTCTTTTGTAATTTAGTAGACTCTAGAGACTCCCAGGATGGGGCTAGGTGGTAGTACAGAGGTTTCCTTTTGGTGTGAACAGTAAATAGTGGAAAAGTGATGAAATTATTCTTCTATGCTGTAAGGTAGAGATTGAAATATGCTGCAGAGGGAGCTTCCTTGTCAGATTCTGAGCCAGTTGTTGGCTTCGGAGGTGTGGCCTTTGTCCTCCTCTCTGCTGCACCTCCCACCCCCGCGCTGGCCGTCTTAGCCTGGGTCTGGCACATCAGGGCCTATTAGTACTGATGCTGGGCTGTGATGTTCTTCTCCTCAGGGAGCACGGCAGCAGAACTGAACAAAGTCACTGGTAATCTGTGCTTACAGCCTCCCCCCTGGGGAGAAAGCCCAGCCAGCTGGCACTCTCCTGCTGAGCACATTCACTTCCTCTGGCAGGCCAGCAGCCTGGCAGGGGCCCAGAGGCCAGCAGGCTGCAGAGCCAACCAGCACCAGCACTCCAGGCAGCTCAGCTCTGGATCACATGCATTGTTCACTGCCTCTCTAGACTGGACACTGGCTGACCTCGCAGCTTAGATATTGCAGCTCATCTGCATGGGCCTTTTCAGGCATCCCGTGTGACTCTCTAGATATTAAGAAAAAAAAAAAAAGAGGAAGAAGAAGAAGAAAAAAAAAAGACAACAAAAACATGAGTACCAGATGAACAGTTATCTGGCTACATTGAGGGTTAATGGGACTCTTCCCCCCTCCCCTTATCTTTCTGTTTTCCCAGGCTCTGGGTCACTGACACAAGAAAACTTTCTTGTGAGTTCAGTCCATGTAGATGGAAGGGAGTTGGGGACTTCTGCCCCAAATGATAAGATGAGATAGTGGGTGGCAAGGATGACAGGGTGGAGGAGACACTGGGAATCCTGGATGTGTGTATACATGCTAGAAAATGCCTAGAGGGGAAAACAAAATAGATTGATCTTTGGATCCCACACTTCATGGGTTTCTTAAGCTTACATTTCCAGCATTCTCATTGCTGGATAGAACTTTGACTGATGTGTGAATTCCCTTTCTTGAATCAGGATCCTGTGTTAAGGGGCAGGGTCCTGAGAGGCTCTTCTGGGGAAGCATATGTTCACTTCTGTCCAGCTCATTAAGAATCAGGAAGAGCCTGAAGTTAATCAGTTGATATACCAGGTTTAGGATTTTTCTGCACAGCCTGCAAACCATGTGCCCTGCAATGGTTTTGTCCTTTCTAAGGAGGAAAAGTGTTTATTCTGCTTAGAACCATCCACACACCAACATGAATGTGGCCCCTATTTAGCATAAGTAGAGGTCATCATCTCACCTACTTTAACCCAGTATGTGGTTGTCCTAAAAAGAGACTGGAGACAAGGCAAAGGGCAATTGTTCTGTTCAGAAAATTCTCTTACTAGAAGGTATTTAATTGAGGGAAAGAAAGGAAAAAAGGAATGAACAAATTGGTTCCTGTACATCTTCAAATTTTGTTCCATTCATCTGAGTTCAATAGGAAGTATAGAGAACAGCAGTACTAATAATTGCTAACATTTAGCAAGTGTTCTGTGTGCTAAGCACAATACTCAGCTCTTACACAAGGTCTCATTTCTTCCTGTCGACAGTGCAGGGAGGGAGGCTTGGTTACCAGTCCCATGTAGCAAGCAAGATTATTGGCTCAGAGTCTTTTCCACATCACATAGCTATTACTTAGAGGACCCAGGGTCTAAACCCAAGCACTGACCCAAAGATCCCCCTACTCTCATCTCTAACGGATTTTTGAGGCCCCATATGGACTGAACAGTTGACAGGATTGATATGGCTGCCCAATGGATACCATGGACCCTGCTATGAACTGCAGTTGTAACCTTGCATTTAGTGGGATTATCTGATGACTCTAAGCTCCACAAGGGCAAGGTCTGTTTCTGCTTTTACATACTCTTGAGTCACCAGTGCCTGATACTATATCCTGCATCCCATATGTGCTCAGCACATATTTGCTAAATGAGTGATTGGTCAGCATTAAAATCATTTCTTAGAGTCAACGAGCTTCCTAAATCCAAAGAAATTCTCCTCAAAATAGACTGCAAAGTGGATTTTCCCCTAATATTGGAGAAATGTGAGCATGTTTTTAGGCTAAGCAGTGGGAATTATTGGAAAGGGAATGAGGAGATTGTTCATGGAACAAAGTCCCAGAGGAGATTTTAAGAAATCAGGGTTAAGAGAAGAGTTGAGTTTTCATTAATTAGCAGAAACAGGGCACTTTAGCCTTAGAGACCACAGGTAAAGAGAGAGGAAAAAAAGGATCCAGTAGTTGTGGGCTGTGTGTCGTTTAGGAGTGCTTTCAGCTGCAAGTAATAAAAAGCTTGACTAGCAGTGTCTTAAACAATTAAGGATTTATTTTTTCCACATGATTGTAAGAGCACTGCAGTGAGGTGGTCACTGGCATTGGTTCTGTGGCTCAGCAGTATAAGGGACATCATAGAGACTTTTTTAGCCTTTCCCTCATGGCCACACTATGGCAGCTCCTGTCATCACATCTACATTCAAGGAAAAATTTTTGCTATCCTTACAGACATCAGCTTTGTGTGCTGCCTGCTCTACTGGCTGAAGAAGTGGTTAGGACTAGATGACCATTAGTCATTCCAAGTATGACAAAGGAGTAGAAAGGATTAGTGGGATTCTGAGCATCTAGTGAGCTTATTTATGATAAATGAAAGAATTTTGTGGAAGATTTCTGGAACCCAGTGAAGTAGGAGAGGAAGAAGAGGAGAGTAGGAAAAAATAAATTACTTATCTTTGATTTACTAGAATTTTGTTAAGTTTTGGAACTTTATAGTTTTGTGAAAATCTATGTTTGCTAAAATTTATTGTCCTTTGTGTTTCTTTTCTTTCAACCCTCACCTTCTCCAAGGAAATTTAACCATTTACACACAACAAAAAGATTATTCCTCAATATCAGCAGCTAATTTAGCCCACTGTCTCTTTTTAAAAATATTGTCTTTCTGCTTCATATCTCCAGAAAACTTATTTCCTTTAACAGCTTAACTTAGGATATGGGGAAACCAACCTAAGTAGAAATAACCTAAGGCTTATGATGAACCTTCAGCTTTGAGACAAAGGAGTTTATATCTTTTTTCCCTCTTAGACCAGTTTTTAATATCTACCAGTATGCTCATTTGCCAGTTATCAGCTATGTCCTTACTGGTCAGAGAACATGGCATTAACAAATCTAGTGGTGTCTGGGGTGGGGCCCATGAGACCTATAGAGAGGGCAAGTGGTTGCCCTGGGCTTTGTTACCTCCTGGGCAGGTCACGTTACCTCTAGAGGGAGATGTAAAATGAGGAGGGCTAGCAGATCTCAGAGGACCCTCTCAGCTCCTAACAGCCTCACAAACCTTCTGTGATTCCAGCCACCCTGAGAGAGTGCAAAGGCAGCCCTGGCCCCTCTCCAAGTGTCTCCCAGAGGGCCCAGCCTCACGGGTGTTACTTAGCATCTCAGTTGGTGCCTTCCATCTTCCTCTGACCCTCGTTAACCAAGAGGGAACAACCAATTCCAAAAAGGACCCCACTCCCCCCCAGTACTGTCGATTTCATATCTGCAGAGCATGCCCTGCCCTATGAAGAATTAAATTATGATCACTAAACTCATCTCTTTTGTGCTGGGGCCCTGTTCAAAACTTGCTCCCCAGCAAAGCAAGGCTGGTGGCTTCAGACCTGGTGCAACGGTGCTCATCTCTTTTTAATGCCTTTGCAAGGGAGGAAGAAGGAAAAACCGGGAGAGAGAGCAAGCAAAAAAAAAAACACAAAGGAGAATAAGAGGGAAAGCAAGGCTTGCCCACAGCAGCCTCGCGTTTGTTAGAACACTGGCACTGCGTTTATCAGGATTACTGGAGGGAGAGCCGGGTTTGATCCTGTTCTCCGCTGGGAGAGGGAAAAGCTTCATTGTACCTTTTTTAACATCTCACGGTTAGATGAGAACAATACGCTGCGTGTGTGTACGTACACACCATGCTCTGTGCCTAAGGATGCTGTTCTACTGGGGACACACCCTGTTTTCAAAGCATTGCTGCATTTCTTATAAAGGCCAGATACAGAAAGCCGCCAGGCTCTCTCTGGGTCTCCCTTTCCAACAGACTTTTTTTTTTTCTTCCCTTGCCCTGACTTGGACCAGCAGGATTCACTCCTGTCAAACAAATTATAGCATCTATGAAATGGGGATATCGACATGTGTGACTTGATCTGTTTTAATAGGGACCCGGTGGGAGTTTCCTCCCTGCCCCACTGAGCTTTGTATTCTTCACAGAAAGGCAGACAGGGCGCTGGAGGATGCTGTAGGCTTTAACCCTTTGCTGCCAGCAGGTTGCCTGCCTCCTGTGTGCTAGCTGCTTCCTTTTTGTCCCTGGCCATTGTCTGGGGAGTGCATGTGGCCTGCCATCCACTGCATGCTTATTATCTCACAGGAGACAAGCTCACCCTAGGAGGAGGAAGAGAAAGCTATGTTCTGAACCAGAGCTTTTGATTTCCTTTCTTCCCTCTTCCCTCTAAAATAATTAGAAGTGCTGGTCAAGGAAAAGGAAAACATTCCCCCCCCTCCAACACACACACAGAAAACCAGGAGGGAAAAAATATGTTGTGTAACTCTGGCATTTTGTTTTTTGAGAGGTGGTTGTCCTGGCTGCCATTTGACCTGCAATAATAATTAGCATTTGAGCAGTGGCAAGCAGGGAAACCTGTTCAGAGGATTTGACCCCTAGCAAGTAGAAAAGGAAATTTGCCCATGTCAGCATTTCACAATGCTCTACTTTTATCACCTTCTCCCTTCCCCTCCTTTCCTGACTTGGTTGCTAATGGAGCAATCTCTTGATGCCTGCCTCAGACCGTGGGCTCACCCCCAGGGTCCATTTATACCAGCCATGTAGTTGGGTTCCCACTGCAGAGCTGGAAGGAGGGATGCTGAAGACAGGCTCAGAGCGCCCCCCCACCTCCATCCCCCCTACCCCCTACCCCCCACCACACACACACACACACACACACACACAGCATGCTGCTTAGCACTCTGCCAGCCTCTTCACACTGCTCCACAGAGGTGTGGGGTCCCTTGAGCAAGTGCACTCCCCCCTCCATGAACTCCTCCCATCGATAGGGAGAGCCCATAAGTTAGAGAGAAGAAACCAAAGCTCTATCTTTGAGCTTTCGTTTTATCTTCTTCTCTACGTCTCCTTAGCACATAGTACTAGTATACCTCAATTTATGGAAGAGACATGCTCCAGAAAAATTGCACTTAAAGGCAAATGTTGAAGGTAAAACCCTATATTCCCCAGATTAATGTGGTTTATAATCAGTTGAAATGAAGCTGAAATACAATGATATCCTGTGTATGTATTCTTGCAAGAATCTGTGCTCATGGTTAAAGTGAGAATTTTTTTTTTTTTTTTAGAAAGATGCTTGCTATAGGGTGTGTATGCATGCTGAAGAGACAGAGAGAGACAGAAAGCGAGAAATCAACCTCTGGGGGGATTGAAGGGACTACCACACTGCAGTCCCTTCTCTACCACTCTTCTCTCTGGATTTTGGGCATGCATACACATGCACGCACACACACATAGCATGAATTTCAAGCCTCTGGGTCCAGGACTTGAACCACAGTTAGCCATGTGGGAGTCCAGCAATGTAACCATTACACCATCTGCTGATCCCAATTGAGACATCCTTTAACTTAGCACGTAGCCACTCCCTGATTGGTCTCTTCAAGGAGTCCCAGGCCAAAGAGCACACCAATTACCCTGTGCACACCTGGCCAGATATGGAAGGAAAGGAGTTGGCTAAGAGCCTTTCCTCTCCTGTGCAGCACCGGGTCTGAGTTAGAAAATCGCAGGCCTTGACTGCGTCTCACTGAATTGTCATGAACCTTGACCCTTAGTGCCTTCAGGTCCTTGGCTATTTGGGCTGGTGATTTCATTAGAATTTCTCAACCTTTTCATTTATTTCATTTAGGCCTCAGGCAGAACTTCTGGCAGCTAGTTGACAGTGCATCTTTCTTTTAATTTTCCTTTAGGAATAACTCCACTGGGCTCCATTCTCACACTCATCGCTCCTGGTGCTGACTTCATGGCATCTTTGTGTTTTTGTGTCACTTTTTGTTACTTGTCTCTTCCTGCATCAGACAATGGGGCAGAGAGAGAAACTGGGACATATAGGAGGAGGGTTGTCAAGAGAGTGGTTGCAGGACAGAGGCATGGTGGAACGACCACTCCAGCAACTGAGCTGTGGTAAGAGAATTGCAGCTGTTAATTCAGCCCTGAGCCAAGTGTGTGGGTGGCAGGGAGAATCAGAGAAGGTTTGGTGCAGAAGGTAATGGTGCCAAGACAATGGAATGCAGAGCAGCAGCTTACTCAGTCTGGAGAGACGGGAATGCAGTCCACATACATCTCTTCTTCTCTTCCCTTCCCCTCCTACTAATGAACAGCACGCTGAAGGGTTGGGTGTTTCTGCCCACAGTGCAGCTTCTGCAGTGAGCTGGGAGCCCAGAGTCCACCCTACTCTGCAGCCTCCATACTTACTCTTGACTTTTTAGCCCACATTGCTGACCCAAACTACACATTTGGGAGTTCCCCACTTCCTGTTCCCAGGTCTCAGTCGACTGGTTGCAGCAAAGTGATAACAACATGGAGGAGATCTCTTGCCACTTGAACCATTTTTTAAAGTTTCTTCTGAGTGCAGAGCCTGATTCCAAATCATTCCAACCAACTTTATTCTCATTTTTAGGCCTCTCTCTGGATTAATCCAAAGTATAACCCAAAGTATAACCCCTTTCCCACCCTAAAAATTATAGACCCATTGCTTTTTCTAACTATACTGTCTATTTTATGCGAGATTTTGGGGGGAGATTGGGAGGTAGTAGGTAAGGAACAGCTCCTCATGTATTGGGTCATCATATTTTCACGCAGAAAAATACGTCATGACTTTTCCAATGACCCAGTAGGATACTACAGTAGACTGAGAAACTCAGACCTACCAATGTTTTTAGCCCTAATTATTTTTAGATTAAGGATTATATCAGAATTGGATCAGAGCAGAAGCAAAGTTTAAAAAAGAAGACCTAGTACAAACTAGTAGGCAAATGTAGTAGACCAATCCAGAGATTTGCTAACCATCTAAAACACTATAGACAGTGTCTGTTTATTTTTTGGCACAGTAATTTTTTGTTTTGTTTTCTTTTTTGATGGAGGGCAAATGTACTTTCCAGAGAGACACAGAGAGAGAGAAGAGAAGGAGAAAGCACCCTATCTGTGGGGCATGGTCAAGCTTTAATTCCTTCTCCTTCCTTACTTCATCTTGTTGGGATTTGAGTCATATGCCCACATGCCCAGCATGAGGGAATCAAATCACAGTCGGCCATGTGTGATCCAGACCCCTTAACTACTAGGCAGGTTATGATGGTGACCCAACGTAGTCATTCTTACTTTTTTTTCCCCCCCAATTTGTCATGGGGTGTATGTACTCACTGAAGAGAGACAGAGAAAGAGAGAGAAAGAGAGAAAGTACACTCTGGGTTTATGGCCACACTACGGTGGTTTCTCCTCTCTGGATTTTGGGAACACACACATATCTGCCTGGCATGTTTTTCAAGCAACTGGACCCAGGACTTGAGCTATAATAGGCCATGTGGGATCCAGCCACTTTAAACACCATGCCGCCGCTGGCCTGATAGTCATTCTTATAAACACATTCAGACCAAGTTTCTTGGGCTAACATTGGAATGGAGATTTCCAGGCAACTTCATTTCTGTGCAGTCTCTCATAAAATCCTCTTTCTCCATATTCTCATTTAACACCTCTTTGCCTTGTATCTCCTCATTCCTTAAGGGTCTGCCATTGTCTATTGTTATGAATTTTCACCTCGTCCTCCTTCTATACCTGGCATTTGTTTTGGTTGGTGCTCTGGTTCTTTAAGCCATATATTCTTGCTGAGCAGAACATGATGTTCTGCCAGCTTCCAAAGCTCCTGTCATCCCTACAGTTACTGCTCAGGCCCTCAGTCATGGTGCAACCCCCCCCCCCCAACTCCCAGACTTCCTTGGAATTAAAACTCTCCAGTTGGATCACTAGACTTCTATTCCATAATCCCTTCATTTGCTCTTGCCAAGAATGTTCTTTAGTAATCCAAAGTTACATTTATTATTATATATAAGACTAGCAGAGGGTTTGTAATTTCTTTTTCTGAAATCAGCTTTAATGCATTATGACAAAACTTAACTCATGTTTCTAAACAATCTATGTAATGGTTGTGCTCTTTCAACTTGCAGAAAAACAGATTCAGAACTATTGGCAGCTTCTGCACGTCTTTCATTGGCCTTTTTGTGGAATGAAGTCAGCTAAGGCCCAACTTAACCAAAATCATTGGCCACTGATACTCTTGCAAAGGCTGTATTTTATTACTGCTGCAAGAGTTAGGGGTAGGCCAAAATGATATCCAGACATGTCAGATCTTAATCACAAGTGTTGAAAACAGAGATGTGTTTTATTCTAGACCATTAAAGGTGGGAGTTAATTACCACATTGCGATGAACTCTCTGTGTGCCCTCCTGCTGTAGCAATTAGCAAGAGAGTGGCCGCTTGTATGCTTGCTGGTGTTTTATGACCATGGATTATATAGGAATTAAGAATGGCTTCAGGAAGCATTTGGTCCTCATAGTTACCCAATACCAGCATGGCCCAACCCCAGGTATGTCAAAACCACAACTGTTGTTCTTGGCAAACAGTCTCCAAAATTTGTTTAGTTAATATGAAATCGTTTCATTTAGCAAACCAGTTTATTCAAGTACCTGGGAAGCATGTACCTGAATTATGACTTATCCTAAGGCCCTCAGGAACATCTCTCAAGGTTTATCTACAGCGTGGGTAGGTTATGAGTTATGAAAAGTTTTGAATATTTGCAAACCAAGAATGACTTTGTTTAATTCTCGAATGCAGATCAATAGGGTTGCTTTGTCATATACAGTAGCCATGTGTACCTATTTACATTTCAATGAACTAACATTAAATAAAACTAAAACTTCAGTTTCTCAATGAGACACTAGCCATATTTCAAGAGCCCAATAGCCATGGGACTGTATTGGACTATGTAAAAAAAAGTTTTTATCATCAGAGAAAGTTCTATCCCATAGCAGTGCTCTAGGGTCTCAATATATCACTTGTTCAAGGGGTCAGTAAAGCCAGCTCCATTCTGTGAGGGAAATCTTGGCTTTCCTGGAGGTGTACCAGTGAATCATCACCTTTAGAAAGGAGTAGATTTTAATGTGGCAAGAATTCTGGCCAGGCTTCTTAGCTTCTTATCAGAATATCTGCCATCTTGGGTATCCAAAGTATGGGAATCAACCTTCAGAGATGAGCAATGCCTCAGAGTGACAGTTAAAGCCATCACAGACATGCAAAAGCTGCCAGTAGTTCTGAATCTGTTTTTGTTTTTTGGTTTTTTTGTTGTTGTTGTTGTTGTTGTTGTTGTTGTAGTTGTTTGTTTGTTTGTTTTTTCCTTTTTGCTATTTCTGTTGAACTGCTGTTCTCTAGCTCTTGCTAGAAATGGCCAGGAAAATTGATGTTCCCTGAAGATCAGGCAAGGAACATGCTCCCTATCCCTGGGTAATTCTCAGTCTCCTTTCTAGTTAGATCTCCAGGAAAGTACATACTTGAACAGAAAAAAGAACTATTTTAAAAATTTCATTATTTTATATTTTATTTACTATTACTATTTTAAAATTTGACGAGAGAGAGGGAAGGAAAGTAAGAAAGCAAGCTGCCAGGTCTGGGACCTGAACCATTGTCTGCCATGTGGGAGTTCAGTGCCTTAACCACCATGCTATCTGCTGGCCCCCAAAATAACTATTTTTTTAAACTTATTTATTTCTTCCATGAGAGACATAGAGAGACAGACAGACAGAGAGACAAGCATCCCCATCATAGTTTTCACATCATGATCCATCCCCAGTATCAGCTGGCATGGATCATGGGATCATGGACAGGTATGTGTACACATATCCTGCATACTCAGGGATGTCTCAGGATGCAAACATAGAACTTTTCCCTTACAGATTCAACTGTGCTGCATTATAACTGTACCATTGCCTGGTCCCAGTAGAATTATCTGTGATAGATTGTACTTCAATGTTTATACCTTGTGCTTATTGATAATTTAAAAATCAATACAAAAATAACTTGCATGTGCTGTGAAAATCAGTGTTACTGAGGATGTAAACCATTTAATATTGCGTAATACTTAGTGAGCGTTAGTCATTCTGGAAGATGTGTTGGTCCTTGTGGGACTTTCTTCCAAGGGAGGAAACAAATTATGTCATCCATTATTTACCTTTTACCTATCTTCCCCAAATACCAAAATTCAATGCTCTCTCTCTCTCTCTTTAAGAGATATTTTTGCAATAGGACACGTGTACTTACCAGAGAGACAAAAAGAGGCAGAAAGCAAGAAATCACCCTTGGGACCAGCAGATGGAGTGGTGGTTAAGGCACTGGACATTTCCATGTTGACCAACCATGGTTCAAGTCCCAGACCTGGTGGCCTGCTTTCTCACTTTCCTTCTCTCCCTATCTCTCTCTGTGTCTCTCTCTGGTCAAATTAAAATAAAGAAATAAGTAAATTAAATTAAATACATAAATTTTTTTAAAAAAAAAAAAAAGAAAAGAAATCACCCTCTGGGGGGGATGGCCACAACACAATCCCTTCTCCTCCATTCTCCCCTTTGGAGTTTGGGTACGAACGCACTCGTGCCGGTGTGAGTTCCAAGCCACTGGGTCCAGAATCCGAACCATGGCCGACTGTGTGGGAGTCCAGTGACATAATCCTTACACCTTCTGCTGGCCCCAATTCTATGCTCATTTATGCTCATCTTGTTAACCTCCATGATTATATTTTTTGCTTTCTCTTTTTTAATGAGGTGTTTGATAGTCTATTTTAGTTTTAGTAACCTTCTTGTATTTTTTTTTAAATTTGCTATAGGGTAAGTGCACTCACTAGAGAGAGAGAAAGTAAGAAAGTAAACCCTGGAGGGAATGGCCATGCTACAGTCTCTTTCTCCTCTATTCTCCTTTTAGGATTTTGGGCACACTTGCAACATGTCTGGCATGTTTTATAAGCCTCTGGGCCCAGGACTCCAACCACATAGTCAGCCATGTGGAATCCAGCCACCCTAGCCACTGCACCACTGGCTGCCTTCATGTATATTTTTAATTCTCCTTAAATTTTCTTGTTAGAGAGGCTATGTATAAACAAATGAATGCAAACGTAATTATCTGGTCTTTACACTAGATATTTTCTATGTTGTGATAATCTCTGTGCAAGCCCCAGCCCCTGGCCCTGGCATAAATGTCAGGAGGGCCCAGGGACCTCCTGACAATCTTATTTTTCTTTCATACCCTCCTGGGTATCTAACACACTGCTAAACATATGCTGATTTGAGTAATGTAAATTTAGAGAAACACTGTACCACGTGTGGGAAGACATTACAGAATAAACTTAGGAAGGAGGGTCACCTCTCAAATTTAGTCAGACGACAAAGGCAGCACTAACCTCCCTGGGGTGTAGAGAGAGGAAAGAATTTGAATAATTATCATCATTATCATCACCACATTCATTAAACCCCATCTGCGCATGGCACTGTGTAAGTCCCTACAGGTTATTTCTCTGCCAGTGAGAGAAAAACTTGTCCAGCAGGGAGGCTAAGCCTGAGCTCTCTTCAGCTCCCCAGCTTTCATTCAGGCCATTCCTGACACTGCACTTCACAGCCACAAGCATGGCTCACCACTGAGGCTGAACACATTGCCTCTTATGTTCTTGGGAGATCCTGTGGTCTTTGGCTTATAATCATCTTTCACATCCCAGGACCCTGTACTTTCCCTTTATGGTACTAACCACAGTAGCAATTAAGCATATCAATGCATAATGAATTAGATTCTCTTTCAGACCATGTTCCATCAAACTACTGAATCATTACTGTCTTCTGCACCCCTATACCTAGAAGATCGTATGTTGCATGTACTATTTGAGATATATTTATTGCAATAAGTAGAAGGAATGAATGAGTATCCAACTTGTCTTTACAGTTATTTTCTGACCTAAAGGTGTTGGAAGTTCCCCTTTCCTCCTTCTGTTCAACATTTGTGATTTATAGAATCCTTGACAGTCACAGTTCTGCCATAGAGGGACATCATTACTCAAAACACTTATTACCAACATCCATGTGGCACTTGATTAGCTATAGGCTTGTGAATATTCTTTTTCTATCAAATTTTACTATAGGTTTGACTTAAAATATCATAAGCTCCTTAAAGATTACAGCGAAGTCTTCCTTCTATATTTCCAGTGAGTAGTTATACCAAATACTTACTAAGCATGGTTAACTAAACTGATGAGAAGGAGGGAAAGTGCTGTGCTATCATGTCCCTCTGTAGAAATACTTCACAGTGGATTCTCATTCTTCAGGAGGAAGTGACATCATCCATGATAGATCATACAAAAATAGTTGTGGCTACAAGTAGGTCTGTAACTGTGATCATATACAATTGTGAATGAAAACACTTCAGATGGTGGTTTTAGAGTAATATGGACTGCCTACATTTCAATCCCAGAATCATCTGAGGAGCTAATTAAGTGACCAATGAGAAACAGCTCAGTAGCATAGTAAGTAATGCACTCCTCAAGCATTGCTGGATCCACATGAAAGATAGCAGGTTCGATTCCCTGACTGACCTCTGTTCATGATAGCAGTGCACCCATGGTTCTGGCTGGCTGGAAATGCTAGTGGAGGATTGTGGCATGAGATCATGTTTAGAGTTTTTGCCTCTCTCTCACTCTCTGTTATGCTTGTGAAAGAGGATTTTTTAAAGCACTGATAGGACTAAATCCCCACCTCAGAAAATAACGTCCTCTCTGGGGCTAGGTACCAGTCAATAAAGTATGTTCTTTTAGGTCCTCAGTTGTTTCTAACATGTGAACAGAGTTAAGAACTACTGACCCAGCCTTCAGGTATTAGCCAGTACCGGATCATCCTTCCAGCATTCGGTCACATATGTTCCAGTTTGGTATGCCCTAGGACTGGCTCCAGCACCTGTCATTACCTATCCCATTCCAAGCTGAGTGTTCAGCCTTAGCAGAGATCCCATGTGGCAGTGAGAAGAAGGATACGGTAGTCCCAGATCTGCTTATTCATTCATTAGATGTGTATTTGGCATGTGCTATATACTTCATGGAGGAAAAGATAGTTAATTTCTGTGCTGTACAGTAAAGGCAGAGATAAAGTGGTCAGGATGTCATGCTGACCTTGCCTGGAGTCATCAAAAAAGCTCCTGGAGGTGACACTAGAACTCAGTTCTCAAAGTTGTGTGCAAGTTTGCCTAGACATTCTTTCCCCGTCCTTTGCCTGCTGATGGAAGAGCATGTGCACAGACATGAAAACATGGAAGAAGATGTCTCCTTGGTCTAACTATAAGTTAGAGTGTGACCGAAGCACAGGGCTGGGGTGTGGCAGTGTGGCGTGTTGGGGGCTCAGGTGGGGCATTGTAGAGGGGGAACCTGAAGAGGCCAGATCACGAACTTCTTGCTTACGTGCCATTGTGGGGCAGATTTGCTGTGAAGCTCTAGAAACTTAAACTGCAGGGCCCGTCCCTACGAGAGACCCCTCTGAGCCCCTTGGGGACTCTAACACTGTCTTCTCTTGGCCATGTTTTGGGTTTTATTGCTTTTTCAATTTGAAAAATAATATATTTGACATAAAATTTTATAATTTTTTATTTTATATTCTTTCTCTTAAGTCTCTCCCCCCAAATTATATAAGCTTCAGGCTCTATAAAACTTGACCCTTAGGACTTTGGAGTTTCTCGAAGGTGATAGGAGTTAGTGAAGAATGGAAGAAGCATGAGTTTTAGCTAGGGTTACAACGCACCATGAAAACTGGAATTTTTGAGATAGATCGTGGCATAAAGATCCTGTTGGGGATCTCTGTCTCTCCCTCTTTTTCTCTCATAGAATAAATAAACAAACTTCTAAAAATAAATAGGGGCTGGATTGTCGCACAGCAGTAAAAGAGTGTTCTGCAAGGCTGACCCACATGGGAAGGTTTGAGGCTGTCATCCAGAGACCTCCCTGAAAATGCCAGGCACACGCATTATCAGGATCCAGGACTGGCTTAAGCCTGGGGTAGATTGCAGTGTCAGCACCTAGGGGTGCTGTCCTTCTGTCTGTCTCTCTCACCTATTTTCTCATGAAAGAAATTAATAAATTTAAAATACATAAATACAAATAAACAGATACTTTTTTTTTTTTTTTTTTTTTTTTTTTTTTTTTTTTTGAGAAAAGAGATTTTTGCTATAGGGTGCCTATACTTGCTAGAGAGACAGAGAGAGAGAAAGCAAGAAATTATCCCCCAGGGGGGATGGCTATGCTGTAGTCCCCCTTCTCCTCCATTCTCCTCTTGGGATTTTAGGCATGCACACACATGTGCCTGGCCTGAGTTTCAAGCTACCAGGACCAGGACTCAAACACTGGTCAGCCATGTCAGAGTTCAGATGTAATCATTATGCCATCTGCCTGTCCTCAAACTGGGATACTTTGAGAGTAAGGAACTTTGTTATTAACCATTATCCCTCTTGCCCCAACAAAGTTCAACTAGAACTTTCCTGTTAAGAAGTATTGTGTGAAAGTTCTCATTTTCACTGTTGGGTCAATAATCAATTAGAGGAGGCTGAGACTGTAGCAAGGAGACCATTTAGGATGTTACTACATCCAGATGAGATAATTGGGGTCAAAATTAAGACAGCAATTAAAAAAAAAATGGAGGGAGCCAACTGATGGTGTGGTATTTAAGGCAGCTGAATCCCACATGGCCAACTATACCATTCAAGTTCCAGAACCAGTGGCTTAGAAAACGTGCTGGGCATGTGTGTATGTCCATGTCCAAAATCCTTAGGGGAGAATGGAGGAAAAAGGATTGTAACATGGCCATCCCCTTGGGGGAGGGTTTTTTCTCTCCCTTTATCTCTTTCTTTCTCTGTCTCTCTCCAATAAGCACATGTACCCTATAACAAAATTTTTTTTTTAATATAAAGAAAAAAAAGAAAAAGCCACAGAGACAAAGAAGTGGGCTCTTGAGGAAGGTATAGTAGGAGCAAAAGAGAAGGACGCCAATACCCAGATTCTTGACTGGGCAGCTGGGTAGGTGTGGTGTCTTCCCATGGCCTGGGGAAGCACAGGAAGGGGCAGTGGTAATTCCAGTTGGGTGTGAGGCAGTGCCTGCAGAAGCCAGTAGAGGCTGGGTTTAGACTTGAGAGTACCGAGGTCCCTGTGGCAGCCACAGACCTATTATGAGGTAGTCATGCCTACTGTGCTGTGGCAGACATCACCCCCCCCCCCCCCAGATGTCACTTGAGAAGTTACCTGGTGCGGGACCAGCAGTTAGCGTAATGGCTATGTTGCTGAACTCCCATGTAGTCGACCGTGGTTCAAGTCCTGGACCCGGTGGCTTAAACTTATGCCGGGTGCGTGTGTGTGCGTGCCCAAGATCCTGAGAGGAGAATGGAGAAGGGATTGTGGCGTGGCCATTGCCCCCTGGGGGGTGATTTCTCACTTTCTGTCAGGTCAAGTGGCAGTGCAAACCAGCCTCTCTCTCCTGAAACACAGCTGAAAGCCTGACCTGCTCTGGTCGGAGCAGCCCAAGCACACCTCAGGGCCTGAACTCACTTCCCCAGCCGCCCTCCTTGGCAGTCTGAACAGAAGCCTCTCAGGTTATGGCAGCTGGTGGCTGATGATGTCTCTGACCATATGAGCTGACTCTGGATTTACTTGAAGTTAATTTTCATCACCAAACACTTCTCTGTCTCACCAGCCCCATCTAATTTCAAATCTGCTACAAGTTTTTTGCTTTTTTATTTTTTTTTTTTCCTTTTTCTTCTTTGAGTTCTAGGTCTGTATTTTGGGTGGAAAATTGTCCTTCAGCTCCTGATCTTGTACTTAAATAAAAGTGCTCTCATGTTCTCCTTGATATATTTGCTTATTGGATTTGTTTAATGAAATATGGATTTATGCCATAAATATTGGAGTTGGTGTAGTCCATATTTCAATTAATGGATCATTTATATGTCATGCTAACTTTGTAATTACTGAAATGTAGAAATACAGCGGTTTGAAATGAATTTCTGGTCTTCTTGCATTCCTGTCCCTATCCAGCCATGCCTGAGCAGCTTGGATTGTGAGAGGGGGAGATTTATATGTGGTGTTGTCAAAGGAAAGGGGCAGGGGGCTTGGAAGAGGCAGCACCATCCCCTTTGCTGCTGGAGATGTGTGTTCCACCACGCTCCCGGGCTCACTTCAGTGGTGTGGCGTGACTGTCCTCAGAGGAGCGGAACGCTGGGCTCTGGCTGCAGGGCCCAATCGTCAATCTGCCGACAGACCTTCATCATCATTTTCGTCCTGGTTGTAAAGCACAGCCTATTTTCCCCCTTTGCCAAATCTCTGTCCTAAATGGCTCTAAATATACATAAATACAGATTTCTCACTGAGCCCTACTGCCAGGAATCAGCTAGAAACCTTCACCAGACCTGTGAGACAGAAAGATGAGCAAACTGTTCTCCAGCCTCCATGAACGGGGCCTGTCACTTTAACTGGTTCCTTCTTCTCAGGCAGTGGGCACTGCTCAGGGCGACACCCTAGGAACCGGTCACTGCCTCTCCTCCCTTTCTCCCTCCTCCCTCCGTGTCTCTCTCTCTCTCTCTCTCTCCTGCCTGCTGTTTGCTGACCAGAAAAATCTGGCTGGAGCGGCCCATGCAGTGAGTGAACATCACATACATAATTCTATCAGAATATATCCAAGGGTGGGGGATCATTGTTCTCGGAACTAGCTGAGCTGAAGCCCGAGCAGAAATACTAAAGTCAGTCGTGCCTTTGAGCTGCCTCTAACAGCGCCCTTTGGAGACCCATTTCATACAAAATTTGAAGCCTGTGTTTATTGCCCATTAAAGCAACCTTTATTTTATGGCAAATGTTGCAGTAATTGCCTTTTACGAAGAGCACTTTGTAACACACATGCACAGTTGAAAGAAAACCACTCTGGTATTGTCTATCGGGACTTAATGGCGCAATTAATTTTACTCCATCTGTTCCTGAGACTTTAAAGGAAAATGGATTTTTTTTTTGAGCGCACTTTAATGAAGAAGATAAAGCGGCCCGGCTGGTGTCCCACAGGCTCGGCGCAGTAAGTTCAGATTATTGCTCAGTCTGTCAGAATGGGCTGCTTCCCTCAGCAGCAGCCACAGCCAGCAACCCGCTCTGGCCCCTCGCCGCGCCATTCCTGATGACAAACTGCCAGCCAGCTCCCACAAAAGCACGATTAAAATGTCAGCACAGGATGACGAAGGGGCCAAGAGGGTCCTCGGAGACAAACTGTGTTCAGTATGAGTTAATACTTTACAGCAGGGCTGGGGCCCAGCTTGCTGCTGGCTGCTCGGGCTGTTGGCTTGCCTCAGAAAGAATGCAAGGGCAGGGCCTGGCGACTGGGCAGCAGGGAGGCTTGTGCACATGCGTGTCTGCGTGGCTGTGTGCAGGTTGGGCACGCTGCTCTGTGTGGGAAGGGCCTTATTTCAGAGGAAGAGTCTAATGGGGCATTCAGATTAGGGGATTCAGAGACCCACAGTGATTTTTTAACCGTGGGGTAAGGAGACCCACAGTGATTTTTTTAACCGTGGGGTAAGGGCACCGTCACAAGATTGTTGGACGGAGAACACTGTGCCAGAGGTGGCCCTAATGCTACAGGTTCTGTCCCAGTTGTTCTCGGCACCATTTCAGGAGCCACAAGGCAGTTATGAAAATGCCCAGGCTGCAGAAAACCACTCCTCACAAAGAAATGGTTGTGCAGAGAATGTAGTTGCCAGCACTTACAGTCCCAGGTCCTGAACCTTTGCCTTTGCAAGTACCGCTGGGCCACAGCAAAGGGGTCCACAGCCTAATACTTCAAATCGGTTCTTCTGCTTTTTGGCATCTCATTGACCAGTGTTTGTTCACTTGCTGGGCAGGCCATGCTGCCTCTCTGGTTTAGTTCTCTTGTATCTCTTGCTTTGGGTGGTGACCATAGGAGAGACTGCCTGTGAGTGAGTCTGTCTGATGAAAAGGACAAGAAGATTTGCATCTCTGGCCTCCTGTGGAGACCCGATCTGCCGTCCTAGTGGGCAGCAGGTGTGAGTGCCTGCCATTGTCCCTAATGGTTATTACCAGTGATAAGCAGGACAAATGTGAGGTCATCTCTCCTGCTGGCAGGTCAGAGGGGGCTGGATTTAGAGCCCCTAGGAGACTAGGAAATTAGATGGTCAGAATCCACTGTGGAGGTCATAACCAGCTCCAGGATCCAGTGATACTGGAAAGGGAGCATAGACCAGGGCAGAAAGGAGGCCCTGAGGGGTGGAGGGGGGCGGAGGAGGCGGGCGATTGCCAGGTTAACGTGATTCAAAAGGTGTACTCATTCTCGAAAGCATTCAAGAGCATGGTTAGGGTAGTGGCAAGCAATTATTAGTGCAGAGCACTAGTAGAGAAACACACGGCAAGAGGGAGGGCCCAGTGAAGGGTCGCCAGGGGATTTGGTTTCCTCTTGGTTCATAGCCATGGGCCAGGGATTTCACCTAAGAGAGGGGAGGCAAACCCTGCTGGTTTTAATTAAACCTCTTGGCCTTTGCCCATTCATCATGAGACCCAGTGGAGGATGAACTTTCTGGTTTCCTAACTTTGCTCTCTGACCTCCTTGGACCCTCCCTTGCTTTCCTCCCCAGATGTGTCCTGGAACTACTGTCTGCTGGCATGGATACATCTCTCCCTTGAGCTTCCTGTTAACCTTAGGTTCTAGCTACCTCCTGTCCCTATCTCTATTTGTTCTCAATTCCCCACTCCCTTGTCTCCTCCTGTCTTTCATTCCTCTCTGTTCCATCTATCACCCATCCCCTCACCTAAGGGTGCTCTCTAAATTCTGTTGCCTCTTTATGCCTCTCCTGGGTTCTTCCTCCTCCCTTCTCCCTGAGTATAGTTCTCCTGTATTTTTGAGCATCCCCTGGCTCATGCCATTGATGGAATCATAATAACCATGGTTTGGTTTTACCTAGCAGGCTCCTATAGGCTATCAAGGACATGCAGCCTCATTGGTGACCTGAAACACTCCTTCCAGCGACCAGAAAGTCTCCCCACCCCCTGCAGACAGTTTGTAAACTGGACCTTTAAGGTTTCTATGATCTGTGCCACATATTCAGCCCTCTACATTGCATAAAGAGATCTGAATCAAGAGCAGTAGAGAAAGCCCCTATACCTTAAGAAAGTCAAGATTGGCGGATAAGGGAAACTCACAGGGCATGAAGGTTGTAGGAGTATACCTCCCCTCAGGAGTAGATCCAAAAAAAAAGTCTGTCCAGGGACCCTTGCAGGGGCCATTTGCCCAAAGTGAATGTATAGAACATAGAAAAGAGATATCAGGGTGTCAATGAAAATTAGGATGAGGGTCCCACCAACTCCTTCCTCTGGCTCTAGGAGCAGATTGCTGGAGGCTTCCTCCACAGCATAGTTCACTTGCCCCTTAATTCATTCACAGATACTTGCAGAGCTGCTCAGGGCAGCCAGAGAGGCATGGGAACTGTGACTGGGCCCCAGGTCTAAAATTTTTAAAGCTTATAAATGGTATTTTAGGAACAACAAAGGGAATTGGAAAGTGGACTGCATATTAGATAATGCATCAATTGAAATTTCTAGGAGTGGTAGTGTTCTTATTCTAGGAAGTGCATGCTTTCCTTAATTTAAATGGTTTATTTAGCTAAAAGAAATGTACACACACAGATAAGCGAGTGTGACAAAATGTTAGTAATTGTGGAGTCTAGGTGATTGGTGATGGATGGTCACCATTTTTTGAAGGTTTGATATTTTTTCAAAATAAAACATTTGCTGAAGTTTGTGGTGGCATGTGCCTGTAATTGGAGCTACTTGGAAGTCTGAGGCAGGAGAATCACAAGTTCAAGGCCAGTCTGAGCAACACAGCAAGACCCTGTCTAAAAAAGAAAAAAAAAGAAAATGAAAACATTACAGAATGAAAGCATTTCCTATACTATACCTCACAAAGATATTCAAAGATTATTTGAAAACCAGAAATCACAATTTAATAAAAAGAGAGGAGAAGCATTGCTAAAGCACCAGTTATGTACTGGGATTATTCTGAGTGTTAGACAAGGAAACATTAAACAAAGCAGGCCCAAGATCCCATCCTCATGGAGCTCAGCTTCTAGTGGAGGAAGAGGCAGTAAGCATGATCCATGAGCAAATATAAAACACAATCAATTAGAAGTTGGGAGTGCTGAATGGGAGATGCCATCTGAAGGAGAAGATCACCTAAGGACCCCACTGCACAGGGTACATGGGAGCCAGAACTTAAAGAAGGTGAGGGTTGGAGTCCTGCAGGGTACTCTCGGTGGAGGGAAGAGCCAGCAGAAAGCACTTGAGGTACTCTGTGCCTGCTCAACCACCAAGTGTGAGGCTTAGATCCAGACTCTGAGGGTCCAGTGAATCCACATCCTACAGACCCACCTCTCCTCCCCACCAGCTGTTTGGTGAGCTCATCCTTAGTAATGACTTCATATGGTTGGGGAAAATCTTTCGGTTTAAGCAGCACAGGTGAGTCCTGTGGTGACCCTGTGATTTGTAAAGTGTGCCTCATCACCTTTATCACCCATTGTGTCATTCTGTCCACATGCAAGATCTTTCCTGTCCCAATGTCAAGGGGAAGACCATAAGAGAAAGAGCACCCAGCTAGGAATAAGACCATGTAGGTTTGGGCTCACATCTCCCATCCCATCTCATTGAGCTTGGTGATCTTAGCCATCCACTTGGCTTTTCTATTCTTTTTTTTTTAAGAAGCATTTATTTAATTTTATTTATTACTATTATTGGGTTATTAGAAAAGCATGATGTATTTTTTCTGTATAAAACTGTGTCATGACTTTTCCAGCAATCCAATATTATTCATTTTAATTTGCTACAGGGCACATGTGCTCACTAGAGAGACAGAAAGGGAAAATGAGAAAGTAAGCCACCAGGTCTGGGACTTGAACCGTGGTCAGCCATGAGGGAGTTCAGCACCTTAACCACCACACCCCTTACTGGCCCCCCATTTGACTTTTCTGAACCTCAGGCTTCATTATCTGTAAAATGGGATTAAGTGCCAGTTCCTCACAAAGAGGTTAAGAGGCTAACAAGATGAATGTATTGCAAAGGCAGACTGTGAACTGTGCATTACAGAAGCCCTGTAGGCATTCTAGGTCCTGGACAGCTTAGTGTTAGGACAGGGCCAGCAGACTGCACCTGCTTGCTGTTCCTCTGCTGAGTGGTCACTGACTTGAGTGGGTAAGGGTGCCTCGTCCCTCTCTCTCCACTATCTGTAAAGAGGGAATTAGGACCCAGTGACCTCTGCAATCTCATCCAGCTCTGAAAGAACGTGATTCCAAGATCTTGAGTAGTGAGTACCTCATGAATTCCACTTTCTGAAAAAAATGAGTAGTACATTGGTGTTTCTCGTGCCATTTTAGAGATTGACTTCTACTCTGCTGGCCAGGCAATGCTTGACCAGGCAACTTGTTTGAGGTCCTGTTCATGTCTGTACCAGAGTCATGAGCCTTCTCCAGGACATGATAGTTTAATGTGTCTCTACCATGTGTCCTCCCAAAGAAAAAAGTAGTGACTTTCTTTCATGGCTGCTAGCGAGGCCCTCTGAACATTCTGATAGCAGAGGACTTTATGGCAATTGGGTTTCTCTGGAGAAATTTTGCTGCCTTTTAGAGGAGACCTGGTAGCTCCTGCATATCTTTATGGCCATGATGAGAGACCAGCCCCTCCTCAAAGACTATCTCAGATCGTCAAGGGCATTTCATCTCAGGACCTGAAAGTCTGGCTTCCTAAGAGCTCCCTGAGCATGTTTGAGTGAGTCATATCCAGGAAGGGAGATAAAATAGGTCTTAGAAGCACTTCAGTAGGTCGTTCTCCTCCCTCAGGGGGCCTGGCATGGGCTTCCAATGCAGGAAAAGGGTAGCAGCAAGTCCTATGTGTGCACACATCTCTCTATACTTGGAGAAGAGGGAAGGGATGAACTGATTGGTGGTGGGAAGGAGGAGGGAGATGACAAGAGCTTTATGTGACTTTCAGGTTCTCAGAGGACTCCTACTGGATGATACCTCTGAATCCTTTGGAAAGAGTAATTTGTGTTTTTTCAGTGTTGCCAGGTTTTAATTTCTCTGCCTAAAATGACTAAGGACAGAATGACTTGTTCATACTCTTAGATGACTCTGGCCCCAAGATGAAACCTAGGAGTGACTTTTGAGAGTGGTTGATGATACGCCAGGTGGACAGAAGTTGAAGTACAGAGCACCCAGGCATTCTGCAGCTAATTAGCCTGGAAATGGCATCCAAGGGGTAGAGAGGTACTGGCTGTGGCGGATCCACTGCTGTGTTCGCATCTGGAGCACAATCAGGCAGGAGTGGTCCTTGTAGGGATCATACCAAGGAATCGGTAGCTCTCTGGAGCAAGGAATGATTTGGCCAAGTAGACTTGCTCTTTTAAGTCTCCAGCAGGTCTTAAGATGCAAACTCTTAAGGAAGCAACTGAACAATGACATCTGGCAGCAGCATCGCAGAAAGGGGTGGATGAGACTCTATCACAAGAAAGTAGCTCAGGTGGGGTGTGAGGTGATAACTTCACCTTCTTTGTCAAGCTCTAAGACAGGATGTTCTCAAAGTGTGGTCTCACACCAGCAGCAGCACCATCGCCTGGGAACTTATTAGAAATGCAAATTCTCAGGATCCACCTCAGACCTCCTGAGTCAGAAATTCTGAGAATGGGACTCAGGGATCTCTGTTTCAGCCAGTCCTCCAGGGAATGCCAATGTGCTTTGAGAAACACAGCTCTAAACAACACGTTCATGTTGACCACCATGTCCACAGACAGAGTAATAATTCTGGAAACCACGGTGAGGTGGAAACAGTAGGCAGCAGGAGACCTGGGTTCAAACTCTCCTCTTCTTTTTACTTCTTAGCACTGAAATTTTCTGAGTTATATGATTTCATCATTTATAAAATGGGAATAACATGCCTCATTTCCATGGTTTCCACAAAGATAAAATTTAATTGAGGAGCCAGTGGTGGCATGATGGTTAAAGGCACCGGACTCCCACATGGCCAACCTTGGTTCAAGTCCTGGACCTAGTGGTCTATGTCTGGTCAAATTGGAAAATTTGGTAAGAAATAAAGTTAAAATAATTCTTTAACGACAACAACAAAAAATTAAATTGATGCCTTTACAAGTACTTTGTTAACCTATAGTGTTTCATACATAAGATGAAGCCTTTATGTTTATTGAATACCTAGCATTTTCCAGATAGAACTGAATACTGTAGTTTATTAATATAAGGTAAGTTGTCTTATTATCCCAATTTCACACAAGAGTTTAAATGAAACAGTGTAGCTCATCTAATGCAGTTCTGCTTGATTCCATATTGGCTTTGGTTTCACTGGTAGTCCATATTCTTAACTACCGTGTTTTTTTTCAGGTTTGCAATCTGGCTTTACCCTCACCTGTGGAGCTTTCAAAAAAATATGAAGATTTTGAGTCTGTTGATTTGATGTGAGGTGTGGCCACTGATGTTTCTTTAGAAGCTACCTGGTGTTTGTAATGTGTAGATAAAGTTGAAAACTGCTATGGATTGTGTATATACCACCACTCTACCTCTCTGATTAGAGGCTGGAAGTTGACACAGAGCTTGGTAAACTGTGGGCACTCAATACACGGTTAGTAGCTTTGTGAATTAGATTAAGTATTTTTTAAAAGAATTACTTATTTATTTTTATTTGTGATTATTATCTTTATTATTTTAATTTGACCAGAGAGAGAGAGAAAGGAAAGTAAGAAAGCAAGCTGCTAGGCCCAGGACTTGAACCGTGGTTGGTCATGTGGAAATCCAGCACTTTAAGTACCATGCCACCTGCTAGCCCTAGATAAAGTATTTTAAAAATAGCATTCACTGCAATTTTAACAGGTGTTCATTTTAGAAAAGTAAAAGAATATAGGAAACTGGAGGAATACAATGTTACCCATAATTCTGGAACCCCTTGTTGAGAGTCCTTAGGAGGTAGGAAGTGGTAGGCGTTGTTCTTCCCACATTAGAGTAAAAAAATGCAGACCCCAGGGAGGCTAAGTGATTTCTCTAAGTAAGGTATTTTGGGGGTTGGTTTGTATAGATGGTGGGCAAGGGGATAATAATGTAAATTTTGTACTTTGAGCTTTTGGATGGATATAGACAGATTCTGAAGCCATTGTGCTGTATCTGCTGATTACTACAAAGGAGCAAATTCAGGCTCTTTGTTAACTCCCTGGCAGACTGAGTGAGTGCTTCCAAATGTGATTTCCCTTCCTTCCTTTCTTTAGAAATTACCTGAGCTAAAAAGTGAGGTGGGCCCAGGTTGTCATGTAGGCATTTTCCATTTCTAAGAGGAGAGGTGAGAAGTAGTTGTGACACTTGTAACCTGCCTTCTTTTTCTGAGGCTATGTAGAGTTGAAAATAAAGACACAAAAGTCTTGTGAGTTCTCCTATAGTACTTTCCTGGATGATAGGTTTGAGGGAGACCATCAAGAGTGTCAGACGTTTGTTACCAAGATTCAATCTTCCTCCCCAAACCCAAAGTAACAGTGAGCTTCAGTGATCCCCCTCATGTTAAAAAAAAAAAAAAAGATAATCCCGGCTCCACCACCAATCCTGCCCAAACCACAACACTCTGTAGCTTTTGTACGTGTCCCATCATAAAACCGTTTTCCCATGACTTCCTGAACAGTAAACCTCAGCTTGGGTACCAGTGAGTGGAGCTTTCAGTTTTTAATGGACTGCAGCTGAAGCAAGTTCAAAAGTGCGAGGATTGTAAACTTCAGAACAACTCTGCAAATGCCGCACACCATGGCAGAATGATTCAAGAGGCCAAACTTTGCCTCATCAAGTCAGAGAATTTTCTGCAAATGAACTTTTCAAGAATTATGCCGTCGTTGGCATTACAGTATTACACACATGCCTGTTCCCGATCACTCACTGGAACTTATTTTGTAGTTAACCTCCATAAAGGACTGTGCGAGCGAGCACAGGCCTGTCACACACACATTATTTAGAAGCCCTTATTATTATTTTATTGCCAGTCCTTGACAGCTGAGGAAAAGCCAAGCGCTTTAATCTTTTTTTCCCTTTAGTTTACAGTGTAAGAGCTGCATGTAAGATGGATTTGATTAATATGTAACAGAGATGCAATTCTCTGTAAAATGTGCTGTACTTTAGCACCCTGGAAAACAAACTGCATCACAATGGCTTAAATCTCAGTCCATTGTATTATATAGACATCATAAATAATAGAGAGCAGGCAGATATTGCTGCAGGCTTCATCTGCATAACACATCTGAGCTCTCTATAATGTGTTCAACTTGTCACTTTTAGTACAGAAGAGAGGCAATAAAGCTAACAGCTGACTAACACACATCAGCCCTACTTCTACTTCCAGGGGGGTGAATGCTCATTAAGCCATCTTAGCCCTGACTTTTAAAATCCATAACTCTTACAAATGTAAAAAAGTTGCCACAAAAGATTAAGCGCATAATATATGTCAAAGTATAATTTTTCATACATCCCCCAACTACCACTCCCTGCTGCCGCCACTAGCACCACACCAAAATTCTTGTTTCCTTTATAGTCCTTTCACCCGAGGATAGAAAATTAAAAATCTGTTTTTCAGATAAAACCAAATGAAATATCATTTCCTCAGCATTGATAAGGGCTTAGGCAATTGCTTTTGAGTTTGGAGCGAATGAGCTGACCTTAGGAGGATTGAAACCTTTTTGCCCTCTCCAAGAATAGCTCAGAAGAAAGAGGGAATCAATCATCACCAGTTGGATTTTGAGACAGGCTGCTAGGTCAGTCATAGCTGCCTTAATCATGCCCTTCCATTTACTTGCCTCAGTTTCCCTAGCGGGAACCAGAAAGGAAGAAATTGCTTCATTTCTGCTTCTCATGGACTGCGAGACTGAGTCAGTACAGTTTTGTGTGATCAGACTTGGCAGAGGTTTCAGAGTTTCTGTTGTGCTCTTCTGATTAGCTTTCTTGTGTTTTAGAGGAAAATTTGAAAACATTACAGTATGTCCTTTTCTGTAATGTTGGCTGAGCCTTTTTAAGGGATTAAAGTTGTCAGGCACAGAAGAAGAAAGAATGTTTATACTCTAACTCAGAGCAGATTTAACCCCACGGGATGCACTTTGGTGGCTAGGGGAGCATTGTGGTCTCTTTCTTGGGGAGGCTATGATGTATATCATACATGGATGTATGTCTCATGACATTCATCTCTTTAGAAAATACACTTTAAAACATTTTTCTTGGTGCTCAGAAGAAAATAAATGGTTGATGGTGGCCCGGATGGTAGGAAGACAGGTTAGAAGAAACAGGAAATTTTTCCTAGCAGTTATAATTCTCTCAAGGGAAAAAGTTAGAGCCCCAGCACTTGACTCATTTAGAATGAACCAATCTCTGAAAAATAAATTCATAAGAAAAAGGAAGAAAGAAAAACAACTCTGCATAAGGTAGGGGTATTGGCATGGTAAGCTAATAGAAATTGGATGTGGTTGCAGAAATCCCATGATGCACTAGAGTAAAACACTATTTACTTCTCTGATTAGTTTAGAACTAGTGGTGTACGTGTGTGTGTGTGTGTGTGTGTGTGTACAAGAGACAGACCAACTACTGAAACACAGGGGCTTTCATTGATACCAGTGGTGTTTGTGGGTGGGGATTGAAAGAAAGCTTGGTTCCCTTGGCTAGGAGTGTGGGCCTAGAACAGTAAAACACTTTTCCATGGTCACAATGACAGTTTGTTTTTGGAGAAAGTCATCGTTAAACTCTGATGTGGGCTGTAGCGCTGCTACCTCAGGATTTTGTTGGTGTCTACCAGGCAGGCCCCAAAAGCTCAGCTTTCTACTGTTGGAGCCCAACTCTTCATGATTTCTACTGTTGGAGCCCAAGTCTTCATGATTTCTTGCCCATATTCTTGCAGAAGCTTCCAGTCTCGTTGCCCAGCCTCCTGGGTTTGTGATCTTTACCCTCCCACACTGCAGCCAGTGTGGCCACATTATTGCTTGCCTCCCGGGCATACCATTTAAAGTCATCCATGATGGATTCTTTATCTTCTCCACCCCTAATCCCTTACCTACCTTCCATTCCTCCTGGCTCCTGTCTTGCTAGTCCATTTGATGTTTTAGTCATACCCAGTACTTTCCCATCTCTATTCAAGCTGTTTCTCTGGCTCAGACCACTCTTTACCTCTGTACATTGAAGTTTTATCTCCATCCTTTAAGATGCGACATGAACCCAACCACCTCAGAAAGACCTGTAAGACCCCTGTTTGAAATGCATCTCTCCCATAAATCTTTATTATTATTTTATAAATATATATATATAGTGTGTACATACATGTGTGTGTGTGTGTGTGTGTGTGTGTGTGTGTGTCTAGAGAGAGAGAGAGAGAGACACCAGATAATTGAGTTAATTAGGCTCCTATTCAGACCATACTGACATCTTGGATCTGTGTGAAGCCTCTTAATTTTTCTCACTATCTCAGCCTGCTTCCCACCCCCCAGACACCCAGCCTAATGTGCTCAGTATGTAACCTTGTCAAATAGACAGCATTATTCCGTGGGTGTATTTAGTTTTTGTAAGTGATAATAAGCTATAAATCTTAGTTCTATTTTTTGTCACTGCACACTACATTTTTAAGATCTCTCCGGCCTGATAGATACACATATAGTTTGGTGCTTCCCTACTTAGAACACATTCCCTTAATGGCTATTTAAGTTTGCCCTCAACACCCACCCCCAAAACAGACACTATAGTCATCCTTGTACTGTGTCCAGTTATTGCATTACTCTATAATAATTTCTCTGTGATTTATCCCAGGAGGTAGTTCTGGGTCATGAGGCATACACAAATTAATGTCAATAACTATTACATGTTGTTTCTCAGAATCGTATGAATTTTACCATCAACCTGCAATGCATGAGAGTTCTAATTTTCAGATGTCCTTGCCCACACTTACTGTTATCTACCTTTCTAATATTTGCCATTTTGCTTAGTAGAAAGTATTATAATGAACTGACCATTTTTCTGATTTAGAGTTTTTTGTATAATCTAACTATGGGTCATTGGCTATGTTTGGACACCCAAATATTTTCTTCTAATCCATTAGCTACCTTTGTTAAAAGATCCTTAGTTTTCCTATAGTGAAACAAATACATTTTCTGATCTTACTTATGTTCTGAGGATCTTATTTAAAAAGTGTTGCTCTGTCTCTAGCCCATAGACTTCATTTTACATATTCTTTTATTATCTTTATAGTTTCATTCTTCACCTTTAGGTCTTTATTTTACCCCATAAAACTATATAAAATTTATTGATTGGTTTTGAATTTGTCTCCAGTTGTGTCTTCAACCAGTTGTGAGTTCTTGGAAGCAATAATATATTTTCCATTGAAGCATCAACTGTCCCTAGCTTTACTCAGCTAACCCACTTAACAGTTTGTAGGGATGACAATCCTTCTGTCCATTCAGCAGAAGAGGTGTCCCTCCTCCTATCTAATGTCAAGTTTTTGTGTACCTGAGTTCCATATCCTGTCACATCCTACCTCTTCAGTGGTTTCTTCTTCCTTTTGCAAGCCCTATATCTCCCTCTCAGCACATAAGCATGCTTAAGGGTGTCCCTCTAAAGTATGACAAAATTACCCCACCTGTTACTCCTCGCTCCTCCTTTGGCTTCTTGTCTCCTTGCCCTAATCCCTTTCACGGCAGCTTCTCTATCCTTACCCATCAGTTGCACTGACCTGTCCTCACAGATTCTCAGTGATCGGTGCTTGTCAGGTTCAGGAGACATCTCCTGCACTCATAAGACCCACACTGGAAGGTATCTGAGACCTTGTGACTATCCTATCTGGTTTCATTTTTTTTTAATCCCTTTGTGATAGTTTTTTCCCCTTATCTTCCATGTCTATCAGCTCCAGTATCTCCTTAGGTGATTCCTTGCTGGCATAGGATCCACAATTTCGTTCTCACTCTCCCTGGCCGATTTTACCCACTCTCACAGTTCTCCTAACCACTTTTGGAATGGTGATGGTATTCAACTGTATCTCTATCCCATCCCTCTCCCTTGAGTTTCAGACACATATATCCTGCAGCCAACAAGATTTCCCCCACCATATGCGGCTCATGGGCACCTCAAATTAGAAGTGTGCTGGGGTCAGCAAGTGATGCCGTGGTTAAAGCGGGTAGATTCCCACATGGCCAGCCACGGTTTGAGTACCAAACCCAGTGACTTGAAAAATCACTCTGGGCACATGTATATGTATCCAGAATCCTGAGAAGAGAGTAGAGGACAAGGAAGTGTGGTGTGGTCATCCCCCATGGAGGGGCGATTTCTCACTTTCCCTCTCTCTATCTGTCTCTGTCTATCTCCTCTCCAGTGAGCACATGTGCCCTGTGGCAAATATCTAAAAAAAAGTGTGCCAAGCTGCACTCATCCTGTATGGGAAACTTTCGATCAAGTACCTGAAGAAGAGAGTTTTAGAGGGAACTTCAGATTCTTGTAGTTTAATCATCCTAAAATGCTAACTTTGTCACCCCCCCCCCTACAGAATAAAAGGCAGTCAACTTTGATTGTCATTCTAGGCACTCCCAAACTGTCTCCCACTCATTCATTCTATGGCCAGGCTGACCTGACTTCCCCATTGATGTTTCATCTGCCTCCACTGAGGCAGTTATTTGTGCTATTCTTTCCCCTGGAGGTCCCCTTGTGTGCCTCACGTCCAGAGTGTGTGATTCCTTCAAGATCTGCTTCAGTTGCGATCAGCTCCATGAAACATCCCTCCCTTTGAAAGCTTCCATTGCCAAAGCTTTTAGCCCCAAAGGGTTACACCGCCCTTGGGGCACAACTCCCTTGCGTCGTCCTTGCCTGGCTCTGTCTGCCAGTGGGTGTGCAGCAGACCTTGGCTGAGTGATGGGCCAAAAGCATTTCTCCTGTTCTTTGACTTCTTGAAGAGGCAGGTCTCCTGTCTCTCTTAAATGCTGGTGGCTCTAATAGCTAAAGGAGAAAGTAAAGGCCACAGCCTGCCTCCAACGAGGGTTTGAATTATCTCTGGAGTTCTCTATTTATCCCAGCTTTCTCTCTGTGCCATTACCAAGATAATTGAGTTGGAAGTAGTAGTAGCATTTCCTTCATCTTCCTACAGGCTTGCAAGCATTCTTCACCCAGAGGGAAGGAGATTAATTGACTCTCTTATCTTTCATTCAAATGAGGCTTCTGTGCTACTCATTCCTACCCTGCACCACCTGCCCCTATCCTCAGCCCTCCCAACTTCCTCTCATCCATTGGGAGCTGGCCAGGAGGAGGATGAGGAGGAGAGCACCTGAAGCTCTGCAGAGCTCCACCATCTCCACAGGTTCCTCTCTTCCCTCTTTCCCCCAAACATTCCCGACCTGGTACCACACAATTCAAGTGAGAGCTGTCACAGGGGGCAGAGCAGATCCAGCCGGCAGCAGCCCCAGCCACTGAACTCGCCACACTCCGCCAGATGGTCTGGTGCAGCAACAGCCTTTCAGAATTAATAACTCTCCCTCCAGAGGGGCAGCTTCATTCAGGAACCATTTCACATTTTCCAGCTAAGTGTGGTTTTTTTCCCATAGTGTTTCCTGGGCGATCTCTTCTGGGCAGACCATAGGGCCTGCTCACGAAAGCAAGAGAAACGTCTCTTGCTCCCTCCACCTTTCTTTGCCTTTGGCTTCTGACAGTGCAGCTTTTAATCTAGAAATTATGGTAACTTGTATGTGCATTTTGAGAGTATATCATTGCTGCATTTAATTAACGGTTATTAGTGTTAGCGTACTGTGCTGTATTCTATGTCACAAATCATCAAGTCTCCCAGAGCAGTTATAGCAATTAAGAACTCCATCACACCTTCTGTATAGTCATTTGGTACTTTTCCAGGTCTTTTCAAAACTGGAAATTACTAATCAAATCATTTCTGCTCTGTGCCTCAGTATCGTTTATTCCATTCCTAATGATGTGCGACTTTTTTTTCTTTGGCCGTTAACAGAGGCATCCGTGCGTCTAACCCATTTCACACCACCGTCATGCTTTAGCGAGGCGATAATGAACTTGCAGAAGGAAATGCAGGCTTTGGTTCTCTTTTCAGAGCAGTGTCTTTCCTCTCCTGCTGTTGGGTGATTGAATTTTGAAACTGTAAAATGCATCGACAGACCTACAAACCTGACTTGCCAGAGCCACAGCCATCACAGTTTAGCTTCAATTCAGAGCTCAGTGCGACTCCTGCCTGATCAATTTGTCATCCCTCTAAATGGAAACTAATTACTTCCCAGGGAAAGATTGCAGGCAAATACCAGCCTTTGCATCAGCAGCCCTCTGCAGTGAGGTTAAGGCAAAGTCCATGGGGTTTCACCAAAGGGGCCATTTCCTTCTCTGTCTAAATAATGTCAGGAAGAATTTTTATTATTTAGAGCAGCAGTGAGCTTGCCATCACGTCCACTAAGGTCAACCGTCAAGAGTACATCTCACTTAATAGGTCACTTGGATGGTCCAAAGTCAAATGTCGGGGGCCATTCAACTGCCAGGTTTCAACAAAAACACCCTGGCAGGCCTTTGATGGTGTTTAGATGAGGATGAGCCAGCCTGCTGGCAGTGTAGGCCACCGCCTCCAGCCCCCCAAGGGGCTTCTCTTTTCCCCCGTGCCCAAGAACACTGCCCTGGAAGCATCCCCAGAATGACTGAATCATTGCCATTCGTGCGGCATCAAACAGACTGTGCCGCTGACAGCTGTAGGCCAGATTGACTTCGATGCGGTGCCAGGAGATCTGCGCAAGGCTGCTGCTCAAGGCCTGCATTAGTGCGAAGGCCCTGGCTCTGGGCAGCGGGGCTGGGACTGGGGCTGGGTCCAGAGCCAGGGCCAGGCCAGCCAGCTCAGAGGCTGTTGAACAATCTGATCAGAGGAGGACCTTGCCAGTCCCTTACCTTTGCCCATGTTGGATGCTATCTGTTCTGGCTGTGTTGAGCTGTCAGGCTGGTTGTGTGGTTTGAGACTCAAGGCTGATCCTGCCACCTCTGTGCCTGGGCTGAGCTGCGTGGTCTTTAGGCTGGCCCTAGCATTGCCCAGTCTTGGACATTTTCCTAGCAGAATTCAGACAAGACCCAGGAGAGAGGTTTATTTGGTTCAGTAGCTGATTGGCTCCCTCTACGATTTGACTTGTGTTCCCCCACAATAGACCTCCCTCAGCATATGTAAAGGACCCCAAACTCAAAGCATTGCCCATCTCAGAGCTGCCTTCCTCTTCAGGACAGAGAGCTTTCCTGCTCATTCTTACCCACGTAGCAGTAACTCAGTGAGAAACACTGGATGGCTATAGGAGCTGGGAAGACCCATGGAATGTCTCTAGGCCTCAGCTTGCTTCACTCAGCAACCCCTGAATGTGGCTGTGTAAGATGACCTCTGACAGCCATTCCAGCTCTCTGTGTTTATGTCTTCAGTCTCTTTGAAGAGTTGTTTGTGTTGAAGTACAATAAAAACCCAGAGAAGTAGCCACCTCAGCTTGACCAGCTTTGCTTCTAAGCGAGAAAGTGATGATAATGGCCTTTATAATTCCTTCACCCTTAATCTCCCCCACAAACTTAAGACAAGGCATCTTGGGTCACACCCTGGCTCTTCTCCTCTATGGTGTGTTTTCTGGGACTTGCACATTGGTAATCAGGTAAGAATAAGTAAATGGGAGAAAAGCTGGTTTTCTCTATTATACCCTTTCTTAACCTCTCTTCCATCCACCACCCTGTCCCTCTTCCCCTTCCTCTTCCCTGCTATTAGGAAACCAGGTGACATGGGTGGTCAAAGGATTGTGCTTGCAGGGGCCAGATGGTGGCATGATGGTAATGCAGTTTAATCCAGAAGGGAAGGGCCTGAGTTCACTTCTCAAGGCCTCTCTGTGCATACCAGGTGTACACAATTGGCTGAGGCTAAAGTAGATCATGGCATGAAGGTTTTATTCGGGATACCCCTATCACTCTCCCTCTGCCTTTTTCTCTATGTGTGTGTGTGTGTCTCTTATTCTTGTGGAAGAAATAAATAAGCTTTTGTTCTTTTCTTTTTTCTTTAATTTGCCAGAGGGCATGTGTGCTTGCCAGAGAAAGACAGGAGAGGGAAAGGGAGACAGGACCCCTCTAGTGGGATGTGATCATGCCACAATCCCCCCTCCTCCATTTCTCCATCCCGTCAGGATTTGGGACACACATGCAGTTGGCCATGTAGGATCCAGCTCCTTTAACCACCAGGCCATGGGGCCAGCCCAATATATTAGCTTTAAAAAGAAAGAGGAGGGGATTACTCTGCTCGCATACATTTTAGAATGAAGTATTGGCCTCTTTTGGGAAGTCTTACCATCCTTTGTACTCCAGCTATAGACAAGAGTGTGGAGAAAATCAGGATCTAAAAAATCCATTTTACTTATTAGTTTCATTCCAATTGAAACTACTGACCTACCAAGAGTAGCAGTTTAGGACACGTCATCCGATGGCCTGGAGTAGTGTTAGGGGAGTAGAAATGGCTCAATGATGATCGCATGTGCATTCAGCAGTGGTTAACCTTGGGCAAGTACTCAACTATTATTTGTCTCAGTTTCTAATTTGTAATATGGGAGTAATGACAGTCCATACCTCTTGTAGGGTTCTCTCTGTGAGAGTTAAATGCATTAAAATACATAACATACCTAGAATAGTTCCTACTCTGTCCTGAACCCAAACTGAATAAGAGCTGCTGCTGTTACTGTTATTGTAACACTGTCATTGCAATCACCTCAGCCAAACCCCCATAATTACCTGCATTCCATGATGCCATCAGCTCACACAGTCACCTTCACCAAGGCCTTTCATCACTTAGGACTTCACGTTCCTCATCTGCAGCGTGTGAGCGGATTGGACTGAGACTTGCCACATTGCCTTCAGTGATAGTGGCTGGAGTCTGTAGTGAGTTTGCGATCTGTCTTATCTGTGTCTGCACTGATAAGAGTTTTGTGATCTTGAGTAGAATGTATATATTCAGATCGTGAAGCATAATGATAGCTGAATGTTGAGATGTAGAAACATGATGCACAAAAACAGGACATAATGAAAAGAAATGGAAGAAATCTTTGTTAAGAGTCCCTAGTAACAGTGTGCTAAAATTAGTTTAGTAACACAATCCCACTAGTTGAAGGATTAGAAGACCCTTTTGGAGGAAAAGAGTTTGTATCTGCTTCAAAACTAGGGAGGGGAACCAGCAGTTAGCATAATGGCTATGTCGCTGGACTCCCACGTAGTCAACCACGGTTCGTGTCCCAGACCCGGTGGCTTAAAGCTCACGCCGGGCGCGTGTGTGTGCATGCCCAGGATCCCGAGAGGAGAATGGAGGAGAAGGGATTGTGGCGTGACCATCCCCCCTGGGGGGTGATTTCTCGCTTTCTGTCTCTATGTCTCTCTCTGTCTGGTGAGCGCACACGCCCTATAGCAGAAAACTCTCCAAAAAAAATAGGGAGGTGCGTTTTCCTTTTCACCTGATGTCTGACTATGTATCTGTTGATCTCAGTTCACAAAATGGAGCCAACATGACAAAGTAAGATGAATAAACATTAGCTACATAGACTTGTAGGTAGTCCAGGGCTCAGCGAGTGCAGCATTTAATCTAAGAGTGACCCAGAGGGGATTTTGTTGGACATCAAAGGTTTTTCTGTATGCCACATTCCCCTGTAATCTAACAGTGTGCCTCAATCTTGTGGTACTTGGGTTCTTACAATGTCGATAATCAATAAAGTTTCTGTCACAGTGACAGAACTGGACTGATTTAAATAATGGAGGGGGTGGTATTCCAAAATGAGCTGGCTAGTCATATTGGAGCACTGGGTTGGTTTCTCTGCCATTCTCCTGGATTTCTCCTCATGGTTTCAGAATGGCTACCACAGCTATCAGATGCCATTTCCTCAAGAAGCTACTCTCACAGGCAGAAAGGCAGGGGGTGTTTTTCTTCATGTATCTCTATCTTTATGTCAGGAGAAAATTATTTTCCAGAAGCCCCTTAGCACTCTTCCCTCAGGTCTCACTGGCCAGAACTGGGTTATATTCCTGCTCCTAACACAGCCATTGGCAAAGAGAAACGCAGTTGCCAAGATTGGCCTGACTCTTCCGTGATAGGTGAAAGCCACCTGCCCAAACGTGGCTAGTGCACACACGAACTCACAATTTAAAAAGAGGGGGGCAAGGGGAGAAATCATACATTAGTCCTTGTCCTTAAGAAATTTCCAGGATGCACGAGAAAACTGGAATCAGGTAGTGTGGTGGTTAAAGCACTGGACTTCCACTTTGCCAACCGTGGTTCAGGTCCTGGACCCAGCAGCTTGAAACTCAAACTGGGCACATGTGCATGTGTGCCCAAAATCCAAGAGCAGAATGGAGGTGAAGGGACTGAGGCATGGCTATCCTCTATGAGGGGTGATTTCTCACTTTCTGTCTCTCTGTCTCTCCAGCAAGTGTATGTGACCTATAGCAAAAATCTCTCAAAAAAAAAATTTCCAGGGTGCATGAGAAAACTATTTTTGTACCATGATAATTCCACATAAATTAATAGTGCCAACTAATTGATTGATGACCTAGGTTTAAATCAGGGGAAGGAGGAATCATGTTGAATACATGGCCAAGGCCTGAGGAAAGGACTTCAATGAACAGAGAGGAGGGAAAAGGAAGTCTTAATGGGATGATAACAACGATGATAGTAACAATCACATTTGCTGAACAGTTACTGTTTCTGAGGCAAAGTTCTATGCGCTTTACTTTTTTTTTTTTTTTTTTTAATTTGTTATAGGGGGCATGTACCCACCAGAGACAGAGAAAGAGAGAGAAAAAGTGAGAAAGCACCCCCTAGGGGGAACAGTCACGTCACAACCCTTTCTTCTCCATTCTCCTCTCAGGATTTTGGGTATGCACACATACACATCAGTTTTTCAAGCTGATAGATTCAGGACTCAAACTTCACAGTCGGCCATGTGGTTTCTAGCCACCCAACCACCAAGCCGCAGCTGATCCTAAGGCCTTTACATTTTTAAGCGTATTTTATCCTCACAAAAACTATTATGGGGACCAGCAGATGGTGTAGTGATTACATTCCTAGACTCCCACATAAGCCTACTGTGGTTTGAGTCCTGGGCCCAGTGGCTTAAAGCTTATGCCAGGCATGTGTGCATGTGTGTGTGTGTATGTGCCCAAAATCCTGAGAGGAAGAGGGATTGCAGCATGGCCATCCCCCCAGGAGGTGATTTCTCGCTTTCTGTCTCTCTGTCTCTTCAGGGAGAACATGTGCCCTATAGCAAAAATCTCTTTAAAAAAAAAAAAAAAAAAAAAAAAAAAAAAAACGATTCTGAGCCTCATTTAATGTAACTAAATTATGAAGCAGGGAAGTTCAAGGTTTTGTAAAGGGACTTGCTACATACTGATTTAGCTGAAGGGAGAATTTGTAGCAAGATACAGTAGAAGATAAGGTAGTGAAGATTTTCACTAAACTGAAAAGTATTTAGAACTTGATCTGGTCATCTAGATCCCAGAAAACACTGCCAGACAGACACACACACAAAGAACATAACCGATGTTGAATATGACTTCTCCCTTATATTTTCATTCTTCCATTTCGGAAGTCAAGGATATTTATGTATATCTGGAAGCAGTGAAGACATTGCCAGATTATGCTCACATAACACATCGCGCATGCCATCTTTATTGCATATTGCCCATGTGTATTAGTGTGATCAGATGTATAATCAGAAGGCTTCAAGACCCATTTATTTATGATTGACTAAGTGGTGGTTGACTGCCTTCAACATACCTCCCAAGTTTCACTTATTAGAGTTCAACACAGGATAGTAGTTACCAATACACTGAACCATCTCCATTTTGTGATGAATACTAAAAGTCTTTAGTTATTCTCTAGTACAGATTTTATGCGATACAGAATTAAACCGAATTGAATCACCGCTTAATACCCTGCCTTCTTCCTCCCGTGTTTGATTTGTCCTACTTAACATAGCGAAAGTACTTCTGTCTTTTTTCTTTTTTTTTTTTTTTTGGCCAGGGTTAAAGAATCTGAACCATTTATAGTGTTAAAATGGAATTTTCTTCACAATTAAAGTGAAAAGAATTAAGATGATCTGAATACAAGAGTTCATGTGTCTAAAATCTTAGATAATTGTTATGCTAAAGATCAAGTACCCAGGTAAATATTAAAGACTGCACTAAGAGAGACATCTCCAAGCATTCCCATTTGGTAAATAAGCCCAGTCGTTGAAAATTTGGGTAACCCTGAATTTCAAGAATGAGTTACTGTGGTATTTTTATTATTATAAACTAATGGTTGACTCTAATTTACCCTTGGATACTGAAACCTTTTTTGACCCTTGGCAGTTGTGGGATTCTGTTGTTGTTGGTTGGTTGGATGGTTTTGTCTGTCCTAATAGCCATATTCCTTTTTCTAATGTAGATTTCCTTTCCTGGTATAGTTTCTATAATGACCTTCCCTCTCTCGTATGTAAGTAAAATGTTTAAAAGCTTTTAAATAGTACTACCTCTCATACTTTTCTAGTTCCTCCTTGGAAATCTAACCACTCAGTTGATTTCAAATGCCTTGTAAATAGCTTTTGAAGAATGCTTTGCACTGGATACCTGGGCTCTAATCCACCTTCTAATACTTAACCATAAGCTTAGAAGAAGTATGTTCTCTCTATAGCCCTTGGGGTCCCCTAGACTGCCCTTCTCCAAGTGCTTTCCCACCATTGTCAGGTCAAGTCTTATCCCTCACTAAGACCCAGTTCAATTGCAGTTTACTGAAGCTCTCCTTGATATTACTTCCCCTGCATTTCCCTCAAAATGTCAATAATCCACTGACCTTAGTTCCTATCCTCTTGATGTACAGTTTTCTTGAGAACCAATGTTGTATTGTTAATATCTTCATTCATCTTTGTATTCCAGAATATTTAGCACAAATCCTGTCCACAGTAGGTACTCTGTTGAAAGGATGAATGAATAAATACTGAGATTGATTGTATTTGCTTCTTCAAAATAACGAATTGAAATTACTGGTTCTCAACCATGCTGTTGGGCCCACTGGGGCACCACAATCAATTATAAGTGTGTTGCAGTCATTTGTTTTTCATGATTATTAAGATTTGAAAGTTTGCAAACTCTTCACTGTTTTTATAAGCTAGAGTGTTTCCCTCAGTAATATCCTTTAATGATGATAATAATATCAATGTGGCTCTCTCCTTTACATTGTGATTTGTTTTGAATGGAAGATACAGTGGTGGACTTAGAGTCAGGACCCAGGAAACTACATGTAACTCACAGCCTATCTTCTCTGTGCCATAGTCCATAATAAACCAGATGTCACTGCTGGTGGTCATGGAACTATGGAATTAGTGTAGTGCTTTAATACTCTATGTGAATGCACTATTTTAACAATAATGAACAATATCTACCTATCAAGAATAATTGTCACTAATCCAACAAGGGTTAGCAAACTTTTTTTGTGAAGGTCTAAGTAGTAAATATTATATGTTTCAAGTGCCATAGCATCTCCATAGAAACTTTTCAACTCTAATATGGCAGCAAAAAAGCTGTCATGGTAGATACATAAATGGATTACCATAACTGTGTTCCAAAAAAAATGTATTTACAAAAACAGACAGTGGACCAAATTGGGCCCAAGGGTCTTCCTTAAGCTACAGAGTGTAAATTATAATTTTTTATTATCTAGTGATGCTCATTCTACTTCCTTTGTAATAGCTAAGGAGCTCCTACAAAGAAAAACTATGGAATGGTAAATATTTTACTTATTTGCAAGAATAGAGAATATTATATATTTCAATTTTAATAGTCTGTAGACTTTCTCAGTATAAGAAATGAGATAAAATTTTGTGCATGGTTTAAATACAACCCATAAGGCCAGTTCATTAAAGAAAGGTGAGTATCATATTTGACAAAGTACCTTGCCTTTCAAGAAGTTTGCTTTTAGGGTATTATCTGTGGCACATTATTTAATGTCTTGGCAGTTTCTCAGTGGGGTAGTCAGGCTCTGCTTTCCTATTTGGCACTTTTGCTAGTAATGACTTGAAAATTTTTCACTTTCCTTTTAAATTGCTGCATGGAGTAATAGCCTTTCTTCTTGACAGTCAGAGGCCAATAAATGCAACCATGTGAAATAAACTTTTAAAGCAGGGCCCCAAATGCACTGCAAGTTGACTTGAAATAATTAGTCTCTGGAGCTTGGACACCCACAATATATATCTTAGAACTCAGATGCAGAAACACCTCAGTCACACTCTGTGGTGGAAAGTTGTCACAACAGCAGAGTCTGTACCACTTGGGCCATCATAAACCGTAGGTTTATTTTGGCAATGCCTGTAAATAGTGGCCTCTGCCTGTGTGGCTTTGGCATCTTCTCACAGCCAAGAGCCATGATCACCTTCTCAGAGCTCCGGCCCTCCCCAGTCCTTGAGCCAGCACTTACCCTGACAAAGAAGAGTGTTACCCCAAGATCTGGATGTGGATTAGGACCAGGACCATGCCCAGCTCTTGGGGCCCTTCTGAGTCTCATGCTAAGTGCCTCTACTGTCATTCAGACCCATGTCAGGAGGAGCCCCGTGAAGGGAGGTGGTGCCCACTTTTTTTCCCTGTCACAGTTGTCTCCTTTCCCCAAGGATGACACCAGCTAACCAACTGGCATCTCATTTGGCCCATTGGTCTGATGAGGACTGGAGCCCTGTTATGTCAGTAAGTAACAGAAAATCCAGCTAACTGTGGCTTACAAAATGAAGACACTGATCTCCCATTACAAGAAGTCACAAAGGAGCCAGGCATGCTCCACCTTCCCTCTCTGCCATCTCAGCATTTTGGAGATGCTGTCTCTTGTGGATGTAAGATGGCTACTAACCCCAAGAATAATGTCACATGCTCAATAATGTGGCACCATGCCAAGAGGAAGGGAGATAGGGATAAAAAGAGGAGTCTTTCCTTTTGCTGTTCTCTTCTAGCATGGACAGTTTTTCCAGGAGCTCCCTTGATTTTCCCCTTGGGACATTCTAGCTTGAATAGCATCACTTGTCTTCTGGCATAGGGGAATGAAATTGCCATGATTGGCTTAATCCCTTGGCAATGGACACATACCACGATTAGGGTTCTATTGGCAGAGAATAAAGAGGGTTGTTATCTATTGGGTGATCAGCCCAACTGCGTCTCCTGCATCAGATCTAATCCCCCTGGTGGCAGTCAGAACACTTTCTGCTTTGACCCAAGAATGATTGCTTTGCCAAGGCTTTGGATGGTTCTCTGAAATTACTGCCAGCAGTCTTTCCTGACTTCTGATCACTAGCAGACACTTTTCTCTACCTGGCAGGACTTTGTAATGCCTACTAGGGCCTGAGCTTGCTGAATCTTTTGGTATTGTGTTTTATCTAACTCTTTTTGAGCTAATGCACCTTGAGCTATCACTTCTTGGGTATATGAGAGGTATTCAAAAAGTTCATGGAAAATGCCTCTTATGAAAAATCTGTGCACAGATTTCAAAATATTTTGCACCAAAATAAACTCATACTTCAATCGCATTCTTCCATGAACCTTTTGAAGTCCCCTGTAGATAAGACACTTTGGGATTCTCAATGCCTTAAAAAGAGAAGTAATTTCACTTTTTTGTGTAAAAATCATGTGACATCTTGGGACCAGCAGATGGTTACACGGTCAACCACGGTTCGAGTCCTAAGCCTGGTTACTTAAAACTCATGCTGGGCATGTGTGTATGCAAGCCCAAAATCCCGAGAGGAGAATGGAGGTAAAGGGACTGCAGTGTGGCCATCCCCCGGGGGTGATTTTTCACTTTCTCTCTCTATCTTTCTGGCAAGCACATTCACCCGATAGCAAAAATCTCTTAAAAAAAAAAAAATACAATGTCCGTATTTATTTTCCTTGACAGCATAGAAATGCATGATTTAGTATTATTAAACAGACTACTTTTCAAGAATGAATATGATTTTGAAAATTCAAGATGAATTTGAAGGGTCTTCTGCCAATCTTAATTTTTTTCTTTATTTTAAAGAATTATTCATTTTAATTTATTTGTTGTTATTATTATTTTTTAAAATTTGACCAGAGAGAGAGAGGAGAAAGTGAGAAAGCAAGCTGCCAGATCTGGAACTCAAACCGTGGTTGGCCATGTGGGAGTCTAGCACCTTAACCACTGTACCACCTGCTGACCCCACTGCCAATCCTAATTTTATGGGTTGTTTAAGTGTTATTTAATTCCATGATCTAAACTATTGGCTCTTGGTTTTTGATATTGCATATATAAAATATAAAGGTGTTTAAAAACTATAGGAATAGATTTAATCTGAGATGCCAAATAGAGCTAACCCTGATATACAATGCCTTCTGTTTGTAGAGAGATTGATAGTTTACACAGCACTTTTATACATATTATTTTAACACTTTCTGCAACTACTCTTCCCATTTTACAGATGATGAAATAAGGCTATAAGAATCAAGACGACTTAGTCAGGGTCCTACCACCCTTCAGAGTTGGGACTGGAGTGTGGGCCTGCTGAGTCCACTTTCCTTTTTCTACATAGAGGTTCCTGTTTCCATGGCAATTTGCAGTAGGATTAAAGGAGGACATTCATATCCCCAGATAACCCAGCTGTGGTATCGGCTCAGTTCAACCTCTGCTACAATGCCCAGACTCCTTTGGAAATTTCCTTTCTGTTAGATGGAATTTCAACTAAGAAATAATAAACATAGGCAAAGTGGGTTTAGGTTCAGACCCTCAAGTAATAGTGGCTTTAAAACGTTAGGAGTTTGTTTCTTTCTTAATGTAAAAGCCTAGGAGTAAAGGGACCTCTCCTCAGAGCCCTCTGGGACTCATTCCCAGTCATCTTCCAGCTTTATGTTCCACGTGGCCCTCTTCTCATGGTCTGAGATGGAACTGCAGGCAAGACGTTGACTGTTCCAAGCAGCAGGACAGGTGTAGGGAGAAGAGACAAAGGAGGAAGAAGGCTAGGGGAAAGAATCAGAGTGAGTTCCTAGAAGCTGCCAGAATACCACCACAGCTACTTCTAGTTTAAAGGGAGATTGGAAAATGTCATTTTTATTTTGGTCTGCTGCATCAGATAAAATGTTCTGGTGCTATGAAAGGAAAAGGGAAGAACAGGTAATGAGGGATTCGCATAAGATCTTGTAGCACACACGGGACAGAAGCCAAAACGTGACCTGAATTGACATTAGGAAACCATGATAACTGTTTTTGGTATCCTTTGTGAATGTACCTGAGAATATTGTTTGCCTATTCATTCATTCAATGGAAATCTATTAAACACTATATATTAGTCCCTGTCATATATACTAGGGATATAACTGGAAAATATTGTTGTGAAGGCAAGGCAGGTTGCTCTTGTAGTTGAGATGTTCAAGGAAGAATCCTCTCAGGAAGTATCGTTTAAACAGATGAAGAATATAAAGGAGTGACCTCTAGGAGAGCTGGAGGGAGAAGTGTTCTAAACAGAAAACAAGGGAAAAGATTTGGGGTGCAAATGCATTCGATGTGTTCAAGCTCTGTGCACCTATTACAAAGAGGCAGGCAGTCAGGCTGAGTCAGCACAAGCCCCAGGAATATACTAGAAGGCAAAGTTGTAGAGGTGACCAAGAGTAGACCCCAGAGGGTCTGATGGAGATGAGAAAGGAGGTTATCATTGTTATAGATGTTGTTAGATGACTTTGAGGTGGGGGATGATATAGTTTTGTTTGAATATACCAACTACTAGGCAAACCAATGTCAGATCTGTTGAACTGATCAGCAGAAGTCATAACAGAGATCTTTAATGCTCTGGGATATTTGACCACACCTTACTTCAGGTGACCTTGCCTTGTTCTTGAAGTAAAACAAGTTATAATCTACTTTGATTCTATACCATGGGACACTCTGCTGTGGGTAACATTATTTCAGATGGGAAGCACCCCTCCCCCTTTTGTGTGCTGAGTTTCAGGACCCAGATTTCATTCATATCCTATAAGGTAAGGCATGTGGTTTTGTACTGTGACTGTATTTTAAATCCTAGAAAGATCCCAGTAATGTTTTTAGCGACAAGGAACAGTAGAGACAGAGTGCTAGGGTATACTGATTACTCTTCTCTGGGACTCCTCAGGTGCTTCACTAAAACCTCCACTGATGGTTTCACTGTGGCTTTCTGATGGCATTCTGTGGTTTGTCTCAGTGTCCCTCCTGGTTTGCTAATGTCAGGACAAAGCTCCAGGATGAGCAGGATGTGGTTGCCAGCCTGCATTCATTGCAGATGTCCTCAATGTATGTGGGCTGCAGTTAACTCGCAGTCTTAACGTCTGCCTACCCAGCTTTGCATGCAAGGATACATTATACAGGAAAATTCCATCGAGATCATGTACAACTAAAATCAGCTTATTTTTTCCAAAGAGGCAGGGGAGCTACTTCTTAGCAGAGTGAGCTGTAGAGCCTCTCTGGAATGCAAAACACAGACCTTTGTATTAGAAGTGAAATATTTAGATAGGGATCATTATGGAGCTCTTTTTACAGCAGGGCAGGCCTGATAAACAGAGTGAGAGCTGGGAAAGGAAGCACAAAGGAGGTAATAATATCTGATTAGCTAAGCAGCTGGATAACTGAAGGAGAATTTGTTAAAAACCTATCAAGACATCAAAGCTAGATGTGAGTTGCTCTGTCAGCCCAGGCCACTTGTGGAGCCATCTCTGGAATATTACTGAGTGTCTAATTGGCTGCTATTTTTTTCCCCTAGCGTCACTTCTTTACTAAGGGATCTGAGCTGTAACCTAACCTGTAGCTGTCATCAGGGCTTTTTTCCATCCCTGCCATGGCAAGGGATCCCAGTATGGAGTAGCTAAGTTGGTATTCCAGTCAACCGAATCGTATTTGACCACGTGTGAACAAGTAACCTCATGTTTCTGGGGACAGACAGGGAGAAACTTGAGAACTTGATCCCCTGGAGGCCCCTGGAGGATTCCTGCCACTGAGCCCTGGATTTTGCAAGTGACTGGTTTCCCAAAGCCTCTTTGGTTTTCGTTCCCCCTTCATACGGATATATTTAAGGCACCATACTCACTCTGCCCAAGAGAGGAAGAGAGGCAAGGAACACTATGTAAGTAAGTAATGCTTCCTTAACTACTGGCTTCTGCTAAAGCAGCGATGAGGGAGGGAGAAGTGCTTTAAACAGAAAACAGCAAGTGAAAAGGTTCTGGGGTGCAAATACAAAAGCTCTGTGTATTTGTTGCAAAGAGGCAGGAGCTCAGGCTGAGGCAGCATGAGCCCCAGGAACATAGTAGAAGGCAAAGGCTCTCTCATTTACCTGAATTATCCTGGTCTTCCATTAGAACAGGACAGTTGAACACTACATCTAGCTTGATAGGTACCTACCACGGACAGGGTGGAGCTCTTTTTACATATTGGATGGCAGGTACTGGCCAGAATGTAGAGTTCAGCCGCCAGCCTGTGGCTGATTGTCCTGAGCTTGGCCTGTGAGGATCTGTCTAGGACACTTAAGGTTTCTGTGTTAGTAGCCCGAGACCTCTCCGTGTCCCATCACATGCTGTCGCACACTTACATATGTGTTCACACACAGAAGAAGTAGGTGCTGGGTCTCTTCAGAACAGGGCTTCAAAGCTCTGCTGCCACCCTGGCTTGGGCTGCCGCCACCTCCAAGAGTCTTTGATCCATGTCTCTGCTGAATCCAGCTCCTCACTGGGCTGATCCACTTTGAACCCAGAGCCAATAGTCCTATAATTCTCTCTGAGTTACCTTGCAAAAGCAAAAGCACAGGCACTTTTTTTTTTGGGGGGGGGGGGGGTTACCTTTCCTAAATTGTGACGGTGTTTATTTGAATATTGTCCTGTAAGATTCTGAAGAACTCTCTGGAGACGTTTCAGGGCCAAAGGGAAAGAATTGCAAGCAGGAACCCAGTGTCTTGGCAAGTTTCTCTACAGTTTAGTATGGATAAACCACATGCAGATAGAAAATAGGAAGAATAGGAAATTCATATTGTAAGGCTACGTGTTTTCTTATTTGGGGTGCAAGGAGAGTGGAGAAATCTGTCATGGATAAAATCTAACTTTAATGACAGTCTGAAGCCCTGAAGCACAGACACATTGCAGAGCTAATGTATTATTTTGTTTTTGTTTATTCTGCAGAAATGGGGAAATTTCATTTTTTAGTAGAATTACAGGCTTCCCTTTTATTATTCACAGGTCCTAACATGCATGGCAGCCTGAGCCAGGGAACCTTCGGTGACTTTAATACCAGCTTCTTTGCGAAGCTAAACTGGTTTTCCAGTCCACTCCCTGGTGGGCCACGAGGTTGTTGGAGTGGTGTTACACATACTTAAAGCTGCTGAGGGTGCCTGGCTGCCCTGTGTTCTCAGTAGGCACGAAGAACCTTGCTGCGAGATTTACCTTAGCTCTACCTGGGAAGAATAGGGATTACCAGTGGGATGTAGACATGGACCAGGGGGGAGTTGCTGGCAGCCTGGCTCCCTGGCCACCCCCCTGCAGCCAAGTATTTCCTCTGAATTTCTACAGCACCTGCTGGCTCTCTCATACCTGGAGACTTTTAAAGTACTGACTGCTGGGCCCTACTCATATTTAGATTTCATTGGTCTAGGTGTGGCCAGGGCTTTAAGATTTGTAACTTTCCAGCCCCACCTAGGTATTTGTATGTACAGCCCAGGTTGAGAACCACTATCCTGCACCCTTATCATTTCTTGCTTCAAGATGCTGTTGGTAAACAGGTGGCTACTTAGGTTCCAGAGCTTTCTCACTCTAATGTCCTGGCTGGGTGACCTTGGGCAGGTTAATTGAGCTCAGCTTCCTTGTGAAAGAGTAGAATAACTGCGATGTTAATGGCATCTACCTCCTAGGGGTTATCATGAGATTTTGATTCATTTGGGAGGATACTCTGGACCAGGCACTGTTAGAACTGGGCTTCTGCCCAGATAGACCAGGGTGCCTGCTTTTGTCGAGCTTTACTTTGCAGTAGCGAGACAGTGAATAAATAAAGCTACAAGTATTTACTGGAATGTCAAAGGGTGGTCAGTACTATAAAAGAAAATAAGGCAGGAGGAAGGACAATAGGCGGCAGAGAAAATGCACATACAGTGCTCATGCAGTACCTGGCTCTTAACAACGCAGGCAACTGTGTAGGGAGCCCTTGGCGGTGGCTGCAAAGCTGCAGTTCCTGCTCTTCTCTCAGACAGAGGAGGTTTCCGTGTGATGTGTCTCTCCAGAGAGGTTCTACGCTCCCTCGGGACAGACCTTAACTACTTTCTGCTGCCAAGCCCAGGACTCATTTGCCATTTTTGTGATGAATCCAGGCACCAAACTCTGTGCACAGTTTCTTTTTTTTTTTTTCTTTAGAGGTTTTTGCTATAGGGCGCGTGCGCTCGCCAGACAGACAGAGAGAGACATAGAGACAGAAAGTGAGAAATCACCCCCCAGGGGGGATGGTCACGCCGCAATCCCTTCTCCTCCATTCTCCTCTCGGGATCTTGGGCACGCACGCACACGCGCCCGGCGTGAGTTTTAAGCCACCAGGTCTGGGACGCGACCCGCGGTCAACTACGTGAGAGGCCAGCGACATAGCCATTACGCCAACTGCTGGTCCCCATACGTCTATTTTTGTAAACAGATTATAGTAGCCCTGCCGAAGTTTCTTGAAGTGAGCATAGATTCCGAAAAAAAAAGAGGGTAAATCACGTGTTTTATTTACTCTAGGTACAACAGCTCATTCATTAATCCCCTGCAGTAGGGCAGGATCTGTCTAAAACACAACGGGGCAAAATGTGAGGACGTTCCACTCTTTCTCTCTTAACTCACAGCTGTCACCGTGTTTAATGCACGTGTCGGCAGCCACCCTTATGGAACATTTACCCTGAAACAGGCACCATGCTAACTACAGCGTAAGCACCCTCTCGTGTGTCCTCACGAGGTGATGTAGGTCTGGGATTATTTTTTTAAACCTCTTTTACTTTTTTTTTTTTTTTTTTTTTTTTTTTTTGGTGGGGGGGCGGTTTGCTATAGGGTGCATGTGCTTGCCATAAAGAGACAGAGAGACAGAAAGCAAGAAATCACCCCCCAGGGGGGATGGCCACGCCACAATCCTTTCTCCTCCATTCTCCTCTCGGGATTTTGGGCACGCATGCACACATGCCCGGTGTGAGTTTAAGCCACTAAGTCCAAGATTCGAACTATGGTTGACTACATGGGAGTCCAGCAACATAGCCATTATACCAACTGCTGGTCCCAAACCCTCTTTTACTTTTGAGGGAGCTGAGGCTTTGCCGTGGTGTCATTTGTTTATGGTCACACCAGGCTACAAAGTACAGGTGAGCAGAAAAGTCTGTTCTTAACCTGTATTGTTCTCCCTCTCTAAAGATACTGAAAACCTACTATGTGCCAAAGACGCATTTAATCATTGGTTCTTCAGACACCCTGCTCACGTGGAACCTTGTCAGCTTCCCTGATGACCCTGATCTCAGGTTAGCACTCAGGACGTGTATTGCAGTCCACTGTCACCTTCTTTCTTTGTCCACTTTTACTTGTCATTCTCCCCTACCGCAGTAAAACCCGAAGAGTGGACTGTCTGTCCTCGTTCACTTCAGAGCTGGCATTTGAACAGACATCAGCTGGCACTCTAGCATGCCACCCAGTAATCTGACAGGGCAAAGAAGACAGGGGCAGAAGTAACTGGAATTCCAGGCAGAGTGTCAGTTGTACCAGAAGAAAAATACAGACTCAACCTGACAAGGCCTGAGGCCACCTTCTTTGGGAAGGCGTTATCTTGCATGGACTAGGAAGTGGGAAGTAGGAGAGGGTGTTAGAATTTAGGTTGCAGGGGACCAGCACTTAGCGTAATGGCTATGTCGCTGGACTCCCATGTAGTCGACCGTGGTTCAAGTTCTGGACCCAGTGGCTTAAACTCATGCCGGGCACGTGTGCGTGTGTGGCCAAGATCCTGAGAGGAGAATGGAGGAGAAGGGATTGCGGCGTGGTCATCCCCCTGGGGGTGATTTCTTGCTTTCTGTCTCTCTGTCTCTCTCTGTCTTTCTGGCAAGCGCACACGCCCTATAGCAAAAACCTCTCCCCCCCCAAAAAAAAAGAATTTAGGTTGCAGGAAGGAGAGGAAGGCGTTCCATTGGGAAATGCATAAGTGATGGTTGGCATGGAGGAAAGAGGGACCGGAAGAATTTGGTGATGAGTAAGGAATTATTTGCGCTTGCCTGGCCCCCAGGGTACAAAGAGGGCAACGGTATGAGGAGATTGGGGGGCATGCATGTAATTTGGACTCAGAGCTTGGCCTACATCTCCACCACCTGATAAGTTTGTGACCTTGGGCTTCATCCATAAAATGGGAGTCGTAATATCTTCCCAATGTTGAAAATCAAATGCTCTATATATGTCACAGGGTAAGTGTCGTTATTGAAGCCAAGCCCTCTGAGTAATCCCAGCATTGATTTCAGGTTTAACTCTTTACTCGAGGTATAGCAATGGTTTTTCTAATCGGTTTGGAGTGGTAACAGCCACCCAGAAAGCCAGTCCCGTTTCTGTCCAGTAACACCTTCAGAAGAAAGTTGCAAGAAAGTTGGAAGCTTCTCTTGAAATTCCGCTGAGCCCTTGCATGCTGGACCAGACTGAAAGGGAGAGCAGACAGTGGGGAGGCAGACACCTGGAGCAGGAGAGTGGGCCAGGTGGGGGCTGCAGCGCTTCCCACGTGCCTAGGCAGCTCTGCTGACACAGCCATCCCTTTGAAAGTTGGCCCGAAGTGGGATGGACTGCATTATTCTCCCAGCCCACTGTGGAATGCTTTCTGTCCATTGCATAATGGTGGCGTACTTGGGCAGCTGTGTGCTGGGGGTGCATCTGAGGCCTCAGCTAACAAAGTGGGTAGACTCTGAGACACGCTTTATTCTAGAACAGGCATCACTGCCCAGTCTTTCCCAGAGCCAAGCTATGGACAGAGAGGCAGAAAAGTCTACCAGGAAGGAAAGGGAAACTCTAATTACTACCTGGGAAACAATCCCTATTCCCAAGCCCAGCAGGTGACCTGGAAGATAATTCGTAGACAGTGATTCATTAGAAAGCTGTAATCCCCCTGGTTAAAACGAGAGTTATAACTGTGCCTCAGGGCTGGGAGAGAGAAACAGGGCTTCATAAATCACTCCTCTGGCACTGTTGCCTACACACCTAGGCCTGTAGCAATTTATCCCAAATGAGGAAATAATAATGTCATTTTCCTGCAGCCTTTTCCTGAGAGAAAGTTCTGTAATGGAGGGGAGGCAGGTGTTAAAAAGAAATCTTTCTGGGCTGTACTTCATTACAAGCTTGGTGTAAGTAAGCTCTTGCCAGCGTCTGCCCCGTCTCTCTCTTGCCTTGTCAGCAGCAGCATAGGAGGTTAGAAGGCAGAGGGCTTGACTAGAAAAGACTTCTATTCTGCTCCAAAGTTTCTCATTGTGGATACAGTAAATTGATAACATATTTCCACCCCCCCCACCCCAGATACTGAGTTTCGAGCCTAGTTGTGGAAGGAGGGACAGCTGTGTTTTGCTATTATCACTCTGCTGCTGCTTTTCATCTGGAGGTCTCTATTCATGTTTAGCCAGTTTTCCCATTTTACAGATAGATGATAGTAAGTTCTATGGAACAATAAGAGATTTTTCCCTCAGTAACTGTAGATTCTGTATATTTATTAGGACAAAATTAGTGCCTATATCAAGTAGAACCCAAAATGAATAAAGGCTTAAATACAATAGGTGTGTATTTCTCCTTCATCTTACACTCTTGCCGTGGATGTTACTGGTTGGCATATAACTGTCCTCCATGCAGTGATTCAGGGACCCAGCTCTTTCTCTCTTGTAATTTTGCTACCTCTTAAGCCTCCTTCGCTTCTACATCCACCCACAGGTGAAGACGGAGACTTAGGATTGATACGTATCACCTCTGCCCATGGGCCATGGCCAAGAACTAGTCATGTCAGTTTAACTAGTTGGCAAAGGCATGAGGGTGGCCAGAGCATGAAACCCTTCACTGGGCAGTTGCTTACCGGTGGCAGCTCTGTGCTGTGGAAGAAAGAGCATGTGTGATTATTATTATCATTGTCATTATTACTACCCACATAGTGGGTAGTTAGCACTACCACATCTCAAAGTGAGTTTTACCGTTTTACCAATAGAGACATGGTCTTGGCTTAAGTCACATTGTCAGGTGGAGCCTAGAATCGAACCCAAGTATTCAGGCTGTAATTGTTCTCTGACTGTGCTAATGTAGAAATGAGATTGTTGGTTAGAGTAAGTAAACAGGGCCAACTAGAGCAAGACAGACAGACTGACATTCTGTACTCAAGGATGTTTTTGGTTCGTGCTAGAGACTAGAATCTTAAAAACCTCTCCTTAACATACAAGAAAAGAAAAATCCCTTGAGGTTCGTTGTCCTTTTCATAATTCCAGACCTACCCTGTCCCTTTAGTCATCTGTACTTGTACCTGTAAAGCTAACCCACAGTTTTGCATCAAATTATAATGTGGTCGACCACATAATAAGTAGATTCATAAAAACGTGTATTTAAGGTGGCCTCTTGCCTCTGGAATAATGGCAGCTGTTGGACTCCATGTAGTATTTCCTGTTGTTGTTGAATTTACAAAGTGATGAAACCTCATAATTTCTCCTCCTCGTAATTTCTCTCTTTCCTCTTACCCACCCAGTCTGAGCAGCTGTACTGAAGTTTGTCAAGCCTGCCCATTAACTCTCACATGGAAAGCTGGCCTTTTTATATTCAAATTTTAGCAATATATTATTTAATCATTAGGCAGTTTACTAAGTGTGTATTTGTGGCCATTGTTCTTTTTGAATGCCTAATCACTAAAAGAAAACATTTTGGAAACAAGTTCTTTCTTCCCAAGCTCTGGCTTCCAGTAGACAGTGCGGAGAGGACTTGCACTGGGAAGACTGGGAAGTGGCCCGTGGCATGGTTTGGGGGCAGTAAGGCAGCTGCTGCTGCTAACCTTACATCTAGGCCAAGCCTCGGACACATGTAACTACATGAAATTGCTGATTTTCAATGACTTTTGTCCTTTAAAACAGTAGTTCTGTCGGATTCAACTTAATACAAAACCAGGTTTCTGATGAGGCTTTTGTCCCCAACACTAGTGGGCACCATTTTTCCTACCACTTCTGATTTACTAAGACCTTGAACATACTTCATGGAGTGGTTCCTAGAATCAACAGAGTGCAGATCTTTAATGTGGTGGCTCTTACAGCTGAGAAGCACTCAGTGTGGCCTGAATACAAGCTCACAGCAGTTCAAGGTAACCAGCACCCCCAGGACGCCCATGCTGAAAGGGTGCAAGTCATCATCCAGAAGTGCTCCCCCAGGGGGCCAGTGGCATTTGACTGGAGCTTACTGACAAGTACAGGACACCCTGGCTGCCAGGAAATGGTATTTAACGAGAGATTGAGGAGGTAGCATGATAAGCTGGGTGAGATCATGGGACTCCAGAATCAGGCGGCCTGGGTTCATATCCTCGATCCACCTCTTCCTGCCTGTATGGGCTTTGGCAAATCAACCTCTCTGTGCACTAGTTTCTTCTCTGCACAATGGGAATAATAATATTATTAGCATAGTTTATTGGAAAAATTAAATGAGTTAATGTATGTAAAGTACTTAGAATCGTGCCTACCACCATACTAAGTGATAAGTAAGTACTTGCTGGGATCTTTTCCCTCCAGTTTTGCCACAGGGCAAATATACTTAATGGAAAGAGACAGAAAGGTAGTGAGAAAGCACCCCCCATCCCCCATGGGGGATGGCCATGCAGCAATCAATTCTCCTCCATCGCTCCCTTCTTTTGAGATTTTGGACACACACACACAATGTGTTCCTCAAGCCACAGTGTCTGGGTAGTCATACTTTGCGGCCCAGCCGTGTGGGTTCCAGCTGCCCTAATTACCATGCTACCAGCTGACCCAGTACTTTTTGTTTTTATACAGAGCTCAGAGACATGAATATATCTGACAAGGAATGGGAGTGGTGGGGAAATAGGCTCTGGGAGAGAGACTTAGGTCACAGGAGAGACAGTGCTTTGGGTGCAGTTTCCCCTACTGGAAGAAGCCTATAGGGTGGGGACTCCCTGCCTGTGCAGTAGTGCCCAGGAGCAGAAACCGTCCCAAGACCTTTCCTGGTTTTCTTGTCCCCCGGTCATTATCTCTCTCCATGCTTCTTCCTGCCCCGCTTCCTGTCAGAAAACTCGAGTTCTCTTATTTATAGGAAATGTTCAAGTTTTCCCATCACACTTTTTTAAACATGTGTATGACGGTAGGAAATTTCTCACCCCACCCCCCAAGGATACTTGGAGCTCCTTTCCCTCGGAGTTTGGTGAATGCCAGGAGGGTGGTCAGAAAACATCAGCAGCCCCCCTTTTGGATCTGTTTCTGCTGTAGTCTTTTTGATGGTGCAAGGTGTACCCTGGGGCTGATTGTGTTCCTGGGAGGGTTAAATCAGCAACAGGAGAGCAACACTCTCAACAACCTCAGAAAGAATAGAGAATGATGTTGCAGGGAGCGGGTTGCTTTCGTTGTATTCCAGTACTGGTTTCAAAAAAAAAAAAAAAAAAGGAAAAGAAAAGTTCCCTTCCCCCTCTTCTCTCTGCCTTCCCACAACACACCTTGTACTAAATACATTTTTCAGACCTGACTTTGTGCAAACACAATGTTGTTCTGCAAGCATTAAAAGGCAATTTAGTACTCAAAGGATTAAAAGCTCATGTTAAATTGAAGACTACACTTGGCATAAACATTAAAAATTGACAGAACACCCTGCACATTAACTGCACCAGGGCTTCGTAATTAGCATTTAAAAGTAAAACATCATTTCCTTACTGTTTCCTACTTACTCATTTATAATGCATTTATTATAATACAGATGTGAGCAGGAGGCTTTCTACCATCATCAGCAAATGAAAAATATACCTGTGCTGAGAAAGAAACCAGGATTTATTAATCCAGCCTAAAAAGCAAAACCAATAAAGAAGTCTCTCACTGGGCTGATTTCAGAGCTTCAAACTACCCTTTGGAAGATTGACATAAGGCCCCCAAAGAAATCACCTTCATGTTTCGTTTTCTTTTCTTAGCCTTTCACTAACAAATACTCGAAAGAAAATCCAACTAAGCTTAGGCCAGGCACAAACTTGCATTTAACATTGATCAACTGGCAGGTTACCAAAGGAATATGGAAAATAGCTTGTTGGCCTATTTCTGATTCTTCGTCAAAACTTTGGGGAGACTGGAACCGAACTTTCCAATTTGCAGTGAAATTCTGCTGACTTAACACAGACGGCTGAATTTGTAAATGAGGACACCTGTTCATAACACCGTCAGGCTTCTGCTTAAATTTGAGGTTTTGTCTTTAGCATGACCAAATTTGTAAAATCTGAATGCAGTCCAAATCTGATCTTACTTTTTTCTTCCATGGTTGGTTCTGAATGTGCCATCGTTGCTGGTTTTGGACGTAATTCCTCAGTGCTTGTTTTTCATGGGCTAGGTCGCAGTTCCCAAACTGTAGAATACATCAGAATCATCGAGGGGTTTGCTATAAAATGCATGTTCTGACTGAGCAGGTCCAGAAGGAGCCCAAGAGTCTGCATTTCTAATAGGTTCCCAGGTGATGCCGATGTTGCTGGCTCCTGGACCACTTTATGTGTAGCAGAGTTGTACAGAGACTCCAATCAATTTTCAGTTGAATTCAGATCATCAAGTGTGAAGGACCTTCGAAGTACCAGATCCCTGTGGTAAACCCTGGAGATTACGAAGATAACCACACATGGCGCTTCCCTTGATGAATTTACTCTGGAAATGCCTGAGAATTCATTCTCTTTCTCAGGCTTCTACTGGACCTCATTTGCAGTGTGTGACTGAGAACACCTCTCTCTGATGTTATCTAGAGATTATGACAGGCATGTTCCGCTAAAACAGGCCTTTCTGGCTGTCCCCAAGCAGCCTCCAATTCCCCGACCAGGGCACTGTAAGTTTATCAGGTTATCCAGTGGACAGGACAAATATAATTTCTGGGCTGCAAGGCTAGTCTGGGTGAGTGCATGACATAAGGGTGTTAAAAGTGGAGGAGAATTCTGAAAATAGACTTCAGTTGTCACCACAGTGCCAGGGGCTGGCCCAGCCTCTGGAATGCCTTAGCCCTGGAGGACTAGGCAGGGAGACACACTTCCCTAGGGAAGCTGGCGTTGGCAGGGATGGAGAAGGGCTTCTCCCAGAGCCAGGTTCCGCACGAACCAATTTGGTACCTTTGGCAATCCATTGTAGTCAGACAGAAAAGAGGAGGCTTTAATACAGCTATGGGAATAGTCTGATACAAGAAGGCCTCTTGTATTTTCATTGTTGTAATGATTTTTTAAATTCCAGAATGTCTTCATGCCCCTACTTGACTCAGACATGCTCCTTTCTCACTGAGAGCCATGGACTCAAGCACATCCAAACAGCCGTCAGGAGTGAGGTTTGGGTCTGAGAGGTGAGGACAGCAGCCTGGGTTCCTGAGTCAGGCTCGCCTCTTAGCCTGCCAGGGCCTGGCGGGGGCGGCACTCTGTGGTTTGCAGGTTCGTTAATTACCACCGTGTCTTTATGGGAAGATCCTTGTGTGTGTTTGTGGGAATAGAACCCTGAATTTAATTACATCCCTTCTGGTTATTCAGATTATATACTTCTAAGGATCTTGTTTCTCTGCCTCTCATCTACCCTGCAGAAATACAGAAGGGTTCAACATAGAATATGCCTGTGCTGTGTGTTCACACATAGGAGCAAAGAATTTTAGAGCTAGGGCAGGCAGGTGGTGTGGTGGTTAAGGGTGCTGGACGCTGGACTCCCACATGGCTGACCGTGGTTTGAGTCCCATACCTGGTGGCTTGCTTTCTCACTTTCTCTCCCTCTCTCTCTTTCCATTCTCTCTCTCTCTCTCTCTGGACAAGTGAAAAAATAAAGTTAAATAATATAATTCTTTAAAAATGGAAAAATTTTAGAGCTGAAAGGAACTTATATGTATCTAGTCTGGCCCCTTTGCTTTATAGATGAGGAAACTGAGGCTCAGAGGGATTTAAGTGGCTTGCCCGAGGTGATACAACTGGGATGGAACTCAAGTCTCCGAAATCTGTGTTTTATATCATACTGTCTGCAGATAGTTTCTCCTTTCCCGATTTTTTTTTTTTTTTTTTTTTGGAGAGGTTTTTTTGCTATAGGGCACGTGTGCTCGCCAGACAGACAGACAGAGACAAAGAGACAGAAAACGAGAAACCAACCCCCAGGGGGGATGGCCACACCGCAATCCCTTCTCCTCCATTCTCCTCTTGGGATCTTGGGCACGCACGCACATGCGCCTGGCGTGAGTTTAAGCCACCAGGTCCGGGACTCGAACCGCTGTCGACTACATGGGAGTCCAGCAACATAGCCATTACGCTAACTGCTGCCCCCACCCCCCGATTTTTAATAAAAGTCACAATCAGAAATGTCTTCCCTTTCAGTGTTGAGGTTGTTGCATGAATAGCCGTAATTACAGTATTTTCTGTATGTTTCTTGATTCTTCTCTGGTGCAGGAGCATTGAGGATGCTCCAGCATTGTACTGGCAGGAGAGCAAGCACAATTAGCAGATCCAGACAGACACACAGTGCTCCTCACGCAGGGTAGTGGGGGGCGTAGGGCACTTAAGAACTGGAAATGTAAAATTTATGCAAGGTGCACATGTGGGGAGTGGCCAAGGGGAACTTTATTTTTTACTTTTCAACAAAACAAGTGTTTCGTGCTAAAGTGACAGAGTAGTATTTGCTGTCGATGATTCTCAAGTGTGCTTCCTCCCTGCTATACCGATGGTTTCCTGGTCTCTCTAGACTCTTTGTTACTGTCTGAGGACCTCCTCTCACACACACTTATTTAATAATGGCACTTTGGCTTTTTAATATTTTATTTGATTTCTGTTTTATGGTATTTTTAATTGAACCCTGTTTTAATTGCCTTCTCTGCACACCAAGAGCCTGGGTGGGGAAGGAAGACTTTATAAATGAAATGATTATTGTTATTACTTCCTTTCTTTCTGCTCTGTCTTAATCAAATTATAATTGATTCCATGCACATATAAACCCTGATCTTCATGTGCATGTGTCAGAAAGCAGCAAGTGTTGAATAAGAAGGCTGAAAATTTTTTATTTAACTGAGAATAAGATTTGTCACCATTATTACAGAATGAGAACAGGAAATCGGGGCTGAATTCTTGCCTTCAGGATGAGCCACCAAAGCAGAAGGAGGCACTTCAGACTCAGCTACTACTCAAAGTCCTTGATTCCAGGCCACACTGCTGACAGGTGGGCAGGGTTTCATAGAATTGACAGCTAGAGGGGGCCAGAAGATGGTGTGGTAGTTACGGTGCTGGACTCTCACATGGCCAGCCGTGGTTCAAGTTCCAGACCTGCTGGCCCTGATGGCTTGCTTTCTCACTTTCTCTCTCTCTCTCTCTCTCTCTCTCTCTCTCTCTCTCTCTCTCTCTCTCTCCCTTTGTCTCTCTCTGGTTAAATTAAAATAAATAAATAAAGTTAAATAAAATAATTTTTTAAAAAAGAAATTGACAGCTAGAAGTAACTTAGAAGAGACATTTGGTCCCTCCCTTGTGTCCAGTCACAGAGCCCAGGGCAGACAGTTTATCATGCACATGCTTGGCTGATGTCTCCATAAATAAGGGAACTTCCTATAAAGCTTTTCAGATCCTCAAGGGTTATTGAGTTGCCCTTAGGACAAAAGAATAAACAGCTCCCATTCCCTTAAACGTCTGCCCTTCTCTACCCTCTGTGTCCCCCGTTCTATTAAAAAAATTGACCTATTCGTTTTATGCCAAGCTACTGATTGTAGGCTGATTGTAGACCCTGAAGGGGCTCTAAGTAGAGAATCACAAAACAAATCTAACTCACACAGAGACGGCTTCTGGCCTTGCTGGGTCTTCCTCCCCCCATCAGTGTTCACTGGGAAGCCATTCATCAGACTGGATAAAATGACTTAGATTGGTGGTCAGAGGGAAAGATTGTCAGTCCTCGATCACTGCTTGAAGAAAGAAAAATTGTTCCTTAAAAGGATAGCTGTTGCCCTTACCAATATCTTCCTCTCCTTGGGACTTGCTAAAATACATAGTTTCTTATTTCAGAGGCAATAAAAAAAATACATATATATAGGAGTTCCTACTATGCACACTACTGGGCTAGATACTACAGGCCGGGTAAGGTAAATGAAACTGTCTTCTATTTTCCTTCTTTTCAGCAAAGATACTAGTGTATTTTGAGAGTCTACCTTGTACCAGCATGCCTCCAGTTTCTTTCTTCAGCCTGGGGTGAGGCAAGTAATAACTCCCGTATGACTAAAGAGGGAGCTGTATTCAAGAAGGTTGAATAAATTGTTCATGACCTGTATGGGTTTTAGTGACGTAGAGGAGAAATTTGAACACTAGTTTCTTTCTAACTTGTCCTTTTATAATGCCATCCTGGAAGGAAGTATCAGATGTTCTGTCCTGGGGTCTTGCCTCTTTTTGTCTTTGCTTGGGTAATAAGAAAAAGAAGAAGACACTAGGTTGGATGGAAATCATCAGGATACCAAAAATGTCCTACCAGACTGAGAACCTGAGTGAAAGTCATGACAGTAAGGGTAGAAAGGAAGAAATAAGCAAGAGGCTTAAGAAGAGAGAGAACATCCTGAAGATCTGGTTGACTGGGTTTGGAGTTGGGAAGGAAGGTTGATTGAGATCATAGACAGAAGGAAATTCCTTCTGAGTTCATTTTTAGAAATGTTGATTTTTGAAGTGCTGATGAGACATTCAGTGCTACTGTCTACCAAACAAGTTGGAAATAAGATCTGGAATGGAGAAGAAATCTGAAGCCAGAGACTTGGAAGTCATCTACTGGGAAAATACAGTAGAGGCCAGAGAATTATTAAGAGAATATGCCCCACTTTTCGTCTTTCTAGACATCAAAGGGGGACCTTGAAGAATCCTGATATTAAAGAATGAAAGACTCAAGTGAAAGCAACTTAGGCCAGCCCTGTAGCCTCGTGGTTACGGAAGTTGTATCCCATATAGCTGACTGTGGTTTGAATCATGGCCCTGGTGGCTTAAATACACCTGGTGCATGTTTCCCAAATCCCAACAAGTTGGAAAATGGAGGAGAATGGATTCAGCATGAACACACTCCATTGTGGTGCTTTCTTCCTCTTTCTCGTTCTGTGTTTCTTTGTCTCTGGTGAGTACACGTGTCCTCAGGCAATTAAAAGAAAGGAAAAAAGACAAAGCATCATCACTTGAGCAATAAGAGGAATAATAGTACATTATCATGGAAGCCCAATTAAAAAGACAGTCTGCAACTTCTGCCAGAAAGAGCCACTGGATTTGTTCCTTAGAAGGTCCTTGGGGACCAGCAGTTAGCGTAATGGCTATGTCGCTGGACTCCCACGTAGTCGACCGTGGTTCAAGTCCTGGACCCGCTGGCTTAAACTCATGCCGGGCGCGTGTGCGTGCATGCCCAAGATCCCGAGAGGAGAATAGAGGGGAAGGGATTGTGGGGTGGCCATCCCCTCTGGGGGGTGATTTCTTGCTTTCTATCTCTCTGTCTCTGTCTGTCTGTCTGGCGAGCGCATGCGCCCTATAGCAAAAACCTCTCAAAAAAAAAAAAAAAAAAAAAGAAGGTCCTTGGCCAGGGACTTGTTCACTTCGTGAGTATCAAAGGCCAGCATCTCCATTTTCTTTGGGTAGAACAGCTCTAGGGATGGTGAGTAGATACTAGTCACTGACTTATTGAAGAGTGAGACACATAATTTTTTTAATCAGAGGGCGGGAAGCTCCCATACTGGTGAAAACAACCCTGCTCTGGCATCACAGAACAGTAAGATAGAAAATTAGATAGCAGCTCAACTGGTCAGAAAGACGTTAGTTACTTAAGTTTAACTGAGTCAGCCCAGCCTAGAAACTCAGAGATGATTGCTAGAATCAGACTTAAGGGAAACTAGCTAAATTGTAACACAAATCTTTCTGTTTACAATGAGGAGTATCACCACCTACCCAGCTGGAATGAGTCATACACTAGTTAGTACATGCGCTGCCAAAGGACAGTCCTCAGGGAAGCAGAATAGAATCAGGAGGGCTCTTGGTGACCAGGGACAATAAGAACAAGGGATATGGGCAGAATTGCCTATTTTTGTCCTGTGTGAAACCCTACTACTATGCAGTGACTTTTATTATTGTATCTGTAACACCTGATGATGCCTTTAAAAACCATACCTGTTCCCCGTACTGGATTGTAAACTCTCTGAGAGCAGAGTCTGTCTTACTTATCTTCACCTGGTGCAAAGTATTCTGTGTTTGTCACGTATTAGACATGGGATTAGAATCACCTACTTCCATTTCTGGAAGACCGGAAGAGAAATAGCAGTCGTCGTCTAAGTGCTCCTAGGGCTGTTGTTTGCCTGTATTACATTAGATGAAGATGATCTAATCTTTACAGCTAATCGATGTGGTGAACCATTCCTATAGATAGCCTCTCTGAGGTTGAGATTAAAGATCTTGTGTAATCAAGCCAGCCTTGCAAGAAGGACAGAGATTTGAACCTGGTCTGCCTCAGTCCAGGGTGCATGCCTTTTCTACTGGAGCATGGTTCTTGGAATCACTGATGCCTGTTCCACAGGCCCCTTGACTGGGCAGCTTCCAACTCTTCTCTACAGATGTTCCATGTGCCTGAAGGTGCAAGGGGGGTGGAGGGAGACCCTGAGAAAGGAATGCTCAGGCGTCAGTTAAAAATCGGTGTACTAGCCTCTTGTCTTGCCTTCATATTCACAAATGTTCATTTCTTTCTTTCTCTTTTTTTTATTCTTCCTAGGGATGATGACTGACAGATTAATATATGTCTAACTACATGTCTCAGAAATCAAAAGGAAGGTGCTGTCAGAATCACTTGTCAGAAAATGAGATTAGGCGCACTTGTCATTTGCTGAGGATTGCAGTCTTTCAGAGATAAGGTTTCATTTAATGAGGGTAAAAAGCCTCCTTTTAAAAAAAAGGAGAGGGAGCGAGGGAGTGAGGGTGGGGTAGGAGCGGAGTGATGATTCTTTCTTCGGGTGTCAGCCAAGTGTTTTATCACCTCACGTGATCCCGTGGCACCTGGTAGCCACTGATAATGGCAGCCTGGCCTTCTCCACCTCCTCTGCTGCTGAGCCACTTCAAAGGCAGCCGCTTGTTACCTGCTTTCACCTCTCTTTGGAAGCCGAAGCTCCTGTTCCTGTGGGAAGAGAGAGCTAAGCATGTACTCTAGATTTAAAAGCAGGCTCAAGAAAGCACGCAGTATAAAGGAAATGTATAGTCACATTTCTCAACCACGATAAAGAATCCACAATGGATTTCAGTGAGATATAGAGCTTGTCTGACTAGTGAAGGGTAACTAATGAGGAACAGGGCTGGATCCCATTGCAACCAATTGTGTTTTGTTATGGAAAATATTTATCAAGTTCTTTTGCATTTGTTGATTCTCTTAAAAGTGACATAGTAAGAGCTCCTGGCATGTGACGTGATGTACGCTGTGCATCCTGCAATTCGGATTGGCCATTTCCATTGCCATCCCATTATTAAGTTTCTCACTGTTCTTCAGGTGTGATCTGTGCTGCAGAAATACTTCACATTCATTCCTCCCACCCCCAATCCTGAAAACTGCCTCCGAAATGTAGTTGTATTATGGAGAATGCACATGACAAAGCAGAAAATCCCTGTTTAAGAAATGTTTATCCTAGTTTCCTACTCCAAAACTTAGTGTTATAAAACAGCAACCCTTTTCTGCCGTTCTGGATTCATGGGTCAGGCATCTGGACAGGTACAGCAGAAACAGTTTGTCTCTGCTCCATAGTGTCTGGAAGCCTTGAATGGTTGGGGGCTGGAGTCATCTGGTCTTCACTCCATGCCAGGCACCTGGGCAGGGATGACTCAAGGTTGAGCTCAGCTAGGGCTGCCCACTAGAGCACCTCCACAAGCCCTTCCCATGTGGCTTGGGCTTTCCACAGAATGGCAGCTGAGCTCTGAGAGGGGTTTCCTAAAGAGTGCTCCTAGCAATGCAGATGGACAGCTAGGCTTCTTCTGACCTTGCCTTAGGAGGTTATAGGGAGGCACCGCTGCCCATGAATTGAAGCAGTCATGAGCCCGCCACATCCAGAGAGCAGAGGAACCTCTTGAGTAATGAAGGACTTGCAGTCATGTTTCAAAAATTACTATAATGCAGGGAACCAGCAGTTAGCGTAATGGCTCTGTCACTGGACTCCCACGTAGTCGACCGCGGTTCGCGTCCCGGACCCAGTGGCTTAAAACTCACGCCGGGTGCGTGTGCATGTGTGCCCAAGATCCCGAGAGGAGAATGGAGGAGAAGGGATTGCGGCATGACCATCCCCCCTGGGGGGTGATTTCTCGCTTTCTGTCTCTATGTCTCTGTCTGTCTGGCGAGCGCACGTGCCCTATAGCAAAAAACCTCTCCAGAAAAAAAAATTACTATAATGTTATAAAGCTTTCTTTCTAGTTATGCTTTCATTCACTTCCCATGGGCAAAATAGTCTATGGATACAAAGCAAATGACATCTGGATTGTTTACTACTGACTTTGCATAAATAGTTACTCCTCTTCATTAAAAATCACAGAGAGAACATGTTAGCAGGAGAGAGAGTATATGCTTGTATTGCATAGGGTGGCTTGAGGAGAGGTGTGTCAGACTCCTGCCCTCTGCTGCAAACAGTTGAAATAAGATTTGTGGGCTTTATGAAATGTGCACCTTTTGAGTTCTTTCCCGTCCTTCTCCATTACGCTTTTTCAAAAATAGTCTGCAGGTATTACCACTATTTTCTTACCACTCTGTTTACTTACTTAAAACTGAATACATAACCCTGCTTCCAGCTTATTCTCACACAGTTTTCTTGCTATTCACCGAAGACTTCCCAATTCACGAACCATCCATCTTTTCTCAGTCTTTAGCCTCCAGTACCTCTAAAGTGTTTGCCATTTTTTACTTCCACTCCTGGAAGCTCCCTCTGGTCAAACCATCCTTTCTGTGGTTCTTTTCCTGACAAAGTAAACATGGGCACAGTCTGGGTAGGGTCCTTGGCTCTGTTTTCTTCCACTCCACACTTTTGCTCTTGGCAATCGACTCTATGCAGAGGACACCTCACCTTGAATCTGAGCTTTTTCTCCTATATTCCAGTGCCAGACTTCTGCCCCCAGTAGACTTCTCTCAAAGTAGTCTACATTCAGCATATCCACAGCAATTTCTTCATACTCCCATGCAAGTTTCCTCATGCTTCTGTGTTCTCAAATTTAACTGGTTCCTCAAGCTTTAAATCTTGGCATCTCCCTTGTCTTACCACTGTAATTCATCTGCTGGGTCTTTTTTGTTTTGTTCTGTTTTATGGTTTTTGTTTTTTTGCCATAGGGTGTGTGCACTCACCAGAGAAAAACAGAGAGAGCTCTCAGCATAATTTTACAGCCACTAAGTGCAGGACTTGAACCATAGAATTGGCCATGTGCGATCCAGTGCCTTGACCACTGCACCATCTGATGGCCCCTGTTGGATCTTTTTAATTCTGCCTCTTCAATATTTTTTTCTCTTCTTAGCATCACCCTATTTCTCCTGCCTTCACCTTTCACAAGTGTCTTTGTCCTCAGGTCACTCAAGGCTCCCTGGAGTACTCATCATGCTCCAGCTCCAAACACACCTGTACTTGTTTCCACTCTCTCCTAAATGGCAGTTTCTCTAGGACTGGATAACACATTTTGTTCCTTTTTAGCACATAGTCCATTCAGCAGTGCTTATCCCACTTATTTATGGTTTCACTTTCTATGGTTTCAGTTACCCATGGTCCAAAAATCAAAATAGGTGAGTGCAGTACAATAATGTATTTTGAGAGAGAGAGAGAGACCACATGCACAGAATATTATCACAGTGTACTCTTTTTCTATGTCATTATTAATTACTGTTAGTCTCTGACTGGATCTAAGTGAAATTTTGTTATAGGCATGTATGTATAGGAGAAGGAATAGTAAATATTCAGGGTTCAGCACTGTCTGTGGCGTCAGGCATCTGGTGGGGTCATGGGACATATCCCTTGTGACTGAAAGGGGAACAACTGTACTTGGTACTAAGTGCCCATACTGAGCAAGTGGCTCTTAGACACAAATTAGTCATACAGTAGGCCACACACTGTTGGAGATAAGGAAAAGTTTTGATGAGAGTAAGGGGTTAACATAACCCTGCCTGTCCAAATCTGGCCTAGCCCCTCAACTCATCTCAAAGTAGAGCCTGAGGGAGCAAAACATATCAGAACAGCAACAATGATAAAAGTAATACATAAATTTATTGAATGTTTACTGTGTGCTAGATGCTGCTCTAGCTAATTTATTCCTCACAACAACCCCGAGGTAGGGATATTATATTTTCTACCCTGTGGAGGAACAGGGACAGAAAAAGTCGAATACTGTTTTTCGGTTAGTTTGGTAAATGCCGGCTACCCCAAACAAATCTCTTTACGGTCTATGAGAGAGTAGTTATGTACCTTAGGCTTACCACGAAAGCAGGCCCTTGCCTTGGCCTCACTCTGAATTTTACCATCGGCAGGCCACCAAGCCCAGAGCAGCTTCCAAGAGTCCCCTAGCTGAGCATCATCATCTCCAGCCCCAGAGGCAACAGAACATGCAAGAGAAGAGCCCAGAGTGTGCAAGACTTTTTAAACACCCGTGAGGCTTTTCAAAGCACAAGAACTTTATCCGCTTGCAAACGTGGCCCAGTCAGAGTCTTAGCTGCGAACCACTCAGATTTGTGGTCTTGAGCAGAGCCTAGAAGTAAAGCTGGGGCAGTTTCTCTTTCCCCCACTGAGGGAGCCAATACGTGAATGGATACCCATGCTGCGTGTGTCCTAATACATTCAAGGGTAACGAGACAAAAGGAAATGTGACAAGACCGAAGAAATGTGACAGGACATTACTGACTGAGGAACACAAGTGAGGAGTTTTAGGGGGGTTTTCATACTGTCTTTCATCTTTTCTATTAAGTTTGAAAATTTTTGAAATATAAAGTTGGAGGAAACTTGTAAAGACTAATAAAGCAAACAAACAACAACAACCTGAGTAATCCTAAGGGCAAAGTCAACAGTAAATACACAGGAAAGGGATGTGCAGCCAGGAATTTTCTGGTCTGTCAAAGGGGAAAGTGCCAAGAGAGAAGGGAAGAGACAGGAATTTGAGACATATGGTGCTTCTTAGGGGGATGTTCAGCCTGCCCATGAGGCTAATTTAAAACTAAATCTTATCCCTGGATCCCATAGCCCTTAATGTGACCCAAACTTTCCATTACCAAATTCTGGGGATTTAAATCCTGATATTGTGTGCTTGAATCTGGAATCTGTCTCATCAGTTAAAGATCTATCCTATTGAGGCCACATGTGTCTGTGCAATAAATTCTTTTCAAGCCAAACTTTCATGTTTTTTTGTTTTTTTTTTTTTTTTAAAAAAAAAAAAGAAAGAAAGAAAGAAAGAAAGTCCTAAGAGGAAATACATGTGGTCCTCTTCCCTTCAAGCCCAGTTCAGGCTATTTATTGTTTTATTTGATTGTTGAGAAGTCAGAAATGACTAAATTGGTTCCCAATGTGGCATGCACATTTCCTTGGCTGGGAATGGCCTGATTAAGACAAAGCCCAGCTTAGAATTTAGCAATGTTCTGATTTGTGTTTTTTTTTTTTTTTGGGGGGGGGGGAGTCCTTCCCTTGTGGATTCCAGATTAAAGAGTGCATGATGACACCTTTACCCTTTAGGTTTTGTTTTTAAAGCACAAAGCTGACAAATGTGTTTCATGGGCCCGTAGTACCAAGTGACAAGGGGCTCAGAGCCCAAGAGGCTTGCTTGTGCCCTGTTTTGATGAGGAAGTCAAATTGTAGTCACCAGTTGGAAGGATTAAATACAAACCATAGCATATTTCTGACATTTCATTGATTTATCAGGAAATTTCAAGAGAGCAGGGTATGGGGCAGGGGATGAAAAGGTAAATTAAACAGTATGCCATATTTATAAGTTAGTCATAGGGCCCAGCAGGTGGCATGGTGGTTAAGGTGCTGGACTCCCACATGGCTGACTACAGTTCAACTCTCAGACCTGGAGGCTAGCTTTATCACTTTCTCTCTCTCTCTATGATGAACTCACGTACCATATAGCAAATTTTAAGATAATAATAATAATTAATAAAATTAAATAAATGATAATAAAAATGTTAATCATGTAAACTCCAAGAAAACATTACTTATTTTTTTTAACACAGTGACTGCTCTCTGTTAATAGATGGTATTAGATCATAAAGAATCAAAAGATCTTATGAGTGAAAGATTATTCATTCCAACCTGTACGTACCTTAATTGTGAAGAAAAAGTTAAATGACTTATCCAAAGCCACAACTAATTGGGACTAGACTGATTCTAAAAATCCAGGTCTCCTGACCTTGTTAATCCAGTACAGTGCTCACTCGGTGCCTGATCTCCCCTGTGATGTGCTGCAGTCGCCCTGCAAACCATTTCTGAAACTTAACAGAGTCAGCTGCTAATGAGATCAGGTCGCTTCTGTAATCCCCAAATTGGTCGGTTACATGCAGTCGCTTTTTTGGCCTCACGGTGTACCCTTAAACTCAGCCAGTCATTTCACAAATGCATGTTGTCAGCTGTAAGTGAGCACTGGTAACAGAGCGAGAATCCATCACCACTACCGCTAATGGAAAAACAACTCAGAACACACGGCCTAGTAGAATGTTGTTTGTAGCTTGATCTTTGTATAAGAAGGACAACATCATAAATTAAAATAAAAGCTCCCAGCCAACGACTATTTTTACTAACCTTCTCTTCTCCAAGACAACTCATTGCTGGGAAAACAAATAGCATTCTTTACCAGCAGCACAAAGGAAAGTCTTGTTAGTTATAAGCGAGTGGCTATTCGAAAGCCTGGCTACAATTTTCCTGTTTTACTCACACTTGTAATTAAATCCATCAACTCCCTCTAAGATTCTGTGTAAATACCAGATGCTCACTACATTTTTTCTCTTCTGGAGAATAGGGAAAGTTGTACACTAACAGTAGAGGAACTTCAAAGGAGGCACAAACCTGGGTGAAAGAGAACCCTAACGGGCCTCACTCACTTCCTTGAGCATTCCTAGGGATTTTAGGTGAGGGCAGCTCCCCCCGCACTTGGACAGCACAGGCACCCCCTTCCCTTCTCTCCCCTGAGCGGTGGATGTTAAGTTAACATCTGCCCTAGTTCAGGAGCAGATGGCTCCGAGTGAGGCGTGGTGGACGGGGAGAATCCGGCGGGCCTAGCGGGAGGCATGTGAGAAAGTGAGGGGAAGGCCATGCCTCCAGCTCCCTCAGGGGCTGCAGCCGCTTTTCATGTGCCATTGACGCTGCCCCCACCAGCTGTCACTTGGATTCATTCAGTCGATGGTGTGGGGAACGGAGGAGGAGGTTTGGGCTGGCTGTGAGTGAATCCCCCCTGGCTACTGGGGGTGAGAAAATCCTCTTGGAGCACATGTTCTCCTTAGGGGGGAATCAGATACATATTATCATTTTTTCCCCTTACCTTAGACAAAGAAGAGTCACTTTTTTTTGTCCCAGAGGAGTTTATTTCAGTAGGAGGCAAAGCAACCCTCCCTTTACTTTTCCAGAATTAAATGTAGTTGCTTAGAGCTGTCGTGACCCTCAAGGAGAATGCTGAGGAAGTGTTAAGTGAGTCATGAAGGAGAATCAGCATACCTGCTGGTGTTTACATTCACTGTATTCCAGTGTGGGTTTTTGGTATTTGTAATGCAAAAACTAGAAAAAGGTGCTCTACCTCCTCTTGCCAACTGAGTCCCAGCAGATTCACCCTGTGTGTGTGTGTGTGTGTGTGTGTGTGAGAGAGAGAGAGAGAGAGAGAGAGAAAGAGAGAGAGAGAGAGAATTTACTTAAAAAGACTTGGCACTCCTAAAAGTATTAGCAAAGTATTCATATTGCACGGTCCACCCCCAGCTCTCCTCACTTATAAACTGTCCTTGGCATTAGGGTTTTTTCCCAGTGGTTTTGTTAGGCAGGTTGCCATATGAGGAATTCATTTCTTAAGCAAGGGTTGTCGGTAGACCTCTAAGATTCTCTTGAACGTGTGAGCGTGTAGAAGGGAATGAGGAATGAAAAGGATGGAGCTCATGGCCCAGGCCACCTCAGCTACTTTCAGTTTCTATTTGAAACTGAAATCACAGAAGAGCTGTCAGATGGCAGCTGTGCATTTGGTAGAAATGAGAATTCCAGATTTTATGCTAATTTGGTTTCAGGTTCCTTTGAACCTGCAGTTTATGGAGCTGTGTTTAAAACTACAATCTGTTTTGGATAAAAAAAAGGATTACTAAAGACTTTTTAGTTTTGCAAACATTCCCAGCCTCCAAAAGGAAAGGGAGAAAACGGATTTACTCTTTTCATTAATATTGTCATGTTAAGATTTCATCTTCTACTTTATCAAATAGAAAACTTTCTTTTATTTTGGCAAGGATCGCTCTTCTTTCAGGATTTTGTTGTTGTTGTTGTTGCTGCTGTTATTTATCTTTATTTTGGTAATGCTCTTTCTTGAACTATAAGGTGTTTATACTTGTGATTTCCTTCAGAGGCAGGAACACAAAGGCTCTCCTCACGATGCCTCTCATCCTGGCATGTGCTCACCTTCCTTCCCTTCTCACAGTGTTGGGGCTGACCCAGATGGTTGTTTCAGTTCTATATTGCTTTGTAACATACCATAAATTTAATAGCTTAAAACATAGCAATTATGTATTTGCTCACAATGTTGCGATTTGGCAGGGCCCTGCTGAGAGGGCTGGTCTCTGCTCCACTTGGTATCAACTAACGAAAGCTCACCGAAATGGCCCAGTCATGAGCCTGGCAGGTCGTTACTGGCTGCTGGCTGCTGGCTGCTGGCTGCTGGCTGGGAACTCAGTCAGGGCTCTTGTTCCAAGGCCTACATTTGCTTCCATGTGGGCCTGCTTGGGCTTCCTCACAATATGGTAGCTGGGTTCCAAGTATGAAGAAGCAGAAGCTTCCAGGCCTTCTTAACACCTAAACTCTGAGGTTCCAGAGCATTACTTCTTCCACATTCTATTGATCAAAACAGATTCGCAGGTGATGTGAAGGTTAAGGCAACTGCATCCCACATGGCCAGCTATGCAGTTCAAGTCTCTGTTGCTCAAAACAGTCACAGATCCCAGGACTTAAGTTCTCCTTTCTCGTGAGAGGAATGACATAGACTTAGAGAATCGTTTAGAGCCATGAGTAGAGACTAGCAACCACATAGCTGATGTGGTATTTTAGTCAGGAATCAATTTTCAAGAGAATTTGCCTATACTGTTGTGAGCCTTATGGGTGTCTATATTCTGTGAAATCCTATGCTGGTGACAGTTGTGGAAAGGACTGTATATTTAGTTTATGTTTGCAATAATGTCTACGTTCTCTTCTGTTTTAGTTGGCTAAAAACTGGTCATTCGTTAACTCACTGATCTGACCAGTACTTATTGACCCATCTCCTACATGTGAGATTTGAGAATAGTACACCAGCTTTAAGAAGAATGATGGTGGTGGTGGTAGTAGCAGTACGTATGTAAGAGTGCATCACAGTCCTGGTCCTCAAATGTCTGAGTCTCTAGACTTCTCTCCATAACAGTGTCCTATTCCCCCTCAGGAAACATCTGCATCTGTCCATAAAAGAATGGCAGTGTCCAGAGGTGAGGCAGGAAATACACATGTCATATATGTTCTAGGAATGTTTCTCTTAGGAATCCTTTAAGAAAAAGCTGTAGTTTGGAGCAGAAGACATTTCTGGTCTAATTAATTTGTAACAAGGGTCTATAAATGAAAATTTAATAGGTCCAGAGTGGAACTGGCAGGTCTTTGTAGATGTGCAGGCTTGCCTTGACCATACGTAACAATATGATCATAACAGCTGCACAGCAGCATACCAGTTGACAGTTTACAAAGTATGCTTATTTGATTCATACAGTCACAGAGATAGAGGCTAGTAGAATGACCATTTTAGGGCCACCCCATGGTGTGGTGGTGAAGGCAACTGGACCCCATGGACAACCCAGCAACTTGAGTGGTTTTCTGAGAGCATGTGCCTGCATGCATGCCCAAAGTCTCAAGAGGAGAATATATTGTGGTGTGGCCAACCCCCTGGGGTGATTTCTCACTTTCCCTCTCTCTATTTCTATCTGTCTCTCTCAGAGGAGCACGTGTCCTATAGCAAAAACTTGAAGAAAAAAAAAAGGCTGACTAGTTTAGAGTTTCCTACCATATCTTGATAGTGTGGAAGAGACAGAGAGAAAAACTAAGGCCAGAGTAAGAATGAAAAATCAAAAATATTGTTCACTAAAAGGGTTTTTTATATATAGACAAAAGGAATTCAGTGACATTCTAGCTGCCCACCTACTACCCCAGCAACTGTGTGATTCACCAAAACAGTAGAAGCAAACGTTTTGTTCTTGCCCAATAAGAATTCCTGCAAGTGGGACCAGCAGATGGCAAAATGGTTTCACTGGACTTCCACATAGTTGACCGTAGTTGGAGTCTTGGACCCAGCAGCTTAAAACTTACTAAAATTCTGAGAGGAGAATGGAGGAGAAGGGATTGTGGCATTGCCATCCCCCTTGGGGGGTGATTTCTCATTTTTTGTCTCGCTGTCTCTCTCTGTCTTTCCAGCAAGTGTACATGTCCTGTAGCAAAAATCCGTCAAAAAATTCCTACAAGTAAATATTTGGGCTATCAGGATACCCCATAATGAAGCTAAAATAAAGCTTTATTGGATCAATGTGTAGTAACATAGATGCAGGAATAGAATATCTACCACCCTAGAGATTATTAATACTTTCAAATAATATATTTCCAGGAAAAGAGAAAAAAAAAACCTCTGAGAGAAGGTTGCAGAGGAGCTGCCACCGAGTTGGCCACCATTTCTCAGGATGTTAATTATCTTTTAGACGACAAAACCTGTGAAGAGTGAACAGCAAATGACAGGGAGTTTAGTGCGCAGGATCCCACATGGCCAGTTGTGCGATTGGAGGCCTAGACCCAGTGATTTGAGAATAATGCCAGATGTGTGTGCATGCATGCCCAAAATTCTAAGAGTAGAATGGCCTCAATGTCACACCCCAGGATGTGATTTTTCATTCCTCTACCCACTATGGTGAGCGCACACACACCCTACAAAACCATTCTGTGAAGATAAATTACTCATATATCCTACTAGTATTCACACGGTGTAAAGACAGCTTTACCATGACCCTTCAGGTCTAGAAACGTCTCTAGATTTTGAACATCAGGATTTATTTTGACTTACACTTTCTGTCACAGGAGTGAGGTATTGAGACTTAACCCAGCTGCAGGAAAAGTAGAGCATGGTATTGGTGAAGAAGATTCTGGACGTACTTGTTAGAACCATACGGTAGAAGCTTGACCTCACCACCACCAGAGGCTTTCTCACACTCCCTGTTATCAGTTTCCTGAAATGAGGAGATTAGTGCTTATCCTGCTTACCTCACCGCATTGCTGTAAGAGCAAACGTCATCATGTTACCGTCCACGCGTGTGGCAGCATCCTTATGAGAGACTGATCCTAGAACCAGTGAATGGCACCATTGCATTATAGTTTATGGTCCCTGCTTTTTTTCTTGGTCTAGAGTTCACTCGTTTGTTAGTTAGCTGCTCCCTCCTTTCCATTTCAAGGCTCTAAAATGAATATTAGAATCATATTTTGAACTGTACCCAGTGATAGAATAGTGACAGCCTTTCTCTGGGACTAACTAAAGCTAGAAATGAGTATCCTTAAATTAAATAAAAAATAATAGTTTTCTCTCAGTGCAAACAAGGCTTAACTAAACTTGTAATAATATATGTGGTATGATTTGTTTAATAGTGAACATGGTTAGGGAGCCAAAATAAGGTAATATCCTTTTCAGTATTCCTTTACTAGTCATTCAGTCAACCAACAGAAAAATATCGGAGGTAACTAGCTTCAGAGCTTTCTCTTCCCTGAATTGTAGGGGAAACTTGGGGAACTCAGTTAAAAGTGGCTAAAATGTCTCTTACATAAAGAACTGAAAAACATGCTCAGTTCATAAACAGATCCCAGTTTCCAACAGCAGCTGTCTCTAACATTGCCACTCAGTGCACCTGCTGAAACGCAGACGGCTGCATCTCCACCATTGACTACAGACTCCCTCCCATTTTAGGCCAGCTCTGCCAACACTTGGGAGCCCATGACGACAGCTCTTAATTTATACATAGGTGTAGTGACAGCCACTGTTCCCTGAGTGAGTCCCAGCCTCAGTACCACCGTCCCCAACTGAGTCCTTCTTCCTTCATTGTGAGCTCCTTTCTGGGATCTTAACCTGTCTACAGACTTTACAGCCAATCTGTCCAGCAGAGAGGGTGGGCAAGGCCACCTTTATCAAACCACCATAAAGGACCTGATTGCTTTCTCCTTAGAGGAGTGCTTGCTCCACCACCTTCATTTATAAAAGTAAAATGGACCACTGTCAGTCAATCTTCCTGAAACTAAGGGTAGCTGACTCCTGGGTGACTTGTTGCTAATGATGAAGATAAGATCCTGCTGCAGGGGGTTTACATGTATAAATTTGTGTAACCCTCACAAGAGTTGCAATGAAGAAGGTGCTGCTATTGCCCTGTGTTACAGATGAAGATACTGAGGCACAGAGATGTGAAGGAATGTGTCTACCATTGCATAGCTAGTAAGTCAGAGTGGGGGGTGATCTACCATGTGAATCCATTTCATTTGATCAGTGGCTAAGTTTTTTTTTTTTTTTAGAGAGAGCTTTTTGTTATAGGGTGTGTGCCCTCACCAGAGAGATAAAACAGCAAGAAATCACACCCCTCAGGGGGAATGGCCATGCTGCAATTCCTTCTCCATTCTCCTCTCAGGATTTTGGGCACACAACATGTGCCCCAAACTCATGACCAGCATGAGTTTTAAGCCACTGGGTCCAAAATTAGAACCATGGTCAACTACATGGGAGTCCAGTGACATAACCATTTGCCATCTGCTGGTCCCCAGTGGCTAAACTTTTAACCATTAGACTAGTTATCTCTCAGTTGTCCCCAAATGTAGAAATGACTGGCATTAGTGTAATTATCCTACTTATCGTGCCCCCTGAAATTAAAACACAACAATAACTTGTTTATGGAGTGGTTGCTGTGTGCTGAGCATTGTGCAAAGCCATCATAGTACCTTATTTTCTGTAATATTCACAGTTACACTCTTTGAGAGTTCAATTCTGCCACCTTCATATTTTTCAGATAAGGAAAATGAGACTTGGGAAAGGTATATAACTACTCAAGATCAACTAGCTATCTTGATAGAGACTAGACTCAATCAAAGACTAGTATGTCCTTCTAACTTCAAGCCCATACTCCCAACCACCTGGCCAGGGACCATGAATTTAAAAACCAAGATGCCTGCTTAAGAATTAGATGCTAGGACAATTTAGGCAAGGACCACCAAAAAGAATGCCTTGGCAAAAACATCTTTTTTGTTTGTTTGTTTTGTTTTTGGAGAGGTTTTTGCTATAGCGTGCGTGCGCTCGCCAGACAGACAGAGAGAGACAGAGAGACAGAAAGCGAGAAATCACCCCCCCAGGGGGGATGGCCACGCCGCAATCCCTTCTCCTCCATTCTCCTCTCGGGATCTTGGGCACGCACGCACACGTGACCGGCATGAGTTTTTAAGCCACCAGGTCCAGGACGCGAACCGCGGTCAACCATATGGGAGTCCAGTGACATAGCCATTACGCTAACTGCTGGTCCCGGCAAAAACATCTTTTTTGCAGCTTAGCACTACTTTCCTCGGTTTATCTTCTGCAAGGTTTACTTATACATTTTATTCTACACTGACCCATCTGTTTAGCCTAGGCAGACATTTCGTACACATTTTTCAGTTTAAGTACCTCCCCTCCCTTTCTGTTCTCCCATTTCCATATGAAAATAGAAGAGCCAGGTGTCAGAGACTGAGCAGGCTACTAAGGCAATACCTGGACTCAGTAAAGTCCACAAAGGGACCCAGACTCGATATTTAGACCGCAGACTACAAACACCTAGCAATATCACATGGTCCGAAAGAGCAGTGAACCAAGGACAGGTGAAAACCAGGAAGGCACAGCCAGGGGAGGGAGCAAGTCCTCATAGTTCTTATCATCAACTGTTCTGTGAAAAATAAGAGATGATACCCACAACCAAGCTGGGTGACATGAACAGAGAGGGGATTTATTTTTATTTTTCATTGCCTTTCTTTGTATGGTTGTCAGGTTCTGAATATTAATATTTTAATGTAGATTTGGTAGTTAAGTAAGATATATTTTATATTTCTTTCTTATACTTTTTCCCCTTTGTAGTTTATAGTACCCTGTGAAGTTTGAAAGTAAAATTCTTTTTCTTGACTTTTACACTTGGAAAATATTTATTCCCCCCTGCGTCTCAATAGTATGCATCATAAACTAACCCGGTTCAGTTTATTTACTTTCCTCTTGATGCAGCCCCGTGATCAATTGTAGCAACACAGGCGTATAATGGTAGAGATCTTTGCTTTACAACAGTAGAACATGAGCTACTGCAGCCTCCTTTCAGAGTGATAAGTAATGAAGCTTCCATTTTAAAAAATCACCCATTCAGAAGGGGCAGGGCCATAGAGCAGAGGGATTTGGGGTCACTTGAGGTGGACTGAAAGAGGAAATCCTGGTCTGTAATTTACAGTGAACTGGCCTACCCTCTTACTGGGTCTGAGAAAGAGTTTTTAATCTCCCGAGTTGAACAGCGTGGAAGACAGGAACATTAGGAATTAGCAGAGGTGAGAGTCAGGACAACCTTGGCCTCAGGGGAATCCCCAGCTTCCTAACTGAGCAATCTGTGGATGCCGGTCTCTACACTTGGACTCTGGTTGCCTGCCATGAAGAAGAGTGGTGGGCACCTGAATCAAAACACAGATCCCTGTGGGCTTCTTGGCAGCTGTCTTGGCCCTGAGTGTGCCCTCTACTTTTATCAGTTAGCCAGATTTTTGGTAGATGCCCCCAGCCTTACTAACATGCTGGGAAAAATCTCAGCCGTTTATTCGTTCTTTCTCATCATAGATCTGTTGAGCAAGACCTCCCAATACTGTGCCAGATGCACAAAACGTGAACGAATTTTAAAATGTAAATTCCACCTGCGTGAAACCAGGTGGGTTCAGGAAGAAGGCCTGGCACCGGGAATATGCTAAGATTGTATCCTCAGAAATAGATAATCTCCAGATACATGTCTGTCACTTAAACCACTGCTGTGGCTGTGGCATGAATAAAAACAAGCAAGACAGTCCTTGTAGAGTCAACTATAAAATCAAATTGAGCTGTAGGTATCCCACACGTAGAAAATGAAAAGCAAAACATGCTTCTGCACCAGTTAAGAAACCATTTTTATAGTGGTCAGTGAAACGATGGTCCTTTTAAAACTATAAATTATCATTTCTCATGCCAAAATTATACAATTTGCTATCTACTATTTTGTCTTAAGAAGTTGAAGTCTTCACTGTTGGGAAAATGATCATATCTTAAAGCCTGGAAAATGCCTACATTTTGCTTAATTTGGGGTTGGACTTCATAATCTATCAGTAAGATCTACCTTAATATCCCTCCAGCCTTATTACGTGGCCAGTTACCCAGCGTTCAGGTTCTGACCCTCTCCAGAGGGATCCTTCACAGTCGTGCCCATGTAAAGGTGTTGTTTTCTAGTAGCATGGTGTAAACCACTCTCCCCAATTTTTGGAATTGTCCTTGTTCTTCTATATTCATGTAGTTAGTTTCATTGTTATTGTGGAAATCTCCATTGAGAGAATCCAGTAGAAAGCCTGGTCACAGACATTGGTGGCCAGACCAAAATATATCTTTATTTTGTAGAATTCCACAGAAGCATGTTGGGCTGGCTCCATGGCCTAGGGTTAAGGAAGCCAGATCCCTCTCAGCTGACTGTGCAATTCAAATCTCAGCCCTGGTGGCGTAAAAACACACCAGGCTCATACATGTGCATGCACGCACCACATCCTGACAGGATGGAGATAAAGGAGAAGGGATTGTGGTGTGCCCATGCTCCATGTTTGGGGGTGATACTTTTTCCCTCTCTATCTCCCACTGTCTCTCTTTGGTGAGTGCTCTCATCCTCTGGGAAATTAAAAAAACAAAGAAGAAGAAGAAAAAGGAGCAGCATTTTATCTTAAATCATAATAGCCAACACATAAATGCACATAAATGTCACTCACTAAATGCCAGGCACTATTACTGACAGTATCTGTGTGGTGTAGGTACTGTTGTCATCTTGCTCTACAAATGGAGAAACTGAGTTTTGGGGAATGAGAAGATTCACTCAAGGTCACCAAGTTCAAAAATGTCAAGGCTGTAATGTTAACCAAATGCTGACTCCAGAGTTCCAGCTCTGAACCTCTACCAAGAACAGGTAGAAAGCTGGGTTTTCAGACCTCGAAGAACTAAAATGTTTGAGAATTGAGCCTCCCAGAGCGGTAGAAATAAACCAGGTGAGGTGGCATCTTTCCAGAGGCTAGCTGGAGACAGAATCCACATGTTATCATTCCCCGTTAGTAGTCTTTACAAACTACATAATTTACAATGAAAGGCTCAAAGAGATTTTCATAAAGACTTCCTCTTCCTTTAAACGACCTCAAGACTCACCCAGCACATGTTGGAGAGTGTCTGAAGTTCATTATGTTTATGAGGGGGAACATAATGAAATTAAATACACTTTCTCCATATAAAATGCTCAGCAGAAGACCAGAATTTTTAAGGAATATTTTACCAAAATATATTTAGTCTAAGTCTGATCATTTGTGATACAAATTGAATCACATTTCACATTTTTAACTTTAAAATTTTTAAACTTTAAAAGCCATTTTAGACTGACTTAAACTTCCGTGAGTTCTTAAACCCAGCTTATCTTTATGAGATTTATTTGGAAATTTGAGGAAGAAGACACCATATTTTAATGTAGCTTATAAAAATTAGTTAATCAGTCATAAATTTGGCTAAGATATTTGGTCATGTATTTAAAATAATTTCTGAAAGAATTAAGCTAACACTGGAAACACCTTTGAGTCCACATCCTTGCTATCTGCTTCTTATTAAGAGGCCCTCTTTCTAAGACTTGTTCTCCTTACATCTGGTTCAGAGGCTGAGGGAGGTTAAGAAGCTATTAGAGTGAGTATTATAAACCACGTCAATATAATGTGCATGGTGGCTTCAAATCTTTGACTTGTCATCTTTTAATTAATTAATTAAAGTCATGATGAAGAGTATGGAGTGTGAGGCTGTGCACGTGTGTGAGGCTGTGCACATGTGTGCGTGAAACAGAGAGGCACCTTCTGTAGGGTCTCACCATGAGGTGATTCTTTTTCCTCAGCCCTCCAGCTTGTCAGGATCTTGGGCATGTGTGCTAGTATCCGCTTGTTTTCAAGCTGACCTGGGACTTCAAACCTATAGTAGGCCGTGTGGTTTCCAGCACTGCAGTTTAGTTTGCCACCAACTGAACCACCAGGCTGGGCCTGACTCAAACTCTTTAAGTTAAAACTCTAATAGAAGAAAATTAAGTTAGTCAAGGAAGAAAAAGTAAAAAGAATCTTCCTTAAAGTCAGTTCTCTGGCCAGGAGCCTAATAGGTGGATATTTAAGGATTTTTTGTTTTTTGTTTTTTTCTTTCTTCCTACTTCTGATGCTGTACTTATTTCCAACTTTTTTTTTTTTTTTTTTTTTTTTGAGAGGTTTTTGCTATAGGGCGCATGCGCTCGCCAGACAGACAGAGACAGACAGAGAGATAGAAAGTGAGAAATCACCCCCGGGGGGATGGTCACGCCGCAATCCCTTCTCCTCCATTCTCCTCTCGGGATCTTGGGCACGCACGCACACGCGCCCGGCGTGAGTTTTAAGCCACCGGGTCCAGGACGCGAACTGTGGTCGACTACATGGGAGTCCAGTGACATAGCCATTACGCTAACTGCTGGTCCCTCCAACCGGTTTTGATGTTGATTCCTCCCCCTTGCAGAAAGCAAACAGAGCAGTTCAGAAACCACTCAGAATGGACTCATCCACATCTCTGGAGAGAGCTGAGAAAGGAAGTAAAGTGGGTGGAGGTGCACTGAGACAGGGTGAGCAAGAGGAGCCGTGGGGAGCAGGACTGGATGTGTCCACAATGGTCAGAGGCCACTTCTGTGGATTCTCTAGGGACTTGGCTATCTCCAGGTTCCTCCTGATTATAGATAAAATACAGGAAACATGCTGTCATCTGAGACTTAATTCCTGATAATCATTGATGACAATCTAATGCAAGGTATGGTAAGTGTCAGAAGTGCTGCCTGATAAAAAGACCCTAGAGGGCAAAGTGTTTGTTTCAGTTGATCCATTAAGTTACCCACACTTCCATGCAGCTCGGTGTACCCTGTCAGGGACTAGCAGGAGCTCAGGCAACTTCTTCCCTGTGTTGGTGATTTTATCAGAACAACAAAATAAAATTATTTTATCTTGATTGTTCTGAAAGAAACAGCATTTTATTTATTTATTTTTTTGAAAATGTATTATTTGTTGGGCCAGCCCAGCGGCCTGGTGATTAACAGCTCTGGATCTCACATGACTGGGAACGTGGTTATAGTCTCAGACCCAGTGGCTTGAAAGACACCTGGGTGTATATGCATGCTGCCTAAAATCCTGAGAGGAGGGCAAGATGGAGGAGGGATTGAAGCATGACCATTCCCCATGCTGAGGGGTGGGAGGGAAGTGAGGAGGAGCTTTCTCCCTTTCTCTCTCTTTCTCGCTCTATCTCACTGTCTTTTTAATATAAGCACACACGTGCTGGCAAATAAAAAAAAGGAAAATGTAATGTTTGTCTTTGAGCTATCCTGGAATTATAGAAATGACTTCCGAATGAATGCTCTCTGCCCCCACCCCCGACTTCAGGGCCCCAGCTGGTCTCTGCAACATCTTGTAAGCAACTGGAAAGTCCACCTCCAAACTTGCACTTGCTAAAGTTTTCTTCTGACTTCTCTGGAGATAGTTGTAGAGAAAAATCACTATTACCTAACTGTTAAAAACAAAACAAGTTCTATGTAAGACACATAGTGCTACCAGTTCGGGGGGCGGGGGGGAGCGTGAAACTAGAGAGAGAGAGAGAGGACTTTTCATTTCCAAAATCAATTTTATTTGAGGCTGGAGGGCAGAAATATGGCATATAGTAAGCACCCCTTTTTTACCTTGAGAGTGTTCTCAAGAGTGCCGTGAAATCACACAGTGATGGATACGGAACTTCAAAGAGGTGAAGAATGGACGTCATAGCTTTATCCCAGTCTGTGTGTTCTTCCCAGTCTGTGTGTTCTTCGTATGTGTAGACGGCTTTCCCCAGCCTCATTACTTTCCTCTCTTCTTCAGCCACACCCCAGATAACAGTGGCAATGGAGGGATGTCCAGAACTGGAAGCTTTCCTCTCTCACCTACCCACTTTATCCTAGAACCGCCCTGTTGAACATAGGCCTAGCCTGCCCTCTTTCTCTTGTACTAGGAAAATTGTAGCAGCTTCTTCCTGTACCAGGGAGGGACCTGCCAAGTTGCAGGTGTGGAATTAAAACTCCAGATGTTTTCAGAGGGTCTTCTCACTGCCTTGCATGACTTGGTACCTTTTCAGGACCACCAAAAGTGAGTAAGGAGGTGAGAGTTCTGCAGAGGGGGCCCACCAGGTTGGACTGAAGGGAGCTGGGTGTGTTCTGATGGGAGTGAGTCACTTGGGACAATCCGCTGAGAGCCCAGTTTATGATCACTCGAGCCCTCCACACTTCCACTGGGCACTGCACTGGGCTCCAGGGGACACAGTGATGATAAATGTTAGGATGATGATAACACAGTTTCCATTGAACGAGGCTTTAGCATCGCTTGTATTCTTTTCCTACATTTACTGGATCCAGGAGAACCAATAGGCTCCACTTTCGTGGATGTGAGGTATACGAATGCCAGAGGAATTAGGAGGGGAAGATTTATGTAAATGTCCAGTTCATGCCCTCAATTCTTAATAAAAACTGTGTTTAGTCTGTGATGTGGTGGGATCAAAGTTAGATTAAGACCTTTTTGTTCTAAAACCTGCACTCTGATTCTCCTTCTATAATATTTTCAACAATGCAGTTATTTTGTATTGAGCACCTACTGTGTTCCAGGCCTTTTACATACATGACTTTCCTACTGAGTACTCACAACCGCCCAGAGCCTGCTCTTTGAAAATGTGACTGGCCTCGGCTGCGGGCCTAGTGGCCTTTCCCTGCCACCGTGCAATCTTAGAAACAGCAACTGCGGGGAGGGCGCGGGCATTGCAGTTTCCGCCGTGCCCGCCCGCGGGGAAAGCTGGCTTTGGGACCAAGGGCCTCAGCCGTGGGGGGAGCAACAGCTGTCGTAGTCGCACCCGGGGACTGCTCTCCCGCGGGGCCGACCCGGCGTCGGGGCCGAGAGGAGGGGCGGCGAGGGGCGGGGCGCGCTGGGCGGGACGGAGGAGGGGCGGTGGCACCGGCGGCTCCGGCTCAGGCTCCGCGCGCTGAGGAAGTCCCGCTCCGAGAGCTGCGAGCGTCTGGAGGAGGCGCGATTGGGCGCAGTCGGGGAGCGAAGTCCGGAGCTAGGGGCCCCCGCGTCGCTGCCGCCCCCTCCTGCTACCGTCCATCTGGGAGCCCGCGGTGTCGGCGGCGGCCGCCGATGGAGTTCACTTGAGCTGTAAACCGGCGGGAGAGGCAGGCGCCCGCGAGCCGAGCGCGGGCCGGAGGCGAGCCAGCCCCGGTGCTGGTCCCCCTGCCCGCGAGCTCCGGCCGAGAGGCGCCGCCGGCCCCGCGCAGCCCGCCCGGCCGGCGCCCCGGCCGCTGCAGAGCCTCCCGCGCCGCCGAAATCGGCACAAAATAAAGACTCCGGGAGCGTTTCCCTCCAGCGTCGCGGCGGCGGCGGCAGGCCCTGGACCAGTCAGCCCGCGGCGCTGCTGGAGAGGCGGGACCGGCTGTCGGGGAGCCCGAGGCGGCCGCCGGGGAGAAGAAGCCGCCGCCGCCGCCGCCGCCGCCGCGGTGCGCCCTCCTCCTCCTCCTCCCTCCTCCCTCCCTCCGCACATGGTCTCCTTTGTCCTGTCGCCGCCGCCGCTGCCTCGCTCTTAGCTCCGCGCGCCGCGGCGGCGGCTCGGGCCGCTCCTCTCCGCCTCGTCTGCCGGCCCAGGACGCGCCCAACGAGCCCCTGCCGCGCCCTCCCCGCCCCGCGCGCCGCAGGAGCGGCGGGGAGGCAGCGGGCGAGCGCCAGCGGGGTGCCCACGGTGGGCGCGCTTCTTCCCGCCGCCCGCCTGGCCTCGGCCGTGCTGGATGTGTGCGCGCGGCGCTGGCTCTCGGCCGCCGGAAAGCTGCTGCACCGGTTCGGATTTGGTTGGCTTGCATCCGCCTTCAGACTTTCGCGAGGAAGGAGCCCAGGTTATTGCGGACCGAGCCCGGTTGGAGTTGGGCGTTTTCTCTTCGTGTGTTTTGGTGGTTCCCCCCCCGGTCTCAGATGATCACCCTTCGGGAGCCCTGCTATGGAGCCAAACCATGAACTTGGGGCTGACAGGACCGCTTAACCCTTTGCGACCAGGTAATTGCAGCCCTGGGGGCGCGGCTCGCTAGCTAGCCGCCCGCGGTCCGAAGGGAGGCGGCCAGGTCGGGGGTCTTTTGTTGCGGCGACCGGGCCCGTGGGCAGGGGTGGCAGGGACGGCAGGGGCGGGCTCCCGGCGTCTGGCGCGCCAGAGCTCCCCTGCGCCACTCCTCCGCCTTCTTTCTCTCCCGCCTCCGCGGCCAGTCGCCCGCCTTTGTACTTTCCCTGGTTGGCCGCGGGGCTCGGCCCGGGAGCGGCGGCGCGGGGCCCGGAGCTGCGCGGTAGTGCCTGGGAGGGTCCGGGGAACGGATCTGAGCCCAGCTGCGGGAAGGAGGCCGGGCCCGCCCCGAGGGGCTCCTCCCGACGTGGAGCCGGGGCCGAGGCCTGTGCCAGATCGGGCTGGGGGCTTGGGGTCACGCTTTCCCCGCGCAGATGTCGGGATCCCGGCCCGCTGTCGGTGTCAAGAGAAGCGAAAGGTGATCAGGGCGCGGGATCTGCAGTTAGTGAAAGAACTCGCGCCTAAGTTTCAAGGAGATTTCTATTTTCTTGTTTAGAAGTCCGTCGTCTGCCGGTGCGGGTGCGGAGGGTGGTCCCCGGGGTCTGCGTCCGAAGGGAATTAAGGTGGACCTGGTGCAGGAGCCGCTGTGTCCCACCCCGTCTGCACAGAAAGCTTTTATTCGTTTTCCTCATTCTCTGCGTCCCCTCCTCCAGTCTGTTAGACTTATTTAACTTTTCTTTAAATGTCAACTATGGTTTTAGTAATTATTGGGTATTAATCCACCCCCACCCCAAGTGAAAGGCAGCCAAGGGAGCCTGGTTTTTCTGTAAATTTTAGATTCAGCAACTTCATGCCCTCACCCTGCAAAACCGAACGAGCGGAATGAAACCAAATGGCGAGTAAAATCTTGGTGTAGGACGTGAAAAGGTACCCCGTGTTAAAAAGAAGAGCAGAGCTCCGGGCGCCTACTAACTCTGCTCACCGGGTTTCCATCTGTCGTGTCTGATTGGAATTTTGTTTTTAAGCCAGGAAAACGGTCCCCAGGTAACAGAAAGACGAGCAGGCGTTTTTCCTAAAAGCAACAAAACCCAAAAGGTCCTCAAGATTACGACCCAAGGAGTGAAATAATTTGTACAATTGCTTTAAAAGATAGAAGTAAAGTTCTTTGAAGAAAGCGAAGGTTGGATATTCGTGCAGTTTCCACCTAAGACTTTGGCTAAGAAGCTTTTCTGACTTTTCAGGACAGTGGTCCGCCAGTTTTAGCCACCTGGATAAGAAAAAGAAGAGATCCAAAATTCTCTCATTTGCCAAAATCCTATTACAATCATCATCATTCGGGTGTTTTCCTGTGGAGGCCTTTTCTGAGACCTCCCTTTTCCCAGTTGTAAAAGGCATCATTTCAGGCTTTGTGACATATATTAGTAAATTAAAGGGCTTAGAAAGCTTTTATTAGAAGGCATATTTCTCAGCCTCTCTGAATATCCCGTCAGATGTATTTCTTTAATAACTTTCTGTTTGGCATCATCGTGATCACATTCTGAAGTTTGGTTCTGACAGGAGGGTCACTTAACCGTCTTTTTGAGAAGACCTTGTGAAGCCCAGTGGAGCGGACAAAGGTGGCAGTCCCAAGAAGGGAATGACAGACAGAACTGAAGGGCCTGTTCATCCACAGCTTCTGCCCTATTCTCTCTCTCTCTCTTAAACACCCCAAGTGCAAATAAAAACTTAATCAGGAACCATTTATCTATCCATGCTATTTGCATTTGGGGACAATAATTTGCTTTTATATTTCTTTGGGCCAGTTACACTCATTTTAATAGGCAATCCTAATATTTTTTCAGGGGTTTCAGTTGGGTAAAATGATTTAATGAACAGACTTTTTTATTCTTTAAATATACCAGCTCAAGTTGATTTTTTTAAACCATGACTTAAACATAGCCATTCCAAGAGAATTCCAAGCCATTTCACAAAGAAAATGTTGAAATATTAGTATCTTTTGGGTTTTTAGGTGGAAAACTTACATTCCTAGAAATCTGATTTTTTATTTCAGTATGACAGCATATTTATAATTTGTGGCTGTATAATTTAATATTCTTGATCTGTTTAGTGCATTATTTGTTTCCTCCTCTCCTAAGCACTTTCCATGGCAGTTTATTTTTATGGAAAGTCACTATAATACATGGTTTTATTTAGTTTTGCTTAAGATGTCAGGAAGACCCTCAGTGTATTTTTTTTATTATTCCTGTAATATAGAAGGAAAATCTATTTAAACTGTATATATGTAACTGTATACAATTCTGTACTTTATTTGCACATTCATTCATTTTTGTCTTGATTAGTTAATCTTCTAAACCAACGTTACAGAAAAATAATCAGAATTAAAATAAAGGGAATAATACCCATAACAAAAATATTTTCTCTCTCTTTATCGTTTGCATTGAGAACCGCATGTCCCCCAGATATACAGAGGAATATTTCATTTTCATCAACATAACATGGACAGACTGAAATGAATATCTTCTTTGTCCCTAAAAAGCACCCTGGAGTCCAAATATGGAATATTTCATATTTCCCCCCTTCTATTTCCTGTGTTTCTTTCTGCCATATTTATTTAACATTCTGTGCATCTTTTTGTATAAAATGTGAAATAAGGGTGATTTCTTATAAGGGTTACATAGCAAGAACAGCTTGCCCATTATAACTTTAAATGCAGGTATGTCTTTATATAATGGGGAATGCTGAATATTTAATTTTTCAAGTTGTAGAAATAGTACCTCTGAACTGTCATCATGTTTTTTTTCCCCCCAGAACAATGGTGTATAATTTAAATTGACTTTAGTCTTGCTGTTTGAACAAGCTTATTTCACTGTCCTCAAGCCACTGTAATAATTAGCAGTATGATCTCTAGAAAATGGAAAGGAAATAATGCTGGTGGCATACACAGTGGTCGGGTTTTTGGACAGGTCAGCTTGCCTCTATTTGAATACCAAGGTCGTCATGGTACTATAAGGGACAGGGATCTTGGGGTCAGCAGTTGAATCTTTTAAAAGATTAATTTCTGGAAATACTGGCTGACACTTTTTTAGTGAGGAAAGGCTTAGCATGAATTAATAGACATTTCTGATTTGTGAAAGAAAATGGAAAAATAGGCATGTCTGCAAATACCATGAAAAAAAGACCATTTCCAAAATAATGATCTGTCAACGAAATTGCAAAATCATTATGGGAATGAGCTGAATTGCTTTGTGTATCATCTCATAGAAATATGTTTTGCACAGATAATGTGTCTAATAAGGACACATTTTTTAAAATCAGATTTTTTTTCTCCCAGCAAATAGCTGCACTGCAGGTCTCTCTCTGGCAGTCAACTAGCACCACCTTATGGATGATCTGGGGAAATTGCTGCTTTCCTTGTTAAGCATTTCTAAAATGTAGTAAATTGATTTAAAATAATTTGTCTTGATGGTGGTGATGACAACATTAATGACAATAATAACGCTTTTGCTTCTTGTTTTTCAGGCATCAGATGCCAGCTCTGAAAAACTCTTCAACACTGTTATTGTAAACAAAGGTAAGGCTCCTTAATTCTTCTGAGTAATGACATATTTTTGTATTAATTTCACTGTCATTGCCTAGGAAAAAAGAAGATAAAATGATGTCATTTTTCTCTTTTCATTCTGGAGCTAACTGTTCATATTTTGTTTTTCTGCTGGAGACAGAATCTGTATGCTTTTGTGATAAATTGAAAAACAGCTTATTTTAAAAGACCACGTTGAATCCTTTTTAAAATTTATTTGATTAAGAAATCACCACTATCTATGTGACTAATTTAATGTAGGAAGCTGTAATAGAAAAGAATAGTTTTCAGATGCCTTAACTTCATTGTTACTTACCAACTTCTCAGCAGTTGGGGAACGATAAATTGCAACTGTGTACTGTAGATGATAATAACCAGTGGGTGTTTAGTATTCACAGAGTTATGGTCATAAACCAAGCCTTGTTCTGCTGTGTGCTTTCTGTAAAGTTAATAAATGAGCAAGAGGACAGAATTTAAATATGCACTATCCCATTAATTTCTTCCAAACCACGATCTGGAGTAAGAGGGACTAATGATATAGCAGTACATTAAGGGTAAACTTATCTTAAATCAGTGCCAATACGTTTCTGGGCCATTTTCATTTGTAGCAATATTGTTGGAAAAAATGAAATTTAGGGTAGTATTTTATCGCTGGCTTTGAAACGTATATAATTTAAAAGGTATAAATTTCATAAACTAATCTTTCTCATTCCACTGTAGAACCTGATTTAGGAGCTTGCATGATAATTGCTAAATAAGGATGTGCTTTCTTTGATAATCTCCTCCTGTTATATTGAAGGTACTTGGTAGACCTTGAATAGAGAGGTCTCCATAAAGTGAAGTTTGAGACCATTTTACTATTCTGTAGTTGCCTTGGCTAGCGTTTTTGCTAGCTGGTTAGCAAGACATTTCTGAGTGCAGTTATTTTGAGCTCCCAGATTATTTCGGAATTTGAACCAACTGCAATTTTAAATAGTACATTATGTTTAGAGTTCCCTTGAGGTGTGTGTGCTTATGTGATTGCTATTGCTCCCAGAATTACTGTCATATTGAATTTTATCTTTTTATTGCATAATGGAGTATTCCAGTTTTATATTTCATCATATTTTTTGATGGACTGAAAGTTTGTATAAATTTGTTATCCATAATGCTAAAAGCCTAATAAAAGAAGATATGTGCAGTTCATGGCATACAGTGCTTGTGTGTAAAAATGCATAATTGTTTACTGTTCATTTTCATGAGGGAACATGATTGATAGATGGTGGTGTGTCCTGGTGGGAAAGGAGAGTGATGGGAGTGAGAGACTGAGGTAGGAAGGCCAGGCTGCCTCTGTGTTTCTGTGACCCACCTCCCCCCAGACCCTCTAGCCTCAAGTGACTATGTCTTTCTTCTGCTAATTTGCTATCAAAAGCTTTGGAATGTGTTTCCCTTTTCTGGGATCAGCCCCAGAATGAGAGTTGGCTCTGGGACCTGCCTATACCCCTCTCCTGCTGCCCTGAAAGACACTCTTCAGGGCCGATGAAGAGTGATGGGTGAGGAGCAGCTCCCCCTGCCTCGTCCCTCTGGCTTCTACCCCCCTTCTTTTCCTTTTCCAATCAAACGTTTCCCACATTCTTATTTTTGTTTACTTACAGAGTGTGATTTGTGGCTTCTATTCGGTTGTGAATAGTCATCCCCCTGACAGGGTGCCTTTCTTCTGAGCTGCTTTTCTGGGGGTGATTTAGTTGCCTTGAAAGGATTACGGTTTCTTTGTGTACACTAAAATCAACATAGGCTTTTTCTAAGCTTTGCTGGGGAAACTATACACAAATAAGCATTTTAGTTGATGGCAGATTATTCCTTTGCCCCTTATTTCCATCAAAATGGCCTTTCTTTTCTCCTCCAGAGTTTCCCCTTAATGCCTTATGCTAATTCCTGTTGGTAACATGAATGACAAGAGACGAATCAGTGCAAATCCAGGTGCTGCAAAGTAGACTGGGGGGTACCCAGCACCCCCTTTCTCCCTGGAGAGAGAGATTAAGAGGGGCCAGGAGGGGGATAGCATCAGGGACAGTTTTGTTAAGGGGATTAGTATTCAAACTGCTAAATATCAGGAAAACAACTTCAAAAAAAGCATTCATTGTGTAGCGATAATGTCAATAATTGCTTCAAGACAGGTGCAGAGAGTCTTGTTATGTGCTGTGGTTTTTGGTCTGTTTTCACTCCGGGTAGTGGCAGTGTTTACTGGATGGATGGTTGACAAGGCCTTCAAGGAACTGTCAGCTTCATGCACATCAAGTTCAAGTTCTCCTGCAACACAGCTTGCCTGCCTGAAAGTCAGGTCTCCTGTCTTTGTCCAGTATCTTTAGCCAAGAGCAATAAAAAGCATTGTAAGAAAGAGCAAATTTACACCAGGTAACCAGCACTACTGGGACAATCTTCAAAGCCTTGGCTTATTGAACAGTCTAACAAGAGTGCAGGGCAGCTGACATGTGTATCCCTCCACCTCCAGATGTTTAAAGCCACACATCACCTCTCCCTCTCAGGAGTCTGGCAGTATGCTGGCCTTAGAGAAGTGTGGCTTTAAGCTGCTGGTGAGATTATGCTGCTGAGCCTGGTGGCAGGCAGATTTGGTCCATAAAATTTCACTGTGGGAGGGCAATGCTAATCTCACAAGCTGATTGTGGTGGGGGGTTGGGGGAGCAGCTTTGATGTTGGACTGCACAGTAAGGAGATGATGCTCCAGGCCCAAGCAGCAGGGGCGGCCGTGGCTCAAGTCCCATCAGTGTACTTGGGAGTTTGAAAAAGTCATTTAGCCTCTTAAGGTCAGAATTTTCAATCATAACAAAACCTAGTCCTGGGCCAACATCTCTGGTGGGGATAAAAGAATTAATTGCAGGGGGAAGGGGTTGAATTAGAGTAGGTACAGTGGATGTGTTTTTATATTACTTTTTGCCCATTGATTTTATTTCAACTTTCACTGTTGGTAGAGTCTATCCAATTTAATAGAGAACTAGTAAGATTTTTGTGTTTAGTTGTTCCATTTTGTCACTTCTTCTGATACATTTTACTTCCTGTTTTAAAGCAAGGTAATCAAACAACACATGCTTCCATGTATACATAACGTGTCCAATGAGAAATGAGCATTTCGAAAGAGGTGTGGAGTTGAGCCTCTAATTTGCAGGGCTTAGCACTATAGACATAAAAAATAGGTTAACTTTAATCAAGGTCATGGTTGCCTTATTTAATCTTTATGTGTTTAAATGTTTACAGGATGTTCATGTGAGTTTTATGAATCCTTATGTCTTTGCGACTCAACCATCTGCCAAAGAAAAAATTAATTTTCCCTGGGAGACAGACACAGAGAGAGAGAGACTAACTTATTGTCCCTATTAAATTGGATCAACTGCTATAGGAGCAACAGGATCTGTCACTGGAATGTTTTTCCTTGAAAAGGAACTTTCCAGAAAAGTCATTATGGCCAGTATTTATTACTCTTTCTTGCCTACTCTAAGTCCTCCTTCTTGATGACTTCACCACTTTGGTGTAGGCAGTGTGCAGAAAATAAGTGCTTTTTGCTACACACAACCATGCTGCCAAGATTATCTCTTCTAAAACTCTTAGATTGTTTCCAACAGAACTCTTTGAGCAGCAAAGACAGGAAACCCCATCTGGGAGAAGGAACCATCATCACGTGTTTTGTGAAACCTTCTATTTTTATGATATCAGCCCTGGTGTGGGCCTAGATTAGGGAAAGAGGAAAAGCCCTGAACTGCTGCCTCTTTATGTCCAGAGCCCTCTACCTAGGATTTTTTCTGCAACCGAGGCAGGTTATAGATAGATGAGAGGGGCTGGGAGGTGTATTTCTCACCCCTTTTCTTTCCTTCACCCTTGTCTCAAATTATAGAGTTGGACCTCCTGGGGAAAGGCCTTTGAGCTAACTGATAGGGAGCTTTGCTTTTAGCTCAGTGGCATTTCCTAAGGGCTGGGGTGTGGGATATCCCAGGTAGGAGCAAAGGAGCAAGACCCCTGGTTTCTGCTCCCTCATGCTGTGACCACCCAGTATCTACTGAAACATAAACAGGGAGCAGCTGCCCACCCCACCATCTTAGGCAGGACCCCATTTCACCTCCATTGGATCAGAGTGAGGAACCTTCCTGGGCAAGACCCAGCTTTACCTCCATCGGATCAGATTGGGAAACCCTCCTGGGCAGGACCTCACTTCACCTCCATTGGGTCAGGGTGGGGACTTCTAGTGGACACTCACCACCATAATGAGCACAGGATGGGACCCTTGCCAACTTGAACTTTTTTGGACCAGGCCTGTTTTCTTCTACCAAGCCCTAGTAAACTTACTGGTAAAACACCTTTGGCCTCCTCCTAATGTGAATTTTGCAACTGAGGATTTTCAGTGGGACACAGATGAGGTTTGAGCCTTTAGATTAGTGGTGCCTTTGAATATTTCTGGCAGTATAGTTTATCAGTATCATAAAAAGAACACCTGGATAAAAAATTGTCCAAGATCTAGGGAGACAGGTGAGAATCAAATTACCCAGTGATACTGTAGGCTTAGTAACCAGGTATGTAATAAGTTCTTTAATGGTGACAGGGTTAGACATGAAGGGATTGTTTGGTTCGTTGACAAAAAGTTAAGAGTTACATTACCACCAAGGCCACTACTGGCTTTTGGGAAACCTTCCCCTCTAAAATAATTTTGTGCATGAAAATAATTGACCGTGGGGTAGTTTTCTTAAGAGAAAAGTTGGTTTAGAGTTTAAAATCCCTTTAGAATGAACATATGGAGACTATTTTACAATTCACTGTAATGTCTTGGGTTTAGTGGTGAAGAGGACAGGGTGTAGACAACATTCTCAATGTACACAAGAGTGAACTGAGCCAAGTTCAGCCTGTGTAAATTAGTTGTGTCATTATCATGTCTTAAATCCTATATAATGGAAAGTTGGCCTCATCACTCATTCCTTATTTTTCTACCTCTGGACCTTCATGATACTATTTCAGAGCATTTTCTTGGATTTTTTAGGAGCTGGAGATATCTGATGTGTGGAGAATTAAACAGTATTGAAGAGTAATTGGTGCTTGATGTGAGACAGAGACATTAGGAGTACTTCAGTTCCTCCCCTTACCCATCCCACAAGTAGCATGCAATCAGTCCCTTTTGTTATGGAAATTGACCTTCCTATAGAAGCAGACTCTTACATGCAGAATTTGTTGTATAGAATTATTCCTTGAGACTTCTTGGAAACACATGCCTTGTACTGGTTGTGTTAACCCACCAGTAAGGGTCTAAAAATATTCCACGTTGTGAGAAAGTGTTTCTCTTCAGATACTGTTTTTCAATCGCTGCTACCTGGTCTTTTGCTGAACTTGTGGAGGGTGGAGAAATCCTGAGCAGATTCTGGGCCCCATCGCTGTAGTTTTTGTGCAGAGGGAGCAGGAGAGTGAAGCTACTCCTTAGCCTGTGAGGCAGTCTTGATGGTGTTTGATGGTGACTTTGGGGTAGAATTTTGACAGTGCTGCTACTTTTCCAGTTAAAAAGCAGAAGGCCAGATCCTTAGATCAGAAGTGCCCCTTTGATGGACTAGGAGGAGATACAGTGTAATAGATTCCTATCTTTCTAGTCAAAAGTTTAAATATAACTGTTTACTTCTGAGCCCACTAGAAAGCCCTGCACTTACTTTTTTTAGGTAATTACTCATGACCCCTAAAATAATTTTTTCTATCCCTGGCAATATTGGCAAAAAAGCTTTAGTATTCATCAGCCTTTCTTCAGTCCATTCATATTTATTGTTTCATTTAGAATGTGGTTGTCTCAGAAGGTAATACACACTCAGCAGACAACTGGGGAAAAAAATAAAACATAAAATGTGCTCTCAGGGCATTTGATGACAACAGTTAAATGGTAAAGGGCTCCTCACTGGTAACACTTTCAAGTATGTGAGGTCAACCCAGACACAGAGTTTCCTGCATGGAGGAGGCCTGTGGCTATCCTTTGGCCTCTGGATTATTTCTAGTTTCTGACAACTGCAGAAAAATGTTGTTTTCTCTGAAAATGTATGTTTATTTAACTAGGTTTCTTTTTGCTTCACAATCTGGATTCCATTCAGTCAGTTACCACTCCAATTAACTAACAATTATTTAACATTAACAGTAATTACAGACGCCAGTTAAGCGCCTACAGATGTCAACTGTTAGCTTTGTACCTAATCACTCAATGAAATGGAGAAAGTTCAACAAACATCAATTAGCCAAGCAATTAGTATGAGTTAGGAAAGAGCATGTTATCATGTGTGAGCTGATTCAATTTATTTTATTTTGGCAGTAAAACACACACAGGCAAGCGGCAATAAGTTCCTCAGATAAGATAAAACTCTATTGTTTTGCAGCTCACATCAGAATTCTTTTCTTTCCTGTGCATAAGTCAAATACACTCTTGCCTGGAATTTGTTTAACAAACAAAATTTGTCTCAATTACTCAGAAAGCCCAGCAATGCTCAGTCTCAAAAAGCAACTTTGGTGAATTATGAATCCAATGAATATACTCTATAAGGAAATGCCAGGAAACTTCAGTGGAGAAAATGATTGATTCCCATTCGTATAATCTGCTCTGTGCATTTCGGAGTTTTACCCATTCCTGAACCTGTGGTAGAGTGAGTGCAACAGTGATTTTATTAATTTCATGGTGCCTGAACTTCTGCTCAGCTGTCTTTTATTTAGCCTAGAGCTAACATCAAAGTATTTTTTACCTACTTGCCCAGGCTGTGCTTTAAGAAAGTGGAAACGGCTCTTCGTTGACTATCCTGTTCTGCCTCTCCTACCCCATACACAACTTCTGCTGATTGACTGATCTTGCCTAGGCTTATTGGGAGAAGCCTTTCTAAGTCCTGATTATATACAGAGGGCCATAAATTGGTATTTGGAGATTTATGTATTTTACCTCTAAGAGGAAAGCAAGCCATAAGACACTATGCCTTTTGTTCTCCTAGGAATGATTGCTCACCAGCCTCTGTTGCCAGTGGGTAGGAGTAGAAAAAGGCAATCCCTTGCGAAATGCTCTGTCAGATCTCTGTGGGTCATATGTGCAGAATGTTCTACTTGAGCAAGCCTCTTAAACATGAACTGAATCCAAGACTTGGAAAATAAGTACTCTGCCACTGGTATGGTTAGGGTGAAGAGCCACTGGTCCCATGTGCTTTTCCATTGCGAGACTTAGACTGTCATCGCTCTGCATCTGCAGGGGACTGATTCCAGGACCTCCTGCAGATATGAAGCTCCACAGTTGCTCAAGTTCCTTCTATAAAATAGCGTAGTATTTGGATATTACCTATGTATAACCTCTTGTGTACTTTAAATCATCTCTAGATTACTTATGAGGGTACTTCAGAAATTTCATGGGAAAATAGAATTAAAGTATGAGCTTATTTTTGTGTAAAAAAAAGTCAAAAGTCCATACTTTTTTCATAATATGCATTTATGCATAATTCATAATTCATAAATACATAATATGCATTTTCCATGAACCTTTTGAAGGCCTACTTGTTTAATAGCCAGTACAATGTAAATGCTATGTATTGGGTTGTTTGTAATGTCATGACATTATTTTTTTATGTAAAAATGAATCATAACTTTTCTGACAACCCAATAGTTATTATAATTTTCTATTTTTTTATTGTATTTGTTTTTAACAGTTTTTTCTTTATTTATGATAGAGCATGTGGGCATGCATATGAGAGTGACAGAGAGAGGCACTCCCTCACAGGGTCCACACTGTTGATCCCCTTCCTCTAGCCCTACAGCCTGTCAGACCTTGGATGATCACACATATGCCCACTGTGTTTCAGACTGAGTGGGCTGGAGGTTTGAACCATGGTCACCATGGGGGAGCCCCATCTTTTGAACAGCACCATATAGCTGTTTCTATTGTCATATTGTTTTAATTTTTCCAAATATTTTTAATGAAAAACACATGGATACAGAGCATTGACTGTGAACATGCTGGTTCTTCCTTTTTTTTTTTTTTAATAAGTTATCAGAGGGCGCATACACTCACCAAAGAGAGAGAGGGAAAGTGAAAAAGCATCCCCCATGGAGAATGGTCATGCCACTGTTCCTTCTCCATTTCTCCCTCCTTGGAGGGATTTTGGACACAAAAGCATTCTTACTCAGCATATTCCTCATACTGCCAGGTCTGGGACTTAAACCGCATGGTCAGCCATATGGGATCCAGCTACCTTAATCACCACACCACCAACTGGCCCATATGCGGGTTCTTGAGAAATGTCTTTAGTCTTCTACATCCATTCACTGGCTCTCTGTTAGTCTGCTTTTGCTCATTTTGCTGTGTTACTGTAGCTCAGAGGCATACAACAAAGGGCTCACCTGAGGTGTCAGCTGGAAATCAGCCACAGCTCTCCTTGTCCTTGTTCTGGGACCCAGGCCCAAGGGGCAGCTCCTGTTGTATGTTTAATCTGGCAGAAGGAAGAAAGCTGAAACAGGACCATGGATTACCTTTTTAATCTCTGCTTGGATGTAGGATGTGGCCATTTCTAAATGATCACACTGGCCAGAGCAAGGGACTTGACCAAGCCTGCCCTCAGTGGAGTGGAAAGGAAACAACTCCCACAGGAAGGGGCACAAAATGAGAGGGAACCACAGAGATGGGCCTTCGGAGAAAGGGAAAACAAACCCTACACAAGTGATGCAGTCTGACACAGGTCTATGCTCTAAAATCAGTCTTTGTTGGTTTTTTTTTCTTTTTTCGGAGAGGTTTTTGCTATAGGGCGTGTGCGCTCATCAGACAGACAGAGAGAGAGAGAGAGAAACAGCGAGAAATCACCCCCCAGGGGGGTGGCCACGCTGCAATCCCTTCTCCTCCATTCTCCTCTCGGGATCTTGGGCACGCACGCACACGCACCCAACCGACGTGAGTTTAAGCCACTGGGTCCGGGACTCCATCCGCGGTCAACTACGTGGGAGTCCAGCGACATAGGCATTACTCCAACTGCTGGTCCCTTGTTTTGTTTTTTAAGAGAGATTTTTGCTATAGGGCTTGTATGCTCTCTGGAGAGATAGAAAGAAAGTGAGAAATCACCCCCCACCCCCACCCCCACCCCCCCCCCGGAGGGGGCGATGGCCACATTGCAATCCCTTCTCCTCCATTCTCCTCTTGGGATTTTGGGCACACATGCGCACACACCCAGTGTGAGTTTCAAGCCTCCGGGTCTAGGACTCAAACCTTTGTTGACCATGTGGGATTCCAGCACCTTAACCACTACGTGACCTGCTGGTCCCTAAAGTCAGTTCTTACTGTGTTCATTCAAGTAGGGTGGGAGTGGTTCGTGTAGCCTTTGTGGTAAAATCAGTAGGATTTCTGTTAGAAACTTGTTTCACTAACCACCATTTGCTTGGAGTCTCTAATTCAGATCAGGTAAGTCATCAAGAAGTTGTTTCCTTATTTACCTGGTTTAGCTTCCTGCTTACTGGCTTTAAGGGACTAATGGAGATGCTTCCTAGAATGCAGAAATGACTTCAGGATCTGCAAAGAGTAATTGTGAGACTGGCCAGGTGTCTAGGCTCTGCATAATTAATAGGAGGAAACATAATTGCCACAGAAGAGTGAAAACTTTACTGCAGACTATTGTAGTGTACCTTGCCGTGGTTATGTAGGCACAAGCTTTGGATCTGAGAGTCGCACAGACATGGTTTTGAATCCCAGCTCCACCACTTACTAGCTGCAGAAATTTGGTCTATTTAAAACACCTTCACATCAGTAGTATTTTTTTCTTTAAAATAAGAATAATCAAACCTATCTCATAGTGTAGTTGCTGTGAGGATGAAAGGGCATAATATATCAAAAATGCCCACTTATACCATATTTTGATCTAATTATACACTGGGCTAAGTATTTTACATTTATATTTTATCATCTAATCTTCATAGTCACTTTCATTCAGAAAATAATTTAGAAATAGTATCTGTACCTCCTAGGGGAGGGAACTGAAGTTAAATATGAATAGCTAGCATTTATAGAGGACTTGCTTATTGTCAGCTATTATTCTAATCACTTTATGTATAATTCACTCATTTTTCAAAAGAGGAAATAGAAGCACAGAAAGATTAAGTAACTTGCCCAAGGTCATACAGCCTGTCAGTAGAGGAAATCAACCCAGCTGGCTCCAAGGCATGTGCTGGCCCAGGGATGTGACCAAGAATAAAATTAAGGAAGGCCCCTGCCCTCACTGAGGGGACCACAATACAGATAGCAAGTGCTAGGATTGATGGAAACTGCATGATACGAGAGGGCCCTGGATGAGGACCCTCCTAGAGCTTTTCCCCCCATCCCCTTCGCAGGGTATTCTGTGTTCTCTGAAAGTTTTTAGGAACCACCTCAATGGAGGTTCTCATCCAGGACAGCTACCAGTCAGGTGTGGCCAGAATCACTGTGGCTGCTGCATTGCTGCAGCGCTCAATCTAAGGCCTCTTCCATTTCCTTACCTTTTCATAAGCCCTTATTTCTTTCTATTTCTCTTTGCCATGCCCAATCCTCTGCCTAGCAAGTGAACTGATCTTTACTTTTCAGCCAGATTTTATTAAGATTTTCAAGCAGGGGTATTTCCCTAGCAACCAGTGACAGAGCAAACCTGTGGTGTTACTAAGGAGTGGTAGTCTGTGGTACTCCAACGTGCATCTTTGACCCTGGTAAACCTTGTCTTATAAAGGAGGAGGTTGAGAGCACATCATTGCTTTTCTAAGAGTCCTTTTGAAAAGGGAAATGTCTCAAGTGTGCCCGTTAATAGACTGATGTGGGAGGTGGTTATATTTGGATGCCTTTAAAAGCCACTTGGAAAACATTTTCTCCCTCTTATCTCTCACCTTTCACATCTCTCAGCAGAGTAACACTAAAATCTAATTTTAGCTAAGATTACATCATTTTCTCATTATCTGTTTATAGCCAGGAAAGGTTTTTCCATAGTAAAACTCCTTTCCCTAAAAGCCTGACTCCTGCTGGACCTTTTGGGCTGATCTGTTACGCCTTCTTCATCCATATGTGTCAAGCAGTCTTCCGAAATCAGATTTGTCAGCTGTTAAATAAATGAGGTCAGTGGTTAGTACATTTATTCCTTCAGTTGACTTAAAGTGGAAGCCATATTTAAATTAATTCTTTCGTTTGACAAATATTGAGCACCCACCATGTAAAGGGTTCTGGAAATAGAACAGTGAACAGATCACAAGCATACAACCGGAATAGTAAAAGTTTAAACACACAGAATTATAAAATGTGAGAAGACTTTCTAAGCAATGTAATGGCAAAAACATTACACACTAATTAGAAGAAAGAAAGTATAATAGCTTGAAGACTTTCTTAGGAGGAAAAGCTAACTTAGGGTGAGCCCCGAGTGTCAGCAAAGCAGAAATAGACCACCCTTTATAGTAGACTGCAGCACATTATCATCCCTGTAGAAAGCCACAAAAATTGCCGACTTATCCTCACTGTTAGATTGTTAGATTTAAACTTACTCCTTTCCATTGGGGGGAAAAATCTATGCTGTTTGTTAGATCTGTTAATTAAGCTATTGCAAAGATTTTTAGCAAACATAAAGATGTGCCTATTGCCAATCAACAGAGCTTCCTTTTTTTCATGTGTTTTCAGTCTAATTTGTAGCATTATTTCTTGCCAGGTTGGCATATTGTAAGAAGGTAGGGTGAGAGCAGACCAGGCGTGGCCCAGCCGCATTGGCACAGGTGGTAGTGCAGCGCTGTGCAATACTGGAGCTACATGGGGAAAGCCCCCGATTCAGATCCTGGGTCAGCCTGGACATGCTGGTCACACCTGTGCTCTTGGCTAACTGGAATGCTAGGAGGAGGAGCTTGATGTGACAAGACAGTGTCAGGGGCCTCTATCTGTGTTTCTCATGAAAGAAAGTGTGTTGTTTTATAGAGAAGACAATAATGGCACAAGTCTGAGTGAGGCTACTGGTACCCATGAACACATCACTCCCTCAGACTTGGTTTTCTTAACTGACAACATGAGAGTGTGGGGTGAACTCTGGTATTCCTCCTAGGCCTAAAGGGCAGCGTTATCTCTCAGCACCTGAAGCTTCTGCAGAGGGCAGGCATTTTCCCTCATAGCTGTGATTGTTATTATGAACACTTGACAATTGAGAGGAATGGTGCCTTAATAGCCAGTACTGTGACTTCAGTCCTGAACTTGTGAGTACTTGTGAATAAGAATAGCCTCTCTCCTCTCCAGGAGATTTCATCTATGAGAAAAAGATCTTAGTAAGATAAGAGGAGATTGAGCCTTACAGGTGAGGGAAAAGAGAAGAGAGTGAGCCTCTACAGTTTGAATGCCAGCTGTTAGGTGTTAACAGGATACTTGCAGAATAAGAATAGCAGTGCAGAGTCCTACTTCCAGGCTTGCGTGCATCTTGGGTGGTTTTTAAAAGAGGTGTTTTATCTGCTTAGTAAATGTTTATAAAACCCCACTCTCTATAAAAGTACTTAAGTGTCGGGTTCCTTTGTACTTGACTTCTCAAGTGGAACGACTCTCACCTTGACCACTTCCTAGGCTGGGATGGCGAAGGGTGGATCAGGGTGGGGCAAGGGACACCTGCCTAAGAGCACCCCAGAGGCAACTGCCAGGCAGCCTGTTTTTCTGTATGATGACTCATTTTACTGCTGTGAATTGAAATGAAGCTTTTGGAAGGGCCATTCTAGACAATTGAAAGAATGTCACCTACCTCCCATCCGTCTTTAGCTGTCAGCAGGCTCTCTTACACCAAACAATTCATCAGAGCTCTGATTCTTCAAAAGTTCATCTAAGTCTTCTTGACTGAAGCAATCTCACTCCCTATGTTTCTCCTGCTAGAGGGAGATGATAATGCGACTGCATTCTCCCAACACCGTATTTGCTATTTGTTGGAGTTTAGCTTTATTCAGTCTTCTCATGTCTATTGGGGGAACATTTGTTTCACAGCAAAGAAAGAGAAGTATCTTGAGGTTTTTCAAGAGGTAACACAAACTGCCATTGTGAATGGGCTTAAGGAGTTTGTTTAACTTTATTGTTGCCAAATCCGTGGTATGTTGCTTAGAAGTCTGTTCATCTGGACTATCTCTTTCTGAATCTGAGAACTGTACAGAAGAAGAATGTCACGGATAGAGACAGTGAGAACCTTAGAAAGCAAATGCCTGGGTTAGAAGCAGGGCCCCACTGCTGTGTGCTATGGTGGGATATTAGATTATAAACCACATTTTATAGTTTAGTTTGTTGCCAGTGGCTGTAGGGGCCACGTTACCCTGTATGATGGCCTCTTCCCAAGATGTTAGACATCAAGTCAATTTGATTTCCACTCCCATGGGAAGGAGAAACTCTTCACTTAAATAGCCCCCTGGGGGATAACTGGTACAGGAGTGCCCTCCGCTTCCACTCTGGCCAGCCTCCGCGGAATAACAGGTACTTGGCTGAATGACCCATTACCTCCTCTTGGCCAGGGCTTCACCCCTCAAAGCACACCTTTGGGTCAGGCTAATGCCTGGTTTGAACCTTCTTACCTTCTCAGGGCCCCCTGGGTTGAACAAAAGACAGCTCTTATACCTTCTCCTGTGTTCGCTCCAGGACAAACTTGAAAACTGCCTACTCTAAGGGTTTTATGGCATTTTAAAAGTTAAGGGGGACTTTCCGAGCCTTCTCAGCATCCTGCCAGCTATCTTATCTTATTCAAATATCCTAATTGCTACTTGGGCTTCTCGGCAGCACATCATCCTAGCACCTAACTGACAAAATAGACCTTCACCTGAGGGCCTCATTATGCTTTCTGCCTGTGCGCCAGGCCAAAAATACCTCCACAATACCAGCTCGACATCCTGGGCTTCCAAGTGACAAACAAATAATTGGGTGAAACAAACTCTGGGTGCCGAGCAGCTGCCATCAGTGTCGTAGCACAGAAGAGTCCACGGCAGTAACAGTCACAGCGCTGCCTGGTTCATGTCAGAGCAGATCTTTGAACAGTGGGTTGTGCTGACACTAGAGAATGACAGCTTTGGAAATGGCATGCTAGTTACGGCTGCAAGTGAGGCCTCTCATGTAGACCGTGACAAGCGGCTGTCATTTCCATACAGGTGAACAATTGACATCCTAGAATGGGGAGGGCAGGAGGCAGGCAGGCGGCTGTTCGGTGGCAGGTGGGGATGAACTGTAGAGAGGGGCCACTAGTACTGATGATCATTTGCATCTGTGGCAAAAGCTCTCTTAAAACATACACACACACACACACACACACACACGTGCATATGCATGCACACACATGCACACACACACACAGCCAGTCCCGTAGAGCAGCCGTTAAGGGAGCCGGCTGCAGTTCGAATCCCAGGCCCAGAGGCTTGAAAAAAATGCCAGATGGGTGTGTGTTCATGCCCCGAATCCTGATGGGACAGTGAAATGGAGGAAAGGGATTGTAGCATGATCAAACCCCACTGGAGGGGGGGGTGTCTCTTTGTCTCATGCACATGCATATGTATACAAGTGTGCACACCTTTGGCAGTTACACACACACCTCCTACATAGTCTTCTTCCACCCTTACACCCCTAGATTTTCTGTTATTCCCTAGGATTAACTTTTTTAAAGAATCATTTATTTATTTTTATTTTTATTACTATTTTTTAATTTACTATAGAGCATGTGTGCTCACTAGAGAGAGAGAGAGGGGTAAAGTGAGAAAGCAATAGGCCAGGTCTGGGACTCAAACCATAGTCAGCCATGTGGGAGTCCAGCATCCCAACCACCACACCACCTGCTGCCCCATCTAGAATTTATTTGAGGAAGAGTTACAGAAATAGAGTCAGCTTTACTTAAATACAGCCCAGAAGGCTTGGCTTACAGAGTGGTTGTGGATCAACTCTGCTTCCTCCCGTCTTGTGTATGTGTCATGGACTGGGTTTCCTAGCCCAACACTTAGCTTATTGATAGGGAAGTCGCCATTAAAAGAAATGGCTGAGATGTGATTTGGGTCTAGACTAGTGGTTCTCAAAATCTGGTTCCTGGATCTGCAATGTCAGCATCCCCTGAGTAGTTGTTAAATGTGCAAAATCTCAGCACCTCACCCCAAAACTACAGAAATGGAAATTGTAAGGATGCACCCAGTAGTCCCTTTTGGCAAACCCTCCAGGCAGTTCTGATGTGGACAATCACTGGTCCAAACACAAGGGAGAACATTTGGTATTGAGGGTTTTTAAAATACCACAGGTGCCTGGGAACCAGCAGTTGGCGTAATGGCTATGTTGCTGGACTCCCACGTAGTCGACTGCGGTTCGCGTCCCGGACCCGGTGGCTTAAAACTCACACCGGGCGCGTGTGCATGCGTGCCCAGGATCCCGAGGGGAGAATGGAGGAGAAGGGATTGTGGCGTGACCATCCCCCTGGGGGGTGATTTCTCGCTTTCTGTCTCTCTGTCTCTCTCTGTCTGGCAAGCACACGCACCCTATAGAGAAAACCTCTCCAAAAAAAAAAAAAAAAAACCCACAGGTGCCTGTTGTTGAAAATGACACTACTCATCTCCTACCGTTGACGTCAGTCATCCTTACAGATTGTGGGTTTCCAGTCCTTCCTTGCTCTCACTTCAGTCTTGCGAAAGGTCTACTCGAGTATAGGGTGGTTAGCAGGTGCTAGGCCTGTAGCTGCGGCTATATTCATTTCATTGGGGTTTGGAGCCGTGACCTTTGGCCAGTGTTATGCCATAACCAGCTGAGCTAACTCACTCAACCGCTTCAGAGACAAACTGTTCTTTTTTAGTTCCTGGTTGGCAGATGCTACATCGCACCTGCCCGCCTGACATCTGTATGAAGGGTTATCACAACACAACACACAGGCGTGCTGAACAAATGTGCCGTGATTACTAGTAACTCTTTTGAAAGGAGGGTAGTGTGTAAATTCTTAGTTAAGCTGCACTACCCAGGATTGAAGGACAATGGATAGCAAGGTTCTAGAAATCTCTTTGTCCTTTCCATTTGTAATATTATAACGTTTTAAAGCTGTAAAATTACATGTATTGGGTTTTCTCCCAAAATATAATATCCCAAGAAGTTTCAGCAAATCTCTTTATTTATTTATTTCTTCCATGATAGAGGGATGGGGGAGAGAGAGAGAGAGAGACAGACAGGCAGGCACTCCCAGTTGGGTTCTCACGCCAGTCCATCCTCAACCTAAGACAGCCCAGATCACAGGTGCACACACGTGTACCTCAGGACATAAACCCAGGACCCTTCCTTGTGGCTCTGCTGTGTCACCGCTGCCCCACATTCCGGCTCTGTAGTAGTGAAGCTTTGTAAGATGTCCTTCTAGAATAGGCAGGCAGGTTGAAGGACTAAGTATGTTAAGTTAGTGGCTCTTAGAACCTTTGTCTGCCTCAGAATGATCTTGGGGACTTTATTTATTTATCATTTTGCTACAGGGCCCCTGTGCTCACTGAGAGACAGAGAGTGAAAGAGCACCCACCCCACGGGGGATGGTCATGCTGCTTTTCCCTTTCTGTTTTCCCTTTCTGGGTTTGGGACACACATATACACATGCCTAAAGTGTTTTTCAAGCCAGTGGATCTGGACTTGAACTGTGCAAACCAGCCCTGTGGGATCCAGCCACCTTTACCATCATGCCACTGGCACCCCTCAGGGACTTATTGAAGCACAGATTACCAGATCCTCTCACAGTGTTTCTGATTCACTGGGTCTGGGGTGGGACTCAGTAACTTGTAGGTAATGCTGATGTTTCTGGTCCCCTGAGAGCACTTTGAGATTCATATATGTGAAAACTTTCCACATTTAAATACCTTTTCTAACTGGTTATCAGCTCAAAGTCATGTGAGATACGTCTTTATATACAAAATTAAGTTTTTCGCTCATGAAAGTGAATTTAATTTTATCATGTTAAAATATGAAAAGTTTTAAATCAGGTGAAACATAAAGAACCTAAGAATGAACTCATGTATACCCATTGTCCAAATTCATATTTCTCAAGATTTGTCACAATTATTTTTAGGTGATAGGCTGGATAGGGTGATGTCTACTTTTATCTCTATTGAAGACATGTTATGTCCTAGACATTATGTCTTCATTACCACATTTTTTAGTATACATCTATCAATATTTAAAAAGAACATTTTTCTTACATAATCCCATGCTGTTCTTACACTAAAAATTGCAAGTGTAATTTATATGTAGCAGGGAGAGAAAATGGGTCACCTAGAGGGTGGATAAAAAGAGCACCCATCCCTAGTTTTTGCCTGATAGACCCACCTGCTTTTGAGTTTTTGGTGGCAAAAGTGCAAGAAATGCCTGATATTTACCCATTGTCTGTGGAACTGTTTTCTTTGAAGCGCTTCAATCCCACACCCGGCCTACTCGCATCTGTTGCTGGCTCCGTGCGCCAATCGGCCTCATGGGTACTGATGCCTTTTTTGGCAGAGTATCACACTTAAGCCACTTTTATTCTTTGAAAAAATGCTACACAGTGGTATTTGAATCCTAAAAGGCAATTATTTTAGAGGTATCCTCACCACTACTCACTCTCCAAGTATTTTGTTATACCCGTCAGCCAACTGCCAACCACAGTGAAAAGCCAGTCATCATATTTCCTCCTTTCTTGTCTCTGGGCTGCTGAGTGTTCAGAAAAGCATATTATGAGCTGGCAATCCGTGTACCCTTGTACTGTCCAACCTCAGCTGAACTCTGGAAGCAGCTAGAGCATTCATCACCCACCTGTCCATTCATTCATTCATTATCCTCTCCTCTCTGTCAGCTCTTCATACTCTGCTCCTTGTGCTAACGCCCCCCCCCCCCCCATCCCCACCCCTGTCAGGTGGCTTTTCTAGGAAGACCCGAAGTCATCTGTGGGGAACTGCTTCAGTTTCTTCTCCTGGACTTGGAAAATCTCTTCCCTCTTAATGGGGAGGGAACTGGTCTTTTGCAGCCTTCACTCGGCTGGCCTGCCCTGTTGTCTGACTCCCATTCTAGGACACCTCCTGAGACTTGGCCTTGCCTTTTCTACTGACTTTATTTCTTCTGCTCTCTTGAGAGTATCCTTGGCTTTAAAAACAACAGTGGGGTAAGATGGTGGCTCAGTAGTAACGCAACTGGACCCAGAAGATCTTATCTCATGTCCCAGGCCATGACCCAGCTGACTAAAACTGGAAGGCTGGGATCATGGCATAAAGACCCTGTGGGGGACCAGCAGTTAGCATAATGGCTATGTCGCTGGACTCCCATGTAGTCGACTGCAGTTCGAGTCCCAGACCCAGTGGCTTAAACTCACGCTGGGCACGTGTGGGTGCATGGCCAAGATCCTGAGAGGAGAATAGAGGAGAAGGGATTATGGCGTGGCCATCCCCCCTGGGGAGTGATTTCTCGCTTTCTGTCTCTCTGTCTCTCTCTGTATGATAAGTGCATGCGCCCTATAGCAAAAACCTCTCAAAAAAAAAAAAAAAAGCCTATGGGAGGTGCCTATATATCTGTCCACCTCTCTCTCACTATCTCTCTCCTTCACAGAAGAAATAAATAAGCCAGCTAAAACACAACACAACAAAAAGCATAGTAATAGTTAAGGTAACTGTGTAACGTACTGTCTAGACCTGGACACTATTTTTTTTTCTTTATTTCTTCCATGAGCAAGAGAGACAGACACAAGGTCCTGATGCAGCAGCCATCCTCAGCCAGCCTGGGCACTAGTATGCTTGGTGTTCTCAGAGCAGTCTCTGAACTTGAACTGAGAACCTTCCCATGTGGAATTGCCTCAGAAAGCATAGCATTTTACTGCTGTGCCACTGTTTGGCCCTCACTGGACACTTCTGAGAGTGAAACAGACTGCTCTGAATAATTTACATTGGGACAACAGGGCTAAACCTGGACTGCCTAGGCAAACCAGGACAATATGATCCACCCTAGTGATAACTCAGGTGCTTTCACAGTTTGGTAAAGTGCTTCAGTTCACTAGAGATGGTTAAGTACTTACATATCCAAGTGTTCTAATTACTTTTCACGGGTTAACTCCCGGAATCCTTATAGCACCGTTTTGAGGCAGATAGTGTTATTAACACCATTTTAACTATGAGGAAACTGAAACCCAAAGAGGCCAGCAAGTTGCCCAGGGTTACATACCTAGTTAATAAGTACTTTATCTCATTCCCAGCTATATCAACCCCCAGGGGTCAACAGTCCCAGTCCTGGAGGTGTTAAGAGAGTTTTCTAAATGTCTGTCCTATTAAAAGAAATGTACTCTGTAAATAAGAGTATCACCTTGTAAGGCAAGTATTTGTTTAGGTTTTCATAGTTATAAGGGCTTGTTAACAGCAGTGAAATACTTAATCCTTTCATCAAATAGCAAATGGGGCCTGGATTAGAGCAGTAGGAATTACCATGACACAGTTTTTCTGTTTTTAGTTTGCTGTAGAGAACATGCACTCTCTGGAGAGAGTCAGAGTGGGAGAGAAAGTGAGAAAGCCTGCCCAGAGGGGTTGGCTATGCCATAGTCCCTTCATTCTCCTCTCCAGATTTTGGATGCACATACACCCAGCGTGTTTCTCAAGCTGCTGGGTCTAGGACTCAACCACTTAGTCAACATTTGGGATCCAGTCACCTAACCGGCACATCACCTGACTAGGCCCCAAAACACAAATTTTAAAAACAAACAAATAGAAAAATCTAGACTCCAAGCCAGTCACACCCTACAAGGTGAAATTCTGATGTTTTTTCCTTTTTTTTTTTTTTTTTTTCCTGTGGATTTTTCTTACCCACTGAGGCAATTTAGGTTGGAGTTACTTACAGGCTGGAGTTATCTTAGAGTCTAGCTATTGAGCCTCAAAGTTCTTGATCTTTTTGGGAAATGGAAATTTTTAGTCTAGGCACCCATCTTTGAATCTTCTCTCAGGTCCCTAGCCTGTTTCCCATTTCCCCTTTTCTTTCCCTTGCTGTCACTGTTCTCCTTTTCCTATCAAGAGCCTGTCTTTCCAAAATCGGAATCACTACCCTATGAGGTATATTGTCTAAGCAGACCCAGAGTTCAACATGAAGCCTTTATTTATTTTTATAATGCTGCTAGGTTGACTAGGGGGGTGAGGCAGGGGTGGGGGCAAGTATGAAGAGCTTATTTTGTTTACTCTAATATTCACAAGCCTCAAGAGTTTAAGGAAGGAAAAGAAAAAAAGAGTTTAAGGAAGTGGTAAGTATCCCCACTGCCTCAGGGAATACTGTTAGGGCGTGATGATCAAGTCATTCATGCTGGTCTCAAAGTCACAACATCATCTCAGTCAGTCTATAGGGATTATTTATGTAGGGGAGGAAGAATTGGCTCTTACCCAGAAGAGACTGCTCTAGAATTTTTCCGTATTCTTCTCTCCGAGGCCAGAGAATCTGCCCTTCATGTTTCTGCAAAGCATTATGGAGAAGAAAGCAGTTGATAGGGAGCTTTTTAGTGTCCATATCTTCTAACACACATCCTCCCCTTCTCTCAACCCTGTTTCTCTCTGAAAAGGTCCTGTCCTTATTGTTGCCACCAAACTTCTTTCAGTAGTCCCTTCTCTTTCTCACCAGCCCATGTTTGTTAACCATCTTCAGAACTCCTAGTCTTTGGTAGGTGAGGAATTCCTTTTAAGGTGGTCTCAAATCTAGCCCCTTTAGGTAACACAGATCATTCCTCTGTTAAACTTGTTTTGAAGAGCTAGGTAAATCAGTTCAAGCTCAAGTTTCTCCGGGTAGAGGATATGTCCCGTGCCAGATGTTGTGAAGAAAGTCTACCCTATCAAGTGACAAGATCTTTAAGGAGAGAAATATGCAAAGTAGTATATTTGTTTTCTCTTTTTTTGGAGAGGTTTTTGCTATAGGGCATGTGCGCTTGCCAGACAGACAGAGAAAGACAGAGAGACAGAAAGCGAGAAATCACCCCCCAGGAGGGATTGCACCATGCCGCAATCCCTTCTCCATTCTCCTCTCGGGATCTTGGGCACGCACACACACGCACCCGGCGTGAGTTTAAGTCAGGGTCCAGGACTTGAACCGCAGTCGACTACGTGGGAGTCCAGCAACATAGCCATTATGCTAACTGCTGGTCCCTCAAAGTAATATCCTTGAGGTAACACACACTGCGAGGGAAACAGCCACTGGGTCTCTGGAATCTCATTGCGTCCATAAATCTGGATATTATTAGTTGAAAACAAAGCCACTTGTTCTTTTCAATCTTGGGGATTTTTAAAAATGCTGCACTATATAATAATAACAATAATACCATTTGCCAAGCTCCAAGTATATGTCAGTTTCTCTACTGAGCGCTTGATCATGTTCTTAATGGGTAGAAGAGCCGGCAAGACCAGTATTGTTACTGCTTTATAGAGATTTGGGGACTGGACTTGCCAACTGACATGTGTCAGAGCCAGAATTTCATTTGTGTATCCATTTATCCATTGGTCAGATATTTGAGTGCCTACTGTGCCAGACATTGTCCAGGAGTTGGTGGACACTGAGACAGACATGGTTTTCTCAGCATTCATGGCTTCCTGCAATTGCCAGATTTTGGCCCTGGGGCTATTCAACTATAGCCCACTGTCTTCTCTCTTTAAATTGTTCCCCATTTTTCTTCAATCTTATATGCTGCAGAATTGCAAACCTTCAGAAATGTCAGTAGAACAGTATGACAGATTCCATATACCCTTCACCTAGGTCTACCAATTCTTAACATTTTCTTCCCCACAGTTGCTTTCTCTGTATTTTATTTATTATTTTTTTTAATTTTGATTTTTGTTTTCGTAGCTAAATTATTTCAAGGTTAAAAGTATCATGCTACGGGGCCGGTAGGTAGCATGGTGGTTAAGGTGTTGTATTCGCACATGGCCAACCACAATTCAAGTTTTAGACCCTACGGCTTGAAATTCACATCAGACACATGTACACATGTGCCCAGAATCCCAAGAGGAGAATGAAAGAAAAGAGAAGGGATTGTGGAGTGGCCACCCCCACTAAGGGGTGATTTCTCACTTTCTCTCTCTCTCTGGCAAAATAAAACTAGAGAGAAAAAAAGTATCCTGGTACGTAAGTATTCATCTCCTGCATTTTCCTACATTATCTCAATACCTTTATCACACCTAAGAAAGTTAACTGATTCTGTAATGTCTCAAGTAATTCATATAAATTTTGTTGAGTGTTTACAAGGGCTCTTTAAAATAGTGATTGTTTTTTAAATCCATTATTTAATCAGGGTCACATAATGGGTTGCTATGTCTCTTTAGCCTCTTGAAATTGAATATAGCACTCCATCTTCTTCCCTACCCCACATACCCCTTTACAATTTTTAAATGGCATTAACATTTTGCAGAGTCCATGCTTGTTGTCTTGTAGGATGTCCAACATTGTGAATTTCCTCATGGAAATTGTTATCCAGTTATTTTTTTAGCTCAGAAAAGTCTTATTTTCTGTCTGCCTTCACACCACTTTAATGCAGGAGTCCAGCTTACTTAGATTTTTCCCCCCAAAGACAGAATCTCACCGTGTTGTGATTCTCCCGCCTCAACCTACAGGTGCGCACAACTGCATCTGGCTTTAGGGTGGGCCAGGAATAGAACCCGGGCCTCCCCTGTAGCCTCAGACCGCCACGTAGTAACATGAACCAGACATGCTCCTGGGGCTGCACGTGGGCATTTCTTTTGGGTACTTCGAAGTAGCTGCTTTGGGAAGAAGGTGCACATGTAGAAAATAACTATAGGGAGTACAAGAAGGATGAGAGTGTTGTGTACAGCATGTACTTGTATTTTATGTGCTGCAAATAATTATGATTTATGCAGTCAAATGAGCATTTAGAGCTCTGCATTCCATTGGAATTTAAGGATTCTTCTACCCCTCCCCCCCTTTTTTCCTCCAAGATTAGTTTGCATTTGACTAACAAACCTGGAACTGGCAGACTGCTTAAGGCATAATCTCTTCGTTTAAAAAAGATTTAATTAATTAGACTTGACTAGCAGGCTGACAGATTAATTGATAAGGAAAGTGGGGTTCAGTAACCCATAAGGCGGGGAGACTACGTAAAACTTAAATCATTACGATGTTTACTAAAACATTATCCTTCACAATGATTTTTGAAAATTTGTATGTATCACCTAATACATTCTATCCCCCTTTGAAATTGTGAAACCATCTGAATCATGTTCATGTAATATTCAAACTGTTGTGGATTTTAGGGAAACTTAAAGTGTTAGTTAGGAAGGTCTTACATGCTGTCTTTGGTTTTGAAGACCCAGTGGACATGACTATGATTTATCTTACACTTAGCTTTTACAGGTTAACCTCATTTCAGTTCATTATTTAATTTATTCTGAAATCCAAATCTTGGTTAAAACCAGTAATTTGGTTAAGTATCAGAATTAGAAACAGACTGCTGAAAGTGAGTAATTGGGTCTAGGCATAGGGACCATTGAGTTTTTGAAACCCCTGCAATAGGTGGTACTTGATAAGGTACTTTTCCCTAATTATGTTAACAAGGAGAATCTCCTCTTGAAACCCTGGACTGAAAGTTTCTTCATTTACACACACACACACACACACACACACACACTCTTCAAGTCCTACATGCTTCTTCAGGTTGAACATTAAAGATGATTTTTTTAAGAGAGATTTTTGCTGTAGGGCGCATTCACTTGCTGGAGAGACAGAAAGTGAAAAATTAGCCCCTGGGTGTCTGGCCACGCTATAATCTCTTCTCCTCCATTCTCCTCTCTGGACTTTTGAGCATGCACGTGCACACGCCTGACGTGAATTTTAAGTCACTGGGTTCAGAACTCAAAATACGGTCTAGTGATATAACCATTACACCATCTGCTGGTCCCAAAGCGTAATTTTTTTGCCTCCATGCAGTGCCCTGCAACTGCACTGGTTCAGCCACCTGCAGGTTCTGAGTTTCAGTTATACTGGGAAACATCATACAGCTACACCCGCCTCCCCGAACCTTGAAAATGGGAGTTTTCACCTGTCATAGACCTCCACGGGCACTCCAAGGAGGCTAAGGAATCTGGCCAGTGGACTGGCAAAATCACATAGCGGGGTTTGGTGGAAGTACCTACAGCCTCACTCTTAACCTCCTATTGAAGGAGCTCTTGGTTTTGAGTAAAAGAAAAGGCATTTAGGTGTCTGCTATATATTATGGATTGTGGGGCACAGCATGCTTTGGGCGTTTAAAGTAAAAAAGACTTGTTCAATCCCCCTCTCCAAGAAACTTTTTAATTAATTGACCTGAGTTGTAGAGAAAAACAGTCCTGTAGACCTGCTTTTATTTGTATGTTCAATGAAAGAAGCCTGTGCATTCAAGTACTTGTTTACAGGTCACTGGCTGTTAGGTAAAATTGATGTATTAGCAGCCATCACCTAGAAGATAAGATTCAGAAATAAAAGGTGAAGTAACCCTGAAACAAAAGTTTTGTTTATTGATCTTTCTAAGTACAAACATAAATGACTTATTTACAAAAATTAGAAATGAGCTTGTGATTTTGGAGGGGCTATACCTTTGGATATTTTCAGTTACTTTCTTTCATGTGTGTGTATCAGTAATTTGATTCACAACCCTGCAGGTATAGGAAGCTAATATTGTAACTGGATTCTCTGCATGTAATAAACTTACCAAAAAGGACATATAGCAAGAAGTATATTTTGGGAAGAAAGGATATTTTTCATTTTCATCCGGAAATTGTTAGGTACTAAAGTGGCAACCTACTGCTACAACTAGACTGATAGGCCTTAATCTAGATGGATTTTTTTTTTAAGTATTTTATTTGACTGTATTTCTTTATTTATTTTAATTTGACCAGAGAGGGACAGAGTAAGAGAGAGAGGGAAATGTTAAGTGAGAAAGCAAGCCGCCAGGTTCGGACCCGAATCATGGTGGGCACTGTGGGACCTTAACCACCAATGACACCTACTGGCCCTAGGTGAATAATTTTTAATAATTTTATATATTAAGCAACTTTACTGCCTTTATAATAAGACGCACCATTGGCGGACAGGTAGTGGCACAGTGGTAATACAACCGGGCTCATATGGGAAAGGTCCTGGGTTTGTGTCCTGGGACCTCCTTGAATACGTTGAGTCCACGTCTGTGATCTGGGCCAGATGAGGTTGGGGGTGGATCACAGCATGAGGATGCTGTTGAGAGTGCCTCCCTTTTGTGCATGCCTCTCTGTTGTGGAAGAAATAAATACAACTTTTTAAAAATGTGCCATTGCTTCAATGCTAGTTTTTAGAGGAGTGGGGGTATATGAGAAATACTATCATGTTAAACTGCTTTGTTGATTGCAAATCATATCTGGGTTTTACAGATATTAAAATATATGTTTGTGCAGGGTGAATGTACATCTTAGAAATGAAGAAATGTACATTTATGCAGCATATTATGTCGTATTTTATAATATGTCTATTTAAATAGTGATTTATAGATCTTTTGAGAAAGAGAGCAAGGAGGTGGGCCTTTTAGTAGAACAGAGAAATGACCTTCCCTTCAAGATTTAAGACAAATTAAATTGGACTTAGAAAATGGTTTACCCTTTTCCTCTAGGGCAGCTCTTCTTAGAAGTGAGTGCCCTGGCGGAACATGAGGGAAGGTCCATTGTCAGCACCATGAAAGCCTGTTTGAAATGTCACTTGGAACATTCCTTTGGCAATGACTATCAACACCCTATTTTAAAAGAATGCCTTGGGTAGAATGGAAATTATAGTGGCAGGCCCTTAATCCTTTTTAATAAGGGCAACTGTTTAAGAGAATTATGTTGTAAGAATGAATGGGATTTGGGAACAACTCTGAAGTCCCCGTGTTCTGTCCTGACTGTCAATGGCAAATGCATTTCTCTCCTGCGACAGCCTGAGGATTCTCTGTTTAACAAACTTACATGACAAATGATAATGCAGTGACATTCCATGAGGGCCCTTTATTTCAGTGGGTCTTTCTTAGGCACATTGGCCAGTAGGGATTGATGTCTCAGATTTAAAAATATTGAGAGTTCAGCCAAGACTGAAGGTTAAGGTTCTTCCGTTTACTTGGTGTCAGTTGGTACAGGTTGAGAATTTGAAAGCCGGAAGTGCCTTATAGCTCTGGTACAAATAAACAACCACTTTTAATAAACAAATACAGTGCTGTCCTTAATTGTACTCAGCATTAAATAAAGCGTGTGGGAGAAGGAAGGAATACAGACTGGTTGCATTTTAGTAGGAATTAGGTTTATAATGATCACTTTTTGGAAATTTACATTTTAAGAATAGAAAGATAATAGAAATATTTAACATCTGAACTGCCACTTCTCAACACTTTAGATTTTGCATGGAGACAATTGATGTGTTTGTTAGAAAGTCTTTTTTTACTTAAATGAAATCTCCCAAGGAATGTTTTCCTATCAAAATATACATATATTTGAATGAAAAATGGCATTCCTTTAAAAACGTAATTACATCATTGACTAACTCACTATTTGAATTAGTGAATTGCTATATGGAAATATACTGAACAGCCCTTATATATAATTAGTATATAAATATATCAATTTTTTTATATATAACCTGTGTGTGTATGTGTGTGTCAGTTTTTAGGTATGTTGACATTTACTATCAAAGTGGAATCTGATGTCCCTCTTAAATTTTTGTGACTTAAACTACTAAAAGTAGGAAGAAAATAAACATAGACAAAACCACAAACCCAACAATGACTGAAAATCTCATAATACAAATGGAATCTTCTCTAATTCTGTATCCCAGAATTTTTGTAAAGGGAAGATAAAATCTTAAGCGTTAAGAAATCCAGAGGCCCGTCCAGCTTTTTGCTGTTAGAGAGCCCCAAGACCTTTAATCCCTCAGTTTAGAGGATCATATTGTCAAGTCCGAGAGGCTTTAAACACAATAGCATCTTCTGGAACTGGAGTGACCTGTATTGAGTGGATCTTGTGCTTTTCTTTTTTTGAGAGGCAGGTGTAAAGGATAACATGCTGGCTTATCCTATTTTGAAGCATCTAAAAACCAATTCCCCATTCCTCATTCCCTTTCCTCTCAGCTTTTAGAGTCTTTGATCAGGTACACTCTAAAGTCAGGCACTAGAGACGAATAGGTAGACAGTTGTTTTCAGTTCTCTGTGCCAGCTTTCTGTCCTCACCCTCCTCATCAATTAGTACTAATGAATGTGTAGAATTCATGAAGACTGAGAATTAATGCTGTTGCCTGGGTGACTCTCTCATAACCTGTGCAGTATCTTAGGGAGAAAGGTTATTTCCACTCCACCTGGTGGGAATACAAAGGTAGCTTTCCGATTCTGAACAGATTAGACAATTCCCCCCAGACCAGCATGTGGAAGCCTGCATATTTATACCAAAGCAACAGTAATTGTACCCAAGCGTGTATTCAAGTTTGTGTCAAGCAAAAAGGACCACAGCCATGTAGGTTATAGTCTAGAAAGCGTGTTTATCCCAGAGCTGTTTGTAAAACTTACGTTTTAGAGATTAACAATGTGTCTAAAGACAAAAGGACTTTCTTTATCATCCAATTTATCTCAAGATATTTAGCATTAAATATAAAACCTGACCTAACAAGTTAAAATCCTACCCCTGGGCATGTGCTAGCTTTAGAAATCCTCTGTGTTAGTGACAGCATGAAATTGAAGGAAGGCTCAGACATCAGCTTTGTCGTGTTGAATAGTGTTGAATAGCGTAGGGTATCTGGAATGATTTTATGATTAGATTACAGAATTTAAACAGTGTAACAAGAATCTGTCATTTTGTAATCTGTTACTCGAAAAAGGCAAACTCCTAAAATCAATCATTAATTTTTCCAGAGATGGTAACTATTGGGTCATCAGAAAAACCATGACGCAGTTTTGTATAGAAAAACATAGAAAAATACATCATGACTTTTTCAACAAACTAGTAGTTGTTTTAAAAAGAAAAAAGAACTTTAAGGAAAGTCAAATGATCAAAACAGTGAATGATTTTGTTTGCTTCCTTTCTTTCCTATGGGAAACTTTCTCCTTACCCGATTAAGTTCCTTGAAGACAGCGTGGTGCAGGGAGGAGTCTGCCTGGGCACTGAGCCGCTGCCAGTCTGTTCTGCATTGCTCTTGACTAAATCTTTAAGACGTGATTCATCTCTAAAGCATGAAGATTAGCTTATGTAGTTGTTTATCTAAATTGTCATGATTCCCTTCTTGAACAAATTCAGAAGTAGATGACTAAAATTTTAAATAACTATTTTCAGGCACAAAAACAGGGCTGGTAATCAGAATCTTCGCTGTAAGAAAATTAAAACAATATACTGAGTTTCTTTTCTTTTGAACTTTTCCTTCATATTTTAAAGATGCTCTTTCCTCCATTGCTTTCTTTAGCCATCTTATAAATATCTCTCATCCAAAATGACCCATAAATTTCAGGGGTAGCTCTGTAGGGAAGGAAAATACCTTTACCTCACCCATCCTGGGTTTCAGGAAAGACAGATTAACAAGGTTAAAGATTACAAATGTATTTAATGCCAGTTTTACATGTCAAGAAGCCTTTACAAGGAAATGAAGATCCAAAGAAACGGTCAATTTTTTTTTTTTTTTGAGCGGTTTTTGCTGTAGGGCATGTGCGCACGCCAGAAAGACAGAGAGAGACAGAGAGACAGAAAGCGAGAAATCACCCCCTGAGGGGATGGCCATGCTGCAATCCCTTCTCCTCCATTCTCCTCTTGGGATCTTGGGGCACGCATGCACACGCGCCCGGCGTGAGTTTAAGCCACCAGGTCCGGGACTCGAACCGTGGTCGACTATGTGGGAGTCCAGCAACATAGCCATTACGCTAACTGCTGGTCCCAAAACTTGTATATTTTTGTACTAGATTTGATGAAGAGCTGATAGTCATGGAAGAAGAAATATGATTGGACAAAGGATGTGACTGAATGTTAATTAACGAGATGGAACTTAGCAAGGTGCAGTGCCTGCCTGACTCTTAAGTATTCCTTTCCTCTGGGTATAGAGAGGGCACTTCTCACATGAGGGTCTTATGACCTACTTCAGGAGAAGATTAGAATGTTCTTGCAGGACCAAGAGATGCCTTAATGGTCATGTCACTGGACTCCCATGTATTTGATTGTGGTTTGAGTTCCGGACTTGGCGGCTTAAAATTCATGCCAGGTGCGTGTGTGTGCCCAAAATCCCAAGAAGAGAGTGGAGGAGACGGGATCGCGACATGGTCATCCCCCCCACCCCGGGCGGGGATGGGGGGCGTGATTTCTCACTTTCTGTCTCTCTGGCTAGCACACGTGCCCGATAGCAAAAATCTCTCAAAAAAAGAAAAGAGAATATTTGCTAAGTTTTATGATCTGCTGAAGGGCAGGGTAGGGGGGAGTACAGGTGAGCATGACTATACTTTTGCCATTTTCTTATATACCAACCTGCCATTTTTGGGCATACCATGCCCTGAGCCTCATCATTTACATCTAGAAACAAATAGAAAATTGGTGATGCTGTTCTGATCTGGAAATCATCTTCTTCTTTTATTATTATTAGTTAGTATTTTGTGTTTTTATTGAAGAACTTTTTTTTAATTGTTTGTGTATGTGTGTGTGTGTATTTTTCCAATTTGACCAGAGAGAGAGGAAGTGAGAAAGCAAGCTACCAGGTCCGACACTCAAACCCTGGTCAGCCATATGGGAGTCCTGCACCTTAACCACCATGCCACCTGCTGGCGCCAGTGTTTTGTGTTCTTTATTCATGATAGAACATGTGTGCACGCACATGAAAGTGATGGAGAGGAAGAGAGAGCACCCTCCACAGAGCCTAATCCTGCTGTGATCCCCTTCCTTCAGTTTCCTAGCCCACTGGATCTTGGGGAATCACGTACAGCTTGACATGCTTCAGGCTTATTTGTCGGTGTATTCAAAACACGGTAGTGGCCACGCAGGGTGCAGCTCCTCTTAAGCAGCATTTGCTGTGCCATGAAGCTGACTTTGTGGATCTTAGTTGCTGTTATTATTTTTAAAGTTGCTTTATGGCCGGCAAAGTTAAAAGAGAATCGTAAATTTATTCTTATTTTAAAGTGCAGGGTTATTGTGGTGTCTGTGGTGCAGCATCACCTCTTCAACTGTTTGTAAAGCTACATAGGAAAGACCCTCATTGGCTTTTGGCAGGTTAAATTTGTCCAGGCAGTTTCAAAGCCCATCTGGAAGCGGCACAGTGCAAGTTGTGCCTTTTACCATATTCCCAGTTGGTAATTTTACCAAAAAGAAAAATCATATTTTGTGGTGTGTGTGTGTGTGTGTGTGTGTGGACAGCCTTTTACCATATTCCCAGTTGGTAATTTTACCAGAAAGAAAAATCATATTTTGTGGTGTGTGTGTGTGTGTGTGTGTGTGTGACAGAATAAGGAGCGCCAGCACATTCTGCATTTGTAAGTGATCCATTAATTTTTTTCTTCCACAAATTGTTTTCTCAACAATGCTCCCCGATTAAAAGAAATTTCTAGTCCCCTCCCAGTTATTTCCTGAACTACTCTTTCTCCCAAGCACAAGCTCATGGAAGGATTAGCATCTGGGCGGAGCCACTTTCTGTTCTTTATGAATGATAAGACCTGCTCTGCACAGAACAGGGATTTTACAAAACGAGGCGAAATGATGGCCACACTTTGTGTCTTGCTCTCTTTCTCTCTCTCTTTCTCCGGAGCCTTTGCGGGCTTCTGAGGTTGACATGTGCCATTCCCACCCAAGCACAGACCCTGGCCTTCTCCTCTCCCTCATTCCAGTCTCTTCTCTCCGGTTCCTTCCTCCGGAGCCTGTTGGCCTGAAGGCTCTGAGTTCTGGGCCAGTCCGTGTCTGACTCCCCGTTACTCCCCCAGGGATCTCTTCCTGTTCACACTTGCTGTCATTCCTTGTTGCAGTTCATTTTCCAGGCAAGTGCCCCTACCTAAAACTCCCAGGGCTGCTTCCGTATTCTAAGAGAGAACTTCACATTAAACTGTAATTCTTTTGTTTTTACCATTCTTCCTAGTGAGTTGTGAGATGCTTCAGGGTAGGACTCAGATCTTACTCTTCAGTGAATCCCTATTTTCAGGCATTTTAACTCCAACTAATATACTATTTTCTAAAAATAAACGTAGCCCTCTTCTCAACTTTGGTAATTTTAAAATCGATGTGATACTTTTACCTAATTGGTTCCTTATATTACAGTTTTGTCAGTTTATGTAATATTCTTTGGCATTTTTTTCTTCTCTAATATCGGATCTAGTCTAAGATCAGGTGTAGTATCTGATTCCAAACTCTGGATTTTAGCAATTATATTTTAGGGTTAAAAAAAAGGCATGCTTGGGGACCAGCAGTTAGCATAATGGCTATGTTGCTGGACTCCTACGTGTTCGACCACAGTTCGCGTCCCGGACCCGGTGGCTTAAAACTCACGCCGGACGCGTGTGCATGCGTGCCCAAGATCCCGAGAGGAGAATGGAGGAGAAGGGATTGCAGCGTGACCATCCCCCCGGGGGGTGATTTCTCGCTTTCTGTCTCTCTGTCTCTCTCTGTCTGTCTGGCGAGCGCATGTGCCCTATAGCAAAAACGTCTCCAAAAAAAAAAAAAAAAAAGGCATGCTTTATTTTTGGAAACAGGTGCAAAACCTAGTCAAAGTAAATTAGTAATCATACTGGAGCAAATTCTGCATTATGGTTTCCATATTGTTTGCTTGTTTCTTTATGATTAAATGTATTTATAGTTCTCTGTCCTCATAACAGACACTTGAGACAGACATGGCACATGTGATTTCCGTTTTGTGTACAAGAGGACCATGGTTTAGGAGACTGCCACTCACCAAAGCTCACACCTGGCTTCTCCAATTTTGGATTTTGTGCTATTTCCACAAGGCTGGGTACCCTAATCAGCTTGTTAATTAGAACTCAGTATTGCGTGTTTGGTAGGAATTGGTTTATGCACCATTCCAGAATAATAAACATTTACGCTCCAGATTTTTAATGATCTGAGACAGCAGAGAAGTATATAAAAAGGTTAACCTCTTGAGCATTTAATTCTGTAAGAGAGGGGATGGAGGGAAATCTCTATCTGCAGAGATAATAGCAGCTTAAGGGTATCTTAGATGGGATGCTTCCCAGGACTCTTGGAGACTTAGAGCTGGTGGTGTCTCATAAGCAGTTTATATCATTCCAAGTCATGGAATGTTTCTGTTGCATAAATAGAACATTTGACAGAAGCTTAGAAACCCTTGCTGTTGCAGGGTAAGTGCTGTACAAATACTGAAGATGCCAATTGTCTGTATAATTTTCCCCCAACAGTTTTGTATGAAAATTTAAAACATACAGAAATGTTGGGAGTACTATGTAGTAATGATCTATGTTTCTCCTCCACTGCCACCTCTGCCTTATTGCCCCCCCAATCTGTTGAGTCATCAGAAAACTCATGATGTATTTTTCTGTTTTTCTCTCCAAAAATGTGTTATGACTTTTCTAATGACTCAATAGATTCTTCAGTTGTTAACATCTTTATACATTCATTTTATCACACGTTATCTAGGCTATCTTTAATACATTATGTTAATATAGTCATTAAGCATCTTCAATTTTAAATGGAAGGTACCCTGCAGTCTTTTTGTGGCTAAGTTCTCTTATTTCTCAGAATCCTTTTCAACCTTGGGAACATGGGTCAGAGCTGACAGTAGAGGCCTTGATTCTCATGCTCACATCACCTGAAAACCCACCACATGTGCCAGGCTTCACATTATATGCACTCATTTAGATCTCATGGACCCCTTGGAATTGTCGACATGGAGATATAAAAATGACCACTGCCATAGCCTAGTGGTTAAGGGTCTGGATCCCACAAGGCTGACTGTGGTTTCACTCCTGGTCCTGGTGGCTTGAAAAACATATCAGGCGGGTATGCACACGTGCCCAAAAGATGGCTAGGTGGAGGAAAAGGGACTAGTGTGACCATGCCCCATTGGTAAGTGCTTTTTCAGAGTCTCCCACCATCTGGTGAGTGTAGGTAAAAAAAAAAAATACTTCCCCTCTTTTTAAAGTTTCTTTCGTGTGTGAGAGAGACATAGAGTTGAAAGGCAGTACCCCCAACAGGATCTTAATGCCACGATCCACCCGCAGCCTCAGCCAGCCCCACATCATGGGCATGTGTGCACCTAGCATATTCAGAGTGGTCACTGGATACAAATCTGGGTCCTTCCTAGGTGGGTCAGCCTCACTGAGCATTGTGTTACCATTATGGCACTGGCCATCTCCTTCCAACTCTTTTTTTTTTTTTAACAGATTTTAAAAATGGTCCTATAATGAGTTTTGGTAGAACATACGTATATTTTGGCATGTCCTTAGGAGTTGGAGGCAGTGAGCTTGGCAGACTGTGGTACGTTTGGTAGTATAATTATCTAGCATCTTTTCTTCTCACTGGACATACTATTTTCCGTGTTAGAGCATTCAATGAATTCAAGTTCCTAGGAATAGAAAATAAAGTTAAGGACCAGCAGTTGGCGTAATGGCTATGTCACTAGACTCCCATGTAGTAGACCGCGGTTCAAGTCCCAGACCCGGTGGCTTAAAACTCACACTGGACACATGTGTGTGTGTGCTCAAGATCCCAAGAAGAGAATGGAGCAGAATGGATTGTGGCGTGGCCATCTCCCCTGGGGGGTGATTTCTCGCTTTCTGTCTCTCTGTCTCTGTCTTTCTGGCAAGCACATGCGCCCTATAGCAAAAACCTCTCCAAAAAAAAAAAAAAAGAAAGAAAATAAAGTTAGATAGTAAGTGTAAAAGTCCCCAAGTTAATTATGGAGCCGTTGTATAATATCTGCCCTAAGTCATTATATTGCCTTTCCAAGATTCCTAAACTCTGTTTATCGTTATTTTTCCTCTTTTAAAAATAAAGGCAATGACTTATTAAAGAGATTGTAATGAGGCATAGAAGAGTTGCTTTAATGCTTAGTAATTTAAAGTTAAATCGTGTAGCACTGTTGAAGGTTAAGGAAGTTGTTTGAATACTTTTAGGTAATAAGGGAGATAATTATAAGTTTTAACCCAAGGTCAAGATAAATATAAATCTGGAGGAATAAAAAGAAGACTAGTTTCACATTAGTAGGACATTTTGGAAGGCTTAATACCTGATATGAAATGAATGTCAATTCTGTATATTAAATGTGCTAACAGCGTGTCTCTTAGGGGAAGAGCACAGCTAATTCTTAAAAGTAAGTGGCCCCTTCTCTAAGAATTAAGGCTTGCCAAAGGAAAGCTGAAATCGACTTCTGCCAGAACTAGGGGCCTGGGAGATTCCTGTGATTCTTTTCCACTTCACTTGCATCTTTGTAAAATCAAAAAACAAAATGAAATGGACTTTCAGAAAGATGTCAAAAGGACATGGCAGACTCAGTTGGATTACTCAGAATTTCTTTCTTGCACTTCTTTTTTTTTGAAATTACAATAGTCATTCAAAAGCAGGTTGAGAGGAGAGGAGCAGGGAGGGACTACTGCGTGTGGTTGCTAGGACCAAGGTTGGTTTGGCATAATTCTGACCTTCTGGGGAGTACTGATGATTTTGATGGGGGAATGTTCTGAAGAATGATTTAGCCTTTGACTTTAGGGCTTGAACAAGAGAGCTTATGTCTGAATCAAGTTAATGCCAGAAATGTTGTCTTTTCTTCCACGTTCCCTGTGTCAGGGGGTACATTTGTAGCTTGAATGATTTTCTCTGTAACTGAAGCACGTGTTGGCTTTACTGTGGTGCTTTTGTGTTTCCCCCAAATCCCCTATGTGAAGAGTAGAGCACCAGGAGTAGAGAAATAATATGTTATCAGAAACTTGTATTTATATATCTATTTATTGACGTTTTTGCCATAGGATGTGTGCGCTATTCAAAAACAAATTGCTTCACATTAAAAATTAATATATGATAAAAGAGCCTTTGCAAATCAAAGTGGAATGAAAGGGAAGTTTGTCTTATACAGAGTTAGAGCTTCACCTCACAAAATAAATTCAGATGACCTAAAGAATTAAATATGGGTTAAGCCAGCAGTTAACCTCTATAGATCATATAAACCATTCTTTTAGGAATGGTCATTATGAAGAATAGATGTCAATATGGAAAAATACTTAATGGTGCCAAATGATATAAAATATGGATTGAAGGGAAAGATGAAATGACTGGCATGCTTTATTGCTGCTGATTTTTCTTAAAGAATTATTTATTCAATTGTAATCATTATTATTACTATTTTAAATTTTATCAGGGTGAGAGAGGGAAAGTGAGAAAGCAAGCTTCCAGGTCCAGGACTTGAACCGTGGTCAGCCATGTGGGAGTCCACCACCTTAACCACCATGCCACCTTCCAGCCCCATATTGCTGATGATTTTGGGAGGGTCAGGTGTAGATACAATCATAAACAACACAACAGTGGACCATATGTACAACAGTGGGGCAATAGACTGTACCATATAGCCTAGGCGTGTAGTGGTCTGTACCCGCTATGTTTGTGTGATGTTTGTACGAGGAAATCATCTAACATTGCACTTCCCAGAACCTATCTTTTGTTTTCAGCTTTTCAAGATTTATGATGCCCTTGGAGTACTTGTTTGAAGAAAAATATTTACTTCTTACGAATACATAAACTGGGAAAAGAGGAAGGGGAGAAGGTAAAAAGGAGGGAGAGGCAGATATTTTTGACAAGGTCTCACCATGTCATGATCTTTCCTCTCCCATCCTAGTTAGCCAGGACCACAGGTGGTTGCCACCGCACCCAGTCCATATCTAGGTTGGGTAAAATCCATACCCAGGCCTCTCATGTAGCCTCAGCCATTACACAGTAACACCCTCGCACTTAGGCCACTGCAGCTGGGCCTATAATATACCAAAGGACTTCAACAAGTTCATGAAATTAAAGTACAAGTTTATTTTGGTGCAGAGAATTTTGAAATCCATACGTAGTTTTTATGTATAAATTACTTGGATGTTAATCCACCCAAGTAGGGATGATTTCAAGAGAGATTTATTCTCGGGACCAGCAGTTAGCGTAATGGCTATGTCGCTGGACTCCCATGTAGTCGACCGCGGTTCGCATCCCGGCCCCGGTGGCTTAAACTCACGCCGGGCGCATGTGCGTGCATGCCCAAGATCCCGAGAGGAGAACGGAGGAGAAGGGATTGCGGCGTGGCCATCCCCCCTGGGGGGTGATTTCTTGCTTTCTATCTCTCTGTCTCTCTGTGTCTGTCTGGCGAACGCACGCGCCCTATAGCAAAAACCTCTCCAAAAAAAAAGAGAGATTTATTCTGATTGAAAGATTGATCACGATGAAGGGAACATCAAGTAGGAAAATGCTGACCTGTAATGGGAACAAGAAAAATTAGTGCTGCTCATTGCATTCCTCACGCTAACTCATCAGAGTTATATTTTCCATTTCCTATACTTTGGAGGAGATTGTTTCCACAAAGTGCATTTCTGACTGTTACAAAGATCTACACATAACCCGAAATAATCACGCCAAAGAGTCATAAGTACTGACCAACTTTACCACCCCGTCCTTCTCCTTGAAAATCACAGGCCTTCCTGAGCACTCTCAGTGATTCTGACTAGATGAACAGAGAGAAAGGATCTTGTCATTCATTGATCTCCCCATTAGGCAAAAGTTTTACTGTCACTGGTAACTAAAACATTAACCAGAACGGCTCACAAGGGGAAAAATGATTTTCCTTTTACTTCTGAACTGCATATTTGATAGAGACCCCAGTAAGCAGCAATAAGTAAAAGAAGAAGCTGGAATGAGTAAAAGACATATTTGGGTAGTACACAAGCTAATGATCCCAGGAGGCCTACAGTGTGCTAGTTGCTCTGCCATAGAACAGAGAGCATTCCAGGTTCTCGGCCTGTTGTGTGGCTTACTGTCAGGTGGCTTAAGTACCTGGAGCATTAGATTTCTTCAGTCCTGCATCATTTAGTAACATCCGTGGATAAATTCTGCATAGTTCATAAAATCAAAGTGGAATTATATTTCTGATTTCCAGTCAAAAGGAGTTTATTTTTAAAGCCCAGATTGCTCAATTATTGGTAGTATAGGGGAGAAATATCTTAACCTAGGGACCAACAGGTAGCATGGTGGTTAAGGGTGGTGGATTCCCATGTAGCCGACCGTGGTTCAAGTCCTAGACCTGGCAGCTTGCCTTTTCACTTTCTCTCTCTCTCTTTCTCTCTCTCTCTCTCTCTCTCTCTCACTGCGTCCCTCTCTGGTCAAATTAAAAATAGATGGGGCGTGGTAGCGCCCGCCCTATGGCAAAATAGATGAATGAGTAAAGTTAAATAAAATAATTCTTTTAAAAAATAATCTTAACCTATTGTATTCAGTTCTCATTTGTGTAGGTTTTTTGGAGGAAAGGACTGTTGTGTCATAGGTAGTTGGAATTCAGAGCCCCCCCTCACTACCTAATTTTATCTAAATGTATTTATTTCATCCTTCCCTAAATGTGCGGCCCAAAAATTACTTAATAATTGCCACGTTGGGCTAGCATGCGTTTTTTCTTATGACTCTGCTATCGAAGACCTTCTTTATTATCAAGGAGTGCTCAGAATAATGACCTAAAATCCAGAGAGAAAGAGTAGCCAGGAGGGGTGAAGAGAAGCCCTAATTCGTTTCACAGCCCTGGGACTTTGTAACCTTGAGGATGGAACAAGTCATTGCCCATTTTATTGAGGTCATGATTAGCAGTAAAATATTATAATGCAGGCAGATTATTATGATACAGCTGATTAGCAATAAAGAGCAGTGCTTTAATATACAAATTAATTAGATTTAAAAATTTTGGCATTGGGGATTAATAAAGCCTGTATTGAAGGCTTCCACTGAAGACATTTTTTTTTTTTTAATTTTTTTAAAAGTTTGCTATAGGGTGTGTGCATTTGCCAGAGAGAGAGAGGGAAAGTGAGAAAGCATCCCAGGGCAGTGGCCACACCACAGTCCCTTCTCCATTCTCCTTCATTTGGGCACATACGCACACATGCCCAGCATGTTTCTCACACCACTGGATCTGGGGCTCGACCTGCAGTCAGCCATGTGGGAACCAGCCACCTTAACCACCATGCCACCTGCTGGGCCCCTTAAGACAGCCTTAGGCCAACTTTTGGTCAGATGAGGTCCAGAAAGCTGAAAACTGAGATCAGAAATGTGACTGAGTTATTCTTTGACTCCCAGTACAGATGAGGCCCTTTGGAACTTCATGGTCCTTCCTGTAAACTTTCTCAACTACTAGGAAATGAAGTTTCTCCAGTAGTTGTATATTAGAGGCAATTACAGATGCCAAGTTGTAAACACGCAGACATACAGGGATGGCCGTTCTCTCCCTGCAGTTGTTCCTGGGCTGGAGCCTGTAAGTCCTCAGGAGGTTTTCCTCTGAGAAATAGATATTGCTACTTGAGTAAACCCAAAGGCTGTAATAAGGCTCTATAGAGACATGTAGATAAACTGATTTTTCTTTTCTTGTAGAATTTTTTAACATTGCTTGAACCTTTTGGATATATGATATACAAGAGCTCTTTTTAAAGTTCATGGAAAAAAAAAACCTATGCATGGATTTCAAAAAATCTTTTGTTACAGAATAAAGTCATACTTTAATTCCATTTTCCCAGACTTTCTGAAAGTCCTCTCATGTTGTGCAAAGCTGTGTGTTGAGCCTAAAGACTTGGTGAATTGAGTTGAACTTCTAGAAGTTGCTGCCAGGTGGTGTCTAATTGAGGTGTGGCAGGTGTGAAGAGAACCTGTAAAACCTTCTGCAGATGCTGCCATCCAGGGTGAACTGCGAGGAGTGACACTCCTCATGGGCTCTGTGATGCGTGGCCAAGGTTCCAGTGCCCTGGTCTCTAGGGAAATGGTGATGGTCCAGGAAGGAGAGGTGCTGTATAGGGTATTTGATCATGTTTTTCAGTGCTGGAGAAGAAGGCCGTTGAAACTTCAGTGCATGTTTATTCTATTTAAGTCCTTCACATACTAGATATGCTTGGGTCAAGCAAAAAGAAATTAAACTGCTATAACATATCATTTCCACACTTTTTTTTTTTTTTTTTTTGAGAGGTGCTATAGTGCGCTCGCCAAGTAGAGACAGAAAGCGAGAAATCAGGGGGGATGGTCACGCCGCAATATTCTCCTCTCGGGATCTTGGGCACGCACGCACACGCGCCCGGCGTGAGTTGTAAGCCACCGGGTCTAGGACGCAAACCGCGGTCGACTACGTGGGAGTCCAGCGACATAGCCATTACGCTAACTGCTGGTTCCCCACACTTTTATGATGTGAAGTATGGAACCTATTCAGAGGCCACATTTTGTGGAAGCCACATCTATGGAGAAGATTCTCACTTACTTCCGGTCCCACGTCAGTGATCTCTTTCCTGTGCCGTGTTGACTATTTGTTTGGAAGATCATATGTGTTCTGTTGCTGTGAGAATAACGGGTGTCTCCTGCACACTGTTCTCTGTTTTCCCCACACGTCAGCCTTGGAGACGTCCATCAGAAGGAGGGGATTTGGTTCTCACATCAGAAATTTCAATCCAGAAACAAACCCAGATCTGCCTTTGTCTACTACTTAGGCTGAATTAAGCTGAGTTTTCCTTGCAAATTAGCCTCATTCTCCAAAGGAAGGCTTCCAGGCTTTGCCAGAGCTGTGGCTTAAACCTCTAGAAATGAGAAGGGATAACACGGCCTCTCCTTTCCTCTCTGTTCCTCGGCCTCAGACACACCTGTTTGTAAGAATCCAAGGGGAAGGGTAATGAAAAATTGTTGTACATTCATACAGGTGTAAAATGATTGATTATTTGTGGTTATCTTTCTGACCCCCTTCTTGGGCTTTTTTATTTTCCTGTATCATAAATTTTTTAGCTATTAAAAAAAAAACCAGATTGAATAGCACGATTTTAGTAATATGTCCAGCTCAAAAGTGAGGAAATGGAGAAAAATCAAGACTTGTTTGTTTATAGTCAGAAAGCAATTTTATTTTTTAATGGATTTTTTTTTTTCATTTTTAAAGTTTATTTTTTCAGGGGAGAGCACACACGGGGGTGGGGGAAGAAAGAGAGGGGAAGGCACCCTCATGGCACCCTCTTCATGCCTTCCTTAATCCTTCCAGCTAGTCAGACTCTTGAGTACACCCGGATTGTTTCAGATCAACTTGGACTCGGAACCTGCAGGCAGCCATGTGGCTTTTAGCACTGTAGGTCAGTATGCTACTACCTGTGCTATTGAGGCTGGGTCGCAAAGTCATTCTTAATAAGTAGAATTGCAGACTCTTCTGGTTGGAGGAAGATCTTAAAGGTAGGCTATACCCAGCCATTTGTCTAATGTGTAAACCTCCTCTCTGTAGCTCTCCGGCCAGACGGGCAGTAAGTCTGTGTTTGGACATCCTGGAGATACCCCTTAAGGTGCTGTGTTTTGTTTTTGGGCAGTTCTGAGCATTATAAAAGTCTTCTTTGTGTTGGGCTGAAGCTTGTTCCCTGTGTAGTTGTTCCCCTTAGGATCATGTAATACAAGTCGTCTTCCTCTTCCAAAAGACAGCCCTTCAAATGAGGTGGTCCTCTCTTTCTACTTCCTTTGGCCACTGTTAAGGAGTCTGTTGATCATTCACTGAATTTGTTCCATCTTATATATATAGCACTTTTACAAGGAGGAGTGTAGAACCTGATTCTCCCAGTGTAGTTTAATCAGTACCTATTACCCCTATTTTCTCAGTGACTTAATTTTGTTAAGCCACCCAAAACTTGTGTTACTATTGTGTTTGACTGATTCAAGCTTACTACAAAGTGAATCCAAATACTAACTATTTTCAAATAAAGAAAAGAAGAACCAAGGCATGTTAGCCTTGGATTTTTAAAACTCCTTAATGTTGGGCCATACCTGTGACCTGAAAGTTAATGTCGTTGGATCCCACATGGCCAACTTCGTAGTTCAAGTCCTTAACCCAGCAACTGAGAAACACACCAAGCATGTGCCTGTCTCTGTGTCCCCAAATTCCCACAATCTAGACAGGATGGAGAAACGGAGAATGGGATTTGCAGCATGACCATTCCCCAATGGGTGGATGCTCTCTCCCTTCCCTTCTTTCTTATCTCTCTTATGAGTATACACATACACTGGCAAAATTAAACAGATGAAACAAACAAACAAAACACTAACGTTTTAAGTGTAGAGCTTTATGATTGGCGCTATTATAGTTTCAAACAAAAAAAAATGTTAACTTATCATTTCAGCTTGTTAAGCTTCAGAGATTCATAGTCTGTTGTTGAGTTAGTTTATCCTATGAGAATTCATAGGACTTTATGGTACCTTTATTGGAGCTTTTACTATTATACATCACATTAGAGTTTTTTATCTCTGTCCTTTCTTTCAGTTTTGAGTTCCAGTAGAATACCAATCCTGTCTTATCATATTTGTCTTCTTTCTCTATTTAGCTCACAGTAAGTGCTTAATACATTTTTATTGAATGAAAGTCAAGAATACTTGATCTCACAAATTCTTCAAATTAATAAATGTTAATGAATAAAAGAATTGAAGAGGACAATGCCCGGATGCCGTTTTGCATACCACCAGAAGTGTCCCCAGAGCTGAGTATTGATCAATGCTTTTTTAAGATAAGCTTCATTCGTCATGAAATCACTGAATTCTATAGCCATTTCATTACAGTGTTACATATATATTCCTAAAAAACACTGTGCTACTATGTACAACAGTAAATTAAAAACCGTTGGGCTCATGGGGCAACTGAAATTAGGGACACAAAAATGTCATCACTGACAGATTAAAAAATAAAAAAGAACCCAGGAAGAACAGTAGCTTAACTTTACACATTAAATGATAAATGCAAAAGTGCTACCGTAATTACAGCATTCACCATGAGCAAAGCCTGAAGTTTGCCTATAGAAGTGGACATTGGAAGGAGTGCAGTGTGAGTTCCTGGGAAGTGATGGAAGGAGTATCTGAGGTCGGAGGGAAAGTTGTAACACCAGCTGTGGATGGGATGATTCATAATGCATACGGTGACCTGAGGTGATGGCGGATGTTTCGAGGTGTGTACATATGGTGTCTTCCTGTGGGCTGGTTCAGTTTCTGTGTTTCACCTGCAGACAAAATTATGCGTAAGCAAACACTGCATTCACGTTGGGCAAACTCACATTTCAAAACAAGCATAACAAGCAGCCCGTTTCTTCATTCTTTCACCCGCTTGACTAGTAAAACATCTTTTGTGTTCTTGCAGCATCTTGGGCACTGGGAATATAAGGATATATAAATTATACTGACCACTCACTCTCAGAAAACTCATAGTCTTAAAGACTAGTTGATTTATGCTAGGAGGAATGAAGATAAATGTTAAAGAGACAGACTTGGCTGAACTAGCCATTTTCCAAAGTCCCTTCCAGCCAGAAGAATATTTCATAAGTCTGGTCCCTAGTTGTACTGAGTAGATTTTTCTAAAGTCTGAGAGCTAGAGTTTGAATAGTTCCTACTTTCCAACCCATGTCTACCTATTCAAGAAATGGTTTATTTAGGAATGGCACAGAGGAGAGACTTGCATTTTAACCATCAAGTATCTGGGTTATAAATGAAATGTCACCAGGGCCCAGTGGTGCTGCAGGGCAGGGGTAAGGCAGCACTCTGCTATGCTGGACCCACATGGGAGGGTCTCAGGTCTGCACCCCCGGCCGGGCTCTCCTGTGCAGGCCAGCCCATGATCTGGGGTGGCCAAGGGAGGAGGCGGATTGTAGTATGAAAACCCCATTACCAATCCTATTGTTCTGCCATTCTCTCACACAATAAATAGACAACTTTTTAAAATAATAACAGTTCACCTTGTGTCACTTACAAGTATGTAATTTGATGTCATCCTTCATTGAAAATAAACGAATGTGCCAGAAGCAGCACAGGCTCTTGGAACTGGAAGGAAACCCAAAACTCAGGTTGCTCAGCCTTCTCTGTGATTCAGATAAAGAAACCAAGGTGCAAGGTGAAGTGGTTTACTCAGGCACTTGTCTAGTGGTAAAGCGAGAACTAGAATCCAGTTAATTTTAGAACTCTATGTTGCCTCTAAAAATAGTGTCATAGGAGGATATAGACCTGTTCATGGAGCCAGCAGGTGGCATGGTGGTTGAAGCACTGGACTCCCACATGGCCGATTGCAGTTTGAGTCCAGAACCTGATGACTTGCTTTCTCATTTTCTCTGTGTATCTCTCTGGTAAGCACATGTGCCCTATAGGGAATGAAAAATTATTAATAATAGGGGCCAGCAGTTAGCATAATGGCTATGTTGCTGGACTCCCATGTAATCGACCGCAGTTCGCGTCCCGGACCCAGTGGCTTAAAACTCACGCCGGGCGCGTGTGCGTGCGTGCCCAAGATCCCGAGAGGAGAATGGAGGAGAAGGGATTGTGGCGTGGCCATCCCCCCTGGGGGGTGATTTCTCACTTTCTGTCTCTCCATCTTTCTCTGTCTTTCTGGCAAGCGCACGTGCCCTATAGCAAAAAAACCTCTCCCCCCCAAAAAAAATTAATAATAAATAAAATAATTATTTTTTAAAAGACATATTCATTTAGGGAAAAGTCTGAACTCATATTATTTCAACTTTCCAGTCTATTTAGTAAGCGAAGTTCACCACTCCAGTTACTATTCATAGTAAGCTCCCAATTGTTCTGTTTTTGTTTCTTTACTAAAATCTGGTACTACACAAACTCACCAAAGCAGCTCTTTCTCAGACTGTGTGCTTTGAGTGGACAGACAAATGTGTTTCTTTCTACCCAAAAAGATTTCATCATTTGCATGAATTGATCTGAAGTTATGAGGGGAAACATCCCTGGTTATACTTGTGGGATTTGTGGTGCATTCCAGAGGATTAAGATTTCATTGCCTCTAGGTAGGGCATGCTTTTTTTTTTTCCAATATGTGGGTTTTATTTTATTTGTTCATGTCTCCACCCTCAATGTTGACCAATTGGAAAATGTGTACCTGAAGTACCTTTTTTCTTGTGTGAATTTTTGAAGTTTGTTTATTTCTTCCATGAGAGACAGAGACGAGAAACAGAGAGACTGGGCACTCCCAGCATGTGTATTTAGGCCTGCACCCAGCGTGTTCAAAGAGGTCCCTGGGTATGCACCATGTAGGTCTAAAATCCTAAGAGGAGAACGGAGTAGAAGGGATCATGGCGTGGCCATCCCCCGGGACATGATTTCTTACTTTCTCTGTCTCTCTCTCTTTTTGTCTCTCTTTGACAAGCACACACACTCTTAGCAAAAACTGAAGAATAAAAAATGGATTCCTGCAGATGGCATGGCGGTTATGTCACTGGACTGGCACATGGGCGACTGCGGTTTAGTGGCTTGAAACTCAGGCTGGCAGCATGTGTGTGCATGCCCAAGACCCCAGGAGGAGAATAGATGTGAAAGAGATTGTGGTGTGGCCATCCCCCAGGGGGTGATTTCTTAGTTTCCCTTTCACTGTCTCTGTCTTACTCTTTTTCCAGCAAGTGCACGTACTCCTAAAGCAAAAACTTCTTAAAAAGAAAAAAAATAATGAAAGGATTCCTTGGGACCACACAGTGGTGCAGTGGTAACACACCTGGACCCACCTGGGCAGGACCTAAGATGGCCCCAGGTTCCTGAGGCCTCCCTGAACACACTGGGCACGTGCACGTGTGCCTGGGTTCCAGGTGGTTGACCGTGGAGGTAGATCGTGGCATGAATACCCTGTTGGGAATCTTTCTCTCTCTGCCCCTTTTCTCATGGGAGAAATAAGTGAATAGTGAATAAACTTTTTTTAAAAAAAGGGTATTTCAGAATGAATGACTAGGCCATATGGCTGTGGGGAGGGAGATGTGCCTCTCTGTTCAGTGACCCTCGGAAGCCGCTGAGGTCATGGGCAAGCGCATGCCCAGTGTGAGAATATGAGCTTTGTTTGAGGTGCCTTCTCCTGTCTTTAAGGTCAGGCTTTCAGAATGCCCTTCAGTTCTGATTTAGGATTCAAAGCCTGCCTCTGTGCCTTGCCAAGGAGGAAATGCGAGGCATGTTTAAGTTAAATGAGCCGAAGTGGCTTTTGTGAACATGGGGAGTAGCCAGTGACCGTTGGGTTCCGCAGGCTGCTCGGTGTGTGCTGTTGTTGGCCCCGACTGGTGCGGCTCAGTACAGTAGAGGAGCTGAAGAGAGATGACATATCTGAAGAAAGAAGAGCAACAAGAACTCTGAGACCCTGTCATTTAGCCTCTGACAGTTTCTGCGTGTCTTCCTGCAGTTGAAGTGTTTGACTGACATATGTGAACTGTCACTTGACAGTAAGCTTCAGTCTGCAGAGAAAGGCTTTTCTCCTGCAGGAGGAGCTTCTACCTTGGACTGAATCAGGATTGCATATTTAAATGGTGCTTATGTGCTTAGGGTCAGGTGAAAGAGCTGAGGACACTAGAGCATCTTGCAGGATTATCCTTCTAAGTGTTCTTGAGTTGTGGCCCAGCCTCTCTCCCTATCATTTAATCATCCCTTGAGATCCGTTGCAGTGGTGCTGATCAGGTTCTCCTCAGGAAAGGTGGGGATTTCAGTATTAATTTCTAATATTATTATTATTTTACAGCTTTAAAAAAATGGACTCTATCCTCTGCATTAAAAAAAAAAAAGAGAGAGAGAGAGAGAAAGAGTGCTTGCAAAAGAGAAAGAGAAAGCACCCTCAACAGTCTTGTCACAGGATGATCTCCCTCCTCAGGATCTTGAGTGCTTGTATACATGCCTGGCATATTCTTAGGCCAGTCCAGGGATCTGAACCCAGTGGCTTCCAGCACCGTAGCCTAGTACGCTAGGGACTGTACTTAAGCTGGGTTGTATCTCCTGCATTTTAAGACAAGTCTTAAAATGTAATCTGTATAATCTCCCAGTTTGATTTATGATGTGTGTGTGTATGTCCCAACTGCATTTTGCTATTGTTATAGAGATTTAAATTCTGTCAGGAGACAACTCTCCCTCTCCCCCTCAACCCCAGGTACTTTAGCCTTTGTCATTGTTAAGACTTCATATCTTTCAGGATTTATCACTCTTGGAGTTTTCTGTTTAGTTTTTTTTGGCAATTCTTTTTGTTTGCTTTTAAAAGGATTTTACTTTGGTTTGCTCATTATGAGAATAGATTGCACAGTTATTTGACTTTGTTTCCTGTTTCTGGATTTAAACTGTTCTGTTGAAATTTAAATACTATAGAAGGTTAAAAATAAAAATCCTCTGACACTTCCCCATAACTATTCACGAGGGTAGCAACTGTTATGTCCCCCCCCTTCTGTGTACATAAAAGTATGTTTGTACTGATGAAGATGGTAGACTGTTTTAGATCCAGCTTGCAGACCATAGGCATACACCTAAAGAGGCTTCTCTTTGATTATTAATGTAGCTCTCCTTTAACATTATGTGATTTTGATTGCTCTACTTTTTTGTTAGACAAAAATAACCAAGCTATTAGAATCTTTTATGATTCAAAATAGAACATTAGTTTTATTATATATCGAAAATGGATCCGTAAACTTCATAATGGCTTCCAATCATTTTACATTTGCTTGTGTTACATACTATTATTTTATTGCAGCATAATGTCCAATTACAGAAACGATTCCAAAGAGACATGATTTTTCTGCCTTAATGTATAATTGTTTATTAAGTATTTTTCTCATTATGTTGATTTTCTTTTTCTTTTAAATTGCAGTTGTAAAGAAACTTGCTTAGATTTTGTAAATTGATTATTATGTGGTTAAAGAAGTCAACTGTTTATCAAGTGCTCACTCTCTGGAAGGCATTATGTTCAGAATTGAAGTAATTGCAAAGATTTAGAAAGCTCCTTCCTCCAAAAAAAAGTTGTATGTATTAAAATATGAATAACAAGATGTATTGTTATTCACATACAGAAGTATTTGTTTAATGTTTTATAATAAAGGTAATTTATTATTTGTTATACAAGAAAATATAATTTACAGTTTGTTAATAAGAAAGTGCCTGTTAGGTCCCATGGGCATTAAGTATAAACTAGAAGTTCACCGGGGGTGATTACCAGGAGCTGTGGGCACTGGATAAGGGTGAACTTTGAAAGATGCATCTGTGTGGGAAAAGGGGAGAGAACAGGCAAATGGAGCATTTGGAGGAGATTAGAGGGGAGAGAGAGTGGCAGAGCCTATGGGGAGGAGTTGTGAATTTATTCTGTGAATTCTGAAAAGCCATTGGAGGATATTTTAAGTGAGGTTGACAGCATGATCTGATTTACTTTTTAAAAGTTCACTCAGGCTGCTGGGGGGTGGATGGTAGATTCTGTAACCTGTGTTTTAAATGCCATCACTTAAGCAATGATTTGCACATGGACCAGTGGTGAATGTAAGCGGGAATAACATAGATTAATGCTATGATTCTGAGCTTCAGGTAAGCAGAATATTGGGGTGAGAGGGGATGGGTTTGATTTTAGTCTTGTTGAGCTGGGTGGGGGTGGTAAGACAACAAGGTGACCATGGTCCTTGGGCAGTTGAAGAAGAAACAAATGAATGCCGTGTTACCTTCTGCCAGTCTTCTTTTGAAAGCATCTCTGAAGATAAAGTTCAGGTATTTGCAGTAAAGTTTAAGTCATTATGATAGGACATGTCCCAAGCCTCAAATTGGTTGTCTGACAGCATTTCCCTTCCAGGATTATAATTGCAAGTAGGAGGCAACACTACTGTTTTGGTGACTTACTCCAGCTCTATCCAAGGAGAGGTAAAATTTCCCGCTGTTTCTTTCTAGAGGCTGATTCGTAGCATTCCATACGTGAAAGGTGACACCAGCAGAGAGGTAGTTTCTAACAGGCTGATGTCATCACCATCTTCATTGCTTCTAAACCTCATAGACATATAGCTTCAAAGTTTATATTTGAACGTTTTTCCTTTTTCTATGATAAATTGAGGTACTGAAATAAAATAATTTCGAGTGATAAAATAATGGCAAATGAAATAATGACAAGAGATTTTCCTATGAAGTACTTAATATATGGCTTGTTTGTAGAAAATCAATTTAAAGATTGCTAGACTTGTCCTTCAGACAAAGAATAAAGGCCCAGCCATGGTAGTGTGCATTGGTTGAAGCTGCTACTTAGCAAGTCGAGGCCACATGAAGGCCACGTTTCATTCTCAACCTACCCTAAGAGCCAGGAGCACACTGGTTCATGACTGCCATCCCAGCCACTCAGGAGACCGAAGCAAGAAGACAGCAAATTCACAGCCATCATGGACAACAAGCGAGAACCTGTCTGAAAGAGCAGGGCATGGTGGTATGCAACTGTAGTCCAGCATTCTCGGAAAGCTGAGGCTGGAGGAGTGAGACACAGCAAGACCCATCTTAATGGGGAGGAAAAGATAAAGTATTTCAAATATAGCGAACAACACTACGTTTCCTCCCACCACCACACCACCCCCCCCCCCTTGAAAAACATTTCTTTCAGTTTTATAATTGTCATGGTGGGATATAGCAGATTTATTTTTTTCTATTTCTGAAGATTCTTATATATATGGTCTTTTGTTATATGTATGATTCTTGGTATGTATGTATTTAAAATGTAGCATTTATTAAGTTTCTGAAAATCAAGGACATGATAATGTTCATGAAACCACAGGTAAGATACTTTAGAAGATTGAGTTCTGGAAAGGTAGAAGAAAATAATAAAACAATGTTCTTCCAAGGAATGTGCTACCCACATCTTGTTTGGGATCTCATGGAACTTCCTAAGTCTCCTAAGTCATTTAGTCCAATCCCTTTCTAAGGTGTACGGCCAACACCTCAGAATTCTTACTATCGTTATTCTGCATTCTTTTGGCCACCTCTGGTAAAGAGCAGCTTGTTCCCCCCAAGGCAGCCCACAGGTTGAAATTTTTGTGTACAGTTTACTTCCTTTAGTCCTGGTTTTGTCTGTGATGGCATTCGCAATAAATCTACCTCTTCTATGTGTCAACCATCAAGTTCCTGGGTGGCTCATACCTGTGCTTAGGGCAAGACTTTATCATTCCATGGTCTACATGGTGAATGACCCAGTGAATCATGGAGCCAGGATCAAAAGAAGCACCAGAAATGAGAGTTCACTGTTGCTGACTTTCATGTATGTGTTCAGTATTAGGGGTAGCTCCTGACCTGGAGAATGACACCACCACCTCCCACCACCCTACCACTTACAACTTACACACTGGTGGAGAACCCACTCTGGGAAAGAAGGAAGCAAATAATTTGCAGGGATGGGTCTTGGGAGGTGGAGACAGAAGGACACTCTGGATAGCATCCCTCAGCAATGGTGCTTGCCAAGGCTCTTCAGCTCTCCTAGTAGTGCTATGTATGGGTCTTGCAAACTTGAACATGCATATGGACGGGGTCTGTAAATCCACCCTTCTAACAAGCTCCCAGAGGATGCTGGTGTTGCTGGTCTGTGGACAACACTTGGAATGATGAGGTCGGAGAGTACATTGGAATCACAGTGTGAGAAAGTGGACAGTTTGGGACCAGAAAGGGCAAAATTACTTAGAGAAACTGTCAAGGTCCTCTTTTCCCTGCCCCTTCCTCTTTAACAAAAGAATTAAAGACTCCATGCTATGAGCAAAGAAAAGCAACTTTCATGGATTCGTTCTGGAGGCATCTCTGGTGCTCACGCATAAGCTAGTCAAACAGATTGCTGCTGGTTGGCAGCACCCAGGTCCCCTGGGCCGTAGCATGTTGTGTGAACAGACTTGGGGAGGAGTTTTGTCATCTGTCCTCAGAAATATAGACAGGCATGTCTGAATGCTGACAGAATTTTCATTGCCAAAGGATGGTAGATGATTCCCAAGGCAAAGGCCACTTCCCGCAGTGAACTTTTAACAGGACAGGAGTGACATTGGAAAACATTGGTTATTTTTAGGATATGTGATGAAGCTCTGAAGGACCAGCCTCCTTCCGTTACTACACTCCAAGTGACAGTGCTGTGAGCTTTGCAGAAGACTGACAGATCATTGATATTGCTTGGGGGAACCAAGCACCCTCCCCTCCTTTGCAACTATCAGTATATTGGCACAGGATAAGTCCAGGGCCAGCATAGCCCACACATCTGGGTGTCAGTGGTTCCTTCCCCTCTTTGCTCCAAAACAAACAAACAAGAAAAAGACTTACTGGCTGCACCATCGCATCACGAAGGTTTGAGTCACTCCTTCCTACTAGGGTAACTTTCTTTTGATACCTGGACCCTATGAGAGGGTGCTCTTGAGGGAAAAGAAGTAGGTACAGGGACGTTGCATGATGTGATAAGGGTGACTTCCATTTTATAGGGCTAAAGTGTGCATATTTTGCAGCCTCTGAAGCAGCGAGAAGGTAACCCAGAGATGGCTACTGCTTTTGTCAACCAGAAGATCAATGGGTACACCATAGCCTTGCATGCAAAGGGTTAAGAAAAAACTTTTACAGGTGGGCAGTTTTTGCATATAGGGCCAGGGAGCTGAGGAAAAGCCTAGGATAAAACTGAAAGATGGAAATTCCTACATTTCATCATCGCATGCCCCACCCAGCCACTTTTCTGAGGCTCAGTGATTGTCTAGTATGTGCCCCCAGATCAGATGAAGCAGAATCAGAGCGTGCAAAGCTGGAAGGCAGGTGACTGAGCACATTTAAGGTGTTTGCTGCTGGTAGCTTTACTTTCATCCTCGAGAAAAATCATCTTCGGTAAACTTCAAGTTGTTGAAAGAAGGCTTTAACCTAGAACCAGTCATTTGCTGACTTAATGGGCATGCTGACACTTTAAGAGTGTGAAAGTTATTAGCTAAATGCCTTATTCCATAGCCTCATAATATCCCAAACGTGTTGTTACGAAAGATGTGTAAATCCAGAAACAAATGGTTTAGTGTATTAGTAGGTAATATGATGAGGGCACATTATACCAAAGAATTTTTGCATCAGGAGGTGACCAGAATCAGATTGGCCTCATAATCATTGTTGCTTTGGGTCGTAGACATCAAACTCTTGGGCAACGTTGCCAGACCTTAGCAGAGGGCAGCAGTACAGTAAGGAAGGTGTTAGATCTGTAAACAGTCCATCTGTGAGCTTAACAGTTTTGATTTCCTTTAGTAATGAAAATACTGGAAGAAGGCTGCCCATGTCCTCACTTGATTGTTCTTAATGTGAGAGAGAGGATGATTAGATACTAGGAAAACTGTCTCCTCTCTTTTTAAACCAAACACCTATAATTATAATTCATTGTCAGTGCCTTGGTGTCACCTCTTGAAAAATCCCCAAATAAGCAAAAAGTTCTCCCTGTTCTTTAGTTTAAGGAATACATGTTGTAGCTTTTATCACGATAGCCTTGTCCTTAGGTGAGTAGTTGGAAGTCTTTCTTATAGACCCTTTCCTGTAGACCGCCTGCACTGACGTGCACAGAAGCACCTTACGTGTTGCAGGTACGCTGGTTTTAAGGCTGGCTGTGCTCTGCTGTATACATGGGCATAGTGTATGCTGTCACGTGGGCACTTAGCAGGCAGACAGGCAGATAGGCCAGGCCTGCTAAAGGCCAAGGAAACAGGCTGGAGAAGGAGGCACTGGGGACGGGCACCAAGCAGAAGGCAAGCTTGTCCAGAGTAGCCAGCTGAAGACTGTTGAGGCCGAAAGGAGGATACATGTAAAAACAGTGGGAGTGTGTCTTTGAGGCCAAAGCATAAAAGCTTGGACTTTCTCTGAAACTGGTGTGTTTGGAGTTCATAAGTGACTGGAGGTTTCATCCTTCATATCTTATTTCTCATATCAGGTTGCTACATATACCATCATTCGACAGAGCTGCTTTTGGCCTAAAACTGATATATTTTTTTAAGAGAGATTTTTGCTATAGGTAGCATGTGCTCACTGGAGAGACAGAGAGAAACAGAAAGCGAAAAATCACTCCCCCCCACCCCCCACCCGGGGAGGGATGGCCACACTGCAGTCACTTCTCTTCCATTCTCCTCGGGATTTTGGGCACGCATCCACACGCACCCAGTGTGAATTTTAAGGAACCAGGTCCAAGACTTGAACTGTGGTCGACTATGTGGGAGTCCAGCAACGTAACCATTACACCATCTGCTTGTTCTCCAAAGACTGATCTTAATTGCAGAGGGAACATGTTAAAGATAAAGGTGCCTTACTACTGACAACTCGGAATCAGGAGCATACAAAATATTTCATTAACTCTCATTAGTCAAGCTTATCTCCGAGCTTTCTAGCACACAAGCTGGCGTTCGAGACCACAGGTTTCCTAACTGCCAGTTCCATGTTTGATTCCTTTATACTGTGTTCTGTATCTTCAACCACAAGCCCCTTGAAGGTTAGGGGCCATGTCCCATTCATCTTTATGTTCTGAAGGTCTAGCAAATGTCAGATGTATGAAGCAGCGTAATACTAACTAGTCTTTTCCTTGTTTGAAGTGGAAAACACAAAGATTATATGTGAACTTGCTGTTGTTGGTTTTTTTAAAAGGCTTTTTAAAGTTCTCATCCCTACCCCAAGAAGTCATAGCCTATTTCTCTCATTCTGATTTTGATCCTCACTTCCATGGTTCTTGGCTCTTACTTGCTTCAGACTGCAAAAGAAGTACAATATTTGCAAGGCCAGGTTGATTTTTAAGGGCTCCTCTTTCAGTCGACCCAAGCCACTTGGATGGCCTCCAGCCTTGCCAGTCGAGACTGCTTGATGCCCCTCGTGATGGCTGATTTTTGATAAGGCAGTGAGATGTCTGGAATACGCATCACCCCTGAAGCTTCTTTTGGTGAGGTTTAGTAGGAATAAACTTGAAACAAGTTTAAGTACACTCAACTGCAGTGTGTTGCTTTCTCTTTAATCCCTATCAGATTAACCCTTATCCTGGGTTAATCTGGTAAGCTAAACGATAGCCAAACGCTGGTCTCTGATAATGGCAGCCTCTGATCTGCTGGTCTCCACACAGCTGTCCCAGCGGACTGCCGGTGTTTGGGCAGATGCAACGGCTATTTTTTCCTATTTAGGATTTTGCTTTTAATAGGAATCCTGGAGGCCCTCCGAGGTTTGTGATACAGACTTCAGCCCATAGCTTAGCCTCCCAGATGGTAATTAATGTTTACACAACATGACAAGCACAAAATGGAATCTCTTTGAACCCTGCCAAGCACCCATCATTCCCCCATCTTCCACTCTTGCAGTGTTTGAAAATTAATTTGCCTTGAACAAACAGTGGGTTTTCCTCAATTTATTTGTACAGTTTCAGTGACCGAGAAGAAGAACTGCAAGGCTGAATGTCATCCTTCCATTCGTTCAAGTCATTGAATCTGCTAATGGAACAAACTGGTCTCTGTGTAATGATGTGAAGAAAAGAGGGAGAGGAGGAAAATAAAGAGAAGTGTGTGTTAGAGAAGGTGAACAGTTTTCCACAAAACACTGTTGGAATGTAGAGTTTAGAAAATAAAAGATCTAAAACTTGGGGGAGTTTACAGTATTGCTAAACTAACTTAGCCAGTGCAGTTTGTGTGTTAATGAGTATGTACAAAATATGAAGTCTTTGTTTAAAAAGACTTTGTCTTTTTAAAGCAGAATACATAAGCGAATGTGTTGAAGTAATAAGCATTGCTAGTAGCTTGAAATAATTGCGTGTTGATTCACAGGAATTTGATGCTGCCATATGTCGTTTTTAGGCTTCTCAGAGTTGAACATCTCAGTTCTTTTTGTTTGTTTATTTATTTAAATTGCTGTAAGACACGTGCAAGTGCTGGAGAAAAATACAGAGAGAGGGAGAAAGAGAAAGTGAAAAAGCACTCCCCAGCGGGGGAAGGTCATGCCACAATCCATTCTCCTTTTGGGATTTTGGGCATGCTCACACATGCAGCTGGTGTGTTTCTCAAGCCACCAGTCCGGGACCTGAACTGCACGGTCAGCAATGTGGGATCCAGCCACCTTAACCACCATACCACTCGCTGGCCCCATTTCAGACCTTTATTAATATTCCTGTTTTAAAGTCCAGGTTATCTTTCTTATTTGGCTGTGGTCTTCAATGTTTCTGTATAGTGAGGTCTTTGTGGTTCTGTCATTGGGACAGTTGAGTGGAGAAGTTAACTAGGAAATGAAATAACGTAAAATTAGGATACGTCCATTCCTGAATAATAAGAATCAGACATTCAAAAAGAGAGGTGGATGGCCAGATACACTACTTAATGGCTAATGCCCCACATGTTTTCTTGACATCTTTGGGCTTGTTCAGGTTTGCTGCAATGACTTTGTGAATAAGCCCTATTAGAACTTTCTAAGGAGTGTGAAGGAAGACACCAGGAACAAGAAGCTATGCCTTGGGAGAGTTGTATAGTTCGTGTTTTATTTTGTTTGCCCCTCTCTCCTTCCTCAGTAGTCACCATTTCCTTTCTGTCCAAATGCACTCAGTTAGAACCAGGCAGTTAATGAGGAATAGATGGAAGGTATGTAGCGTACTCTGTCATTTCTCAGAGGCAGGTATGTGTCTTCTTAGCAAAGAGGTTTCCTGGTTTTGTTTGTGCTTTTAAAATCCAGTAGGTAAGGCCATCTGAAAAGACTTGAATGGTCACTTTGTCAGTTTACTTATGTTTTTAAAACTTATTTATGTATTAATATTTCTTTTATGAACATGGAAGGAAGACAGGGAGGGTCTCAATACAATGATCCACCCCAGCCGTAGATGGTCAGGATCACAGACACAGGTGTGCCCACCATTACAGGAAGACGTCAGGACTTGAACCCAGGCCCTTTCTCTGTGCCATGACATTAAATATGTCTCTGTAATAGTTTGGGGAACATTAGTTGATCACTTGCTTTTTTGCTATGCATTGTGATGTTACATGACTTAATTTATTTTCCACAACAACCCTTTGAGATAGTTACTGCATTTATTGCAGTAAGTGATTGGACTTTCAGAAGCATAGGAGTTCATCATGAGGATATGATATGTCGGACTTCAACTCTGCCAGACCCAGTGCCCCTTTCCTTAATAAAAGGAATATTTTGTAACACAGTCTTGGTTTTTACTTTCTTGGATTAAATACATAGTTAGCATACCCATTGATGCACATAATTTTACAATGTATATGAAGTCCTAATGAACTGTAAAGGAGAAACAAGTAGAGAGTCATGTATAATAACATAATATGCTTATAAGTATGTAAATTCTTACGTACATTAGAAGACAATGAAATGGTCAGACGCTTGAATCTGTGTATGGAATTGTCTATAAATCCGGCTGCTATACCTGCAGAGTTCTACAAATACATGGTCATGGCGATTCATGCTAGGAGCTGCCTCACCACTGATGTCATGGTTTTCCCAAGTAGAACAACTCTTGGTCAAATCCCAGCAAAGTACAATAGTTTGCATTCTTGGAAATTTTAGTGTATATTGAGCCATGCACAGAAGTTTTAGTGTGTATTAAACCATGCACAAAAATTTCTTTGCATGCAATTGGAAAAACATCCTAGGTTTTTCGACTGCACAGATGTCAGTGGGATTTAGAAAGCGAATTGAGATTTTGTTGGCTGGGTTATTCCTCATATTCCGATTTGTCTAATATTGCCAAGGGCCACCAGTGCCCTCCAGTCATTGTGACAGCCAAACCCACTCCTGCAAATTTCTAACATTCCTCCACACCCCCAGGGGCTGGTATCTTAAAATGAGAACCACCGTTTACATTACTTTTACTTCTTTCTTCCTTTCTTTTCTTCTCCTCCCCCCCCCCCCCCCAACAAATAATAAAACACCTTGAAAAAAAGGAATTTGGGTTGCGGGGACCTGGCGTAGCAGCCTAATAGTTAAGGAAGCTGGATCCCCCATGGCCAACCTCAGTTTGAGTCCCAGGCCCAGCAGCTTGAAAAACACAGTGGGTACATGTTTGTACCTGCTCAGAATCCCAGTAGGGTGGAGAGATGGGAAGAGGGATGGCAGCATGACCTTGCTGCATTGGAGGCTGCTTTCTCTCTCTCATTCTCTGTCTCTCTCTGTGTCTCTAGTGAGCACACATGCTCTCTGGCAATGACAATTTTTTTTGAAAGAATTCATTTTTGCAGTACATTTCCGAAAGTTTACAGGCCCTGTCATTTTCCTGTTAGGCTTGTTCCCAGTGTCACAGCTTTTGTTGCTGTGAAGGGGATCCTCTTCTCATTTCTGACTACCGGGTGAACAGAAGCTGCTGCCGTTGTGGTTTCCTGTATTTGTACAGCAGATCAAGCTGTCTTACTCTCTTATGTGTACAGCTGCTTGTCTGTGTTTTCTAGCTCAGTCACTACATTTTTCGTAAATAATAGTTTTGTCTTTTCCTTTTGTTGTGTAATATTTGCTGTTGGTTTTCAATTTAAATGATAGGGGTAATTTGTTTTCTTGAAGGTTTGTGTATGACACAGGTATGGTTTTAAAGGAGAGGCAAAGGTATAGATTATTGAGTACTTTTTCAGTTTTATTTTTATGATCTGTGGTGTTTGTTGTGTATGATACACACACACACACACACACACACACACATATATGGATTTTTTTTTTTTAAGTTTTTTTACTTGAAGAAAGCAAAAGAGAAAGACAGGTACCCCCAACAAGCTCTTCGTGCTACAGTCCACCCCAACTCCCAGCCAGCCTGGATCCCAGGCATGTACACATATATTCATGTGCTGAAGGAGGTCCTGGCATGTGAGTCCAAGACCTTTACATGTGGGTCCAGCCTTGCCCTTGGTGTGCCATCACTTGACCGCTCGGTGTTTTTGTTTGCTTGTTTTTATTCAGTTTTATTTCTGTTTTTTCATGAAATTCATTTTGTTTTCAAATTTAGTACAAATTTATAATTATATTTCACTATTTTTAAAAGTTTATTTCTTTTACAAGTGAGAGAGAGAGTGAGAGTGAGCATACATGTGCATCCCCAACAGGGTCTTGATGGCATGGTCCACCCCAAGCCTTCGCCCCAGATCATGGGCAAGTGTGTTGTGCTGTGTACTCAGGGAAGTCTCCAGGCATGAACCCTGAACCCTTCCATGTCGGTTAGCCTCACAGAACATTGTGAAACTCTGTGGGCTCTGTCCAGCCTCCATATTTCTTTACACACACACATACACACACACACACACACACACACACACACACACACATACACAGGGTATAATATTTCCCCACACTCCAGTTCCTTGTCTATACAGTTCTTACTCCTCCCCAACTCCCTAACCAGACAGTAGTTTCTTGGATATTCTTCCAGAGCTTCTTTACATATAAAATAAGATGAATATGTATTATTTTCTTCCATGTTCCACAAAAGTTAGTATATCCTATAAATTGTACATGCAGGATCCATCTTCCAACTGCAGTATTTTCCACTGTATGGATATACCAAATGTATCTAACCAGTTCTCTAATGATTACATTTGGGTTGTGTCCAAACTTGCAGTTCCAACCATGTCCTTGTTTCATTGTGTCTGTATGTTAAATCCTCATGCACCAGACCAAGAGAACTTCATTCATTACTTCGCTAATGTTGCCAAATTGCCCTCTCCAGAGGTTGTTGGGTTTACAGTCTATTGGCAAAAGAGGGCCCAGAAAGTTTGTATCAAATCTGTATCAAAATCAAACAAAATTTTTCTAAACCACCCTTAAATTGTAAAAAGTGTATTACAATATAACTTAGATGCAGTTAATTCACCCTTTTTGCTGTACAGTAGGCAGTATAATTTTAATTTAATTTCCGTTATAAACATGGTGTGTTCTTTTTATAATCACAAGACGAGATTTTTAAGCCCCAAAATGTAATGAATACAACGTTTAAATAAGACTAGTCAATTGGCACGATCTTATTTCTTTCAGCCTCAGCAGATTTCATCCTTTGGCAAATTCAGAGCATACAGTGCAATACAGAATGATTTTTTTAATGTTTCTGCCAATTTTGGAGAAGCACCGTAAGACAGATTGACTGTCAAGATGGAAAAGCTTAACAGGGAAGATACATTTATTGAATAATTGAAAGGAAGAGGAAGTGCATTAGTGATTAGCCACCAAAATGCATGACGCCTAACCGTGCCTCAAGAGACTCACTGTAAATGGGAGTCATGAAAGTGTTCTAGCCCCCAAAGTTCTGACCAGTCCTCAAACACGTCACTGCTTTGCTTACAGGCTACAGTGTATTGATGGATTGATGGTAGCCGAAGTGTAGGGTTCCAGCAACTCTCTGTAGCTTTTCTGACATTTACACTGTCTGGTGTGTTTCAGTTTTGTAATAGAATCCTGAATCTACCATTATCTTTGTTGTTTCAGGACTTTTGCTTTTTAGGGGCAGCTTTGTGAAGACTAGAGAAAAGGTACTTGGTGGCAGAGTTAGGACCAAAACTCAAGCTTTATGGCTTATCAGACTGCCAAATGACCCCCCAGAAAGCAAGTTTCTTAACTTCTCTGGGTTTACTCCCCGTCCAGTCTGAGAGGGGTGGACAGGATCCTTGCTACTCAGAGTATGGTTGGAGAATAGCAGCATCGGCATCACCTTGGAGACCCTCAGAGAGGCAGACTCTGGAGCCTCACCCACAGCTACTGAATCCAGATCTGCGTTTAATAAGATCTCTTTGGGTGATTTGTATGCATGTTACAGTTTGAGAAGCTGGGATGGTCTCCTGGAGTCTGGTCTTGTTTCAAAATTCCATGCTTCTAAGTTTTTTCAGTCACTAATCACAGGTGGTTCGGTACAGATTTGCAGCGTCCCACTGGAAAAGTTCTGGTCTTCCCTGTACCTTTCCTGGTTTATCAGTGATGGTGGTGACTGCTACAGTCTCGACACCACTCCTGGAACTCTAGCTGTGTTTAGGTTGGGATGGAGATAACGGAGCAGCCGGGGAGCTGAGGACGCCAACCCCGCTAGCCTCTGCAGAGCGTTGGGAAGCAAGCCGAAGCCTTCAGGATGCTGCTTGCAACCTTGCTGGTGTTGTCCAAATTCCATAGGTTCATTAAAGAGCAGAAGATAAAGAGAGTCAGGCCGAACACTGTGTAGTACTCAGCTTTGTATTTCTCATGTGCAACTTTGGTGGCAAAAGAAAATTTAAATGACATGCTCTGGGTGATGTCCTTTGGGAAAATGAAGCCTTCTTTTTGAGAGAGAATTTGTTTGGACGTTAATTTTTGGAGGTAATTTGAATGTAAACTTACTAAGATAGACAATATTTACTGATAGATTTATTCTTTATGATTCCGGTCTGGAGAGAACAGAGTAGCACAACAGGCTAAAACTGTGTTCCCGCCATGGTACCGCCATGGTAGTAATCCTGTATTGGCCGTCCGCATGGGGCATCCCTGCTCTTGCGCACACAATCTCTCACGGCATAAAATCTCTCTTTTGATTTTGTGATGTTGGGATTTGGGGGCTGTTGGTGCTTTCTGTCCCAGACTAATAGGCACACATTGTAGGAAGCATGCGGTTTTCGGTTCATTAGTAAGTGGAAATTTATGAAAGAAGAATATGGAGGATTCTGCAAAAGATGATTGAAAAGGCGTTGTGAGCGACTGCAGAGCCAGGGCCCCTCGCTTTGGCACCAATAGATCTGGGTCAGGAGGAAAGCCATGACGCATTTTTGCATAGAAACACACATCACAGTTTTCCCAACAATCTAATAAAAAGAGTCATCTTTCATAATCTAAGGGCTCTTCTGGCTGGATGGGGTCTATCCAATCCAGGAGCTTAAATACTGCCCTTCAGCCCTGACGTTAGAAACTACGATTTTGGAAAGCCAGAAAATACCATCTTTTTTCATTTCTTTTTTTATTTTTCTTCCTTTCTTCCTCTCTCTCTCTCTCTCTCTCTCTCTCTAATGAAGTGGGGACCTCCCTTGTGATCCAAGGGGCATTCCTTAAAAATCCTAGCAAGGAGAGTTGGCATCCAGCTCACTTCTGTTCACACGTGCACCTTTCACCTCAGTGTTGCTGGGGTCATCGGTGAGCCTGAGGAGGCTGACTTTCGACTGGAAGGTTAGCACTTGCTAAACACAACGCTGTTTTTCTAAATGTCAAGTGTACCTCTTCAGTCAAACTGGAAAGACGGGAGTGAGGGAAGGCCAAGAAAAAAATATCTGTGTGTTATTAGATAACATTTACTTCATTTGCTATTGAAAACATTTCTCTTCTGTATATTCAAGAACCGTATTTGTTTTGAAAGGGAAAAATCAACTGGTTGGCTATTGTTTCTTAATCGTGTTCAATGAAATACTTGGTGGAGATGAAGGAAAACATTCATTTTCAGACACTGGCTAGCCTGGGCTGCTTTCTTGCATGCAGCCTTCTCTGGCCGGCTGCTGCTCTGCGCCCCGGGGCCCTCGCTGCCTGAGGGGCCACGGCTGTGCCCTCATCTTTCCCCATCGCCATGGCCCCATCCGCAGTGTGCTCATACCCGCTCGCTGGGCTGTGTGGTCTAGTCCGGGGGTTGGCCTCCCCTCCTGTTCCACGCTCACGTGTCATTGTTGCCTGTGGTTTTGTCTTTGCCTTCCCTCCTACAGATCCGGAGTTAGGTGTCGGCACGCCACCGGAACATGACAGCCAGGATGCAGGGCCGATTGTCCCCAAGATATCGGGTCTAGAGAGAAGCCAGGAGAAGAGCCAGGACTGTTGCAAAGAGCCAATCTTTGAGCCCGTGGTGCTTAAAGACCCCTGCCCTCAGGTCCCACCTCCGCTAGCCCAGACCCAGGCGGAGCCTCAGCTCCGAGCTCCTTCTCCGGCCCCTGACTTGGTGCAGCGCGCAGAGGCCGTGCCTCAGCCCCCTCCTTCAAGTACACAGCCTCCACAGGGCCCGCCTGAGGCCCAGCTCCAGCCCGCCCCACAGCCGCAGGCGCAGCGGCCACCCCGGCCACAGTCCCCTGCCCAGCTGCTCCACCAGAACCCTGCACCGGTGCAGGCCCACCCTTCATCTCAGAGCCTCTCCCAGCCACTGTCCGCCTACAACAGCAGTAGCCTAAGCCTCAACAGTTTAAGGTGAGCTGCCAGCTCTTCACTCTTTTTTTTCCTGTTTTTACCATCCTCCTCAGGACAGACAGGTAGTAGCGGGTAAAGGACTCCTAAGGAGATGGAGTTCACTAGTTGGAAACTGTTGTTTTCTCTGTTAGGCCAGCAGAGACTGGGAAAGGGGGTGTTGGGTGAGAGGCGGGTCTCTTGGGACCGCACCAGGTGGGCCGGGTACTAAGGACACTGTCAAGATGTAAAATGTCACAGGTGCCCCTGAGAGTGAGGGGAGGAAGGGGAAGAGTGCTTCGGACACAACAGAAGGCACAGGGCCAGGGAGTCCCACCCTCAGTGTAAGTCCTGGATACATCCCAGGTCACTGAGTGCTAGGAGATTCTTAGAGGGGAGGCTCCTTGGCTCTAAGCAGGACTCACAGAAAGCTTCAACTTCAGAGGCAGATGGGGAGATTGAGACCCAAGGAGTATTCTGGTTTGAGTTTTTTGTTTTTGTTTTTATTTTTTATTTTTCATTGTGAATTGCTTCCTCCTCTGTGGGTTAGAGAGAACTCAAAGGAATAAGCTGGGTCTAGAGAGAGAGAAGTTCCTGCATGGAGATCCAGGCTCTCTCTGTCTTGTCTTTGTCAAGTTGTAAAGCAAAGTCAAGAAAGTAGCACAGAGGAAAATCGCAGAGAGGCAGAGGCCTGACGCATGGCCAAGCAGAGCCGGCTCCTGGCTGTCCCTGGGCTTATAATTCTGATCCCACACAATGCTTGAGGCTTCGTCTTTGTTATTGTTTTCCTTTGGGACTTGGTGACTGTGATGGCTCAGGGACTTGGTTTTTCCTGCCTCTGACAGGTGAGGGACAGACTTAGGGAGGCACATCCTTCCTTCAGGGGCCAGGCCTGTCTTCTGACCTCTAGGCCATTTCCTGGCCTGCAGACCTTAGCAGTGATCAGAAAACCCAAGCACCTGCTTTTAACCTCTTTGTGTTTCTTCACATGAGAGGTGACGACAGGGTGAACACAGGCTGTCCTTTTGTTCCTTTTTGTGAAGTTTGTTATCCTAGAGGAAATGCAGCTAGTGGAAGGTGGGCAGGCTCAGGATTCCCTGGGGGCTGAAATGAGAATCTGGCCTCACAAGTGGGAGCTGCCCAGAGTTTTTGGCAGAATCCGCTGTGTCAACACGGAGTCACCCTATATCTCTGGGGCAGCAGTTTGATGTCACTGTGTCTGCTATAGTCATGGGCACGTCCCCAGGAACATAGTACATGACTTTGGGCAGGGAAATAGGACTTCTAAAAAACATGTTAATAATTTGCTTACTTCTTGCTTAATTTTTTCTTCTGTTTTGCTCTAACAGCAGTAGCAGAAGCAGTACTCCAGCGAAGACTCAACCCGCCCCTCCTCACATCTCCCATCACCCCTCCGCCTCCCCGTTCCCCCTCTCCCTGCCCAACCACAGCCCCCTGCACAGCTTCACACCCACCCTCCAGCCCCCCCCACACTCACATCACCCCAATATGTTTGCCCCTCCCACTGCTTTGCCTCCTCCACCACCACTGACATCAGGGAGTCTGCAGGTCCCCGGACACCCGGCCGGGAGCACTTACTCAGGTAAGACCGAGGTGCCTGCACTCGCTTACCCGTGCACCTGCTGTCCCTCGCTGGTGGCCTTACCACTGTCTATGTTGTCCTGGACTGCTAGGTTTTATTTACTTTATTTTCTGCTTTCTTATATGTATTCCTGTGATCTTTCTCAAATCCTCTGTGGGCTGAGGTTCAGCAAAAATATGTACCATCACCCCTAATAGCCCAGCACCATCCTGGGGAATCAGACATTGCCTAAAAGAATCGGTCCGTTGGAAATCAGGAGACTTCCCACTAAGTTTGTCCCTTGAGTGGTGAAAGTGGTCTGAGGCCTGTCATCCTGGCTCCCTAAAGGATAAGGGCTTTCCCAGGCCCATGTTTATTTCACTCATAGATGTTAGATGAAATCCTGGTTTAAATGTTTTGCTTTTGTTGAATAGGACCTTCTACCTTCTTGGGAGGAGAAGATGCACTTTTTGTGACAGTAGAGCTGAGAACTTTGAGGACAGACCTAGTGTGGCATACTGGGTCCTTTTCTCCTCACCTGTGTTAATCAGGCCAAGTGTCCCCATGTCTGGTCCAGGGCAGCCACGTCTTTCTGCTAACACAGAGAGCTGTAAAGCAGCACAGACCCTTGCAGGAGGCACGAGAGCCCTGCCACGTGGACACCGGCATGTGTCCGTACGCCGTCACGGCTCTAAAGCAGTAAGATGTGCTAATTCCTTGAACCCACAAAACAAACCCATGAGACAGGCAGTTTTACTGTCCTCATCTTATATCAAGGAAATTGACTTACAGACGGGGTTTTGCTGTGCCCAGGTTCACTCAGCCAGCACTAACGGAGCTGGAAGTTGAACCCTGGCCGTCTGGCATGGCGTTCTGTCAGCTGGCTGTGTTGGTAACCCGCCTGGCCCTAAAAGCTAAGATAGAGAACAGGGAACTTGAGTTGTGACCTGGCCTTACTATCCTCTGCTTCGTCAGTTGTCCCCTCTATCTCAGAGCCCAGCTGCACCCCTGCAGCTGTGTCATCAGCCCTGCCTCCTTCCATATTTAGGCACTTGGATGTCCTGCTCTGAAGGAAATGACCGTCACAAGAAAAGATGTCATCGTCTTCCTTTTCTTCTTTTCCAGAGCAAGATATCTTGCGACAGGAACTGAACACACGTTTTTTGGCCTCTCAGAGTGCTGACCGTGGGGCTTCCCTGGGCCCTCCGCCCTACCTGCGGACTGAGTTCCATCAGCACCAGCACCAGCACCAGCACACGCACCAGCACACACACCAGCACACCTTCACGCCATTCCCCCACGCCATCCCGCCCACAGCCATCATGCCGACGCCAGCACCTCCCATGGTGCGTACCCCAGGCAGAAATGTGAGGATAAGTAGAGCACGACTCTTTTCTTTATGCAGAATGGTGGGGTTGGAATGGGTATTTGGGGGTACAGGTGACTGGATGGGAGTGACAGCTGTTTGGGGGCTTCTTTGGCCTTGTCCACTTCTCTAGAGAAAAGGATATATGCCCTACCTCTAAGGACTCCTCTAAGTTAGGGCCCTACAGTAGGAACATTTTTATAGACAGTCATACCCTAGCAGTGTAGGTAGCTTTTATTCTGAATACCTTCAAAGCAGTCACATCGAATACTGGTAGTTAACTTCTTCAAGGATTGTTTCATTTTCTTCAGCATCCTGGAGGATTGTCACCAGATTTAAAAAAAAAAAAAGAAAAAAAAAGCATCTCTCTCTGCTCTTTGTACAAAGTATTTACACATAGAAGTGTACAGAGTATTGAGGATGAGAAAAAACAGAAGAGAGAGGAGAGAGGGACCTGTCAGGAGGCTGGGACTGCACTGGATACCACCTGCTCGTTCAGATGGTTTCCCTAATCCTACTTTGTTGGAGGACTTATATATCCCATATCTTATAAAACAGTGCCCTAATCTGGCATTGTACTGTGTCAGGGGTTTGCAGGTGGTCAGCGGTTGAGAGCCCTGCAGGGACAGAACTCTGCTTTGTGGTAATGGTCTTGACCGGGGTCTATCACCTCCCAGAGACCCAGTTAGGATTTCTTTTTTGTAATTAGGAAAGATAGTTAATAGCGCTATATCCGAATGCTGAATATTCTTAGAAAAGAGTCTTGACTCTAACAGTGAATATTAGGTTATTTTACTTATTTAATTTTTATATGCAAGGGAATATTTCATTTTAAGGTAATTAATATAGGAGTTGTAAGAATACATTTGATTTTCATGATTTTAAGAGGAGTTCCTTTTACCCAACTTTGCTGCCGTTCCTTCTTCCCCTTCCCCTTCCTGCTTAATTTTTCCAAATATATTTTTTAGCTTTGTTTTATAAATTCTATTTAGAGGAATATTAGTGATGAGACTCTGTGGCCAAAAAAAGTTTTCTATAGCATCTTTTTTCTGGATGAACTGTACTTCTTAACAATTACGTTTTTAGGTAATAATCATGACATGGAAAGAGATGTCTTTAAAAAAAAGAATTCGATTTTAAGGGCCTAATATTTTGAAATGCACTTTTATGCTGGCCTGTGTGAACTATTTTACAAATACATGAAATCTGAGGGTAGTTATAGCATGAGAATGATGATATTATATGGAGGAAATAATGGTACTAAAGTGTTGTTCTGTTCAAAATAAAAACTGTAAGACCTACCTAAATTGCTTTGTATTTGGGTATAATATATTTCTGAAGAAGCTGAACATACGATTCTTCTGCCAAAGTAAGATGAAATGAAGGGAATTTTCTGGATAAAATAGACCAAATGCTCACTGCTCTCTGATTTATTGGGATAATGGCCTGTTTTCTCCAGTTTGGGTATTTGGTTTGTGCTAATCTGTAGATAACAGAGTAGAAAGAAAGCCATAGTACTGTGTTCAGAACCCAGATGCACTGTTTGGGTTTTCACTTTGTTTTTCCCCATCTGTTGATTTCTTGAGTAACTCAGGAGCTCAGAATCTGGGTTTCATATATACAATGAAGGTATTGAGTTTGATGACAGCTTACTGACAGAGGAACTTTTTTAGGACTATCCACTAAAGCAGTGAACAAAAATGCAGATTAAGTAACTAGCTTTTGCTTTAATCCCTTTACAGTTTGACAAATACCCTACAAAAGTTGACCCATTCTACCGGCACAGTGTGAGTTTTATTACCATGCTACACTTTTAATGTTACTGCTTTTCCATTTTTGTGCTCTTGCCACAGATCAGTCAATGACTAGCAGCCTTCCTTAATCATCTTTGCAAGAGTTCCCATTTGCTCCTTGTCTCTTTGGATGCTTGCTTTTGTGGCGTTTTGCTTTTGGTAAAGATGCAGTATCATCTCCTGAATCAAAAGATCATAAGCTCTCCAAAGTTGAACAAAGTTGTAAAGCAAAGTTGAACTTCATTGGAAGTCGGGCATCTGTCTTGCAAAGTGGGGTGTCTGCAGCTGAGTCATGATCCTTTGCAAGAGAGTCTGAAATCACAGGATTTCAGTCTTAGTTGAAATGCCATTAGCACAGACTTCCTGGAATTCAGCGTGAATTCGTCTCTCTAAATAGAAAGGCCCTTATCTTTTTGACTCTCAACACTTCAAAAAGTAGCTTTTCATTTGCTTTGGCCTAAATGTAGAACCTTCTTCCATATGGCTGGCATTGTTCTCTTGAGCTTGTTACATCTGAAAATAAAATTATTATTTAATTGTCTTAAAATTAAGATGAATGCCATTGTTCTCTTTAAACTCATTCTTTAAAAAATGCTTATTTTATGTAATTTTCTGGAACTTAAATTGGTACCAACCTATGATACATGTTCACTTTGTAAGACAAGAGCTTCTTTCTGTACAAAGACCTTGAACATTTTACTATATTTTGATGATGGGGTGAATACTGCATCATTTTTATCTGCAAATCTTTTAAGTTTCTTTGCTAAATGGTTTATTTATATTTCTAAGATGAAACCAGATAAATAGGAAGATTAATAATTGCTTGTGGCTATGTTGATTTACCATATTCAACTATTTTTGCTTTATTTTTTAGTATTATCATTTAAGTAAAAGTGCTTTTTAACAGATAGATTAACAAAGGCTGAATTTATTCATACTTTGAGCCAGATAATTAGATCCTTATTAGTCAAGAATATAGCTGAAAAGTCAAAGACTAGAAATCAGGGGACCAGCAGGTGGCATAATGGCTGTGTCGCAGGACTCCCATGTAGTTGACCACAGTTCCAGTCCCAGACCCAGTGGCTTAAACTCACACCTGGCACATGTGTGTGCGTGCCCAAGATCCCAAGAGGAGAATGGAGAAGGGATTGCAGTGTGGCCATTCCCCCTGGGGGGTGATTTCTCACTTTCTGTCTCTCTGTCTCTGTCTTTCTGGCGAGCGCACACGCCCTATAGCAAAAACCTCTCCAAAAAAGAAAAAAAGAGTAGAAATCAATGAAGAATTATTTACTCTTAGAGGCATTCAGAAATAGCACGAGAAAGACCTCTTCAGAAAGGACTTAGAAAAGCATATTTGAGTGACCCAACCCCCAGGGTTCACCACGTTCTGGTCAGTGCTCCATATGCCAATACAAAAACAGTTTTAAGTGGACATGCACAATTCAGTAGACCTGTGTGTTTTCTCTTTGGATCTCTCCCATGAATGGTGTCATTCTGCCCTTAGTCTATACTTGGCTTATTTAACTTAAGGACCAGCTTCCTAGGACCACATGCCCTGCCTTTTTATATGCATATTCCACAGAGAGCCCTGGGTTTGAGATGGAGAACAAGCCTTTGTTTATGGGGGCCTAACTTTTTGGAAAGTGTATGTTTTATTACTTGGGCACTTCAGGTTTTAGTCAAGGGAGGAACAGTCAGTTCTATTTATATTCTAATAGGTCAGTAACAGAATAAAGCTAAAGGAAAGTAGTTTAAAAACATTCAGTGTTTTTATTGTAAACATTAAAGGAGAAATGCCCACCTGGAGGCAGAGTAATAGAAATTTGAGCATGTTTTAGTGTGGCATGTATTTAATTACTCTGCTTTATACTGTGTACTATGGGAGAATTATTTCATATTATCGGTTATAGCAGATAATATATGAAGTACTTAGTCCCCCTGCTTTGGGGATTAGAACATTATAAGGGGAATTAAGACGCAATGTACTCAAGTATCTAAAACACAATTTTAGACTTAAAAGTAGTTTTAAATGAGGGCACTTGGCTTGCAATCACTGTTTAAGTGGATTTAGTTCAATATCAATTAGTCTGAAAAACTTTGCAGCATCATTGAAAGAGCAAAATGAAATAAAGACCAACAGAAAGAGCACATGCTCTGAAAAGAGACAGGATTGTGAAATATGAATTTCAGGCATTACCTGAAATAGCTAAAATGGATGCATAATTAAAGGCTTCAGTTATTGCATTTTTGACAACCAACTAGGGTGGGGTATTACTTAAAGTCTCCATGGTGATTTGATCAAAGTAAATGGAACCAGAGTAATAGAATCTCAGAAATACTAAATTTTTACAAGGAGGAAAACATGAATCTGTTTTGTCCTCAGTGTTGCCATGTAGTTCTTTCCTCAGTTGTATTGAAAATTCATATTCTTCATTCAGAATCATTCTTTCATCATTGAGTGGTCAGGTTCACACATCAAGACCTCGATTTGAGTAGCCTGCAATGAACTCGATGACTGTCACTCAGAATAGCCGTAAAAATTCTGACTTCCATATTAATGTAGAAGTTCTTTGAGAACCCGTAACTCTGGGAAACAAGAGTAACTTAACTAGTGATATTCTAGGCATGGGCTATTTCCATGCTATTATAATCCATCTTACAGAAAAATTGGCAGCTCCGTTGAAAGCATATAGTAAGACATTTTATTTTACCCTGCCATAAATATTTGTCATCATTTTAGATGAGAGAATTAAGTTGTCCTCTGGAACTGCCACTTCTAGAAGAACCTAATGAAGCAGGGATTGTGAATATGTTCTCATTTCTTCAAACTATTAAAAATCTAAAAGTACTAATTGAGTTTTAATGGTATAAAATCCTGGCAGTTTTAAAGACTTGCTTCTTTTTAATCCTTTTTTTTTCCTTTTTCTTTTTCCTTTTTTTTTTTATTTTCTAATTAACTTGCAATTTTCTGGGCATCTTATTTGGCTCAGCATCCCTCCTGTTTTTGATATGCATTAAAATCTCCAACCATTTAGGACTTCTATCCAATTTAACAATTAATAATTAGAAAAGCTCCCTTTCTAACGATGTCTTCATCTGGGACATCATTTGTTGGCTGATTGATTCTGAACTACTTTTAACTTTTTCAGTTAAACATTCATGGCACATCTGTGTGATCATTTCATCATGACTTCCTGACTAATAGCATCAAACAGATTACTTGGCTTGCTAATGTTGGAGTCTGTCTATGGGATGGGAGTTGGAATATATCACTTGCCTCCTACTAAAATCTTTTCTCCCTCTCCATCTGTGGTACAGCTCTTCCATTCCTACCCTCCTGCAGTGTCGGGCATCCCCCCTATGATTCCACCCACTGGCCCTTTTGGTTCACTCCAAGGAGCATTTCAGCCGAAGGTAAGAAACCTCACAGTGAAAACACTGGTATGTGTTTAGTGGAATCCTGGGTTAGGCCTGCAGGTGGGTTCTGCATCCTCTTGTCCATGTGTAGGATCTGATTCGTCAGATCCTAAGTGACCACTGGGCTTAGAATGAGCATTTCTTTTTTTTCTAGTCCATCTCGTTATAAACCTCAGCAAAAATCTAATTTTTAATCTGTACTACTCATGCAATCTCAGGTGAGCTAAAATGTCCTGTGCTTTCTAAAATATGCAGAATACATATTTTTTCCTACCAATATGTGGACAGAAGCTTCTGGTCAAGAATTTTATGAAATTTTAGTATGATGAATAAGTAGCTTAGATTTACTTCTGAGGCCCCATGCACTGCTGTTTTATATGCATATTCCACAGAGAGCCCCAGGTTTGAGATGGAGAATAAGCACCAAGTGTTCACCAACTTGCCCTTGAGATATATATTATTGATAAAGATGGAGAGTTGAGTCTTTATTGATTTTAAGAGAAAAGGGGGAGAAGAAAGGTTCCAAACCTGAAATTGTGTCTGCTTAATTGCGTCAGGGGAAAATTCTTCTCCTCATCCTCCCTCATTTCCCTCCTTAGCCCCATCCGTCTGCAGATAGGGTCTGCCTGCAGGTGGACAGCAGCCGCCTGCTTTTTGTAAGTGTTTCTCCCTCTCTACTCTCTCAGTCTTTCTCCCCCACCCCCACTATGGTCGTTCTTGCCAAGGTCAAGACTATCATCGGTTTCTAACATCCTACTGTGAAATTAACCTGTTACCCTTTATAATAACTAAACTCTCCTCTATGTAGTCAGCGATAACACTGCTCATTTTGGGCTATAGTCATTTCTGAAGGCCAGTAGTGAAGAGTAATTCTCAGAACATTACACCCTTTTAAAATCGACTACAGCCCTTATACAGACAGTGTAAAGTTGGCCTGTCAGCAACCTTTCTCAGATTTTAAAGTAAGATTTTTTTTTAAAGAATTACTTTATTTCATTTTATTTATTTATCCATTTATTTTAATTTGTCCAGAGAGGTAAAGAGTGAGAGTGAGAGCAAGACGAAGAGAGAGAGGGAAAGTGAGAAAGCAAGCTTTCAGGTTCAGGACTCAAACTGTGGTCAGCCATGTGTAAGTCCAGTGCCCCAAACCACCACACCACCTGCTGGCCCAATAAAGTAAGACTTCTTGTTGTGTGTCATTTGGGTTTCTTTTCTTCCCCATCTCATTTCTAAGGCAAAATAACCAGCTGTGGGCCTGAGTCTTCCAGGGTAACCACATACTGCATTTCCAAAGGCATGTTGTCTTAAAACTAGAAACAGGGACAAAAATGAGAAGGCGTGGGAGATGAGAGGGCTGCATCCTTGAAAACACACTGACCTGCATAGGACCGCAGATTACACGCAGGGTTATGTATACAGGAGGCATTTATGGTGGTCATGTTAAACTTTATCTCCTCTCTCGAGATAAAATCTGAGTGATTTTGAAGCTCCTTCCCCCCAGTCTTCTGCTCACTATTCCCTCAGACCCCCCTGGTCTGTCCCCTGTTCCTTCAGACCCTGGTCTGTCCTCTCTAGGTTGCCGCAAATCTCTCATGCATCCCCCAAACAGACTGGTAGGTCATTTAATAAATTAGACTATTTCCCTCACTCACAATTATCCAATCACACAGAAAACTACATCTGGGCAAGAAAGTGTCTCTCCTGGTGTTGAAATAGGCCTTTCCAGGCCATCTTACTGATTGAATATGTAGATTGCAGTTCATTAGTGGAGTTCTTCATATGTATGCAAATCAGGCTGTTAACAACTCCAGCTTAATTGTTAGTTGTACTGCAGCTGATTGCTTTTCTTTCTTTCATTCTTTTTTTTTTTCCTTCTCCTTGTAAGCAAGCTGTGTGCCTAAACTTGAGCTTTTTCCCCATGAGCTAACTTCCTGGTGTAAGGGGGTTGGTAGAAGTTGTGATTTCTTCAGTAAAATTACTGGTGTTACTTTTCTAAATCCTTTCCCACTAGAAAGTAGTGACTGTGCCAAAGTAGGCTTTTTTGTTGTTGTTAATTCAAAGCACAGAAGCCTGCATAGAAGGTTAATATTATTAGTGATATTTAAGAACAGCGGTGGGAGTAGGAAAGATGAAGCAGGATTACTTTAGAAATCACTTAATAGTAGATCCGTGTGGTCCCTAAATTAGGTTCTCTTGTCCCATTTCCACCACTGCTAATGAGTAATTACTGAGTGTAATTTCTTGTTATTGTCTGCCAGTTAAAATTCGGAGTTAGTCTAATGTCTGTAAAATACTTTCAGTTATTCTGATGAGAGGCACCTGATACTGCAAATTATAATGTTCATTTAAACATTTCTTGGAATGTTTGGTGATAAAGCAGAAACACACACACACACACACACACACACACACACACACAATGACAATCAGTGCTGTTGGTTAACTTGGAAGACAAAGGGTTTCAGGGGTAGGATTTACATGGGTCGCTTCTCTTAGTGGTCCTGTGCTTTGAATTGGGGTGAAAAGTGATGGGGCTACTGCCTCCATGCTTTTAGATGCGATTGGTAGAGAGAGTGATTTCTCTGGTCAGGGCCCCTTGAGAAAATAGGGAGCATGTCCTCATAAAGAGCCAGTGTGGTCACTGAGAAGAATAATCTTGTATTTCAGAATGAAACAAACAAACAAATGAAGTTTGACTCCTATTATTTAGAAGGAAGGAAAGAGCTTGCTTTCGTGTCGCATGTTTTGTGCTTCCTAAGCTGTGGTCTAATTAATTTGTAGACATCCAACCCTATCGATGTTGCTGCTCGGCCTGGGACAGTCCCACACACTTTACTTCAAAAGGACCCGAGGGTACGTGAAAAGTCAGGCTTGGTCTCAGGTAATGCCAGGGTGTGACAGGCAATGCAGTGCTAGCCCTTTTCAGTAGATCAGTTAAGCGAGATGCTGTTTCAGCTGTCTCTTCTAGCTTGCAGAAGACAAAGCCAAGTCCTCTTAGAAAACAAAATCTCTCCTGCTCTACTGCATGACACAGGGGACTGACTTACCAATGTGAGTAAAGAGGAATGGCTTATGGTCTAAGCCCCCAAATTGGATTCTGTTTAGCTTGTAGAGTTTCTACTTGACCAATCTTCTCTATTTCTCCTTAAGTTTCTCTCACACAAAAGAAATAACTATAGAGTGTTTTGAATGGAAAAGCACTACTCGCATTTCTTCCTGGAAGTCAGGAGATAGCCCCCGCCCATCTCCCCAGAATCAGGAAGTTCCTGTACCACACAGCTCTTCTGGCCTTTATTTTTAATGCTGTAGGGACCCTTTTGAGCTCTAGAGCTACATAAAATATCCATTATGCATTGGTTATGTTATTTATTCATAATTTATACCACTACCTACTTCCAAAAGAGAATTTGAACTTAGTTGTACAATAGATATAATCTTGTATCATTGATTGTTATTAATATTCATCTTTCTAGTAAATGTGAAAAAATGATTACCTTTTACAATATTGTCTTTTTCCCTGGGTAAGGGCAGTCAGAAATTGATGACCAGAGTTAGGTAGAAGTTTAAAATGACTCAACTATGTAAGTACTTTTATGATGTTTAGTGAACTTCTTGAAAATGTCTAATGCTCATAATAATATACAGTCATTAAAACAGGCTGTTGGTAAAGAGAGTTCTATTCTATGTCTGGAAAGGCCAACTCTCCCCAGATGCCCCTTAATATCTGGCCTAGAAGTCCACTGTCAGAAGGCCAGAGGTGAATAGCAGTCACGTGGACATGCAGATCTGGCCCGTTCTCTCGTTGACCCGCTGGTTTGAAAGGGTCACTGAAGATAGTGAAACTCCAATGTGTAATGTGAGCACAACGTGTTGCCCAAGGGCACACTGCTTTGATTAAACTTGTACAGGGGCTTGTCAGTGTAGACATACCAAGGTTTGTGAGGTGGGGGAGGCGACACTTGGCACTTTTGATAGTGTGAAAATGGGTTAATTATTCTCTAAAAGGGCTTCATTTAAAAGTAAAATTCTAACATTTTAATTTCCCCTCCTAATGAAGCACTACAAATTTGTTAATTAGAGCAATTGTTTGAGTGACAGGCGTGTAACCAAGTTGTCATTTTCTCTTCACAGTTGACAGATCCTTTCAGACCTATGTTAAGGGTAAGAAAGCTTCTTCTAGAACTGTTTTGCAACCTCTATTTGACTCCCTTGTGGGTTAAAAATACAAATCTATTACAAGGAAGTAAGCCATAGAAATCTTGCAATAAAATGACAGGATGGTAGCGATTGCGTTTTTCAGGTAGTGTGATTGAAAATGGCCTAAATTATTTTGCTTCGAGTGTTAGAAGAAGCCAGGCCATTAGCTTTTTTTCCTCCCCCCCCCCCCTTCCTATAACATAAAATTTCATGAAGCCAGACTCTCTTGTTAGCAGTTCTGGTAAGAGATTTAACTTGTTGGGAGTTCAAAACTTAACCTTTAGGCTGAAATTAGTCTCTCTTTCACTTATGAAATATAATGCCAGGTCTATTTATTTTGGCTGTGTCTCCCTCGTGCTGCACTAAGTGATGCTGACTTGCCATTGGTTTGTTAACATCTTGCTTAAAGCATGGTGTTTTCTGGGTCTGGTGAGTGGGAAGCAGATGATCTCTGAGTGAATGCTGATTTGCTTGGGGGAGTGCAGAGATGATGGATGGAAGACAGGGGGGACAGATTTCCTGCTGAACATAACCCAGTTCTGGTGCATAGAATCACATAATTCGATTTCTCCAAAGGGAAACAAGAGGGGATTGTGTGATCACTTTGATGAGGTAGTATATTATTCGTGATTTCAAACAATCTTTAATGTCATAGTAAGAGAAGAGAACTGACCCCCGACTTAGATTTAAGTATATATTGGGTCCTTAGAGAAGTCATGATGCATTTTTGGATAGAAAAAGTACATTGTGACTTTTCTGACAACTCAATATAATATTTCAGAAACAATGCCTTAATATAGAAACCAGAAGCTTCTGTCCTTTGCCGATGTAGAACGGGGCTGTGTTTTCTTCTCATTCATCCAGTAGTTACTGAGTATGCACTCTGAGCTTATGGGTAGATGACGTAGCAAGAATGAAGTAGGAAGAGGCCCTTGAGCTGGTAGAAGACAATGCACTTGCACTGGGAACAGAGAAATTATTCCAGTGTTTACAAAGCAAAACGTGAAGTAATTTGAGAGCTATGGATTAAAATATACTCCCCGGAGGGCGGAGGAGGGACTTAATATCCATAGAGGCCTAGAGACCGGGAAAAATGAGGTGAGGTTTGGTTTGGTTTGGTCTTTATTTAGAAATGAACAGTACCCATCAACATGACTATTGGTGAAGCATTTGTGGAAACTGGGCTTAAATAAAAATGAGATGAATTTCTTTGTACCATTTGTGGGGGGGGGCGGTTTAAAAAAAAAGCAGTCTTGGGGGAGGTTACAACAGGTTCTGCACCCTCTCTTGTTTTGATTTGATTCACAGACATTCACTAATTAGCTCTTCTCAACAGCTGATTTGCATTATAGCATGGCAGCATTTGTTAAGTAGGGCTTCCTACTCTACCGAATCTGCCAGCTGGCACCAGAAAAGAGAGAGAAGAGACACAAAGTGGGATTCAAGCTTTTACCAGCTTGTCCTTGGTAACTGGTGGGAGGGTCCTCGTCGAGTGCGGTTTTCTGAGGAGCCCTCGTCTCAGGCCCACAGTGGGAAGAAGGGGGAGCTGACGGTGCCTCTCTCCTGGCTGGGCATTGCAGAGCTGCTGATGGAGGGCACTCAGAGTACAAAGAACTCTTGTTGCTCATGAAAAAAGCCACAGCAGCCAAAATCTGCTGAAAGCTTTGGGGAAAGCGAAGGTGGTTTTCTCTGAAATGTCTTTCTTCTGACCGCAGTGTTCCTTCTTATTCCAGAAACCAGGAAAGTGGTGTGCTATGCATGTTCACATCGCCTGGCAGATTTACCATCACCAACAGAAAGTCAAGGTCAGTCTCCCCTTGTTTAGAAAAGAGTGGGGGGGGGCAGGTGTGTGAGCATGTGACCTGCTCAGGAAAACCTAATTAAGGAGGCATTTAAAACAGATCCCAAAGACCTATGGCAGGAAGAATCAAGTCCCCTTGGAATAGCTATTTGGAAATCTTACTAATAATTAGAGAAAACACCAGTAAAATTACAAAACAAAAGCAAACTGGCCGCTCCTTGATAATTTTCCACCTTTTTTATGATTTTGTCATCTTATCGATCCAAAGGACTTGAGACCTTGGAAATCTAATTGCGGTGACCAAGAATTAGAGTATGGAAAATACTTAGCTTCTAGGAAGAGCTAGAACTGGTACATTCTTTTCTTTTTTTTATTTAATCTTAGATTTTTGCCATAGGGTACATGGGCTCCACAGAGAGAGACAGTAAGAGAGAAAGTGAGAAATCAGCCCCCAAGGGGGATAGCCATGCCACAATCCCTTTTTCATTTTCCTCCACTCGCCAGAAAACAGAGAAAGACAGAGACACAGAAAGCGAGAAATCACCCCTCTGGGGAATGGCCACGCTGCAATCCCTTCTCCATTCTTCTCTCGGGATCTTGGGCACGCACGCACACGTGCCCAGCGTGAGTTTAAGCCACCGGGTCTAGGACTCAAACCACTGTAGACTACATGGGAGTCCAGCGACAAAGCCATTACTCCAACTGCAGGTCTCAGGAGTGGTTTATGCCCTATATGAAGGTGGTGGAACTGAACTCCAACTGGCAATGCATAGTTAAAAATCACTCTTCAGGAAGTAGCATTGGGCTTTTCATGAGTCCTCCTGATGATAGTGCCAGAGGGTAAGAATACAATCAGCACTTGCCAGAACCGCCTCTAGCCAAGGTGATTTTTCCCTTTTTGTATGTATTTTCATTATGTAGATGAATACATTCCATCCTTTTTCCCCTTTATTTCATGCTTTTTTTAGAGCCTTATGACCCAGTAGGGAAGAGATGAGAAACTTCTGCAGGTGACCTCATTATGGTCCTAGTGTTGGCTTGGGGAACAAAGTAACTGAGAAGTCCAGATATTATAGTCTGTGTAACTGTGCCTGAGAAAGTGGGAAAAACTAAGCAAGTATTTCTAGTTAGCCCACCTACTCCATCTCTCTGCCCACAAGCGTTAAGTCCTAACAGCATCTGGGAGCCTTCATGAGAGTAAAAACAGGAAGTCAGTAAGTAAAGAGGGAAAGCTAGTTATCACAGAAATATATATAAAGGAGTTAAATGACTTCAAAAATTCAGTCTAGTTCAAAGTTAAAAAGGAGACCTCACTAAGATGTTTACTTGGGTTGCCTGATAACCAGTCTTTCAATAACATCCCACCAGTGAGTTTTGCTCACTTTTACTTTATTGTTAGGCTAGGTTTAATTAGAAGCCTTATGGTTTAGTTTAGTTAGGAAATGTGTGTGCTCTGAAGAGCTAAGTAGATTTTGATGATTAGTTCAATTCACTTTTCGTTCTGGATGATGTGGTTAGCGGAACAGTAGGTAAAACACGTCTTCCCTATAACTCCTTTGGTTAAAAGCAATGAAGGATGTTGTATGTGCCACTTTAGCACTTCTTTTCCATAAAAGCATCCCCAGTGACTTCAGCTTCCATTATCCCAATTCAATTAGGAGGACCTCTTGAACATGAGATAACTTCGTTCATCTTCCCTTTTCAGCAAACTGTGTGTAATCCCCAAGCCCCATTCTGCTTCATGGACCTAGGTTGTGGTTAATGGAACCATGCTGTGTACCATGCAATATTAGCACTAAATAATTTGGCAACCAAATTAAAGGAGATACTCAGGATTTTTATAGATTTATACTGAATTAGAAGCTTGGTTTGGGGCTTTGGCTATTACTTTATAGTGAGACTTTCATTATCGTATTCCCTGTAGATTTGAGCGGAAATTATCTCGTCTTTTTTCTCTTTAAGTTCATTTACTCAGTCTTTCAGTCACTCACTCAGTATTTATTGAGAGGGCCTATCGCCTGCAGGGTACTCACTGTGCCAAGGCTCAGAGGGCATTCATCTTTCTTGTCATCTGGCTGCTTAGAGCTCAGAAACAAGGACCAGTGTCTGTGGGAAAAATGTGGAAGTGTTGTGTGCTTCTGAGGGGTATTGCTTCCAGCTTGAGGTGCTCAGGCAGATTTTGCTTCAAATGGGGGTGGTGAATGAGTGGTATTTGATCTCAAGCAATCAGGGAGTGGCAAACCTCTCTCATCTCTGACCCTCACACCAGGCTTTATCAATACAGATGCCTTTGCACTCGCTTTCTCTGTTATGCAGCAAGTTAAGCATCCCTCACAACAAGACGGGACATCTGAGGTGGAGTGGGACGTCTGAGGTGGAGCACGAATGAGGCCAGACTCAGAGTAGCACATGAGTCTGAGAGACTAGAGAACCAGAGGCAGAAGCAGACAGAGGGCAGTGAGGTGGGAGAAAGGGGCTACTCCAAACAGAGGATCCTAGGATCCCAGGCCGAGGGTTGGGGGCAGCACTTGTCTGGGCAGTGTGAAGCTGACTCAGAGCGGGCTGTCCAGAATCAAGAATGTGGGCAACTTTGCAACCATGCGGTTGAGAGGGCTGCGACCTCCACAGCAAATGTAGTGGGAAGGGGTCGAGAAGAAGGTTGTAACTATTTCTACAGCCTTGGAGGAAGGTGAGCTGAAAGATTAGCTTAAGGGCAGAAAAATGAGGAAATAGAGGGACTGGTTGATGGCAAGGACTTTATCTCCATGAGGTGGTTTACTGGTTTAGATGGACTCTCCTCCCTTCCTCAGGTAATTGGGGATATTAAGAAAGAAAAAGCACTTGTTAGTTAAATTAATACCCTTACTTTGTTTTTGTTCTTTTTTTAATGTGTAATAATAATCATTTGAAAATTAGCTTATAGCAAGCATGCACATATTTCTTCATAACTTTCAGTTACTAATGTACTATGGTTTAGTAGACTATGGCAAAGAGTCATTAAACAATTAATTTACACAGCAGATTATTCATGCAGAATTCCTAATAAAATGAGTTTTAAAATACTATCATTTTAAAACTTGTTAAAATGGGCCCTTATAGCAAAATAATAAACCACTTTAGGAGTGGTGGCAGTTGGAATATATAGGGTATGTTTTATTTCTTAAGCCGCACAATCTCAAAGACTGAAACACGGTTTTAGCACTTGACATTTTGGAGGTAAGAAGCAGGTACCATGTGATCGCAGGCACTGCTGACACCTCTTAGTTGTCCTGGTTTTCTGACATTTGAGGGTTAAATGATTGGTGGATTGCTATATTCTCAGCACTTGCAAACTTGAACCTGACCGGGCTTAGGGCCTTTCTGTACGGTTTACAGAATTTACTGTAGGGCTCTTCCTTCATATTTTTCTTCCCTGCTGTTCATCTCAGGATTTCACCTTTTGTTGCTCTCCTTGCTGCTTTAGAAACAGATGCAGTCGGATCCCCATAAGCTGGACTTTGGACTGAAACCTGAGTTCTTGAGCCGCCCTCCGGGCCCTAGTCTCTTTGGAGCCATCCACCACCCCCACGACCTGGCACGGCCTTCCACTTTGTTCTCTGCCGCTGGTGAGTTTGGGCTGTGGGATAGAACTGAGAAATGTAGTTCTCAGATAGCTAAGTAAACTGTGTTTGGGCTCTTTGCTGCCACTCTTTCACTGTCCAAAAAAATGCACCTTAAGCCCGCATCCAAGGTAACAACTCATTTAGGGAGTTGGGCCCTTCTTCATTGAAAGCCATCTTTCATTAAAGAAGGGAAAAACAACCATCTTTTCCTTACAGGGACTCATATTACTTTGGCTTATGATTTGCTTCTGTATTAAATCAGTGTAACTCACAAACATGTCAAATATTGAAAAAGATCAGAAAGCTTACAGGATTGAATGGGAAGGAAATAATGCCAGGAATCATATAAGGATGCAATTTCCCTTACTATCGGTACCCAAGAGCACTCAGTAATTTTGCACCATGATGTTTAGTCATGTAGTATTTTGAGCATCTGAGGATAAAGAAATATAGTTAAGGGGCTGGGCAGTAGTAAAGAAAAAGAAATGGGGGCCAGCAGGTGGCGTGGTGGTTAAGGCACTGGATCCCACCTGGCTGACTGTGTGGTTTGAGTCCCAGACTGGCAGCTTGAAAAACATTCTGGGCACATTTGTGGGACACAGTACTGGTTTTTTACCTGTTGAAGATAACGCATATAGTATTCTCAACTGGGCTGGTCTGAGGTGTATTTCATGTTGGGTACATTCTCTTTTGCAAGCCAAATGATATATAGCAATTGAAAATGTATGTGTGTGTGTGTGTGTGTGTGTGTGTGTGTGTGTGTATACTAATAAAAACAATAAAATAAAAATAAAAATTAAATGATTAAGAAATAATAAAAAAGTCCAAAAGAAATGCTGGTAAACAGAATATGCAGAAATGGATAACAACATCCTTACCGTTAAAAACAAAAGAAGAAGAAAAACAAACATTCTGGGCACATGCATGTCCAAAATCCTTAGAGAAGAGTGGAGAAGTGATTGCTGTGCCCATGATTTCTCACTTTCCTTCTCTTTGTGTCCCTCCAATGAGCCCCTCCTATAACAAAAAAAGGAAAAAAAAAAATCTCAACATAGTGAAGGGGCTTCCTATTTCTAATCCTTAGGGAACAAGTTTCGCATCCATCCTGTCTGCAGCCTTCTCAGGCATCTATCCAAGACTCACGTTTCATAAATCTATGGCTTTTCCATTCAGGAAGAGAGAAACACCCACATTGTAAAAAATCATCTTTATAATGGGCTTTGTTGCCAAAGCAAGTGAATCCCCCTTGAGGGTAGATAGAATTAGCTGAGGCCTCAGATTTTTCTGTGGGTTCTGTCAAGGGACATATCTGAAATCTCCGTTACCATAGCACCTAGGCTCTGAGACAAGGCTACATTAAGAGGAATTTTTGGAGAGAATAGATTTCTCCCTAGCTTCTATTTGAACCAAGTGGATGAATTGGCTTTTTTTGCTTCAATAATTCTGAAACTGCAAGGCACCCCTGGGGGCCCTGGGCGAGTGAAGCTCTGGTCTTCATTGAAGCATTAATTAGCTTGTACTGCACAGTCAGTATGTGGCCAAAATTTTATTTAGCTGGAAACACTGCTAATGCCTAATGAATATCCTAGAGTATATTTGCTTTGTGGAGATGGGGTGTCATTCCTACACTTCCCAGGTGAAAAATAAGCTAATAGATAGATAGATAACCCCTCAGGTGCCTTCAGATTCGGAGATACTGTGAGTGTGACCTGTGTTTCTCTTGCACCATGTGGCTTCCTTTTCAAATGCAAGCTCAAGGACCCTTGCAGTCCAGGGAACAACAGTGCAAAACATAAATTGAGTTGATAAAAGTGTAGAGAGAGACAAGCCTCCTACATTTCATCTGTTTTCCTGAGGGAATTTTTACTTGTTTGTAGGAACTTAGACAAAACACAAGGGATTATGGAACAGTTACTAGTAAATTCATTAATCCAGGTCCTGTTTATCTTTCCATTGTGGAAGGTAATCTTTAGAGCATAAGCAATGTTGGGTTTTACACAAAATGGTTCTTTGGTAAAACTCCCAACCAATATGTGTAACTTGCACATACTTGTTAAATTCAGCCACTGGCATTTTGCTCTTGGGTACTAATCCCTGAAATAAGCTAAAGCACTTCTTCAGATAACCTTGGCAAAGCTCATCTACAGCAGAGCCTGACTCCTAGAGAGCTGGCCTCCTCAGCTTTAGCTGGGTATTTTCTTTTTTAGTTATTTTTATTTAACTTTATTCATTATTATTTAATTTGACTAAAGAGAGACAGAAAGGGGGAGGGAGCAGTAAGAAAGCAAGTCACCAGGTCTAGGACTCGAACCACAGTCAGCCATGTGAGAATCCAGCACCTTTAACCACCATGCCACTTCCAGCCTCCTTAGCTGAGTTATTAACAAGCCAGTTCAATGCCTTAGCTTTTAGAAGTGTTGTCCTTCCCTAATTCACATGTGTATAATCTCTTTGCCTTTCTTTCCTTTCCCAACTTCCTTCATGAAAAGGATTTGGGGCATCTTAAAGAAATTTATATTATGAAAACTATAAAGTAGAAGAAGAAATGTGGATAAAGAAAACTAAAGACTACTAGATTAAATCTGAGTTCCCTGGCAGACCAAAGAAAGATTTAACAATCAGTTATAAGATTTTTGGTATTCAAAAACATATGTATAAACTAGCTTGTCCTGAATGTTGAGTGACTGGGGAAGACTTCATCTTCTGTAACCTAACATGCCTTGCAGCAGTGAGTTTCCTTGTTGAGCTTACTTATCCTCCATTGTGGATCCTCAAGAATACATTCTTCAGGAAAAGGGATTCCGCCAGGGCCAGAACAGTACTGCCCAGATCTGTAGTGTCAGGACAGCCACTCCGGAGCCAAGGGTGTTATGGTGCAGTGTTGCTGGAGCTGTATTTCTCAAAGTGAAAAACGTATCACCAAAACGCTCTGTAAAGAAAGTTATGTTTCATGACCAAGTGTTCAAATGTTCTCTCCTTAGAGAATGAGAGAGCCTATGAGCCTATTAATGGCTCCGAGAAGTCCTTCAATAAAGAGCCTTCCTTAACATTTTAAACTCAGTAATTCTCCAAACTTACTTGGTTACAGAAACCCTTCTACTCTACCTTACCACCACCGCCCTGGGCAGTTACCTCCACGTGTCTAAAACTGAGTATGCCATTGACTTAAAAATGAAATACCTCTTCTTGATGGTGACCAGCCAAGCGGGGAGAAAGGGGGGGGGGGGGTGTGATTTAGTTTTTGCTTCAAAATAAGAACATCTGTTTTTCATTTGTGTGTTGTTTGCCTGGGGCCTAGGTGGAGTTTAGTCATTACTTTAACCTATGTTCTTATGAGCCCTTAAGCAACTTATGAGCCCAGTTACATTTTGGAAGTTGGCTTTTTGTAAAACTGGATTTTGTTACATTTGATTTAATAGGTGCTGCACACCCAACTGGGACCCCTTTTGGGCCACCACCTCATCACAGCAACTTTCTGAACCCTGCCGCTCACCTAGGTGAGTTACCCATCAGTGATGGGAGCTGACGCGCTATTTCAGACAAACCTTTGCCCTGTTTATCACTTCTGCGCTTGTTGGCGAGGTAGTGACAGGATTCCAGCGCTTTTTACACCACGTTCTCTTGGCATTCGGTCCGAATCAGTAGTGGTTCTGTCTGAAGTTACTGATGGCACAGTGGGGGAAGGCTGTTCTGGGTACTAAAGGGAATCAGAGTTCCCCATAGCCTGTTCCTGCCTATTGGAGAAAGACAGTGAACTCCTGCCCCATTGCTAAAGGTCACATCCAAGGGGTGGAAGGAAGGACAAAACGATGTTGTGAATAAACATGACCCTTTTTTGCTTATTGTTCCTTCACATGTCACTGCCCTATTTGTCTTGCTATGTGCATGCTTTTTGTGAGTAGACAAACAGGTGCAGACAGTGGTAGCAGAAGAGCAGGGTAATTGATAGATGTGCCTGCATGATGTCATCACTTGGAGATTTATTTTAAGGTGTGGTCTCCTTCCTATTCTGTTAGAACCTGCAGAGCCCATTCCTGAAAGGGGGAGACTGGGCAGGAAGGCAGTCTAGAACATGGTGACCTCAGTGGTACTTGCTCCCCACTAGGAAAAAGAGCAGTGATGCAGAATGCAGAGCTCTGAAAAGAAGCCCTCAGAGCGCTTTTGCAAGCCCCATGCCTACATTCAAGTGCAGTGAAACCTTTTAGACAATCTAGTGGGAAAAGTAGGATGGACCGGGTCTGGGTAGTAAGGGCGAGGATCCAGCGTCACTTTCTCTGGCTCCCAGGATGTCCATGTTCCTCGCTCACTGCATCCTGTGACTATTCCCTTCTTCCCTGTCTATTTTGCAGAGCCTTTTAACCGGCCATCCACATTCACAGGCCTAGCAGCAGTCGGTGGCAATGCCTTCGGAGGACTTGGAAATCCTTCAGTTAGTGAGTACCTCTAACTTTTTAAAACCTCCCTTGGAACCACTGGTCTCCACTGATCTATATATCTCTCAAGACTTTTCTAGAGAAAAGAAAACTATGCCTTTGGGAAACAAATGTAGGTTATATCATGCAAAAGCTGGCCTACACAGTGAAATTGGGTATAAGTGTATAAATCCACTTTTTTAAAGGCAGCCCACTGTTGCTATGTTACAGAAGGTCAGGAATATTAATGTACTTGCGTGTCACAAAAGTTTACTTAAGTTTGTAGTTTTACCCACGTCCCATTTCTATTATCTGAGACTTTTGCTATAGCTCACATTCGAAGCAAAAACAATTTTTAAATTTCATCTCACTTTTGGCATTAGTGGGATTGAAAAAAGCACACTGAAGATGAGCTGGAAAGTGTGCTAGGCTCAGGATAATCAAGACTTGGCAACATTTTGTACTCCATGACCTGGGAGAGTTATGTAGTCTTCTCTACGAAAAAGCCCATCTGGAATAGGAAAAGAGACACAGCCCTGCTCATGTTCTAAACATTGTCTAGTCACTGAATACTCAGCTTGCTTGCTTTCCCGCCACATGTCATATTTTCCGGATACAAGAGACCAGACAGTAGCTTTGAGCATACCGTCACAGTTTGGTCTTTATTTAAAATGTAGCCTGGAGACTTTATGCATCTGTTCAGGTCAAGGCCCTGTCTGGTCTCTAATGACACCTGTTCAAGTCTGCAAAAGTTCTGGAAAGAATCACGTTATCAGGGTTGTGGTGGGGAGAGGAAACAATGACCTCTGCTCTGAATGGAGAATTATTAATCAAGGTCACACTATCGTAATACACCCTCTGCATGCTGGGAACTTCTGCATGCACCAGATATGTCTGATTAGGTAATCATTATGCCTTTTTGGTCCTTTTCCTTTTTAATCCCCTCCCTTACTCCCATTTTTGCTTTTGGTTTAACAAAAGAAAGAAAGAAAAAAAAAAAGCTGTGAGCTACCTCTCCAGTGTAGGACAAAAGTTCCTCTAATGAATTTGTTAATCTCCTTTCCTTTTCCAGCTCCCAATAATATGTATTCATTTTAACTCTGAATGCTGTTAAAAGTTTTTTGGTAAGTACCTTCATTACAGCAGATTATATAATTTCTCTTAAACCTTTTTGTTCTCCACTTCACCATTTCAGCACCCAACTCAATGTTCGGCCACAAGGATGGCCCCAGTGTGCAGAACTTTAGCAACCCTCACGAACCCTGGAACCGGCTGCACCGAACGCCTCCGTCGTTCCCGACCCCTCCGCCCTGGCTGAAGCCAGGGGAGCTGGAGCGCAGCGCGTCCGCTGCAGCTCATGACAGAGATAGAGATGTAGATAAACGGGACTCATCTGTTAGTAAAGATGACAAAGAAAGGTACGGAAAGAAACCGCTCTCAAGTCCCAATGGGGGACCCCACTCTGTGCCAAGTACCAGTGTAACCGGCCACCCACCCTCCCCGTCCCAGCTTCGTGCTTCAGCCACCCCTGTAGCCTCAGCACCTTCCACATAACCCGAGCCCCAGCAATCCTGCAGCCCCAGAGCGAACACCCCACAGCCCGAAGTGCATCATGACTACAGCTTATGTCCAGAGTAAGCAATTCCCATCTCAGGAGCAATTTTACATTCAGAGCTTCTGAAGTCCCTGTGAGCACTAGTGTATCCAAATATAAATCTTGCTCTTAAAAGGCAGTGAGTTAGAGCTTTGGACCAAACACACACAGCATGAATCAATACCATATTTACTTTCAAGTTTGTGCAGTCCATGAAATCATCCATAGGTTTTTCTCTTTCTTTTTGTTTTCTTTTAGAAAGCCATGTTTGCATTGCCTCCTCATATTTTTCTCAGATTTTGTTCAAACTCAAAGCCTGGGGCTCACAGATGACTAGTAACACTTTACTAACCGAGATGGAGAGAAATGTTGACACAGATTTTGGTTTTGATTTTGTTTTGCCAGTGGATAATTTCATTAACCATTGTGTTCTCTGTACTTGGTGACGGTGCCTGCAAAAAAAGTAGTCTTAGAGGAAATGTCTTACAGTATTTTTTTTTTCCTGAGAAATGTCACAAGCATTTTTGACAGTGTCTTTTTTTTTTTTTAAACTCTCTTGGACTATTTTCATTTCTAAAGAACTGATAAGCAAAGGATGCACAAGATATGAAAACTCCTAATAACAACTTCCTGTTGGTACTGAAGATTCAAATTTGATCCAGATCTTTCATTTTACTTAACCATATAGTATGTGTGTGCATGTCCTGGTAATATAGAAGAATTCAACTTTGCAGGCCCTAAGCGTGGCAGATTAGTAGGTATTCTTCATCGGCCATCATGTTGACTGATACCTTTTTTTACAAAAAGAAAAAGGCAATTTTTCCTTCAAAGAAGTGTGATATAAACCTCTTACTCCATGGGAGGACATTTATAGCATTCAGTTCTGAGCTGTCAATTGCCAGAGTGCCATCTGCCTACAGTGGACAGACCCTAGCCCCAGAGCGCTCATTAAACAGCTTTTACTGAGGAGAGCAAAGATGTGGCCAGCGTTCCTTTCCACTTCTTTCTTGATGGAATCAAAATGGCCTCCTGGATTAACATTAGGACACTTAACAGGATACACTCTTCTGTTCTTCCCTTTAAAGTTACTCTTCTTCCCAGCATTTGCTTGTTGGCAGGAAACACAATTTGTAGGGGAACCCTCCTTAATCCTCTCACAGTGGACACCTGGTCCTCTGCCCCTGGGCTTAGGAGCCAACACAACCCGCTGCACCTCAACTCACCTTCGCTGCTCTGTCTCGAGGCTGCCCCTAAGACTGCCAGATTCTTGGCCTTAACTCTTTCAGTTTTACTTTGTGGCCATTTTGTTGTTTTGAAGTTTCTGCCTGTACTCCCCAGGCCCCATTGATGACAAAACTCTAAAATACTCGTTTCACATTTTCAGTCACCGATGCTATTTAAAATTGTTCTATCTCCCCCGGGAAGTTTGCATGTATCAATCTACCCTTCCTACTGCCTTTCCTTCATCTTCTTGGGAAGATTTTGGCTTTTCTAAGCCTTCTTAATGCAGAAGTATTTTTGCAACCACAAAGTCTCAAACATCTTTCAAATGCTGCTGCTTGAAGATTTTTCGGTATCTGCATTCTTTACTCTGAAATTGATCATTTATCTTGAGCGTCAGGAACAAGAGACTCCTGCAATATCTGCATTAAACTCTTCTTTCTGTGGCTCTGTGACAAAATTGGAAAAAAAGTCATACATGGGGTCTTCAGAAAGTTCACAGAAAAAGCGTGTCATTAATATGACGAAATCTTGCATGGATTTTAATTTTTTTTGGCACCAAATTAAACTTGTACATTAATTCTACTTTTTCACAGACTTTTCGAAGTCCCCTCATATTCGCATTTGGGCTTTTAGGATATTATTCCTACCACCAAATGATCCTGAGAATCCGCACAGGTGGGCTGAATTGCTGCCTTACTTATTGACCACATCGGTCCACTTTGGCTTTAGGAAAACTCCTTCTCTGTGATCTTGATTGAGGCACATGGCTTTTAAGTACATAGAGAATTATTTTTCCCTCAGACTCTCCTACTCACCCTCATCCCTAGTACTTCACCCCCATTAAGCTTCCTCTGCAATCTAGGTAAGATCAGGGTGGCTGGCTTTGCCTACCCAGGGCAGGTCCGCTGCCTCAGTGACCGTGGGAACCAGACCCAAGCCTGTCCTTTTCACACCACCATTTCATTGGCAGCCCCTTCCCAGACCGACAGGCTCATTTCATTTGCAACCTTGTCTCCCTCTTTACTCCTCAGGGAAAGCGTCGAGAAGAGACACTCCAGCCATCCTTCACCAGCACCTATCCTCCCGGTGAACGCCCTGGGACATAACCGCAGCTCCACTGAACAGATCAGGGGTCATTTGAACACTGAGGCTCGCGAGAAAGACAAATCCAAAGAGAGGGAGAGAGACCACTCGGAGTCCCGTAAGGACCTGACTGCCGATGAGCACAAGACAAAGGAGGGCCACTTGCCTGAGAAGGACGGGCATGGCCATGAGGGGCGTGCCGTGGGCGAAGAGGCCAAGCAGCTGGCCCGGGTGCCGTCACCCTACGTGCGGACCCCCGTAGTGGAGAGTGCCAGGCCTAATAGCACCTCAAGCCGGGAGGCTGAGCCACGCAAGAGCGAGCCGGCCTACGAGAACCCCAAGAAGAACTCAGAGGTCAAGGTGAAGGAGGAGCGGAAGGAAGACCACGACCTGCCTCCGGAGGCCCCACAGACCCACCGGTCTTCAGAGCCACCTCCTCCAAACTCCTCGTCCAGTGTACACCCGGGGCCCTTGGCGTCGATGCCCATGACGGTGGGGGTGACAGGCATTCACCCCATGAACAGCATCGGCAGCCTGGACAGGACTCGCATGATGACCCCCTTTATGGGCATCAGCCCCATCCCGGGTGGAGAGCGTTTCCCGTATCCTTCTTTCCACTGGGACCCCATACGAGACCCCTTGAGGGATCCTTACCGAGAACTGGACATTCACCGGAGAGACCCGCTGGGCAGGGACTTTCTGCTAAGAAATGACCCACTCCACCGTCTCTCGACTCCCCGACTGTATGAAGCTGACCGCTCCTTCAGGGACAGGGAGCCTCATGATTACAACCACCACCACCACCACCACCACCACCCTCTGTCTGTGGACCCCCGGCGGGAACATGAGCGAGGAGGCCACCTGGATGAGCGGGAGCGTTTGCACATGCTCAGAGAAGACTACGAGCACACGCGGCTCCATTCTGTCCACCCGGCCTCCCTCGACGGACACCTCCCCCACCCCAGTCTCATCACTCCGGGACTCCCCAGCATGCATTACCCCAGAATCAGCCCCACCACAGGGCACCAGAACGGACTCCTCAACAAGACCCCTCCCACAGCAGCGTTGAGCGCACCTCCCCCGCTCATTTCCACGCTGGGGGGCCGCCCTGTCTCTCCCCGAAGGACTACTCCTCTGTCAGCAGAGATCAGGGAGAGACCTCCTTCCCACACGCTGAAGGACATCGAAGCCCGATAAGGAGAGAATAGGAGCACGAACGAGAAAGACGACATCCTGAGCAAACACAACCCACGACTGTAAAGAGAGAACTCCTCATCATTCACAGACTGGGGTGAAAGGCCCCACCTCTTCCCCTTGTAAAAAATGTACAGACTCAGTGCAGATTTTGAAATGTTTTTGTATATTATATGTTGGAATTTTTCAGATCTTTTAGCCAAGTCATATGTTCTCATGTCTCCTCCTCTTTTTGTTTCTTGTATGAAACTTTTTGATTTGAATGAAAACAGTGAAGATGATACACACCAATTTGATGATAATTTGGCAGGGGGAGTCTCACCATCCATCATGCAAAGCTCTTTCAGATGATAAGGGAAGGCCGTTGTATATAGTTATGTAAAAAAAAGATTGCTTCATGAGCTAATGGTTCATATATGCAAAAGGGTAAGATGAAAGCTTTACTTTGTACAAATGTAAATAGATAAAGATTAAGTAACATAATACATTAATACTTCTTAAAATGTGCTATTTGCAAACTTAATATCAGTGAACACAGTCTGCTAAGGCTGTGTTCCCATATATTGTTATAGACAGCTAAACCCTTCAACTATGCAATGAATGTTAGGGCTTTTCACAAAAGCCCGCCTAACTCAAAGGAGCCTTTTCAAATCCATTTACAACATACTTAAGGTCATATTTTCCCTGAACAAGCTCTTACGTGATATGACTCTGTTTTCCTTGCTTGTTTTCTTTCAAATGGAGAAACATCCTGTTTTGCAAAATGGACCCCAGGCTGGAACTTTGCATCTGAAGTTGCTGCTTGTGGGCTTTGGGGAGAGTGCAACCCCAGAAAGGTAACTGAGGACATGAGCGACCAGTGCCAGGGAGGATGGGATTTGTCAGATGCCAAAATCAGGGGACGGGTTGTGGTGTCTGTGAGACACAAACAGGTCGCCAGAATCCTGTCACCATCAGTCACATGATTTCACACACACCTCATGTGGGAACCATGCCTTTTTTAGTGTGTCCTGTTTCACATCTGTACACACTTCCTTGTTTTGTAATGCGATTTAATTACACCCAAACAGATCCTGAAAGAAAGCTTCAAGTTTTCTCAGATGATGGATATGTTTTCACTGTATTCAATAACTGACGAATTTAAGGTGCACATTTTCCCAATGTGACTCACTGTATTCCAGTTGGTAATAAAGTCTGGGAATAGCCGTAACGGGCCGACCTTGTGGAGCTATTGACAGTTACAAAGGGTGAGAGGTGGCAGAGAAGTCTTGTGTGTGTGTGTTTTTGAGTTTGCATCAATCTTAATGTCTCTTCATAATACTTTTATAATACATTACGCCTCTTGTCTACATATTTGGAGAGAATATGACTTTACTAGCAAAGAAATACAATATATCTTGTCTACTGGACTGTAAAATATATGTATGAAATAAAATTAGTTCCATTTGGTCTTCTAGTATATTAAAGTGCTATCTGACGTTGTTATCCTGTTTTTGCAAAAAAAAAAAAAAAAAGTTAACTACAGACCATTGTTTCTAATAAGCAGAGAGATCTATTTTAGTAGTAAACTGAAGGTTTAGTTGTGAGCTTCAGATTTTTGTGAACTCCAGATGTTGTGCAGTGTTTTTTTTCCTTTCTTTCTTTTTTTTTTTTTTTAAGACAACAACTTAAAAAAATCCGAGGAATATGTACACTGGAACTGTAGTGGTAGCTTTCAGTATTGTAAAGAGATTGTTCTATACAGACCTTTTTGCTGTTTATCCTGTATGTAATAAAGTCCTTTCTAGATCCTATGTGAAAAGAAAAGTGAAGCAACTGAATCTTCAGCATGTTCTCATCGGCGGAGCCTTCTTGTGTAATGTAAACTGTGCCATGTTATTAAAAAATGTGAACTAAGCTTCCAGCTGCTTGTTTGTGTGAGATGGCCATCATTACCTTAGGGAAGAAGCCATACTTGTGCAAAGACTTGGCTCTCGAACAGACACACCGTGAACCCAGCCTGGGTGAGAACTGAAGGCTCACCCACCGTGGCTGGTCACCCTACCTAACTCAGTTAGGGACCCACCAATTAGTTTCTGTAAACATTTGCGTTCCACATAGTCCATGGTGGGCTTTTTTTTGGTTTTATTTTGGTTTCTTGGTATGTTCTGGACAAAATACTGTAAAAGTCACGGGAAGGTACTTTGCATTTTGTAGATGAACGTTATGTGTGCGTCAAGTTAGCAGGTGCTATTGATGTCTCAAGCCTTGTTCATAACTCAAAGCTTTATCAGCCTTGATGAAAAATCTGATGGAGGGCCTGTGACAACAGGTTTTGCTTACTTGTTCTTTTACATTTCAATTTGTGGACTCCGTTGTATGTTACTTACGACCGTCCCAATGTTTTTTTTTCCTGTCTTGACTTTTTCTGTGTCTCTGAGTTCTGTGGCTTATCCTTCATCCATTTGCAGACTTCTCCCTGTCCTCTAAAATCTGTTTTTGTTTTTTCAAGATGTAAAAAAATTGTTAAATTTTCCTGTATTAACCTGATGAAATCACTGTTTGGATGAGATTGTTTGGATCAGTGTCTGTATCTTACTAGGGGGAAAATCCACAGTTCATGTTAGCAGGGTCTAGGCAGCTGCTGAGTGGGAAGTATTGATAGGCATGGATGCAAACAGAAGTTGGGGACTCTGCTGCTGAGGTGGGAGAGGTCTCCTGCGGCTCCACTCATGGGGAAATTCAAGGGCACAAAAGAAAATTCTCCCAGTGCGGGCTTACAGACATAAAGCTAATGATGGGCACAGCAATGACTGCTTGAAGGAAGGCCCACTTATCACTTGTTTTTAAATGTTAATACCTGACTCCTAGACTGGAAAACATACTGAAGACAGACTCTAGTGGATTGGAAAACATGGTAAACACTGTGTTTTTTCAATCAGGCAATTCCTGGAGCCTTATAGACAATATTGGCATCTTGATTTGCTGTTTCTGGCAGACTGTCTATTGTACACCTATTCTGGATGTCGCCATCTGCAATGTAGGGATGTGGAAGAGTCACACTCTCAAATCAGTCACGGTATTTAATCCCTGGGGCTTTATTCATCTCAACCTTTGCATATTTTCCCTCTAATTATGTTCAGCTCCTCTGCATTGATGGGTACCAGCACCAATCTGATTTCCTGCTAACCTATAGATGCTCTAATTATCTCCACAATCTTTGACTGACAATGATCTTGTTACCTTCTAATGGTACATGACAAGTAAAATAGCGAATATAATGATGCAATAATTACCACGTTGGATGGGTATTTGCAACAGCATTTGCTATTTATTCCTTTTTCTGCCTCAATCAAGGTGGATGAGAGGAAATAAGATGTGATTGTTGATGTTATATACATACATAGCATAAAAAGTTTAAGACAGAATTTTGCAGTGCAATTAACCGTGCAATTGTGGCATACTAAAGACCTCTTATGTATTGGTACGCATACTGAAAATGAATTAGGCCTCAGTGGCATTGAACCAACTAATGGAAAGAAGACATCAAAAGTGACACAAGCTTTTTCATACATTACCTTTTAAATGCTGCCATCACTTTTTTCTTTCAGTAGAATAATGTTCTTTATCAAATAGGGAATTATCAAAAGCTGTCAATTCGGCAGTATGAAATTGTTGGTCTTCCTTTGCCACTCTCACAGGTACAAAGCCAAGGTTTTGGTGTATAGTCTGAAATGCTAGAAGTTTCTGATAAAGAAGCTCAGTGGGAAGGAGCCCTTGGGCCAATGGTCTCGGCATGGATCCATCCCTCCTGTGACTTCAGGCAAACACAAAGCCTCTCTGGAACTCAACTTCTTAGTGAAAATAATCAGACAATCAGAACATAATGAGGCCTAAACTCAAGAAGGTTGGCAGCCTAATACGTCAGCACAGATGGAACTTTGTTGTGTGCAGTCCCAGGGCTGATGAAAACTGCAGACTAGGTAGGTAATGACCCACACAAAAGGCGGATTTTTTTTTCAAACCAGTTCCATTTCCTTGCTAAAGATCTTTGAAACATTTGGAAAGACTGAAGATAGTGGGTTAATGATTTTAGAGTCTAATTCAGGTGCTTCCCATCTGGTGGGAGGGTCTGGTTAGAGCACCCAGGGGTTGTCACAATCAGGATCTTGACCTGCTATGATACCTAAAATGTTTAGTGATTTCCTGATGCACATAAAGTGAGGTTCACCCTCTGAGTGAGTTCTTAGAAATCTAAATATGTCCTGGAAGAACATTGATCCAGAAGCCTTCAAAGCCAGTGTTTGTCCAAGGCAGGTAACAGGCAAACTTTCCTCATCTATGACTCAAATTTATTGACTTAACACTTAAAGGCTTCTCCAAACTCTGCTTGAGTTTTGTATCTGTTGGACTTGGTGTTACTTCTTAAACCCTGTTTACGTATTTATGTGGTTTGTTCTCTTCCACATTCAACTCAGCCCTTCCTGTTCTGAGATTCTATAGGGCCACATCTCTACTAGGACCATCAGCTCCTCAGGGCAAGGCTTTGGACTGGATGTTCTAGGAGGGCAGACACAGCCCTGGCCTTCATACCCTTTTGACTGTAGCCCATACACCCACATACATTAGAATTCCGTACACATGCACACACACACACACCCCACACCCCACACCTGAAACCAATTTGATGAAACCATCTTGTTATGTGCAATGAACTCAGCTGATTGTCTCATTCTATTCCAGTTCAGTTTTAAAATGCTGATTGCAACCCACTATTTCATCCCATGACCTCTGTGAATCATGAGTCTTAGACATGAGTTTTTAAGAAAAGTATTAGGAAAGAAATCCACTAGGTTTTAAAGGAATAAGAAACAGGCTAAGCATCCAGGCTATTTTCTGTTACTCAGACCTACTCTCTTCCCTACCCCATCCTTCACACTGCTGCTGGTGCTAATCACATCTCCTCCAGGTCCCCAGACCACACAGGGTAAGCCCAGACTTCTCACTTGGCCTTCAAGGGATCAACATCTTTAAGGCCTAGAGACCTGTGAGCTTCTCCTCCACCAAATGCCATTCCCAGTCCATATGGGGCACTCGTCCACCTTTTCTCCTTCTGGCAAACTCTTAGGCTTTGAGATACACCTCAAAGGGCTTCCCCTGTGCAAAGCCTCCACTGATTGCCACTCATTCCCCTGTCAAAAGTTAATTCGTTCTCAAAGTGTAGTCCTGGGACCAGCAAGTTAGAAATACACATTCTCAAACCCCTTCCTCCACCTTCTTGAATTCACATCCAGTGATTTGTATTTTAACAAGCCTTCCAGTTAATTTTGATACGTAATCAAGTTTGAAAACCTTTGACTTAGACTACAGAAAAAAATATAAAGGCAAAGGTCTAGTCAAAAGCTACAAAATGAATCAAGTAACATAGATGATCCTGGGGGAAAAGCTGTGTTGTCTGACTTTCCAGTCTGAGTCTTGATTCTGCTGGATCGTAGAGGTTAAAACCTTATTTGAACCAAAATAACATATTCTGCTTCCATGTCTGTCTGGATTTCTTTCTAGAGTAATGTTGCTAATTCATGCATTGATACTGATAGTAGTATGAAATGGACAGAGAAGTTTGCCTCTTTTGAGTAATAATAATAGCCAATGTTAACTGAGTGCTTTTTGCATGCCAGGCAGTTTCAAGTGCTTTTAGCCAGATTCTCTCTCTTAATACTCTCAATGTCATAAGGAAGGTACATGTGTAACCCCGATTAAACAGCTGAGAAAAATAAGGCAGAGAGTAATTTGCCTGTGTTCAATTGTATACCTAGATACAAACCTGAGTACTTCTCTAGAGCCTGCACTATAACCATGGTCTGCGCTACTGCACAGAAACTGCCTGCTGAGTCAATTAGCCTCCAGCAATTGCAGGGACATCGTTTACCCACTTAACACTCGCTTGGAATTAGCGCCATGTATATTCCAGAAACTGCCTGCAATGAATGGACAAATGAGTGAAACGGAGGATTGTGCATGGCCCAGTGATCAGATTATGCTGTGAGCCAAGTATTATAACAAATTCACTCTATACATCTAAGATTTACTGTTTTTGAAAACTAGTGCCTTGTCTGGTTCAAAGGAGCCCACAGACATGTTTTGTTTGGCCAAGATTGTTTAGAATCCAGACATTTATGTAGGCGAACTAGAAATTGTGACCCTACTAAGGCCACCTTCTTGAGGGGCCAGAGCTCCTGCGGCCATATCCTTCACAGTGTCCCATCTGACACCCTCTACACAGTCACCTTATGCATTGAGTGAATAGGTATGAGCAGGTGAGTTTGTGATGATGGATACATGCAAATGGTTAATATGAAAGTGCTCAGAAACAAAGTAGGAAGCGACTTGAAAAAAAATCATGGAAAAATGGAATTAAAGTTCAAATTTATTTTGGTGCAAAAAATCGAAATCCATGCAGTTTTCATCATAATGTACATTTTCCGTGAACTTTCGGAAAACCCTGATAGTCTCATATTTAAGTAAAACTCAAGAAGTTATAGTCAATAAAGCAAGTCCTTTGAAGTCAAGAACCATCATTAAGATGGGCCTTTCTCTCTGTAAATCTGTAATAATGTGACTAGAGATGCCATCTGCTGTAGCTCACACACACCCCTAATAGCAACAAAAACCCATTAATCTGTTATCAGGAGTGGCATAAATGGATATCTGTATTGACAAACAGCGAGGCTGTCTTGACCACATTTGTGCTGAGTGCTGGGCTATATGAAGAGCTATATTAGCCAAGACAATTAGAGACAGGATAAACTCCATGAAAAATGAAGAGAATGATATGACAAAGGCCGCCTCTAGATGCAGTGATCAAGAAAGTATTGTCAAATAAATTTTTGAGTTAATGAAACAAAACACTCCATTTTAGCCAAGTTTTACTGCATTTCGGGGAGATTAATTTGAATAATCTGAAGTTTTAAGGAGATTAATCTGATGCTAATGCAGGATTTTACTGATAAGTGAAGTTGATTGCAATTGCTGGCCCTTCTTGTAGTCCCAGGTAGTCCTCAGCACCCCCCTGGATTTCCCTCATTTTTCGTTTAGCATTATTTCCAGCCTCAGTCCCATTTAGATACTCCAGAACTTGACCAATAAACATCAAGAGAATGATAATAACTCTCCAACTGGTGAAAGAAGGTCGAGAGAAGAGAGAAATGGAGTACCACGGTGCTATCAGGGAACTGTTGGGGTTGGGGTTATAGAGGCAGTGGACAGCAAAAAAGTAAGGTAGAGTGCAGTGTTGGAGATGAGATTAGGGAGGGACTGTAGTTAATTGATAATGCCAGATTCCAGGCCATAAGCATGAGAGTGAGCAGAAGCGCCATGAGCATAGTGGAACTATTGAGGGTTATGGGAGTGTTCGAGAGAACGCAGTGAGCTGGGGAATATTCTGCAAGGACTGAGCAGAGAGGCAGTGAACAGATGCACCCAGTGTGACGGGAGTTGGAGAGACTGGGAATGAGGCAGGGAGCTGCTCTGAGAGAAAATGACCCCTGTCCACTACTCCAGGCCAAAACAATGAGGATGTGAAAGAAAAAAATGATCCTCATTCTAGAAGAGCCTGTGCCCTCAGGGCAGAGGAGAATGATAAAGGGAAAGTTCATAGAAAGACAGATATGAGAATCTTGAATATGGGGACAGGGAGTAGGTAGAACCATAAAGACATGAAACTGGGGACAAAGGATGAAGAAATTATCCCTGAGGTCTTAAGGGTGGTAGTGAGACTCTGAGTCAGTAGAGGGTGTGTTGCTCCTGGGGAGTACAGAATTTAGAGCTGACTCTTGGTCTCTGAAGGTGGAAAAAGAAGGCTAATGGATGGGATAAATACATGAGAATTAATATTGTCAAAATGGGGAACCAGCAGTTAGTGTAATTGCTATGTCACTGGACTCCCACGTAGTCGGCCACAGTTCGCATCCCGGACCCGGTGGCTTAAAACTCACACTGGGTGCGTGTGCGTGCGTGCCCAAGATCCCAAGAGGAGAACGGAGGAGAAGGGATTGCGGTGTGACCATCCCCCCGGGGGGTGATTTCTCACTTATTCTCTCTGTCTCTGTCTGTCTGGCGAGCACACGTGCCCTATAGTGAAAACCTCTCCAAAAAAAAAATATATATATATATTGTCAAAATGCCCATACTGTCCAAAGTCATTTACAGATTCAATCAATCTCTATTAAAATTCCTATGACATTTTTTCACAGAAATAGGAAAAAAAATCCAAAAAATTTATATGGAATCACCAAAGATCCAAAATAGTAAAAACAATCTTGAGCGACAAGTACAAAGTCGGAGGCATCACATTATTTAGTTTCAAAATATACTACAAAACATTAATACTCAAAATAATATGGTACTGGCATAAAAAATATATATAGACCAATGGAATAGGATAGAAATCTTGGAAATCTGCACAATTATGGCTAATTGATCTTTAGCAAAGAGGACTAGACCACAGTAGTGGACAAAAGATACTCTTCGATAAAGTGTTGGACAATTGAATGGTCACATGTAGAGGAATGAAATTGAACATTTCTCTCACATGATATACAAAACCAACTCAAAATTGATTAAAGACTTAACATCTGAAAATGTATAAGTACTAAAAGGAAAATTAGGATAAAAGCTCTAGGACATTGGTCTGGACAATGCTAATTAGAATATGACCCCCAAAGCACAAGCAACAAAAGCAAATTTAGACAAATTTATTAAAAGCTCTGTTCAGCAAAGGAAACAATATAATGAAGAGACAACCTATAGAATGGGAGAAAACACTTGCAAATCATACACCTCATAAAAGATTAATATCCAAAATATATAAGAAACTCAGAGAACTTGGTTAAGAATAACTTGAAGAAATGGACAAAAGGCCTGAATAAACATTTCCTAAGAAAAACAAATGACCAATAGGTTTATGAGCAACACCACTGATCACCAGGGAAATAAATGCAAGTTAAAATACAATTAGATATAATACTTCACGCCTGTTAGGATGGCTATTATCAAAAAGAGAGATTAGTGTTGGTGAGACAGTGGGGAAAAGGGAAACTTGCGCTCTGTTGGTGGGAATGTAAATTAGTACATCCATATGGGAAACAGTATGGCAGTTTCTCAAAAAATTAAAAATAGGAAGCAGCAGATGGCATAATGGGTACATCACTTGACTCCCACATAATCGACCTCAGTTTGAGTTCCAGACTTGACGGCTTAAAACTCACACCAGGTGCATGTGTGTGCATGCCCAAAATTCTGAAAGGAAGTTGGAGAAGGGATTGCAGCATGGACATCCCTCCTGGGGGGTGATTTCTTGCTTTCTTGCTTTCTGTCTCTGTCTGTCTCTCTAGTGAGCACACACAGCCTAGAGCAAAAAATCTCTCTCTTAAAAAAGAAATTAAAACTAGGATTACCACATGATCTGGCACTAACAGATATACAAAAGAACTTAAAAAGTTCAAAGAAATTGCACATTATGAATAAAGTAAACATGTGTTTCAATTTTTTCTTTCCACCAATACATTTATACTTAATTCAATTTGTGAACTTTTGGAAGTCCCTTCATTTACCTAAAGGAAATAAAATCAGCATCTCAAAGAGATATCTGCACTTCCATGTTCATTGCAGTTATTATTTACATTAGCCAAGATATGGAATCAGCCTAAATGTCCATCAATGGATGAGTAAATAAAGTGAGGTACCTATATATCTATATCTATATATCTATATCTATACCTATCTATATCTATATACCACGCACAGAAAAACAAACACTGCGTTGTCTCATTTCTGTGTCGAAGTTAAAAATGATTAAACTCCTAGCAGAATAGAATGATGGTTGCCAGGGACTGGTGCAGTTGTGGGGGTGGAGGTTGGGAAATAAGGAGACGTTGGTTACAGGGTAACAAAATTGAGGAAGGAAAAAAAGAAGGCAGCTGCTTCCAAATGCCATAATGATTGTGGGCTGTGCTGCCCACACTGGATACTGAGTCATCTTCAGACAGCAGGAAGGATTTGAGTGGTGGGAACATTTTAACAAAAGGAAACCCTATTTAATTAACTCCTCAAACCCTTCCTCTCAAGATAGCATTAGTACAATAGATTCTTGCATAATGCAGTATTGTTTCCCAGTGTTGAACTTCTAATTTCTCACTCTTCTTGCTATTCTAATTCATGGTTCTTGATGTACTAATGAATTAGTATTGTATTCACAACATTTGCATGGGCAACTGAGGAGCATCTCATGATAATAAACAATTATTATTGCTTTTAAGTGTCTATATACGTAGAACCAGATGTAACAAGGGGAACGCACAAGAGTAGTACTGGTTCTTTACCCTAAGGAACACCAGAACTGCTAATAGTTAGATTTTTATAAAATAGTCACTAAATTTTAAATATTTTAAAATTTCAGAATAGTATTATTGAACCAAATGGCATTGTTTAAATAATGTAAATATAAAACTCAATATTTATTAGTTATAATTTCCATTTTTTACTTATAATTTGAGATAATTTTGAATATTTAAAAGTAACTGGAAATATGCAAAAAAACTTGAATCTTAAAATATTTTGTTTTTGTAAGGCCAGCAGGTGATATGATAGTTAAGGTATTGGACTCCCATATGGTGACAGTGCAAGTCCTGGACCTGGAAGCTTGAAATTTATGCAGGGTGCATGTATGTATGTATGTATGTGTGTGCCCAAAATCCTGAAGGACATGAAGAAGGGATCGCAGTGTGGCCATTATCCCCCCTGGGGGGTGATTTCTCACTTACCTCTCTCTGTCTCTCTCTGTCTCTGGCAAGTGCAGATGTCCTATGGTAAAAACCTAAAAAAAACTAAAAAAAGAAAGAAAAAAGAAAATTTAGTATAGGCACATGATGGGATAAGATCCCAAGAGGAGAATGGAAGAGAAGGGGTTGCTGCATGGCCATACCCCCTAGGGGGGTGATTTCTTATTTTTTATCTCTCTGTCTTTCTAGTGAGCGCACATGCCCTACAGCAAAAAGAAAAAAAAAAGTACACCTCTCCAAAAATGAAAAAAAGGAAACGGAAATCTTGTCATTTGCAATAGCATGGATGGACCTGGAGGGACTATGCTAAATGAAATAACCTAGGCACAGAAAGACAAATACTACATAATATCACATGTGGAATCTAAAAAGGTCGACCTTGTGGAAGTAGATAGTAGAATGGGGGTTACCAGAGGCTCAGTAAGGAAATTAGTGGGGAATGGGAGAGATGAATCAAAAGGTACATTTCAGTTACACAGGAGGGCTCAGCTTAGTGATCTATTGCAAAACATCATGCCTATAATAAATAACAAGGCATTGTCTATTTTTAAAAAATGAATGAAATGGTGCAAACCTCATTAGGAAAATGCACACCTGAGGGGCCAGCAGGTGGCGTGGTGGTTAAGGCGCTGGACACTCCCACAAGTCCCGGACCTGGTGGCTTGCTTTCTCACGTTCCGTCTCTCTGTGTGACTGTCTTTCTCTGGTCAAATGAAAATAAATGGATGAACAAATAAAACTAATTCTGTAAAAACAAAAATAAAAAGGACAATGCACATCCATTCAACTGACAAAATGAAAACATCCGACAATATCAACTGTTGGTGAAGTTTGGAATCACTGTAGAAACGTAAGTAGTTACAACTTCCGTGGGATCAGTGTGGCCTCACCTAGTATAAGGGTCTGCACAAGATCAGCTAGCAACCCCACTCCTAGGCTCAGTGCGTGATGATCGGCACACAGGACTCTTGATCAGAAAACGTCATACCAGCATTGTGGCTATTAGCTCCAAACTGAACCAACCCATGTGTCCATCCATCGTGTAGTTCTTTGGTGATCACCAATAAACAATAGGCCATTTTACGGCAACTAAAATGAATAAATATTACTGTGTGCAACAATGTGGATTAATCAAACAAGCTCAATGTTTAGTGAAAGAAACCAGGCATGAAATGTTCAAATAATATGATTCACTTTATAGAAAGTTCAAAAATAGGCCCTGGAAAACCATTGGTGTTCTGAGCTGAGCACAGAGGTGGAAAACGACACAGAAATCAGGTGCTATAAAAAGCATGGTCTCCTGGGAAGAGTGGTGGGTTTATGACTGACAAGGTGGCATGTGGTTCTGCCAGGAGTCAGCCTCGGTCTAGTTCTTGGATTTTTTTTTAAAGAATTATTTATTTAATTTTATTTATTCATTCATCTATTTTAATTTTGCCAGACACATACACATACACACACACACACACACAGAGAAGGAAACTGAGAAAGCAAGCCACCAGATTGGGACTCAAACCATGGTTGGCAATGCCAGAGTGTCCAGCCATGTCTTAGCCACCATGCCACCTGCTGACCCCATAGTTCTTGACTTTTTAAAAAGTTTATTATTTTTTTCTATGAGAGAGACAGAGGTATAGGGAGAAAGAGGGGCGCCCCGCCAGGGTCCGCACATCACAATCCGCCCCCAGTGTAGCCAGCCTGGATCACGGGCATGTGTAGCTGGCCTGTACGCAGAGGCCCTGGGTTGTGAACCTGGATCCTTTTCAGGTAGGTCCAGTTACTGTTGTGCCACTGCTCTGGCTCTTATTTCTTGGCTTTGATGGTGGTTACATGAGTGTCTGCTTTATAGCTATTGATTAAGTCTTACATTTTCTATTCACCACTTTCAAGTCTTTACTAAAAACGTGTCCTCCATAGCGGGGTCCACCTTTGCAGCCACTGTAACTGAAATGTCCCACTTCCCCTTGCCCCAGACCCAGGCCCGGCCCTTTCTCCTCCCCTGCTATGCTCTCGCCTCGGAGGACCTGCATAGCCTGTCCGGCACAGTTGTGTTCATCGCCTGACTGCTTTCTCTAAACCTATCTCCAAGGACACATGTGTTTGCAACTCCCTCCACCCCAGTTGCTGTGTCCTCAACACCTACAATCGTGCCTGGCATGTAATGAGTGTTCAGAAAACAAATGTCAAATGACTAATCTTGTAGCTTGTGCAGCTCCTGAGAATTTTGAACAGATAAGTGAGACTGCTTGTTTTCTTAAGAATGTGTCTTGAGATGAAATTCATGTAACATAAGTGAACCATTTAAAAAGTGCACAATAGGGCCAGCAGGTGGCATGGTGGTTACGGTGCTAGACACCCACATGGCCAACCCCAGTTTGAGTACCAGACCCGGTGGCTTAAAAATCATGCCAGAGAGTGTGCGTGCATGCCCAAGATCCCGAGAGGAGAATGGGAGAGAAGGGATTGTGGCATGGCCATCCCTCCTGGGGATATTGCTCACTTTTCCTCTAGCTGTCTCTTTCTCACTCTGGTAAGTGCGCATGCCCTGTGGCAAAAAAATCCTAACAAAGCTTTGACTGGGAGTTAGCATTACCTGGGTGCCTTAATCCTCTGTCATATTGCTAACAGAACTACTCAGGACTGGATGATTTACACAAATTGAGGGTTTGGAGGCCCAAGGTCCAGGGGCCCTCTCTGGTGGGGTCTCTGGCTGTGTCACAACAAGGCAGGCAAGAGGGTGTGTCTGTTTCAGGTGTCTGTCTCATCCCCTCACCTCAGAAACCCACCAGAACTCAATCACAGGGCCCTGCTATGACCTTAATCCTCATCTCATCTCAAAGGCTGCACCTTTCCACACATAATCAGATTACGCTTTTTTTAAAAAGAATTATTTTATTTAACTTTATTTATTATTGTCATTATTATTTTCTAGTTTGATCAGAGAGAGACAGAGAGAGAGAGGAAGTGAGATAGCAAGCCACCAGGTCTGAGACTTGAACTATGGTCGGCCATGTGGGAGTCCAGCGCCTTTAACCACCATGCCACTTGCTAGCCCCCAGATTACGCTTTTGCCCTCTCCACCCCATTACAATGACTCATCTTCAGGGAACATGTTTAACCTATAGCAATGGTTGAAGGATGTGGGAAAAGCTGAGACTGGGCTCCAATTCCAGCTGTCCCTTATTCACACGCTGCCCCTCAGCATTTGTCCCACGGAAGTAGGAATGCTGCCAAGGGTCAGGGTTTAGGTATATGAAGTTTCTCACCCCTATTGAATTTCTCCTTCTAGAACTATCATTTAAAGGGTGATGACCCAGTAAAGGTATCCCCTAACCTGGCAGTTAACCTGGGCCATGTCTCTGGGGCAGTGTCCCTAAAGAACTCGGGAAGGAGGCTTCAGCCCTCCATACAGCCTTATCTCCTAGCTTGGAGGGGCGTGGCGACTCTGTGTTGCATTAAGGGTTGTGGTGCCCAAGCACAATCCGGTCTGGGTATGGTCGTGACAGCAGGTGTGCCCAGAGGCTTCCTGTAATTACACTATGCGGACACCAGAGGGCGCCACGAGAACAGGTTTTAGCAGGCCCGGCCGGCGTGTGCTGCCGCGCAAGCCTGCTCGGGTGGGAACCGGACCTTGGAACACATCGGGTAGACAAACGAACCGCATAGCTCTCCAGCTCGCTGGAAATCGGACCCGCTATGTGTAAGTGCCCCATTCGCTCGAGGCCTGCTAGTGGTCACCTTCCCTTCTCTCCTGCTTCTTTGTCCCCACCTCCCTTTCTAGTGTGAAGAGTCACTGCCCTAATTTATCTGATTTATCGGAATGGTTGACACACACACCACTTTCTTTCCTTCTCTTTTCTCTCTTTTTTCCTTTTTCTTTCTTCCTTTTCTCTCTTTCTCTTTCTCTTTCTCTCTCTTCTTTCTTTGTTTTTCTTCCTTCTTTATTTCTCCTTCCTTCTCCCTTCTTTCCTTTTTCTGCCTTAGGGCATACATAAGAAAGAGACAGACACAGTGAAAGGGAAAGTGAGAAATCACCCCTCAGGGGGGATGACCACACTGCACTCCCTTCTCCTCCACTCTCCTCCTGGGATCTTGGGCACAAACATGTGCCCGGAGTGATTTGGAAGCCACCAGGTCCAGAACTTGCACCGTGATCAGCCAAGTGGGAGTCTAGCAATGTAACTGCTATGCCATCTGCTGGTCCTGACGCCATTTTCTTAAGAGTCCTGGTCAAGGGATTGTTCTGAAATCCCCCAGCTAATTTCCCAGGCCAATCCCAGAAGCACCCAGATGCTGCATCCTCAGCACTCAGACTGGTTCCTAGCAGCAGGCAGCCCAGTGTCTCGCGTTCCAAGTCAGCGCTGCCTCGGAGGCTCACTTGCCACATGGGGGGGGGCTTGTCCAGAAGGACATGAGTGCTACTATTTTTTTTTGGAGAGGTTTTTGCTATAGGGCGCATGCGCTTGCCAGACAGAGAGAGACAGAGAGACAGAAAGCAAGAAATCACCCCCCGGGGGGATGGCCGTGCCGCAATCCCTTCTCCTCCATTCTCCTCTCGGGATCTTGGGCATGCATGCACACGTGCCCGGCGTGAGTTTTAAGCCACCGGGTCAGGGACGCGAACCGCGGTCGACTACGTGGGAGTCCAGCGACATAGCCATTACGCTAACTGCTGGTCCCAGTGCTACTATTTTTCAAAAGTTTATTTCTCCTGGGAGAGGAACAGAGAGAAAGAGACAGAGACAGCACCCCAGCAGGGTGGTCACACAGCGATCCACCCCCAGCCTCTGCTGACCGTGGGTGTGTGTGCCTGGCACAGTCAGGGAGGTGTCCAGATGCAAACCCAGAACCTTCCCAGGTGGGTCAGCCTCACATGGGGCCACGTTTTGCTGCTGTGCTACCATTGGCCCTTATCCCCACCTACTCCCGTTTCTCCTCTGGTTGTGGGTCCAGCAAGAGCCTTGCTGAGAACAGTGCTGAGCCCATCGAGTTCAGCTGGCCAACCCCAACCCCGGCAGGCAGTGAGAGCCCCTCTCAGCTGGCTTGGTCGCCTCATGCAGATCCCATCCTCCACCCCCCCCCACCCCCCCCGCCCCACCATGGCTATTCCCAGGAGCTCCAGCACCTGCTTCCAAACTCTGCCCTCCTCCCTTCACCATCCACTGCACCGTGGGTCCGGCCAAAAGCCCTTCCCCCTCCTCCCGCCTCTCTGAACTTTGGCAAGGAGCAGGGGTTATTTATTTTGCCCAGGTCATATGGAAGATGAAGGTTAAGAAACACGCCCAGGTGATTCAGGCCAGGCCGCAAAACCAGAACGTGTTTCAACCTAGCTGGCAGGAGCAGCCAGAGAAGAATCTCGTCCCTTTCAGAAACATTTTCAGGGTCCACCAGAGCCCAAGACTGCGCTAGAGTTTGATATTAATGGGGGCCAAGGGTTTTATTTATGGGGATTATTTTGTTCTACAGGAGTTAATTCTATGATTCTAGAACATTGTGGCTTGTACGTTATTTGTTCCAAATCCTTTATTTGTTTAGATAAACTGAGGGCTCAGAGAAGGGAATGACTGGTTTTTATCACATCTTGTGTCACATCTTCGTCACCTGGTGAACCCCTAACTGGCCATGGAACCAAAGGCTACTGCTTCCGGCCTTCTGCTCTCCTGGGCCAGCTCTCCCAGGTGAGTAGGGTTACCTGTGCTGAGCTGGGTCTCCTGTCCAGGTGAGTAGTGTTTCCTGTGCTGAGCTGGGTCTCCTGTCCAGGTGAGTAGGGTTACCTGTGCTGAGCTGGGTCTCCTGTCCAGGTGAGTAGGGTTACCTGTGCTGAGCTGGGTCTCCTGTCCAGGTGAGTAGGGTTACCTGTGCTGAGCTGGGTCTCCTGTCCAGGTGAGTAGGTTACCTGTGCTGAGCTGGGTCTCCTGTCCAGGTGAGTAGGGTTACCTGTGCTGAGCTGGGTCTCCTGTCCAGGTGAGTAGTGTTACCTGTGCTGAGCTGGGTCTCCTGTCCAGGTGAGTAGTGTTTCCTGTGCTGAGCTGGGTCTCCTGTCCAGGTGAGTAGGGTTACCTGTGCTGAGCTGGGTCTCCTGTCCAGGTGAGTAGGTTACCTGTGCTGAGCTGGGTCTCCTGTCCAGGTGAGTAGTGTTACCTGTGCTGAGCTGGGTCTCCTGTCCAGGTGAGTAGGGTTACCTGTGCTGAGCTGGGTCTCCTGTCCAGGTGAGTAGGGTTACCTGTGCTGAGCTGGGTCTCCTGTCCAGGTGAGTAGGTTACCTGTGCTGAGCTGGGTCTCCTGTCCAGGTGAGTAGGTTACCTGTGCTGAGCAGGAGTGTGGTGGTGGAGGAGGGGGCAGAGAGCAAAGGCGAGGCATACACACCTCCTGCCGCCAGATGCCTTCTCACCTCCTGTGGTGTTGACAGGGGCAGGGGTATGCTCCCTTGAGACACTGTTAGGATCCTCTCTTACCCCTTCCAACCATCTGGTTGTGGCCACCCATCCTTGTCATCCCTTGGCCTGCAGTTGCCACACCATCTGCCTCGGTCGTCCCACGGCGTTCTCCTGGGTGAGTCTCTTTTTCTATCTGATGTAACCTCAATCTACATTTGCAAAGACCCTATTTCCAAATAACGTCACATTCACAGGGGCCAGGGTTAGGATTTTAACTTTTTTGGGGGTTAGTTTTCTTCAGACAGAGAAGTAGAGAGAGAGGGAGAGAGGCACCCCCAAGAGGGTCTTCATGCCACACTCCACCTCCACTCTCCACCAGCCGAGATCATAGGTGTGTGTGCACCTGGTGTTCTCAGAGGGGCCCTAGGGTGTGAACCCGGGACCTTCCCTATGCGGATCCTGTCAGGTGATCATTGCACCACCACCTGGCTGCCTTTTTGGCCACCTCAGTTCAACCTGCAGCAGATAATGAGGGAAGGAGAAGCCAAGGGAGCGGGCAGAAAGATGGCGGGGCCGGCCACTGAGATCTGGGATACGCAGGAGGCACGATGGGGCGGGGGAGTGGGGGAGGATCCCATCCTGGCATGTCGTGTCTGACGCTGGGTCCACAATGCGTCTAGGGACGGAGGTCAGGAGGTGGTTCGACAAGAGGTCAGGGTTCAGAGAGGCTCAGGCTGGAAGGGTGCTGTTCCTGTGTGTCTGGGTAGGGGTAGTTAGGTGGTCTCTGGAGCACTAACGTGTAGAGGTGGGCGAGGAAGGTCAGGGAAGCCAGGGCAGGGCAGGCAGGGAGAAGGAGGAGCAGAGGGAAAGCCAGACGCAGCAGAAATATTTTCTCCTGAGGACTGAAATGCGAGCCCCCCGGGTTCTTTGTCATGAGCAATTTCAGTGGAGAGGGAAGAAGCCAGTGGAGCTAGAGAGTGTAATGGTCAGGGAGGGACAGAAAAGCCTCCCGGACTTGGCAAAACACCAGAGAACAGCTGGTCTGTTGCCACCAGGGGGCGTTCTGCACCAGCCCATCTGACCGACTTCAGAGCAAGTTGGTGGAAAAACAGATCAATAAAGTTTCTCTGTGCAGCAGGGGGAGGCCTGTGGGAAATAAGCACAGTGTGGGATTAGGTTACTGACTTGAGTGTATTTACGGAGTTATAGAGAAACTCTGCTCCAATCTCATTTCCTTTTGGAAAGTCAAAATAGCATTGTATTCCATAAATATGCAGTTATTATGTGCTAATGAATAAAATTACTCTGTAATGCATTAAACAAAAACCAAAAAGATTAGCAGGCCAGCCTCATAGCTTAGTGGCTGATGGGAGTTGGATCTCACGTGACTGATCACAGTCCTGGCCCTTGTGGCGTGGAAAACATTCTGACACATGTGTGTGCGTGCCCCAAATCCCAACAGAACACAGAAATGGAGACGGGATTGAGATGCTTTCCCTCTCTCCCTCTCTTTCTCTCTCTCATGAGCATGCATACCTTCTGTCCATTAAAAGAAAGAAGAAAGAAAAATGAGAACCATTAAAATACGTTAGTTGTGAAGTTGGGAAGAGGAAATATATTTAGGCTAATTGAGGAGGAAACTGTCGGTGGGGCACACAAGCAGACGGACACTGCTTCATTCCTCTGTAGAAATGAAAGGCTCTAGATGCAATGTAAGGGTCCCTGACGGGATGGTGAACTGACAGCTCTCTTCCTTCAATGCTTAGAGAAATCACAGAAGGCAGGCAGGTTGTGGGTCCCAGAAGTGAACGTAAAAATTGACACCCTGTGGGAATCAGAGGGTGGTGGGATCTCATAGGGAATGGAGAGCCACAGAGAATAGGTTGGAGTGGGATTTTTTTTCTCTTTCTACACTGCTTTAGACCTACTGCTCACCTCCCAGTGGCCACTGCAGGGTACAAAAATATGAGTCATCTATCCCCTTGTAAAGACCGAAATGACAGCTCCTAGCGTGAAGATGGTGGAGCCACTCTCAGCCTGTGACCTGGAATGGCTCTTTATAGCATAGACCTTCAATCCCATCTTTGTTGCTGGCTTAGAACCATCCTGGGCTATTAAGGGAAGGAGAGAGAAACTTCTCTTAGGTAATTTATTATGTATTTGAGCCTGTTTGTTACACAGCCAAGCCTATCCTAATTAATTCAAGACTCCAAGTTGAAAATCATACCAGGTGTACGTACAGGTGTGTGTGTATGTCCTAAATCCTGACAGAATGGAGAATGGAAAGAGGATTGTAATGTGACCGTGCCCCAGACGCAGTGATACAAGTGGTAGGGTGCCACTGTGTGAAGTCGGGGCTTACTTGCGCATCAGGCCTGGTATTGTGTGCCTATAGCACGAGCTGACTGGGAAGCTGGGGCAGGAGGGTAGCAACATGGCAAGACCCTATCAAAAATACGCTCCCCCCCCCGCCCTACTTGCTCATTAAAAACAGAAAGAATTTCTTTTGGCAAAGGACCCACGCAGAGTTAATAGATGGGTGGCAGGCTAAAAATGATGTTTATAATATGCAGAACTAACAAGGGATTGATAGCTGCTCTAGGTAAGAAATTCCTATTAAGTAACCAAAACAACAACAAAAAGGCAAAACAAAACAAAATAAAACAAACAAACAAAAAACCTGGAAGTCCACTTGAGAATTCACTGAGGTAGAAATACAGAGGCTAATATGAACATGAAGAGATGCTTAACAACACTAGTGACAATAAAAAAATCGAATTTATGACATTAGTGTGATGCCCCTTATATCAGATTTGGTAGACTGAGAAAGGTAAAGACAGCGATGTGTTGATAAGGACAGAGGAATCAGTGGCTACTGTGTCTACTCCGTTGGTAAGAGTAGATCCTGGTGCGGGCTTCAAGGATCGACCAGGTAGGATTTAATGGAATTAAGAGCAGGCCAGTGCCATAGCACCGTGAGTAAGTGCTGTGTGGGAACCAGATCCCACACGAGTGACCGTGGTCTGCATCCTGGACTGAGGAACATACCAGGCACGTGCATAGGTGTGTGTGTATGTCCTAAATCCTGACAGAATGGGGAATGGAAAGAGGATTGCAATGTGACCATGCCCCATTGTGGGGTGTGCTCTCTCTCTCTCATTCTCCCTTTTGAGCACACACCCCCTCTAACAACAACAGCAACAAAAGAGAATGGATTGGGGCTGGAAGGTGGTGCAGTAGTAGAACACAGTGTTCTGCGAGGTTGACTCACATGGGAAGTTCTGGGTTCATATCTGGGGACCTCCCTGAATATGCCAGTCCCATGTGTATCCATGACCAGGGGTTGACTAAAGTTGGATGGATTGTGGCACCAAGACCCTGTGGGGGGTGCTGTCTCTCTTTATCTCTGTATGGGGGTGCTGTCTCTCTTTATCTCTGTATATATTCCTTTTGATCATGGCAAAATTTAAAAATTTTAGAAAGAATAAAAAAGAATGGGTAGACTTCGTGCCCAGGGATGCCACTGGAACTCTAACGTGGGGTCCATGTAAAGGAGCCGTCACAGCATCATCAGTGGCAGCAGGGAGGTGGAGGTGGTCAGCTCCCCTTGGGAGGGGATTCACACATGAGGGAACTTCAAAAAGGTTGTGGAAAAAATGGGGTGAAAGTCTAAGTTTATTTTGGCACAAAAAGCTTTGAAATCCATGCATAGTTTTGTGTTTTTTTTTGTTTTTTTTTTTGTTTTGTTTTGTTTTTTTTTGCACAATACACACATTCCGTGAACCTTTTGAAGACCCCTCATACAGCATGGAAACAACAAAATAAACTAAATTAAAAATATCATTGAGTGAAACATCACAAGGACAGAATGGGATACATAGCATATACCATTTACATAACTGAAGACACCCTATTTTCTTATGGCCTTGTTGAAGGGCTCTCATGTAGTCAAGGATATATTAAAGCCATCAGAATGGGTGTTCCTAGTGGTGAGGGCTGAGGAGTGTAGAGGGTAGTGGAGACAGGCTCTATGTAGGCATCAGGACAATGGCGTGTTAAGAGCTGGATGTTAACATTAGCTCAGCTTGTGTGGATCAATCAGCCTTGTGGCCTGGTGGTTAAGGGAGCTGGATCCTACATGGCCAACCATGTGGTTTGAATCCCAGTCCTGCTAGTTTGAAAAACACACCAGGGGGGCCAGCAGGTGGTGTGGTGGTTGAAGACACTGGATTCCCACATGGGTGACTGAGATTGGAGTCCCGGACCTGGTGGCTTGCTTTCTCGCTTTCCCTTTTCCTTTCTCTGTTCAAATTAAAAAATAATAATAACAAATACAATTAAAGAAATAAATATTTAAACACATACACACACACACACACACACACACACACCAGGGATATGTGTATATATGCTCAGGATCACCCCAGGATGGAGAAATGGAGAACAGAGATTGCAGCATGACCATGCCCCATTGTGTGTGTGGGGTGCCTTCTTGCTCTCCCTCTGTCTCCTTGTCTCTCTCTGGTGAGTACATGTGCCCTATAGCGGGGTGGAATTCAACTTTCCATATGCCAAGTACAAAGGAAGGAAAAACCCAGGTCTCCAAGGTATAGTATTATCTGCAAGGTCCTGTCACCTGATCCTTCACCCCTCACTGCTGAGTGACTAGAGAGTTCATTTCATCCTTCTGATGTAGTGACTCAGAAGAGAGTTCGGCACTCAAAGCTTAATTAACTCCCTTTTAATTGAAGTCATTTTCATAGTCATGGTGTTTGCACACAGGACAATTCTGCTTGGCGTCCAGTGCTTCCTTCTAAAACCCAGTTTCTGACTCTGTCATTAACCAGTTCCAAGTAGGATGGTCAGACAAGTCTTCAGTCTGGCGGGGTTCTATGCTTAGAATCAGAGTACCTTAACTTACTGGGGAGGGCAGATTCCTGGGGACAAAGGACGTTTAAAGATTGCCCAGAGAGGGGATCCTTCAGAGGAGCCAGTAGTTGCGGCAGTGATTAAGAGCCATTTGGGAGTGAGGTTGACAAGTGCAGTGACCAATTGATCTCAAAGCCAGTTATCTGCCTTCCTGGTGGGTCATCGTCATTCAGTGGGCTCTTTCCCTTCTCTCCCTCAGCTAACACGGTCCCCTTGCCTTTAAGGCCATTGACCTGCAGACCACTGCTGATTCCAAAAGGAGAGCAGTCTCAGATCAAGAATCAGCTTGGTAGAAGACAACAAAGATATTTATAGTTCAGGACAAGTTCAAGGGTAACAAATCAACTGATATGACTGTCATGCAGGTAGGTGAGGGAGATCACCTTGTCAAAGAGGCTGGAGCCAGATTAGACAGGATCATAGGGGTGTGTGTGTGTGTGTGTATGTGTGTATGTGTGTGTGTATGTGTGTGTGTGTGTGTGTGTGTATATATACACACACACACACACACACACATACAGTTAAAAGCCAAGTTACTGAACTCTTTGGCAACATGTTTTATTTGCTATTTAAAACATTTTTTCATGATAGCACATTTGAGTGCATGAGACAGAGAAGAGAAAGAGAAAGAGAAAGCGAGAGAAGAGAGAGCAAGCAAAGAGAGAGAAAGGATAGTCATGCCATGATCTCCTTCCTCCAGCCCACTAGCCCCTCCGATCCTGGGCACTTACACGGATGCCCAGCATATATCTCAGGCTGACCCTGCTGGGTATTTGAACCATGGTTGCCATGTGATACCTGGTGTTCACTGTGCCATGGAGCTGGCCCTGAAATCTTTTTTGTGAGAGGGTCAATATTAACTAATAATGTTTTTGGAGGGTAGCTCACTACTCCAATCCTGGCTTCACTCGCTGTCAGAGAAGACAAGTAGAAACTCTAGTCAGAAGTTGTGGCAGATCTTATTTTACATAGATGGCAGCAACAATGTTTCCCATCCATGTTCCTACTTGGATGCTCCTCTCATCAGAGTTGGGGGTCTATAGTCCCTTCCCTTGACTATGAGTACTCTTTCTTTTATTTTTCATTTTAAAAATTTACATTTAATCACCGTATATCTTTACAATGTATTGTATACAACATGGTTTTTTTCAGCATGGAGACAGTAACATTATCATCAATATAAAATTTTTGTTTCTGTGAAGTTTCAGTTTGTCTTTTTTTTCCCTGATCCCCTCCCTCCAACCCCCTATTAACCACCCCCTATTATCCACCCCTTCTATACTGTAGTATCTATGGTTGCCCTCTCTACTATTATACCTTCCAATCTTTCAGTTTCTGCCATGGAGTGCACACATTCTATATTATTAAGTAGGGATATACAGTGCTTAGCTTATCTTTTATAGTCTGGTTTGCTTAGCTTAGCATTAAATCTTTTATATTGGTTCACTTTGCACCAAATGTCAAGGTCTCATTGGTTTTTATGGCTGAGTAGTGTTCCATAGTGAATATGTAATCTGAGTACTTTTATGACTAAGGTAGCAGTGACACTATGTGACTTCAGATGCTCGGTCATGAAAGGAGATACAGTTTCTGCCTGATTCATTTGGTATGCTCACTTCCAGCACCTGGCCACCATGCTTGTAAGGAAGCCCAGTAAACATGTAGAGAAGCTACCTTTAGTTTTTCCAGCTGATAATCAAGAGAGGTCTCAGTTAACAGTCAGCATCAACTGCTAGACATAGGAGAACAAGCTCTTAGATGACTCCAGTCATCTGCTATTGGGTCATCTCCAGTCTTCAAGCTGAAGACTGGGATATCATGGAGCAGAGTCAAGCCCATTCCTCTGGGTTCCCTCCCAGGCCCTGTCCAAGGTCCTGCCGTACGGAGCTGGGAAGGAATAAAACAGTAGTAGTTATCATTTAATGCCACTAAATTTGAAGTTGGTGGTTATGCAGAGTAGACAACCAGAACAAGAGGATATTGAAATAGCACAAAGAGAAAGAAGATAGAAACAATCTTCACGAAGAACAGCAAGTTGAGGCGCTGTTGAAATAGCTTTGCCTAATTGGAGATGAGGCTTGGCTGTAAAAGATAAATGAATGAAAGGCAAGACAATATGCCATTGGTTGAAATAAGAAAACAGAAGAAAGAAAGGAAAAGAAGGTCTTTTTGCCTGTGAACATGTCAATGGTGAAGTGGATAGATAGTCCCAGAATGGGAAGTTTGAGAAATGATATTGTTTGGAGAATATTCAGCCTATCCATGTATTTAGAGCCCTGGATGGGACTAACTCACCTGGGAGAGGAACGTCAAAGTATGTCAGAAAAGGTCTCTGGATCGAGTACTCACACCAATGGAGCTCACGCCAAGGGAGAAGAAAAGGAGGAGCCAATGAAGGTGTCAGAGAAGGTTGTTGGAAAACCACCAGAGGGGTTGGCAGCATCAGTGATGCCAAGGAGCTGGGAGGGGAGAGCCATGGGGAGTAGCAGGCCTTGGGTTTGACAATGCAGACACCAATTTGCTTTCAAGCTATTTAGCATCATCTCAGATTTAAATCACTAAAATGGATTTCTTGTCATTTCCATTGTTTAGACCAGCTGTACACCAGAGACAGAGTTAGGAATGCTGCCTGTGTTTTTTGCATGCTTTTCATTTCCTAACGTTTTTTGCAAATATATTTTTTCACTCTTGAAACAGTCCGATGAAGGTGGATGTTCTTCCTGGTGAAGAATCCAAATCCCTGAAGGTACACAAATTAGTGGTAGATGCAGGGTTTGAACCCAGTTCTTCTTGGCACCAAAGCTCTCCTATGTCTCTTCTCATCTAACTGCATTTTTCTTTTCTTTCCCTAAATTTGCAACCTCTGGCCCACACATGTTACCCAGAATCCTGGGTATTAGGAGAAAATGTATTTTGTTGTGAAGTATAAGAAAAGAGAAGCTCCTGCCACTCAGTGCCTGTGACAGCTGTGATGAGCTTTGGCTTTGGGGAGTGGGTCTTGTGGCCCGGCCACACTGGCCTGTGGTTGCGCTCATGCTCAATGGCTAGAGAGGAAGGAACATAAAATTGAGTGGTTCACCTCATTGTTGGGCTAGAAAAGATGCAGATGGTGCCTCCTGGACTGTAACATCACAAAACCCCTAGGGGCCAGAACCCCAAAGAAGCTCATAATCGGCACCTCCTGGAAAGTCAGCAGCCGGAAGCACCTCCTGAGTAGCCAGCAGCTGGCTGAGAGTCCCATTGATTGTCCCTGTGAGGCCAGGATGGGGCCTGGATCTTGGGCAGTGCTATGCTTACACAGAGACAGGACCAGGGAATGCATACCACACAACAATCGTGTCAGGCCCTGTCCTGCATTTTACATGTGTTAACACTTTCTAGAAAATGTAACAGCTGGGAACAGCAGTTGGCATATGGCTATGTCACTGGACTCCCATGTAGCCGAACACAGTTCAGGTCCCGGACCTGGTGGCATAAACTCACACTGGGCATGTGTGCATGCGTGCCCAAGATCCCAAGAGGAGAATGGAGGAGAAGGGATTGCGGTGTGGTCACCCCCCCGGGGGGTGATTTCTCACTTTCTGTCTCTCTGTCTCTCTCTGTCTTTCTGACAAACGCATGCACCCTATAGCAAAAACTTTTACAAAAAAAAAAAAAATGTAACAGCTTTATAATAGCTATATTCATGAGACATAACTCACACACCCCACTGTAAGTGTGCAATTCAATAGTTTTTAGTTTATTCAGAGTTGTGCAATCATCACTGTTAATTTCAGAACATTTTCATCTCCCCAGAAAAAAGTCTTTACTCATTAGGATTCTCTCTCCTTCCCTCTATTCCCCTACTCCCTGGCAGCTGTGAATCCACTTTCCGTCTCTCTGGATTTCCCTATTCTGGTTGTTTCATATAAATGGCACCCGACATGTGTTTTTTTGTGACTGGTTTCTTTACTATAATGTTTTTGAGGTTAAGCTATGTTGCGTGTGCTAGTACTTCATTCCTTTTAATGGCTGGATAATATTCCACTGCATGGATGTATGTATTGTTTGTCCTTTATTGATAAACGTTTGGGTTGTCTCCATTTTTGACTTATTGTGAAAAATGCTGCTATGAGCGCTCGTGTACAAGTTTCTGTGTGATGGTCTGTTTTCAGTTTTCTTTTCTTTTCTTTTCTTTTCTTTTCTTTTCTTTTCTTTCCTTTTCTTTCCTTCCTTCCTTCCTTCCTTCCTTCCTTCCTTTTTTTTTTGGAGAGGTTTTTGCTATAGGGCGTGAGCACTCTCCAGAAAGACAGAGACAGAGAGACAGAAAGTGAGAAATCACCCCCTGGGGAGGGATGGCCATGCCACAATCCCTTGTCCTCTTGGGATCTTGGACACACATGAACACACGCCTGGTGTGAGTTTAAGCTACTGGGTCCGGGACTCGAACCATGGTTGATTACGTGGGAGTCCACCGACATAGCCATTATGCCAACTGCCAGTCCTGTTGTTTTCAGTTTTCTTGAATGTATGCCTAGGAGTGAGATTGCTGGCTCATATGATTCTATGATTAACTGTTTAAGGAACTGCCAGACTGCTTTTCAAAGCAGTGGCACTATTTAACATTCCCTTCAGTAATGTATGTGAGTTCGAACTTCTCCACATCTTTTTCAACACTTACTGTTTTTGTTTTTTTCTTTTGCCAGAGGGCGTGTGTACTTTCTGGTGAGAGAGCGAGAAAGAAAGACAGAGGGGTGGGGGAAGTAAGAAAGCACTCCTCCCTATGGAGAACGGTTATACTCCCCTCCATTTCTCTACTTTTGGAACTTTGGGCACACAGGCACATGTACCCAACATGTTTTTCAAGCCACTGGGTCCAGGACCTGAATCTTGTCATCAGCCATAGATCTAGCTTCCCCAACCCCAACACCACTGACTGGCTTTTTAATATTTTTTCTTTCTTACAGTCATCCTAGTGGGAATGAAGTGATTTTATTGTGGTTTTGATTTGCATTTCCCTAAAGACTAATGATGTTGAACATTTTTCATGTGCTTATTGGTCATTTATATATATTTCTTGGAGAAAAAACTATTCAGATCTTTTTTTTCATTTAAAAAGTTTTATATTTTTTAGGGTGTGTGCACTTGCAGGAGAGAGACAGACAGAGACAGAGAAAGGGGGAGTGAGAAATCATGCCCAGGGTGGGTAGCCACATCACATTCCCTTCTCCTCCATTCTCCTCTCAGGATTTTGGGCATGCATACATATGCACCCGGTATTTTCAAGCCACTGGGTCTAGGACTCAAAGTGCAGTCATCCATATGGAAATCCAGTACTTTAACCACAATGCCAAAAATTATTTTGTCTTTTTCTTGTTGGGTTATAAGAGCACTTTCTGTACACCAGATACAAATGTTTTACCAAACATATGATTCGCAACCATTTTCTTCCATTCTGTCAGTTGTCTTTATACTTTTTGAAGGCATCTTTTGAGGCACAGTATTTTAAGTTTTGATGGAGCACAATTTGCCTGTTTTCTTTTGTCATTTATGCTTCTGGAGTCATCTGAGAAGATTTTTCCCAACCCAAAGTCACAAAGATTTACTTCTATATTCTTTTAAGAGTTTTATAGTTTCCACACTTATTTATTTTTGACATGCAATAATCTCTGCATTTTTTATTGGCCTCTTGCTTCCTAAGGGTACCCTGCTTCTGCTGTCTCAGTCCCTCAGAACTTTGATGTCGTTGGTCTCAGACACCACCTTGCCATTCACCAGCCTGAGGGGGGTGGTCTTTTGGATAGTCTGCGTGGAGTTGCTGCTGCCCAGGGCATTGCTGAGACTGAAGCCCTCACCATCTCCCAGCAGGTGATGGTAGATGGCAATCTCAGCTTCCAGCTTCACCTTGATGTTCAGCAGGGCCTCGTACTCCTGGGCCTGGTACTGCCCCCCGCCTGGGTCTGTGCCAGCTCTGAGTCCAGGTGCAGCAGGACTCCATTGAGCTACCCACTACATGGTGTAGTGGGCCTCCACTTCCCTCAGGCTGTTCTCCAAGATGGCCTTCAGATTTCTCGTTGAGTTTAGATCAATCTCCAAAGACTGAGCTGTACATCTCAGCTCTGTGAGTGTTGATTCTGCACTTCCAACCGTGGTGAACTGTGTGCTGACCACTGTAGTGCTCTCCTCAGTCTGCTAGGACCAGCATTTGTCCAGTCCCTCTCAATTCTTCTGAGGCAGCTTGTCAGATTGGGGCCAGATTTCTGTCATGATCTTGCTGAGGTATTGAGATTTGGGAGCATGCACTTCCACGGTCATCCCAGAGCTGGAAATCTGGGCTTGTAGGCCATTGATTTCCTCCTCGTGGTTCTTCTTTATTAAGAGCAGCTCCTTGGAAACCAGCAGTTAGCGTAATGGCTATGTCGCTGGACTCCCACGTAGTCGACCGCGGTTCGCGTCTCGGACCCGGTGGCTTACAACTCACGCCGGGCGCGTGTGCGTGCGTGCCCAAGATTCCGAGAGGAGAATGGAGGAGAAGGGATTGCGGCGTGACCATCCCCCCTGGGGGGTGATTTCTCGCTTTCTGTCTCTATGTCTCTCTCTGTCTGTCTGGCGAGCGCACGCGCCCTATAGCGAAAAACCTCTCAAAAAAAAAAAAAAAAAAAAAAAAAAAAAAAGAGCAGCTCCTCCTTGAGAGCCTTGATCTCTGTCTCTAGCTGCAGCCGGGTGACATTGGTGTCATCAGTGACCTCATGGAGTCTGTAGACGTCACTCTCCTCAGACTGACAGATGACCAGTCTCATACTTGACTCTGAAGTCATCATCAGCCAGATAGGCATTGTCTAGCCACAGAATGATGCAGGCATTGTCTAAAGAGTTTGCAGAGATCTGTTCCTTCAGCCCCTCAATGGTATTGAAGTAATGCCCCCAGTCTCTGACCTGGGGCCTCCTTCTCCAGGTGTTCCTGGATTTTGCTCTCCAGCCTCTCATTATCAGTCTCCAGGTTCCTCACTCTGTCCAGGTAGGAGGCCAGCTGGTTGTTCAGGTCTTGCATAGTCCCCTTCTCACCTTGGATGCTCTCCATTCCCATGAACCCCACGATCATTTCCACTGCCAGGCCCCGACCTCCGAGCCGCCCCAGATGCTGTTGGTGCACGAAATGGAGATCTGGGAGCCTGAGCCCCCGGTGCCTGCATAGACTCTGGCGGTGCTGCTGGCTGGCCAGACCTGGTGGCTGGGCACCTGGACAGAGCCCAGGGACCAGTAGCTGGTGGAGAAGATAGTGGAGTGGGTGGTGAAGCTCATGCTACTTGAAGAGGGAAGTAAGAGGCTAGGAATCAGGCTCAAGCTGCCTATAGTTTCCACTCTTAGATTTAGGCCTTTTATCTGTTTTGAGTTAATTTTTGTGTAGGGTGTGAGGCAATAGTTCAGCTTCATTCTTTGACTTGTGGTCATCCAGATGTCCCAGCACCACTTGCTTGTATTAACACTGTAATTTTTACACTAGAGGTATGCTATCCCCATTGTACAGATGGGTAAACTGAAGTGCAGAGCAGTTAGAGCCCAGTGTCGTTCTAGCTATTCAGTGGCACAGATGGGACTCAAGTCAGATGGTCTGGATCTGGAGCCCAGGTTATATGACTCCACAACATACATTTTAGAAGGTATGTTGTCCTACTAGAGTGTAGGAGTAGAGAGGTTCACTGTGCCATCCTGCATAACCATGGGATTACAGAAACCATGGCTGCAGCTCTGTCCAAAGAGGATCAGAGTGCTAGGACAGGCTTCCTGCAGCCACAGGTGAGACCTGCCCACAGCCTGACTACTCAGGGCTTTAGATATGAGCATGCAAGGTGTGAGTCGGCGAGCCTGTCTTGAGGGTGTTGGTCTGGGTTCTGTCAATGGGCTGCTCTGTCACCTGAGGGGTGAGATCACAGAGTGGCTGGAGTAGGGTTTGGGGTCCCTGAGAAGGCTCAGGGCTCCATGGAGCATCCCATGGGATCATCTAAAGAGACACTCCACAGTGACAAGGTACCAGGCAGCGTGGGAATCAAATGGGAGCAATGTCCGTTTAGAACCTTGGGAGAGACCAATAAATGCAGCCTGTGTCTTAGTCTGCTCAGGCTGCTATGACAAAATACTGTAGGTCAAGCAGCTCATAAACAACCGAAAGTGACTCCTCGTAGTTCTGGAGGCTGTCCCAGATTAAGTCCAGATCACAACCAAGATCAAAACTCTGGCAAATTCGGTGTCTGGATCACAGTGTGCTCGTACTGCATTCTCCTGTGGTGGAGGGGGGCAAGCAAGCTCCCAGGGTACAAATCCCAAACATGAGGTCTCTACTCTCATGATATAATCGCCTCCTGCAGGTCCCATCCTTTAATATTATCTCATTGGAGATTAGGCTTCAGTCTATGAGTTTGAGGGGATGTAAACATTCAGACCACAGCACTCAGTCAGGAGACAAAGACTGGACTGTGGCCCTTGAGGGAGAAGGGCCAGATTCAAGAAAGGGACCTTGGCTCACAGACCCTGCTCTTGCTGTCCTGATCAGGGTGTTTTAAAGCTATTAGCAGGAGGCAGGCAAAGGATGGAGCATTCAGGTCAACCCCACATGTGCCTGCACTGGCGATGTTGGGCTCTCTCCCTTCGTCATCAATAACCTGGCGAGAAGCTGTTGTCTGCTGTGGACTAGCAGCAAATTAAGATCCCCTCTGGGGACCAGGCCCCTGGTGTGGCTTCCTGCTCTAAAGCAGCCAGTGTGTGGCACCTACAACTGTCAGGGCACACGTGGGGATGCAAGGGGTCCTGGAACCTCAGTCTCCTGGCTGTGGCTTCCTGAGAAAGTTCAACCTTGGGCAATGGCGCCACCACTAACCAGCTTTGTGACTCTCTCTATGCCTCAATTTAGTTTCCTCATCTGCAACACGGGGGGAGGGGGGAGTAATTACACACCTCATAGCAGGGTTGTTTGCTATGCATTAAATAAGGTAATGCACATAAAGCCCTCGAAGCAATGCCCGGCATGGGAGCACATGTTTAATACATATTAGCTATCATCATTGCTGCTGTTACTGGTAATAATAGATTTCCTATCCCAGGCGTGAATCCCAGACAGCCGGCTCAGCATTCCAGCTGGCAATCTGCGAACTCCTGCTGCCCTCCTGTGTCCCTGGAGCAGCAGGCAGTCTTCCTTTGACATGCAAATTGTGTGCTTTTCCAACTTTGTCCATAAGGTTCCTCTGCAAAGGAGTTCTTGGATCCAGTTAGCGTTGGACTACAGCTGCCCAGGACATTACACAGTGGCTTCAGGAAATTTGGTGACAGAAATTCTCAGGTGTCATAGCCCAGTAAGGGAATGGTTTGCTCTGGTGGTCTCCTATCAGTGCTTTGCCAAGACAGGAGAAGCTTAGGTGGAGATGCCTTGTCCAGTCCTCAAGACGGCCTGAAGTAGCCCTGGAGAGAGCTCCAAGTGGTCCCCCCCCCCCCCCCCCCCACGGCTGTACATTTTCGTTCTCACAGCCAGTCCTATTGGAACCTAGTGTTTAAAAAGTCCCACCAATTTGGGATGATTTTACTAAACACACATTATTAGTTTCTAGTTTCCTTGCATTGTCATCCAAGAAAAAAGCCTGCACTGTTGTTTTTAAAAAAACGTATTGAGATTATTGGCTCAGTGTGGTGGCACAGTTGTTGGAAAACTGAGCTGCAGTGCTGGAGGCCACGTAGCCCACTGCAGGTTCAGACCTCTGCGTTAGCTGGAAGACAGGCCAGGTTCCTGACGGGCCAGGGGCTTGGGGTGTGGGTTGTAGTATGCTGGGAACTTGTAGAAAGGGCTTCTCTCTCTCAGGTCTATGTATGAATTTCCTGTTATGAATATAATAAATAAACTTAAAATGTTTTATTGAGGGGCTACCCCATAACATAGTAAAGAAGCTAGATTCCACATGGCTGATAGTGGTTCAAACCTGATTTTGGTGGCTTGAAAAACATACTGGGTGCATGTCTTGTGCACACGTGCCCAAAATCCCAACAGGACTGAAAAATGAAGTGATTGCAATGTGAGCACCCCTTCGGGGGTGGTCCCCAAGTGGGGGGTGCTCCCCACTCCACCATCTCTCTGACAAGTACATACATACCTATGGCAATTAAATCTGTCTCTGGGGTCAGCAGGCGGCATGGTGGCTGGGCACTGGACTCCCACATGGCCAGCCATGGTTTAAGTCCTGGACCTGGTGGCTTGCTTTTTCACTTTCCTCCCTTCCCTCCCCACCCCTTCTCTCTGGTGAGCATACATAACCTATAGCAAATTAAAAAAAATAGTAAAGCAAATAATTTAAAAATAAGTCTTTCTTCAGTGAGCACATGCACCCTATGACAAACACCAAAAAAAAAAAAAGACAAAGTCCGTTGAGATTATCACTGAGAAGCCATCATGTCACGCTGGTCATCCCGCAAGGTATTCCTGATAGCTAAGTTGCTCTGTCACCCTTCTCTAGCCCCTCCCCTCCCTCTGCCCAGGAGACCATGTCGAAGTTGAGAAATGGGCTCGGGATGAAGATGTTTGGTGGGAGGGAGGCAGGACTGTGTGACGAAGAGCCCTGGTTAGAAAACCCTGGGTGCAGACCCCGGGTCTCCCGTCACTCACTGTGTGACTCCGGGCAGGTGTCTCCACGATGCCCAGCCTGTTCCGTCTGTGTAAGGAGGGCAGCCATCCTCACTGTAGGGATCGTGTAGGAATACACAGCCCGGGGCGAGGACAGGTCTAGCAAACAGCAAGTGCCTAATAAACAGCAGCTGCAGGTGCCTGGATGCTCTTGTTAGTTCTTAAAAAGAAATGGAAAACAAACCCAAACCAAAACTCAAACCACTGTGGAAAGCCTGCTGTTTCTCAGTACATTAAATGTAAAAGTACCACATGATCTAGCAATTGCTCTCCCAGGTACAGATATGCTCAAATTGAAGACAGGTATTTGAAAAAAAAATCATGTACAGCAATGTTCACATCAACACTATTCACAAAAGCCAAAAGTAGAGAAACTCCAAATGGCCACCGACCGATGACTGGATGACAAGCGTGGCACATCTAGGCAATGGAATATTATTCAGCCATGAAAAAGGAATTAAGTACTGATACAGGCCGCGGCTTGAACCAACCTTAGGAATATTATGAAGTGAAGGAAGCCAGACATGCTGGGCCTGCAACACCCACCACTCCTTATATAAGAGCCTTTCCCCTCTCCTCGCGGGGCGTCATCCCCCTCTGCGTAAGCTGAGGCTGGAAGCTGGGATGTCACACAAAGCTGCAGAGGCTGGTAGGTCGTCAGGTGGTTGGAAAGAACTGGAAAGCAGCCGGGGGTGGCCTCTAGAAGGTTCACTGATTCTGGAATGCTGTTCAAAGCTCTTTTTTTCACCCATGGGAACATAAAGGGAGCTCTGGCTCTCAGTCAAAGCCTTCTACATCTCAGATTCAGGAAGTAGTTCAAGCCCTTGACCATGGCTACCTTCCTCCCCACTCCATATCACAGGTCACAGTGGGGATGGGGACCCTTGCAAAAAGGGGAGCAGCTCGGGGTTGTCCTGGTCCTCCGCATGCATCCTGTCTCAGGGGGAGACACTTTCTTTTCCTGTGGCTCTTAGCTGCATCCAAACAATGGAATCTTTGAGGTGGAAGCCACCTCGGTTGTTGTTATCTCCCCTAAGTCACACCAGGACCCAACAGGCCTTGGACTCCTAAAGGAGTTCCTAGCATCAGTGACACCATTTACTTCACAAGTGTTTTCTTTTTTTTTCTTTTGAGAGGTTTTTGCTATAGGGCGCGTGCACTTGCCAGACAGACAGAGACAGAGAGACAGAAAGTGAGAAATCACCCCCCAGGGGGGATGGTCACGCCGCAATCCCTTCTCCATTCTCCTCTCGGGATCTTGGGCACGCACGCACACGCGCCTGGCGTGAGTTTTAAGCCACCGGGTCTGGTACATGAACCGCGGTCAACTACGTGGGAGTCCAGCGACATAGCCATTACGCTAACTGCTGGTTCCTCTTCACAAGTGTTTTTTGAACTCTCTCTCCAATAACATTGGTGGAAGCATGAGTGGAGGGTGCCAACTGAGGGAAGAGATGATGCGGGCACTCCTGTCCCCCGTGGTCTGTGCGACTTTCCACGTAAACTGTGCAGACTACTCCCCCACCCCGGTTGTCCTCTCACTTGCCTTCCTCTCCCCGTGAACTCTGGATCCACCTACACTGGCCAGCAGGAGACCTCTTTCTGTGCATATCCCTGTCCTCTCTCTCCTCTCCTCTTCTTTGGACTTGTAATTTCTAAGCCATTCTTTAAAGGTTCCTTCATCTTTTAAAAATTATTTAATTTTATACATTTAATCACTATATATCACTTTGCTTATAAGTTGAATTTGCCCAACATGAATACACTTCACACCAGTCTGGTTGAGTATACTAATAATAACCCTCACAACCCACTCAAATATCTTGCTTCTCTATTTTCCTCCTTAATTTCCTTCCTTACACACTCCCCTGCATCAGTATTTTATTTTAAGGGCACACCATGCAAGATTCCCCTCTAGATATCCTTTTGTTTATTGGCTTCCCCTTGGCCCTCTGTGTTTGGAAGATGGTTGACTATTGGGACAATCTCATCCAAGGTAACCCCGTGGGCCTGTGCCCCTGGTTTCAGGAGAACTCTCTTCACTCAGTTATTCATTCAACAAGTACCCACGATGTGCTGGCAACCCACCCATCTCTGGGATGACAAAGTAAAGGCAAATTTGACTTAGCTCCTACCCTCAGTGCTTAGAGTTTAGAAAATAAAGTTCTTGGCAAAATAATAATAAAATTGAAGTCTTCAGTGTGTCTGCCATTGTGCTAAGCACTTTATGTACATTAATATAATCTTTGACTAACCCTCTGAGGTGTGTGGTATTTTTATTTTTTTAAGTTTTTTTTGTCATAGGGTGTGTGTACTCTCCAGAGAAACAGAGAGAGAGACAGTTTGGGGGCAGTTGGCCATGCTGAAATCCCTTCACCTCCATTCTCCTCCTGAGACTGGGGGGAACATGCACACATGTGCTCAGCATCATTTTCAAGCTGCCAGGTCTGGGACTCAAACCGGATCAGCCGTGTGGAAGTCCAGCACTTTAACTACCATGCCACCTGCTGGCCCTAGTGTGTAGTAGTTTCAATCCCCATTTTATAGGTGAGGACACTGAGGTCCACAGCACTGCAGTGCTCATATAGGTAAGTGGAAGAACCAGACTTTGCAGGCCCGTGGTCAACTCCAGAGTGCAGGATCTTCAACATTGTGTTAGGCCATCTTTCCAACGTCTCTTTCTGGCCCTCTCCAGTGGGCATCGGTCCTAACGGAACATCAGAACCTCAGCCTTGAGCCCTGGCTTCTTCAGACATTATTTGGGGACATCTATTGACATTTCTTCAAGAAAACCTCAGTCATCCCCACTGGAGCTGCCAGTTTGTTCTCCTCCAAAGGCTTGCTGATTATCTCCATGAAATGAAGATGTGTAGAAGAGTTTCTGAGAAAAACACCAAATGACTGTTTCACACTCAAATACCTTTCAGTGACCTCAGCTTTGTTTTCATGTAATCTTGTAATCTTGAAAGATGTGTATTGATTTGATATATTTGGCAAAAGACGTTGAAACGTTGTGCGCAAGGTGTCTTTGCCTGTCCAGACCCACTGCAGCCCAAATCACCTCCTGCTTCCAATCACTGGGCAGGACGCTGCACTGTCTATGTTACTGTAGACATACTGTGTTCACGCGCGAATTCCAGCGTGGCCTGCGGTAGTGACCCTGTCACTGGGTGCATGTTCAGCAGCGGTACCTTTCACTGTACAGCTCTGAGCTCCTGCCTGCTTTGACACCCAGCAGTTTTATGTCCTTTATATAATCTCTCTACAACTCCCAAACACGCTAGGACTCTGCTCTGTGAAGACGCGCATGCTAATGAGGGCTGTCTCAGACTCCCAGGGTTTTACACGCGGAAGTGCTTTGAAAACTAGACTGTTAGAGGCTGAGAGATGTGGAAGTCATTATTCACTTCACACAATTGCATTTGCTCTTTATTAACTATGTTTTTCACCTTTCAAAGCCCTGAAGCTAGTCTCTAAATGTGAGAACACTGGTAGAAAATGAGAGAACACAAATTAAAAACATAAAATTATTTGGGGTAGAATTAGCATTGTTAGGGACAACGCCTGCCCTGAAAGGGGGAATTTAGACGATATCGGAATGTATTGTTTAAAAGTCCCCCGGGGATTGAAGGCAGATTTGGAAGACCTGGGCTACATCCCCTGAGGGCTACAGCGTGGGGGGAGAGGGGCATAAACTCTGGTGCTTTAGGTCCCCCCTGGAAGAGAGCATTCATGAGTAGAAACTGCATTTGGGTATGCATTCCAGTTGCTCCAGATTAATATAGCTCAACCTTTAACGTATATATAAATCCCCTGGAGAGTTTGTTAAAATGCAAATTCTTTTTCTTTTTTAAAAAAATATTTTTATTTATTTATTTTGGAGAGGTTTTTGCTATAGGGCGCGTGCGCTCGCCAGACAGAGAGAGATAGAGAGACAGAAATCGAGAAATTACCCCCCCAGGGGGGATGGCCACACCACAATCCCTTCTCCTCCATTCTCCTCTTGGGATCTTGGGCACTCACACACATGTGTCTGGCGTGAGTTTAAGCCACCGGGTCCAGGACTCAAACCGTGGCTGACTACATGGGAGTTCAGCGACACAGCCATTACGCTAACTGCTGGTCCCAAATGGCAAATTCTGATTGTATAGCTCTGGGGTAGGACCTGGGGCTCTTTCTTTCTCTTCTCCCCTCCTTTTCTTTTTTCTTCTATGAGAGAGACAGAGATTGGCACTTTAACAGGGTCTCCAGGCCATGATCCATTCACAGACTTAGCTGGCCTGGATACTGGGCACTTACGCACACCTGTGTTCAGGTAGGTATCAGGATATGAACCCTGGACCATGTGCATACAGTTGCTTTATTGCTGCTTTACCACATGGCCCAGATTCTGCATTTCTTCTTTTTTAATTTTTAAAACTTTTCTTTCGTTTTAATTGTAAGAGGGTGCATGTGCTCAGCAGAGAAAGAAAGAGAGAATGAGAGAGAAACACCCTCAATGGAGCCCTGTCATGCCGTAGTCCTTTTCCCCTTCATTTCTCCATTCCATCAGAATTGTGAGCATACATACTCGTGCTCAGCATGTTTTTCAATCTACTGGGTATGGGATTCAAACCATGGCCACCATGTGGGATTGGGTCCCCAATGCACAGTGTTTAACTATGGCACTATGGGGCTAGTCCCTGGATTCTGCATTTCTAACAAACTCCCAGGTCATGCTGATGCTGCTGGAGCTCAGGCTACATTTTGAATAGAAAGATTATAGACTTGCTTGTACTGGAAAATTACAAGGGTTGTTCTGTAACAGTGAAAATTGCATTGTGTCCGTGCTGAGGTGGAGATTGGCCAAAATGTTAAAGAAAACAATTACATGCCCTGATTGAATTATTTGAAGAGATGCATTCAGGGAGAGCAACATTAAAGTAGAAAGCCCTATTGAAAACAAGGAAGATGTCTGCCAGATGTGCACAGCTGAAAACATCTCCTGCCTGGGGATCTGGTGTACAGATGAATGGGCCAGGAATACACAGGTTGCTAGACAGACAACCCATGGGAAAGGTGTCCCCAGCATCACTTCAGATCCCTCCAACTGTATCCCCTAGGTGTCCTTTGGATTGTCTGTCACCCCACTTCCCAGCACCCCCACCCTCAAACGGAGACTGTCCTGTGATGCTTTGTCTTCAACAGCAAATTATGGAATCATTGATCCTGTGCTTGCTGTCCTCTCTCACAAGCCATCCATCACTTAGGCGCTTGTCAGGGACAGAGACATGCCTGGCTGGATGCTGGACCTGCTGAAGTTATTGGAAAGCTATCTTTGTGGATTAAAAAAAACAAAAATCTGTGCCTTTTAATTGCATTTCAACCAAATGTTGCTGAGATGGACTTTCTATATTTTTTTCAAATAAGAATTCATTGGTTAATTAGTTTCACAAGTATTTATGCAGTACCTACTATGTGCTAAGTGCTTTGCTAGATACACAGCAAGGAACAAAGTGGTTTGTCCTCTGATAAAAGAGGCAGACAATAAATGAACATTTGCACAAATACACACGTTATCATAATTATGCTAAATGCTATGATCAAAAGAGAACGGGGGGTGGGGGGCCTGGTAAGTGAAGGCCACAGAATATGAAGGACATTTGTCTTGGACTTACGGACACAGTGGAAGGTTGGCCAGGGAGTTTGCACCTTACCTTCATCCTTCACTCACTGTGATGGACTGAAGTGTGTGTCTCCAAAATTTATACACTGGAGTTCTAACCTCCAATGTGATGACATTTTTAGGTAGGGCCTTCAAAGAGATAATTAAGGTTAAATGAGTCATAAGTATAGGCCCTAGTCTAACAGGACCGGTGTCATTATGAAAAGAGAAAATTCGAGCACAGACATGCCTGTGCACAGAAGAAAGGTCGTACAAGGACCCAGCAAGGTGACCATCTGCAAGCCCAGGCGGAAGGCTGCAGAAGGAATCAAACTTGCTAATGCTTTGATCTTGGACTTCCACGCTCCAGAACTGTGAAGATATCAGTGTCTGCTGTTTAGGCCCCCTGGTCTGTGGCATTTATTATGGCAGCCCTAGCAAGCAGTGCAGCCACTCTCAGCTACAGCTGGCTGAAGTAGGACGCAGGTTTCACAGAGAGAAGCCCATTAGAGCAAGCCTCTCTGGTCACACCTGCTCTGTAAAGCCCCACACTCGCATATCTGCTGGGGTAACATGTATATATGTTGGAAAAAGTTTATAAACAATTGTTTTGCTTTTCTCTTAAGATAAAGGCTTCATGGTATAATGGAGAGGGTGCTTGGGATTCCACCAATGCTAGGTTCTTCAGAAGCATCACTCTGCCAGGTGACCCAGAACAAGTCACTTAAACCCTGGGCATTCCTATCCTTCCCTGTAGCATGAATTTAAGGCAAATTAGTGTTATGGCTCACATGATCATTTTTCTTATCAAACCAAGGTCTCTCTTTTTCTCCTTTTTTACTTTTTTTTTTTTTTGCCATAGCACGTGTGTGCTCACCAGAGAGAGAGAGAGAGAGAGAGAGAGAGAGAGGGAGAGGGAGAGGGAGAGGGAGAGGGAGAGGGAGGGGTAAAGTAAGAATCCCCCCCCCCCGGAGATGGCCATGGCCATGTTATAATCCCTTTTCTCCATTCTCCTGTTGGAATTTTGGGCACTCATGTACATGTACCTGGTGTGTTTTTCAAGCTACTAGATCATGGACTTGAATCATGGTCAGCCATGTGGGAGTCCAGTGCCTTACCGCCATGCCACCTGCTGGCTCTCTCTCTTTCTCAATTGCCAGAGAGTGTATGTGCTCTCCAGAAAGAAAGACGGGGAAAAAGAACCCCAACAAGGTTGTGCACACACCACAACCCCTTCTCCTTCATTTCTCCATCCTATTGGGATTTTGGTCATGCATGCACATGTACCCAGCGTGTTTTTCAAGCCAACAGGGTTGCGATTTGAACAGTGGTCTCCATGAAGGATCCACTTCTCTGGACAAGCCCCTTTCTCTTTTTTAAAAAATAACCTAGTAGGCTTGATAATTTTGGTTATTTAGCACCATTTTTCTGCTCCTCTTCAGTGAACCACCCCAGACTCTATTGTTTGGGTGGGTGGCCTTGGCTGTATCCTAACTCAGCTTGGTGAGCACCAGTAACGCATATTCAAGGCTGATGTGATCTTGCACTATGACAGTGGATCCACTAGAGGTCACCAGAGAGTACTAATTCCACAGTTAGACACCAAGGTGATTTTTTTTTCTTCAGTATTTTATTTTATTTTTATTTCTTTTATGCCTTCAATCACCATTCATCACTTAGCTTGCATAGTGAATTCTCCCAACATGAATACACTTCACATCAGTCCAGTTGAGAATGCTATACACTTTATCATCAACAGATAATAATCCATTTTTGTGTCCCACAAATGTTTTGCCTCTCTGTTTTTCTCCTTAAAATCGTTCCTCACATGCCCCCCCTTTTCCCACCCTCTTCCCACACTGTACTCAGTATCCATAACCATTTTCCATGCTTCTATATCCTCTAATCTTTCCATTTCCACCATAGAGTGTGGACAGTTGGTATACATTAAGTGGAGACATACCATGTCTCTTTCATAGCCTGGGTTGCTTCATTCAGCAGTAAATCTTTCATATTCATCCACTCTCTATCAAATGCCAGAATCTTGTTTTTTTTTTTTTATGGCTGAGTAGTATTCCGTAGAGAGTACACGTGCCATACTTTTTCAATCCATTCGTCTGTTAGTGGTTGGGTCGGTTCCATGTCTTAGCGATTGTGAATAATGCCACGATAAATATAGATGTTATGCACTTTTCCAGCTGAGCGTTTTCCTGCCCTTTGAGTAGATACTGTGGAGTGGGATTGCTGGAGCATATGATAGTTTTATCTGTAGATCTTTGAGGACCGTCCATATTGTTCTCCACAGTGCTGGACCAATTTACATTCCCACCAGCAGTGGAAGAGAGTTCCCCTTTCTCCACAGCCCGCCAGCACTTATCAGTTTTTATATTTTTAATCTTCTCCATTCTAACTGGGGTTAGGTGGTATCTCATTGTGGTTTTAATACGCATCTCCCTTATGATGAGAGATGTTGAGCATTTTTCCATATGCTTTTTAGCTGTTTGTATGTCTTCCTTCAAATGTTGCTTGTTCAGCTAATTTTCCCATCTTTTAATTGGATTGGTTTTATTTATTTATTGGTAAGCTGCTTGTATTCTCTGTGTATTCTGGTTATCTGTTCCTTATCTGAGGCATAGTTTACAAAAATATTCTCCCATTCTGAGGATTGTCGATACACACCAGTTACTGTGTCTTTTGCTGTGCAGAAGCTTCTTTATCTGATCTAATCCCACATGCCTATTTTGAGGATTATTGCCTGTGCTTTGGCGGCTTATTTAAGAAGTCTTTGCCCACCCCAGTGTCTTCCAGAGATTTTAAATGTGTGTAAAGTGGCTGTATGAACTTAGCAATGTCACTTAAATGGCTTAGAAATTGGGGTCTAAAACAGTTGAAATTACTGTATATACTCAGAGGCATGGATGGAAAAAATAAGAAAAGACTGCATCTGATGCTTTGATTGGCATGCTCTAAGTTCCATCAGAATCACCTGGAAGGCTTGTTAAACACAGGCTATGGGCCCCACCCCAGGTGTTCTGATTTGGTAGATCGGGGCTGGACCTGAAAATGGGCATTTGTAACAAGTTCCATGTGATGCAGAGGCTGCTGGCCCTGGGGCCACACTGTACTGGTGGCCTTGGTGCACATGCATCCTTCAGGTCCACTGAGATGGCCCCAGGCCTGGGATGGGGAAGAGGTTGATGGAGAGCTCTACCTAGGGAAGACCTGTACTAGGGAAGACCCTGAGTCTTCCATAACAGAGTGGCTCAATTTTCCTGGGCAGGGTCAGGCCAGGCTGCATAGGGAGAGGACATCTTTGCTCTTTCTCTGCTGTGGAAGATGGGAGAATTCATTGTAGGACCATTTATAAGATTGGGAGGACCCAGTCTCTCCTGGACACTCTATGGTGGACTCTAGTCTAAAATTCTCTGCTGCTGAGGCAAAGAGAAAGGAGCTGGCGAGAGGGTGCAACTGAGGAAGGGAGAGTCTAGGTAGTTGACTACCAGCATTCTCACCCTTTGGCTTCGCACAAGATGGGCACTGAGTAGAAGGGACATTCCAGAAGTTTTTGTAGTAATCATCCTCCCCAACATACCACCACCTCGGTCTTAGCCCATTCCTGCTGCTATAAGAAAATAACTGAGCTTAGATAACTTATAAGGAACAGAAATTTATTTCTCATAGTTCTGGAGGCTAAGATCAAGTGGCAGCCTGCCTGGTGTCTGGGGAGGGCTTCTAAGATACCTTGTTGCTGCATCCTCTGGAGAGAACAGACACTGTGTGGTCACTTGGTGGAAAGGATAGAAGATCAAAAGGGATGAACAACTCCTTTGAATCTGTCCTATAAAATCATTAATCCCATTTGTGATGGGGGAGGGAAGCCCTCAGGATTTAATCACCTTCCGGGGCACCCCTTAGTATGATCACGTTAGGTCTTAGGTTTCAACATGTGAATTTGGGCATTTGCATTCATGCAACCCTTAGCAACCCAGAAAAGCGTTGGCTGCTGGGAGAGGAGAATATGGGAATGAGAAGCTGGGAAATGGTTCCTGAATGACAGGGTGGGGCCATGAGGGAGAGAAGAGAAGGAGAGGAGAGGGAGAAACCAGAGCAGGAGGAGTACAGAGAGGCTCATCGACAGTTTCCTACATGCCAGAGTCAGAGAGGAAAGTGGCGGCCACTATATTAAGAGACCTGGAGGAGGGAGCAGCAGTTAGTGTAATGGCTATGTCGCTGGACTCCCATGTAGTCAACCACGGTTTGAGTCCCAGACCCAGTAGCTTAAACTCATGCCAGGTGTGTGTGCGTGTGTACCCAAGATCCCGAGAGGAGAATGGAGGAGAAGGGATTGTGGTGTGGCCATGCCCCCTGGGGGGTGATTTCTCTCTGTCTCTCTGTCTCTCTGTCTTTCTGGTGAGTGCATGTGCCCTATAGCAAAAACCTCTCAAAAAGAGAGAGAGAGAGAGAGAGAGAGAGAGAGAGAGAGAGAGAGACCCGGAGGATGATGTCTGCCCTCCCTCCCACACCTTCTCTCCCTAGCAGGCAGCAGGCAGCAGGAGGCAAGGATGATGAGGTAGAATGTAAGGGATGTACACAGTTGCTGGTTCCTGTACTAGAGCTGGGAAAAAGTGGGAAACACAAACCTTTAAGGATTTTGAATAGAATATGAAATTGCAGCCTTCAAATGAACAGCACCAAGTCTTATAAACGGAAATGAAGCTCTTTTAATAACTTAAATAACTTATAGAATCAAGCTGTCATTAAGGGACTCAAACAGATAGAGGGAGTCTCCTGAGAGCAGTTCTTGGGAAAATGAACCTTTTCATGTTCATACACCAAATAGTCAAGACTTCTTAATAAATTTCTTATACTTGTATTGGCCATATTATCTGGGGTCTTGTTTTTGTTGAACTACCCAAAGAGGATACTCAACTGCTGAGCAGATGGTTCAGGTTGGAAGACTCCCTTATCCTGCATGATGCATTGTTAATCTTCTAATATTCTTCCCTCTCTATATTCTAAATTGATGCCTTTAATTGTCCTGGAGTATCTTGACCACAGGATTCCATCCTTTTGGAATCCTGTCCACTTTTTGTCTTAAATTCCTAGCATTAAAATCAATTATGCAGTAAATATAGTATTAAAATGCAAGAACTTGTGTTTGCCTAAGAAAATGAAATTTACAGTATCCATGGGAACGATTATCATCAAATACTTAATGGCTTTATGAAAAGAAAATGCAACCAAACACATATATGGACGAAGGCGCAGGATTAAATGAACTAACAAGAAGGCTACAGCTTCAAGCACGTCCAACAAGACTTTCATTAAGCAGGAACACTAACTAGATGTCTTTACTAATCAGAAGTTTTATTTCGGCTCTCAAATTTTTTTTGGAGAAGAGAAAAAATAATATGAGGAGAGAGAAATAATATGCAAGTTGAACCAAAAATCTATTTCAGAAAGCAATATCAAAGAGTTATCTTGGATTGGAACACAGTCTTTTCCTTGTTTTACATCTGAAAATTAAAATTAGTGAGAGACATTTTTATGGTACCATGGAAAGAACAGTTCATTTCGAGACCTGACTTCTAGCCACTTTTTAAAAAAGAGAATTTTGCTATTGGGTGCAAGTGCTCGCTGGAGAGGAGGAGAGAGGGAGAAAAACAGAAAGTGAGAAGTCATCCCCCAGAGGCACTGGCCACACCACAGTCTCTTCTCTTCCATTCTCCTCTCAGGATCTTGGGCACGCATGAATGCCCATGCACCTGGTATGAGTTTCAAGTCACCTGGTCCAAGACCTGAACCATAGTCGACCACGTGCGAGACCGGCACCTTAACCATTATGTCACCTGCTGGTCCCGAGTTCCAGCCTTTATACTGCTTTGAAAGATGTCTGTGTCCAATGTCTACCTTACATGCCTCCCTCCAGCCTCAATTTCCCCAACTATAAAATGAGAGGATACAGCAGGTGGTCTCTATAATCTTTCCCTATAACAATCTGGAATTTCAAGATGTCAAATGCAAGGTTAACAATTATTACCTCCTGGAGCTAGTGGTTGGCGTAGTAGTTAAGGCACTGGACTCCCACTGTGGTTTGAGACTTGGACCCAGTGGCTTGAAACTCACACCAGGTGCGTGTGTGTGTGCGTGCCCAAAATTCTGAGAGGAAAATGGAGAAGGGATTGCAGCATGGCCATCCTTTCAAGGGGTGATTTCTCTCTGTGGTTTCTTGGGGGAGTGCATGCACCCTATAGCAAAAACATCTCTCCAGGAAAAAAAAAAAAATCACCTCCTGAAGATTTATGAGATGAGTCTGGACCATCTTGTGGAAACAGAAAGTAAAGAAGTACTAAAACCAAACGAACAACTAATCAAACAAATAAAACCCATAATAATGAGGCATGTCAAAGGGACTCAGGGGCTGCTGAAAGAACCCCCAAAGGCCAAAGCTAGAACAATTTGAGCAATAAAATTAAAGTAGTATTGGATTATAACCCAAGTATAAAATAAATACCTATGAGCTGTAGAGATGGGAAAAAAATAACCTTTTCCTTCTGCTCATCTTAGAGTCTATGGTCCTGTAAATTAGGTTGGAAAAAAACATATTAACAAGAGAAAAACAGAAATTTATTTTAAGAGGTTTTTTTTTTTCCTTTTTTTTCCTGTAGAGTGCATGCGCTTGCTAGAGAGACAAAGACAGAGAGACAGAAAGCAAGAAATCACCCCCAGGGAGGGTGGTCATGGCACAGTCCTTTCTCCTCCATTCTCCTCTTGGGTGTTGGACACTCACACAGACACACACACACACACACACACACACACACACACACCTGGTGTGAGTTTTAAGCCACCGGGTCCAGGACTTGAACTGTGGTTGACTATGTGGAAGTCCAGAGATGTAACCATTACAACATCTGTTGGTCCCCAAACCAGAAATTTATTAACATGTGCATTGCATGTAGACACAGGTGCACCCAGTATGAGTAACCCAAAAGGGTAGCACTTGGGCTTCTAGTGCATCTTAGACTAAACAAAGGGAAAGGGGTTGGGGGATTTCGGTAGGGGAAGCAAGTTATGCAAAGATGACCAGGAAAATGATGATAAATAAGGTTTGTTCAGTTAAAATTGATTAGGCAGATTCGAGTGTCTTCTCTACTGATAAGAGTTGTTAAAGGATCCTCTTCCTGGCACAGGAGAGGGAGGCATCCTTTACAGATAGAAATGTCCATGATAAATGTAAATTCCGTTTACAAAAGGAAATCTTGTGTCTGTTTTTAGAGCTTCTCCTGTATCTGCTGGTTCTCAATGGCCTTTAGCTCAAAAGATTCCATATGCCAAAGAGACACATTTTGGGGTGGTATATTCTTGTATCCTTCAAACCCATACTGATATAAAGACATAACTGAATAAATAAATAAATGGAGAAGAAGAGATAACTCTCTCATGATGAATTCAAACAATTTATGTGGATACTTCTTTAAGAAAATAGAGCATATCTCACTACTTCTTTTGTTATTTGTTTATTTAATTTTAGCAGAGGGTATGTGTACTCATCAGAGAGACAGAGAGAGAGAGAGATAAAACACTCACCATGGGAAATGGTCATGCTGCAATCCCTTCTCTTCCAATTGTTCCTATGTTCAGGATTTTGAGCACACATATACACATACTCCATGTGCTTCTCAGGCTGCTGGGTCTAGTACTTGAACTGGGTAGTCAGTCATGAGGGATCTAGCTGCCCGAACCACCATGGGCTTACCCTCCCTACATCGTAAATGTAGGCTATGGATATTCTTCGAAAGATTGCAGGATTGGGAGGGAAAGAATAACTGTACAGTGGAAAAACCCAACAAATACTATCTCAGCCAGCAAGTCAAGGTTAGCATCAACAGTGATAGTCATGTCGATAGTATGTACCCTTGGTACACGTGATGAGAATGACACCATCTCTGTGGTCTTTCCAAAAATCCTTATGCCCAGTCTAATCATGAGATAAACATCACACAAACTTCAGTTGAGGAACAATCTAGAAAATACCAATTAGCACTTTTCAAAACTATCATGGTCATCCAAGACACTATCATGGTCAAGAGGAGCCTTAGGAGACATGATTAAATATAATGTGGTGCTCTGGATGCATGTTATCCTGAGACGAAAAGAACATTAGGTAAAATCTAAGGAGAGCCATCTGGTGGTATCGTGGTTAAAGCAAATGGATTCCACATGGTTAACTGCATGGTCTGAATCTCGGACTTGGGGGCTTGGAGCCCCCCACCCCCCTGCACATACACACCTCAGGCCTGTGTGCATGTATGCCCAAAATCCAGGAAGGAGAAATGAAGGAGAGAGGATGGCAGCATGGCCATCTCCATGGGGGTGTTTTCTCACTTTCTCTCTCTCTGGCAAGCCCATGCCCCTGTAGCAAAAAATTAAACAAAACATGGGACCAGCAGTTGGCATAATGGCTATGTCACTGAATCCCATGTAGCTGACTGCGGTTCAAGTCTCGGACCCAGTGGTTTAGACTCATGCCAGGCGCATGTGCGTGCGTGCCCAAGATCTTGAGAGGAGAGTGGAGGAGAATGGAGGAGAAGGGATTGCGGCATGGCCATCCTCTCTGGGGGGTGATTTCTCGCTTTCTATCTCTCTGTCTCTCTCTGCTTTCTGGCGAGCACATGTGCCCTATAGCAAAAACCTCTCCCCCCCCAAAAAAATTAAACAAAACAAAACAAAACAAAAAACTAAGGAAATGCTTACGGAGTATGAACTTTAGTGTATCACTATTGGTTCCTAAGTAGTAACGAATGTACCATAGTAATGTCAGATTTAATAATAGGGATAACTGGGTACAAGGTATGTAAGAGCTTTCTGTACTATCTTGGCAATTTTTCTGAAAACCTAAAACTGTTCTAAAGTAAATTTTATTTTAAAGAAAGAAAATAACCCCCTGAAAACTGTCAGGTCTTGCATAAATGACTCAAAATGGTGAACTGACTGAATTGTATAGGAAGGCAGAATTAATAGGGATTCAGTAAAGGCTTGAAAAAGGGAAAGGGGTTAATTGATCAGAATTCCTTTTCCCCTGGTCCTTCTTGTAGACTGATCTGTCACAGCACATGTACAGTAAAGGGTTAATACAGCAGGCTTGGATGATCCCAACCTTGCACAAAGTCTTAGAACTGACCCTTGGCCAGCTCCTGGAAGATAACCTCTAAGCCCTTGGGATAGCTTAATTAATAAGAGTGTCTTTGCGTGCCTTGGGTGCCTTGGGTCAAGTGGTAGTGCATGCTAACAAGAGATTTATGGTAAATGGTCATTTTTGTTTGCCTGGGGCCCTGGGTCGCACTGTATCAGTTTGATCTCTGGGACAGGGAGTGCTGGAGACTGAGTAGCTGGGATTAGTCGCATAGGTGCTCTGTGTTTGCATGACCCCCAATAAAAACCCTGGACACCAAGCCTCAGTGAGAGTTCCTAGCTGACAGTACTTCATATATGTTGTCACACATGGTTGCTAAGAGAACTAGCCACTGTCTGACTCCTCTGGGAGAGGACAACAAGCTCCTGCCTGGTTTCTCTGGGATACCAGTCTACGTTTCATTTTTATTTTCTGATTTTGTTTGTTGTTTTTGGTTTTGTGTTTTTTTTTTTTTTAATTTTTGTTTCATTTTGTTGTAGGCTATAGGGTGTGTGTGCTAGCCAGAGAGAGACAGAGAGTGAAGAGAGGGGAGAAAGTGAGAAATCACTCCCTCAAGGGGATGGCCATGCTACAATCCTTTCTCCATTCTCCTGTCAGGATTTTGGGCACACACCCCTGCTCAGCATGATTTTTTTTTTTTTTTTTTTTTTGCTATAGGGCGCGTGTGCTCGCCAGGCAGACAGAGAGAGACAGAGAGACAGAAAGCGAGAAATCACTCCCTAGTGGGGATGGCCACGCCGCAATCCCTTCTCCTCCATTCTTCTCTCGGGATCTTGGGCACACACGCACACATGTCCAGCGTGAGTTTTAAGCCACCGGGTCCGGGACGCAAACCGCGGTCGACTACGTGGGAGTCCAGCGACATAGCCATTACGCTAACTGCTGGTCCCGTGCTCAGCATGATTTTTGAGGCACTGGGTCTGGAACTCAGAACCACAGAGTTGGCCATGTGGGATCCAGTGCCTTAACCTCCACGCCATATGCTGGCCCTCCTTCTCTTATTTTAACGTGTACCCCTTTGGTGCGATAAACCTTAACCAGGAGTATAAAAGCTTTTTTTCTGAGTTCTGAGTCCTTCTAGTAAGTCGTTGAACTTGAGGGTGCTCTTGGGGATCCTCTGACACAGAATGATACAGCGATGAGGGTCTCCAATCTCCCCCTTCTCAACAGCTCTAACAAGAATAAGCCATGTCCAGCTGGGGGCTTCCTAATCTGTTGATTGCTTGAGAATATAAATGACCTGATTGATTAGCTAATTATCCATTTCCTTCCATTAATCCTCAGTCAATATCTCAGAACTTAGAAAAGCATATATTCAATTTCCTCTTCCCTCCAGCTCTTGACAGTCATCATAATTTGGAGGTGATTTTGCCCAGTTTTAAAAGACACACACAAAAGAATTCATTTTTCTGCCTGATAAATCTCTGCTCTCCCTGAGGACATGAATGCTACTTGCTCTATTCCAACACCCGGGTGTGTGGCTCTTCCCTGAAGCTGAGACAGTGCTTCCCTCAGCGGGAAGCTAAGCACTTGAGCTCTGGCTCGGGTCTGGGGAGGTGGGAGGATGGAGACAAGATTGAAACTCTGAAAAAGCAACAAAGAAGCTGTGGCAATTGAGAGAAAACAGGCTAGTTGAGGACCCTGCTGTGGCTGAGGCATTTATTGGAGGTTACTGGTAGATGTTTTGATCAACATCTCCACAATTCTGTAAGCTGCTCTAGAGCTAGCCTGAGCTTATCTGGAGAAGCTCTTCCATAGCTGGAAAGTCTGTGGTTCTGCAAGAAAACTGGGTTTGGGAATTGGAGTGGTGTCTGAGCCATCCCCCCTCCCTGTGGCCAGGATAGCTTCTCCACTACCACCCTGACCTGGACTCTTCATGGTCTGGTAGAGGAGCTGCTGGCTGCAAAAGTTGGTCTGGTCTGTTGTGTCCCAGTCTCATGGGAAGAGGGGCAGCCTTTGGCTTCCAAAAGCCTACTGGAGCCTCCAGTTGAAAGGACCTGAGCCTGAAGGCCTCGATGTATCGTAAAGATATAAACATGGTACCGGGCCAGGCAGTAGCACAGCAGTGACACAACTACGCCCACATAGGAAAGATCCTGGCTTTGTACCCTAGGACCTCCCTGAGCACACCGAATGCTTCCATGATCTGGGGCAGCTGAGACTGAGCATGGATTGTGAGGCAAAGACCATGTTGGGGGTGCCTATCTCTTTCTCACTCTCTCTGTCTCTCTCTATTATGGAAGAAATAAACTTAAAACAAATAAACATGGCACCAATAGCCATGGTGGCCACTGGTCCACGAGGAGAGAGAGGGTGGTTTTTCTGTACCCAGCTGCCTCTGAGGCTTGTCCTTACACACTCGGGAGTCACACACTGCCTTCCTTCTGGTTTGTCTGCTGGTGCAGAGGTGGTTGAGCATGTGATTGGAGCCTGTGGGCAGGTTGTGGAGAAGCGTTCCCAGGTTTTGGCGGGATACTGTGGCCAGGGCCATCAGGTGGCCTTGCCATATCTGGCTGTCTTGGGTCATGCTGTGGGAACTTCTGGCTTCTCCTTAGCCTCCAAACACACAAAGGCTAGGGACAGTTGGGGATTTCTAATTCCAATTTCTGCACTGGGAATGGAGAGGAACGTTTCCAGCTGGGTTTAAACACATTAATTCCCAAATTGAGTTTGGCTCTCCTGCTATTTAAAAACCCTATTTGGTAAGCACTTCACAGAGCAATAGCTCTGAAAGAGAAAGATTACTTTCCCATTAGCCTGGCTTAGGAGAATGCATTGTTATTCAAAAGGCAGTCAAAGGGAATTTAAGTGGAATGTGGGTTTCAAAGTCTAGGTGAGACCCAGTCTTCTGAAGTTGGGGCTACCCCCACTGCTGGGAAGTGAGGACCTGGTGGGTGTCAGTTTCCTCTCAAGTCTTTCTCACCCTCAATGCTGTTGGGCAGCCTCCAAAGCAGGGAATTAATGCAAAGAAGCCAGGAGCAGGGCAGTCTGACCACTCCTGCCTTGAGGCAGGATGGAGGGTGGCAAGATGAGGAGGAGACCAGCTGACAACGACCAGGGGGTGGAACCAGGTGAGGCTGACACATCTTAGGGTCCTTGTGCTCCTCAGCCATAGCATTAGGAGTGATGGGGGAGGTGCTCTGCCCCTAGCTTGGGGCCAGCTCTTTCCATCCCACTTCTAGGGCCATTTAAAAATCTTCTGGATGACTCAGCTCTGCCTGAAACTTCCCTTTTACTGCAACTTCTGGAGAAGTACCCCAGAGGGCACCCTCCCGATCAGTAGGCCAAATTTGCCACTGTTCTGCTTGGATAGAAACTGAGATTAAATATAAAATTAGAGGGGTGTTTTGTTTTGGTGGGGGGATGGTAGAAGGTGAGAGGAAGAGTACTGGGACAGTGAACGGGCAGAAGTGAGATACCTTTCCTCACCTAATGAGGGTAGACTTCATACATTGAGTCCTACTCCCCCTTCATCCTATCTCTGACTAGGCTACTGGTCCAGCTGGGCCTCATGAACACCTCGTGACCATTCCCTTGCCTCATGGACTTGGCTCATGACCAGAGCCATTCCGAAAGCATGCACCCCCACCCCCTACAACAGAATTTCCAGATCAGAGGCACTTAATTAATGTGCAAGCTCTGGCGACTCTGCTAATCCATAACTTCGCCATGGTCATCTTCCAACCATGTATGTAGGAACCAGATCCCTGCCTTGGAGACATGGAGTCTGTCTGCGCGCGTCTTCTAGTCATGTATGTACTCTTGGATCTGTAAAATATAATGTGAGTTTGGGTTCATGCCTGCACTGACCACTCTCCACCTGGCTGTCAGCAGAGCTTCCCTAGTAGGTAAACTCTGTTTTCCCCCACTGGACTTCTGGGTGTATTCTTTGAGATGAATAAACATTCTGGACAAGCCCTCTCACATTTTGGGTCCCCCTGACATCTATTATAGAGTCATGGCCTACACAGCTGTAACAAAGAAAGGTTAACAAGAGAAATGCAAAACACATTCATCTAATTGAAGTTTGACATGACTTGGGAGCCTTCAGAATGAAGAAGGTCCAAAGACTCAGGGAAAAGTGTATGTTTTTATGCTTAGGTTTGATGAACAATGGACTCAGAAGGGTATGATCTAATGGTGATACACTAGGGTGAGAAATCTAGCAAGGCCTGTTCATATATTCTTGGCCTCTCTGTGCAGTATTCTTTCCTCTGAGATACAGGGCAGGACCCCTTTGGGATGAAGGTCTTATGACCTATTATCAGACAAGTTAGGTCATAGAATTCCTTTTTGCCCAACTCCTATGCAGAAAGGCAGGGGAAAATTAGAGTAATAATTCCAGTATTTTCTTTAAGTTTATTTATTTATTTATTCCAGGAGAGAGAGAGAGAGAGAGGACATCGCCAGCAGGGCGTCAAAACTGATCTATCCCCAGCTTTGGCTAGCCTCAGATAATGGATGCATAATGTCTGGTGCACTCAGGGAGGCCTCAGGATCTGAGCTGAGCACTCTCCTATATGGTATTGCCTTGCTGACCATGGCATTTATTGTTACTCTACTGTCTGGCCCTCCCTAATGGTAATTTTTTTTTTTGGCTGGCTTTGGGAAAAGGAATTCTAGTTTTTATAAACTTCCTTGGAGAAAAGAAATTCTTTTTCTATGGCCTTGGGAAAGAAAGGAGAGCAGGAGAAGGAAGGGCAAGGGGAATATCATAAAGTTTTAAATTTTATTATTTATTTATTTTAGAGAGATTTTTGATATAGGGCTTGTGCACTTGCTGGAGGGACAGAGAGAGATAGAGAGACAGAAACCGAGAAATCACCCCCTGACGGGAACCAGCAGTTAGCGTAATGGCTATGTCGCTGGACTCCCACGTAGTCGACCGCGGTTCACGTCCCGAAACTGGTGGCTTAAAACTCACGCCGGGCGCGTGTGCGTGCGTGCCCAAGATCCCGAGAGGAGAATGGAGGAGAAGGGATTGCGGCGTGACCATCCCCCCTGGGGGATGATTTCTCGCTTTCTGTCTCTATGTCTCTCTCTGTCTGTCTGGCAAGCGCACGTGCCCTATAGTGAAAAAACCTCTCAAAAAAAAAAAAAAAAAAAAAAAAACCCCAGGAAACAAAACAAAAAAAAAGAAATCACCCCCTGGGGGTTGGCCATGCTGCAATCCCTTCTCCTCCATTCTCTACTCAGCATCTTGGGCACACACGCACACATGCCTGGCGTGAGTTTCAACCTTTCAGGTCTAGGAATCAAACTATGGTCAACTACGTGGGAGTCCAGTGACATAACCATTATGCCATCCACTGGTCCCAATCATAAAGTTTTTTGAGCTCTTTTCTTTCTGTTCAAAGTACTCAGCACTCCAACGTGCCATACTCTGAGGTATTGTATTGTTTTCTGAGATTCCCTCGCATGCTAGTGATGAGTTTTAGTATTCCATCTTCTGAAAAATTGAGATTTTTTTTGCGCTGACATAGAGCAAACAGAACTGTGGCATGTCTCATAATTTATGTGGAGGATGAATCGTGTGCTTTTGATAGGTATAGCATATTTACAATCTTTATGGACTTTCCTGTCCAAAAAGAAGCCTCCTCTTTGCCACTCTTGCTTCCCAATGCTGCTGGCGTCTGACCATCAGCCACACCATGATGCTGTGTCTCAGGTGGCTCAAGGTTGTGTATTCATTTCCTTCATACCCTTGCCCTGTCCCCTTTGCTCCCAACAGGCTGCTCAGTACACTAATGTCTTTCTGGGAAAAGTGACCTTAGCTGATAGGTGGACTTTTTCCACCTTTCCTTCCTTTTACTTAGCCTTTATTGAACCTTGGGCCCTGTGCAGGGTCAGGCACTGACATAAAGATGGGGTCTCTATTCTCAAGACTCAGCCTGGTGAGACCAACATGATCCATACTGACATATGGCAATATGCAAAAAATTAACAGCCCAGTCTAGAGGAGGATGAGTCAGGAAAGGCTTTTCGAGGATATAATCTCTAACCTATGTCCTGAAGCACAAGAAGGATTAAGCTGGGTGAAGAGAATGTGTGAGGGGTAGGTGGTGGCAAGGGAGAAGAGAGAGAAATGGTGGGTCTGGTGAACATTGGCTAGTGTTCAAGGCCACTGAACAGCCCTTCCAAAATAGGACCCAAAGGTAGCTTAAGAGACTACACTCACGCATGCTAAAGGTGATGTCTTAGAATGTGCACTCACTTTTCACCCTTTACTTTCACTAAATATAGGAAAGGACTTTACTCCAATATTTCCTTATTAGCCTATAGACTGAAAATGTCAAGAGAAAAATTGCCTTCGGCCCCTCCCTGAGGTTTAAGGTTGAAGAATGTCTATGCACCTAGACAAAGCTTATTGTGAACCACTGTCTGTAGCCTAAGCCCATCCTGCTTCCAGAAAGAATTATTTGCTTATCATTGTCTAAAAATTAAACTCAGTTTCCCCTGTTAAATCATTTTACAATATCTACTCCCATGCTGACCCTAGAGTGACTCTGAGATCATCAGCTTTGCCTTGTTACAGGATTTAGCCGATCACTGCTATGTAAGATTCCTTGGTATAGCTTTTGACCAGTGTAAGACTGTTGATTAACTCCCTTCCCCACTTAAAACATTTTGCCTTTAAAACTACTGATCAGGGACAGGCAGGTGGCATGGTGGTTAAAAGCACTAGACTCCCACATGGCTGACTGTGGTTCGAGTCCTGGACCTGGTGGCTTACTTTTTCTCTCTGGTCAAATTAATAATAAACAAACAAACAAACAAACTTAAAATAATTCTACAAAACATAAACAAAACAAAACAAAACTACCCTACATTCTGTAAGTCCTTAGCACACATCACTAGGAGTAACTCGGACTCTGTGTGTCTTGTCAATCATTCTTATTTAGGCCTGAATGAATTAATTTTTACTTTATTCCCTTCTTCCTCAGTCTTCTTTCACAGGTTGAAACCTCTCAGCATTAGAACCCCCTTTCTATGTCTGGGGAGCTCCCCATCTTTAGAGTCTTGGAAGACAAAAATGTCAGTATCATTACTGACTTCTCTTTTAGCTCAAGTAGGTATATGTCTCAGGCATCACCAGTCTGTCCTTGTACCGTATTTGATTTGGAAGGTGGTGATTCAAAGAAGCTACAGAATGATCCATTAAGCAAGAGGGTATAAATGTCCCTTGTTGACCAGAGGCAGTAGGGTGCAGGTTTTTTTTGTTTGTTTGGGATTTTTTTTTTAGTCCTTTCTAATATTAAGAGCAGAGTCTCTGCTTAGTAAGCTTGTGTCAATAAATCTGGCCAGTTACAACTTTAGGTTCCTTCCACCATTAGCCTTTACTCTTAGGACCCATTTCTGTTATTTCCTGGAATAGTTTTGTCTGTGTAAATAAAACAAAAACTGAAGTAGGTCTTTGGATTGTAAAGTACCTCCTCATGAGTCACAGATTGTACCTCACCTCTGGGGACCTGCCGGACCACACTGGTCCATTACATTGATGACATTATGCTGATTGAACCTAGTGAGCAAGAAGTAGCAATTACTCTAAGATATTTGCATTCTCAAAGGTAGGAAATAAATTCAACAAAAATTCAAGAACTTTTTATTTACTATTTATATTCATTTATTTTTTTAAAATTTACCAGAGAACGTGTGTACTTACCAGAGAGAGACAGGGAGACAGAGAGAGTGGGCGAGGGGAAAGTACCCACCTCTTACCACCCCGTGGGACATGGTCACACCTCAATCCTTTCTCCATTTCTCCACCCTGTTAGGATTTAGGGTGTGCACACACATATGCCTGGCATGTTTTTCAGGCTACCAGGGCTGAGATTTGAACCGCTAAGTTGGCCATGTGGGGTTTTGTTCCCTAAACATTAGGCAACAGGACCAGCTCAGGCATTTTCCAAATAAGTAAAATTTCTAGGGGTTCAGTGCTATGGGTCATGTTGAGATATCCCTTCTAAGGTGTAGAACAAGTTGCTACATCTGGCTCCTTCTTCAACTAATAAAAAGTCATATTGCCTAGTGGGTCTTTGGATTCAGAGGCAACATATTCCTCATTTGGGTGTGTTTCTCTGGAACATTTGGTTGTGACTCAAAAAGTTCCTATCTTTGCGTCACTTCTCCCTGAAGAGAAGGTTCTATAATAGGTCCAGGCTCTTGTACAAGCTGCTCTGATACTCGGACTGTATGATCCAGCAGATCCAGTGATTCTTTTTTTTTTATTTTTATTTTTTCACATTATTTATTATTACTATTATTATTTTTTGTATATACTTTCAGTCATATTGTTTGGCTTACCATTTCGATATGTGAACATTTCTCCTCAGACCTGTTGATCGAAATCTCTTCAACAGTTAACACCACAGATCCAGTGATTCTTGAGATGTCAGTGGTAGGTAGGGAGATGCCTTCGTGGGTGAGTCACAGGGAGTACTTTTAGGGTTGGAATAAAGATCTGCTGCCCTTCACAGATAACTTTTCTCCTTTTAAGACATAGTTCTTGGCTTGCTACTTGGTCTTAGTAGAGGTTGAACATTTGACCATGGCCTACCAATTGCCACTTGAGTTGCTCATCATGTACTGATATTATCTGGTTCGTTAAGTGATAAAGTTAGGTGCACATAGTGGCACTGCATTATATGTAGGAATGTGACTGGTCCTAAACCGACCCTAAAGGTGAAAATATAACACATGTAGAGACGACCCAAATGCCCATGGTCCTCATTTCTGCTACACTGCCTTCTCTCTCCCAGCCTGTAACTGTGACTTCATGGAGAGTTCCCTATGACTAATTGACAGGGGAAGAGATGACTCAGGCCTGAATTTCATATGATTGTGCATAATACACAGGTACCACCCCAATTTGGACAGCTACAGTCCCTTTCTGGAATACCCTTAAAGGATGGTGATAAAGAGAAATCCTCCTAATAGGCAGAATGTTGAACAGGGCCCCTAGTTGTTCTCTTTTCTTGGAAGGAGAAATGTTCAAATGTGTGATTATATACTCATTCATGGGCTGTGGTCAGTGGTTTGGCTGGATGGTCAGGGACTTTGAAGGAAAACAACTGGAAAACTGGTAGCAAGGAAATTTAGAGAATAGATATGTAGGCAGGACTTTCTGAATGAGCAAAAGTAGTGAAGATACTTGTGTCCCACGTGAATACTCACCAAATGTGACTTCAGCAGAAGAGGATTTAATAATCTGCTGAATACAATCCTTCAGCCAGATCAGCCATCTGTGGACTTGCAGAATGCCTTATCCACTTTCATGTTCTTTTATATCACATGCTGTTCCACAATATCCATGAAAGGGTGTTGAATTTTGTCAAATTTCTTTTTTGTATCAATTGTGTAATTTTTGTCCTTAATTCTCTTAATATGTTACACTATACTTATTTGACTTTTGTATGTTTTTTTTTTTGGAGAGATTTTCGCTATAGGGTGCATGCACTCGCCACACAGACAGATAGAGACATAGAGACAGAAAGCAAGAAATCACCCCCCAGGGGGGATGGTCACGCCACAGTCCCTTCTCCTCCATTCTCCTCTCAGGATTTTGGGCACACACGCACACGCACCTGCCGTGAGTTTTAAGCCACCGGGTCCGGGACGTGAACCACAGTCGACTACGTGGGAGTCCAGCGACATAGCCATTACGCTAACTGCTGGTTCCCACTTTTGTATGTTGAACTATCCTTGCATCCCAGAAATAAATTCTATGAGGTCATGATGTATTATCCTTTAACTGTGCTGGTAAATTCAGTTTGGTAATTTTTTTTTTTTGAGACTTTTTTACATCAATATGCATAAGGGTTGTTTGTCTTCAGTTCTCTTTTCTTATAGTATCTATCTAGCTCTGTTATCAGAGAAATGCTGTATAATCAAACAAGTTCAAAAATGTTTCTTCTTCATTATGTTTTTTGGGAAGAGTTTGAGAAGGATTGGCATTAAGTTTTCTTTAAGTGTTTGGTAGACTTCTCCAGTGAAACCATCTGATCTTGGGTTCTTCTTTGTCAAGAGATCTTTGATTACTGATTCAATCTCCTTACTAATTATAGGTGTATTTCAAAATTTTAATTTCTTCATGATTAAGATTTTGTAGGTTGTAAAGGACTAGTAGATAGCATGGTGGCTTGGGTTATAAACTCGCACATGTCTGACCATGTTTGAATCCTGGGCCTGGTGGCTTGCTTTCTCACTTTCTCTCTCTTTCTGTGAGTGTGTGTGTATGTGGGTATGTGTGTCTGGTGAGCACATGTACCCTACTAAGAAAAATAAAATAATTCCTTTAATAAAAAGAATTTGTAGGTTGTGTGTTTTTAGGAATTTATCCGAAATTTCTTCTAGGTTATCTGATTTTTTGGCATATAATTGTTCACAGCAAGCCTTTATAATCTCTTATTTTTGTGGCATGAGTTGTAATGTCTCCTTTTTAATTTCTGATTTTATATATTTGAGTTTTCTCTCTTTTTCCTTAGTCTATGTGTCAGTCAGGATTCTCCAGGAAAACAGAACCAATAGGAGACACATACATATAAAGAAATTTATTATAATGTATTGGCTTATATGATTAAGGAGGTTGAAAATCCCACAATCTGCTTTCTGCAAGCTGGAGACCCGAGAAGGCTGGTGGTGTAGTTTGAAACCTCAGAGCTGGAGAGCTAAAATGATGTAGAGTACAGTCTGAATGTGAAGACTTGAGGACCAGAAGCACCAAGAGCAGGAGAATATCAGTCTCTCAGCTCTTCAGTCAGAGAGAGAGAGAGAGAGAGAGAAAGAGAAGGAGAGAGAGAAGGAGAGAGAGAGAAAGAGAGAGAGAGAAAGAGAGAGAGAGAGAGAGAGAGAGAGAGAGAGAGAGAGAGAATCCTCTTTTCCTCTACCCTTTTTATTCTATTCAGGCCTAGATGGATAGGATGTTGCCTACCCACATTGGGGAAGGGAGTCTTCTCAGTCCACTGATTCAAATGTTAATCTCCTTTCAGAAATATCCTCACAGGCATATCCAGAAGTAACGTTTAACCAGATTCTGGGTGTCCCAGTCAGGTTGCCACATAGAGTTAGTTTTTACAGTCTAGTTGGGAGTTTATCTATTTTGTTGAGCTTTCCAATAAACTAACTTAGTTTTGTTATTTTTTTCCCTTTTAATACTCTTGTTTATTTCTGCTCTCATCTTTATTATTTTCTTCTTTCTGCTAACTTTGTGTTTAGTTTTCTCCTACTTTTTCTAGTTTCTTGAAGTGTAAAGTTAGGTTGTTGACTTAAGATCTTTCTTCTTTTCTAATGTAGACATTTTCCATCATACATTTTCATCTTAGTACTGTTTTTGGTGCTTCCCACGAGTGCTAGTATGTTGTGTTTTTGTTTTAATTTGTCTCAAGATATTTTCCCACTTCATTAAAAATCTTTTTTTAAAGAAGAAATTCCTTCTTCTTCTTTTCTTTTTTTTTAAGAATTATTTTATTTAGCTTTATTTATTTGTTTCAATTTGACCAGAGAAGGACAGAGAGAGAAAAAGAGAGAAAGTAAGTTGCCAGGTCCAGGACTTGAACCATGGTCAGCCATGTGGGAATCCAGTGCCCCTAACCATCACACCACCTGCTGGCCCCATGATTTCTTTTTTGACTCAAGCTTGCTCAAAATGTTTGATTTCTACATATTTGTAAAATTTCCAGTGTTCCTACTCTAACTTATGTCTAGTTTCATTGCATTGTGGTTTGAAAAGATTATTGATATGGTTTCAACCTTCTTAAGCACAATATAGGATCTGTCCTGGAGAATCTTCTGTGTGCTCGAGAAGACTGTGTATTCTGTTGCTGTTGGGCGTAGAGTATGTTAGGTCCAATTGATCTATAATGTATGGTATTAAATTTTCCTACCACGATTGCATTACTTTCTGTTTGACTCTGTCAATGTTTGCTTTATATTTGGGTGCTCTGATGTTAGTTGCATATATTTTTATAAGTGTTATATTTTTCTGGTAAACTGACTCTCTTATCATTTTATAATAATGTCTCTTCTCTGTCTCTTGTGACAGTTTTTGATTTAAAGTCTATTTTGTACAATAGAAGTATGGCATCCATACTCTGATTTAGTTACCATTTGCATGGAATATCTTTTTCCATTCTTTCACATTCAACCTATATGTGTCTTCACTCTAAGAAGAGTCTCTTGGGGACAGCAGTTAGTGTAATGGCTATGTCGCTGGACTCCCATGTAGTCTACTGTGGTTCGAGTCCCAGACCCGGCAGCTTAAACTCATGCCGGGCGTGTGTGCGTGCGTGCCCAGGATCCCGAGAAGAGAATGGAGGAGAAGGGATTGCAGTGTGGCCGTCCCCTGTGGGGGGTGATTTCTTGGTTTCTCTCTCTCTGTCTTTCTGGCTAGCGCATGCTCCCTATAGCAAAAACCTCTCCAAAAAAAGAAAAAAAAAAAAAAAAAAGAGTCTCTTGTAGATAACATGTAGTTTTATCTTTTTTTAAATCCACTTAGCTACTCTATGCTTTTTGATTAGAAAGTTTAATATTTTCACATGTAATATAATTACTAATAGGAAAGATCTTACTATTGCTATTTTATTAAACCTTTAAAAAGGATTATTTATTTATTTAATTTCATTTGTTATTATTATTATTTAATATGACCAGAGAGAAACAGAGAGAGAGAAAGGAAAAGTGAGAAAGCAAGCTGCCAGGCCTGGGACTTGAACTGTGGTTGGCCATGTCGGAGTCAGTGCCCCAACCATCATGCCATCTACTGGCCCCCATTTTATTAAATTTTTTTGCCCATCTCATAATTATTTTGACCCCTTTTTCCTCTTTTGCTGTCTTCCTTTGTTTCATTGATTTTTTTCTTGTATTGACAAGTTTTGATTCTTTCTCATGTTGTTTTCTGTATCTTATGAAAGTGTTTTTGTGGTTACCCTGGGGCTACAATAAGATGTTTCATAGTTATAACAATCTATTTTAAGCTAATAACAATCTAACTTTAGTTCTCTATAAAAATTGTGCTTTTTATATCTACATCTATGTTATCGATGTCACAAATTACATCTTTATATCGTGTGTATTTATTAACACAATTTTATGGTTATAGTGTTTTGTTTTTTAATTTTCAAGGAACATGTGCACTCATGAGAGATACATAGAGAGAAGCCCTCAATTAGGCATGATCATATCACAATCATTTTTTCAACTTCTCTATCACATCAGTGTTTGCGGAGGCACACACACACGCCTGGTGTGTTTTTCAAGCCTCAGGGGCCAGAATTTGAACTGTAGTCAGTCTGGTGGTTTCTTGCCCCCTTGCATGGGGCTTAACTGTTGTACTGTGGGGCTGGCTCATATGGTTATTTTTTATGCTTTTGTCTTCTAAATTCTATGCCAGAATTTTAAAAGTGCTTTATCTGCCATTACAGTATTATAGGAAATATAAACATGTGTTTGTCTATATATATACCTTGACAAGCAAACTTTACATTTACATATGCTTTGTGGTTTTTATTTGTTCATTTTGTTTAGTTTGTCTTCGGCACTGTGTTTTACTTTTGAGTAAAAGGAGAAAAAGGTGAAAACAAGGTCCCACCAGAGTCTCCAAATTGTATGAAATCTCTGGTGGTGTAAAGATGGGATGAAATGTCCAGGCAATTCAGATAGGAGGCTCCCAAGGTTCTTTTATCTACTGATTTCTATACTTTAATTAAAATGATATGACATGTGTAAGTGCCTACAACATGATGTTCAAGAATGGCCGTTGTCTTTTCTAGCTGAGTTCCCACAGGCTAGGTTATACCTGGGCATTACCATCTGTCTCCTCTCAGAGAATGAAGCTGACCTAGAAAACCAGGGCGCGATATAGTTTGGATAATGCTGAGCTAGCAGGCTCAGTGCGGGGCCTGTTTCCCCATCCTCCCAACTCCACTGTTAAAGGGAGGGTTCTGGGAGCAGAGTTTCCCAGGTGGCTCTATTGGGCCTAAACAGCTTTTTGGCAGAGTCCATGTGGAGGGTTATGGGCTACGATTCTCGTAAACAGTTCTCTCTTTTTGGTGATGTCAATCTTGCCTTGTTCAATATCTCACAAGTTCACAGTACTCACACTTAGGTCCTGTTTGATGTGCAGCAGAGTCAGGAATTCCCTTGGAGATGAAGGTGCCTAGTTGGGAGGACTTTCTTCCTCTGATGTTAGATCTCAACTGAACTCCAGGATGGTCTTCAGTTCAGGGCAGAAACGGGTCAACTCATTGTTATAGTCTCGGTGATATACTCTCTTGTGAGGAGGAATCCACTGGGGATTCTCACAAGCAGGCAGGAAAACCGAGTAGCTATCATAGGGAATCCGATTGGCCGTCTCCAGCAAGGCCTAGTGGGCAGCCTCAGCCACCTCTGGCTCCATTTACCACTAATTTAGTCTCTGCTTTGTGTAGTTATTAGTAGCTTTTCATTTTAATTTTTCTGAGCTTCCTTTAGCATTCTATAAGGTAAGCCTAATATTGACAAACTCTTAACTTTTGTTTATCTGAGAATATCTTTCTTTTTCATTTTTGAAGGTCAATTTTGGCAGATAACAATATTTTTTTTCAGTCACAGTATTTTTGATTGACAATTGTTTTTTTTTTTATCACTACTATTTTTTTTTTTTTTTTTTTGTCATAAGGTGCATGAATTTGCCAGAGAGAGACAGATAGAGACACAGAGGGAGAAAGTTAGAAGTTGGGATTCTTTTCTCTGGATTTTGGGGCCTGTGTTATTTTCAAGCCACCAGGTCCAGGATTCTAACCATGGTTGATCTTTTGAGAATTCCTCTTAGCCACCGTGCCACCTGCTGGCCCCTCTTTCAGTACTTTCAGTATATAAGCTCACTCTCTTTTGGTCTGTAAAGTTTCTCAAAGTCCACTGATAATCTTTTTTTTTTTTTTTTTTTTTTAATGTCCATGGTGTACATGCACTCACCAGAGAGAAAAAGAAAAAGAAAGAGAGGGAGAAAGCATATTACCCTAATCAGGCATGGTCAGGCCACTATCCTTTCTCCTCTATTTCTCTATTTCTTTGTCCTATCAGGATTTGAGGCACACATGCATATGCACCTGGCATGTCTTTCAAGCCACTTTGGCCAGAATTTAAACCAGCCCCCTCTGATAATCAATCTAATGGGATCTCCCTGTATATCATGAGTTGCTTTCCTCTTGCAACTTTTAAGATTCTCTCTCTGTCTTTAAATTTGACAGTTTCATTAGAACATGTCTATCTTGGTGTGGGCTTCTTTGAGTCCATTCCCATTGGAATCTTGAGCTTGAATTTAGATGTCCATTGTCTTCTTCAGATTGAGAAGACTTTGGTCTTTATTTTTCTCAAAAATGCTCTTTCTATCCCTTCTTTTTTTTTTTTTTTCTTTTTTTGGAGAGGTTTTTGCTAGAGGGCGCGTGCGCTCGCCAGACAGAGAGAAACAGAGACAGAAAGCGAGAAATCACCCCCCAGGGAGGATGGCCACGCCACAATCCCTTCTCTATTCTCCTCTCGGGATCTTTGGCACGCACGCACATGCGCCTGGCATGAGTTTAAGCTACCAGGTCTGGGACTCGAACTGCGGTCGACTACATGAGAGTCCAGCGACATAGCCATTACGCAAACTGCTGGTCCCTCTTTCTATCCCTTCTTCTTCTGGAACCCCCACGGAGCATTTATTGGTCTGCTCAGTGGTGTCCATAACACCTTAGACACTCTTCACTCATCTTCATTTTCTCCCTCTACCTTGATAATTACAAATAACCTTTTTTTATTCACTGGTTATTTTTTCTGCTCAATTGTCTAGTGAACATCTTTTTTCTAGGTTCATGAGCTCACCAGAGAGACAAAGAGAGAGAGGGAGAGGGATAGAAAGCCCTCCTCCCCCATGAGGCATGATCATGCTGCAATCCCCTTTTCTCTATTTCTCTCTGCAATTCTGGGCATGTATGCACATGTGCCCAGCTTGTCTTCCAAAACATTCCTCATGAGGAATAGTCGCAATCCATTCTCCTCTATCGTTTCCTCCTTTGGGGTTTTGAATATGCACACACATGTGCCCAGTATGTTTCTTAAATCTCCGGGTCCAAGACTTGAATTGTATAGCTGGCCATGTGGGACTCAGCTGCTCTAACCACCAGGCCAGAGAGTAAACCTAAGTTTGGTTCTTATTTATAATTATGATCTCTTTGTTGAGTTTCTCATTTTGTGCATATATTCCCCTCTCCACCCCCGATTTTGTTTAAATGTTTATCTGTGTTCTATTTTAACACACTGAACTTCTTTAATAGGATTATTTCAAATTTTCTTTCACATAATTTGAAGATCTCTCTTTTGGGGGGATTGGTTTCTGAAGATTTATTTCTTATTGTCTCTTCAGTTGGGCTATGTTTCTTTCTTCATGTGTTTTAGGATTTTTTGCTGAGTTTTAAACATTTGCTTTGTACATTGGAAGACCTTCACTACTCAGCACTGCTAGAAGTGCTGAAAGCCTCTGAACTCTTTTTTGGGGGGGCATTGGGGGAGGAGTGGGGAGTGAAACGTCTCTGGGTTTGTGCATGTAATTTTCCAATTATGTGAGAGAAGTTCCAGTTTCTGGGAAACTTTGTACATGTAATTTCCCAACTGCATGAGAGTCTTCCAGTTTCTTTTTTCAGGGGCTCATCATCTTTTGCTTCCTCCGGTATGTGTCCATCAGTAGCACTGCGTATTCCCTGATGCTGCTGCAGCATCAGCTACCTGGCTTTCCTTTGTTCTCAGTGACCCCAGGCGTCCAAAGCTGACGGAACATCCAGCACTCTTCCTTAGTCAAGTGAAACAGATACCAATCCCTTGGGCAAAACTGTAAAATGCTGGAATTTTGAATGCTTGTTCCACTCTTCATCACCCAAGGGAGACGTTATGAGCCAGGGTTTTTCTCCTAGTACTGGGTAAAACTGGCTTGGGGGTGGTGTGATCATATGTAAAGTGAAACAGCTTTTCTCACTTGATGCAGTGTGGCTATTTTTGGCTTTGCATTCACTGAGTGCATCGTCTTATCCGGTTTCTAGAGGCCTCATGCACTTTTGTTCTGTATATGGTTATTAAGTCTATTTCTGTGGAAATGAGGACTGGGACTTCCTATATAGCCATCTTACTGACATTATCCTCTCTTATTATCTTTTTTTTTAAAGTTTATTTTTTTCAGGACAGAGAGCATGAGAGTGAGAGAAAGAATGAGAAGAGAGAGAAAGAAAAATCACCCTCAATAGGATCTTGTCATGTTATACTCTTCCTTCCCCTAACCCTCGGGCTTGTCACGATCTTGAACACACACATGTACCTGGTGTTTCAGGTCAACTAGAAACTGAAACCAGCAGCCAGCTATGTGGCTTTGAGTACTAGAGTTCAGTATGCTACTAACTGCTACTGAGTCTGGGTCTCCCAGTATCTTTTAATTATTATTTCTTTTTATTTATCGATAGTATTCTCTCCCATTACTTTTAGTTATTTTTCTTCTTAAATAAGCTAGAGTTTGTTTCTATAGCTTGGCCCCAGGTCTCTGGCTCTTTTTTGGGGTCTGTGTATTCCAGGCAGAGGAAACTCCATGGAAAGGCCCACATAAGAGAAAGAGTATGTTTTCCTTGGGAAACACGCATGGTTATTGGATAACCTGTGATGCGCAATAATCTAGGCCATAAGAGCCTCTGCTGATTGGTTCTCTGCCTCCATAAAAGTTTCTATTCGTTCTAGGAATAAGACCTGACTGTTGAGTAAGGTCTGATATGGTGTGCTGTTGAACTCTTCAACTCATCACTAGGAGCCTAGAAAATCATAACCCGGGGTTCCCCCCTTCATTTAGAGTCTGCATTCTAACAAGATTTCAGGTGATTTCCTTTGTACCGAATGGGAAGCATCGATAGAGCTGATATTAGGCCTGGATATTTCCAGGAGCTCCTGAATAGCGCATGGGAAGTGAAGTCTCACTCGGGGACTATATGGGTTACTCATCTACTTAAACTCTTCAAATGTTCCACAAAGTGCTCAGTTTGTATATTTCTCCAATTCAAATCTTCAATTTGTTAAACCTCCCCAGAGTTCCTAGATAAAATGGGTTTCTTTTTGAGAAAGGTTCAATATTTGCCCATTCAAATTAACCTGGCTCTAGCTTTCCATTGAAGCATCTCTCTAGAGGTAACACCATCATTACTTGTCTTAATCTAGTTTAAAAATGAACTATAAGCATATCCCTTGTTCTTGGACATGTATATGGAAGAATTTACCTTTTCTTTACTTGAGGAAGTTTTAATTATTTGCATTTGGGATTCCAAGGCTGCCTCTGTAATGCAATTAATTTTAATCGAGAGTCTAAGTTTGTCATTCAGTCTAATTATTCTCAATTAAGTGATCGTGCATTTTACTTTGTTATCAATTGATTGTGATTACTTATTATCAAGTAAGTTCAATATGTTTGTGATAATTTTATTAATCAGACAATGCCTACTATACAAAGCAATTTTTCAGAAAAAGTTTATTTCTTACGAGAGAGAGAGAGAAAGCCAAGAACCCTCAACAAGGTCTCACGCTGTGCTCCCCTTGCTGACCTTCCCAGCCCAGCTGTAATCATGGCTGACATGATGTGTCCAGGTCAACTGCAGGACTGGACCCCTGATCTTCCATATGGACCAGCATTGCTTAAGCATTACTGCTCTTCCACCAAGCCAGTCCCAAAGCCATGGTTTATTCAGGGGCTGTATCTGGGCAACTGGAAATGCTATCGAGGGTCAGCAGGTGGCAGTGGTTAATATGCTGGACTCCCACATGGCTGACTGTGGTTTGAATCCCGGATCTAGCAGCTTGCTTTCTCTCTCTCTCTCTCTCTCTCTCTCTCTCTCTCTCTCTTTCTTTGGTAAGTGCATGTGCCCTATAGCAAATTAATAATAATAATAATAAAAATAAACTTAAATAATTCTATAAAAAAGAAATGAATACCAACCACAGATATTTATTAAACTCCTGCCTAGCTAACACTGTTTTCAAGATCCTCGAAGGAAAAGGAGTATATGAAAAAACTATGCATGGTTCTCAGTTTTTTTGTTTTGCACTAAAATAAATTCATACTTTAATTCATATTTTCTACAAACTTTTTGAAGTTCCCTCAGATATAGCTGAGAAGGGTGATTTATGCTTGTGTAACTTGTCAGAACGACAGCAGAGACAAAATGCACTGGAGAACAGAGCAGCCTGGGTGCGAAGCAAGACTTGGATCTCTGGGAGGCTTTGAAGTATAGAGCACATTAGGAGAGGGCTCATGACCTTAGGAACATCTGGGATGGACATTAGGAACATCTGGGATGCTTGTTAGATCTGTGTATCCCTGGGCCTTGCCTCAGATCTACTGAGTCAGGATCTCCAGGATCTGAGTCCAGGAATCTGATTTTTAATAAGATGATTAATTTAAGAAAGTGATTAGCATACACAGACAGTATAATAACCACTGGCATAGTGATTATGAGAATGGAGCTGACTGTAAACCCTTATGTTATATTTGTAGTCTCTGGTCACTTGCTTTATGATCGTAGGGAAATTACCAGTCTTTCTGAGTCTCAGTTTTCTCATTTTTAAAATGGGAATACAATGCCCGTCTCACAAGATTGTTGTAAGAACTCAGTCAGATAGTTTAGCAGGGTTCCTGAGCACAGCAGGCTGAAAGATGGTAGCTTAAGGAATGCCGAGGAAGGAACAGAGTGAAGAGATCACTGCCCATGGGGCATAGTGTGAATTTGGATGGGAAAGTGGGAGAATCTCAGAGAGCCAGGAACTGACCAGCGTGGTAGTAGAATGACCAACAATTCCAGTTTGCCCAGGACTTAGGGGCTTCCTGGGGGCATAGAACTTTCCTAAGCAAGCTGGGTTGATTGGTCACTCTTGTGTGGGAACAGAACTCATACCCAGAGAAAGGAGCATGAGGTGGAGGACAGATGGGATCAGATTGTTATGTATGAAAGTTGACTGCATATTTTATCTGAGTCCACAAATTGTTCTTCTACAAGCTGATAAGAAGGCATTTCTTGGAGTTTCTGGTTATTTCTCAATCCTGTTCCAGGTAGAGCTTAGTTCCTACTGAAGCCACATCATCCACTCAACCCCAACACTGAGGGAAAGGGCACTACAGCTTTTTTATTTTATTTTATTTTATTTTTTTTTAATTTTTTTTTTCTTTTTTTTGGAGAGGTTTTTGCTATAGGGCGCGTGCGCTCGCCAGACAGACAGAGAGAGACAGAGAGATAGAAAGCAGGAAATCACCCCCCAGGGGGGATGGCCACGCCGCAATCCCTTCTCCTCCATTCTCCTCTCGGGATCTTGGGCACGCACGCACACGCGCCCGGCGTGAGTTTAAGCCGCCGGGTCCGGGACTCGAACCACGGTCAACTACGTGGGAGTCCAGCGACATAGCCATTACGCTAACTGCTGGTCCCTATTTTATTTTATTTTTTTTTAGGTTTTTACCAGGGTGCATGTGCTTGCTGAATAGAGACTGGCCGAGAGAGGGAAAGTGAGGAATCATACAGCAGGAGGGATGGCCACACTGCAATCCCTTCCCCCCAACCCCCCTTGGGATTTTGGGCACATACACATGTTTGCTTAGCACGTTATCAAGCCGAGTCCAGGACTTAAACTGTTTTGGATTGTGGGAATCTAGTGCCTTAACCACCATGCCACCTGCTGGTCCTAGGGTACTGCTTTTACTTGCAGTAGATGCTGTTGGTGCCTATCTAGCAGTCATTCTCAATTCCTTCTGTCTTGCCAACTTCCCACTGTCAACTCTCCCTTGTAGCTAATGTGGTCACAGGCCCTGGTTCTAGCCAATGCCATACAACCTGAACTCTGTCAGTGGGCATCTGAGAAGGGAATTTCTCTGATGAGAGAAGAGAAGAAAATGGGTAGAGCTCTTTTTCTCACCTTCCTGGCTTTTCTTTGCTTCTTACCTTTGAATATGGTCATGCAAGGATGTGATACCTGGAGCAATGGCAACTGTCTTACAACCACACGGAGAAGGCTTAGAGAATGACCTAGTACTCTAATATTGTGAAACTAACCAGATATAAAAGTGCTTCCTTGTAGACGACTTGCTAAATAAACAATTTCACTATTCTTTAAATCTCTCCTACTCTTCTATTTTGTTACTTGTAGCCCAAGGCACTCCTAATGGATCCATTAATTCATGCATGTGTGTGTTGAGGTCTTTCCTGCTACCGACTACTGCAGTCTTCTGTGGTCTGCCTGACTTATTTTAAGCATGACCACTGGACTCTGCAGCCTTTATGCCCAGACATGGAATAGCGGAGACTGAGACTAAAAGAGGAGCCAGACCTCCTGTCCACTCCTACAGGGTTAGAAACAGTTGCCATGCTTTGGAGCCTAGAGGTGAACTGTCACTGGCCTGAGGTAGGCGTATCGAGCTGCAGTGATCTCATCTAGTCCTGCTGGGTTGGACCAGCTGGTTTCTCCTCCTGTGAATGAACCAAGTCAACACCATCTTTATGTCTCTGTACTCTTCTGTTGCAGCCTAAAATCATTCAGTACTTGACCTGAGCAGGAGTTCTGTTTTAGTTAAATTATTACCCAGGGAAGTCAGTCTGACCCTCTAACTGAGATAACAGCTCCAGCCACTGGCCTTAGCATAGAAAGGCTAACATCTCCCAGCAGTCACGACTTCCTCCCAGGTAACTTGCTCCCCAGGCCTTAAGAACAGGATGGATAATACCTTTAACCCCAGAGCACTCATGACCTCCTCCCAAGTTTGTCCCTATTGTTCAGCTCCTTTAAAAAGTTCCAGCTCACTGGGGGAGGATATGAAGTGGAGCCAGCAGCTGTGTATATTTGAGAATCAGCCTGATCCAACTCCTGTTTCTAAGTTATCCTCTGATATTAAACCTTTATTAAATCCTTTATGGAATTGTCGGCTTCAGTTTTCAGTCTCAGAGCCCACTCCAACACTACTTCCCTCTCCAGCCTGTGAAACTGAACTACGGGCTGGAGGACTCTGATCTTCCTTTGGCTCCTGCCAGCCCTTTTCTGAGGCTAGCCCGAATGCAACCTTACCTCATGTGGCCTTCTCTGGATTGGAAAGCCACACTGCACAGCCTTCTGGGTGCTGTGGTCTGTACACCTCTCAGGCCAGCTGACTCCCATGTTCACACCTGCCTGACACTGTATGTAATCCAACTTTGAATTCTATCCCCAGCCTAGGCCCTGACAACCTTCTGCCTCGGCCGACAACCCTATCTCTACTTCTCTACCCTCCAGTGCACTTGGACTGACCTGTTTCCTAGCTCTTACCCTGTACTTCCTGGTCTGTCCTTCCCCCTCCTCTCTTCCGTCCCCCACCACCCATGCTGGGCTTACTTATCCCTCCAGACTTAGTGTGTGCTTCCCTCTCCTCAAATCATCTTTGGGTTTCCCAGGTCTGGTTTGGGCTTTCTCCCATGTGTTTGTGTTTTGGGGGAAGATCCCCCGCAATCAGCCCCCTTTTGCCCCTTCTTCTGGTCAGAACTTCTTCCTTTCTATAGGGGAAGTGAACTGCTCTCTCCTCCTCTCCAGTTATGTGATTATTGAGGGACCAGTCACGTGTATAGTGGTCTGCCCATGCCTGGCCAATCAAAGCCCTCTCTGGTTATTGTTTATTAATTTCTTCAGAGAGAGAGAGGGAGAGAGAGAAATCCTTAACAGTGGTCTCACGCCACAAATCATCCCCTGCCTCAGCTCCCTAGGATCATGGACATGCATACGCACACTTGGCGTGTACAGGAGGGCTCAGGAAGCAAACCTGGCATCTTCCCACGTGGTCTGAGCACCACGAGCACTGTTACTGTGGCACCACTGCAGCTTGCTCTTAGTATTTTTAAAAAGTTAGTGTATACGTTAAGTCATTCATCTATTTCTTGCATGAGTGAGAGAGGAAGAGAGACAGCACCCCCAGCGGGGTGCCGACAGTACAATCTACCTGCAGCCAGCCCCAGATCACAGGCTCACATGTGCCCGGTACGTGCAGGGAGGTCTCCAGATGTCAACCCAGATCCTTCCCATGTTGGTCAGCCTGGCAGATTGCCGTGTTTTATCACTCTACCACCTTCTGGCTCCTCTTGGTCTTTTCAGATTGAGGCAGGAGGGAACGTATAGTCATATTTTATGGGGGAAACGTCACCTGCAGTAGAGGAAAATGTGGCAGACACTTATGGAGTGAGAGAATTCCAAAGATGTTGTTCCTGTCCTTGGATCCCATTCTGCCTGATGTTGGCAGCACTCCATGCCCTCTTAAATGTGTGAGCCACTAAACTCTCTTTTTGGCCTAAACTTGGTTGCTTACAATAGAGAAGATTCTGATGAATACATCCTTGTCATAGTGTACATCACTATGCCCCTTATCTGTCCTCCCAACTAGATTGAGGATTTCTGGGAATTCAGGCCTGGAGCATATAGATACTCTCTAAATGTTTGTTGAGTGAATAAGTGACTGCATGAGAAAATGAACGAGACGAGTGTGTCTCAAGCTCCTCGAACTTGTACTATTTGAACTAATTGATTGACTTTCTTCCTGGAGCTAGTTTGGCCTCATTTTCTTTGCTAGTTTTCTCTAGTCCCTGACTTAGCCTCAACTCTCACAGGAGTTTCCTGCCACCTCTACTGCAGTCAAGGCTAAACTTTTTTTTTAGAAGTTATAAGAGATGGGGAGAGAGGAGAATGAGGGAGCAGCACCTCCAACAGGGTCTGGCCTGTGTAATTTACCTCTTCCTTTCAGCTAGCCCTGGTCATGAGCAAGTGCATGCATAGCATGCCCAGAGAGCTCTCAGGACTTGAACCAGGAACCTTCCCACATGGCATGACCTTGTATTTTACTGCTGTGCCACCATCTAGCAACCAAGGCTGAATTATTTCTAACAATCTATCTTCTGTATTGTTTATGTTTCTAAGCTCTGGGGAAAGGCATTAAAATCAAAATGAAAACAGTTAACCACCTGGCAAATGCACCTGGCTTCTCTCCATACGCTTATGTAAACACACCCTTAGTGACAGGGAGCTCACCACCTCCCTTCCATCTTAGGAAGCTTTCTTGCTATTACAAAGCTCATTGTTGCACTGAAAACTCTCCTAGTAACTAATTTCCCCTCTTGGGTCCTAGTTCTCAGTTCTGGCTTCTCCACGTTTGAAAGGAGATTCGTTGTTCCTCTTGTCACCTAAACATCCCAAGAGCTGACACCAGTCTTCTGGGGTTTGAGATGTTCCCAAGCCTGAATGTGCCATTGTCTATATCCCTCTTAAAATAAAGCCCATTTTGGCACTGTTCTCATGCCAATCCAAGCTGCCACTTTCTTACAGTGAGGTATAGTTTTGCTGTAGGATCCTACAGCCACCGTCCCTCACCATCACCATCTATTATTCCTTTGAATCCCGTGACCCTTTCCCACTAGCACAGCTGGAGCTGAGTCGTCATTAGCTCAAGGGAAGATTGTCCCAGGGAATCAGTTTTAGTTCAGCCCTGTGTGAGGAATGAAAAATGCAGGCAATGGTAGGACTCTCACCTCCTTCATTCTGATTCTACGTTTTTTGTTAATTCAGCCTCAGGTAGGTTCATTTTGCCATAGTTTCTCCACATTGGGAGGCCTCATTCTGAGTGAAGGAGTACACAGAGTACTGAGGAGATGAGGAGGAAGAAGAGAAAGCTGTTCCATAGGAAGAGGAGAGATAGGTAAGGAGGGTATGTCAAGTTTGCCCTTTAAAATGGGCATGAGTCAGGGTTTTCTGCAATGTTTCTGGGATCCTGACACACAGACCTCCACAGGCAGTATTTGCGAATGTTTTCTTCACGTGAGCCCAGATTTTTAAACATGTACTGACAGGCTTCTCAATGACTGCTCATGGCAACGAACTGGGCAACAGTGACTTGACAGCAAGTGGATAGCTTAGACTGAGACTTGATTTCTAGTGACAGACTGAGAGTCACGGGAGAGAACCATTAGAGGGAAAACAAATTCAGGAAAAAGCTGTTCATCTGCCTTCCAGTGAAGTTCCATTTCATTGTACGCAACCTCCTAGGCCTCTCTGCCTTATCTCCAAGTGCTATTTTCTTGCTTCTTGTATGCCTTCCTCCTTTTATTCCCCCTTCTCCAGGGCAAGCTGCCATCATCTTGCTGTGGGAGCTGGTCTTGCTCAAAGTATTTCCTATTACCCTGTGACTTCCACCATCTTGGGCAGCTAGACTAGAGGCTTCCATTACCCCAATAGAAGACAACAAAAGAGTTAAGACCTCAGCTTAGGGCCCAGTGTGAGATATACAGATACAGAAGAATACATGAGCCAGTTTTCCTTTAGGAAGGAAGAGAAACCCTCTACTCCCCCATTACTGTCACAACCTGGAGAGGGTCCTTTAGTGCCTTCCTCCCCAGTAGATTGTCTACACCTGCCGGCACAATTCTCTTGCTTTCTCCTTCCCTTCACTGGTTGATAAAGGAAATTTGTTTATTAGACATCTGTATACACCAAGCTTTGTGTTAGTTCGTTGAATACATCATGTATAATACAACAACTCTACAAGGTCTTAGTTATTTCCATTATTTCATTTATGAATGGAGACTGGAAGGTTTTTCAGATCTGAAATTTGAGCCAATTACACGGAATCTTCTTGCCTTTTTGTGGTTTATTGTAAAATTTGGGGATTACTAATTGAGGTTGAATGTTTCCCATATGTTTTCATTTTTTAATTAAATTTTTTTTATTCATGTAAGAGTGTGTGCACACACATTTGTGAGTGAGAGAGAGCAAGAGGAGCACCCTCCAGAGGGTCTGGTCATGCCACGATCCTCTTCCTCCAGTTGGTGGAATCTTGGCCACTCACATATACACATGCCCAGATAATTTTTTTTTAAATTTGCTATAGGGTATGTACACTGGTCAGAAAGAGACTGGGAAAGTGAGAAATCACCTCCTCAGTGTGGATGGCTAGCTGCAATTTCTTTTCCTCTAGTCTTCTCTTGGGATTTTGGGCATGCACGTCCACATGCCCAGTGTATTTTTCAAGCCACCATGTCTGGGATTCAAACCATATACTCAGCCATGTGCGATCCAGCCTCCCTAACCATCGCACCACCGGCTGGCCTGCCCAGTGAGTTTTAAGCCATCTGGGCTGGGGATTTGAACTGCAGTTGCTATGGGGGATCCAGCATCCCTTGCATTGTTTTCCTGCTGTGCCACAGAGCCAACCACCATATGTTTTTAGATAATTGAATTTTTCTTTATGTAAGCTTTTTGCCTATGTCTTTATCCATTTGTCATTTTATTATTTAATGGTAAGAGTTCTGTATAGAGTAATTTTTTTCATTGTTGAATTTGACTTTTGATATTATTCAGTTTTAGACATGTAAAGTTTTATATTTTCATGCAGTCAAATACAAATCTTTCCTTTTGTGATTTCATTTGTCACTTCCCAAAAGCTTTTTTTCTTTTTTGATGATAAAGGTGATCCATGCTCACTATAGAAAATTAAAAAATGAAAAAAGTATGAAAGTAAAAATATAATTACCCATAAGCTTTCTACCCAGTTTGAGACAACTCTCATTAACATTATGGTATATCCCCTTCCTTTTTTGAAAACAATAGCATATGTAAAAGAGTATGTGTGAACTATATGCATATAGTTTAAATAATGTCAATAAAACAAACCCATATGAATTATGAACAATGTTGCTATGCGATTTTTTTCCCTTCTTTGTTTTTATTCCTGAAGGATATGTGTGCTTACCAGAGAGAGACAGAGAGGGAGAAAACACCCCCAATGGGGTGTAGTCGCACCCCTTCTCCTCCATCTCTCCATCCTGATGGAGTTTGGACACACACGCACATATGCCTGGTGTGTTTTCTTCAAGCTGCCAGGACCGGAATTCAAATTGCAGTTGGCCATGTAGGCTACATACAGGGTTGGCTTTATGAGCTTTCTCTTACCTGTCTCCTGATGCTTGTGTGTAAGAGTACCCTTTAGAAGTGTGTATCCATTACCCTAGTTAAGAAACAGAATTTTACAGCACCTTAGAAGCCCCCAAATTGCCTTCTCCAATAACATCCACCATTTCTATCTCTATTTTCTAAAGACAACCATGATCCTAAGTTTTCATTAATCATTCCCTTGGTTTTCTTTATATTTTTATTATCTATCTACTGTTAGACAATATGTTATTTAGCTTTGGCTATTTTTGAACTGTATTTCTGACATTTGCTTTCTTTCTTTCACTTGACATTATGCTTTTGAGATTGGCTTGTGTAAACTGCGAAGGAAAGAGCAGTTCATTCATCTCGTTGTGATAGAATATTGCAGTACGTGACTCTATCAGGGTTTATCCATTCTACTACTGATGGGTGTTCGGGTTGTTCTCAACTTTTGGCTGTTATGAACAATGCTGCTATAAACTTGTTGCACATGTTTTCTGATGCTCATGTATGAAGGTACCCCTAAGATGTGTATGTCTAGTAGCAGCACCCCTGGGGAATACAGAGTACACAGATGTTTAGCTTTCTAAGTAATAGCTCCTTTCTGAGTGGCTGAAGCAATTTACACTTCTTTCAGCAGCAAATAACCTGACACTACTGCACATTCACTTGGTATTATTCTAGTTAAACATTTTTTAAAAGAATTATTTTATTTCTAATATTTATTATTATTACCTTTAACTTGACCAGAGAGAGAGAGAGAAAGAGAAAGAGGGAAAAATGAGAAAGCAAGTCACCAGATCTGGGACTTGAACTGTGGTCACCTATGTGGGAGTCCAGTACCTCAACTACCACTCCACCCACCACCCTCTAGTTAAATATTTTTGCAGTCTGATTACTTCTATATGAAGTAATACCTTAATCTTGTCAAAATGTTAAACTGTTCAGAATGTTAAAATTGTTAAAATTCTCCTTATATCATTTTTATGTTTCATCAACTACTGAGAAAATTATGTTAAAATACTTCCTTATTTATCAATCAATTTCTCTTTGTACAATTTTTTTCTTTTAAGTATTGAGGCTATTAGGTATGTACACATTTGAAATTGCTACATCTTGATGAATTGGACCTTTTATCATTGTATAATAACCTCTTTATCTCTTTTAATGTATTTTGCCTCAAATTGTGTTTTAAATAATCTTAATATGGTTACTCTTGCTTTCTTTGGTTAGTATGTTCCAGATATAGCTTTAAAGAAATCTTTTGTGTTTTCCTCTGTGTTTTTACATTTTAAGTGCATTTCTTGTAAACAGCATTGTCACAGCCAACTTCCAAGTTCCAGTTCACACCCTATGTCGTCCCCTCCCTCATCACACAATGGCAGAGGACACATTTACCTCTGCGTCCTTCTCCCCTGCCGTGCTGTCAGTGCTTAAAGGTGTTTGAAGTATGAATGAGAGAACACATAATGGCCATTAAGCAGTATAGATAAATACAAGGTGGAAAAATACTTCCTTTCTCACAAAAGTGTTGTGGTGAGCAAAAGTTGTTTTTTCCCAAAGCAAATGGATGTACAGTAATTTCTTTAAAATAAACGTACTGTTATTTATTATATCTTCAGCTTCAAAGAGATGAAGCCAGACATCTGCTTGACTATAGATGGCACCGAAAGGCAGAACGGGCTCTGGCCCTAGTAGGGGCAGCAGCAACAGGAGCCGTTCCCACCTCTCTGCTGTGGCATTCTGGATCTATTTTCCTAAATGCTCAGGCACTTTTTTGTTTGTTTGTTTTGTTTTTAATTGCCAGAGGACATCTGCACTCTCCAGGGACACAGACACCCAGTAGAGACGGAGAGAAAGCACCCACTAATGGCGTGTGGTCACACTGCAGTTCCTTCTCTAATTCTCCATCTTGCAGGGATTTTGGACACACACATACACACACCTAAAGTGTTTTCCAAGCTACCAGGGCTAGGATTCAAATCATAATCAGCCATGTATGATTCAGCTCTTCTAGCTCCCTTGACCATTAGGCATGGGGCTAGCTTTTTTTAAAAATTAATTATTATTATTATTATTTTTGAGAGAGATGAGAGGGACATAGGGGAAGATCATGGGCACATGTGCACCTGCCCAGCATGTTCAGGGAAGTTCTAGAATACAAACCCAGATCCCTTCCCATGTAGATTCAGTTGTGTCACTGTTGTGCCACCACCTGACCCAGAAGCTTACTTCTGTCTGTCTGCATTTGAGCTTGGGGAGTGTGATGCATTTGGTCGGCACATCTGACGTAAGGAGAGGCTACTGGGGCCATTGAAGAGGATGCTGCCTCGTGGCAAGTTCACTGAATAGGAGGAGCTCATACCTGGGTTCACCAGTCAACGCTGAGCTCTGATGAGAGCCAGGGTGAGAAGAACTCAAGCCTCCTGACCCTGATATCCACCCTGGGATTAACTGTGATCTTTCTGGGTGCCTCAGGAAAGTCACTTACTTTCTCTGTGCCTTTGGAAAATGAGAAGGTGGGACTTGGAGCTTTGGCCCTGAAAGGCCCTGCTTCTCAAGGCACTTGGGTTTTCCGAGTGGCACACAGTTGACCAGAGTAGAGAAAGCCTTGGTGATGCCACTTTGTTCTTGGCCGAGTTTCTTCAAGCAGGGTTGGCAAAATCCAGTGGGGTATGGTCTGGTCACCAGCTCACAGAGGGCTTTGTTTTGCTGACTTTGTTGTCATGAGTCACCTGCTGTGATGGTCTGATTTGGCCTTTCTCCTCTGCCCCCGTGGGAAGTTTGGGGACTCCTTTGACAACTGCTCACAAGACTTACTTTTTCTTGTAAAGGGCACAGGCTCTCCATATGCCCCAGGTAGAGTTCAGTAGCTGAGCATCATAACCAGAAAGGAAATACACTCTCTCTTCTTGACTTTTCTTAGGATAAAGCATTTTTTAATCTTAAAATTTTAAATTAAACTACCAGAGCAACTTTGAGGGTCAGCCAACACAAAATGCTATTACTTGGCCCCAATTTCCTGTTAAACACCCTGCAGCATTTGGCTGCTGAGATCAGCGCTATTTCTTAAGCCAAAGACCATCTGGGCCTTCCTCCTCTATTTCCCACAGCCTGGTGCTTGGTGCACATGCTCATTATGAAGGGAGGCCCTGTTGTGCTGTTGAGCTAGACCTTCAGTTGCTCTGAAGGATGGGGGGATGAGTGAGGGGACTGTAGGCAAAGAATTGCAAGACTAACTCAACAGTCTAGCCTCGAATTCCTCTTCCTTTTTTTCAGTTGCTAAAAGATAACAATGAGGCCCATCTAGGTGGCAAGCAAGGTTTAAACACTGCTCCACAATCTGGGACCACATGGGAGGCCTGAGTTTAATTCTGGTCTGATCTAAAGGCTGAGCACACTGGCATACACTTGTGGTCCCAGCAGCTCAAGTGGTAGGAGGATGACGAGCTAGAGTCTGGTCTGGGCAATATAACAAGACCTTTTCTAAAGAAAGAAACCAGCAGATGGAGTAATGGTTGCATAGCTGGACTCTCATGTAGTCAACCATGGTTTGAGTCCAGGGTCTGGTGACTTAAAACTCACTCTGGACGCAAGTGCCTGCATGCCCAAGATCCCAAAAGGAGAATGGAGGAGAAAGGATGGCAGTGTGGCCATCCCCCTGAGGGGTGGCTTCTTGCTTTCTATCTCTCTGTCTCTCTGGCAAGTGCACGTGCCCTATAGCAAAAATCTCTTCATTTAAAAAAAAGAGCTTGGTGTGGTAGTCTTAGCTGGGAGGCTGAGGGAGGAAGATCTGTCTTTAAAATTCTGTCTTTAACAACAACAATAACAACACCACCACCACCAAAACAATAAAACACCAACACCCATACCTCAAAGCCAAAACCCAAAAGATAGTGAATCCTTGAAGTAAAGTGGCTAGGACAGATGTAGACCAGGGAGCTGGAGGGAAACTCTGTCCTTGCTGGTCCTCCCAACTCCTGTTCCTTCCCCCACTGAAGTGCTCTGTGGGTGGGAAGAAGCAGTAGAAGGGGCAAGTTTAGGGCTTCTTTCTCCAGAGGGACTGACACGGAGGCCTACAGCTGTGCAGGAGCACCTGCACAGAGGAGCCTGCAGTGTCAGATCCCCAGGAAGCCCTGCAATCTCAGCTGAGTGATGATATAGTTGAATGTCCCTCTCCCAAGTCTCTGCCGTAAATGGACATCCAATGCTGCAATGTTAGGAGGTTCTTGGGAGATGGGGGCAGATCTCTCAGGAATAATCAATACTGTCTCTGGGGAGGGAGCAAGTTCTCAGTAATTAGTTGCCAATAGAGTGGGTTGTTACAAAAGTAGTTTGTCTCTCTCTTCGCATGTTCCCATGTTCCTTTCTGCTTGTCTAGGCCACGCTGTGATGTAGCGCCAGGTGCAATCCCCATGCTCTTAGACTTGCCAGCCACCATAATCATGAATCAAATGAACCTTTTTCTTTATCAATCACTCAGTCTCAGGTATTGGTTTATAGCAACACAAATGGACTAAGACAATTAGTGTCATGGAAGGTGCCCTACTCCTGACTCCCAGGACCTCACCCTCCGAGTTCCCCTTCTCCTCCCTGGCTGCTCCTCCTTAGTCCCGGATGTTGGCTCCTCCTGTATGAATGGCCTCAATGCATACACCAGGCTCTCTTGTATGCCTGTTCTTACTTTGCTCTCCTGTGATTACATCCTTTCCCCAGGTAAAATACCAGTTGTAAGCTGACTCCCAAATACATAACCAGCCTTGGACTAGACTAAGAGCTCTGGACTTCTTCCTCGATAGCTTCCTTGGGATGAGCATCTAAATCTAATACACCAGTATTCACTGAGACCTGTTCCTTCACCCTCTGCTCATCCCATCTCCATAGATAGCACCATTTTCCACCCAGGAGTCCAAGCCATACTATTCCTTCCTCTCTCCCACTCCTGAGCATCCATCAGAAATGGAAGCCATCCCTTTCTCTCCACCCTTCTCCCTCAGTTGGAGCCAGAGTCCCTCTCTGAGCTGGATTCCCTGAGCCCTCTCTTAACCATCTACTGCTTGCCCTGCATAGGAGCCCAGGTGATTTCAACATTTAGTAAAGAGTGTGTGGTTCCCTACTTAAAACCCTCCAATAGTTTTCCCCTTCTGGGTCTATATGTTGACCACAAGTTGTTTCCATCCTGAGCAGTGATGGGAGGTGGGGACAAGGTCCACCTCTTTGGCTCCAGGTTCTGACAAAAGATAAGGATACAATCAAATAGTCACAACCATGAAAATTCTGAGAACAAAGAGCAGTGCTGTTGTGGTGATAGCTTTTCCATGCCAGCACCTTTTTGTCTGTGCTCTCCTAGAGGCAGACCCTCCCCCCAGCCCCGGGTCTCATGGTCCATCCTTGTTGGTTATGGCAACAGGCAGTGACTCAAGCTTGACCTATAAACCATCTCAGCTACTGGCCACACGAACTAATCCAAGGGGTGATCACTCTATTAAACTCTGTCAGTCCAATTCCATTTCCTGGGAATTTGAATCAGTTTAATGGAAAGAGGTATGTGGAGCCATTTTATAACAGCATCCTAGAAGGCAGACGTGGATTCTGGCTGCTGAGGTTCCCAAAGCCGTTCTGCTTTGGGGGTTTGCCAAGAATTGTTGTTTGCTGTTCTGCATTTTCTTTAACGGTCTGAACAACCCTGGTATCCTTCCAGGAAAGCCCTGTTTTTGTTCAGTTTAGCCAAGGTTGAAGTCTGCTGGGAGTTGCAAGGAGGAAAAGCTTCAGACATACAGGGTGTAGAAAGAGAGTCGAAACCCTACTGTCCCCTCCCCACTCTTGGAGTGCCCCACAGAGGACAACCTAGATTCCCAGCCCAGGGCTGCCGGGGAGAGGGTACCAAAGAAAAGAATAGCTTTGTCTGTAACTGTTTCTGTGTCAGAATCTCACCCCAAAGTAACAGGAGATGGGCCCACTCATGTTTAGGTAACAAGCATTATAAATGATCTCATACAACTGAAGTCTGGAAGCAGGCAGTGTGGAGCTGGGTTAGCATATCCAACAAGTCAGGGTGCTGAATCTGGGTTTCTGTGATTTTCACATCAATTTCCATGATTGCAAGATGCTCACTGCAGTTCTGAGCCTTACCAAAGACAAGAAGAAAGGGGTGATAGCCAAGACACTATTTTCATGAGCTTCTGCCTTTCTAGCAGAGGAGAGAAGTCTTTCCCAGAATCCCTGGCTTATTTCCCATTGGCTAGAGCTGCATCAACATGGCCACCTTTAGTTCCCAGGGCAACTGGAAATGTAAGCAGCCTGACATGATTGCAAAGACTGTTTTAGACCCACTGAGATTCATTCTCTGAAGCTGGCACAGAGCTGCCTGAACCACTCATGGTTAGCAAAGGAAGAAGGGTGACTGGCTGTTGTCAGGGCTGTTAACTGTGTCTGCCACAGTGACCACATCAGATGCTCAACCTTATGGCCAAGGAGTTGACAAACAACTATTGCTTCCTTCTAAAACCTAATTGAAAGACAGCAGGGTCTTTCCAAAGCTACCAGTGTAAATGACCAACCATTTCTGAATAAAAGAGGCACGTCTGTCTATATCTTTCCGTGACTGGCTCAAGGTCAGATAAAGTTTCCCAAGCTTCTTGGCTTTCAGTATTGGCACTGCGGAGGAACTGGAACCTCACCCGCACTACACAAGGATGTGCTGTGACTGTTTACATCATCGCCATATGTAGGAACTGCAAGTAGAAAAACATGTAATAAGCCTGGGGACATACTGAGGACAAAACTAAAACTATTCTTTTTTTTATTTTTTTTGAGAGGTTTTTGCTATAGGGCGTGTGTGCTCGCCAGACAGACAGAGAGAGACAGAGAGACAGAAAGTGAGAAATCACCCCCCAGGGGTATGGCCACGCCACAATCCCTTCCTCCGTTCTCCTCTTGGGATCTTGGGCATGCACGCACATGCGCCCGGCGTGAGTTTAAGCCACCGGGTCTGGGACTCGAACTGCGGTCGACTGTGCGGGAGTTCAGCGACATAGCCATTACACTAACTGCTGGCCCCACTAAAACTACTCTTAACAGACTCAACCATGGTGCGAAGGGCATGGAATCCCATAGAAAAGATTCTTTCTTGACCACTGAAGAGAAAGTAATAACAGAAATTACAACACACATGAAGGAGAGTCATAGCCATGACTGTTTTTGCTTTCTAAGAACTGGAAGTGAAAGAACAATCTGGAAAGTACTATTTAATAGGTACATTTAAAATCATTAAAATGAACGAAGAGAGAAAGAAAAACAGAGGATGGAAAACAATGAAACTATGGACATATATAAAAGGGCTCCATTGAATGTCTAACGTATTCACCGTAATTGACTGTCTCTTTAACATTGTGTGCTTTCAAATATGAGATGATGCTCTAGCAGACGCAAGCATGTGCCAGGACGAGGCGAGGCTGCTGTTAGGGCCCCTCGTAATGAACAAGATGTGCTTGTGAGATGGATGTTGGAAAACAGGCCTAAACCTGGGCATGGGCAGCAGAATTATTCCCTGCGTAGGAAATAAAATTCTTACGCTTACATGATAGGGCAAACAATTACTACATTGAAATGCTTCTAATCATTGTGCTTTCCCTACCTTGCTTTGAAAATACAATCTTTGATCTACTCAGCTTCCCCATCTGCTGGATGATTCAAGCTTAGTCAGATGACTTTTTGCAACTTAAAAATTATTCTTGGGACCTGCAGGTGTATGGCATGGAGGCCTCCCACATGGCTGATTGTGGTTCAAATCCTCGACCTGCTGGCTTACTTTCTCACCTTCTCTCTCTCTCTTATATTTTCCCTGTAGCAAATTAAAAAAAAATAAATGCAACTAGATAAATAATTATTTTTTCTTTCTCTTTTTTAGAGTAAATAATTTTATTTATTTTTAATTTTTTAAATTATGATTTCTGGTAACATATAATTAATGTTTCCTTATGGTCTACAGTATAAATTATGAAGGCATCCATACAATGTATAATCATCAAATAAAAATATCAATATATTAATTTTCTTTTTTTGTATTTATTTATTATTTAAATTTATTTATTTACATTCATTCACTGTACATCATGACAACATTCAAAACGAGATTTTCCATCCAGAGTACACTGTATATTGGCTCAATCAAGCACATCAACATACATGTTATCGTCAACAAATAATTTTCCATTTCTTGTTTTTATTTTAAAGAATTATTTTATTTAACTTTATTTATTATTATCATTGTTATTTTCCAGTTTGATCAGAGAGACAGAGAGGAAGTGAGAAAGCAAGCCACCAGGTCCGAGACTTGAACCATGTCGGCCATGTGGGAGTCCAGCGCCCTTAACCACCATGTCACTTGCCAGCCCCATCCATTTCTTGTTTTCTATATGTTTTGCTTGTTTTTCCTCGTCCTTGATTCCCTATCTCTTACCCTCTGCCATCTCCCACTCTCCTCCCACACTGTCTCTGGTATCTATGTTTGCTTTCTATACTGTTTCCCCCCACATTTTATTGAGTCACTAAAGATCTTAATTAATGTAAATGTTTTCATAGCAAGCACAGCTGATATATACATTTCTATGAATACAAGTCCAATTTTAGGCATAAGCCTCAATGAGTAGAATGAACATCCTATAAAGTAGCACCTAGCTGGGGCTATATATCACACTGCAGTCATTGAATAGGTATATTTTTTTCTGAAACTTTTTTTTTCAACTTAATTTACATTCTTTCCCTAAGCATCGTCACAGCATACAAAATATATTAATTTTCAACAGTGAATATGAAATTATATTATGCATATTTGTTAATAGTTCTACTTAGTTTTTTGAAATATACATTGAATGTACATTAAATTATCCACTTAAAAAATATATATGTATGTATATGCATATATATATATATATATATTCATTCCTTCATTTCTCACCCTCTGCCATTTCCTACCCTCCTCCCACACTGTCTCTGGTATCTACAGTTGCTTCTCATTCCTACCCTCTCCCCACACATTTTGTTGATTCACAAAATTTCTTAATTAATCTAACTATTTTCAATAGCAAGTTCAGCTGATATGTACATATCTGTGAACACATGTTTGACTTTAGGCATGAAACTGATTAGAATGAATATACTATAAAGAAGCACTTAGCTGATGCTGTATAGCTTATTGTGGTCATAAAATAGGTATTTTAAAATATATTTTTTAATTTTAGGAAAAGCAGTTTTAGCTTTAATAAATCAAAATTTAAAAAATGCTAAAAGAGCTTTGCTTAAAACTTAAAGCCAGGAAACAGGTTAGGATTCTGTTCAAATAGTAGATAGAAGAACCTATTGGCAGCTCAAGGCAAGACACAAATCCTTAAATCTGGGGAAAAAAAAAAGCAGAAGAAAATCAGTAATGTTTTAGTCAAAAGTCATAAAATTCCGTTTTACCAGTTCAGTCTCATGTACTTTATCTTTTGTGGTCTGATCTTTCCATTTAAATTCTGGAAGATAACATTCAACTCCAGACTTGTTTCTACCATTAGGTTGGCCATTTTCTTAGTTGTTTTTGAACTCTTATTTCTGTGTGTCTGTATTTAGTTCTCCTGGTTTAGCACTCACTTCAGAATTTGGAGAGCTGGTCTGGTGTTGGTAAATTCTTTCAGGTTTTGTTTATCTGAGAATGTTCTTGTCTTTTCTTCCCATATGAAGGATAATCTTGCAGGGTACAGTATTCTTGGTTGAAATTGTTTTTCCCTTAATACTTGGAATATTTTTTCCCCCATTCTTTCCTTGTTCTTACTGTTTCCAATGAGAGGCTTGCCTTTTTTTTTTTGAGAGGTTTTTGCTAGAGGGTGCGTGCGCTCGTCAGAAAGGCAGAGAGAGAGATAGAGAGACAGAAAGCGAGAAATCATCCCCCAGAAGGGATGGCCATGCCGCAATCCCTTCTCCTCCACACTCCTCTCAGGATTGTGGGCACACACCCACACGCGCTCGGCATGAGTTTAAGCCACCGAATCTGGGACTCGAACTGTGGTCCACTACATGAGAGTCCAGCGACATGGCCATTATGCCAACTGCTGGTCCCCTAGCCTGCTTTTTAATACTTTCAAGGGAGGTTTTGATTTCTAATCATCATCAGCTTTCATCTCTAATAGTTCCATTTGATTAATTTTTATGGTGTATATTTCCCTTTTCAGATTGTGCAAGAACTTCCTCACCTCCTGGAACTCGTCAGCTCTTTTCTCCTGTGTCTTCTGGAGTTCATTGTCCGTCTTCTCTTGCATCTCTGTTAGCTTAGTCACTATGAATATTCTAAATTCTTTATCTGACATTTCTGTGAGCTCCACTGTATTGTCTGTGGGTGAAGAGGAGTTATTCTTTTCCCTTGGAGGAGAAGTATTTTCTTGCTTTCTCATATTTTTTGTGCCCCTGCAGTGATTTCTGGCTATCTGATGGGTTGTACATTCCTTCCTAGTTCTTGAAGTTCAGTCTGAGTGTTCAGAGGCATGCAGTAGGAGGTGATCTGCGATTTCTCTTCCATTCTGTTTTTACCCTTTGTGCTTCATATTTAGTGGGAATTGAGGAATAGTCTGACCCTAATAGTGTTCAGATGTTTGAATACTGTTCACTTAGACCTGTATAGACACTCAGTGTGTGGAGGCACTCTAGAAATGAATCTGGAGGGTGAAGTTTCAGCAGAAAATCCTCATTTTTAGCCCCTGAAAGCAATATTTCACAGTTCAAGTTCAATATCCATCTCAGAAGGGCCTGGGTTCTGTCTCTCCTAAATGTTGGTTTTTTTTTTTTTTTTTTTTTTTTTTTTAAGATTTTGCCATAGGATGCATGCGCTTGCCAGAGAGACAGAGAGATGGAAAGCAAGAAATCATCCTGCAATGGGGATGACCACACCATAGTCCCTTCTCCTCCGTTCTCGGGATTTTGGGCGCACAAATACGCATCTGGTGTGAGTCTTAAGTGGCAGGGTCCAGTCAACCATGGTTGACTATGTGGGAGTCCAGCAATGTAGTTATTATACCATCTGCTGGTCCCTAAATAAATAATTATTTTTAAAAATTATTCTAAATTAAAAATAAATATGCTGAATTGTAGAGTTATCTTACAGTGAACAAGAGGAACTGGTTGGAAAAATGAGAGGTGGAGGGCAAGGACTTAGTGAGAGAGGTCAGGAGGAGCCAAGAAAGGAAGAGAAGGGCCCTTGGGTAAGGGAGAGAGAGGAGTGAGATTTCTTTGAGTGTGGGGAGCATAGGTATGTTGACAGTGAGAGGCTCTGGATTCTAGAATACAAGAGAACTTGGGAGAAGAGGGAGCGAGTGCATAAGTGTTGTTGAGGTTAAGGTTTGGATCATATTAAGCCTTTTTTAAGAGGCCCTAGCTAAAGATGAGAACTGCTTTATACGTATTTATTTTGATGAGAGTTGTTTTGTTAAAATTCTGGGGGACTTGAACAATTCTTTGAATATGATTCTAAACAGAGACGCCTGTGAGGTTTCCGGCTCTCTAAGTTGGCAGGTCCATTGATCAGCGCACTCATATATGTTAATTTGAAAATTCCTTGGACACAGGTGCACGACACCTGCTCCTTTCCCTTGGTCTAGATTAGTAAGGGTTTCCTTAACAGGAAAAGTCCTTCCCTGGGAAGCACAGTGAAAGGCAGACAATTGACTGGCTGTGACTTTTGCTTATTTAACAAGTTTTATTTAAAAAATTAATATATTGTAAAATTGACCTTTCCCCCCCCCCCTCCTGGTATATAGCTCTATTAGTTTTCATACATACATAGATTGAAGTAGCCAAAACAATCAGGATACAGAACAGTTCTATCAAACCAAAAAAATTTTCTCATGTCACTCACTTGTCATTACACTTCTCCTTCCTATGCTGAATTGTAGAGTTATCTTATAGTGAACAAGAAGAACCAGTTGGAGAAATGAGAGGTGGAGGGCAAGGACTTGATGAGAGAGGTCAGGATGAGCCCCAGTCCTTGGCAACCACTGATCAATTTTCGATCACGCTAGTTTGTCTTTTCAAGAATGTCATATAAATGGAGCCACACAGTATGCATTAATATTTTTGTATCTTGTTTACCTCAGTATGTATGTGTATCTTTGTTTGTTTGCTACAGGGCATGTGCACTTGCCAGAGACAGAGAGAGTAAAAATGAGAAATCACCTCCCAGAGGTGATGGCCATGCTGCAACCCCTTCTCTTCCACTCTCCTCTCTGGATTTTGGGTGCACACACACATACTCAGTGTGATTTTCAAGCTGCTGGGTCTGGGACTCAAATGATGCAGTCAGTCACCTTTACCTCTATAACCACCTGCTGGCCCATAAGTATACCTTTTTAAGACTAGATTTTATATCGCAGCCTTTGAGATTTACCCAAGTTGCTGTGTGTATCAACAGCTCATTCCTTCTTATTGCTGAGTAGTAGTCCATTATATGGAAGTGCCACCATTTGTTTATCCATTCCCCTGCTATTTAACTATTGAAGGACATTTGGGTTGCTTCTAGTTTTGGGTGATAATAGAGCTGCCATTTGTGTACTTTGTGTGTGTGAGAGAGAATATTAGTTTTCATTTAACTAGGATAAATATCCAGAAGTGGTATGGTTTCTTTATTAGAAATTGTGGGGACCAGCAGATGGCAGAATGGTTACGTAGCTGGACTCCCCATAGTCAACAGTGGTTTGAGTCCTGGACCCAGTGACTTAAAATTCGTGCTGGGCATGTGTGTATGCATGCCCGAAATCCTGAGAAGAGAATGGAGAAAGGATTGCAGCATGACCATCCCCCTTAGGGAGTGGTTTTGTGCTTTCAGCCTCTCTCTCTCTGGAGAGCACATGCTCCCTATAGCAAAATAAACACAAAAACAAAAACAAAAACAAAACTCTTTAAAACAGAAAAGAAAGAAATTGCCAACCAAATTTCTGTAATGATTGTACCATTTTGTAGTCTCACCAGTAATGCTTAAGGGTTCCACTTATTCCTTATCAGCTTTGTCAGTACTTGTTTGTTTTCATTTTTTTTCCACTCTAGTAAGTGTAGTATCTCATTATGGTTTTAATGTGCATTTCTCCATTAATAATTATGTTAAGTGTCTTTTTTAAAAAAATGTTTATTTTGGGCCAGTTGATGGTGTGATAGTTAAGGTGGCTGGATCCCACATGGCCAAATGACAGTTTCAAGTCTCAGGCCAAATGGCTTGAAAAACACACTGGGTGCATGTGTGTGCGTGCCCAAAATCCTGAGAGGGGAATGGAGGAGCAGGAATTGCAGCATAGCTATCCCTCTGGAGGGTGATTTATCACTTTCTCTTCTCTTCTGTCTCTGGCAAGAAAAAGTGCCTTGTAGCAAAATAAAAAATCAGAAACAAAAGTTTACTTTTTTTCTTCAGAAAGAGAGAGACAGCCCCAACAGTCTTCATGCCACAATCCAATCCTACCCTCAGCCAGTCTGGTTCATAGACATGTGTGTACCTGATGTGTATATGAAGGTCTACGGGACAAGAACCCAGGACCTTCTTATTTGGATCCAGCATTGCAGAGCATTGTGTTATCACTGCACTACCAACTAGCTCAATGCTAAGTATCTTCTTATGTCCTTATTTGATTTTTCTCTGTCCTCTTTAGTGAAAGTTCTGTTCAAGACTTTTATTTATTTATTTATTTTGAGATTTTTGCTATAGGGCATGTGCAGTTGCCAAACAGACAAAGAGAGCAAAAAAATCAACTCCCATGGAGGGGTGAACTCCACAGTCCCTTCTGTTCCATTCTCTTAGGATTTGGGGCATGCATGTACATGCGCCTAGCATGAGTTTCAAGCTGCCAGGTTCCAGACTTGAACCACAGTTGACCATATGGGAGTTCAGCACCTTAACCACTATGTCACCTGCTGGCCCCCCGCTTTGTTCATTTTTTTTTTTTTTTGAGAGGTTTTTCGCTATAAGGCGCGTGTGCTCACCAGACAGACAGAGACATAGGGACAGAAAGCGAGAAATCACCCCCCAGGGGGGATGGTCATGCCGCAATCCCTTCTCCTCCATTCTCCTCTCGGGATCTTGGGCACGTACGCACACGCGCCCGGCGTGAGTTTTAAGTCACTGGGTCCGGGACGCAAACCGTGGTCGACTACGTGGGAGTCCAGCGACATAGCCATTACACTAACTGCTGGTTCCCTGTTCATTTTTAATTAAGCTGTTTGTTTCTTACTTTTGAACCTTGAGAGTTCTTTATATATTTTGTATGTACATTTGTTGGATATGGGATTTGCTAATATTTTTTCTAGTCTGTAGCCTGTCATTTAATTCTCTTAACAATAATTTTGATGGAGTCCAATTTATCACCTTTTTCTTTTCTAAAAAGAATTATTTAATTTTATTTATCATTATTATTATTATTGAGAGAAAGAGAGAAAGGGAAAGTAGCTTCTAGGTCTAGGACTCAAACCACTGTCAGGTGGGAGTCCAGCAACTCACCCACCACATCACCTGCTGGTCCCATTCTTTTCTTTTATGAATCTTGTTTTTGATACCTAAAAACTCCTTGCTTAATCCCTGGTTGTGAATTTTTTTCCTTGTGTTTCCTTCTGAAAGTTCTACAATTTTACATTTTATATTTAAATCTAAGCTCTATTTTGAACTAATTTTTATATAAGGTGTGAGGTGTTTGTTGATGTTCACTTTTTATAAATGGATGTCTAATTATTTTATATCATTTATTAAAAAGCTACCTTACAATCTTTCAGTTTCTGTCATAGAATACAGACATTTGGTATATATTAGGTGGAGACATACAATGCTTCACTTTCATAGCCTGGCTTGCTTCATTTAGCATTAGATCATCTATATTTGCTCACTTTTGGTAGGGAAAAATCCTTGTATGCTATAAAGATGTACAGCGATTGAATGTAAAAAAAAAAAAAAAAAAAAAAAAAGAAGAGGGAACCAGCAGTTAGCGTAATGGCTATGTCGCTGGACTCCCACGTAGTCAACCGCGGTTCGCGTCCTGGACCCGGTGGCTTAGAACTCACGCCGGGTGCGTGTGCGTGCGTGCCCAAGATCCCGAGAAGAGAATGGAGGAGAAGGGATTGCGGTATGACCATCCCCTCTGAGGGGGTGATTTCTCGCTTTCTGTCTCTATGTCTCTCTCTGTCTGTCTGGAGCAAGAAGTAGCTTAAGAGAAATGGAAGTTTTCCCTCTACACTGAAGAATTCTGATATAATAGGAAAAACCCGATCTTTTTGCTATATACAAGTTGAAGTTCAACTATTCTTATTAAAATCCCAAAGGACAAGATTGACCTCAGTAGTCTGGAGGACTAGAGAATAGCTGGAGTGGATTACTTCTAGGACAAATATGTCTCTCTACTTTTGCTTGGGCCTCTTGTATGCTAACCCATCAGTGTGTTTGATCAGGCGTCTAAGTCATCCCCCAGGCCCATACCTGGTATATGGCAGGTGCTTTACACACACTCGTCTAATGAATGACTGAATAATGGAGTAAATGTCATCAAATAGAAAGTATGATATGGTGATTAGGAGAATGAGCTGGCAAGCAAGATGGCCTGGGTTGGGCTGTGGCTCTACCACTTTATAGACTAAACTGTCACAAATTATTAAAGTTCTTCGGGCCTCAGTTTTTTCATTTCCAAAATGGAAATGATAAACCTATTATGCCTAACTCATGGTGAATGTAATGTAATTTTGGGTGTCCCATTTCTATTTGGAATTAGATCCCTGTCTTTACTTTTTTAGCACATCTCCATCATTCTCTCCCTCCCTCTCTAGTCTCTTTTAAGGAAAAGCTTTAAATAGTTTCTTCTGCTATAGTCATAGACTTGGAAACAATTTTGGGGATGATCTCATTCAAGCTTCTGTTTTCTGCCTGTTAGGAAAGGGAAGCTCAGAGAAGCCAAGTGATCTTTCCACAGTTACCTGAGGCACTGTTGCAAAGTCAGCGTATGAGCATATTCTCTTCTGACTACAAATCAGTGCAGTTCAGGACCCTCAAAAGAATGCAAAGTGCAGAACCCCACTTAAGGCCAGGAGACTTGCAGCTCCTCATACTTGGACCCCCATTGGTATGGCAGAAATTAGAAAGGCAGATAAAGGAGAAGGGCAGCAAACACTGTCTATGTCTTCTCAGGGAGGAGCTTGTTCTGGGACCTGGATGAAACTCTGGGTTCTTGGGGCTCCCCTGAAAGGTTGGGCATGCTGAGAGGCTGCCTTTGTCACTCTGGCCCCTTATGATCCCTGCATCTGTTTAGCAGCCTCTGCAGCAAAGGACCCAGATAGCAGCCTTGAAAATCACTGTGACCCACCTAATTCTGCCCAGAATGCACTTGCTGCTCATGCCCATAAATATTTTAGGTCATGCTGCTTAGTTATTAATAGAGTGAAATAAAAGAGAATTCTCCAGCCTCTCCCTTTCTCCATAGATTGAAAACCAGAGCCAGTATTTGTGTGTTTGGAGACTGGGATGCTGAGGGAGAGCTGCAGATAGAATTGCTATATGCTCTACTCATAGTGAAAAAGAAGAACCTGTCCCAAAGAACCCTAGAGCTGCCTTCTTTTGTTTCCAGGTACGGAGGTGGTATGGATGTCGTCCTGTGATACCCGTCCCATTCCTCTCATGGAGTAGACATTCAAAATGACCCCATGAAATGGGGATAACTGTGATAACTACCTTCTGAGGAATGAGCCTGAGGAAACTCCTAGAGTTCCCACTTGGGGTGGGGGCCAGTGACTTGTCAGATACAGATACTCTCAGACTCTATCATCTGATTCTCTGAAAGACTGGTGGTCACATAAGTGTTAGAATTCCCTCCCTGTCCCTGCCTCCTTTCTCAGAGCTGAAGAAGTAGCATTTCAGGATGGCCTTGGGTGATGATTCTCCATCATTGCAACTCCCCATGGGTTGGCAGCAGCCAGGAAGGACCAGTTTTCTCTGGGAGAAGAAGCTGGGGCAATGGTTTATCTTGCTGCTCCTTTTCATTTAGAACATAATATAGTCCAGAAAACTTAGACCCCACGCTGAAGAAACCAATTACCTCGCACAGCATTTTTACTGCTCCAAGTCTCCCAGCAAAGGAAATAGGTGAGACATTGTCGTCATGGTAGCTAGTCACAAATTGTCTCTTAAAATAGTACCTATGCTCTGTAATAAGGGGCATGATACTTCAAGACCAGTAGCGATGATATTGTTCAGCAGGCATTCTCTCACAGTCCCATGGGGGCCACCAGGCACTGCGAGGAAACTCCTGTGTTGGAGAGGATTGAGACACCTAGCTCCAGGCCATAACTAAAGAGATTTAGGTTCAGAGATTCTTGTTCCTGTCTCTTCAAGTTATTAAAAGATGTTTGTTGAGCACCTACTATATGCCAGGCACTATTCTAGGTTCCAGGGATGCAATTGTGAATGAGCCAACAAGCCACTGGCCTCATAGAGCATATTTTCTAGTGGTGATGAGTGATCTTCAATAGGACACTTAGAAACAACTTCAGAGCGAGTGAAGATGAAGGAGAAACTCTGTGACAGAGAGAAAGTGAGAGAGGGATCTTTAATGTAGAGTGAGTCAGCGAAGGCCTCTCTGAGACCTGAGAAATGAGAATATGATTGGCATTTGGAGACTTGGGTTATGGGGTTAGGGGTGAGGTGGGAGTCGCACTTTCTCTACTCCTATGTGGTATCACATTCCTAGCTTCACTCTGCCCCTTTTTCACTATACCAGGGCAGGTAGAGAAACTGATATGATTGGTAGAAGAGGGAAGAATCAGCCAGGCACTCCCAAATCCTTTCTCTCCTTATCTTCTGCCCCTTTTCCCTGAAGGGAACAAGCTGCCTACAGGGTGCAAGACTTCTCTGCTCTTCTATGCTAAGTCTTACCTTGGTGAGATCAGCTTGTGCTGTGTGGTGGTTCTTGGGTATACGTGACTAGGTTGCCCTGGTTCTAGGGTGCAGTTTCAAGGCCATTCAGCTTCTACATTAAGCCATATTCTTCAACATGGCCTTTACTAGTCATCAAAAGGACATTAAGATAGTTTAACAATAATTTCTTTGTCTTATTTATGCTTTTGTACAGATTCAAATTTGGAAGAGGAGCTTTTATTGGGTCCTATCCAAAACCCCAACTCTTGGGAACAAAAGCTCCAGACAAAGCAAAGAGAATGTGCAAAGGTTAGGAGGCAGGAAAGAACTTGGTACATTTGAAGAATGTACCAAGAGAGAGGATGAGGGTGACCAGGACAGAGTGGTCAACAAGAAGAGTGTCAAAGAAGAGAAAGAAGGAGAGACAGGACCAGACATATAGTCTCAGAAAGCTTGGGGCAAAGTTTAGGTTTTACCTTAGTCCCACTAGAAAGGATTTTAAGCATGAGGGATGACATAGGCTTGTTTTTATTAAGTAAAACAAAACAAAACAACAACCAAGAGACCAGTTAGAAGAATGTAACAATTTACTAGTTAAGATATGATGGTATCATGGGAAATGGGGAAGGCGGAAGGAGTGGTAGTCATAGTCTGGAGATAGAGCTGAGGATCTCCTTGCTGAAGGGTTGGAGACATTTAGGGAAGGAAGCTGACTGAGAAAAATCAGAAAGCCAAAGTGAGCCAGCTACTCTGACTTACACCCCAGACTCAGTGAGGCTAAGGGTAAGAGCCAGGGTACTGATCAAATGACCCTGGAGATGTACAAGTGGAAGTTGCCTGGGCCAGAGGACACAGAGTGAAGAGTCAAGAGAAAACCTGGCCAGCTCCAGGAAGAGAGTAAGGCTATTCCTTCTGCCTCATTTGTGACATGAGCAATGTACCTTATTCCATTAGTGATATCACTGTCCTTCTGGTCCATCTGGCCAGAACCTACAGTCACTATCAACACTGTCTTTCCTCCAACTTTCTTTTTCCTTCCACACTGCTCTATGACACATCTCTCGCCCCCAATGTTTCTGCCCTTTTCCTTCCCCATGCCTGGTGCAAATGTTCATCTCCCCACCACCGGAATCTTGCAACAGCTTTGCCTCCCTCGCTGAATGCTCCTTCTCATTCTCCCCTCTGTTCTTTTCCATTCCATGTTTCAAATTGTCAGATGGTCTTCCTAAGATATATCAGCTGAATCACACAATTCACCACCCAGAAAATACTAATAGTGCTCAGTTTTGTAAAGAATAGAACAAGTTCCTTAGCATGGCATTCAGGCTATTCCTGTTACCATGACTGCAACACCAATCACCCTAAAACTTAGTGGCTTAAACAATGAAATTTATTATGCTTAGGGATTCTATTGGTCAGGAATACAGAAATAGCTTGGCAGAGTAATTCTTGTTTGGGGTCTTTCATGTTGCTGTCAGAGGTCAGCTATAGTCAGATGACTGTTGGAATCATCTGAAAAGTTAATGGAGGCTGAAAAGTTGATGAGGTTGGAATGGAGGCTGTGAACCATTGTCCAAGTGGCTCACTAACATGGCTGAAAAGTAGGTGCTGGTCACTCCTGGATTTCTTCCTCCTCACAAGTATGCCAACCTCATTCGTATCACAAGGACTTTGGCTATTCCTTCTGCCTGCACGCTTTTCCTCCCACTATTATAGTTGGCTCCTTCAAAGGTCTCCCCAGAGAGGACTTGACTTCCCTTATTGCCCCTGGACTATCCTCTCCTACTCCCCTGTTTTTCCTTCCTCCGTGGCCCTATCCCTCCTGGAATTATGGGATATAATGACTGGTTTTCATGTTCATGTGTGTCTCCTCAACATCAAGTCTAGGAGATCAGAGACTATGTCCATCCAGGGCTGTGCCTGTCCGCAGCTACTCTCCTGTCTGTAGCAAGCCTTGCACTGGTGTGGAGCAGGGGAAGGCAAATGGCAGAAAGCCCCCAAACTGGCTATAGCAGGAAATGAAAGAGGGGTACAAGAAACAAACAGCAGAAAGGAAAAAGAAAGCCTGAGATTAGAAGTAAACCTGGGCTCCCCGCTGGCCTTACCTGAGGGAGATCACATGTCAATGGGTGGCCTTACCTGAGGGAGATCACATGTCAATGGGTGGTCTGACAAACCCAGCCTCTTTGGAAATGGGGGCCTCATGTGGTAGGGCTTGTTCCTTGGGATCTTATATTTATGGGGGCTGGGAAGCTTCCTGGAAAGGTGCTTCCACATGATCTATGGCCCATTCCTGTTTTTTCCCTTTCTAGAGGGAACTTCGACCTGGACCTCATCCAAATATAGCTGCCCTCTCTGCTTCTCTTCAGCTTTTGGCAGGGAGATTACTTTCACCACACAGAGAAACTAGCAACCCCCTTCAGCATCCATTGGGGAAGAAACAATTAATGCCAAACACACAATGGCTCCAATTTGCAGTTAGTGTGCAGCCATTATCAGCATTTGGGTAATGAATTTGCTTTGCATGTGATTGCAGGAGGTAGCTTTTCAGAAGAGGGCAGTGAAGAACTTCTTGGTCTTCTAGAACAGGCAGCTCTGTTCTTTCAAGTGTGGTGACTCTGAGACTTGACATCTTCCTCCGTGAAATGGGGGTGATAATACATCCCTTCTCACCTGGTAAGGCTGGTGGGATCATCAGACAACATCATGGACATGCTCCTGCTTTTTTTCCCCCATAGGGCGTGTGCACTTGCTGGAGAGAGACAAAGAGACAGAGAGAGGGAAAGTGAGATTGGCCACACTACAATCACTTCTTCTTTATTCTTCTCCTGGGATTTTGGGTGCACACATAAATACCTGGTGTGAATTTTCAAGCCACCAGGTCCAGAACTTGAACTGTAGTTGACTGTAGTGGGAATCTAGAGCCTTAACCACTGTGCCACTTGCTGGTCCCATGCTCCTGCTTTTAAATTATTCCTTTTCACTCTTTGATTGCACCTAACTTGGCAGAACTTTTTTGAAAAATAGTGGCCTTGTCTCCCCTTTTCTTGAACTGGGTTAACATTATCAAAATCACATGGTTCATGATGTTGTGAACTGCTTGGTAACTCCAAAGGAGGCCTCAGACAGGGAGATGAAGGCTTGTAGAAAAGATTCACTTACCTCTTGGACTTGGAATTGATATTCAAGAAGAACGTCAGGAAGATCTTATGTTGAACTTGCCTCTTCCCTCTTTTCTTGTGTGTGTGTGTGTGTGTGTGTGTGTGTGTGTGTGTTTGTGTGGTGGGGTATGGATGGGGTGTGGGTATGGTGTTTTTTAGACAGGGTCTATCTGTCTTATGATCCTCCTGCCTCAACCCTATTTTGGAATCACAGGCTCACACCACCATGCCTAGCTCTTTCCTACAGGGTCTCACTATGTTGCCCATGTCAACTGGGAGCTTGTGATCCCCCTGCCTCAGCTTTCTAAGTAGTTGGGAGTATGGGCACAGATCACCATAGTGTTTTTTTAGATTGGGTCAGGAATTGAACCCAGGCTTTCCATGTGGCTTCAGCCTTTCGAACAGCAGTATCCAGCACATACTACTATGGCTGGATCTTCTCTTCTTTTCTTTAGAATCACTTGACAGGGAGAGCTAGGGAGTGAATGAGGTAGAGGAACAGATGAACAGCTGGTGGTCCAAGGACACGCTAGAGAAGGAACTGAGGCAGGTAGAGGAGAGGTCTGGTACCTGGTGGATCTAAGTGCATCTATGTAATAGTCTACTGCTCAGGAAAGCCACTAGAAACACACAGCATCCCTACTTTCCAAGAGGAACATTGACTGTGCCTTGCCCCAGACTGATCCACTTTACACCTTTGCCCTACAGAGCTGCCTCTGGCCTCTCTCAGAGTCATGAGCCCTGGCCTATTCCTGGGGCTATAAGTCTGATGCCCAGGATACTGACTGACAAGTCAGGAGTTACGGTTTTGTCTCGATACTCTGTGTGTTATGTATGAGAGAGAGAAAGACAGAGAGAGAAAAGGAGCACTTGTCTCACATTCATTGTTTATTTGTCCATTCATTCATTTGTTCAACAAACTCGTACTGGGCTTTTGTAATGTACCAGGCAGCATGCAGGACTTCCACATGTCTTACCCTCCTAACTTTTACAACTTCGTGAACTCAGGCCTCTCAACACATCTTGTGACACTGAGGCTTAGGGAGTCTAAGATCTTTCTGGGATCACAAAATGAAGCAATTTTAGGGTTGGGAAGAACCTAGATATTCTATCTCAAAGTTGACTGTTCTATCTAATGCAGTAAGAGTTATTGTTATATAGAGGTCCCGCTTCATATCAGAGCCTGGGATAGGGCTTTTAGACATATTTAATGCCCATTGATATGCTTTGAATGTAAGTTTACTTTAACATACATGTTGAAATGTAACCATTATTTTGCTAATATTAAGAGGTGGGGCCTTTTGGGAAGTGGTTAATCCTCATGAATGAATCAATGTCTTTACAGAGAAGCTTCAGAGTTTGATTCTCTTGTTCTTTCACTCTTTTGCCATGTGGGTCCACAGAATTTGTCTGTTTTTGCACTTTCTGTCCCTTCTACCCTGTGAGGACACTGAGTGCCACCTGTGAGGAGCAGACTTTCCCCAACACCAAACCTGCCAGTATGCTGACCTTGAGCTTCCCAGCTTTCAGAACAGAAAAATAAACTTCTGTTTTTTTATAAATTATCCAGTCTCTGACATTCTGTTGTAGCCTCACAAATGGACTAAGATACCCACCTTTTGAAGTGGGCAATATTCACCAAACTTAATAGCTTGGACAACTGAAGTCCCAACTTGCCTATGGTCATTCAACATGGAAGTGGTAGAGCTCGGATCTGGGCTCTCCTGAGCTGAAGTTCACATCTGAGCTACAAACCTTCCCTGCCATCCACTCACAGTGCATTCTTTAAAAATAGTCTTATTCGAGATATAATTCACACACTAAACTTTGCACTCATTTAATGTGCACAGTTTCAATACTTTTTAGTATAGTTGACGAGTTGTAAAGTTATCATCAGATTCAAGCTTATATTTTTATTACCCTCAAAATAAACCTCATACCCTTTAGCTGTCTGTCACTCTCGGTTCTTTTTCTCTAACCCTGTAGACAAACACTGATCTATCTTCTGTTTATGTAGATATAATGAGCTTAGACATTTCCTATAAATGGAGTCATACAGTACATGGTCCCCTGTACTGGTTCTTTTAATTAGCATAATGTATTTGAGATTTGTTTATGTTGCATCATATATAAATACTTCATTCCTTTTATGACTAAATAATATTCCAGTATGTGGATGTGCTGCATTGTGTTGATCTGTTCATCAGTTGATGGGCATTTGGAATGTTTCCACTTTGGCTGTGGTGAATAATGCTCACAATGCATTTTTTTAAAAGTTTACTTATTTATCTCTCTCATGAGTGAGAGAAACAGAGAGAGTATACCTCCAACATAGTCCTGGTGCTCTCATGCACCCCCAATTCTCAGTCATCCCTGGATCATGGGCAGGTATGTGACCTGCACACTCAGGAAGGTCTCTGGACTTGAACTGGAAAACTTCCATGTGAGGTTTTCTTGCAGAGTGCTATTTTTACCCGTATGGCCCCTTTTTAAAAGAGAAGATAGAAGACAGACAAGATCCAAGGCCTGGGTGGCCCATGTGGCTTATCTGCACCTGAAGTCATGACCAGGGTGAGGGTGGTCACAGTGGGGACAGAGGGTTGGCCTCGTTTCTGTCTGCCCTGAGGACATGCCGTAGGACTTACAGGACCTCCTCTATGGGAGGCGTGTCTAGGGTGCTTCTGCCTTGGTCACCTAGGTCTGACTGGCCCTCTGTCCTTAAGCAGCAGGCTTGTGGCATCTGCTGGTTTCCTAAGCTGCCCCAGCAGTGCTGTTGCTATTGCTGCAAAGCTCAGGGAAAAGCAGGCACCTGGTGGTTTCTCCACATACTCCCACAGCCCAGCAGCCCCAGCCCAGCCCCTCCTGACATGGTCGTGCACCTCTACCTTTGAATCAATTTAACACTGGCTGGGGTGCAATTTAACAGGTTCATTAGGTCTCCATTGCTCTGCTGGAGAGGAAACTCATTTGCAGGGTAATTTAAAAAGCCTTTATATACCTATGATTCCAGAAATGAACCTTTTGATTCCTTAAAACAGAAAAGGTAAAACTTGAAAGGCATTAATTACTTTTTCTATGAAATGGGTAAGATGTGAATTTCGGCTCAAGTAGAAAAAGAGCAGGAGAGATTGTTGACACTTGAAAGATCCAACCTTCAGCCCCTGCCCTTCTGTGGTTGAGATGGACTAAGTGCTGGTGGAGGTGTGAGTAATCCTGGGCTCCAAATAAGTCATATTGACCATGGATAGTTGGTTCCCATGTATTATTTATTTATTTTTCTATAGGGTACATGTGCTTGCCATAGAGACAAAGAGATAGAAAGTGAGAAATCACCTCCTGGAGGATGGCCATGCCGCAATCCTTTTCTCTCCATTCTCCTCTCAGGATTTTGGGGCATGCATGCACACATGCCTGGCATGAGTTTTAAATCTCCAGTCCAGGACTCAAAGCTTGGTCAACTAGGTGGGAGTTCAGCGATATAACCATCATGCCATCTGCTGGTCCCCCATATTTGCTTTTAAAGCCACTGTGCCTCTCATGCTCATGGTACTTGCTGAGAATAGCCTGATGGTGTCCTGTGATTCTCATGACCATCCTGGTACAGGACAGGGAGGCTGTGGTGATACCCACATTGTCATCCGAGGATGCTGGGACCTGTAGTTAGGAGGCTGTAGGGTTCACAGCAGTAGCGCTGCCGGGGGAGGGTGTTATTCTAGGGTGTCAAGTGAAATGGAGGTAGCCTAGAGAGAGGAACGTGTGGCTCTCCCCTTCAAGAAGAATCCCCTGAGTTTGCTTCCTAGTTAAGGGCAGCCATGGAATGAAACTTGAGGGAGTGGAAGTGGGCCAGGTTCTGAGAGCTTTGTCAGTAGATTTCTGTAGAAGAAGATTCCAGGAGCTAAATGCTGGAGCTGCTGTAGGGTGTTCTGGGCTTAACCATAGCCTCATGTCTCAAAGTAATTTAGAAGGGACCAAGGAGGCCCATTTTCCTTATGGACAGGAGACAGGGGGTACTTTAAATAAGAGAGCATTAACACTGACTCACCCACAGTGGAAAGAGGAAAGGAAGTCAGAAACAGAATTCCTAGGCCCGGAGTTTACAGAATCTGAAGATTTCTTAAACCAAGAGGGTGGCTAAACTGATCATAATTAAGGGGGTATAGAGACAGGCAGAACCTTGGAGCCCTCTCTAGGAGAACAGAGATGACTTGGTGGCTTTTCAGAGGGACAGATCAACAATGACTCTGCTGATGCAATTGCAGAGCAGGTCTGGCTTGCAGAGGGAGCAGACCTCTCTCAGGTTCCTATACCACACCTTCCTCCTTGCACCAGTGCCCCAGAGTGTCCATAAGCCTGGGGTTAACTGAGTCCTCTTGGACCTGGGGTGGTTTCCAGGGCACTACACTACTAGAGTGTCTCCATGTAGGTCCATGGGGTGGGTAACCCAGGGTGGGTTGGCCTGTAATGAAGGGAGGCCTTGTCTGGAGCCATTTTAGGGGGTCCTAGGGACTCTCTGCTTACCATAGGTAGGGCCGGGGTGGGTAGTTGTGATGAATTAAGTGAATGACAGATTAATGTGGGGAAACCATGAAATTAGGAGATCGAGGAATGAACCAAGAGTCATGGGGAGTTCAGAGTTTGTGAGTCTTTGGGGCTCCCATGTGGCAGAGCTGAACTGCCTCTCTGGGCTCCCTTTGCCTCTGGTCACCACTTACATTGATAGCTTCCCTCCAGGTGGCCTGGCCCAGTTAGATGCGATGTCAGAGTGTGGTATATTAGCTGTAAGTTACCTGAACAGTAGGGATCCTGGGACCTTTAACAGATTTTAGAAATTTAAGCGTTGCTTAAAAGAGTTTCTGGGGACCTAAGGAGAAAGAGGGCATGACAAGATTGGCCACCAGCTGGCCTCCTTGGAGCCTTTGTGCAAATTAGAAGAAGTAGCCCTCACTGAACAGACGCATTCCTGTGGGCACATGCCTGGCATCACAGGTTCTTGTTTTTGCACAGGAAAAGGCACAGGATTTGGAAAATGAATGGCAGACTGGATTTTTGGTACCTTTGTACAGTCTACAACCTGCTCAACCATATGTAGCCTGTGGTAGGGTGAATGATGATGCTTGAAAAATATCAGTGTCTTAATACCCAGAATTTGTAAGTATTACATTTTATAGCAAAGGGATTTACAGATGTGATTAAGCTAAGGATTCTGACATGGGGATTATCCTGGATTGTCTGGGTGGGCTCTAAATATGATCATGAAGGTCTTTATTAGAAGGAGGAAGAAGGCCAAAGGAGGAAGTAGGAGATGTGATTTGAGGAGGGGTCAGGAGCCAAGGAATGCAAGTGGGAAGCCTCTACAAGCTGGCAAAGGCAAGGAAATTTATTCTCCCCTAGAACTTCCAGGAAGGCAACAGTCCTGCTGTTACCTTGATCTTAGCCTAGTAAAACTGATTTTGGACTCCTGACCTCCAGAACTATGAGATAGTAAATCGGTGTTGTTCTAAGCCACTGAGTCCGCAGTAGTTTGTTACAGAGGCAGCAGGAAATAATACAAGGCCCTCTGTGCTCTGCTTCTTCAAGTGAGCCTCTGCTTTCATCTGTGATGTACATTGGGATTCCGAGTAAGATTGTGCACGAAGAAGGAGTGCTAGTGCTGAAAATGTTTTTAAAATGCAGTGCTGGATGGTAGATTAGATAAAAGTATTGTTTCCATGTTAAGTTCACCGAAGTTGATAACAGCACTGTGTTGTAAGAGAATATTGTTATTCTTGGGAAATACAGATAGACAAACTTAGGATAGTGTATGGAACTTACTGTCAAATCATTCAGAAAAAGAAAGTGTATATATATATATATATATATATATATATATATATATATATATATATACACACAGAGAGAGAGAGAGAGAGAGAGAGAGAGAGAGAGAAAGGGAGAGAGCAAGTGATGAAGCAGATGAAGAAAATGATCACAGTAAGTAAAAATCTTAGTAAAAGTTTATTTGCATGTTCTTTTCACTCTTGCAACTTTTCTATAAATTTAAAAGTATTTCCAAATCACAAGTTTAAAAAAAAAAAAAAAAAACGGGACCAGCAGTTAGTGTAATGGCTATGTTGCTGGACTCCCACGTAGTAGACTGTGGTTCGAGTCCCGGACCTGGTGGCTTAAACTCACGCTGGGCACGTGTGCGTGCGTGCCCAAGATCCTGAGAGGAGAATGGAGGAGAAGGGATTGTGGCGTGGCCATCCCCCCTGGGGGTGATTTCTCGCTTTCTATCTCTCTGTCTCTCTCTCTGTCTGATGAGCACACGCGCCCTATAGTAAAAAGCTCAAAAAAAAAAAAAAAAAAAAAAAAACCCAAAAAACAATAACTTTCTTTCACCCAGCTCCTCTTAGGTTCTGAATGTCAACTTGGAGATGATCAGTAAGTTGTATTAGATCATGAATAATATTTAGTTGAGCTGGATTTGGCTCCTGGTCTTGATGATTTCAGAAGCAGACACCCTGGGAAGTTACAATACTTTAAACTAGTTTATGCTAATATGTTGATGACTCCCTCTGGAAGATATACACACACACACACACACACACACACACACACAGGGTATTTTATTTATATATATATATATATATATATATATATATATATATATATATACAGGATATTCTATCCTGTCAAGATTTGGGGCACACACGCACATGCATCCAACATGTTTTTCAAGCCACCAGGAATGGGTTTTGCACCACTGTCAGTCACATGGATATATATATATATATATATACACACACACACACACACACACACACTCACATATATATATATATTTAATTCTTGGATGATGCTTGCTTGGAAGTTTGTGACAGAAAGATGACAAAATGCCCAGAAACCTGCCAATTTTTTCATAATTAGTCTTTATTTATTTACTATTGCCTGAGGGTGTATGTGCTTGCCAGAGAGAGGCAGAGAGAGAGAGAAGAGAGAAAACACCTCCAGTGAGTTGTGGTCATGCCATAATTCCTTCTCCATCTCTCTATCCTATCAAGATCTTGGGCATGCATGCATATGAATCTGATGTATTTACCAAGTCACCAAGGCTGGGTCTTGAACCACAGTTGGTCACGTGGGATCTGGCTTCCTTAACCACCAAGCTGCAGAACTGGTCCCATGAGCAGTCTTGTCCTGCAGGTGTTCCAAGGTGATATCATGTGCCACTATCCTGAGTGTGGAAAGGCATTTGGGTTAGCTAGTTGTTCTTCCACCAGGTCCCAGGAAAGTCTCTGCTCATTCACTCATTCATTCCTTTAGCCAGTCAACAAAAAGTTATTGAACACACGCTATGTGGTCAACTTGTAAATGCTGGTCACATAGATAGCACAGCATGAACAAACTCTTGCTTGGAGCTTACATTCTAGGGAAAAGACAGAGTCAATAAGCAAAATAAAAGAAAAATGCTACTTAGTGGTTAAGTAACAAGAAGATAATAAAATAGGGTATTGTAGTAGAGTAGCAGGTCTCAAATTTTTTTTTTTTTTGAGAAGTTTTTGCTATAGGGCGCGTGCGCTCACCAGACAGACAGAGAGAGACATAGAGACAGAAAGCGAGAAATCACCCCCCAGGGGGGATGGTCACGGCTCAATCCCTTCTCCTCCATTCTCCTCTCAGGATCTTGGGCACGCACGCACATTACTAACTGCTAGTTCCCATCTCAAATTTTTTATTATACACCTCTAGCAAAAATTTTTGAGGGTCAGTCCCATGGCCTAGTGGTTAAGGGAGCTGACTTCCATGTGACTGACAGTGGTGCAAAACCCATTCCTGGTGGCTTGAAAAACATGTTGGATGCATGTGCGTGTGTGCCCCAAATCTTGACAGGATAGAAAAATGAAGGAGAGGGACCAGCAGTTAGCATAATGGCTATGTCACTGGACTCCCATGTAGTCGACTGCAGTTTGAGTCCCGGACCTGGTGGCTTAAACTCAAGCCAGGCACATGTGTGTGTGTGCCCAAGATCCCGAGAGGAGAATGGAGGAGAAGGGATTGCGGCATGGCCATCCCCTCTCGGGGGTGATTTCTCGCTGTCTGTGTCTCTGTCTCTCTCTGTCTTTCTGGAGAGCACACGCGCCCTATAGCACACACACACACAAAAAAAAAAAAAAAAAAGAAAGAAAGAAATGGAGGAAGGATTATGGTGTGACCACACCCTGTTGGGGGATATTTTCTTCTTTTTCCTCTCTCTGGCAAGTACATATACCCTTTGGCAATAAAAAAAATTTTTTTGGAGCACTTGCCTTATATACATGCACATTAGACACATGCATATATAATTATTTATAAATAGTATGTATGTACCATTGTACTAATGCGTATAAACATACAAAATAGAAATGTTATTAAAATGGAATAAAACAAACAGAAACAAATTATCTCTCTTTTTTCTTATTCCTCATTGTGTTGTTTTTGCCACCGCAGAGGTGTGCTCCCTCCTCTGGGGCCCGTTGAGAGGGGAGGAAGAGGAGGAACTTGCTTTAGACGAATGGCCAAGAAGCTCTCTCTGGGGGAGGTTCCATTTTCTCTGAGACCTGTCCAATGAGAAAGAGGTGCCATGAGATCTGGGGGAGAACTCTCTAGGTGGAGAGACCTGGAGCTCTTGGCCCAGAGGAGGGAGTGGGCATGGTGTTTCTGAAGACAAGACAGAGGGTTAGGGTGGCTGGAACAGAGGGAATGGAAGGCAGGATGGCTAGAGAGTGATCCAAGAAGGTGGAGCCCAGACTCTGGAGCCCTGTAGACCCCTCTGAGAATTTATTCTAACACCACAGGAAGCCATTGGAGAGTTCCCAGCAGATAAGTGGTATGATCACATTTTACATGTACATTTTAAACGATTTTACTGGCTTCCCTGAGAGAAGGGATGTTAGGCACAGGATTAGACGTACTGAGTCCAGTGGGAGATAACAATAGCTGGCAATGGCGTGGTGGGTCAGGGGCTAAAGGGAAGTGGATGGTTTGGGATTTATTTTGGAGGAGGAGCTGACGAATTGGGGCAGACTAGGTGGACAGACAGGCAATGGCAGTGTATGTAGGGTTGGGTTGATGTCTGGATTTCTGGCCTGAGTACCTGGATGAAGGGTGGACAATTTACAAATACAGGGAAGTTGGGTGAGGGAGTAGTGTTCAATGCTCCTCCTAACGGGGGAGGTAGGTGCTCAGATGTACAATCTGCACATGCACACAAGGAAGGTAGAGCTGTGGGTATAAATTTGGAGTCATGGGGAGAGAAGGGGGGTTCTAGGTAAGACTGGCCTATGGGGGTGTCAGAGGACAGCCTATGGGCAGCAGAGAGATGCAGATTAAAGCAAGAAATCATCAAAAAGGAACTGTGCTCTTGTCCAACTTTTGCCCAGATTCAGTGCAAATTGTTCTGTACTGTTTTTGCCCTGAAGAGACAGTTTTGTTACAGCAGCAGCAGCAGCAGCAGCAGCAGCTGTCACCAGCAGACCCTGAGCTGGGAGGCTCAGAGCCTCTTTGCTACAGAGGAATGTCAAGTTCAGACCTCTGGCAGCAGGTGACCGAGTGAGAAGCTCTGCATACAGGGCCCACAGGCCCAGGACTTGTGCCCTAGCTTTGCCTGCAGACATGCTCCCTCCCAGCATTGCAGCCGGTTCCCGGGGCACTGAGCTCATGACATCTTGACAAATGGTACAGCCCAGCGAAGCAAACCACCATTCCAACCAGAGAGCTGCCTGCTTCCCTGGTTGGGTTGCACGCATTTCCATGAGTTGGCCCTGGAGTGTGTAAGAAGCCCAGGCACGGATTCCTTCTATAAGAAATAGCATTATATTTTCTTACAACCAAACTTAGTTTATTTGTGAAGTGCCCATTCCACTGGTTGGCAGATAATTCTGTTAAGGCCGAGTTTCCGATTTCCTTAGTGTTGTATCCAATTGCCAGAGCTCTTGCAGCTTGCAGGTGGTGGGTGGTCAAGCAGGAGGCATCTGGGTCCAGTGCTATCATCTATTGGTCTGTGCAGGCAGTCATTCTGTGCCCTCTGTCATTGGTCATTAGTCCACTGTCCACTGGGGCAGCTCGCATCCTTTCTCTGGCTATAAGTGTGTGGGAAACATTCTGCTGGATCCACTTTGTGGGTCCTGGGGACCTCTGCTTCTGGCTCCTCTCAGGCCGTAGATTCTCTCTGACACTTGGGTGCTCCAACACAGGGCAAGAAACCTGGGATCCTGTCATGGCCCACATGGCTATCTACCCCTCCTTGCTGACATGGCTTCTGCTCCGCATGGGCTTGGTCATCTTCCCTGAGTCCTTCCGAGGCAAGAAGACATAGGTTGCATCTGTCTTGGAGGTTCAAGCTTATCTAGAAGCTTTATTAACCCGGGACCAGGATGGGGGTCCTTTTGCTCTTTGTTTCCTCTTGATTCATCCTGACTTCTGTTCCCCGTCCACCAAGCCCAGGTTCATGGAAGGGGTAGATTTTCCCTGCTTTTCTCTTTCTGTGTCTTGGCTTTGTTCTTCGGTGATTTTTTTTTATGTTCTTGAAGGATAAAAGTCCCTAATGTGCCTAATTTATTTTCTGCATTCTGATGTGTTGTCCTTCTGTGGGGCAATGAGGGCAGATGCTTAAGGAGAAGGCATGGAAGTCAGGGTAATGGGAAATAGCAGCGGGAAACACCATACGAAAGCCCCCCCTATCTGCAGGGGATATGTTCCAGTGGATTCCTGAAATCACAGAGAGTACCAAGCCCTACATATACTGTTTGTTTCTGTACCTATACACCTAGGATAAAGTTTAATTAAGGGACGAGCAGAAGCACTAAGGATAAAACAGAACACAACAATATACTATAATAAAGCGTGTGCATGTGCACTCTCTCATCATTTTTACCTCTTATTGTACCGTACTCACCTTCTTCTTGTGATGAAGGGATGGAGCTTGACAGTGTGAGATGTCACCATGCTACTCAGAACTGCACATCTTAAAATTTATGAGTTGTTTGTTTCTAGAATTTACCACTTCGCATTTTTAGACCATTGTAGAGCGTGTATAATCAAAACCGCTGAAAGCAAAATTACAGATAAAAGGGGACTACTGGACATTATTAGTTCAAAATATTAATTCTGAAGTAGCTCCTAGACATCTAGTGGATAGGATGCTGGAGGCCTGGCTTGGAAGGGACCTGAAAGGAGGTTTCTCAAGCCAAGTCTCAGCCCCTTTTAAAACTCCCCCACATAAGAACTGCCTCACCACCATCTGCAGCTGTTTCTCACTATTAGGGAATTCTTCCTTAATTCAAGGTAAAAAGAAAATCTGCCTCCTGTAACTTCTATTTATTGATTCCAATTCTGTCCTCTAAACAGGAAACAAACAAAGCTCTTCCCCATGAGAGCCTAGATGGGGGCAGTCACCGTCTCCAAGAGCTAAACTCCTAGGTCTTCCAACAGCTCTTCTAATAATGGCAATGCCAGTACTTAAGAACCAATTCCTCTGGTCACAGCCTGGGGTCAGGTTGGCTTCGGCTGGTGACTTGAGACCAAATCAGCCTACTGGGGACCCAGCTGGATGGACAGAATGAACCGCAATGCTGGGCAAAACACAGGCCCCAAGGGGTAATCAGAACAAACATTGATCAGCATCTGCTACTCATGGGATTGAGCTCATTTAAGCACCACATCAAGCCTGTGAACTAGGCCCTATTCTCATTCCCATTCAGCAGATGAGACAGAGAATAAGTAACTTGCCCCAGGTCATGCAGTTGGGAAGTGGCTGAGCCATAGTCAATCGCTTCATTCGCACCAGAGTCTGCTTTGCTAACACATGTCCTGTCCAGACAGCCACAGTAGCTGCTCGTGGGCTCGTCACTTAAAATCAGACAGTGGGGTGGGGGCCATTCCAGGCAACCTCCACATTCTCATAGTTTGTTTACAAACCCAGGCTTGGCCTATGACCCACTGGGAGTCAAGACCCACTTACAGAGCTCAGGAGCTGATACCACCGAGCAGGAGCTGAGATTGAGGCAGGGATTGTTTGAAAGGAGCTAGGATTCTGAGAGAAGCAGCTGGGAGGTGGGACATCTACTCAGCAGGCTCCTCTCCTCCAGTCTGCTGTCAACACATTGCATTGACCAAATTCAGCTGGCAATGAAACCTGCATACGCTGCTTCCCATGGCCATGTAGTAGCAGTCTTGGTTATCAGATAAAAAATTTATAATGTATATATAGGAATGAGTGCTATTTGTATTTACAGGCATCCATGGGGGTCTTGGAACATACCTCCTGTGGGTCAGGCGAATACTAGGACTGTATATAGCAAATGTAACAATTTGATGAGTTTGGACATACACATATACCCATAATGCCATCACTACAATTAAGGTAATAAATCTATCCATCACCTCAAAAATTTGTGTCCCTTTGCTCTGTGTGCATGTGTGGTGGGGGTGTGTGGGTGAGAATATTGAAGTTGAGATCTACCCTCTTAACTTTTTAAAGACACCCTTTATATTGTTTTCTGGGCAGTCAGAGATGAAAACTAATGGAGGACATTCGCCTGTCTCTCCTCAGCCCTGGGAGAACCACTGTCCTATTTGAGAAGGAAGCAGAGCAGAGCAATCTAGCTAGATCTCAATTGCTTCATGAAGCTATGAGAGGAAATCCTGGGATTACCTATTGGACTCTCTCCAAGGACCTTGACATTCACAGTGCTATGTCTCTGAATGGCTGATACAAAGAAATTGATTTCTTCGCTCACAAAGAAATTTGTTAAGTGGAAGGCCTTCTTTTGTATTGGGCATAGACTTTGTCTGATGGTTAATTTTATGTATCAACTTGGCTGGACCACAGTGATTAGACATTTGGTTAAATATTATTTGGATACTTCTGTGAAGATGTCTTTTGGATGACATAAGCATTTAAACATGGACTTTGAGTAGAGCAGATTACCCTTTACAGTGTGGGTGGGCCTCTCTCAGTTGAAGGCCTGAATAACATATAGACTGGCCATCTTTTGAGCAAGAATAAGTTCTGCTAGCAGATTGCCTTTGGACTTGGACTGCAACACTGGCTCTTCCCTGGGTCTTAAGCCTTCTGGTCTATCCTGTGGATTTTGAACTTGCACCTCCACAATTCCTTACAATTGATCAATCTTTCTTTGTGTGTGCATGCACACACGACACATATATACTGAATGTAAATCAGAGTTGTATTAGGGTTCTCTAAAGAAGAGAAAATTGTGTGGGTGTGTGTGTGTGTAAATGGTGTACACATCCTATTGGTTCTGCTTCTCTGGAGAACCCTAATATACCTCTGCTAGGGTAAGGGTTTTGTTTAATGTTCCCTTTTGCAGTCATTAGGCTGCTACCTAATGGATCTAAGAAAACTGTCTACTTTACGGTATCCTAAACATTTTGTGGGATGAATCATGCTGGTGAAACTCTGTATGGTAGCAGCTGTTGGAGGAATCAGTCTTAGAGATAGGACATGGCATTCTTCCAAGCACAAGATGAGAACCTTTGAGTGTCCTCATCTAAGAGAAGTCTCATAACTATCTGGGTCCACTGAAGACAGCAAGCCTATCCCTAAGACCTCAAGTTGTTCTAGAATCTGGCATCTCTGCATCTTGTGCTATTCAGAGACTAGCCATGCATGTTTATAGGGCTGTTGAACCAGTCTAACATGGGGTGTCATCAGGGAGAACCCTCATTTGAAATAAAATTGCATTCATATTCGGGAGCTTGTACCACCTTTCTTCTTGTGGGCATATTAGCCAGGAGGGTCCACTTCACATAAAGTGTAGAACCACTTTTTAACCTGACATTACACACTTGTATGTATGAAATTTGCTCTTCTATAGCCTGCCCAACCTCAATTGCTGCCATCGCCCAAGAGACTATTATGGCTTCTTTTTGAGAACAGAGAGTGTTCCTTTTATCATCCTCCCAAACTCCAGCACGAGGCTTAGAATATAATAAATAATTCAAAATAAATCACATTTGTTTGTTGAGTAAATAAATGAATGAATATTATTTCCCCCACCCTTTGGCCAAGAAGCAGGTCTACTTCAAGTGGAAAGATAGCCTTTCGATGCTAAGATAGCTTTTAGAGAGCAGCCAATATTTTTAGTGGACAAACTGATTTTTTGGTGAACTTCACTACTCATCCTTTTGGCCTGCACTCCCTACTGCTTCATGCATAGGCCCTACCTCAGAATAGTGGCTCTGGCTTTACCTGTATGGGATAAGGTGTCATCTTTATGACACATCCTCATGCTACAAATACTCTGAGGGAACTTCCAGAGTGCTTCCATAAATTATCTTTCCCTTTTCTGTCAGTCGATTCACCAGAAATCTAAGAAATAGATTCTTTGTGTATTCTTGGATATTTGTACTTAATATATCAATACCATGAACATTTTCCTTCAATTTTATTTGGCTTGGATTTATAGAGTTTAAAAGGAGCTATAGAAGGCTACCCGCATTGGCAATGATAATCAGCCAAAAAAAGCCACTTATTTTCCCCCAGTTTTCCATGATAACTTCTGAACTCTGCAGACAGACCAGAGGGACCACAAAGCTGTAGCAAGGAGCACTCAACTTGAGACACTAGTTCTTGGAAAAATTAATTCCCCTTGGCTAGAACTAAGTGGGATTCAACCTAAGACCTTTGTCAGGGGTTAGGACAAAGGTGGGATTGTGTCTGATGACTCCCAGGAGTGAAATAGTTCTGAGAATGGATGAAAGGACACTCAAGGTCAGTGACTAAGAACAAAGACCAGGCCCACAAAGCTAAGACACAATCCATACTATGATGGAGGCACAGCCAAGAAAAGCAATGTCTGAGCAGTTGAAGAGACTGAGGTATTGCATTTAGACTATTGTATTTTCTTATAGAAGCTTCAGATGGGTAATACTGGGACTAAAGTGTCTTAGTTTCAGCATTGATGGTCACCAGTAAGGTAGGTCAGAAATGGATTGGGCTGAGTTGAGGATATAAGTTTGAGATTGGGTAACTATCATGTGGCTTCCTGAAGCTTAAGAAAGTAGGGGAGGTGGGCAGAAAGTAGCTCTGAACATTTCCAAAATGCCCTAAGCTTTTACTTGGGGGCAGGATGAGCTTGGACCTGTGGTTTCTTTCTCTGAGGGGTAATGGCTCCTCCTCTATTGCTCTGACCTGCCCCAGGTCAAGCCCTTTGCAATTCTCTGGTTGTTGAGAATGTTAAGAGGTTCAGATCTCCCAGCCTGCCCTGCTTTGAATCAGCTCCCCATCTGCTTATTCTCCACAGCCAGCTTCTGAAAGAGGCAAAAAAGAAAGATGAGATGGAGACTTACTGTTCAGCACACGTTGATATGGAACTTGTTCCGTGATAGATAGGTTATGCCTCTGCCTCTTCGGTTCAAATTGGGCTCAGTTAAGGCAGAAAACCTACCTTCCTTTAACACTGGCTGCTGAGGTTAGTTAAACAATTCACTTTGCAATGGTTTTGGGTGGAATGGTTTAAGCATGTATGTAGGCTAAATCCCGTTATGCCCATGCATTCAGTTTCTAGGTGAAAAGTAGTATAATAAGAAGTTCCCTCTTCCCCCACACACAACTGTTTTATGTTGAATATATTTTATGTCCAAAAAACCAGCAGAACAGTGACAAGTTTAATCTAACACAATAATTCATCACCACAAGAAGTCTTATAAGTTGTAATGTACTTTACTGTCTACTTCCTCATTTGGGAATCATAAATACCCTGAGAGATGGGCAGGATGCATATTAGGTAGCTCTACTTTACCAACAGAGAGAAGCAACCACTGCATACACGATCTGGACTGCTTTCTTCTGTACCTCTTCAGTTTCTTGGTGTTTGATTTCCATGTTGCCACTAAACTGCTTTGTTTGGGAATACGTGCTCTTGTGGAAACAGTCATCCTGATCCACTCTTGGCCAGTTGTAGACCCGACCTGGAATGCATGATGATCTTCCTGTGTTCTGCAGCAATAGGATCAATTATTGTCCAGTTTAGGGAGATGAGAAAGGAATCCCAGCTTTCAAAAGCAAGTATCAACTTCACTGTGCATCAGAATCATCTGAGAGCTTGAAAAGACAGTATGTCTCTGGGCCCCAACCCAGAGGTTCGCTTTTGCTTGGGTGTCCTTTTTCTTTTTTTCCTACTTAAAAAATAAGTATGGCGTGCCCACCCACTGGAGGACAGAGGAAAAAAAGTCCCAAGGAAGATGACCACACTGCAATCCCTTCTCCCCCATAATCCCTTCAGGACCCTGTACACACCTGTACACGTCTAGTGTACTTTCTAAATCATCAGGTCCAGGACTCAAACCATACAGTTCACCATATGGGATCCAGCATACCTAATGACCACTTCACTAGCTGGCCTGGTTGTTATTCTTTTTGGGCTCCCCCTTTCTAGGTAATTAATACTTGATAAAGGTAGGATTGAGTATTACTGGGTTAAGAGATGACCCATTTTATGTGTGGTCATCAGTTAAGGAAACATCTCTGTTCCAGACAACAGGAGCATCACTTCTCCTCAACAACAGCAATGGCCACTCCTTGTACCTAAATTCCTCTTCTGTGGGTCTCCTGCAGTATACTTGGTTCTTCATGAGACAAATTAGAGAGGATGCCATTTATTCTTTCTAAGGACAATTGCGTTATATGTTTTGTTGAAGGACAGTTTGAGAGGACAAATCCTATTTGTGTCAGAGTAATAGAGACTTGATTGATAGCTTACAAAGGATGCCTGCTACCTCCCCTCCCCTCTTCTATGTGCCACCTGGAATCTCAGGAGTTGGCCTTTTTTTTTTTTTTTTTTTTTTTTTTTTTTTTTTTTTTTTTTTTTTGAGAGAGAGAATGAGAGATTTTTGCTATCGGGCATGTGCACTCACTGGAGAGACAGAGAGATAGAAAGCAAGCAATCACCCCTCAGGGAGGATGGCCACAACATAATCCCTTCTCCTCCATTCTCTTCTCAGGATTTTAGGCATGTACACACACACACTTAGTGTGAGTTTAAGCCACCAGGTCTGGGACTGGAACCATAGTCAACTATGTGGGAGTTCAGCAATGTAACCATTATGCCATCTGCTGGTCCCAGGAGTTGGTCTTTCATGCAAATGCTGAGAAGACAAGCCCAGCTACTATTGACCCTTGCCTGGGAGGGATTGCCCACTTTTTGTCCTCATTATTGTTTGTTGGCATGGTGACCTTTTCTGAGCTGGATCCTTGGAGGATGAATAGCAGATCATACAGGTCAAGATGGCAGGAAATGAGAGCTAGGTGAGGAAAACAATTTTATTCCTCACAGTCCTGTGTCCTTGGCTCAGAAAGGGGAAGTGGAAAATTGGCCAATTCTGAACAATGTAAAAGGTTGGTGAGTTTTGTGAGGTTCTCAGACTGCCCTACACAGTTGTGGCTATGGATCTCTAGGACTCTGGGTAGTTGCAAATACTACAGTTAGGACCAAGGGACATGCACAGGGACTCATCCCCCTTCTTCCTCATTATCACATAATCAGAACTTATTGCAGTTCAGGTTGCAAGGGTACCATTGTCTCACAATCTTATGAAGCCAATAGGATGAGATCATTGTCCCCATTTGACAGAGATAGAAACTGAGGCTCAGAGGGATTAAATGCCATGACTAGTGAATAATTAAATACCTGATTCTGGTCTCTGGGCATCAGGGCATATGCGTTCTTTTTTAGACCTCAGACACATTTGTGAATGAGGCTAAAATTGCTGTCAGAGACATTACCATCAAGACATCTGTACCTGGTCCTGTGGGTCCCTGGCAGCAACATTTTAATCAAATACTCACTATACACTGTTCTAAACATTCTGTTAAATTCTGTAACCCTCACAACAATATCTCCACCTTACAGTCAAGGCAACTGATGCATAGGGGTTAAGTAACCCCCCCAAGAGGGGCCTCAGTTCTTCACCAAGAGGTCCCACTGTCTATTGAGCATGGGCTTTGGAATCAGACCATTGTGAAAGTAAACATCTGTCCACTGCATGCCCATAGGTAATGACTTGCCCTGTCTGAGCCTTTGGGCTTACATCTGCAGACCAGGTTGACTAGGGCAACCCTTATCCTGCCGTATTTTTGTGGAGATAAAATGAGGTCACCTCTCCAAAGCTCCCAGCACAGTGCCAGGGAGCAGGTAGTGTTTGATCTGCATCAGGCGAGCCATGCTTAGCAAGTCAGAGGGGACAGGTATCAGACACATGGTCACTGGGAGGGCCTCTCAGGTCCCCATCATGATTGTACCCTCCTCCAGGCCTTTGCAACACCTCACATTGCCAGCATTCGGCAAAAGCTGTGTCTTCAGCCAATGCAGAGCAACGAACTGGAAATGTGGCATTAAAAAATGGCCATGGCAGAGCCAGCAGCTGGTGGGGAGTCAAGCAATAATAAATTAAACGATGCTTCCAGCTCCTATGGCTTCACTGTGACCTCCCAGGAACACATTTCAATATAAATAATTTACCCAGTAAAGGGATATTGAACCTGCCACTAGGGGCTGCAGGGATGATGATAAATTCCTTTTCTTGTGAATCTGAGAGAGGCGTTCCATTGTAAAGCAAGAGCCAGAGACCGGGAATCTGATGTTCTGGGCCCTGTCCTGGCTTGACCACTGGGCAGCAACCCCCTTCATGTCAGTGGGCCTCCCTGAACTGTCTTCTGAGGCTGGAAAACCTTTAAAATATTTTCTTCTTCCTTCTCTTGCTTCTTGCTAGCATTTCCACACACCTGGGCACATTGGCAGAGCAGACCACTGCAGGTGTTCGAGAAGCATTTCACACGCGTGCGTGCACGCACACCGTATTACAGGAAGAAAAAGCGCTTCTCCCAAGGGGTTACTTTGAACAGATGAAAAATAATTCAAGTGATTTTTTTAATCCAAGAGAGGCCAGAAGGCAAGTGGATCAGAGGGCAAAGTGGAAACACTAATTGCTGGAGCCCCGGTGTGGGAAACGCTGACTCTCTCCCTGTGATGCTCGGGCAGACGAGACAGCTATTACACCATGAAAGGAGCTGGGATTTGTCCTTGCCAGCGCCTCTCCATACCTCCCTCCTTTGTTTCTGGCTGGGCTGGCTCCACAAGCTTGAAGATCATTTTCTCATCTTTTATCAGGATGGCCTTGCTTGGGGTGGGCAGGGACCCCGCTGCTAGGCCCTGGGGTCAGGTCTTGGCTGGCCCGCCCCTCCCTCCATGTCCAGCACCACTCATGTTCCGGTTATCGTCCGCCCTTGAGAAGTGGTTTCTATTGTCACCACTTCACAAAGCTGAGCCCTAGTCAGGAGCTGAGCGTCAGAGCCAGCAGCACTGGTCAGTCACGTCCATCTCAGCCAGGAAATGAGCAGCCAGAGGAGTGAAAAATGATTCAGCTCTAGATTAGGATGAAAAAAGCCTTTACATTCTAACCGATTTCCACCCCAGAGGAGAATATGTTCCACAATACACTTTCCAGTCAGAAATGTGTACCAGTGGCACAGAAGTCCTCTCAGGACATATGAGTTCTCCCTTGCCTTTCCTTTTTTTCTTCTCTTTGGAAATACTTCTAGAGCATGTATTATAAAGAAGAAACTCAGAGAGAGAGAGATGGGGGTAGGGTGGGGAGAAAAGACAGAGCCTGAGATAACCTGTGGAAAAGAGAAACACTTGGGACTACCAGACAGCACAATGGCTGTCGCTGGACTCCCATGTAGTCGACTGCAGTTTGAGTCCCAGACCTGGTGGCTTAAATCACTCTGGGTGCGTGTGCGTGCGTGCCTAAAATCCCAAGAGGAGAATGGAGGAGAAGGAATTGTGGTGTGGCTATCACCCCTGGAGGGGGTGATTTCTCACTTTCTGTTTCTCTCTGCCTTTCTGTCTTTCTGGTGAGTGCACATGCTCTATAGCAAAAACCTCTCCAAAAAAAAAAAAAAAAAAGAAAGAAACACTGGCCAATGATCCCCAGGCAGTGCATTAAGTCTTGTAATAAAAGAATTGCAGGAGGCCAGGGGACGCAGAGAAGGGGCATCTTTTCCTACTGTGAAACGCGGCAGGGGCAGGGTGTGAAGCTAGGGCAGGGGACCCTCAAGCTGAGCTGTAAGAACAAGGTAGGGCATGGACATTCCACATGTAGTGCCAAGCTAGGAGCAGAGTTGGGGTTGTAGCCCTGCGGAGCATGCTCAGTAGGGCTGGAGCTCACTATGCACCCTGAACTGCATCCGTAATGGATACCTGGGCAGGGATGGGCCATCATGGACCCAGAGCACCATGAAATGGGCCTGGAACTTTACCCCAAAGGCTCTCTAGAACCATATCAGTCAGGTTCCAGTCAGGAAGGCAACAGGATCTTACTAGGTATTTTGAAGGAAGGGATTTAATATTGGGAGTAGGTTGTACATTTTCTGGAGGGTGGAAGAGTAGAAAGAGATGGGAAAACCCAAAGATAATAAATGCAGAAAATGGCTGTCTGCTATAGGGGTTGGGGAACAGGGGGCAGAGGTGCCCCTTGAGAGCACAGAGGCTCAGAAGAGGGGCACCCAAAGTGGGTGCTCAGACTTCTGAGGAGGAGTACCAACCCACTGGTGCTGGTGTCACAGAAGGTGCACATCAGGCTGGTCCTTGGAGGGTAAGAGAAGTCAGGGGCTCAGCCCAGCTGCTGCTGTGGGGCCCATGCCATTGCTTGGACGAAACTGATAGGAGCCACACACAGATTCTCTTCCTCATGCAGATCCTTACTGGGATCCAGTTGGAAAAGCAGAAATGTGGTTTATAGAGCCCCAGTCCTTGCATCCTAAGCAGAATATGGAAGGTAGGCGTGGAGCTGAAATACAACAGCTAGAGAATTGACTCCAGAAGGGCCTGAAGTAGATTTGGGTTCTGGGCAGGCTGCTGTAGGTGCAGGGCAAGGGATGAGGTGGATAGCTAGGGAGGTAATGCAAGGGCAGATGCCTTACTCCAGGGAAGAGTTAGTGAGATTTCAGGTTAAGGGTAGGAAGAGGAGATAGAGATTAGGTGAATGAACCTGGGGATCAAATAAGCCAGTGGGTGTGGCATAGAAGGAGAGATAGAGATCAACAGTGAAGCACAGATGCTACGTGTGCAGGACCAGCGATGATTTTACTGCTCCCAACACAAGAGAAGAAGACATAGGAGGAAAATTAGGATGATGAAAAAGAGGAGAAAGAAGAAGTCTGCTTCTAACAGGAAGGTCGCTCTTTAGCAATAGACATTATTCCATCATCAGCTGTAACTGCTAACAACTTTGCCCTTTCACAAAAGACATGGCTGCCTTCCCATAATTTCTACACATAAGTCCTAATGCTGCTCTCTAGAGCAACATAGAAAGTTTATTTTCTACCAGATAAATATTTGAAGACAATAGTTAGCTAAAATAATGACTAAGAAGCGTACAATGGCCTTTAATTCAACACAAGAAGCCTAGAATGTGTGGGTTTTGATGGAAAGCAATGCTAGCTAAGCATGTGCTAATAGCAGTCTGGGGGCTTGAGACCAGAAGTTGACAGATGGCATGGGCTCCAGGCAGGAACTTTTCAGGGAGATTGATCAAACTGTGGACAGAATAAAAGGAATACTCCAGGGAGGAAGGTAGGTTTGTGCTGCCGAGCAAGATACCAACCCCTATGGAGACCATGCTCTGGAAGATTAGGAAATTCCCAGAGGGAATTAGTCCATTTTTACTTGTTGAGAGAATGAAGGATTGGATTGGCATAAGTCTGGCTCTGGAGAAAACTCTGATCAGAACAAAGGCCTGGTATGACCTCCAGGGAATCACCACCTCATTGAGAAAGTGATGGAGACCAGAAGAGACACATATTCCACCCAACGTCACCATGAGTGGGAGGTGAGAAGGCTGGAGGAGACCTTAGGAGACAGTCCATGTGCCTGTGGACACAGATGATACAGTCACTGAGACTGTGGAAGAAGAAGACTGTAGAGAGTGATGATGTTAAGAAATATTCCTGATAAATCTGCATTAGTTTGCAAGGGCTGGGATAACCAAGTACCACAGGCTGAGAGGGTTAAGGAACAGAAATGTATTTTTTCATAGTCCTGCATGCTAGGAGTCTGAATTCAAGGTATTGTCAGGCTGGTTTCTTCTGAGGTCTCTCTCCTTGGTTTGTGGAAGGCCATTTCCTCCATGTGTCTTGATAAGGCCTTACCTCTGTGTGTCTGTGTCCCAATGTCCGCTTTGTATAAGGACAGCAATCCTACTGGATCGGGCCCCTCCCCAGTGTCCTCATTTTAACTTAATTACTGCTTTAAAGACCCTGTCTCCAAATACAGTAACCCTCTGAGGTACTGGAGGTTAGGATAGGACATCCTAAAAAGATTATAGTTTTGCTCTTCATGCCTATGGAGGAGCCCTTGTGTTATTAATTTGAGGGAAGACACAATGCAACCGTAACACCCTCTAAAATGTGGGACCATGTCTACTGTCATTACTGTTCTTTTCTTATAGTTCATTCTCCAGCCTCCAGCATAAGAGACCCATGTTACCAGTCTAGAAAAAGTGGTCTGGATATATGCCCAAAGCAATCCTCATTTGTTCTGCTGACTTTTGATCCCTTTTTCAGGCCTACACTGACCCACAGTATCCATCCAGGCTCCACCTAAAAATATAGCTTCAGCCAACAACTCTCAGTAAACCACAAAGTATTTGTGAATGAAATCTATAAAAACACTGAAAATTAATTATTCATGAAGTTTCTATGCATAGGATGATCATCTAATTATTTTCCTGGAAGCCTAGTTAGATTTTGGAGGGGACATCCAGTGATAGGTAGAAATTAATGATTTTTAGGAAGAAAAGTTAATAATTCAGTGTGCAGCATCATAGGCATATCTATACAAATGTGTATCTGTCAATATTTTAAGAGATTTAAAGAAGGAAGTGATATGACATGTTCTTTTGCCACTAGGTCCTCTGGAAAAAGCAAAGGAAAGCTTATTCAATCAAGAAAACTGCTGGAGTTCTTTTTAAACTTTTTTGAAACATGAATACTTAATATAGATATCTTTATCTTTTTCCCTGTTGGATTTCTCATTTTAAATGGGCTTGAAGATTGTTTCTTATTTCACTGGACATATAAAATATATGCTGAAGCTTGCTATTACACCAAACATAAAATACCATACATTTCAAATCCTCTATGCCTTTAAAAACCAAATTCATCAGAAACTTATTAATTCAAACTTGCCTTAGAGCTTCTGATTGCCAAGGGTTTTAAAAAGATTATAGTTTTGCTCTTCATGCCTACGGAGGAGCCCTTGTGTTATTAATAATAATGGCTAACATTTATAAAGCTCTTACTCTGAGCCAGGTGTTCTGCTATGTATTTTACCGTGCATCATTTTGTTTAATTCTCACAGTAACTTCATGAAGAAAGTGTGATTATATCTCTATATTCCTAAATCTTAAAGAGCTTCATAACTTGTCCAAGGTCATGTAGCTAAAAAGTATTGGAGCTGAGAATCAAACCCAAGTCTCTCTAGCCTTTACAACTCCATGCCACAAACTTGTCATAGTATGGAGAATAGCCGGATTCAAGATGGTGGTTAAGAGTCCCTGTTCTCTAACAGATGTCTACTGTATACACTGGGTAGATACTGGGATCGATACGATTTATACAAAAATGGAAAAGAATTATCCTAGTCTTACAGAAACCCTGAGCATAGAAGAGGAAGGCAGCCATGTACAGGGTAGATTAGCCCATGATTTATTAAGGGCCATATAGAAATGGCACGAGATAATGTGTGAGTACACCAGAGTGCACAACTAAGTCTACTAGGGAAGTAAGTCAAGGTGATCAAGAGAAGGTCACTGACATTTGCCCTAAGTTTATATGTGTGGGGCAGGAATTTGGTAGGCAAAGGAGAATAATAAAAGGTATAAAAGAGGGATCAGAGTTGTGAAAGGGCTTGACCAACTTGAGGAACAGTGAAAAGTTCAGTATGAGTGATTGTGAGTTACTCTGAGGTCACTGGCTTGCAAAACTTGGTAGACGGTGATGTGGTTAACTGAAATCAGACAGGGAGAGGGAAGATGGAGAGTCTTTGTAGGGATTGTGGAGTTTCTGGGGACTGTGATACTTTACATGGAGAGTTCAAGAATAAGGATGAGATGGAGGCATGGATTTGGACATCATCAATAAACCAGGGATACTTGAAGCCAAAGCAATTGATTGGTTGACAAGGAAGAGTTGAACAAGTGAAAGACAGCAGAATTGGAGCTATGGGGAAGACAAGATCTTGGAGAAGGCTGAGATGGCAGAACTGGACAAGAAGATGGAAAGACCATCATCAAAGAGGCAAAACCATGAATGACTTTGAGACTTAGGAATAATTGGTCAACATTGTTAAATCCACTATATATCTCACAGTAACTAAAAAAGAGAATTTTGAGTGTTCCCAACATAAGACAATGATGAATAGTTGAGACAATGGGTGTACTGATTTCCCTTATTTTATTATTATACATATTCTTATACTGGGAAACCACATTGTACTCCACAAATATGTACAGTCATCACATGTCAGTAAAAAGAGGAAAAAAAAGAAACAATTTCCTCACCATCCTACCTTCCCTGCCGGTAAATCCCTAGGTCAGGGTCAATCCAACTGCTGATTCATTTATCTCTTGTACCCAGAAAGAGCATTCTGGGCAATGTTGGGGTCTAGGATGTCACTGAGGCTAGACAGAAGAAGTCAGACATAGAGGAGCCATTTCTGTTATCTATACCCTTCCTCTATTACAGACTCTTCTCCCCAGCCTTGCATCTGGCCAGCTTCCAGTGGGAGAAGGAAGTGGTGCCCTGGCTCTGCAGCCTGCAGCCCCCAGGCACCTCTGGCCCCTGCCTCCACACCTCAGCCTGGAGCCCACAGAATCAACTCTGATGGATTGTAGCAGCTGCTGAACTGATCTCCCATCCCCAGACTTTTTTTTTCCTAATTACACGTTAGCTGGGTACACTTTTTATTGTATTATCACTACAACAAAAGAGGGTTAGTGCTTGTTCTGTTGGGATGCACTGTAATGAGAATCAGGGGGAGGAGGGGCGCATACTGGCCAAAGAAAAGGGTGAAACCAGGGCATGAATGGGCTCTCGATCCCTATTCAGGATCTGATTTGGTTTCTCAAGGACCAGAACACCTCAGCTGTTACTTAGCCTCATGGAAGGGCATCTGGCCCAGGAGCACCAACCTCTGTGAGGACTCTGAAGGTGTCTTACCTCATCCTGCTACAACATCGGTTAGTCCATCTCAGCCTCATGGTGACCAGTAGAGAGCTATTCTCAGGCTACAAATGCCTAATGTGCTTGTCACAGGGTTCCTGGAGTGTCAGGGACATCATCCTGGTAGTGCCGGGACTGAATCGATAAGGTTCACCTACAGAATGCTGAGAATACCAGAAGACAGAGAGTTAAAGGAGAGAGAGTAATTGCTTGTGGCTGAGCAAAGACCCCTGGTTGAAAGAATTAAAGGGATGTTTTTCTCTGCAAAGGCTCTGGGAGATATAGAAAGCAGATCTTGGAGAAGCACTCACAGCTTCTTTGCTCAAGAGGGCTGGGTTGTTTTTGCTCTGTTTGAGTGATGTATGTGGCCAGAATTGATGAAGGATGCAAATGAATCCCGTACCCCAATCCCAAGGCTGGATCTCTGCATAAGCCTGATTGTTTACATCTGTGCTAAGGCGTTCAGGAGATTGGACAAGAACTTTCCGTTTTTCTTTCTTTCTTTTTTTTTTCTGTTCTGTAATTTTGTGTCTAAAAGGGTAACATCTTAGACCCAATTAAACATGCAGTATTGGACTTTTTTCTTCTCTGAGTGAGTAAAAGTGCAATGGAGGTAGAAGATGCCATTAGCTCTTACAACTAGAGTCTTCATTCCAAACAATGACTTTGCTTTTTGGTGAGAGTTCTAAAAATAAAGTTGTAAAAAGTGATACCTTCAGGGACTTTCAGGATAGCGGAGTATCTTCAAACCATGACTACTCTAAACACCATAGCTGTTTAGGGTTAAAAAAATTTAAAAAAGCAAGAGCTCTCAAATGTAAGCTTGCCAGTGGTAGGGAGCAAGAATGTGACAAGTCACAGCTGAGCTTCTCTGTGTGGCTCTGGACTCTGTCCTAGCTGGTTTGGCTCAGGAAACTCAGCTGAGGTGTGCTCCTTAGACAATTCCCAAGCCCCTGTCTTCCTATTTGTTGGACAGTGACTCCCTCTATTTTAGATGAAAATATATTACTTACAAAGCCATATTATAAGCTAATCACTGACAATGTCACACACACACATACACACACATATATGTATATATATATATGCAACTAACACTGGCACTTTTCTGGTACCTCAGAAGACAAATAAATCTTTTCCCAAATCTGCAACTGCAATGAAACATTCAGGCATTTTGTCAAGTGTCCTGGAAGCAAAAATGATCCATTAAAAGCAATTTGAAAATCTCTTGAGGTGATAGTATGTCTTAAGATAAAAGTGATCGTTTCTCCAATATGTATTTACTGTTAAAGCAATACTGTAACAACATTATGGTTATGAAAAACAGAAATAGTCAACCTATAATATCTTAATCTGAAAACAACTGTTATAAATAACACTGCAAGCACATCTTAGTAATACATCTTTGTCCACTTTTCTGGTTATTTCCTAAAAATATATCCCCAAAAGAAGCATCATTGGTTATGTAAGTATAGACATTTTTTTTTTTTGGAGAGGTTTTTTTTTTTTTTTTTTTTTGCTACAGGGCGCGTGCGCTCGCCAGACAGAGAGAGAGAGACAGAGAGATAGAAAGCGAGAAATCACCCCCCGGGGGGATGGCCACGCCGCAATCCCTTCTCCTTCATTCTCCTCTCAGGATTTTGGGCACGCACGCACACGTGCTCGGCGTGAGTTTAAGCCACCGGGTCCGGGACTTGAACCACGGTCGACTACGTGGGAGTCTAGCGACATAGCCATTACGCTAACTGCTGGTCCCTAAGTATAGACATTTTTAAGGATCTTCTTTTAAAAAATATTTTAAAAGTTTGCTTATGAATTTTTTTTCATGAACAAGATAGACACAGAAAGAGGGAGAGACATCACCCCCAACAAGGTTTTGAATTTGTGACCCATCCCAGCCTTTAGCTAGCAGATCGTGGACACACACTTGCATGGCATACTCAGGGAGGCCTCTAGACTTAAACTGGGAACCTTTGGATGTAGGAGTGCCTCACAGAGCATCACATTTTACTGCTGCACTACCACTGGGTCCCTTGCCACAGGGGTTTTCAGAAATAGTGTTTTACCATCTTCTTATTTTATTTTAGTTTGATTTCTTCCATAAATGAGAGAGAGAGAGAGAGAGAGAGAGAGAGAGAGAGAGAGAGAGAGAGAGAAGATCGAGAAAAAGGAAAAGACAGAGCTCCAAACTGAGTTCTGAAGTTGTAATCCACCCTCAGTCTTTAGCCAACCCCAAATAATGAGCATGTGTTTGCCCAGTGTCATCAGGGAGGTCTCCAGACGTGAAGCAGTAACTTTCCCACATGGGTTTGCTTTACACGCATCACATTTTACCACTCTGCCACTGTGTGGCCCCAGATTTACTTTGGTATGGTTCTTGTTGTCTTTTCCTTATGTCTTTTAGCTCATGAACTGTGCCTTGTTTCTTTTCAGATGTTACATAGCTTTGGAAGATAAGCATCCCATATTTTATTCTGTGGAAGGAAACTTCCCAGGACCTGGATTTTTGTTATTTGAATGTCACACAATGTCCCAAACAAAGTATAATACAAATGACATCTAAAATCATGAAGACTATGCTTTAAAGGGAGGTATTAATATCTCCAATATGAATGAACTATACCTGTTTTATTCGTTTGTGATGAGGGCTATACCCATTTCCTGAAGTTTTGTTTCCATGAAATTAATGTAAAGCAAGTAGTCCACACATTCAGACTTCTCTTCTTTTTCTTTAGCAGAGTATAAGAGACCTGAAAGAAGGGGGGTGAAGGGTGGAAAGAGCTGCCTTTTGCACGGGAAGAAACACATGTACAAAGCACGTTCTGGAGCAAAGAGCCAGCATGGAATTAGGTTCTTAATGCAGTAGAGTAATGCTGTGTCACATTTAGCTCCCACAGAGTCCGCTCCACACATTTCAGAGAGAGCATATGAGAATATAGTTTCCTGTTGCTTAGAAAATCAAATCATTTTTTAAAAAGTTTATTCACTTATTTCTTCCATGAGCAAGAGAAAGTGAGAGAGCATTTCCAACAGTCCTGATGGCATGATTCACTCCCAGCCTTCAGTCAGCCCCAGATCATAGGTGTATGTCTGCCTGGCTTACAGGGCGAAGTCTCCTGATTTGAACCAGAAACCTTTCCGTGTGGGATTGCCTTGCAGACTGCTGTGCTTTACCACTGCCCCATCATCTGGCCCCCTTAAATCATATTTTAATTTATCTTCTTCTATTTGATGGTGCTACACTTTTAGCAGGGAGGTAGGTTACTTGTGGATCCCTTTATTTCTTTGAGTTTTGCTAGGGTATGTCTAGGGTCCCCTTAACTTCAAGGATAGTTAAGCCCTGCCACTAGGATCTCTGGGATCTCTACTGAGTGACCCAGCAATTAGCAAGCACTTGCTAGTCTGGTTGATTGAAGCATGAGCATCTTTATTTTGTATGTGCTCTGAGAATTGTCCAGCTTACAACTCCCAAGTCCTTCTTTGTTTGCCTAGTGGAATTCTATTCTATGCACACATAGCATAGTACTTGATAAAGAATGAGGAAGATCCCTTGCAGATTTACAAAACACTTTAATTGCGTATCTCCTTCCTTTCCAGAGTGCTGTCCTGAATGTCAGCTGCCTCACCCTCCCCAAACTTCAAGCTCTATCTTCTCTACTAAGAATCTGTTGTGTCCCGCTTCCTTACTCCTGTGCTCTGGAAGGGAAGCTGGGCCACCTTAGGGCTTGTGTGGCCCAAAGTCTGAAAACAGCTGATGCACAGGCCAATGTCAAAGAACAGTGTGTCCAGTTTCTAGTTGTTTATGGTGGGAGGGGAAGTCAAATCCTTTTTTTCAAAGTAGTTGGCAAGAGTGAGAACAATTTAAATATCACGGGCTAGCCACCTGGTAAATGTGTGTCCTAGCATGCTGTGCAGGAAGGGGAAGGTGAGAATCTGGGGCTCCCTCAATTTGTCTTTGGATCCTCAGGCTGTTCTGGGTCAAATGTTCATCTTGTATTCCAAGAGATGTATTTTTCATACAATATGGCCCCTTGGTACAAGTCAATTACTTCATCCGGTATCCATTCAAAGACCAAAGATCTCAGCCCAGTCACGATGGTGCAGGGATAGCACAACCTTCTGCCATGCTGCAAGCAACATGGAAGATTGGAGCTTGTTTCCTAGGGCAACCTATACATGCTACGTGCATACATGCATGCTTGTGTTCCTGGCTGGCTGGGAAGGCTGGGGGAGGCAGGTCATGGCATGAGACACCATTGAGGGTGCTTATCTTCCTCATTCTCTCTCAATAAATAAGTAAACTTTAAAAATACCCCAAAAAGTCAGCACCAAACAAACCAAATATCTGATCTCTCCTTGCAAGACTTACTGAGACATAGTATGCATCTGCAATTGAGCAGCCTTTTCAAGGATTGTTTTTACACATTTTTTTCCGTATGGACTGACTTGAGAATTGAACCTCTTTCTAAGACAGAATTCTGCAGTGCTTAGATCAACTTTGAAAAGTTGAGTGAAACGTCCTTTTGCTTAAGGAGAACTGGGGAAGATGTTTTGTTCTTGGCATGATACCAATTTCTTCTCTTCAACCGGAATTCCCAGAATGTTCTGCAGTCAGAGGTGCACTATTGAGGAGCAGCTATTCCCACCTTGACCCAAGCCCTACTCCTACCTGGTATTTTTACACCTATTAGCTTTCTTTAATGGAAGAAGTCGAGCATTGTAAATTCAGGCAGGCTTGGTATTAAATTTTCACTCTTCTCCTGCAGTGTAAAACAAAGGCACATTCTTTACAGCTCTGAGCCTTGATCTCCTTAGTAAGTGAAGGTAATGATTTCTACCTTGCATGGTAGTTGGGACAATGAAACGAGTCTGTGTTCACTTATTTTTAACTCTCTGGCATGGCTTCCAATTTTTTTCTCTGTGGAAACTGCTCTTGTTAAAGTTACCAACATCTAGGACCATGTTACCAAATCCACAAACTCTTGTCAGCCCTTACTTTGCTAGATGAGCAAATTACTCGACATTGTTTTCACTGTTTTACTTGAAACACTTTTAAAATTTATATAGTTTTAGTTTTCCCCCTGCCTCTCTAGCCACAATTTGGCTGGCTCATTATTTTGATATCCCAGTCTCTAAATCAGTTGTCTGCCGGGGCCGACAGGTGGTGTAGTAGTTAAGGGCGCTGGGCTCCCACATGGCTGACTGCGATTTGAGTCCTGGACCTGGTGGCTTCTTTCTCGCTTTCCCTCTCTCTCTCTGTCCCTCTCTGGTCAAATTAAAATAAATCAATAAATAAATAGAGAAAAAATCAGTAGTCTCCCAATTTAAATGAATTTCTTTTTTCTTCTTTCTTTATATACATTCTACACACATTAAAGTGTGTAAGTATCTTATAGTATACAAAATATTGGCGAGCATGTGCATAATTTTAAATGAATCTGTACTTTGTGGGCATAATCTAAAAATGTTTGCTGAGGGAGGTTAAATCAGAAACACTTTGGAGGGTACCATTGCTCTAAATGTCAGAAATCCTCAAGGGCCTGACCATGGAACTTTTTCTCTGCTCCTACACTTTCTCTCCAGGTGGTCACATCCATTTCCATTTATATGGCAATGACTTAGTAATTTACATGTCTATCGAGGCCTCTCTTCTATGCCATAATTCATGTAGTCAACTTCTTATTTAACAGTTTGTTCCATTTTTCATAGACTTTCATATCAAATAGCCCCTGATCTAAACTCTCCATCATTTCATCTAAATATGCTCTTCTTCCACACTATTCCCAGTTAGCTAGTCATGCCCATCTCCCTGTTAGTTACTTGAACTTACCATACTGTTTCTGACATGTGTATGCCTGTCCCTTTGTCCCCTGATCTCTTCGTGCATTTTTCCAAGTCATCTTTGAAGAGATAGTTGAAAGGTAGTTTCCCAGAGAGCCACTTCATCTGCCTTATTTTTTAAAAAAATATTATTATTTTTAAAAAATCCTTTCCGGAATCTCTCTCTCTTTTCTTTTTCTGTTGGCACCAGTACTATGATTTTTCTTTGGGAAACAAGTAGTTTTGACAGGACAGGTGTCCAATTTCCCCAATCCTACCAATACCCTCAGGAGTTGTCACATGACCCAAGCTAAGCCAATTGAAATCTGTCCCAGAAATCTGAATTTTGATCATTCTGATCTAAGGGAATAAACTCATGGAAATATATTTTTTCTGATGATGGTGCCCTGCAAAGTCTGCCCTGAAAAGTTCCTGCTCCCAGATCTCGGAACTTCCTTAGTTTCTGTCCTTCCCAAGGTTTTAGTTGTTCAGCATTTACTTTGATTCTCTAGGCTACCCCATCTCCTTTAAGCAAATTCCTTATGTTTACATGAGTTAGCACCTCCTATGACTTACTGTCAAAGAAGGCTAACTGATACACATCCCTTTCTAAATTGGGCCCCATCAGTTCTGTCTTACGCAGCACCTATATCACTTCCTAGGGCTGCCACAACTAAATACTACAAACTGGTTGGGTTAAAACAACAAAGATTCGTTCTCTTATGGTTTTAGAACTAAAAGTCCGAAATCAAGGTGTTAGCAGGGACATCCTCACTCCAAAATCTCTGGTGGACGATCCTCCTTCCCTCTCCCCTAGTTTCAGGTGATCCTCAGTCGGTGACAATATAAATCTAATCTCGGCTTCTGTCCTCGGTGTGTCTGTCTTCATATGATATACTCTCTCTGTTTTTCTTCTTCTTATAAGGATGCCGGTTATATGGGTGTAAGAATCTACTCCACTATGACCTCATCTTAACTAACTGTATCTTCAATGACCTTATTTCTAGACAAGGTCATATTCAGAGGTGCTAGAGGTTGACATTTCAATGTATCATTTTGGGGGACAGAGTTTGACCCATAGCAGCATCCTGTTTTTTCTTTTTTTTTCTTTTGTAGCACTTACATTGTTACAGTCATATTTTTTACTTGTGAATATGTTTAAAGCTTGTCTTTCCTATTTGTCCCTGAGGGTAAAAACTAGATCAACTTCATCACCACGGTCTACCCAGTGTTTAGCTTAGTCCCTGACCATGCTGTTGCATAGAGCACCTAGCTAATTAATACCTGGCACAGCAAAGGCTCCAAGAAATGATACTTTCTTTGTATCAGAATTGTTGGAATGTCTTATGCTGTAAGTGTCTTACCAGAACTTATTGTATTCTGTACATGTCCAAGAGACAGCAGGAAAGGGTTGGACCAAAGTACCCAAAGGGCACGTGGGTTCTTTAAATATTAAGAGTCATGTTTGGCTGAGGAATGGTGCAGTCCTGCCTTTCCCCCGGTTATCTCTTAGGGGACGGAAGCTACCATGAAAGAATGAGGCCCCATTGTGATGCTGTGGTGCACAGGCAGCCACCGAGCCGTCTGGGGAGATTGTCTGCATCCCTGCCAATGCTCATCCTTTACCCCTGTCATCCATTTCCCACTGGCAGGGCTTCCTCTGTCTGGCTCAGGGATGGAATATGAATCAGGCCATCTCTGGTATCCTGAATTAATCATTTCTCTTCCAAATTGATTGTGTACCCCCAGAGCCATTGAGTTAGGCCAGAAACTCTGGAATGTGTTTTCTAAAAAGATTTTCCAACTTAGTAAAAATGTTTCTGTTTGTGAAAGAGGAAGAAGTGAGTTAGGAAAGAGATTACTAAAGCTGTGAACAAGGGAAATTATTGTGGAGACTGAGATGAGATCGCACTGTTAACTAATAGGTAAAAGTGTGGTCAGGAAGTAGCAGGAGGCGTGGGAATCATGAATGTGCAGTGGCATGTGTCTAGAGGGTGGCCTAAGTTTCTTTAGCAAGACTAAGTCACCTGAGAACTAGAATGTGGGATAACTTAGGGGTGAGTTTTTGTCAGATGGGTTGCAATGGCTTTGAAGGGGTAAGGGACTTTAGTTTGGAAAGGTAAGAAACTGAAGAAGGCAAGTGTACTAGAGAGAGAATTGGCAGAGTCGAGGGACCTGAAGTCTCCATCAAACCAAAGAAAGGGTATAGTGGGATGAGGGCCTCCTTAGAGAGGGTGAAGTTATAGTACAATGAATGCATTAACATTTAAGACTTCAGAAGTGTTGGTATTCAGAACAAAGTGAAAAGAAAGGAAGATCCATTGGTATAGGTGGTTGAAATGGAGTTGAGGTGGAAGTTACTGAAATTGAAGAGGTTAAAGAACTGTAAAGTAGAGGTAGCAATGGAAAAATCTCCTTCCTCAACATCTAAGTCTTCTACTCACTTCATTCCAGCCATTTCAGCTCACCATTTGGTAGAAACTATCCTTGTCAAGATCAAAAACGACCACCTTCCAGCCACCTGCAGTGGCACAGTGGTAACCACAGCAGTGTGGGAAGGTCCTGGTTCATGTTCCAAGGTCTTCCCGTACAACCTGGGCAAGTGCATGTATACCCGTGATCCTGGGTGGCTGAGAGATTGGGGGTGGATCATGGCTGTTAGGGATATTGGTCTCTTTCTCTCTCTCTCTTTCTCATGAAAGAAAAAAATAAGCTTTCAAAACAAAACAAAATAAAGAAAAAACAGCTTCCTATTGCCAAATATTTCAAAAAAATTCATGGAAAAATGGAATTAAGGTATGAATTTATTTTGGCATAATAAAGTTTGAAATCCATGCATAGTTTTTTCATAACATACATGATCCCTGAACTTTTTGAACCCCCTCTCTATATGATGCCCAATCATCGTGCTCTACTTGTCAACATTTGACAAGCTGACCATGCCCTCTTCTCTGAAATGCTTCCTTACTTGGTGTTTGGACAGAAGTTCTTGGTGTGTCCTGGCCATCCTCCTCTCATGGTCTCTCCACTGGACACTCCTTGTCTTTTTTGTTGGCTCCTCTCTGAAGCTTCGTAAGGTTGACACTCCCAGATTCCAGCACCCTCTCTCTTCTCTACAGTCTAGTCCTAGATATCCCTTTCAGTACCAGTGTTTAAATGCTGTCTATACTTAAAGACTCCCATTTTACATCCCCACCTGCTATCTTACTCCTGAACTCCAGGCACCTGTATCCAAAGGATTCCTGAACATTTCTACTTAGGTGCCTAATTGGCACTTCATATTAAACATGTCAAAAATAGAAGTCATGATTCCCCTACCTATACTGTTATACCCACTGATCCTTATTTTAGGAATTGCCAGCTCCATCTTGTTCTTCAGACTTGAGATAAGATCCTTAGCTTCTTTGTGTTTTCATTTTCTTATCTACAAAACAAAGTGAATAGAGCTCGTGTAAGGACTCATTGAATTATTGCATTTAAAGTACTTAGCATCATTATTAAAACCCATAGAAAAATGTTCAATAATTACACACACACACACACACACATACACACACACATATATACAAAAATGCAAAATCTGGACTCTGAATTGCCTACAGCTAACGGATAATAAGCTAAAAATAATGTAAAATGGAGTTGTTTTTGCTTAAAAACCATTAAGTCTGACTTAGAAGAAAGAGTTCAAGATCAGTTCAGGCATGTAGGATTTGGAGAGGTAAGAAATTCCTTATTGCTATCTTTAATTTTGTTTTGGTGACCAAAACATCTGGATAAAAATGACCATAAATCTGGATAAAAATAAGCATTTCTACATTCAGACATTTAGAGTCTGTAAAGCCAAATGTCTGGGTTTGGCGACCTTGGGAAATCCCATCGCCTAGGCATCCCATGCATTGCTGGAGCACCAGAAGAGTTTTAAGGCCAAAGACCTGGGCTGCAGGATGAGAGTAGGTGGTGGATCATCCCTGGCAATGATCTGTTCCAGGGCCTGGAATTTCAATAAATCCTGTTTTCAATTATCTAAATATTTCTTAGCAAACAGATGTTTAACTTCACATAGTTGTAGCATGACAATAGTCTGCAACATTTTTCATGCAGCCAATACAAGAACTGGAGTGAGGCTACAAAAATTTTGCCACTTGGAGGAAAAATGTTTTACCACAGGGATCCTGCACCTTTGCTTGCCTTTTCTTTAGACCCTTTGGCTTATATTTCTTCTGGGAGAAGAATGTTATTTCAGAGCCCTTTATAGTTTCTCCTTTGGTGTTGCCATTTTGGTCATGCCCTGTTCTCTTATAAATGGATCTGGAATTGGGGAAAGTAGCTTTCTTACGGCCATGCGTGAAGAATGCCCTCCTTTCTGTAGAAGGCCATTCTTTCCACATAGATGCAGAATTGGATGGAATGCTTTGAAAGAAGGGAGGAGAACTGGCAACCACCCTCCTGGGCAATTCAACCATCCCTAGTGGTTCATGGGGTGATGATGTCACAGACAGATGCCCTCATCTCCAAGCTGATATTTATAGCAACTCTGAGGAGCAGGCTTTAAATTTAAAAACGAACAAACAAAAAAAGATTAGCCCAGAGATGCTAAGTTTAAACCATTACGAAGAAAATATAGAATCTTGAGAGAGAATAAAAACAAATAAACGGAGAGATGAACCCCTGGAGACTCTGTGATCAGGTTCTCTAAATGCCTTCAGTGATCATTTTTATAGTCATTAATATTCTTGCCCCAAAAGCCTCTTGCCATCTAAGTGAAAACTGAATATAGATGGTTGGAGAAGGAGAATGAGTAGGAGGTTGTGTCTATGCATATGTCTATAAATCAACACCATGAAATAATCCATTCTGCCAAGCATGCAGGTTGTGTACACTCCCCTTCAGAGAATTATATAAGGGGTCTTCAAAAGGCTCATGGAAAATACATATTATGGAAAACTATGCATTTCAAAATTTTATGCAACAAAAATAAACTCACATGTTATTTCTATTTTCCATAAACGTATGGAAGTCTGCTTACACCTGCTAGAATGTATTGATTTCACTCAATGGGTTCTGTCCTGTAGTTATGTGTCCTTGAGTGAGTCTCTTCACCAACAAATTGAGCCATTGTGCCTTCCTTATGGGGATTTGTTGGAATTACTTGCGTTAATAAATATCAAAACTCTTAGAACAATGCCTGTCAGGAAGTAAATGATACCAATATTTGCCACTTCTATTATTTGGGTTCTCAATAAAAAATGAACAGAATGAAGTTTTGTTTTGAGGACCTATTGTAACTTCTCTTTTCTTATTTCAGTAGTAGAACTAATAACAGCCCTAAATAATTTAAACATCCAGGAAACATTTAAATCCTCTACAAATGACGAAGATATACTTATTACTATCAAGGAGCTTAAAATTTAGCCCCAGAAATAACTGAAACAATTACAATGTAAGTCAGAATCTGAAAAATGGTTCGAGAGAGGACAAAACCGAGGCCTGATAAAGAGATTCTGTCTGGCTCCGGGGTTGGAAAGTTTTGGTGAGGGTGGGGAGAGAACATGAAGCTGGGCCATGAAGAATGTTCTATCTGACATTCATGAGAGAGACTGATATGGAGAACAGGAGACTTTGCATAGGAATGATGTGGAAGAGTTACTGGGACAGTGAGTGTCTGTTCTTAAGGTCTATGGAAGACATTCACTGAAGAGAAGATTCCAAACCTTTTTCAGGTTTTCCCTTGTAGAAAAGTATGAAGAGAATCTAGAGACAATGTCTCCAGTCAATGTCTGGGGGAGGGCAATGGTAGACACTGTTAAAGCTTCTCAGAGACCCTTCTCTGGCAGAACAAAGGGCTTAATCTGCAAGAGAAAGTATGTTACCAGATTTCATTCCACCCAGTTTCAGCCTTCCTGTTCCATCTATAGAAAATAAAACAAAAGATTAAACAACAAACAAAATCTGACCCTAATTTGAAGAGAGGAGAATCTTAAGGACATGGACTAAAAATACTAAGCTATTCACTGTTACATGGGAAAGGACTAAGGGTAGAGGGATGAAAATGCTATCTCAAGAGGAGGGACATAAACATTTATGAAGGCTATAATATATCCCAAGACACAGGTCCATTACATTGTGAAAAAAAATATTAATTTAAGAGCCCATTTATTTCTAAAATAGGGCTAAGAGGCAAACTGCACTCAGGTATGTTAAAGGTGAGTGACCCTGGAATATATACCTGTCCTTTGTCTCACAACCATTTTCAATACCCTCTCTCTCCTTAAGTGCAGAAAGAATTTTTCTCCAATATTCCAATTGCAGCCTGCAGATTGGACTCACTGAAGGAAGAAACAATTACTGTCGGTCCTTCCCTGAGGTTTCATTAACTAAGTGCATGTCATAGGAAGAAAAATTGAGGAACGTTAACATACTTGGACAGAGTTTTGTCACAAGCTATTGTCCTTCTTCCAAGCCCATCCAGCTCCCACCGAGAATTATTTACTCTCTATTTTCTGAGCAGAGCCCATTCTTTCCCACTCCCTGTTTGTGACTTGTGCCTGTAAAATTACCCTGAAATGTATAAGAGGTTGGCACCCATTGTTCAGCACAATTTGGATGCTGTGTGTCTGGGTCAATCATCTAAGCCCTGGCTCAAACATTTTCATTGCTTTTACTATGTCTCAGCCTTCTTTCTAGGTTTATAGCATATCCCCAAAGACTGAAATTTAGACAGAAAATTAGAAAATGTTCCCTACCCACCCTCATGCCCAATCATAATGCTAATAAGCCTCTGCTAATATCAATGATGAGTAAATAACAGAATATAGGTGGGAAAACACAACTGAATTCTCTTTACAAAATACCAACTTTAAATATAAAAATATGGATAAGTTATAAGAAAAAGGATGAGGAAAATTATACCATGAAAAAAAATTAACTAAAAGAAGGCAAGGGGTCAGCAGGTGTCATGGTGGTTAGGGTGGATCCCACAGGGCCAACTGGGTGATTTGAATCTCAGACCAGAGGCTTGAAAAAATTGCAGGGTGCATGTATGTGTAAGCACAAAGTCCCAGGAGGAGAAGGGATTGCAGCTTGTCCATCCTCCCGGGGGTGATTTCTCATTTTTTTCTCTCTGTGTCTCTAACAAACATCTATGTCCTATGGGTGGTGGGTGGTGGGGGAAGGAGAAAAGGAAATGAAAAGAAAAAAGAGAAGCAAGAGTGGTTACATTAATTTTGGATAAATCACTACAACCAATTTCAGACCAAACACTATCAACTAATTTGACCTAAATGACATTCATAGAGCACTTCATTTAACAACATCAGAAAACACATTCCTCTCAAGAGAACAGAGTACATTCATGAAGATAGACCATATTATGGGTCATAAAACAAAACTTAACAAATTCAAAAGAAGTGAAATAACAAAATGTGCATTCTTGGATCATATAAAAATTAATTAGAAATTAATAAGAGATATCCTTAAAAGGCCAATTACTTAGAAATTTAAAACTGTGCTTATAAAAAGCCCTGCATCAAAGAGAAATTTCAAGGAAAATTTAAAAGTATTTTGGAACAAAATAAGATGAAAAATACAACATGTCAAAATTTGTGGGGCATAGCAAAAGCAGTCCTAAGAGGGAAATGCATAGCACTGAATTCTTATACTAGAAAAGAAGAAAAATCGGAAGTACGTTTTCTAAAATTTTATCTTAGGAACTCTGTGAAAGAAATGCAAATTAAACATACACCAAGCAGCAGGAAGAAAATAATAAAAAATTAGAGAAGAACATCACTAAAATTGAAAACAGGAAAATAACAGAGAGACTCAAAGAAACCAACAGTTGGTATTAGGTTTTTGAAAGTATATTTCTAGAATAAATTCCCAAGAGTATGTGATAGCTCACAGGGCAGTGGATTTTAAATTTGGAAATAGTATCACACAGATCTTTATGAAGGCAGCATTGATTTTATATTTCCATATCCCTCTACAGTGTGTTGGAATCCCACTTTCTGCATACTTTAGTTTACATTGTACATGGTTAATGTTTGTATTTCTTTACTAACCTGATAGGTATAAATGATGCTGTTTTTTGAAAGTTGTGCATTCCTTTATTTTATTTTATTTTTTAAGGTTTTTGCTATAGGGTACGTGTGCTCGCCAGATAGAGACAGAGACAGAGAGAGGGAAAGTGAGAAGTGAGAAATCATCCCCAAGGGGATGATCATGCCACAATCCCTTCTCTGCTTGGGATTTTGGTTACGCACAACCTGCCCAGTGTGATTTTCAAGTCACTGGGTCTGGGACTTGAACCATGGTCTGCCATGTGGGGATCTAGTGCCTTAACTGCAATGTCACCTGCTGACCCCTGTGCATTGCTGTGTGTCTAAATTAATTGTATATCTTTATCTGGGAAATGTTTCAGGTCCTTTTGATACTCTCTTTCCTGGTGACTGATATTTTTCTTGATTTAAAAGTGCTGTTTAAATGATTAGCTTGAGGGAACTAATCATATTCACGTATGAATAATTACCCCTCTTATTCCATGTATTTTGACTTTGTTTATTGCACTTGCTACCATCAAATGTATAAATGTTCTCTTCTATGGCTTTTTGTTTTTGTGAGTTGCTCAGAAAAATCTTGTCTACTCCAAGATTATCAGAAGAAAACTTCTTATATTTTCTTCTAATTCTTATATTGTTTCATTTTGTTTTACTTTGAAAATTTTTACCCATCTATAATTAATTTATGTAAAAGAAATTATGCAAATCATTGAATTAAAAAATATTATTTGATACCTGCAAAACAGTTTGTTACCTTTTTTTCTGAAGCATCTATTTTTCCACAAATAATTCATACTCATTGAGAAACATCTGAATGTAGTTAAAAAGAACAACAAAAAACACCTACAATTGCACCATTTAGAGATACCCACTGTCATTTACTATGTAACATTTCTCTATAAAAACAGGAATAAAACATTTTTCTTAAAAGTTTATGTATTTTTATTCACAATAGAGTGTTCATGTGCATGCTCAAGAAGGTAGGGTGGGGGAAAGAGAGCAAAGCACCCTCAAATGGGTCTTGTTATGCCACAGTCCCCTTTCTCTGGCTCTCCAGTTTGTCAGGATGGATCTTGGGCACGTGTGCACACACAGACATGTTTTCAAGCTGGCTTGGGGATCTGAACCATAAGTTGGCGATATGGCTTCTAGCACTAGTGTTGAGATTGCTACAGACTGTGTGACCAGACTAGACCACTTTTTCTTCTTCTTCTTCTTCTTTTTAAGTTAAAAAAAAGAAAGTAGAGAAATGGAACCATATGTGTATCCTGTTTTATTATCTGCATTTTTCAATTCAAATATATTGTGACTCTAAGCACATATTTTTAGTCATGTTTTGGATGGAAATCATGATGATGAGGGTTGAGGAGTGAAGAAGGGGAGGGAGTGGAGGCACTTGGACAAACTCCTCTTCCTGAAAGTTTGGAGTTGACAGGAAGCACTACAGGGTAGACTGTGAGGCCAGCTGGTTGAAGAATCATAATTTAAATATGGATGAACTATCCTCTTATAGATCAAGGAACAAAAGGAAAGTGAGGGGCACAATGGGAGGAGGTAAGCTAGGGGCAGGCAGGAGGAAGTCTCTTGCCAGGAGATGAGAGAAACAGAGAAACTGGGTAAGGAGGGGGCAGAAAAACTGAAGCAGAAGAGATGGAATTTAAAGGCGTATACTCTGTGTGGTTATAGGCTCCCTGGAGCAGATGAGGTCATTGGTTGGGCATGATGGGGACTGGAGGGAATTTGGGGCCTCAGGAAGTTGGAATTTTGGAGCAGAGGCTCTGGGAAATTCATCAGGGAGCCAACAAGAGCAGCAGCAAGGAGCCAAGTAGGGGAACAGTTGGAGCAGCCATTCAGCCCTGCCAACTCGGTTTTATATCCAAGAGCAGGGAAGGGAGGAAGAAGGCTTGGGGCATAGCCAGGGTGAAGACAGAGAGACAGATACAGCAGAGACCCTTTGGTGTCCAGGACTAAGGAGAAAAGCATGGGGGTGTTGACTTTCATGAGCACTATGCCCTGTCCAGTCTTCAGATGGTCTGACTTCTGCCTTTTTATTTCAGGGTTTTTATATATGGCCTACCATTGATCTGTTTGGTCCCGCCTGGATGTTAGCTTCATCACTTCCTTCTCTGCACAGCAGGAGCTTCCTGGCTTTCAGGTACAGACTTCTTCTCACTTCCAGATCCCAAGCAACTGGAGGAATTGCGCAAGTGTCCACCCTGCCTTCTTGAACTCCTCGATGAGGTACCAAAGTTCTCAATTTCTCCCTGCCCAAGAATGTTCTGTCTCTCATTGCCCCTAGGTACCTCCTGCCCAGCAGTTCAGCTCAGCCATGTCTTTAACATCTTGTACAGAGATGGATCAAACCTTGGATGGATCAAAGACACTGCCTGAGGAAATTTCAGAGCAGGTGTTTTAGACATTGGGCTGCTGTGACAAAGTATCACAGATTAGGTGGCTCACAGACAATATAAATTTACTTCTCACAGTTCTGGAGCCTGGAAGTCTGAGATCAAGATGCCAGCCTGGTCGGGACCAGCAGTTAGTGTAATGGCTATGTCGCTGGACTCCCACGTAGTCGACCGCGGTTCGAGTTCCGGACCCGGCAGCTTAAACTCACGCCAGGCACGTGTGCATGCGTGCCCAAGATCCCGAGAGGAGAATGGAGGAGAAGGGATGGCGGCATGGCCATCCCCCCTGGGGGGTGATTTCCTGCTTTCTATCTCTCTGTCTCTCTCTGTCTGTCTGGCGAGCGCACGCGCCCTATAGCAAAAACCTCTCCAAAAAGAGAAAAAAAAAAAAAATGCCAGCCTGGCTAGGTTTGTCCTCCACCTTCTCACCGTGCCTTCTCATGGCAGAAAGAGAGCCAGTCAGCTCTCTGGTCTCTTCTTGTAAGTACATAAATCTTATTCATGAAGGCTCCCATATCATGAACCAATTGTCTCCCAAACACCACATCCAAATACCATCACACAGCAATTAAAGCTGCAAAACATGAATTTGGGGATACCGAAATATTCAGTCCAAGGAACAATGAGGGTAACCTAAACAATCCAGCCAAGGGACCAGCAGATGGACTCCCATGCAGTCCACTGTGGTTTGAGTCCTGGACCTGGAGGCTTAAAACTTATGCTGGGGTCATGTACATGCATGCCCAAAATCCAGAGAGGAGAATAAAGGAGAAGGGATTGTGGTGTGGCCATTCCCCCATGGGGTGATTTCTCGCTTTATGTCTCTCTGGTGAGCACAGATACCCTAAAGCAAAAATCTCCCTAAAATAATAAATAATACTCTATGGTAGAGGTTGAAATATTGGAGGGCATAAAAGCAGTGAAAATAGTTATAGACACTGAAGTCAGTGTGGAATTGGGGGTAGGGGGAGAAAAGAAGAGTATAAGAAGGATAGCATGAAAATAAATAGAGAGGCATGACTTTTGTGGGTCACAGAAATGGTTTATTACCTGTTGATGATAACATGTATAGTATTCTCAACTGGACTGATCTGAGAAGTATTTCATGTTAGGTAAATTTTCCTTACAAGCCAAATGATGTCTAGTAATTGAAAGTTTGAAAAAAGAATAATGAGAATTAAAAAAATATAATCCAGCCAAATAATAATAGTAAATCCAGCCAAAAAATAATAATAATAATAAAATAATCTAGCCGAAGAATCCAGCCAAATAACTCCATCACTCATCTAGCCAAACAATGCCAATATCACAGGACTGGCATGCAGCAGAGGTCTGTAAAGAGCAGCCCTAGAAGTGACCCATAGAGACGGCAGGGGCATGGAGAAGGACATTCCAGGCAGAAGGAACCACTTGAGCAAAGGTTCCCGGTTAAGTGGACTCTGCACTGTGGGGTTATTCAAGATCAGGGTGACTAGGGCATGCTGAGTGACTAGGGTGTCCATCAACACTGCAGGCCCCAAATCTAGACAGAGTGTCCTCATGTGTTCTGCTGTGGCTGGGCCTCCGAGTCTCTGGTTGCTAAGATATGACCAAGTTAGGCTCCATGTGGCCTAAGACACCAGCCCCGCTCTTGAGGCTGCCCAGCCATGCAGGCCCTAAGCTTGCTCTCTGTCCTCTGTGCTGAACCTCTGCCTGTGGAAAATGGCTCCTCTCTTTTCCTGGTGCTGAAACTCCTGCCAAGGCATGGGCAAAGGCTGACATTGAGTTCTCATTCTCCTTTGGTCTGACTCAGGCCTACGCCATGTTTCATACAGTGAACTTTTAAGTCACATCTCTCCTTCCCTCTCCTGAGGTCTCAGTGTCTTCATCCTTGATGGGAGCAGTGTGCAGGGCCATGATCTCCTGGCACCATAGTTGCTGTGCCTGGACCTGCCTTCTCTCCCTTCCCCTGTGCAGCGCTCGTCCATCTCCAACCTTGCTGAAACAGCAATTTATTCTAATCTGCACCAACAGAACACATTGTGTACTGTGGTTCATCATATGCTAATAATATAATTATGTGGTTAGAAGATCAGGTCAGCAGAACACTGGCCAGGATGAGAAATAAATTAAAGCCAGGCGTTTCAGGGAGAAGATCCAAATGTCTCTTCAGTAAGGCCTCTCCGGGCTCCCAGCCCAGGGGGCAGGGCCTCTTTGCCGGTCTGGAGTGGGATGGAACGTGAGGCAGCTGCCAGACCTTTAGATCCAGGGAGGGGCAGGAATGGCAAGAGTCAGCCCTCTGGATCAGCAGCTTTGGGCTAGTTACCAGCCAGCTCAGAAATACAGCATCAGCCTCAAAAGGGCACTTAGCAGGTATTTAGAACTTTCTCCTCCCAAAGGGGACTCTTGTCCAAAGGGGACCACAGATTCTTAGTCTGGAGTGCTCTTCATAACTATGTGGAAAGAGAACAATGAAGCTTGCTATTTAGGCACATTGACTAGCTCCTTAATGCTTGGAGAAACTAGAATCTGGTCTTCTGGCCCCAGGGAGAAGCTATTTTTATTTCCCTCTAGATATCCTCAAATGTTTGCAGTTACTATGGCTCCTTTAGTGCTGAGGGGGGCTGGAAGGAGGATGGGTGTTCATTCTAGCATAGTTGTAGGTCACTAGCCTTTTTGAGTGGATGCAGACGCTTTTTCTTCCTCCCCTCCTTTTCCCTTCCCTTTTTCCTCCCTCCCTCCCTCCCTCCCCCTTTCTTCTTTGTTCTCTTTCATCTTCTAGTTTATTTATCTGTATCTTCCTTCCATGAGAGAAAAAGACACACACACACAGAGGCACTGCCAACAGGGTCTTCACTGTGATCACGCCCAGCTCCAGCTGGCCTTGATCACACGTATGCACACGTATGCACGCTCAGTGTACTCAGGGAAGTCCCAGAATGGAACCCCTGACCTTGTCCATGTTAGCCCAGTCGCATTACCACTGCACCACTGTCTGCCCCCTTCCTGGGTTTCTTTCCACATGCTTTATAGCAAGCCTTTTCATTCTCACATCATGTTTAAGCATTATTAAGTATTATTCTGCAACTCTTATTCATGAGGAAACTAAAACTTGTAGAGGCTGAAGATGTAGTGACTGATGGACAGCCTGGCTACCCACAACTGGGCCTGAGCTTGCACTTTAACCTGGGAAGGCCATTGGCCATCCTGTACCTCTCGTCCTCAGGTGGCCTGAGTTAATCGCTTCACCCTAGTGGTGAGAAAAGGCTTTGTTAGAACTCTGCTCATGGTTGTTGGAGGAAAATGGCTAACCACCTCCCTTTTGCTCCCTGCCTTGAACTTGTAGAGGTGCACGGGAAACCTCTCCCTCCCAGCTGGGAAGGGTTGGCTTATGAATAAAAATAGTAATTTTGTGTCTGAAGCTTCCCAAAGTGAGTTGTTGGCTTGAAAGGAACAGTTCTTCTGGGATGTGACAAGCTGCTAAAAAATAAAAATGAAAATCGGCTATAAAGAAAAAAAGAAAAAGAATTCTAAATATTAAGGAGGGGGAAAAAAAGAAGGTTTAGTGGGGATGCCCAATTACTATTTCTTTCAAAAAGGGCCTCTTTTTGCAGTTGCCAATGACCCTGACAGTTCTACACAGAGGCAGCCCACACTGCTCCTGTGAGCTTCAGAGGATTAACAATTTGCCCATCACTGGCCACCAGCTCTTGGTGGAAAGGGAAGAAATAGGATGACAAAGAGGGAGGAGAAAAGGTGGGGAGGTCAGGAGAGGAGTTGGAGGTCAGGGTAGTATTTATCACACAGACTTACACAGGCCCTCACTCTTGCTTCTGCTGGCAGAACAAGCTTTTTAAGGAGGGGACCGTTGAGTGAAGAATTTGTTTATGGAAATCCAAATGGAGAATTAATGAGGCTGGCCAAGGGCCCCTCTCATCTCTGTCTGGAAGCTCTCTCCACTCCCAAGAGCCCTTTCCCTTCCAAGTACCTCCCATAACATGAATTTCATTAACTACGAAGGAGGGAAGACATTTTTTAATCATCTGCAAGATTTGAACTTTTAAAGGTCTCTGTCAGTGGTTCTCAAAAGGTGGCCCCTGGACCAGCTGGAACCTGGGAGTATGTTAAACCCTGATCTCCCTACTCATTATATCCCAAACATCTATACTGTATGGCAGAAATGGAACGATTCAAAGACATAATAGTAGAGAGGTCAAGTGTAGATCTAGAGACTACATGGGAGGGGCATGGTAGGAGGAGTGGGGGGGCTAAGGAATAAAGGGCTGAATAGACACGAGAATGCAAGGTTCTTTGTTGAACGATGGTCACATCCTGTATGCATGCTTTGAAAAAACATACTGTTCACTAACCGTAAAGATGTACAATTAAATGTAAAGAAGAAATTACTAAAAAAAAAGAAAAAGAAAGAAATGCAAAGGCACCTAAATTCACAGGTGGCAGCGAGGACTGGAAATCATCTCTCCTCCTTCAGCAGGCACCCTTGGTCTCCTGGTGTCCAGTAAGATGCCCTGGTCCTTGTGAAACAGCGACAAAATCAACCTCTACTGAGCACCTCCGAAGGCCAGGCTTGGAGGGGAACACCTCATATAGCACCTCTATTTCACAGAGGAAGAAGCCTTCCCAGCTCAGGAGCAGTAGTGGGGCTGGCATTTGAACTTGGATCTGTGTCTCACTAAAGCTCTTCAGTTCTTGCTGAGATGAATAGTAGTTTTCAAACTTTTTGGTCTCAAGATTACTTAGTACTCTTAGAAAATTTTGAGATCCCTCCCAAATCTTTTGTTTAGATCCAGCCTAGTGGTGTGGTCTGGAGCGTGCTGAACTGCAGTGCTATAAGCCATGTGGGTTCATATTCCCTGGTTGGCCTGAAAGCATACTAGGCATGTGTCTGGGGAGCAGGAGGTAGGGGAGAAGGGGATTGTGGTGTGATGAGCCCCTATCCAGGGTACTCCCATGCTTCCTTCCCCTTGCATGTGTGCACGTGCACTCTCGATCATATAAAAAAATTTTAAAAAATTTAAAAAGTATTTGTATTTGTATTTAGTGAAATTTACTGTATTAAAAATCAAAGCTGAGAAATTAAAAAAATATTTATTGATTCATTTTAAATAACAATAAACCCATTATGGATTGAATATCTTTTATCCAAAATACTTGGAACCAGATTGCAGCATGGCCATCCCCCCGGAGGATTTCTTGCTTTCTGTCTCTCTCTGTTTCTCCAGTGAGTGTATGTGTCCTATAGCAAAAATCGCTCAAAACAAAACAAAATACTTGGAACCGGAAGTGTTTTGAATCTTGGATTTAAAAAAAAATTTTGGAATATTTGCATATATATAATGAGATATCTTGGGGATAGAACCCAAGTCTAGATCCAAAATTTATTTATGTTTTATGGATGTCTATTATGTATAACCTAAAGGTAATTTTTTTTTACTACATTTTCATACTGCAGCATTTTGATTGTGATCTGTCACATGAGGTCAGGTGTGGCATTTTCCATTTGTGGTATCATGTTGGCACTCAAAAAGTTCCATATTTTGGAGCATTTCAGATTTTGTACTTTCAGATTAGAGATGCACAATCTGTACATATTTAGCATAAACAACGTGCTTTAAGGAAACAAACTTGCCAAAGCAAAAAAAAATTTGTGAGAAGAATGACATGTTTTACATCTTCTGCATCTTCAATATCTGACTAAATAGCAGGCAGATTCTCATGTCTGCACTTAACCTGTTGTGATATCCCACATCAAGTAGCCTCTGGGAAACTCCACTATACGCTTGTGAGAGAACGTGAATGAAAAGCCAAATGCTTTGTTAGTGTTACTACAAAGTAGTTTTATCCTTGCAGCCCTCTTGAAAGATACTTCGGGACACCAGAGGTCTTCAGATCACAATTTGAGAACTGCTGGCTGGCCTAGACTAAGGAATCATTTTTTTTTTCTTTTTTAAAAGTTTCTTTTTTCATAAGCAAGAGAGAGAGAGAGAGAGAGAGAGAGAGAGAGAGAGAGAGACCCCAACAGAATTGTAGTTTGAAGCTGCAGTCCACTCCTGGATTCAACTAGCCCCAGATCATAGGTTGACAAGAATCTAGTATACTCAGTGAAGTCTCCAGACGTGAACCTAAAACCTTTTCACATGGAATCTTGCAGAGCATTGAAATTTATTATTGTGCCACCTTCTGGCCACAGTGAGTAATTATCTTGTCTTTAATGCTTTTAAGTGCTCATTTTCAATAATATCTTCCATTAATAAATACTGGAGTATGTCCTCAGTCTGACTTCTGCCAGGTTTTCATCTAGAAGCTGAGAGGTGAGAAGGGAAAATAGAGAGAGGAGGCAATGTGGAGACCATATGTGTTGCAGGAATTCCTAACTTCACCCCTCCAGTCACCATTATGGAAGAGTGGGTTGCTGGCAGCTTGTGTGGGGTTCGCAAAGGCTCCCTCAGGATGTCTTTGGGGAGGCACGATGCTGGGCCTAGCTACACTGTCCATGAAGCTGCCCATGATTATCAAAGTACACAACTAGGCTCTGGTATAAGGCCCATGATAGAGTGGGAGTCTGTGGTAGAACTACAGGGTGAGGAGGTAAGAGGAGAGACAAGACAGAGAGACAAGGCCGGCAGGTCCAGTGAACTGGACTTGGCAATGATCTTCTAATGAATTAGTACATGGAGACTCCTGTTGTGTCTGAACTGTAACCTCTGCTCTCTGGGGACCTGAATCTGGGCCTCCTTTGGGGACTTTCAGAGCTAGAGTAGGAAGGCAGATCCCCACCTGGGGCCATATCTCCCAGCTCTGCTTTCTTTCTGCAGAGACATGTTCTCCTTCCTTCAGGTAGGAAGAGGAGCTCCTGATGCTCGAGTCTGGGATTGAACTCTCCGTCAGATAATATTTTGTGCAGTTGTTTTTAGATGTCAGTTTCTTTGTCTCTAGAACATTTCAATTAAAACAAAACAAAAAAAATCAGCCTATCTTGGTGGCAACGCTGGATCCAAACAGAAGATTATGGGTTTGGTTCCCTGGTTGACCTGTATGTGATGAGCGTGCTCATGATCTTGGCTGGCTGGGAGGGCTGGGGTGGTTGTGGCATGAGAATCTGTTGAGAATGCTTGTCTCTCTTCTTCTCTCTGTCTCTCAGTCTCATAAAAACAAACTTTAAAAACCTTATAAAGCCGTAAGTTAAGTATACTTAAGTTTATCCTGCTTTGAAAATCCTTCTTATATGAAGATAATCATAGATTAAATATGTTTGGAGAATAAATGCCCTAAAATCTTTGCCTTCACATTGCATCAACATTGAAATTCAAAGCCAAGCCAAAGTTGTAGGTGAAAGTGTTCTGTGCACCTGAGCGCTTCCATAGATCATTGGAAGAGCAGGAGGGCAAGTTGGAGATGTGTTTCAAACATTTGTCCTCCCATCTCACAGCCAAAACCTGAGGTCTAAGGATGTTAAGTGACAGGTCCCAGATCTGGTTGAGAGATCATGGCAGGACTGAAGTGGATCTCATGGATTGCTGCTATTGGCACAGATCTCTCTTGGCAATACTAGCAGCCCACTTTGCCCTTTGATATCTCCACATATTCAGTGGGTGTTGGGACTGAAAGGGGCCTGATGCTCTAGAGGTTAAGGACAGCTCTGCTTCTAGATGGAGGAAGTTGTAGCCTGTGGCCTGTGGACCCTGCTTTTGAGTCTTCTGTATCTGTGGATGAATGAATTGTTGGAATGAGAAGATCATTACCCAACAGCATAAGCAGTATGAATGACCACAGCAACCATTCATTGGCCAGCCACTGATCCCCTGCTGTGTCCCAGACACACATGATCTGCTGCCCTAAACACTTCATATATATTGTCAAACTGGATTTTTATGACCCATTTTCAGCTTTGGAAACTGAGGCATCAAGTGGCTATGAGACTTACCGAAGATCCCATGTCTATTCAAGGTGGAGCCAGAGTTTGAGTCTAATGTCCCACTTTAAATGACTGCTATAGAAGGTCCAATGAGTGGGATTCCCAGGCCCTTCTTACATGCTATTGGGACCATGGGACCATACTACTACCATAGTAGTCTTGTCAGGGTCCTCCAAGAAGCAGATGCTAAGACAGTATTAGACATGCAGGAGATTTATTAGGAAAAACACCTGTAAGGGAAAGTGAGGATGAAGCCAGAGCAGACTGCCAGAGGCCTTAGACTATGATATAAGTCTGATCACTACTAGAAAGGGAGACAGAAAGGAAGAGAGGAAGGGAGAAAGGTCTTAGACCACATAGCAATTCTAAGGCCAAATTGGCAAAGCTGACTGGAAATCCTTCAGCCAAAGTTGACCAAGAGAGGAAATCCATGTCTTGCAGATTTGAGCCTACCTCATGTTCCTGGAGCACTCAGTTAGCTGGAAAGCACATATCCCACTGCAACTGTGGTGACAGAATTCAGAGTGCACCAGCTGGAGCCACAGTGAGATATGTAGGAGGTGTATTTTCATGGTTACTACATAGCTCCCCCTCACCCCACAGGGAAACACCTTACTTGGTCAGAACTGAAGACCTTACTTTGCACCAGGAACTTAAAGAAGGGAAGGACTTGAGTAGACTTGAACAACAGGGAAGTTTTTTTTTTTTTTTTTTTTTAGATAGTTTTTTTTTTGCTATAGGGCATGTGCGCTCACCAGACAGACAGAGACAGAGAGACAGAAAGCGAGAAATCACCCCTCAGGGGGGATGGCCACGCTGCAATCTCTTCTCCTCCATTTTCCTCTCAGGATCTTGGGCACGCACGCACACGCGCCTGGCATGAGTTTTAAGCCCCTGGGTCCAGGACACGAACTGCGGTCGACTACGTGGGAGTTTAGCGACATAGCCATTACGCTAACTGCTGGTCCCAACAACAGGGAAGTTTTGACCTAAAGAAGCTTGTGGGATTCTATGTTGGTTTCTTCCATCAGCCTCTTTTCATGGCACCCAGGAGTTCAGAGACCTATAAGGAGTGCCTGGCAATATGCAAGACTTAGACCCCAGACCTGTCTGCTTATTTACATTCCTATCTCTATTTTATAGGACTAGGATATTTACAACTTGTATTAGCTACAGATCTGGTTCCATGTTTCTCCAGCAACAGGATAAATCAGGGCCTACATTAGGGACACAGATGTTGGTGTCAGTGTTCCTTCCTACTTTTGCTGGGAACCAAACTTTTCCATCACATGCCTAGAAACATGGGATTGCCACTTTTCCACGCAGGGGCTCACAATTTCTTCCCTCTCTTCAAGGGCAGGACAGTTTACTTAGAATCAAGGGAAAAAACGGAGCCTCCTCCTAAATACAGGGTTCTTTAGTGTCATTCTCTTCCCTGTCCAGCTATTAATTTAACAATTACTGAGGTCTTATACTGTACATTTCACTATGCTGGCTGCTAGGTAGACAAATGGAAAGACAGATGTGGAGCTTGTACTATACATGAGAAGGTGATTTCTTCATTTTTCTTTTCAAATTTGCCAAAGGGCATATGTGGTTGCCAGAGAGAGAAGGAGAGAGGGAGAAAGCATCCTCCAATGGGGAATGAGCATGCCATAATCCCCTTTCCTCTGCTTCTCTTTCCTTCAGGATTTGGGGCATGCCCAGTGTGTTTACCAACAGAAGGGTCGGGACCGATACTTCATGATTGTCCATGTGGGATCTGGCTCCTTTAACTACTAGATCATGGGCTAGCCTAGGAGGGTGACTCTTTTATCCAGCCCTATAAGAACTCTTGCACTCAGGGGTTACAGCTCTTCTGGACTGAGAGCCTAGTATCAGTAGCCAAAATCATGGTCTCTAAGCTGGGATGGAAAGCTACTGGCATAGTTTCTCACAAGCAGCCTACAGAAGACATCCTGGGCGCAGGCCACTACACATGTGCATGGGGACACACAGTACTTAGCCTGCATGAGATTTCTGCCTGCAAGACCAGTTCTTATTCCACCTTTTACTTTAAGCATTTGTGCTGTTTCATAAATCCAGAGAATGCATAAAATGTAAGTATTTATAGATAAAATGATGTAACACCTGGAAATGGTTTTAAAATGTTTTGTGCTTCCCCAGATTGGGAAGCATGCATAAGTGAAACAAACAAACAAACAAAAAGCAAAATGTGGATAATTGTTGCAGCTGGGCTTATTTTATTATCATCTCTACTTTGAGGAGTGGTTGAAAATTTTCAAAATAAAAAGTTAAATAAGAATGAATTAATACCCATAGTTGTACAGATTAGCAAGTAAATATGAAGCAAATACCTGTGTGACCACCACCCAAACCAAAAAAATGGAAAATTTCCAGCCCCTGAAAATGTCCCTCTGTGTCCTCTCCAAGCCAGACATATTTATTAACCATTATTTTTCATTCCAATTTTTTGTGTATATGTAATATAAAATTCACCATCTTAACCATTTTTGCCTATATACTTCTGTGATTTTAAATCCTTTATATTTGTATTGCTGTACAACCATCACCACCATCCATCTCCAGAACTTTTTCATCTTGGAAACTGAAACTCTGTATCCATTCAAACAGTAATTCTCCATTCCCTTCCCCCAGCCACTGGCAACCACCATTCTACTTTATGTCTATGAATTTGACTGCTCTAGCTATGTCATATAAGAGGATTCATATAGTATTTGTGTTTTTGTAACTTATTTCACTTAGTATAATGTCCTCAAGGTTAATCTATGGTGTAGATTCTGACACAAATCACAACTTACATACCTTTTAAGGCTGGCTGTTACTCCATTGCAGGTATATGTCACATTTTGCTTGCTAGCCTGGCTCTTATGACCATGATTTCATTAGTTTCTTCATTGCTTTACTACCTAGGCAAGCATTCCTAAACAGTACAATTTAGTTTTGCCTGAGTTACATAAATGGGGTCAGAAAATATGTGATCTTTTGTGACAATATAGAGAAAGGTGTGGAAATTCGGGAGAAAGATGTGGAAGTTTGGGAGAATAGTATGACAAAGTTAAAAAGAGGTTTAGTCTCTGTTCTTGTATGAATGAGGAAAACCAGGCCCGGAGAGGTGGAATATTGACTGAAGGTCCTACGTGAGCTTCTAGGTCTCCTGAGTATCCATGCAGAGCTATTCTGCCTACCTAGCCGTTTTGTTCAAGGAGACATAATCAGCAGCAGGACTGAGAAGAGGTCCATCAGTTTTGCACATGAAGCAGGTTAAAGGTGGATTCAGCTAAAAGTGGATTCAGCTTAAAGGGATTTAGTTTGTGAGGGACCAAAATAATTCCTCTTTAGATAGTCAAGCAAGACTCTGGGAGGAGTTTGAACCCAGTCTATTGGGTCATCAGGAAAGTCATGACACATTTTTGCATAGAAAAACACCTTACAACTTTTCTGACAACCTAATAAAAGATGAGCAAGATTCAGCGAAAAGAGAAGGAAATACATGCCAAAAAGAGGAGGGATATCTGTTATATAGTAAGGAGTTCACAGAAGCTCTGGGAGGATGTGAGAACCATGTTCAGAAGGTATACAAACAGGGATGATGCCTAAGATTGGACGTATGATGACTTCATGGAAATACAGCTGGCACTGCACAATGCTTGTGACTCAGGAACCAGGACTGGAAATGCAGCTGCCAGGATAGCTGCAAACTGACCTCATGTGGTCTCTGCTTCTTCATGTCTTTGACTTCTGACTTGGAGTCCAAACAGGGTGCCTGATCCACAGAGCCAAGTCATATACCTGTGCCTAGCTGCAAGGGAGGCTGAGAAAATGAGTATCTTGCACTTTTAACTTGTAGAGGTGAGCCATTTCTCTGAAACTATTAAGAGGAATCAGATGCTAGCTATTGAAAAGGGAATGACCATGACAATGATAATCCCTTCATTAGGAATGAGAAGGGGTGAATGGATTCAAACGACTTGGTGGACTTCATAGGAGAGAAAGTACCTCCACTAACTGAAGAAACTTAAGAAACTTTGATGTCTGGCCATTATGATTTTATTAACTCCTAAAGAGAGCCCATCACTGCCTAAACAGAAGCTTTGGCACTGCAAACTGAATGAAGCTATCTGGTGTCGCATAGTGTTTTATGATCAGAGTATGTGGCTGCTGTCCTTTATGAACCACTATCCATTACTGAAACAGCAGGTATTTCAATCGTCACTTCTCTGATCACCCCAGTCTGACATTGTAAGTATTTATATTTCAGCCCAGAAGTTGATTGCCAATGTCTTTTTACTGAGTATTGCAGAAGGCTGAAGAGATGATCCCAGGGGCTATTGTGTGCTTAACACAGACTTAAAAGTCTACAGGACATTGGATAATTCAGTTTTTGTTAGGAAGCTCTGCTTGTTTTAGAGACATGCTGAATCTTTTTCTAGCTTTTCTTTCTGCAGGGATTTATACAAATCTAGACACTTTGGGAAGATTCCCATTTTTCCAGAAAACTTGAACTTACTTGTCATTGCTGTTACATAATAATAACTGTATTCTTATTTTTAATTAAGCAAAGATCTTAGTTTCCCTTCAGTAAATACCACAAGAACCAGTTCAAAGTATATATGTAATAATTCATGTTATGTATAATAACTATATGTTATGTGTAATAATTCACAATTTGCAGATGAGGAAACTGAGAAACAGAGATGAAGTGATTCATGTGTATTTTGTTAGAGATAGATTCAGTATGGGAAGCCAGATGGCCTGATACCACAGTGTGTTCTTCTCTTTCTCTCCAGATAGACCTCATATTTAACCTTACCTCTGCATACTCTTAGAGAGGTAGGAGGGTTTCACATTTTAGAACATGCTCAGTGATCTAGAGAAAAGTTTTGGAAGATAACGAAGAAATGCAAGAGTGCGCAGCAACTGGAGATTCTGGTTTGGCTCCAGGCAAAGTCTACCCAAGAAATGGAAGTGCCTGTGTGTGGCCAGAAAAGATTGTTCCATATTTGAAATTGGGTCAGAGTGACAACACTTCCTATGTCCTGAGTGTCAATAACAGCCACAGCTCTGAGAAGTCAGCCCCTGGACAGCAAGGTAAAAGCTGGTCAACAGAGATGGGAACAGAGTAGCAGCCCCAGAATGATATATGAGAGCATGTGTCAGGTACCATCAACCATGAGGACTCAGCTTAACCCGACTGGATGGGCTTAGTGCTGTCGCCCTTGGGCAAGAAGGTATCAGTGAGCCCTCTTGCACTTACATGCTGGCGGTGGCCATGGAAGAGTTACGTCTGGTTCCCTCTCTCCATTCTTCTGTGCTGATGCTGGCTGCTTTTTTGCTGTATTGCTCACAAATTTTCTTGGCTACTCTCCCTCCATGGTGATCGCCACTTGACCCCTCTCAGACATAAACATTAATGCTGTGGGGAGTAGTTATTAATAGCTCAGAGCTGTCACATGGCTAATTTAGGGGAGATAAATGGCTTTGCAGCTTTCATCTTTCCCAAATGAGAGAGAAAGGAAAAAATTGTGGGTACTAAAATAGATATTTCTGGATAACATGATGAGAATGATGTTGAGGTTTTTCCATTTATTTTATACACTGTGAAGTCTAATAGTTTATAGGCAAAAACAAACATATTATCGAATTAAAAAGAAACCCAGATTATTATTTTTTAAAATTGTTATCATTATTATTATTTTGAGAGGCCTTTGCTATGGGGCATGTGCGCTCGTCAGACAGGCAGAGAGACAGAAAGTGAGAAGTCACCACCCCGCCCCAGGGTGGATGGCCATACCACAATCCCTTCTCCTCCATTCTCCTCTCGGACTCTTGGGCACACATGCACACACACCCAGTGAGTTTAAGCCACCGGGTCCAGGACTTGAACTGTGGTTGATTACATGGGAGTCCAGCAACATAGCCATTATGCCAACTGGTGGTCCCACAACGAGATTATTTTTAAATGCTAACTCTTTATGTGTATCTGGTAAAACTTAGTGAGCTGGAAGAATGTGGGGAATAAAATATGATGGATTTTGTGTGTGTGTGTGTGTGTGTGTGTTTAGAATTATTTTATATTTATTTATTTATTTTAATTTGACCAGAAAGGGACAGAGAGAGTGAGAGAGAGAAAGTGAGAAAGCAAGTCACCAGGTCTGGGACTCAAACCACAGTTGGCCATGTGGGAGTCCAGCGCCCTTAATCACCACGCCACCTGTTGGCCCCATGGCTTTTGTGTTTCAGATGATGCAGGACCAATGTGGAGATGGTACCCCTCAGATCTGCACACATCTCTCATGTCACTTTGAAACCTCAGTCTACTCTTTGGCCAGTCAACTTGCCACATTCCACAAACCAGGTACTGAAGAATATGGCATGATATAAGAGTCTAGTTGTATGAATGGGATCTTAATCCATTACCTGCCACTATAAAACTCTAAAATGATTCATTAAAAAAAACAGGTTTATTTCTCCAACATGGTCTCGCTCAAAGAATCTCCTGCAACCTTTCCAGGCAACCAGGTTCATGGACATGCACACCTGACATGTGCAGGTCGACCAGGTAACCAAACCTGTGATCTTTCAGGTGCATCCAGCATCACTTGAGCAGCACATGACTGCTGTGTCACTGAGCTGGCCCTAAGCTTCTCCTTTGACCCCTGTGTGCCTTGGTTGCCAAAGGAGAGAAAAATTTTCTCTCACACAGATAAATCAAGACACATCTGCTACTTACATGCATAATGTGGTCTTTCCCTTTAGAGGGGTAGCCTTCCTGTTCTATTGATAACTTGCTGCCATAGACTCTCTGTACCACTTAATCCATGAGCTCCCATTTGCTTTCCAAGAAAATAATTCACTTATCAAAATGAAAGAAAGAACAGCAATAGCCAGGGAGACAGCAACAGGAAGCAAATTGGTATTGAATTATTGATTAATTTCTGAAAGAAAAGATAGAGATGGTCAAATTTTCAACACAAATAGTGTTGCTGGGTCAGGAAATAGAAATAATAGCTGTCTTATTATTTCAAGGTTTTTCTAGATGAATATGATACATTCTATGGGCTCAATTTAGACAGTAGCCAGAGGGAGTTTGTGGAGAACTTTTGTGGGCAACCGGGTTCTACAGGTATCCTGTGATCTGTGTAATATACAAAGGTCATTAGCAGTCTACACTGATGCATCCTTGTGTAATCACTTCTCTAGGATTTTAGCTAAAACCTAGAGCTCCCATTTCAGACATGCCCACTATAGGAGTCAATTCTGCCAGAGCAGATTAAAGGTGTGAATGGTAGAACAAATCTCTTCCCCTATTACAGCCATCTTATCCTTGCCTTTGAAGATGACATGGCTAAGCTGCAGCCACCAGCATGTAAACTAGAAGCTATTTCCCAAGAGTGGAGAGGGATTTATCCTGTTCTATCCACACGTTCTGGCCTGCTGCTTTTGCAAGAATTGTCAGGCACTTGGCCAAGGTCGAGAGACTGGAAATCAGCAAATTGGCTGAGGAAGGAAGTGGCGCTGTGGTCTCATGAGTCAGGCAGGCTATTCAAATTCCAGAGGTGGAGGCAAAAGTAGAGAAAAGGAGGGACCCTTTGAGGAAATACTGTCTATATTGGCTTTGTCATGAAGCTCTCATAACCATTCATTCTAATCACATGTTCTCCAGACAGTTTAATCCATGGTACCATCATTCCATTTAATAACATGTTTTAGCACCTTCTTTGGAAGGAACACTAAAGGGATCGAGGAATAGAGACACCACGATGCTACTGACTGCACAAGGCAGTCTGTACTCAGGAAATAAGAGGGGACTGCAATAAATCCATGGAAAATACAATTAAACTATGAGTTTATTTTGGTGCAAAAAAATTGAAATTCATCCGTAATGTTTTATAATATATATTTTTCATGAACCTGCATGAGTAGACTAAGAAACGTAAACACACACCATGCCTCATTATGTAAGGGCTCTGAGAAGGCATAAAAGAATATAAATATTCCAGGGACCAGCAGATGGCATAATGTTATGTTGTTGAACTCCCACATAGTCGACCATGATTCAAGTACCAGACCTGGTGGTTTGGAACTAACACTGGGTGTGTGTGTGTGTGTGTGTGTGTGTGCCCAGAATCCTGGAGGAGAATGGAAGAGAAAGGATTGTGGTGTGGCCATCCCCCCTGTGGGGTGATTTCTCGCTTTCTGTCTCTGTATCTCTCTATTTCTCTGGTGAACATATGCACCCTATAGCAAAAATCTCTCAACAAAAAGAATATGATAACTATTTTGATAAATAGGAGAAGATATTTTACATTATGGCATAAGAAAATATAGGCATGCTAGAAGAAAACATCTGGTGGAAATCTGAGAGTTTTCTATGGTTCTGGTTTAATCAGGCAAAAAAACACTGCTATTAAAACTAAAATTGACAGGAGGGTCTTGGCCACCAAAATAAAATCAGATAAATGATTTATTAGAAATACTCTTTGTTCTTATTCCCCATATCTCAAAGTATATTAATTCTTTGGGATGATCCCAAATGTTCTTGATCAGTGGGTCTAAACTTTTGTCTTCCACATGGTGTGTCACAGAAAGGACAAAGCAACAGCTTCAACATTTTGTCTGCAGTACTGCAGGAGTTGAGTTCGTACAGCAATTTCTTATAGTGTCCTTCTGTGTGAGTGGAGGGACCATTCGAGGAAACCTCTTCTGCTATAGGAATAAGGAATTAAGATCCCCAATGGTTGAGTCTAATGGTCCTCAAGCTATGGTGTGGATCAGAATGATCTGGGGAACTTGTTAAGAAATATAGATGCCCCTTGCCCTAGTGTCAGAGTCAGTGAATTAAGATGGGCATTTGTATTTTTAATAATCTCCCCAGGTGATCCTTGTACCTTCTGAAGACCAAAAACTATTGGTCTGTTCTAGTTTCAGGACTTTGTGAGCCTAGCTATGCCCTTGGCCCCACCAGCCAGGATCCTTCTTTGTGTCTTCTTTTTTAGATTTGCTTAACATGTGGAGATACATTGGGTAATTGCTTGCAGTGACACCCCACTGGACTGCCCCAAGTAAACAACCAAATCAATAATCTCTAGACATTTAAAGCTTTTCTTTTATATACCAGATCAGCAAGTACGAGTAAATTTTTCCTGTGTCTTGGGTTTTTAGCAGATTTCAGTTGTATAGCATGAATTAAAGTTGTATTCATTAAACACCAGGAAGGTAATTATGTTTGGGAAGATGTAAGTGCTTTCCCCTGTGGCTAGGAAGAAAGGCATATTAGAATCTCTACTGGATTCATTCTCCTTTCTTGTTCTAACTTTTTGCTTCCCAGGATGTTTTGTTTATGTCTATGTGAGGCTCTCAGTTCGGTAATTTCACTGAAATGACCAGTTAGTTGAAAATGGGTCAATTTGGCTAATAAAAAGTTAATTAAGCTGGTGACATCATTAGCAAGATGGGGAAATAGAACTTTCCAGCTCTTGTCCCCTCACAGTAACATCAATTTTAACAACTATCTATACAAAAAATACCTTCACAAGGAAACCAGGTGAGAGATAACAGCACCCATGTGCAGTGTGAAAATAAGAATAGATGCATTGGAGAGGTATGTTGCAAGAGGTGTATTACCCATGTCATTGCTCTCCCAGCTCTAGGACAACAGCCTGGAGAGAGAAATACCTTCCCTGTGAGGGAAGGAGAGGGAAGTGAGCACTGAACTTTGCCCTGGACCCGAATATTGGGCTGTTCAAATAAAACCCAGTGCCAGACAAGCCTCCACAACCACAGGCTGCAGGGCACCCTAACTTCATACCGAATACAGGAACCTTAGGTTCTAGACCACCTCCAGACCCAGGTTGGTCCCCACAGACAAGGGCTCTGGACCAGCCTCTATGGGCTCAAACTCTAGCAGAATCAGAGTACAAGCCTGTCTCAGAAGACCTGCCCCATGGGGCCCAATCTTCAGGCCCACTCCAGAGTCAAACCAGCCCCTATGGTCCCCAAATCTACACCAACCATTATTTACCTATCTTCTAGGCAAGCATCTGCATGCCCACGCTCTAGGAAGGCCCCAGAGTCACAGGGTCTAGGCTAGTGCCTGTAGACCTAGGCACTAGGCCCAAATGGAATTCAAAGTAATCATTTTAAAGGATGCAATGGGCTGCAAGAAAATACAAAAGAACAACTAAGCAAAATGTAGGAAAAATATGTAAATGATGTTAGAAGTTTGACAAAGAGGGAAAAAAAAAACTAAACAATTCAGAATTTCTGGTATACGTAGTAAAACTCAGAATACTCTAATACTATAATGGTGGTATACAAATCACTTATATCTTTCATGTGAAATAAAAGACAAAACTATTAGAAATAATAATAGCTATAGTAATTTGGTAAGGGATATGCAATATAAAAAGGATGTAAATTGTGACATTAAAAACACAAAATATTGGGAGGAGAAATGAAAGTGTAGAGTTTCTTAAGTGATTAAAGTTAAGTTGTTATCATCTTAAAATATCCTGAAAGCAAAAATTTGTCATAGAAACCCAGAAGATAAAAAGTAGGAGATCAAAGTGGATGAATATAGAAGAATTAATACTGTGAAGTAGGTCAGACTATGAAAGACAAACACTCTATATCCCTACTCAATATGTACTGAATATACACTCTACAGCAGAAATTGAAAGATCCAAAGCTATAATGATAGAGAAGACAAATGCAGATGCCAGACATTGTATGGGATGCGAGTGGATGGTAGAAGATTGGTGGGAAGGACTCAGAGAAGAAACACTTAACAGACACAAAAATGTAAAGTTCTTTGTTAAAAATGGTGTACATAGTAATGTCCTTAATTTGGTTGTCACATATTGCATGTATGCTTTGAAAAACTATGTTGTGTGCTATAGACATGTATAATGATTGAATGTAAATAACAAATCATAAAAAAGTAGATCAAATTACTCCACACATTTCCTTCATAAAGGAAAACAGTAGGAAAGAAAAGAACAAAGTATTTACAAAACAGTCAGAAAATATGAACCAAATGGTAGTAATAAGTCCTTACCTATCAATAATTACTTTAAATGTAAATGGATTAAGTTCTGTAATCAAAAGACATGAAGTGGTTGAATGGAAAAAGCAAAACAAAACTAAACAAAAATTAGGACCAAAGTACAAGTTGCCTGTAAGAAACTCACTTTACCTTTAAGGTCACACACATAGACTGAAAATTAAGGGATGGAAAAATATATCCCATGTAAATGGAAACCAAAATAGAGCAGGAGTATCTATACTCATAATAGAAAAAACAGATACTAATTTAAAAACTAAAAAGAGACAAAGAAGACCCATATATAATAATAAACAGATCTATTTATCAAGTGAATATAATAATTATAAATATGTATGCACCCATCAGTGGAGCACCTAAATACATAAAGCAAAATTAATAGATCAGAAGAGAAAAATAGACTGCAATAAAAATACTAGTAAGGGATTTCAATACCCAACTTTCAACAGTGAACAAATCACTCAGACAGAAAATCAATAAGGAAACATTGGATTTGAACTACACTTTGGGCCAAGTGGACCTAACAGACATATATAGAACATTCCACCTAACAACAGTAGAATACACATTCTTCTCAAGCACACATGGGTATTCTCTAGGATAGAGCATATGTTAGAACACAGAACAAGTCTTAACAAATTTAATAAGATTAAAATTGGGACTAGCAGTTGGCATAATGGCTATGTTGCTGGACTCCCATGTAGTCGACTGCGGTTTGAGTCCCGGGCCCAGTGGCTTAAACTCATGCCGGGTGCATGTGTGTGCGTGCACAAGATCCCAAGAGGAGAATGGAGGAGGGGGGATTGCAGCATGGCCATCGCCCCTGGGGGGTGATTTCTCATTTTCTGTCTCTCTGTCTTTCTGACACACGCACACGCCCTATAACAAAAACCTCTCTCTCAAAAAAAAAAAAGAAAATTAAAATATTATCAAAAATTAAAATCTTATATTTCCTCAAAACAGTGATATGGAAATGTAAATCAGTAATAGAAAGAATTCCAGAAAATTTAAAAATATGTGGAAATTAAACAGCATGCTCCTTACCAACCAACACATTAAAGAAAATATTAAAAGGGCTATAAAAAAGTATATTGAGACAAATGAAAATGGAAACAGAACATACCAAAACTTATATGATTCAGCATGAGCATTTCTATGAGGAAAAGTTACAGCAAAAAACATTTCATCAAAAAATAAGAAAGATCTTAAATAAACAGGCTAACATTACATCTCAAGGAACTAGAAAAAGAACAAAGCTCAAATTCAGCAGAATGAAGGAGATAATAAAGGTCAGAGCAGAAACAAATTAAATAGAGACTAGAAAAAAATAAAAAAGACCAGTGAAACTAACAGTTGGTATTTCAAAAAGATAAACAAAATTGACAAACCTTTAAATAGACTAAGATCAAAAGAGAGAAGTTTAAAATAAATAAAATCAGAAATGAAGAAAGAGGCATTACAACTGAGACCACAGAAACACAAAGGACTGTGACTATCACAAGCAATTATATACCTTCTATGACTGAGAAGACATCAATAAATTTTAAGACACATACAACCCAGCAAACAGAATTATGAAAAATTGAAAGTCATGAAGGGAATCAAGGGGAAAAAGAAACAAAACATTTAAGGGTTGCACAAATGGAAAATGATCTGTTGATGATAATGTGTATGATAATATCTCTAAGTGTACTGATACAAATATACAGTGTATTCATGATGGGAAAATTCATTTTGCATGCTATAATGATAAGCAGTGATTGAATATGTGTGTGTGTGTGTGTGTGTGTATGTGTATACATATATATACATATACATATATATATATATATATATATATATATATATATATATATACACATATAAAGTCAGAACAAACTAATAAATAAGGAGATTGAATCAGTAACAAAATATCTCCCATCAAAGAAAAGCCCAGGGTCTAATGGGTTCAATGCTGGATTCTACCAAACATTTGAAAAAGAACCACTACCAATCTTCATATTCTTCCAAAAATACTTCCAGATTCACTTTATAAGGTCAATATTATCCTGATACTAACAACATACAAGGATGCTACCAAAAAAAAAAATATTAACCCAATATCCTTGATGAACATAGATGAAAAAATCTTCTGTAAAAATTAGGAAATTGAATTCAACAATACAGTTGAGTTTCATATATATATATATATATATATATGTGTGTGTGTGTGTGTGTGTGTGTGTGTGTGTGTGTATGTGTGTGTGTGTGTATACACACACACACATACACACACGGCTATATTTGTGTACACATACACACACACACACACACATATTGTATATAATTACAGCATGCAAAATGAATCTTCCCATAATGAATCCACTATATCATTCACTATAATCAGGACTCTATCCTTGGAGTGCACTTACGGTTCAAAATATGCAAGTCAATAAATATGATACATCTCATTAAATGGATGAAGGATAAAAAGCATGATTGTCTCTATAGATGCTGAAAAAATTTGACAAAATTCAATTCTTTCATGATAAAAATTGTCAACAAATTAAGTAAAAAAGGAATATAATACAACACAATAAAGGGTATATATGACAAGTCCACAGATAACATCATGCTCATCAGTGAAAAGTTGAAAGATTTTCCTATAAAACCAAGAATGAGGGGCCAGCAGATGGTGTAGTGGTTACATCGATGGACTCCCACATTTCTGACCATGGTTTGAGTCTTGGAGCGAGTAGTTTGAAAATCATGCTGGGTGTGCATGAGTCTGTGTGTGTGTGTGTGTGTGTGTGTGTGTGTCCATCCCTAAGATTCCAGGAGAAGAATGGAGGAGCAGGTATTGTGGCATGACCATTCCCACTGAGGGGGTGGGGGTGACTTCTCACTTTCTCTTTCACTGTCTTTTTCTCTCTTTCTCCATCAAGTATACATGCCCTAAGGCAAAAACCTCTAAAGAACCAAAAAAACAAAAAAAAAACAAAAACAACAAAGAATGAGAAAAGGATATTCACTTTCGCCACTTCTGCCCAACACAGTACTAGAAGCCTTAGCCAGAGCGATAAGGCAAAAGCATCTAAAATGGAAGAGAGAAAACAAAATTACCTCTGTTGCCGACATGATTTTACATATTAAAAATCCTAATGACTACACACACACACACACACACACCACACACACACACACACACACACACACAAAACCTGTTACAATAAGTAAATTCATAAAGTTGAAGAATACAAAATCAACATAAAAAAGTAGTAGCATTTCTAGACACTCGCAATGAACTATCCAAAAAAAGAAATCGAGAAAACGATGTCATTTATAATAGCATAAGAAAATGGAATGAATTTAATCAAGGAGGTGAAAAATGTGCACATTGAAAAAGATAAAATGTTGCTTTTAGGGCCTACTCTTCATGAACATTTTAACTAGTATAAGTTTAACTAGTAGATAGAAATGAATATATGTTTGCTATGGGAGGTGGTTCATACAGTTAAAGAAGCCGAGAAGTCCCATCAGATGCTGCCTACAAACCAGAGAACCAGGAAAGTAAGTGATATAATTCAGTCTAAGTCCAAAGGCCCGAGAACCAGGCACTCTGACATCTGAAGGCAGGAGATGGATGTCACAGCTTAAGAGAAGAAAGAGACAACTGCTTGTCCTCTGCCTTTTTCCTCTATTTGAGCTTTCAGTGTATTGAAAGATACCTACCTACACTGGTGAGGATGGATCTTCTTTACTTTGTTCACTGATTCAAGCACTAATCTCTTCCCCAAACACCCTCATAGACACACTCAGACATAAAGTTTTACCAGTTATCTGGGCATCCCTTAGCCAAGTCAAATTGACACGTAACATTAACCTTCACAAGGAATCAAATAGCCTAAGTTCTGGAAAAGCAATTAGCCGCTCGGGGCCTTGGTTTCCTTTCTTGTAAAATAATAAGATTGCAATAATTAATTTGTAAACGTTGCGATTTTTGGAGCCAGCATTCTGTGATTCTAACTCCACTGCCCAGAGTGTCCTTGTGCCCCTTGTCCTTTTCCTATGTCCACCGTAGGGGAGAGGCCTGCACATTCCCAGCAGCAGTTGGCATACCATTGCCTGACCCTTGCTGTATCTGCTCATTCTGTTGGACAGGCTGACTTTTTGTTCTTTTATAGTGTCTGTAAGAGAAGAAATGCTCATTGTTTGATCAGACAGCCATTGCTCTGCCTACCCAAACTTGCTGCTTCGAAAATCTCAGGTAAAGCCTCTGACAGTATCATTAGCATGAGTCAGCAGACTGGTGCTCACACCCAGCTTACTGGGGAGAATAGACGGTGTAATTTGCTTGAATACACATACTCTTCTCTAGAATAATTACTTTGCAACCCACACACTTGAAGGGCCCAGGATTCATCTTGAGCCAAGCATAGCCTTCTTTGTTATCATCTGTCTGTAGAAAGACAGCTGCTTTGTAGTTAGGAATGGAAGGGTGAAAAAACAAGTGATGCCGAGGGACAGGATGCTTTTTGCATTATTTACTGTTCAAAGGCTTTCTTTCCCATTGGGGTGAGTAGTCACTCAGAGGCTTTGTTATTTCAAACTTTGATAAACGCCCAAATAAGTGTCCTCCCCAACTTCCAAGACAGGTAATTTGCTCAGGACAGCACTGGCGATTGAATATGACAAATACTTCCCCTGTTTTAGGGTCTTTGAACTTTTTGGACTGTGCCAAAGGTTCCTGCCCTACCCTGGTTTATTTCCATCTCTGAGTTATGAATCTGGAATTGGAAAAACATAGGAGCTAAACTCACCATAGAGGAAAGAACTCTGCAAGGGGCATCAGGGTCCACGGTCCTGATTCTCTGGCTGAACTTGGGAAAATAATCCACCCCTCCAGGCCTTGGTTTTCTTTCTTGTAAAATAATAAGATTGGAATGCCTGGTCTGTAAACTTTCTTCTCTCCAGAGTCAACAGTCTGTGATTCTAATTCCATTGCCCAGAGAGTTCTGCTGACCCCAACCCTCCCTCTGCCTTCTCATCCCTTTTCTATGTACACTCTAGTTCAGAGGCCTGGATACTAAAGACATTAAAGATATGCCACTGGGACAGCCCCATAGCCTACTGGTTAAGGGAGCCAGAACCCATGTGGCTGACTACAGTTTCAGTCCTGGCCCTAGTGGCTAGCAAAAGAAGCTGGGCTCATGTCGTGCATGCCCCAAATAATGACAGAATAGAGAAATGGAGGTGAAAGGATTGCAGCATGACAGTGCTCTATTGTGGCGGGGAGATACTTTTTCCTTCTCACTGTGTCTGTCTCTCTCTGGTGAGAGCATTGCACCCTCTGGCAATTAAAAAAAATGTGCCACTACTGAAGACATACCATTATAGTTTCAGTGACTTAACACAATCCAGCACACAAGTACAGAAAGTATCAGACAGCGAAATTAAAACCATTATCATTTCTTTGCTATTCATACAGTAAGGAATGTTAAGCTTCTGTGTTGGACCCAACATGACACCAGGCATTTACTAAAAGAAAGTGACTTGGCTCCTACCTACAGAATTGAAGGTTCACTTGAAGATGTTTGATTCTCATAAAATAAGGAGGAAATAATTGCGCATTAATATGTAGATGACACAGAACAAAAGTTCAAAGAAAGGGAATGTGCATGTGAGTAGAAGCAGAGAAACATATTTGAGAGCAAGGAGGTGCTGAGGCTAAGCCTTCAAGGAAAGGCAGAATTTGGATAGGAAAAAAGAACTGCAGGAAGAGGGAAAGAAGGGGCCAGCCGGTGGTGTGGTTAAGGCAGCTCGATTCCACATGGTTGACTGTGGTTTAACTACTGGACCTGGAGGCTTGCGCTGCTGGGTGCATGTGCATGCGTGCCCAAAATTCCAAGAGGAGAATGGAGAAGAAAGGATTGTGGTGTGGCCAGAAGTCACCTGGGGGATGATTTTTCAAGATCCCGCCCCCCTCTCTCTGTTTCTCTGGTGACTGTACATGCCTTATGGCAAAACTTAGAAATAAGAAGAGAGAGAGGGAGAAACAATAGAAAGAGAAAGGAAGAAGAAACTCCTGATGTTGAAGATGCTGTGCTGTTTGGAGCACAAATTACCCTTCAGAGTCAAGGTAAAGTAAAATAGGGTGGTTATAATTATACAGATATTGCTTCATCGGGAAAGTCATGACACATTTTTGCATAGAAAGAGAGAAAAAATACATCATGACTTTCCCGACGACCTAATATAACACTACTCATTAAATAACTCTTGCTGTGTTATCTCATTTAATTATAACTTCTCTTTGAGTTTGTCTTGGTATCTATTTTATATATGAAGAAATTTGTGACTCAGAGAAGTTAAGTAACTCGGCAACAGAGCTTAAAAAAAGGTAGTAGAGGCAGAAACCTGTGGATTCTAATTTTTTTTTCAAGTTCACTTTATTATGATTATTTATTTTATACATGTAATCACTATACATCACTTTACTTGTAGGTTGAATTTACCCAACATGAATACACTTCACACCAGTCCAGTTGAGGATACCAAACACGTTATTGTCAGTGTTCCTTTCACTTGGCAATGTTTTGAGAGACAACCTATAAAGGCCTTAAATGATAATCCAGGCTTCAGGAAAAAAACAACTAACACTTGAGACTCACAAAGGTCATTGTATTTAACATTCTCTTCCATTTTCTCAAGTTGTCTCAGCCATTTTTACTTGGTCATCTGACTTAGCACAGATCCGTGGGTTTCTGTGAGGAGCTGTTGAAGGGCAAACAGGGCAGAACATACCTCAAGAGGATCAGTCTACTAAGAATTTTGAATAGGCTGAAGCAATAGTGGAGGGAGAAAAACTCAGTTGAAGAAAATCAATTTATATAGCATTCATCAATTCAAAACCTTTTTTTTTACATATTACATATTTTATTGAACACCTACTATGTGATAGGCACTATGCCAGGGACAAGTCTTCCATCTTTAATGTCATGGTCAGTTATTTTGACAGTGCTCCATCAGCATCTTGTAATACTTTCTTGCTGAGTCCTTCCACACTTCTAACCTTCAATAATAAATCCACCTGGCAAATATTTGTTGAGCAGCTATAATAGAACATGTCCTGTGCTAACGTTAAAGGAAGCAAAAGCACAAAAGATATGCTTTTAGTTTCTAGTATAGCAATGAAAACTTGAAATAATGAGATGGAATGAAAATGGAAGTGGACTCTAATATAGACACAAAGTAGATATTAAAATTTGATAGGTAATTGAAATGACTTTTTTATTATTATTATTTTTTTAGTTTTGTTATCTTTCTCTTGCGAGAGAGAGAGATAGAGAAAGAGAAAGTGAGAACACACCCCACCCCTGCCTAGGGTGGGGGTGGCCATGCTACAATCCCTTCTCCTCCATGCTTGTCTTGGGATTTTGAGTATTCACACACACACACACACACTCTCTCTCCTGGTGTGTTTTTCAAGCTCCTGGGGCCAGGATTTGAACTGCAAAGTCAGCCATGTGTAATCTGGCTGCCTTAATCACCATGCCACTGGCTAATCCGGTAATTGAAATGACATTTAAAATCATTGGACAGTGCTGAGATAATTAGTAAATAATTCAGATGGCCTTAGAATGGGGATTCCTACACGCACAATAAATAGATTCCAGATGGGAGAGTTAAATATGAAAAAGAAAGGAAACCATATGAAGAAATTGTAAGATTAGCTTTCTGTTCTCTTAAATTGGGAGAGATTTTTCTAAGCTTAAAAGCTAAGGAAGAAATCATATAAAAACCTCAATAGATCTAACCTCACAATTTAAAAAAATGTACACACAAAGAAATGTACACACAAAGAAAAATACCATAAACAATATCGACAGAGGTCTTCCTAGGCTATTTGATGCTGTGAGTTCACAGCTGAATGATGCTCTTTGCCAGAAACTCAGCAATGATAGATAAAATATAATGGGAAAACTAAAAGATAGATTGATGCTCAAGTACAAAATAAACATCGTCATGGATTGTACACAGCAGAAACATAAGCTGAAGTCAGGACTTTCTGGACCCTAGATCCTGAATCAGGCTAGAGAAGAGATAGCGGAGATAAATCACTGTTCTGTTTGAAGACAGGGACTGAATACAGGCTTACTGCCTATATTCATGAAAGAAGACGTAAGGAACATTTCTGTAAAATCCCACCTGAGGAAAAGATTTTCGGATTATGCATCTGATAGACTTTAACCTAGGGTAACATGTAGAGCTCTTAAAACCCAACAATAATAGACAAATAACTCGAATTAAAAATGAGTCGGCTCCATGGTACAGTGATTAAGCACTGTGCAGAGGAAGCTTGATTCCACATGGTTAACCAGGACTTGAGTTCTGGCATTGATGGCTTGAAAAAAGCACACCATGCACACACAGACATGCACGTGGACCCAGGATAGTGACAAGATAGAGAATTGGAGGGAAAAAAGATTGCAACAGGACCAGGCCTCATAGGGTGGTGTCTTCTGTCTCTCTCTCTCTCATTTTCTCTCTCATGCATGCACATGCCCTGCTGTTTAAGAAAAAAAAAAGTTAAATAGATGTTTTGTCAAAAAGATATACAGTCAATAACCTCATGAAAAGGTGTTCAACATAATTAGTCATTAGGGAAACACAAATCAAAACAACAATGAGATATCACTTCTCACCCTCTAAGATAACTATAATAATAATAAAAGAACAATAATGAGTGTTGGCAAGAATGTGGAGAAAATACAATCCTCCTGCATTGCTTATGAGAATAAAATGGCAGAGCTGTTGTGAAAAACAATTTGGCAGTTCCTCAAAGAAAGCTAAACTGGAATGACCAAATGACTAGGTAATTGCACTCAAGGTACATACCAAAGGGGACTGAGAACCTGTCTACACAAAAACTTGTACAGAATAGCTCATATTAGATGCTATGGACTGGACTGTGTATTTTCTCAAAGTTGGTATGTTTAACCCTAACCCCAAGTTTAATGGTGCTTGGCGACAAAGTCTTTGTGAGGTAATTAGGTTTAAATGAGACCAGGAGGATGAGATACCTCATGATGAGATTGAAGTTCTTTTAAGAAGAGACATTAGAGGGCTCTCTCTCTCTCTTTTCTCTTTCTTTCCTCCATGCAAGGATATGGGGAGAAATTGGCCATCTGCAGGTGAGGAAGGAAGCCATCATGAGAAATTGACTATGCTGGTACCCTGATCTCAGACTTTCAGTTTCCAGAACTGTGAAAAATAAATTTCTAGTGAATAAGCCACTAAATCTATGGTATTTTGTTATGGTAACCTAAGTTGACTAACACAGTAGGTTTGTTCAGAAAAGTCAAAAAGTAGGAACAACCCAAATGTCTACCAGTTAATAAGTAGATAATGTGGTATATCCATGTAAAGTCATAGAAAAGGAATAAAGTACTGATACATGCTACAACATAGATGAGCCTTGAAAACTTTAGGCTAAGTAAAAGAAGGCAGACACAAAAGGCCACGTACTGTATGCCTCCAGAGTTTCTTTTTGGGTTGATTAAAATGTTGTGGAATTAGATGGTGGTGAAGTTTGTTCAAGTTTGTGACTATACTAAAAATACCGAATTGTATGTTCTCTAAGGATGAATTTTATGGTGTGTGAATTAAATCTCTGTAAAACCATTCTTTAAAAAAATTCTGCCTAGGGCTATAGCTCCTGGCAAGCTACAAAGAAAGGTAAATACAGATTCAGAGCCACTCAAGCTCTGAACTGGCTCTGTGACTGGATAGGTAATGGTCTCAACATCAATACAAGGTGTAGTTTTCTAGTAAGGTCCTGGAGGACCACTGGAGGCAACTGCAAACCACTAGACAGGGAGGAATAAATAAATGAGAATTAACAAAAACAAGACCCATAGAAAATTAGACTTTGAACCAAAATATAAAACTGCAAAAAAATAAAAAAAAAGAAATCTGATGGAGAGCATAATGAAGTCAACATTCAGAACAGAATGTAAATTTATTTGTGTGAAATTAAATTTATGTAACAGTGGGCTGGCAGATGGTGTAGTGGATATAGGCACTGGATTCCTACATGGCTGACCGTGGTTTGAGTCCTGGACCTGACAGCTTGCTTTTTTGATTTCCCTTTCTCTCTCTCCCTCTGGTGAAATTAAAAAAATAATAATAACAAATGGAATTAAATAAATAAATAATTTAAAAAATTTACGTAGCATTCTGACAGACTTTAGAATCTGTATGTTCAAGGAGCAAAATGAAGATATTTTCCACTTAAAAATAAGAAATTATATAATTGAAAATCAGATCTAAAAGAACACAAGGAGATACAAAAAAGATACTATTAGAACAATACAATCCCTGGAAAGAAAAACTGTGGTCATGAGAAGGGGGTTCACGGGAGTTTTACAAAATGGGACCAAAAATAAGATTGATTAATTAATTGGAAGACAGTACTGAGAGGTTCACACATGTTTTATAGAAAGGCAAGAAATTTAAAAAATGAAATGGCAGTGAAGAGACATAGAGGAAAAGTTGAGATTCTTTATCTTTCATTGCTATGAATTGTAGGAGTTTCAGAACAACAACGACAAAATGGTTGGAATAATGGGAACTCTATCTTTGAAAAAATAAATAATCCAGAATGGAATAAAAATAGGTGTCAATTTGAAAATGCACTCTAAGTATTGGACAGGATGAAGCTGCGTAGAAAACTTAGGAATATAACCTTGGGTATTTGGAAACTCAACATATAAAAGAAATATCATAAATTATGAAAAAGTACTGTCATGAGGAAATATGGAAAACATGTCCTTACTATAAATTGCAAATAAAACAAATTTTAAAAGAGCTAAAATCATACATTTCAAAGGCAAAGACTTAAAAAAATTTAGGAAGATAATATAGGATAGCTTTATGATCTCTTGATAGGGAGAATTTATTTAAACGAAGGCAAAAAATATAAAGAAAAAGGTTGATAAATGAACTACATTAACATATAAAGCCTTTTTAAAATTTTACAGTACATATAGGAAAAGAAAGTTTAAAAAAGTCACATATAGAGAAGATATTTACAAGATACCAAATGTCTATTTATATACATTTAGGGAACGTCTAAAGCTAACATTAAAATGGCAACCCAATTAAAAATAGGCTAATGATATGAACAGGCAATTTACAAAGAGGAAACCTAAATGGTCAATCAACATGTAAAAGGATTCTCAGCTTCGTAAGTAATCATGAAAATACAAGTGAAAGCAAGAATAAATGTAAATTTATCTCCATTTGATTGACAAAAATTGAAGTCTGACACTATAGTGTGTGGAAGAGCGTATGGAGAAATGTGAATCACATTACAATGCTAGTGGGCATGTCACTGATACAACAGCTTTGGAGGTCAATTTGATCGTATCTAGTAAAACAGATTTTTTGTACTCTACCACTTAAGAAATATGCTCTTGGGACCAGCAGGTGGCGTGGTGGTTAAGGTGCTGGACATTCCCACATGGCTGACCACGGTTCGAATCCCGGACCTGGCAGCTTGTTTTCTCACTCTTTCTCTCTCTCTGTCTCTCTCTGGTCAAATTAAAATAAATGAATGAATAAATAAAATAAAAATAAATAATTATAAAAAAAGAAATATGCTCTTACATAAGGGCTAAAGGAGTCATGTTTATAAATGACTTATTGCAAAATTATTTGGAATAGAAAAAAAGAAGAAAGGGAAAAGGAAATAATATGAGCATTCATTCATTACAACTACACTTAATGACATTGAAAAGTGTTGGAAAAAATGTTTAATGAAAAGAGCAAGGTGGAGAGGGGTATGTGCCAAATGCACATCACAAGTATATAAATTTAGGACATGAAAAACAGTATTATTGAAAGTCTTAAAATTCCTAAATTTGTAACAAATATCCAGAGTGAAATACTCAAATTTATGATAGTGATTAAATAAATGGGGGCGGGTTGAGGGTTTAGGACAGGAGAGGGGACATAGAGAGCTCAAGTTTATCTGCAAAATTTTATTTTATTTTTTATGCCAGAGGGCACATGTCACACACACACACACACACACACACACACACACACACACAGATAGAGAGAGAAAGAGAGAACCCCCCCCCCCCAAAAACAAAACAAAACAAAACAGGAACTGGTCACATGTCAAGCCTTTTTTCTTCAACCCCATCCTCTCAGGATCCCGGCATGGCATGCACTCCTGGCATGTTTCCAGCAGCTGGGGCTGGGACTCCAATGCTGGCAGATCACGTGGTATCTGGCATTTTCTGTGCAGTCCTTTACTGTATTACAGGACTATCCTCAAATCTTATTTCTTTAAAATAAGTCTGAACTAAATATAGAATAATACTGAAATTTTATAAAGTGAAGACATGGGTGTTCAATTTATTATTTTAACACTTTTGTTATCTGTTTTACAGTGAAAATATGAATATCTAAGCACTCTAGTACTAACAGATAAAATATAAATTGGGAAAGCATGGTTGCAGCATGTGTCAGACAGATGACTGAGATTATTATATAAACTGCTCTTATTAAGAAATAAAAATGAGATGTGCACCCCAGAGAAAAGTTGGGCAATAGTACCAACAGGCAATTTACAAGAGGGAGATACAAATGACTGGCGAACTTATGAAGGGAAGTTCAGTATCACTGCAAAAGCATAGATTGAAGCAACAATAAAATACAATTTTTAAATTTACCATTTTCTAACAATTTATCTGTAGGGAATGGTCAGATAGCTTCATAAAACTTTATTTTTATATATTATCAGGAATTATATGTATATTATCAGATATGTTCTTCTTGATAAATTATAGTGACAAAAAATTATTACAATAGGGATTGAGTTTCTGTGCAAGCAAGCAATCTAGAGGAAATTCATTTTTATCCTTTTACTTTCCATCACCAAATACTGACAGTACTGTTTCCTAAATTCAATGTCACACATTATTTTTTTCTTCACATTTTAGCATCTCTGAAGTTGGAGAGCGTCTAACAATCACTGCCAGCCAAGGTACAGTCATGATGCAGACGTTGTCTGTACATGCTCATCAAAACTTACTGAATAGGGGTCACATTCTTTATTTCAACTAGAGCAACTTAAATCTAAGCAGTTCAAGTGAAAACAATGCAAACATTATACATTTATAACTAAGTTAGTGTCTTAGAGTGACATAAAGCTAAATGAAACTAAGCAAAATATTTGAAAGTGATGTAGGAGATAGCCCCCCCCCCCCACATATAATTAGGATATAGACCCATGAAATGGAGGCAAGCTTTTAATAGAAATTATTCACTGCTCTTACTAGAAATCAGTGATTAGTTCTCACTGCTTGCTCACACAAAAAAGTGGTTACAGACAGAGCTGCTTACAGGCTGTTTGAGATAATGACAGCTGAAACTAACATTTTCCCTATCACTGCTACATTCCAAAGAGTGTCGTTTCTCTTGATCTGGAGAGCAAGAGAGCAAAGGACCTTGAACAATAACTCGCCATGAGCGATCGTTTGAGAAATGAGAACATGATATGCAGGCTGGCACCTGCAGGATAAGGGGGTCTAAATGAGATTACATTTTAGAAGCACAAGGGAAAAATACATTAAGAACAAAACTTTGTCTTAGACTTGTGGCAATACAAACTCCTTGCCCAGCTACTCTTTGGCAACATTCGGGCCCCGTTCCACACATTGGAAGCTTTTTTTCTTTCCTTATAAACTGCTTACTATCCTCTCCATTTGTCCATGTTTTTAATTTTTTATGACCGCAGGACAGGAGCCAGCAAGGAGATTGGGCCTGATCATCCCAACACACCAGCTTCAAAAGCAAGTAGGAAATAATATTTTTTAATGAAAATGAAATGCAAACTAGAGACAGTTTAAACAAAGCTAAGTAATTTATGTTAAACAAGCTCAGAATTGATCAGTCTTTCAAAAACTATTTTCTTACGAGACATTAGAATAAGTCTAGTTAACACTCAGCAGTTTATGTGAAACCAAGCTCAAAATAACTTATTTCTATCAAACATCACTTGTTATTGCTCATTAGAGCTAATAAATATGTAATTAAACAGCTTAAATTAGACCAAATGCAGACTCAAACATTCTTCTCAAAAATAACTTTTTAGAATAAATTAGAGTATAAATAGTTGAAACTAAGCAGTAATCTGAAATCAAGTTCAAAGTTACTCATTTATAGAGAAGCCATATGTTTCATGAACTCCATGAAGATGGAGGAAAGGTTTCTTTCCCTGGTTATCCAGGGGTCGCCGGCTTCTACAGTGACCATTTGTTTCTCTCACTCTTTCAAGTTAGATTTGGGTTGCTTTGTTGGGAGTTTAATCTTAGCTGCTCCATAGGGAGAGCATTTTAGCGATACATTACGGAAGATTCATAGATACTCTATAGAAATGTACAGTGATGGCGGGGGTGAACAGTTATTATCCTCATTGTATATGAGCTTAAGAAAATCTGTAAGAAAAACACTAAGTCTCCAAAAGATGAATGGGTCAAAAACAGAGAGTTGGGAAAAGAGGGAAAAATAGCTGAGAAACAATTACAACATACATAACTTCCCTGAAAGTTGGAGAATGACAAACTAAAAAAAGAAGTTGCTCTTTGTCTATCAAAGTACCAAAGAATTAAAAGATAAACTGTCCATTATGCTCAGGTTGTGATAAAACAACCACCATTATGTTTTCTTCATGGGGTTGTTAATTGAAGCAGCATTTCTGGAATGTAGTTTGTCAATGGGTGAAAAGAACTTAAAAAATGCCCATTATTTGCTCACTTATGCAAAAAAAAAAATGCAGAAGGGATAAACCCTAAACTAAAGAAGTTGGTTGTCTATAGAAATGAGGAAGAAAAATGGGAGGAAAAGGGAATAGTAGAGACACGAGGACGTGTCTCTGAAAGTGACCTTTTTCCTATAGACATACTTTTTACATAGTTCTGGGTGTTAAAACCCTAGAACGTTTTACATATTTACATAATGTTTTACATATTCCCCCAAATAAATGAACAATTAAAATGAACCAGATTGTGGGGGAGGCCAAAACCAGAATATGGATAGCAACAAATAAACTAATTCTGCTATATATTATTAATCACACTGAAGGTGTCTGGAAAAAAAATAAAAGAACTAACTAGTAGTTTTGGAAAATGTAATTTTAACTAGGTACTGCAGGACTGAAAAACAACAAGAATTCTACAGTACTGCACTCCAGTTAGTGAATGTGTTTCTCACAGGGGTATGGCATGCATTCTGAAGCTACTTTATGTGTTAACTGATGTTAAAGTGAACTAAATTTGGCTAGAGCTACCTCCATATGTAGTGTGAGTCACCTTAATATGTAAGCAAACTGTAACCTATATACTAAGGCTACATACTTATAGAAAGTAGCCACATCTTGGCCAATCTCAGCAGCTGAACTTTTAGGCAATCACAGGCTTCAAGCTGCCAAAACATGTCCATATAAGGCAAATGCCAAGATGTAACCCATCAAGCTGTTTCTGTATGTTACCTGTTTTTTTTTTCTGTCTATACATACTTTCTGTCCATGTGGCTGGATGGAGCATTCTGTGCCTTTACTAATTCGGGGTGCTGTCTAATTCATGAATCATTTTATTGCTCAAATAAAATTTGCTAAATTCATTTTGTCTAAAGTTTTTCTTTAATACTTTGGCATCAGAAGTGGGATACAGGGCCAGCAAGTGGTGCGGAGGTTAAGGTGCTGGAGCCAACATGGCCAACTCTGTAGTTTGAGTCCCAGGCCTGGCAGCTTGAAAATCATACCAGGTACGTTGAAGCATGTCCAAAAATCCCAATAGGGGACTGGAGGAGGAGGGATTGTGGTAGGGCAATATTCTTCTCCCGGGGGCGGGGGGTGATTCCTCACTTTTCCTCTTTTTGTCTCTTTATAGCAAAAACATAAAAGAAGAAGGAGGAAGAGGAGACAAAGAACTTCAGTGACTCCAAGGAGCATTGAGTGACCCAGTGACGATAACTGTGTGGACCTACTCGGCCAACTGATCTCTCCTAGCAACTCAAGGCATGGTCAAATTCTCTCTTGAATTTGGGCTTTGAGCTCTCCAACTTTATTTGAGAAATTTTTACTGGAGTGGTCCAGGAATGGATTGGATCCAGTAATTTGGGTTGGATCCAGTTAGATGCCTTAGGTACATTTTCAAAGTGGTTCCTCCAAATCTAAGAAGTCTAGAGCTCCAGGAGTCTGGGATTCTACTTTCTGGGTCACCCACTAACTTTATACATAAAAAGTATGGGCCCAGAACCTGTGTATTTTAGGAAAATGGGTTAACCTTATGAAGAACAGCTTAGAATTATAGTAGCCACAGTAGGGAAGTTTTAACCTAGATAAAAATCATTCACTTGTTAGGAATATTAAAAAAGGATCCAAAATTCCATAAAAAGCATTGGGATACATTCTTTAATTGATACATAGAGGTATCAAAAAGATTAAATGCGGGCCAGTCCACGGCATGGTGGTTAGGGTGAATGTATCCCACAGGACTGACTAAAAAGTTTGAGTCCTGGACCTAGCAGTTTGAGAAATACACCAGGTGCATGTATGTACATGCCCAAAATCCTGAAAGGAGGGAGAAATAAAGAAGAGACTGCAGGGTAACCATCTCCCATGAGGTGTGCTTTCTAGCCCCCACCCCATCCCCATTTGTCTGTCTCTCTCTGAGAGTGCATGTGTCCTCTGGCAATAAACAAACAAACAAACAAACAATTAAACAAATATTTCTTCTCATCAGATTCCTTAAGTAGGCACATTTAAAAATTCTGGAAAGTCTTTTTCACAAATATTATTCGAAAGCTTTGTTTTTCTGCCATCTGAGCAGAAAGTCTTGTTCTATTTGCCAGAAAAATAGGTTGAATTCAGATATTAATTTTTCTTTCTTCTTTCTACCTTCCTTCCTTTCTTTTTCTTTTTATTTCTTTATTTTGTTAAGACAAGATGTTATTATGTAGTGATACTCTTGTCTTAGCCTCCTAAGTAGTTGGGACTACAGGTGCATACTACTATGGGTGGTTCTTTTCGACAGGGTCTTACTACATTGTTCAGGTTGGCCTTAAGGTCACAGTCCTTCTGCCTCAGCCTCCTAAGTAGCTGTGACTACAGGCACATGGCGCCCATGCCCAGCTTTAGGCTAGGTTGAAAATAGAACCTGGCCTCCCAAGGTGACTTCAGCCAGTGGAGACATACTGTCTTACCTGTGCATACCACCACAGTTGGGCTGAATCCAGATATTTTCAGATAAATTACTGAGTTTTGTACTTTTATACCTAGCACATGTCTAAAATTTTAAAATGAAAGGTGGAAGATATGTTTCTGTTTATATGTTTATATATCTATCTATGTCTGTATATAGAATGTATATACATGCAATATTTTTCTGTCTCCTTATGATATTGCCAAGTCAAACTGTAGAGTTCTATTTAACTAGCTTTAAGAAAAGTAAGTGCACCCCAGTTGTAGTAGTGCATACTTGTGGAGGGCACTGCATATGGAAGCCATTTTGAGCTATCCACCATCTTGGAAACCATCAGGCTTCACTTCCTCACTGAGCAAACCGTTTCTCAGAAATCATGTGACCAACCGTTCTCTCCAGAAGTGGTTGGGTTTCTAGGCAACAGGAGAGATCCACCCACATCAATGACTGGTTCATGCTGTTCTATCTCATTTGCATTTCGGGCAGCCAATTGGTGCCCACCAGTTGTATATAACTCGCCATTTTTTCCTGAATAAAGGAAGTAGACGGAAGAAGACGACTTGATCAGCATCTCGTAGTGTGTGTGCGCGTGTGTTTGTCCCATCTCTCACTCCCTCCCCCAGGGAACCTGTTCGACTGTCCCGCAGGCCGGGACACGTGGCGCCTGAACAGGGACCTGGGTATGAGGGGTCCAGTGAAGAGCTCCCGAGGAAGGCTCCAGAGCAGAGCAAGTGAGAAAAGCCGGCGGGAAAGGCTGCAGAAGCGGACGGCATAGACTCGTCCAGAAGGGGACGGCAGAGATTCGTCCTGGTAAGTATTTACTTACGTTTTATTTTAAGTACGGGTAATAATGGGACAAAAGCTTAGTCAGCAAGAAATATCCGTTCAGAGCTTAATAGAAGCTCTTGTCGTTATGGTCACTAAGGGAGAGCAGATCATGCAAAATGATCAACCCCAGGAGGAGGCTATAGCCACCTCAGATCTAACCAAGGAATCTAAAATTGAAAAAGAACAGGGAGAGGATCTTATTTACCTAGATAGTGAGGAAGAAGTTAAAAGTCCTGAAAGAGAGACAAAACTCAAAAAGTCTAAAAAACTAAAAAAGAAAAACAACCTTAAGGCTCTCCAAGAGCCAAAGAAAAACGAGTCATTATCTAGTTCAGAGGATAAAATCTTAGAGGCCAAGACTGCCACGTGCAGTAACCCAAAATGGCCGCCTGAAGAAAAAACTTTAGAAACAAACACTGCCACGTGCAGTAAACCAAAATGGCTGTCTGAAGAAAAAACTTTAGAAACAAAGACTGCCACATGCAGTAACCCAAAATGGCCGTCTGAACAAAAAACTTTAGAAACAAAGACTGCCACGTGCAGTAACCCAAAATGGCCATCTGAACAAAAAACTTCAGCAACGAAGACAGGCAAATACCATAATTTAAAATGGCCACCTTTCAAAAAACGACCGCCATCTAACAACCCAGTCGCATCCACGCCATCTTTGGCAATGCCCGTTATTGATCCTAAGGCAAAAGTTCAGACTACAAAACTTAAGCCAGTTCAAAAACTACAATCATTGATAGATTTTGAGGGGCAGGAAGCCTTCCCGCTAACAGAAACCACAGATCCACAAGGACAAGCATGGCGCCACGTATGTGGCTTCGATTTTAACATTACAAAAGAAATTAAAACAGCAGTTGCTCAATATGGAGCTACAGCTCCATATACTTTAGCCATAGTTGACTTGGTGGCAGAAAATTGGCTTACATCAATAAATTGGCATACATTGGCCCGTGCTGCGCTCTCTGGATGGGATTACTTACTTTGGAAATCAGAATATGAGGAAAATTGTAGGGAGACCACATGCCGTAATGCCCAGGCCAGCAATGGCTGGTCAGCAGATATGTTATTGGGAGAAGGCAATTATACAACTTGTGACAATCAAATGCAATATGATTCAGGGCTATTTGCTCAAATTAATACAGCAGCCATGAGAGTTTGGAGAAAACTTCCTACTAAAGGAGACTTAAGTACCTCCCTTACAACAATAAAACAAGGGCCTGACGAACCTTTTTCTAAGTTTGTTCATTGGTTAATTACTGCAGCAGAAAAAATATTTAGCAGTGCTGATGCAGGTACCAATTTTGTTAAACAATTGGCATATAAAAATACTAATGCTGCTTATCAAGCAGCAACCAGGCCATATAAAAAAAAGACAGATTTATCATGATATATTTGCCTATGTTCTGATGTTGGGTCAGCATACCAACAAGGATTGGCTCTGGCCGCTGCTCTTAAAGGATATACTGTTCGCCAATTTCTTAACCGTAATAATGGAGGCAATTGCTTCAATTGTGGTCAGCTTGGACATATGGCAAAGATCCTGATACAATCATCCAGCCGTATACTAAGGATCGAGTTAATTGACTTTTCCAACAAACAGATTTCTGGCTTATTGCATGTGCTTCCTTTACTGGAACTATTAATAACCATTTTCCTCCAAATAAATTTTTATATTTTTTATCTACCCATGATTTGGTTTTATGTTCACGTTTCTGTTGATACCTTTAGCGGTTTCATTTTTGCCACGGCGCAAACCAGAGAGGCTGGTAAACATGTTATCTCCCATGTCCTCTCCGCACTCTCCGTTATTAGTGTACCTCAACACATTAAAACCGACAACGGTCCGGGTTATGTGGGAAACAACTTTGCCTCCTTCTGTAAACAGCTCCGTATCAGACATACTACAGGAATTCCATACAATCCCCAGGGACAGGGCATTGTTGAACGTGCTCATCTTTCCTTAAAAAATACTCTCCAAAAGCTAAAAAAGGGAGAGCTTTTACAGACAAAGGGCTCGCCAAAAAACCTTCTGGCACATGCTCTTTTTGTCCTAAATTTCCTCTCTTGATAAAGATGGAGACTCAGCTGCTGAGCGCTTCTGGCATTCTACTACCAAAACAAAATTTGCCTCAGTTTTGTGGAAAGATCCTCTGGACAATACATGGAATGGTCCGGACCCTGTCCTCATTTGGGGCAGAGGGTCTGTCTGCATCTGTTCTCAAAAACTGGATGCTGCTCGTTGGCTATCAGAAAGATTAATCAAACAGATTAATTCTAACAAGCTATCCAGGGACAATGAAAGCCCTGAGATATCTCTCTCCTTCCACAGATCCACAAAATGAAGATACTTCTTAAATACCTGATCCTGTTTTGCTTCTTTGACACTACTGCTGCTGGTTTTGATCCTGATGCCTCTCCTCCTGGCAGTACAGGGGGGTCTCGTTCTTGCTTTACAGGAACGCCGCTGCTTTTACACCAACAAGTCCGGCATCGTTCGTAACAACTCTCCTACAATCCCTTATGGTCTGCATGGAATGGACTCCTCCCCTTTATCCTCCCCATACTTGGTCTGATTCTGGGTTTACTAATTATTTGCTCTTTGAGGCCTGTTCTCTTTAATAAGCTCATGGCTTTCTTTAAACAACAGATAATTCCATAAAAATGCAGCCTATCCAAGTCCACTACCACAACCTGGAGATGGAGTATCGCGGAGCCTAGACATTGCTCCTGCCTGAGGCGCTGAATCGGTTAGCCAAAGACGAGTAAGAGAGTCTGAGCCTAGCAGCTGTTCAGTCCTTCCACCTAAGACAAGAAATCCATCATCGCAATGAGATTCTCCAATGACGGGTAAGGATGGATGTGTGGCTCTAAAAACGACTCCAACCTAAGACAGGCACGATTCCCCCAGGTTTTTCTCCTCTCTTTGAAAAAATAGAAAAGGGGGACATGTGGAGGGCACTGCATATGGAAGCCATTTTGAGCTATCCACCATCTTGGAAACCATCAGGCTTCACTTCCTCACTGAGCAAACCGTTTCTCAGAAATCATGTGACCAACCGTTCTCTCCAGAAGTGGTTGGGTTTCTAGGCAACAGGAGAGATCCACCCACATCAATGACTGGTTCATGCTGTTCTATCTCATTTGCATTTCGGGCAGCCAATTGGTGCCCACCAGTTGTATATAACTCGCCATTTTTTCCTGAATAAAGGAAGTAGACGGAAGAAGACGACTTGATCAGCATCTCGTAGTGTGTGTGCGCGTGTGTTTGTCCCATCTCTCACTCCCTCCCCCAGGGAACCTGTTCGACTGTCCCGCGGGCCGGGACACATACTGGTTGATGCTTGCTAGTCAGCAAGCTGATATTACATGGAAGGCCTAAGTCTGATTCCTGGGTCACCATAAAAATCTTTGAGTACCACGGTCCAAACACCACCCACTAGACATCATTACATCCCAGCATCAAATTCTAAAACATGAAATCTTGAGGAATAAGTCAACATCTAAATCACAACACAGGACAACACATTTTTCAGGAGAAATCTTCTAGATACAGAAGCACTCAATTCACTAGACTAGTTGTGAAGCAGTTAAATAAGGTTTTATAAACACATGGCTTTAAGCAGAGCTAACTGAATTTATTAGATTGCCTTGATCAAAGGCATTACTAGGCAATAGCAATAAGGTTCACTCCCAATCAAAAACAAGATTGACACCTTTGAAATATTACTGGAAAGTGTGTTACTCTAATAAGAGAAATTCATGGATTTCCTTCTCATAAACTGTGATGTAAGTCAATAGTGTAAGGCAATAATGCATTGTGCCAAAGTATATTTTCACCAGTAAAGGAAGCTTTCCATGATCCACCAACGAAGATACCCAAACAACTTGAGGTTAACTCCACAACCGCATTGTACACTTGGGTGTCTGCTAGCCACTTGTGGGTACTTAGCACTCATAATGTTAATTAGAAACTGAATTTTTTCTCTCATTTTGTCTGAATTAATTTATTAATATATTTAAATTTAAAAAATGGATACTGTTTTCAGTTATTGGAAACTGAATATATTTGGAATAACTTAGGAATGTGAATCTACTACTTCTTAACCTTTTTTTTTTTGAAAAATTCTTTTCTTCTTCTTCTTCTTCTTCTTCTTCTTCTTCTTCTTCTTCTTCTTCTTCTTCTTCTTCTTTTTCTTTTGAGAGGCTTATGCTATAGGGCGTGTGTGCTTGCCAGAAAGACAGAGAGAGAGTGATAGAAAGTGAGAGATCACCCCCCAGGGGGAATGGCGACACCGCAATCCTTTCTCCTCCATTCTTCTCTCGGAATCTTGGGCACGCATGCACATGCACCTGGCGTGGGCTTAAGCCACCGGGTCCAGTACTCGAACCACGGTTGACTACATGGGAGTCCAGCGACATGGCCATTACGCTAACTGCTGGTCCCGAGAAATTCTTGTCTTAGGGCACATGCACTCACCAAAGAGGGAGAGACAGACACAGACGCAGTGAGAGGGAAAGTGAGACATCACCTCCAGGGGGAATGGCCACACCACAATCCCTTCTCCTCCATTCTCCTCCTGGAATCTTGGACATGCACACAGACACACACACACACACACACCTGGCATGATTTTCAAGCCACTGGGTCTAGGACTCAAACCACAGTAGGCCATGTGGCAGTCCAGCAACGTAACACCATGTGCTGGTCCCATGAATCTACTTTTTAAACAGTATGTTATGAAATTTGTCTGTTTTGAGATCTGCTACAAACTGGATTTTGAAGACTAGACTAAAGAAAAAGAATTAATCTATTCCCTCCATCCATCCATTCACAAAATCTGAATTCGAGCCATGTTTTATTTTTATTTTTTAGCAACACATACACACACACATGTCAGAGAGGAGTAGTAGCAAGGTGAGGACTTGCTGCAAATGACTCACCAGTTTGTAAATTCTCCGAGGTGCAAATTATGTATGTCTTTTTCATCAATGTACTCTTAGTGCTAACACAGTACTTGACATAGAGTAGATGTTTAATGGATGTTAGTTGAAAGAAAGTGAAAAAAAGTGAGTGGATGAATGATTAAATGGTCAGGCCTTTGACCAGGGAGCTGGCAGTGCCCGTTCTAGAAGAATTTCAAGCACCAATAGGCAAATATTGTGCCTAATATTAAAAAGGATGACTAGAGAGGGCAGAGGCAGGGAGTGCTGGGAAGACCTGGCATAAATCCAGGGTGACATTCAGAGTTCCTGGAACTGGCTCTGCAGGGGCCACAGGGGTGTCAATGCCAAAAGAAGAAGTGACAGAATGAAATGGGACCTGGACTTTGCCCTTTTGGGGGCATTCTTTCTGTGCCCAAAAAGTACCCCCTGAGGGTGGCAGTCTGGCTTGGCTCTCATCTTGGGAACATGAGCACTGGAAAACAGAACCTGCAGTGGAGATACTTGTGTTGGTAAGTGACTGAGTGCTAGTGTACAAGTTTTATAGAGAGACTCTATTGCCTTTTCTAGGTACAATATCTTTCTTTTCTATTAGAGGAATTGCCAAGTTAGGGGATGCATACATTGAATTATTAAAGTTTTATGTGCCAGAGACTTAAGTACTTTCCCTAATTCTGATTTAACAACCACAAAATATAAATAAACAAACAACCAAAAAGCAAAACTTTTCTGGGTAGGTATTATTATCTTCAGTTTTGATAAAAAGAAACTTGGTTGCAGATAGGCTGAGTAATTTACCTAATATCACACAACTGTTCAAGGTCCCTGCTGACCTTTGAGAGCAGCTGAACCCCAGGTATACACTTTTCACTGCTCAACCTTTCTCTATGGGCAAGTGGGGCTAGACTGTCCTGGGTTCCCTAGACTTGTCCTTGTATAGCTGTAGAATCTGTGCCCTGCAAAGACTGTATCTTCTTAAGTGGTCCTGTTCTAGAGTATCTAAGTGCCACTTCGTGCATTTATATATAAACATAAAAATTACATATGGGGTGTTCATTGAGATTGTGTTTTATGAAAAAACCTAGGCATGGATTTCAAATGTTTTTGCAATAGAAACTTGTACTTTAATTTCATTTTCCATGAACTTTTTGAAGTACCCTGAAATGTATATATAACAGAGACAGACACCATCAGCCCCTTATATCTGCAGATTCTGCATCTGCACATTCAACCAACTATGAATGTAGCCAGGCCACCCCAACTATTAAGAAATTGAGAAAGGGATAGCTCCCTGAATGAGAGATGCTAGAGAAGTTTATCTACATATTTTCTTTTTCATCTATATCTGATGCTAAGATTACTTATAAATAACCCAGAGATGACTTAAAATATATAAGAGAATGTGCATAGGTTATGATACATACTACCCCATTTACATAAAGGACTTGAGCATTCAAGATGTGTGTGTGTGTGTGTGTGTGTGAGAGAGAGAGAGAGAGAGAGAGAGAGAGAGAGAGAGAGAGAGAGAGAGAAGGGGTCCTGGAATCAATCCCTCACATATACCAAGGGAGGGTTTTATACACACACAGACACACACACACACACACACACACACAGAGTTAGATATAATATGTGTATAGGTATCTATATGAATATATACATACCTACATATATATACAAACACTGTATATACATGTATATAAAATGTTATATACATTTATATAGCATTTTGCTGTAATTATAGGAAGAAAGACCTCTTATCTAAAATTTTTTTTTTGAGAGAGAGGTTTTTGCTATAGGGCATGTGCTCTTGCCAGAAAGACAGAGAGACAGAAAGTGAGAAATCACCCCCTAGGGGGGATGGCCACGCCACAATCCCTTTTCTTCCTTTCTCCTCTCTGGATCTTGGGCATGCATGCACATGCGCCTGGTGTGAGTTTTAAGCCACCGAGTCTGGGACTCAAACCGCGGTTGACTACATGGGAGTCCAGCGACATAGCCATTACACTAACTGCTGGTCCCTTAAATTTTTGAATCATATTAAAAACTTGAGATAACAACTATTAAATCATAACTCAATTAGCACAAGACTATTCCTCATAAAAATGACTTTCACATTTGAATCCGATCTAATCCTTGGAACAGCATAGGAATTATCTTCTTGCAAGACCATACTAACCAGTGTCAGAATTTATGGGTTGCTATAAAATTGTAGCTTTGGCTAAAACTGCTAATTCAAGGAAGGGAACCTAATGCCTGTCCAAATACTTTTATCTAAACATTCTTCCATTTTAAGGTTGAGTTTTCCATTAGAGAGGGTCCCTATTTTAAAATAATCAGAAAGTGGGGGTTGCCATGCTGGTTTCCCAGCCAAAGAACAGTGGGCCCTGGAAAGCATTTAAAAGATAATGAAGAACAAAATTCACTTTCAATCTACAAGTAAATTTCATTTGATGGGATTTGGGAAAACTACTTTACCAAGCTCTTCAGAGTTCTGGGCTAACATGCACATTGAACATGCACATTTTTTTTCATTTACTTCCTAAATCACACCAAAAATACAAAAAAAGAGATAAATACCTACACACACTCAAGAAAAAAAAGTACAGAAAAAAATAAAAATAAAGTACAAGAAAAATAAAATTTCTAAGACAGAGGAAGATGTATATATAATAACTGATGTAGGAGACATAGTAAAATTAAATCCTGAGACATCAGTGGACAGAAAGAGAACTGATCTGACTTAAACTGTAGAGACATGGAAAGTGGATCAAGGGTGGAGACACTGGCAAGAATCAGATCATTGGGTAAAAACTGAGAAGTGTTTTCTCTCCTGGTTCTAGGCCTCTAGTTCTCCTTGTTTCCTTCATCCTAGCTGAAGAGTGGAGACTTATTTTCTACAGAGAGTTTTGGTATCAACCAATGCCAGTGAAGTGAGACTTGATAATTAAATATTGAATACTGAATTCTGAGACCCTGAGACTTTTCCTACAAATGCTTGAAGCCAATTTTTACCCACCAAGCAGGATATTTTAGCAGGATATGAAAATCTGACCAGCTTGAGAGCAAAGATCTGTAGATACTGACACTAAGGACATTACCCACAAATAACCCACCCAAATTAACTCATAATCAAGTCACCAAGTCAAACCCACATCTTCAGTGCTTCCAGTAAGAGTCTCATTCCCTAATTCTTAGTCATAAGCATTCAACTAAGGATGGCTAGAAATCTGGGAAAGCCTCACATGGAATATACATACAAAAACAGCAAACAAAAGGTTTTAAAATAATTTCTAGAGGGCACATGTGTACACCAGAGACAGAGAGAAAGAGAAAGGGAAAATACCCTTTACTGGGGACTTCTTATGCTACAATCCTTTTCCTGCTATTTCTCCATCTCATCAGGATCCTGGGGACACATGTACACATACCCAGCATAATTTTCAACTTGCTGGGGACAGGATTTGAACCATGATCAGCCATGTGAGATCTGGCTCTTTATGCCCAGAGCTTAACCACTACATTACCGGGCTGGCCACAAACAAAAGCAGTTTTTTTTTTTTTGTTTTGTTTTTGTTTGTTTTTTTTTTGAGAAGTTTTTGCTATAGGGCGCGTGCCCTCTCCAGACAGACAGAGAGAGACAGAGAGATAGAAAGTGAGAAATCCCCCCCCCCCCTGGGGGGGATGGCCACGCCGCAATACCTTCTCCATTCTCCTCTTGGGATCTTGGGCATGCATGCACATGCGCCCGGCGTGAGTTTAAGCCACCAGGTCCAGGACTCGAACCGCGGTCGACTACGTGGGAGTCCAGTGACATAGCCATTACGCTAACTGCTGGTCCCAAACAAAAGCAATTTTGAAGCAATATAAACTAGGTAGGAAAAAAAAAAAACTAAAAAAAAAAATCAATTTAATTTTTTTTGAAAAGGGAAAATTTTGCATTTGTGAAGCAAAAACAGAAAATAAAAATAATTCAGAGAACAAAATGGAACTCACAGAAATAAAAAAAAAAAAAAACCATAATAAAGGAAACAAAAAATCCAGTAGGTTTGAAGACAATCATGAAAAAATCACCCAGGAACAGCTCTCTGGCACAGCAGTTATGGGAGTCATATTCCATAGGGTTGACTGCAGTTTGAATCCCAGCCTCTGGCAGCTGGAGGAACATGCTGGGTACATATTCATATATGCCCAAAATTCTGACAGTATGGAGAAACAGAGAAAAAAGATTTAAAAACGGCAATCAAAAATAAACAAAAGGAAAAATATTATTCAGAAGGCAGAACAAAAAGATAGGGTATGGAATCCAAAAAGAAAGTATTTTTTAAAACAAGAAAGAGAAAAACGAAAGATAAATGTTGAAGAGCCAACATCCAAATAATACGAGGAGTCATAAGTACATACCATAATTATCATTACAGCAGGTGGTGAGCAGATATCTAAAACTAACGAATCAAATAAGAGCAGCATCTATTATTTAGGATCATAGAAATATATAAATGCCAAAAGAAACCACCTCTGGGGAAAGTAAGTTCAGGGAGTGAGAATGTTGTGGGCCAAGTGACTGCTTTATTTTAGTGCTACTCGACTTTTATGGTATATGTCTATGTCACTTTAATAAAATGAAATAAAAATAAGTAGTAAGTATAACTACATATTAATTAAATGTAATTAAAGCTGGTTACAAAATAGAGTAACTAAAAAGGCTTCCCATGTAATTCTGATGACTAGTCATTCTAGGGAGCCATTTAACTGACCAAGAACCAATGTAAGTGCCAGTGCTGTGCGGGCAAGCAAAAGGGGGACTGGATACAAAATGAATATGATCGATTTTGTTTTCTAGGAGCTCACTGTTTAGTGCAAGAAACCACCCCTTTGTCAGCAGTAATCATGCAAGTTGTTGAGTCAAATGAGAAATGTTCTGAGTGTACTGAGAGCAAAGAGGGCTGGAGGCAGAGTAGAGGCTGGTTTGGAAACACTTTCTGGGTGGGGTGTCACTCAAGCTGAGTCTTAAAGGACAAGCTGGGTTAGACATTGAAGGAGGGGAAATTAGGATGCTCCAAGGAGAGAGGCTATCCAAGCCAAGGCAGTAATCGACATGCAGGGTGTGAAGGAAACAGCAGTGCCTTGTTACTAGAGTATAACATGTGAGGTGATCTACGAGGCAGGAGAAGCAACAAAAGTCAATCATAGGGGACCAGCAATTAGCGTAATGGCTATGTCGCTGGACTCCCCTGTAGTCGACGGTGGTTCGTGTCCTGGACCCAGTGGCTTAAAACTCACGCCGGGCATGTGTGCATGCATGCCCAAGATCCCGAGAGGAGAATGGAGGAGAAGGGATTGCAGCGTGGCCATCCCCCCGGGGGGTGATGGGGTAATTTCTTGCTTTCTGTCTCTCTGTCTCCCTCTGTCTGGTGAGCGCACACTCCCTATAGCAAAAATCTCTCCAAAAAAAAAAAAAAAAAGAAAAATTCTTAGAAGCATTATCTGTATTAGTCCTAAAATGAGACAACTCACACTCATAGATAAGTAAGTTGTAATGTATTTATTCAGTGGTATACTTTACAGTGACAAAAATGAACAATTAAGTGTTTACACCAACCCAGTGAACATCATAACAGTGATGCTGAAAGATACCAAGCACAAAGAATGTATCATGTGTGACTCTATTTGTATAAAGTCAAACAATTACTAAAAACAGAAATACAGTGATCAAGGATGTGTGATTAGATGGCAAAACTAAAAGAAAAAGCAAGGAAGTTTTTACCATTAACAAAGATCCTCTGCTTGACCAAACTCTAGCTAGGTTCCTTTGAGGTCTCTTCTTCACAAGGCCTCAACTTAAGCCAACAAAACTATAGACTCTCAACGTAAATTATTTCTTTCATCCCCACCCCATTAAGAGACTTAAACACTGACATAGTTTCTAACAGGTAAGATGGCATCCTTCGGATGATCCTACCCACCTTAAAGCACCTGTCTGAGAAAGCTCAGGGCTGCCAAATGAATTCACTGTTTTAGCCTGGATCTGACCATAGGCCTCTGGCTCTTTAGAGCATTTTTAAAAAGGGTGTATGGTCATGAATCTTTCTTCTATTCCTTTGAGATGTCTATGTATCTCCTACAACTCAAGAGTGTCTTTTTTAAGGACCTGAAAGTCATCCTTTTAAAAATGCTCTGTGGAGAAGTGGTAATGTGCTGTGCAAAGACAGCAAATTCCACATGGTAACTGTGGTTCAAATCCTCAGCCCGCCTGTCTGAAATATAAGCAACCTAGATCCAATGGGCTGAACGGTTTGAGATGGGAGATTATGGGGTGACCAGACTCTGTGAAGGGTGCTCCTCTCTTTTTCTCTCTCATTTTCACACGTGCATGTACAGGCTTCATCATGAATAAAGAAAGAAAAGTAAATAAAACTGTAATCAGGAAGGAGAGGGCCTCTGTCTCAGTCTCTATGGGAGGGTAAAACCCTTACTTTTATATTGCCAGCTAACAGGCACAGCTGACTTGACTGGTATCTACACGGACCAACTCTTTTGTAATTTTCACTTCTCTGACTATGGAGCCTTTGCTTTCTCCTTCCTACTCCCTCATTCTCCCTTTAAAATGCCCAGTCACCTGTGTACAAATCACACTGCATTCGGCTCACACTGGACCCTCTTCCCTACTATAGTAGTTATTACTGGTTAAAATGTGCCCTTACCACTTTAATGTCTGGGTTTGTTTATCTTCAATATCATAAAAAAATGAGGGTGGGGGAGAGAATGGTGATGGGGGGAGCAGGATATTCAGGGAAATTCTGAGTGTTGGAGTCTTTTTTTTTGACCTGGGAGTCGGTTATACAAGAGGCTGTTTTGTGTCAAGCCCTCGAACTGTCAATTTTCGACTTGTAGGTATTTTATAGTGTATAACATTTTAAAAGCATTTTAAAACTGAATAACTGGTTCTGCTGCTTCCCTAGAGATTTTTGCTCAACCAGTCCCTTTCTAGGAATATGAATGCTTTCTAAGAAAGTGCTGTTCATTACTAGTGTCGGGGTAAAAACTGTGCAGACTTGGGTATTGCAGATGTGATTCATGCAGGAAGAACATACGTTTTTTTATGTATTAGTAGCTTTTTGAGAAGCCACTTACATTAGATTTTAAACTTTTGATATGGAATCTCTGAGAATCTAATGGTTTCTTTACCTTTCTTGAAGTGTGTATATTACAACACTGGAAATTCCTTGGGAGTAGTATTCTGATAGTCTTAGGCTTTGAAGGATACAGCATCTTGCTGTGTTTTTGTTTTTTTTTTTTTTTCATTTTTTAATAAAAGTAAACAGTTATATTGTGCTTACCATGTATTTTAGGCCTAAGTGGTTTACATAACTTAACTAGTTTAATAGTTAAAATAGGTTTAAGTCTATAAGGTAGGTATAATTAGAATCTCTATGTTATAAAAATGAAACTGAGGCTCAGAGAGGTTATTAGCCCAAGATCACACAGTCAATAATTGGTAGAGTTGGACTTTGAATCATGTGCTCTGACCTCAAAAATCCATGGGCTTAACCAATATGCTATTGAAAATGGTAAATGGACAATTTGACTGCATATGACAACAACGGTAATAACATGAGCCATTAAAACATGTATAGGATTAAAGTAAGTGTGAGAGTCTGAGTGTAGAAATGGACAATGGGCAGACCATGTGGAAGAACAGAACTATCTACAGCAACCAGACCAAGGTAACGAGCCTGTTATCTACAGTAACCCACCCAAAGATCGAGCATACTGTCCGTAAGTCAGATTCGCAGAAACAGATTGCTATCTCTAGTAATCAGTCTAGGAAACCAAACTATAACCTTTGTAACAACTGGTCAAAAAATGGTCAAGACTTGATTAATAACTGACAACTTTCCTAATTTTTGCCCCACTTCCAAATTAGAACCAACTAGTGAAAGCAAAAGAAGCTCCCCTCACCAATCACATGAATGCCTGCTTCTAGATAGCCCACCACAAACCTCCTTATGCCAACAATCTCTGATCAGGCATACCTGAAGCCTTCCTTTTTTCTCCACTCTAAAGCTTTCTCCCTCCTCTGGCTGCCTTTGAGTCTTTGCCAAAAGCAAGTGATGGTGGCTAATTCTCTTGCTATAGGAAGCTCAGAATAAACAGACATTACTTGGTCTCATTTGGTTGGTCCGTGCTTAGTTCCACAAATGACAATTATTGCATGACATCTGAAAGGGAGTGGTTCTATATTTAAGTAGAATAGCCACCATTGACATAATTGAAATACAGTTCTGAGTCACTAACTACACATTGATCATGAGTTCACCTCTGTGGATCATAGCCATTACCTAACTTCTTCCACCAGTCTGCTCTCAAGATTAAATACGAAAAACTAAACACATTGTAAGAATTCTTGGGTATCACATCAAGAGCTTCCTTCTTTACCCACCTTCCTTCACATGAACTCAATGACATCTCTCTTTCATAATTCATTCTCCTCCTTATATCCTCCCTTCTGCATTTCAACCTTTCCAAGTTTCTAGCCAACATTCACTTCCTCCTCTTTACTCCAAGGCCAGTCTTGGTTCTCAGTCCCAAACAATAAATAAACTTTGGAAAAAGTTCCCAAGAACAGCTTTGGAATCTCCTGGAATATAACATGCATCCAGGCCATAAGAAGGGAGGCCTAATCGTGATTGGTTCTGCAAAGATGAAGGGAAAAGGCCTAATTTGACTTTCAGAAGCCCTGTTCCAATGGTGAGATTCTGTAGTTTCCTGATTAGACAGAGTGAAGGATGAAGCCCTGGCATTTACCCATTAAAGCAATGACGAGTAGGTCTAATTTGTGGTATCTCTAACTGATAGTTTGCGTTTTAAGGTTAAGATATTTTATTGCTTCCAGATGGTCAGCTAACTTCAAGCCAGAGGAGCATTACTGCAGAGTTTAAGAATAGCTATCATGCAGAGAGAGATTTTAATTATCATGTAAAGGATCTAATTAAAAAGACATACAGTAGTCAGCTTTTCACATGCTCAAGCCTATAAAAATCAGTAGTTTAAAAAATTACCTTAAGGAGGAAATTGGAAAATTATTCAATTTGAAGTAGAGACACTTGAGGAATTTCTCAAATTAGGGAACTAGAATTAGGTTAACTGCTTGTTCCTTGGTGCCTTGATTTTTACATTGTTCCTTCTATCTTGTTTTATAGCACACACTTGTGAAGCTTCCTCAAGTCTTCTTGTTTCTTTGATAGTTTATTTGTGGAATAAGACAGATTCTCCATAACCAATCAAGCAAGTGAACGATCAGTTTCTTGGCTTCCGAACTTAACAATCCATGTACAGATCCCGCTTTTCCACTTACTCAGTGACTTTGGGCAAAGAACAAAACTTCTGTGAGCCTTAGGTTCCAGATCTGTAAAATGTTGAGTTCCTCTTCAGAGAGTTTCCGGAACACGTCATGAGGCAATGAAGTTAGCTATTGCTATATGCAGGACTTTAGAACATGCACCTATTCACCAGGGAGACCAAGGACTCTGAGAAAAGAGTGACTAGTGGGGAGAATTCTGCAAAGAGATAGTCTACTCTGTCTTCTCTGAATCATTCTCCCCTGATTCCTGACCTCTATAACAGAGAAACATTTTTAAGAGAAAAGAAGCAATGATGTTTGTAGGAGAGATGGGACAAAGAGTCCTGCTGGGGGCTCTTTGGACTTAATGATTTGGAACGAGGAAGCTGCATATGTGTGATACAGTGACCTTGAATAGGCATCATCTTCTCACTTCTCCATATGATCACGTCAAGACCTCTCAATCTATTCCTCCCCCTTTTCTGTGTTTGACATTTGGGAAAATGCTGGAACAAAAAGCTGAAAATGACCATCACAAGACAATTTTTAAAAATTCCCCATCCCTATTCTTTCTCTTTGAGTCCTCCAGTCATGTGAAAGTACCCTTACCCTCTCCACACTTCTCCTTTCCCCTTCCCATCTGGATATGATCCAGGAGATTTATTTAATTGGGATGAACTCGAGGTCTCCAAATAGGATAATCCTGTTCTGATGTTACAGTCCAGTCCTCTTCATAGCTCTGCCAAGTGCAGTGAGCCTTGGCCAAATGCTGTGAAGGAGGAACAACATGGCCCTCCTGCTGCTGCTCTGAGTTGGGACCCTAGTTTATTCTGCACCAAGGCTCTTGTCGTTGATAATTATAAGCCAGCCTGACAGCTGATGCATGACCTGTGGAATCTTGAAACTTCTGTTTCCCCCCTTCAGTTGTTGTACTCAGTATTTGATTAGGGCCAGGTAGATGAGATCTGGGGGATAATTAGAAAGAATGAGACATCAGCTCATTTCTTACAGTTATGTAGGTAATAAGGCACATGCTCCATTTTCTGGACTCAGTAGGACTCAAAAAGCAGAAAGCTGGTCTCAGTCAAGGGATGTTCAATTTTTTACTTGAGTGACTGTATAGAAGTGCTTAGTTCCTGATGAGAATTGTAGGTAGTTAATAACCCCCTAGAATATCCTTTTTTTTATTCCTGCCCTCTTTTTCTTCCTTTCTTTCTTCCTGCCATGTTCAGAAGTGAGATTTGAAAGAATGGAAAAAAAAGTATTTTTCCAACCTCATCTCTTCTATCCTGGAAACAAAGCATAGAGTGCTAACTAAACACAGCAAATGTCAGTCATGTCCAGAAGTCCAGGATAGTTCATAGAACCATGGTGGATGATAATGTTCTGATATTAGGAAAAATAGTTTTGATAACCAGGGCAGGCCAAGTTGCTCCCTATTCCAAGAAGAGTAGGGGGACGGGCAGTTGGCGTAATGGCTATGTCACTGGACTCCCATGTGGTCAACCGCGGTTCAAGTCCCAGACCTGGTGGCTTAAGTGCATATGCATATGTGCCCAAGATCCCGAGAGGAGAATGGAGGAGAAGGGATTGCAGTGTGGCCATCCCACCTGGGGGGTGATTTCTCGCTTTCTGTCTCTCTGTCTCTGTCTGTCTGTCTGGCGAGCATACACACCCTATAGCAAAAACCTCTCCAAAAGAAAATGGATTGTGTATTATTTTATTGCATTGTAAGTGATTGCCACACATTCTGGGCAAAAGTCCCACTTTCCTAAGAGTACTATCTACTCTTTTTTTTTGGAGAGGTTTTTGCTATAGGGCGTGTAAGCTCACCAGACAGACAGACAGAGACAGAAAGCGAGAAATCACCCCCCAGAGGGGATGGCCACGGCGCAATCCCTTCTCCTCCATTCTCCTCTCGGAATCTTGGGCATGCACACACACACGCGCCCGGTGTGAGTTTTAAGCCACCGGGTCCGGGATTCGAACTGTGTTTGACTACATGGGAGTCCAGCGACATAGCCATTATGCTAACTGCTGGTCCCTAAACAATCTATTTTTATAAATCAGAAAAAGACTTAACACTTTATGAAAGCAAATCCTTTAATGACATTAAGCATGTGATACCAAGTTTATCATCAGTTACTATTAAGAAAAACGCAAATTACCAAATGAGATACCACTCTACCCTCTTAAAATGACTAAAATGAAAGACTGATCATACCAGGTATTGGTGAAAATATAGAAAAATCAAATCTTTGTGTGTTGCTGATGGGAATACAAAATGATATAGACACTCTGCAAGTCTATTTTGTCAGTTTTTTAATGAAGTTAAATATACACTTACCATATCTTCTAGTAATTACACTTAAAGATATTTACTCAAGAAAAATAAATAATACATCCACGCAGACTTGCACATGAATGTTCCTAAGTTTTACTTATGCTGGCAAAAAGTGGAAACAATGTAGCAGTCATAGATAAATAAATTGAAGTATTCCCATAAAATGGAATATTATTCAGTGTGAAATACTAATATTTCATGAATGGATAAACAAATTGGAGTATTTCCATACAGTGGAATTTTACTCAGAATGAAAAAGGAATGAACTATTGACACATGCTACAATATGATCGAATCTCAAAATGATTTTTCTCAGTGAAAGAAGCCAGACAAGAAAATGTACATAGTGCATAATTATATTTATACAGAAAGCAATTAATGTCTTCCTGGGACTGGAATTGTGAGAGATTGATCACAGAGAGGCAGGAGAGAACTTTTGGGATGATAAAAATTTTTCTCTATCTGGGTGGTGGTTGTTACCTTGGTTGATACATAAATGAATATATATTTGTAAAAATTTAAATGTACACTAAAGACAGTTACATTTTATTCTGTGTAAACTATACCTCAATAAAATTGATTTTTTTTTAAAAAAAAAGGATAGGAAGGTATCCCTCTAAATCAAAACCAATAAACACAACCAAAAATATTCCAAAGACTTCTCAGTGGGCTGAGAAATTATTGTGGTGCTATCATCAAAATTCATGGTAAAAAGGCAAATGAGCTGTACCAAATCAGATTTTTTTTTTTTTTTGGAAGAACTTTTTATTTTTCCAGGACAATTTCCCATCTATAGTAGTTTGCAAAAAGCTGTGTTTTTCTAGCCACAGCATGGTCTGGCTGGTGAAGATTGAAGGGCAGATAGTGGTTAGGGGGTTCAATATAAAATAGCATTTATCATGTTAAGAGTAAAACCGAGTTACTGTACTTGTAAGTGGCAGGCGATAATGGAAAATCAGGGGTTTCTGAACTCAAGAAATGTCAGCTAACATGCTTTTATAGGTCTGCATTGAGACATGAATATTCTAAGCTGAGTGATGCTATTATGGGTCTGGAAGGCATTGGGCAGATGTTTTGATGTTGGCTTTATGGATACCCATAAAGAAATTCTCCTGTGAATTATCCTATGTATTGGGCACAAATAGGTTTTCTCCTTCTAGCCCATTGAAATATCTTCTTCATTTCTTTTCATAGGAATAATAATCTGTACGTACAATGGCAAACACAAACCAAATTTCAGTAGAAATACTCTTTATTTCAAGCTAAGAACATAAAGGCCACTGTGGTTCTAACTTCTGAGCCATTCAGATAATTTATTTCTTCAGTTCATGAATTCACTCACTTATTCAGTCAGCATTCATTGTGAAGCTATTACATGCTTAGTGTTGAAGGTATAGAACATAATTTCCACCACCATGGTGCGTGCGCTCATGAGAGAGAGACAGAAAGAGAGAGAGAGAGAGAGAGAGAGAGATATCACCCCCCAGGGGGTGGCCGTGCTGCAATCTCCCCCCCACCCCACCGCCCAGTTTTCTCTCAGGATTTTGAGTACACATGCACCCATGCCTGGAGTCAGTTTCAAGCTGCTGGGTTTGGGACTCACACCGGCCATGTGGGATCCAGTACCTTAACTTCCATACCACCTGCTGGCCCTCATTGGTGATTTTAAGTCTCACACAGATGACAGAAATGTGGACAATAATTACAATGCAATATGATGATTGAGGTAAGCATTCAGAATGCTGTGGGAAATAGCTAAAATAATCTAGGGAATGAGGGGATTTTGTATATACACACTGACACACTCTCACTCACATCTGTACTTATCTCACAGTAATGCAAAGCTCCAAAGCTCTAGTGAGATACCACTGGCCCTCAAAATTCTCTTAAATTATCCTTGATTAAGATTGGACAGTGTTGCAGTGGTAAAATGTGGAACCCTACAAGGCTGATTCACATGGAAAGGTTCTGATTTGTTTTCAGAAAACTCCTTGTGTACACTGGGTACTGTGTGCCCATGATCCAGCTCTCTGAGGCTAGAGGTGAAGAGCGGCCTCTGTCAATTGATCCTGTGTGGAGTGTTGTCTCTCTCTGTCTGTCTCCCTCACTCATGGAAGAGATAAATAAATACACTGAAATTTTTTTTTTCTAAAAAATACTCTCTTCCCAAATAAAAAATAACCCTTAATAAATAGATCATTCATAGATTTCTATAGTCCTACAAAAGTTGAAAATAACAGAAAAATGAGTAAAAGAAGAAAAGTTTCTTAGCATGTTTTCATTCTGGAATGAAAAAGATGGGTAATCCTATTTCCATCACCCTACTAAAGCATAAACCATGTCTGGTATGAAGAAGAAAATAACACTTTGATATAATTTATTTATCCATTTAACTGGTTAATGTGTGTGGACATACTTATTGATTGCTGTTATGCAATTATGTGAATATGTTTCCTTCAAATCTACAGAATGTGTGATTTTCATTTTTTTGTTCTCTTCACTTTGAGATAGTTTCAAACCACTGTCCTCTTAGGCAAAAAGATCAGTAAGAAGAAATGTCATTTGTGAATTTTGTAATGACATTGTGGAAATGCGGTTTAATAATATAGCACACTGGGCTCATTGTATAGTGGAGGGGAAGGCAGCTTTTATTCCTTGCTCTCTGATTTGAATCCAAACCAGATTGGTATCTTTAAGTCATTATCATCTGAGACATTGGTGCCAGGCTCTGCCCTCTGCTTTCTCCAAAAAATTCCTCTCTTCTGAGTCATAGGTGCTTGATGTCTACCCACGTTGAGTTCATACCCAGGTTCAATGCCATTCTCCATTCTGGGAGCCAGCCTGGGCTTGAACTCAGTCATTGAAAAGTCAGGACATAGGGAGATCACATTTAATAATTCTCAGGCACTCAGCATCTGGCAGGCTAGGATGATGGTTTAACTGACCTGTCCTCGCACCCTAGTTCTCTGGTTCTCTGTACCTAATCCTCTCCCTCAATTCTCTGTCCAGTGACCATTAATTTTGTGCCTTTTCCTGGTCAGTGTCTTCTCCCAGAGAAGTAGTCAGGCTCCTGCACCCACAATCTGAGGCCCCTCTATGACCTGATGACAGAGACAGCTGGTGTGGATCAGATCCCTGCGTATTTCCTATTTCTGAGTGATCTGGAACTCAGTTACCATTCATTGCTGGACCTCTTACATATTGTTGTTCCTTGGCTACCACATTTAACCTGCTTGCCTGGGCTTTCTCTATTATCTGCTTTTAGTTCTGACCCCTACCCCTAGTCCCTGCTGCCCCTTCCCTTTTCTTCCCCTAGTGATCTGTGGACATCCTCTGAATGGCTCCAACCCCACCTCCACCTTCAGCCTGTAGCTGGAACTCCTGTATATAGATAGTGTAGGTGAATAATGGGCATTGGCAAGGTGTTCTTCATTTTACTCTAGGGCAGTGTTTGCAAAAGTGTGGTACCCACACCCGTTGAATCAGGTGGTCTATGGATGGGCATATTTTGGAAAAAAGTTCATCACCTAACGTGCATTATGAGCCAACAGCTTTCAAAACAAACCCATGAAGAAATCAGCAGCCTACCATGGCTCAGAGCATGAACTCTAGAGTCAGACTACCTGGTTCAAAACCCAACTCTTTCACATACCTATTGTGCGATCTTGACAAGTTACTAAACGAGTCTGTGCCAGTTTCCTCATTTGTTAAATGGGTATCATAATAATAGTCCCTACCTTATAGGATTCTTAGAGGACCAAATTGAGTTAATGCATTAAGTTAAAATGTGTCTGTTAAAAGTGTGGTACAGAGTAAGTACCTCATAAATTTTACTTTATTGTTTTGTGGATATTACTGTCTAAAATAATAGCTAGTTTGAAAAGAGAAGTGAGGTTTTTTTTTTTAAAGTAAGTAATAATATAGTAGATATGTAAACATTAAAAGATTGGTACATACAATAGTTCACCTTATTTGCAGTTTCACTCTCTGCAGTTTCAGTTACCTGAGGTCACTGGAAGTCTGAAAATATTAAATGAAAAATTCCAGAAATAAACAATTAATAAGTTTTAGATTGCATGCATTTCTGAGTAGTCGTATTAATTCTCATGCTGTTGTGCTCCAAGTTGAATCACCTTTTTGTCCAGCATACCCACACTGTATATGCTACCCACCTGTTAGTTACTTAATGGCCATCTACGTTATCAGATTGTTGTAGTATCAGTCCTTGTGTTCAAGGAACTCCTAGTCTACTTAATAATTGCCCCAAAGCACAGAAATAGTGATGTTGGCATACTGTCATAAGTGTTCTGTGTATTGTTAGTTATGTTGTTAATCTCTTGCATTGCCTAATTTAGAAAGTAAAGATTACCATAGTTATGCATGTATAGAAAAAAACAACACACAGAAATTAGTTTTAGCCACAATTTCAGCAAAATTGTGGCTAGAACCTGCTGGGGGTCTTGGAACATATCCTTGGTAGATAAGGTGGACTACCGTATATCCATTAGAGAAGCCTAAGCCACTATAACAAACAGATTCCCCAAATTCAGTGGCTTCAAGCACCAGAAGTTTATTATTTTCTTAACAATATAGGGTAGGAGTTTCCAGCTAGCAGGTGGTTGTCCATGTGGTGTTTCAGGGCCCCAGGTTTCTTTTGTAGTATTATTGTTATCTTCATGCCTAAGGCAGGGTTCAGACCTTCAAATACATCTAAAACAAGAGAAGAACATCAAAAAGGCCCACAACCTTATGAACATCCCCAGCTGAAAGGTAGTACATGTCACTTCAGCTCACATTTGGCTAAAACTTAGTCATATGTTCATATCTAACTGCAAACAGAGGCTGAGAATAGGAGTCTAGCATGTCTTAAGTTTTTTTTTTTTTTTTTTTTGGGAGAGGTTTTTTGCTATAGGGCGCGTGCGCTCGCCAGACAGACAGAGAGAGACATAGAGACAGAAAGCGAGAAATCACCCCCCAGGGGGGATGGTCATGCCGCAATCCCTTCTCCTCCATTCTCCTCTCGGGATCTTGGGCACGCACGCACACGCGCCCGGCGTGAGTTGTAAGCCACCGGGTCCGAGACGCGAACCGCGGTCGACTACGTGGGAGTCCAGCGACATAGCCATTACGCTAACTGCTGGTTCCCTAGCATGTCTTAAGTTTTGATGGACCACTAGCTGATTCTGAATGTACATGATTGAAGTTTGAAAATGCTGTCATTCCTCAGTATCCTCAGGGGATTGTTTCCAAGACTTCCCTCAAATACAAACATCCATGAGTGGTCAAGTCTTTACATAAAATGTGTAGTATTTGCCTATAACCTATGCACATCTTGTGTATTTTAAATAATCTTTAGGTTTCTTATAATACTTATACTCTCACTTACAATCTTAGCATCAGGTATACATGAAAAGGAAAATATATCAATAAAGTTCTTTGGTATCTCTCTTTTAGAGAGCCACTTCTCCCACTTTTCACAACTGGGATGGCCTGGTTTCATCCACAGTTGGTCTAATCTGTAGATGAAGAACTCACAAATGTGAAGTGCCAACTATAATTGCTTTTGGGGTTGGTGGCAGGATTTTTATTAGGGCCAGGGCCAAGGAAGAAAATGGCAGTTAAGGATTTCCCAAGACATAGAAGGGCCAGTGGATTTTAGGCCCACTAACAATGTTGGGTTCTACTTTTTCCAGGTCTCCATTCTAATTCCTGTGCTGTATTCTGCTCGTATGTAAACCTGTTACATACAAATGTATGGCTATGGACATAGCACCTGGACATAAAGGATGGGATTAAGCAGAATAATATTCCCCACCCTCGAGCCCACTCCAAAGATGTCATCACCCTAATCTCAGGAACCTATGAATATATTAGCTTATATGGCAAGAGAGACTTTACAGATAAGATTAAAATGAAAAGACCATGAGATGGAAGATTATCCTGGATTATCCAATGGACTCAATCTAATCATGAGTCCTGGTAGTCGGAGGATCTTTTCTGGCTGTGGTCAGAGAATCAGAGACATAGAAGCAAGAACTTAGCTCGACATTGTTGATTTGAAGATGGAAGAAGGGGTCATGGGTCAAGCAAAATAGTAAAACCTCTTGAAGGTGAAAAAGGCAAGAAAACAGATTCTCCCCTAGAACCCTCAGGAGGGAATGCAGCCCTACCAGCACCTTGATCTTAGTTCATTGGAGATCTTTGTGTACCTTCTGACCTCCAGAGTATAAGATAATAAATTTGTGCCGTTTTTAAATTTTATTTGTTTTATTTATTTTATATTCCTTCATTGAACATCATCACAGCATACAAAATGTGATTTCCCAACCAGAATACACTGTAAAGTGGCTTAATCATGCATGTTTTCATCAACAAATACATCTGAGATTTGATTTTCTGTATGATATAGTCTGCTTTTAATACTTTTAAGGGAGGTTTTGACTTCCTGTATTATAGCCTTTGTCTCTAACAGTTTCATCTGATTCTTTTTTATGGTGTATATTTCCTCCTTCTGATCTTGCAAGAACTTCCTCACCTCCTGGAAGTTCTCGGCTCCTTTCTCCTGCCTTTTCTGCAGCTCATTGTCTCTCTTCTCTTCCATCTCTGTTATCTTTTGCATTATGAATATTCTAAATTCTTTATCTGGCATTTCCGTGAGTTCCATTGTACTGTATGAGGATGAAGAGGAGTCATTCTTTTTCCTTGGAGGAGAGATATTTTCTTGCTTTCTCCTATTTCTTGTGCCCTTATGGTGATGTCTAGTCATCTGATGGATTGTGCATTTCTTCCTCAATCTTGAAGTTTAATCTGAGCATTCAGAGGCGCGCACAAGGAGGTGATCTGCAATCTCTTTTCTGTTTCATTTTTCACTCTTTGTGCATCAGATTAAGTGGGAATTGAGGAGTATTCTGACCCTAATTGTAGTTAGATGTTTGGATACTGTTCACTTTGACCTGTCTAGACACTCTGTGCATGGAGGCTGAGTAGCCAAGGAATGAAGTTAAAAGAAAAAGGATAAGAATTAGAGAAAAGAAGAAAATAGAAAGAAAAAAAGACATAAAAATTGTATATTTTAATTTTAAAAAGCAAAAAATGAAAACCGTGTAAAAGCAGTATTTCACAGTTGAAGTTCAGTGGTCATTTCAGGATGGGCCTGGGCTTGTACCTTTCCTAAAAGGTGGGGAGAAAGGCACAAATTAACACGATAAAGGAGGGGCTAGAGAGCCCAGAGAATACTTTACCTTAAAATTTTTTTTTTTAAATTAAAAGACACAAGGAGACACAGAGAAACAGAGACAGAGAGATGAAGATAAGGATAAAAAGGTAGCCCTACCTACTAGAAATGGATCTTGAGGAAGACGTCTCAGCAGAATATCTTCATTTTTAGTCCCTGAAAGCAATATTTCACAGCTCAAGTTCAGTGGCCATTTCCTTTTCTCCCTATTTCTAACCCTCTACCATTTCCCACCCTCCTCCCACACTATCTCTGGTATCTGCAGTTGCTTTCCATTCCTTTATTCCTCCTCCCCCACTTCATTGACTCACAAAATATCTTAATTAATCTTATTACTTTCAATAGCAAGCTCAACTGATATGTACATATCTGTGAACACATGTTGACTTTAGGCGTGAAACTCTGTGGGTAGAATGAATAAACTATAAAGTAGCACCTATCTGAGGCTATATAGCTGACTATGGTCATTAAATAGCTTTTTTTAAATATATTTTTTAATTTCAAGAAAGGCAGTTTTAGCTTTAATAAATCAAAATCAAGAAATGTTAAGAGAACTTTGCTTAAGACTTAAATCCAGGAAACAGGTTAGGATTCTGTTTGAATAGTAGGTACATAGACTTGTTCAGAACTTAAGAGAAGACAAAAATTCTTACCTCTGGAAAACAGAGCATAGAAGATCAATAATGTTGGGATCAGCAGTTAGCGTAATGGCTATGTTGCTGGGCTCCCACGTAGTTGACCACAGTTCGCGTCCTAGACCCAGTCATCCCCCCTGGGGCGTGATTTCTTGCTTTCTGTCTCTCTGTCTTGTCTGTCTGGCAAGTGCACGCGCTCTACAGCAAAAAGTTCTCAAATAAATAAATAAATAAATAAAAGATCAGTAATGTTTTAGTCAAAAGTCATAAAATTCTATTTCACCAGTTCAGACTCATGTACTTAATCTATCTTCTGTTGTAGTCCGATCTTTCCATTTAAATTCTGGAAGATAATGTTCAATGGTAGGGACTTGTCCCTCCTATTAAGATGGCCATTTTCTTAGTTTTTTTTTGAATTCTTACTTCTGTGTCTCTGACTTTAGTTTCCCTGAGATAGCACTCCCTTCAGGACTTCTTGGAGAACTGGTCTGGTGTCAGTGAATTCTTTCAGGTTTTGTTTATCTGAGAATGTTCTTGTCTTCTCTTCCCATATGAAGGATGATCTTTCTGGATATAATATTCTTGGTTGAAATTGTTTTTCACTCAACACTTTGAGTATATCTTTCCATTCTATTTGTATTTCCTGGGTCTGGATCTTTGAATGTCTCTCTAGGTTTGGAAAGTTTTCTTCCAAGATTTCATGGAATAGATTATCAATGCTTGTAGTTTTAAGCCACTAAATTGATGGGAATTTTTGCGGTAGTAATGGAAAACTAGTATAAGGACCCATGTCCTTGGTTGAGAAGAAATGTTAAAGAAGGGGGATGGAGACATGGGGAAATGCCCACTAGGTAGTCAAGAGTTATGGAGCATGAAGTGACAAGGACAGCCAGGTTAAGCTGAGCAATACCATAGAAGTACTTGAGGTGGACACTGGATCTCCTATAGCAACTAGTATGGAAGCGATTAAAGGGAAGCGTAACCCACAAGCTTGGAGAGCTTGAGGACAGTAAGTTTACTTGTTCTTAGCCATGAAGTAAATTGTTCATCTGTTCATCTGTTCCTCCCAGTATCTTTGCCCATTTCCAAAGAACTTGTAGAGTGCTTTGAGCTGTTCCACGTGAACTATCAAAAATTATATTTTCCTGGGTGTTTTCTCCAAACAAGCTGTCCCATTCAACAAAATAATGCAAGAAACTGTAGTTTCCAAGGCAACCTCCATAGGCTTCATGAAACCACCCAGAGTACCTGGTCTTACCAGGTACTAGTTACCAGGCAACTACACATATAGAAAGGTTGTTGTTATCAATTAGCAGATATCAATATATAATGAAGTAGGCATTGTGGAATATATATAAACACATTCAGTATGGCTCTGGTGTACGTTACTGGGTAGCAAGTTGTAGACTAAGGAAGCTCTGTCTAAAAGACCCACAAGCAGAACTCTGGTCCTTCAAGAAAAGAGTGGAATCAATGGCTTAACAAATGCCTCCACCTTACCCACTATGGCCCTGAGAACCCACATTATTTCCCACTAACTGGGAACTGGATTTGTCAATGGGACTACAGCTGAGGAGGGGCCTTAGTGGGGCCAAAGTGTGGGACTAAGCATGGAGAGTCTTCCATTATTGTGCCTTTCATGAATTATGTCTCTTCCTGGTTTGAGCCCCTTCCCAGCTGCCTCATCCACTCAGGCCTGAGTCCTGCTGAGCAGTGTCAGCATAACACAGCATCCGTGTTGCCTGTGACAGAGAGCACAGTCTCTTGCCCCTTCCCCCACACACTTACCTTAAAGCCAGCACTGATCCTATTAAGGGTTTTATTCATAATGACAACGGACAATGAACATGCAGTGAAAGTATCCTCCTGTGCACTGTTCTCTCTTTTTCTCTCCTTTCTACACTTAGAATTTATAAGGGCAATGTCTTCTGGCACTGTAAACCTTCAAGGAATTAAGAAAAGATGCATACATAAGTAAAAACAGAAGCTTATGCATGTGAAGTACTGGAGTAAGGCTCAACTATAGCTCTTTCTTTTAAAAAATTAATTAATTATTTAATTACTTCCATGAACGAGAGAGACAGAGACAGAGAGACAGCATCACCAACCCAACAGGGTTGACGCTGTGATCCACACACAACTTTAGCCAGCCCCAGATCATGGACCCACATATGCTTGGGGGGGAGGGGGCGGTCTCTGGGCATGATCTGGAACCTTTCCATGCAAAGCAGCCTCACAGAACATTGTATTTTACTACCATTCTGCAGTCTAGCCCAGGTTCATCTACATTTCAGAAGAAAGTTTCCAGGCCGAGGCACTGCCAAAGGTAATTTCCTTGCATGAAGCTGGAGGGGCACTGAGTGAAAACGAGATGGAGCCAGGGAAGAGGGAAAGGACATTCCCTGGCACAGTCACTTTGACTAGACTCTCAAAATTATGATAACTCTGTGGACAAACAAGACTCAGTAGGGCAAGCCTAGACTACCCAGTTCCCCAGACTTAGACCATATCGCTTCCCTTAAGTAAAATTTAATATTTTTGACATTATCATTCATTTACTTTTTGTCTTTCCTACTCCAAAAGCCCCAAGTGGGCAGGGAACATGTATCTACCATAACCTGGACAGAAGGGAACATGACAAGTACTCCATAAATGTTCAGTCAATGAATAAGTTAATGAATAGGTACTTTGTAGATTTGCAGGTTAATTTGTGTTTAGTTTGTAGATTGAAAAAAAACTGAGCATGTTAGGAGCTCTTTGACAAACCTCCATGGAGGACTGGGATGCTAAGCTGGGCCTCTACGGAATCTGAGTGTTAGAGAAAATCCCACAGAAGAAAGGAAGCATTTTAGTGCAAATTCAATCCAAGGGCTATCATGCAATGGGGCCGTAGGTGCCAATCATTTTTGCAGGTGGACCCCAGCAGGAAAAGAAGTGAGGCATACATACCCATTATAAGTATTGATTTAGAAATAATATACATGTGACTGTGTGTGTGAATAGCATCATTAGAATAGAGAAGTTCTAATATTTTCTCCCTGTAGCCCAGGGCTGCCTTGTGCTGACATTTTGGAAACTGTTGGTGCTGGCTGATGAGATCTGGGTCAGAGGAGAAGGCCTTAGGGCATAAGGGGTGTGGTCTAAGTCTCAAAGTTAGCTGTATCTGGTTTTGATGCTTATTTCCACTAACTTCACTAATTCCTAGACTTCTCTGGTTGTAATTTTAATAACAACCTTAATAATTAATATTCTTTGAATACTGAGAAGGTGAACAGCAAACAAATGATGGCTAGGCCATCTATGACAATAGAACTCTGATCCTGAATCTCTGCAAGGGCCTGCCTGGGAAGCCAAACCACAACCTCTGCAGCAACTAGCCCCACATGGCCAAAGTATGGTGAATAACCTTCAGCTTCTTTCATTTTTGCTCTGCTTCCAATTTAGTACCATCCAGAGAAAGCACAATATGCTCCCTTTACGAATCACGTAAGACGCCCTGCTTCTAGTAAGCCCCGCTTTGGCCTCTCCAGGCCAGCAACCTCCAATCATGGCACACTCGCAGCCTTCTCTTTGTCTGCTCCTACCTTTGAGTTTCTGCCAAACACAAGTGATGGTGGCTGGCTCCCTTGTTATAGCTTGCTCTGAATAAATAGCCTTTGCTTGTTCTCATTTGGGTGGTTTCTTATTTCTACAGTGCTTACTGTATGCCTAGCACTAAACTAAGTGATTTGCGTATGCTAGCTTTTTTCATACTTCCACATTCATGATGTAATAGTATGGATAATATTTCTGTTTTATAGTTGGGGAACTAGATGATGCTCAGAGAAGTTAGGTAGGTTGCCCAAAGTCACACAGTGGATAGGTAGTGAGGCTAAACTGATGTCTATACCATGCCGGGCACACTCAGCACAGTCTGGTCTCTCCCCATTTACTTATTCCTCCTCTTACATTTCTCCCTACTGAATTCTTTTTTTTTTTTTTTTTTTTTTTTTTTTAGAGGTTTTTGCTATAGGGCGCGTGCACTCGCCAGCCAGACAGAGAGAGACAGAGACAGAAAGTGAGAAATCACCCCCTGGGGAGATGGCCACGCCGCAATCCCTTCTCCTCCATTCTCCTCTCGGGATCTTGGGCATGCACACACACGCGCCCGGCGTGAGTTTTAAGCCACCGGATCCAGGACTCAAACCGTGGTCGACTACATGGGAGTCCAGCGACATAACCATTACCCTAACTGCTGGTCCCCTCCTGAGGTGAGTTTTAAGCCACAGGGTCCAGGACGCGAACCGCAGTCGACTACATGGGAGTGCAGTGACATAGCCATTACGCTAACTGCTGGTCCCTCTCCCTATTAAATTCTTGAAGGGAGAGGTAGATTCATGTCTCTCCCCATCCCCCTAAAAAACCCTAAACTCTTGTAACTTTTGATAAGCTCAGGTATGATGAGAGTAAAGGCTTTGCCTTTCTACTTTTGTTGAGAGTAAGAGAGTTGGCAAAATCTCTGTACAGAGATGAACCCTTGGTTTTCCTTGGTGAACCTTCAAGTATTTTTAACTCTGCTATGGACTAGGATGAGATGCAAGAGATTTTTAATAGGCAAGCAAAGGGGAGAGAGTTAAGTGAGAGGTATATTCATATGAACCACAAATGATGAGAGAAAAATGTATTTGGACTAAAAATCTTTGGTGAATTATGGGCAGAAATACATCAGTTTCTTTCTTTTCAACTTGCTCAACCAACCAACCAACCAACCAACCCTGTTTTAAAATGCTTTTGTAGTTTAACTGAGTTTTATAATTGGGAAAGATTTTTGGAGCTGTCCAAGATTCTTGTTTTAAAGTCAAGAACTGATTTTCTCCTCAGTGACAGAAATGGAGCTAGAGCCCAGACCTCCTGGGGAGTAGGCCACACAGTCACTGAAGTGTGATTTTGTTAGTTTCTGAAGCAGATTGCATATAATAAATATTTACGTTTTTGCATATATTAGATTGTCAGAAAAGTCATGACATATTTTGTCTATGCAAAAATGCATCATGGCTTTTCTGACAACCCAATATAACGTACTTGGCAAGTCTTTAATTTTTAGAGTGAGATTCTGATTAAAAGTTGTCCATCTTTTCCCCAGAAAATGTCCATATGACATACACACATACATTGTTGCATCTGATTGAGGGGTATTCAAAGAGTCCTACAGTCTATGTGGGTTGTCTCTGGGGAGAGGAGCTGGCTAGGGACATGGAATAGTGTTTTTTGAGCAGAATCGAGGGCCCAGCTAAAGTCAAACAGCACCAATTGCTAATGTTCCCTATCACTGAGACGGTGTGATTTTCCCTCAGTGCATTCTTTTGCCTGGTGCTTAAACAGAGAAAGAAGTTGAGATTGATTCAAACTCGGGGACAACACATATATGCATGTGCATGAATTGAGGACGTTATTAGGAATGTGTTTGAAATAAATGAGTAATAGTGGACTCCTGGAATGACAGAGAGGGAACTCAAGAGGGGATAGAAAGGCTTGGACATGGAAGGGAAAGGGAGGTTACTGGTAGCTGGAGAATATTTGGTTGGAGTTAAGAATGGGTGCTGATGGGAGGCTGGTATATTAGTGCAGAATTACAGGAGTGGAATACTTCAATGCGAAGACAGGTTCAGACGTGACTATGATGGTGTCAAATGCCATCTAGAGTGTCAGGCCATCCAGAGTGTCGAATGTCATTAATCAACATACAAGCTACCCATGTAGGAGCTGAGGGGAGACACACATACGATGCATGATAAAGTCATCAATTGATTTGGAGCAGGTACTTTTCTGGCTTTAGAGAGGGAGATCTCTCTGAAGCTGAATCTTACCCCAAAACTTCTCAATTACTCTGAGGCTGTTTCTCCTGCTCTGTTGCCTATCTCTGGTTCCCAAATATGCTCGCACTTGTGAGTCAGCCTCTGCCGGTGTTAGGACCCCTCAGCTGGAAGACCCTAGCTGGATGCCGGAGCCTCTCCAGCTTCAGTCCAGGGGCCAAGGGAGTGTTCAAATATTATTTTTGCAGAAGCCTCCCTTGCCTTGATTGTCCTTGCTTCCATCTGCAGCATGGTTATAATAACAGCTAACTCAGCTGGGTATTCAGTGAGATAGTGTGGGTAGGTCGCCTGACCTAGTGCCTGTCATGTTAGAAATGTTCAATAAACCAGGTTTCGTCCCAGGCAACTTCCCTCTTGACCAACATATGTGGTTAAAAACTATCTATCCCTTGTGGCTCTTTAATTTAACTGTTGGATAGCCACTTTTCTGAAGAGTATACCAAGCAAGCATCCTAAAGGATCTTATTGAATATAGCCACAGAATTTCAGAGAAATGACATAAAACAACTGTTACATTTCTCATGTACTTTTCTATATTAAAAGTCAATAAATAATAAATAAGCAAAAACAAACAAAAAATAAACCAACAAAACCCAGTGAAACACCCAATAATTCAAGAAAAAAAAAACTTTAATGAGATGGAAATGATGAGGCGGAAACTGCCAGATTCATTTGGCTTCGCTGCCTGATTTTTATTAGTTGGCAGCCTGGGGTCTGTTTTAGGCCCAGAAAATTAAATGGATCAGCCAGGGGGGCTGAATTTCAGTAGTTCGAGCTCCTGGGTTTTGGGAAGGAAAAAAGAAAAAAGGTCGTGGAATATCGTTGCCAAGTAAATATGCTTTTATAATAAAATGTAGAGAGAAGTGTGGTGGGCACTGAAACAATGACTCAGAATTCTCTTCCAGAGATATCCTCCTCAAGCCCGCTATTGCCCGCCTGGCTCTGCAAGTCACAGAATCCGAGTCTCCAGGCCAGATTTTCCCTCTAGCCATTCCCGGCCACGCAAAGCGGAGCTGCGAGCTCACAGAAAGGGATGTCTTCATCGCCAACCAGGATGGAACGAGCCCACCCGCTCGGGGAGTACTGAAAACCAAGGGTCCCTCCAGCGCTGGCAGCCGCCAACATGACTTGACTGCCCCCATCCCGCGCCGTCTCTACTCTCCAGGCGCCCCCACCCTTTCCGGGTGCGCGCGCACGAGCCAGCGAGGCGAGGAGCTGTGCGCTCGGCAGTCGGCTGGCGGCGCGGCTGACAGGCTTCGGGGAGAGGGTGGCCAGGGGCGGCGGCAGAGGAGGAGCTGGCGCCGCAGCCGCTCCCCTTGGACCGCGCCCCGCCCTCCGCCGCCACCTGCGCGTCCCCTCCGGGCTCCCCAGCCCCGGGGCTGTGTGGGCTCTCGGTGCCGCAGCGGCAGTGCCACTGCGTCCACCAATTGGGAGACTCGGCGCTTGCTCCTTGGGGCGCGGGACGAGCCTAGCGGCCGGTGCTGGCGAGGGCAGGGTACGCCGGAGCGCGTGTCCCTCCTCGCCGAGCTTCCCGCGACGTTTTGGGAGGGGGATAGAGAACTGCTGTGACTTTTGAGGTACGACTCCTCCTTCCGGCCAGCCTGCCGACGCGCCGGCTCCGAGACAGGCTAGTGTGCCCAGCAGGCCCCAAAGGCTCCCTGCGTTGTGTTGGGACTTGGAACGTGTCCGGGAGCCCGCGGCGCTGTGCGCGCTGGTGAGTTTGCCGGCGGGGTGGGGTGTCTGAGGGTGCAAGAGGCGGAGAGGACATTGCGCTCAGTCCCTGCGCCCGTCCCCTAGTGCTGCCCCCACTTTGAGAGTAATTGAGACTTAAGCGTGACTGAGGAGCGGCGAGGATGCGAGCGCCGGACTCGGGCTCTCTCTCTGCCGGGTGTGATGGAGCGGGTCGGTGAGCCGAACAAAGGCGCCCGCCCAGAGGAGTGGGTCCTCGGCTGAAGAGCGCGGGCCTCGCGCCGCGACGGCCGCCTGCGGGCGAAGGTGTTGGCTGTGCCGCTAGAAGAGCAGCGCGCCCCGCCTCCAGCCGGCGGCGAGCCCTGAGCTGGGCACCTGTGCGCCACTCCGGCTGAGGCTTCCAGACAGCCCCGCCTGCCGACCCGCTGGCCCCGGTGCCCGTGGCACCCGCTGCGCAAGGTCCAGAGACCAACCCCTTGCTGGTGCAGAGGAGACCCAGGTCTCCCGGTCTTTCGCCGAGACGCCTGGAACCGGCCGTGCGCAGTGGACTGAGCTGGCGTGTCAGGAAGCACTTCTGCAGACTGGGGACTTCCATGTGAGTGATTTCGTTTTTTCCAACCGCCCCGTCCTTCAGCAGTCTTGGCTGCCGGAGCATCCGAGCTGTGCGGCCGGCAGCGGCTGGGATCCTCGCCGGACGTCGGGTGTGTGAAGCTCGCACAGTTCGCGGTTGTCCCGTGCCCGCGCCCAGACAGAGCCCGAGAGTGTGCGGGTCCGGGGCAAGGGCCGGCTGGGCTGTTTGATGGCTTCACTGAGAAGAGTTAAAGTGCTGCTGGTGTTGAACTTGATCGCAGTGGCGGGCTTCGTGCTCTTCCTGGCCAAGTGCCGGCCCATCGCAGTGCGCAGCGGAGAAGCCTTCCACGAGATCCGGCCGCGCGCGGAGGCGGTCAACCTCAGCGCGCACAGCGCCAGCCCCATCCAGGATGCGGTCCTGAAGCGCCTCTCTCTGCTAGAGGACATCGTCTACCGGCAGCTCAATGGTAAGGACACATCCCAGCGCCCGTGGGGCTGGGCTCTGTCGGGAGGGCCATAGGGTGGGCTCAGGGCCCTGCGCTATGCGCCCGGGCACTGGTACCTCCTGGCTCCCACGCCCGCCTCTCCCTTACTCTCCCTCCCGTATCTCCCGCAAGAGACCAGGGCCGCTGGTAAGAACAGTCTACCTGCTTCCTCTCTGTGCCCCAGCCATAAATTTGGTTTTATCCTGGACTCAATATAGTCGTCTCTTGGTCTCAAGCGCCTGGCAGGAAATCATTCCCTGGAGACTCTAGCCGGATCGCAGAAACTAGTGGAGCGGCTGAATGGGACTGGAGGCACAGGCTGATGTCTAGGCAGGAGATAGCTCAGAGAGCGCAGCGTTTTTTTGGACACGCGTGGGGAGGGGGGAGGTGGGCAGTGCGTACTGCCAAAAGTCAAGGCCCCAGGTCCTGGAGCTAATGCGCTTGGGTGGTAAGTAGGACGAATATGCCTTCTCTGTGAGGAGGGCTACACAGCTAATAATGAGGACTGATCCCTTTGGGCCACTGTGGTGGAGGCTGCTATCCAGAACACACCCAGTTTCTTCTTGTCTGGAGCTGCGGAGGGACAGTTGTTGAAAATCCGAGGTGCGCCTGGGACACAGGCACCGACAGAGTGTAGCAAAGCTGAGACGTGCATCCAGTTAGTGGCAGCAAACATAATCTGTCCCAGGTAGAACATTCTTCTACTTCAGGCAAAGAGGGAGACTTTTAGTGTACTTTGGTCATATTTGGTTCAGGGACTGTTGTTGGTCACGGGATGCTGGCTGTCTACAAGTTTAGAGTGAGTGTTACCTACGTGTACAGACAGCTCTCCAGGGACTACATCCAAGGCAGATAGCGTGCCTAGGCACAGGCTGCCTCCTCCCTTCCTGACAGCACACTCATGTTCTCACACAGTAGTTCCAGAACTGCAGAAGAACATAAAGATAATGATAATAACAGCTGATGGGATAATTGCTGTGTGCCAGACACATGCAAAGACAGGACATTGAACATTCATGTCAGTCCCGGAGGTTCCACCCATCCCCAAATGGGACATGAGGAAACAAGGCAAGGGGAGGTGAGCTAAGTTGCCTGGAGTCCTGAGTTTGGAGTGAGATCTCCATGTCTGGCTGACCACAGAGTCTGTTTTCTTGGACACTAGGCACAAACTTCCAACCATGGTCTCCTAATTATAAAGAGTATTAGGTTTGTTGAACAAAGAAATATGTGAAGCTGCAAATTCTGTCATATATCTGTGTGTAGTTGAGAGCCAGGCTCAGCTGTCTTCACTGCAGTGAGAGAGACCAGTGGTGACAGGTGGGTGGGAGAGGGAAGATGCCGGATTATTCTCCCTCTGCTCTCTGATGGTCCCCTCAGAGTAATTCCTGGGGTTGATATGGTCAGGTCCCCAAGCACATGAAAGGACACTGTGGTCTTATCTATGTCACTGATAAGTATCCAGGGGGTACCTTGAACTTGCTTCTGCAGTAGGAAGCTGCAATTCTCCACGCCCCTCACAAGGGGTGTGGCCTGGCTGTCAAAGTAGTCCAGTAAAATCATGTAGAAGCTCTTTTCCTAAGTCTGCAAAATCTAAGGCACGGATCAAACAAAAACCGGCTGTTCATTTCCCAAGGAGTTAGAAGCTTATGGCGGTAGGCTTTACTCTGCACAGATTCCTGCCATGACATACTTATGGGACCCGAAAGGATAGCTTGGGTCCCTCACTTTCAAACCACAATCAGGGACATGGGTCCTTTTAGTATTCATTTCAATTAGGAACATAAACTAGGATATAGCTACATCCCCATGTCCCCATGTTCAATGTGCACAAACCCATTTATCTTTACAATGACTGACCGTATGATATAGCTACTCTCATGTCCCCTCTCACATCCCCTGAGTAACTTGCTCACAGTCACCTGGCTAGTGAGCCTTAGAGCTGGAATTGAATCTGGTCCCTCCGACTCCAGAATGGAGATTCTTAGCTGCTGCAGTAGCATGTCTTGATCTCTAGCATGCATCCAAATTCCCTGGGGGGCTTGTTAGCATGCAGATGGCCGGTCCCCACTCCCAGAGTGTCTGATTCAGTAGGTCAGAGTGGGGCCAGAGAATTTGTCCCTCTAACAAACTTATGCTTGGCACCATGACCTAGCGCCCTACACTCTACTGCCTACGTCAAGAAGAACAAAGGTAGAAGACTCATTAGATTTCCAAAGCCACTGCCTAGGGAACTTCTGAAGAGCTAATTGTTGGCTTTAGATGGGCTGCTGGTGGTACTGGTGGTGGTAGGGGTCCTGGCTTTTCCCCCTCTTCCCTTCTGCTATGTAAGCAATTTCTGGACTGTTTGGATCCCGTACTGTGGATTGGGAAGTCCGAGTTTCCTTGACTTGCATCCTCTGAGGAGTTGCTGGCAGGAAGGCCCAGTTGACAGCTTTTCCTGGGCAAGCTAGAAATTCAAGCTGCGACTAGGCAGATGTTACCTTCCTGCTGCCGTGTGTAGTTTGTAGTGACATGAAGCCTAAAGAAAAAGAGCAAGGAGAACTTGTCAAATGGAGGACCCTCCCTCTCACTCTCACTCTCACTCCCACCCCCACGTGCTCCATCCTTGGCCTGTGCTTGTTTCAGGTAATGCCTGTCCCATCTATTGATGTTCTAGGCCTGTGGGGGCCGCCTGCTACAGTGGGAGCCTGGGGAGAGGGGAAGGGCTCTCAGTGCCTGGGGAGGTGGGACCTGAACCTCACGTGTGCTTTTGCTCTGCAGCCTGTCTCCATCCATTGTTACCAACCTAGGAGAAGGAAGCCTTGTCCTCAATGTCTTTATTTCTTAGAAGTTAATGGAGAGCCTGCTGGAGCTGGCACGGGGAAGACAGTAGGAACAAGGCCACTTGGGCCCAGGTCTCTGGTCCATGGTGGGAGCTGTCATTTAGATTGTTCTGGTTTCTTAAACCTTTCCTGTGGACTCCTCTGAAGTTCAAGCAGGAGGGATTTGCAGAGAGCTTCACCTGGCCCTGGCTGATGAGCACGCTCATCCACAGTGTTCTCTTGCTGTTAAGATAGGTTTTGTTGGGGTTCTGCAAGTGGACAGCAAGAGTTGACCTGGACTTCCTCAGCACTGACCTCTCTGCTAAGACTGGTTGCCAAGTGTTTGACTCTTGCCTTTTGAAAACAGTTATAGGTTATTGTTATTGTTGTTTCGTTTTCCTCAATACAGGCTGATAAGGACACTTTAAAGAGAAAGTGAAGATGTGGGTATAGGGGAGAAAGCACACAGTGATAAATTAGTTTTTCCTCCTTCAGAATCTCTTGCAGCGAACTGCTCTTTCATTCTTTCCATCAGCTCCCTGCTTCCTCCATGGCTGAGCCCTGCCTCTGACCTTTTTCCCACCCCTAGACTGTTGGGTACTGTCCTTTGACTGAGTGCCCTGACTGATCTCCTCTACTGGGCTCACAGTGGCTCCAGCTATCCGAGTAGAAAGCTCCAAAATCTTTCAAAGGGCCCCACATCTTCTAGTGGCATCCTGTTTCTGGAGGAATCATGATCCTGTTTGAAGGGCAGCAGTCAGGGCCTGTCAGAACCAGCTCTGATGCACATCTCCTCTGTTCTCTTGCCCAGTGCCTCTGGCTTCTCCATTATGAACCCATTAATTTTTATAATTTTGGCAAGTAGCCTCCTCTACTTGTTGAAATGTCCTGCATTCGCCTGGGGACGTCTAGCCTCCTTATTTCAGCCTGTCTTTGAGAAGTGCTAGTTGTCCTGGTTTGCCTCTCTCCCATCCACTTCCTGCATACTGCCTGTCCTTTAAGTCGTGGCTCAAGTCACCTCCTGGAGATGGGGGTTTGTGGCACACCACATGAGGTCTGAATTCTTCTGGTTTTAAGTTGCTTGAGGCTTTGTTGTCAATGACCCTTTGTACCCCTGGCCTGAAATCTTGTGCCTCCATGTTTTATCCTTTGAGTACAGAACTGGACTATAGGCTTTTTAAGGTCCAGAACTATATTTTAGACTTGTCAATGCTACCTCCATCCCTCAGCATCTGCCGCACACCTTGCACATAATGTGGATAACTCAGGTTTATTGAGTTGACTAACTGGATGAGAGCTGGTTTTAGGAGAAAAAGGGTAGTCATGGAGGAAATAACTGCAAGACTATAGAGGCTGAGTTTGTTGGATGGATTTGGTGGAAGGGTTTAGGTGGGGAGACCGAGTGTGAGGACACCATCTTGCCTCCACCATCTTGAAGCAGCTCTAGTCTTCATCCTTCTGACTTAAGGGAACTAGATCCTTCCAGGAACTTGGAAGTCACACAATTGTCCAGATTAGGAACAAGGTCATTTCAGTATGTTTCCTTTGTATGTGTAATTTCATAGCATGACTATGGTTGTATAGTCTTTTTGTAGCATACAGTTAATTCATATTGTACAGCATTTGGCAAATCTAATAAAAGTAGAAGAACATAAAACTTTGTTAAAATATATTTTTAAATGGTGGCATGGCAGTTTTGAATCAGCACTAGGATGGTGGACTGAGGGACAGACACATTTCTTGTTAGAGTTCCTTATAACTCTGTACATGGCTTTTGGCTTTCTATCATCTCTTTGTCATCTTCTGGGGGAAATGATTTAGTTCTCGTTTTAGAGAAGAGAAAGGTGAGAAACAGAGCTATTGTGTGATCTAGCCAGGGTGACACAGCTAAGTAAAGGGCAGAACCCAAGTTCCTAAGCCCCATGGTACTTTCCCCTCAGTCCAGCACCCTCGATGAGTAAGGGACATAAAGTAGAGGAGTGGGCGCTTCACTTGCCACATGTGAGCTCTAAGCCCTGGCTGCTGGCCTTGCCCCTCCTCAGAGCCTCTGTACAATGAATCTGAAGGACATGTGTCAGAGTTTCTACCTCTGTGAGCCCAGGGCAGCTCTGTCGTAAGAGGAAATGCAATTGATTTTAGTTAGGTTCCAAATTTAGATTTTAGGAGGATATTGAACAGAAGCAGGGTTGCTTGAAGAAATTGAAAATCTTTGTGGAAGTGGAGAGAAGTCAAAATTACCTATCCCAGTCCTGCCCCCAAGCCACACAGATGCACAGAGCTGAACTCTGAGCTGTAGAAAAGCCAAACATTCCCAGCTAACTCAAGCAGAGACAATCCAGCCTGATGTATAAGCCAAACTCCATAGGCAAGGAAAGAGTATTGGCAGAGAGAGTAGAGGGAGAGATTTACTTTCACAGGTCTCCAAGTTGGGGTCAGGGAGAGAGTGATGGTATTTTGAAAGCATCGCTTTGTGGACACTAGGGCTGTTTCCTTTGCCTGTTGGGATATAGATGTATTCCTTGGAGCATGGGTGGCAGACAGTACCAGCATTTTCTCTGGGGAGGAGGCAAAGGTATATGTTCATGTTGAAATCAGTCACTGCAGCGAATGTCAGAGGGAAACCAGGGTAGTACACACCCTTCTTCTTCCTTCTTTTTCCTTTCTTTTTTAAACTGTCGTTCCTTCTTCCATGAGTGAGAGAGACAGAGAGAAAGAGAAAGACAGTCAGACAGTACCTTCAACAGAGTCTTGAGGCCTTGATCCACCCCCAGCTTCAGCCAGCCCCGAATCTTGAGCATATTTGTGCCTGGTACACTCAGGGAGGTCTCTAGAAGTGAGCCTGGAACCTTCCCATGTTGATCAGCATCAGAAAGTATAGTGTTTTACCACTGCGCCCCCTGCTGGCCCCTATTGGACAGTGTAAGCCTTCTTGTGCTGCATGCAGACATTCAGCAGGGCTCAGGATCAGCAGGGGCCAGGCTTTTGGAAGGCCTAGGCAGCAGAGCTGGGACCTGGGTACTGGAAGAAGACCTATTTCCTTTGCTACCACCAACGACTCATAGCATCTGGCCGCTGCTCGCCCCTCTTGGAGAAATGGGGAGCCCCATTCTTGGATAGCCTTCAGATATAAGCACATCTGTGCTGGCCAGTGTGCGTGACAGGCACTCTGCCAGCCAAGGCAGCTGCTGCCTGTCCAGCCCAGAGGTAGCAGGAGGGGCAGCCAGTGTCATTCTTGCTGAAGAAATTCAACCCTTCTGACCTTTGCTTGTTGCCAAATCGGGAGTGTCCTTAGTGGACAGGAAGACGGCCTAGTAATCAGAGCTCAGAGTGACATCAGGATGAAAGAACATGGGCTCTGTGAGGCCCAAGTCCAGTGAAGAAATGACCTAACACGAGACAACCTGTGAGTTTCAGAATATATTAGGAGGAAGGTTGTACTTGAGTGTCAGACAGACTGGTCTGGATTTCCAGTTCTGTGACTTATTGCCTCTGTGACCTTGGACAAGTCACTTTTACTTCTCAACTGTAAAATGGGGTTGTTTTATATCAGGATGAGTTGAGATTCAAAACATATGGCATGAGCATGAGACTTGACATAATGGTAGCCATGGGTCTCTTTAAAGTAAGACACCTTCCTTGCTTGCTTCTTATTGGATCCCTGATGAGCTGCCCTGGCCCATAATACATGCTCAGTGAATATTTGTTGAGTAAATGCATGGACAGTTATGCTTGTAGCACAGCGTGGTCACTGTTACCTCCTCCCAAAGGCTCCACCCTTCAATAAATCATTGGATCAAGTTCTTATCCTCTTAATCTTGTTGCAGTGGCTCAATATATGAATTCTGGGGTACAATATTCAAACTATAGCAGAATCCCAGGCTGGTTTGTACTTGATTATATAGATAAGGAAGCCATTGAGTGACCAGGTTACTGACTTAAGCTGATGTCGTGTTAGGAGTTAGTACATATAAGGAGAGTGGAGTAGAATATAGTAGTGGGCATACAGGACTGGCTCCACCATACCCTTGAGCACAGACACATCCAAGCCCCCTAATCTTCAGGTGATTCAGTTGTGCCTTATGTTGGAAGCTCCCTCCTTGGTCTCATGCAGAGCTAGGAGATGGCACCTGGAATTGTTCCTTTTGGAAACTCTGAATCAACACCGGGAGCTCTGAGGGAATGCCCACCTCAGGCTGGCTCTCTGCTGGGCTCCTACTGCCTTTCAACCTCACTGAGGCCCACCCCCCGATTTCCCTCTTCCTCTGGCTCTCTTCTTCCATATCCAGCCTGGACAGCCCCTCATGTGGTGAGCTCGCTGGGAATCTTCTTACTAGATCCTCAGGGTTCCTCATGGCCTTGGCCTCTGCTGCCTCTACCTATTGAGCCTCTAATGGTGAATCTGCTTATTTCTTAGAATGCCTCACCATGGCAGGTATTGGTGCTATCACAATGCATGCTCTCATCTGAGCTGGGTCCTCAACTTGTCCAGCACTTGACAGTATGTCTCCCTTTCTGTTCCCCAAAGCTCCCTGAGCCAAAGAGGAGGTGCAATAGCCTGGAGGGAGTTAACCGAAGTTGTTGTCTGGTGGGCTGACTCTAAACTCAGCCCCCTGTCCCTGCTCTCAAATGACACAGGAGCTTGTCCCATCCCAGCTGCCCCTGCAGCAGCCCACTTCATGCAGGCCTTGTCCCAGCTCTGGTGCTGTAATAACTGAAGCCACATGGGTGTGCTGCTAGAGGCCACAAAAGGCCTCTGGGTCCTCCCACCTTTTCTAGATTGAGACCGAGTGCCATGTTCCATGCCAGACCTGGCTTTCCTGATAGCTGTTAAAGGGACCGGAAGGTGAAACACATAAGAGGAGGGGAATCAGCTCCTCCCATGAGGTAGCCTTTGGCTGGAGCAGAGACAAGAGCTGTGAAGAAACACTCTCCTAACCCCCTTCGGTTGCACAGTCTGGAGGTGCATTGGTCCATGTGCTCTCTGGGAAGAAGTCCAGGGAGCTGGAGTACTCACTGCATTTGCTTCTTCTTCCGCTTCCTCCCTCGGCTTCCTCCCTCGTTCCTTCCCTCCCTGCCTGCCTTCCATCCTGCTTTCCACAGCATTTAGCATAAACACAGGACTCACATGGTTGAAAGACCTTCCTTTCCCTCAGTGATTGCTCCTCACTGGTCTTTAGACTGCTCTGACATGTGGATGACAATCAGCATAGCCACTGATAGAGAAGTTTTCCCTTTTAATAATGTCCCTGTCACTGCTAACTGCAGAGCCTCAGCCTTGCCATGCATGAGTAATAAACCACTGCCATAATTACAGGCGGTCACATTCAGACACTAACACATGAGTATGCTGACACGTAATAGGGAGTAAGGTTCCAGAAGAATGTCCATCCTAGCCACGGACACAATGGCTGATCGTGTGATTAGCATTTACTGAGGGGTGTCCTGTGGTTATACACAGCTCGTTTGCTGCTGTGCCTTCCTGGTAGAAAGAGCATGAACTGGAGACCAGGGTTCTAGGTCTGCTCTTTCTAGGGACCAAAGTGTGTGCACCTGTAAAATGAGATAGCTCATCTGCGGTGGGCTAACTGTAGAGCACTACTGCACAAGGGGCCACATAGCAGGCACAGGTCGGGTCCCTAGACCAGTGTAAACAGATTAGCATGGTGGCATGCACCCATAATCCTCACCGGGAAGCTGGGGAAGGAGGGTCCTGGCTTGGTGAAACACTATCAAAAATACCTCTCTCTCTTCCTCTCTCATTAGAACAAATGAGAACTATATTGTTTTAAGATTCTTTAACTCTAGGATTATGAGTATCACCCCACCTCATCTTACTAAAATCTCGTGCATTCTCCAAGGATCAATTCAGAAGTGCTTTATTCCCTGAAACCTTTCCTGACCACCTCGTCAGAACTATCTCTGGGTTTTAAGGGTACTTTGCAGGTATTTTTTTTTGCCTTTGTTTATCTCTGCCTTTAATTATAATGAATTATTGATATGATCAGACCCCTAGTTTGTGAGCGAATAGATCAGATTTGTTAAAAAAAAAAGTCTCCAAGTCTTTTGGAATTAATTTGTTAGCAAGTAATTTTTTTCAATAAGTTTTCAGTAAGTCCAGGAGTGGTAGCTAGCATTGACCGGGCATCATGATGCTGTATCTCGTGACAGCCTACTTCTCTATTTTTTTTCATGGTTACAAGATAGCTGCTCGAATTCTAGTCATTGCATCTTTGTACAAGATGGAAAGTATTATCAGTGATCACTGCTTCTATCGTTTAATAGGGAAAGAAAATCTTTTCTAGAAGTCTCCCTGGGAGGCTCCCACATGGGAGCCAAGACATAGTCCCAGGACAAATCTTCCTTCACGAGAACAGTTGCTTTCCAGAGAAAGTTAAGTATAGTGGTCACAGAAGAGAGAGCGTGGCATTCATACTGAGAATCCTCAGTGCCTATGATCCCTTCTTTATCCCCAACGCATTTCAATGAATAGTCAAATGAAACAAGACTCTTGGCTAACTAGCAGTTCAATTAACTAGAATCCTTATATCTTTGGACATTTTGCTTAAGTTTAAGTTAGATTTGGCTTGAAAAGATACATCCTAGGTGGACACTACCATACATAACTACAATATAACTATATAACTGCATTTTGTCAATGTTAGGATGTGCATTTATTTCTCTGACATTGGGATTCATCTTGTTGTCAGTGATGTGACAGTTTAACTGATAACATTCTCTCCCCTATGGATACATAAAAACAGTGCATCTTACAGTTGCAGGTATCCTAGAGTCAATAAAGTACAATACAAAGGGACATCAAAAGTTCATGAAAAAATGGAATTATTAATTACTTATTTTGTGCAAAAATTTTGAAATCCATGCATAGATTGTTTTTGTAATAGGCATTTTCGAAGTATATCATAGTTTACAGAGCTATTTTTATCAAGCATCTAATATATATCAAGTGTTTTGTGTTACTTAATTCTGTATCAAATGTACTTATGTTATTACCCATTTTACATATGAGGAAATTGAAACTCAGGGAAATAAATACATTGTCTAGAAGCACCACCAACTGCCCCATCTTCCTTTGTGAGTTTGGCATTCACTGACTCACGGATGTGGAACAAGTACTGGTGAGAGGTGGTTCCTGGTCCAGGGACTGTGGGCAAGTACAGGGGTGCTGGTCTCCAGTAACAAGATGAGCACAGGGAACCTTCCTTCACTCAGGTTTACACGAGTGTGTAAAGTTGTAAAGCTGCTAATACTAGGGCTCTAAATTATGCTGCGTGAGCTTTAGAGCCAGTCCATAATTAGAACAAAATTTGAGAAAAGTGAAATTGATATTAAGTTAATTAAAAGGCTTTGCTTATATTGGAAGGAAATTAGCACAACAAAACAAGAGTGCTGACAAATGCACATTGTTAATTTCCTCATTTGGACAACTCTTGTCAGGCCTCGGGGAAGCTTTGCTCCTGGGTTTCTGCCCTGTGCTCTTCCCCACGACTGCTTATTCATCTTGTTGGTGTATGGTGGTTTTAATTGGGCAAGATCCAGGGTAATCTTACATGGTCATTTTTTAATGGATACTAAGACTTAACTTGGAGCTGTGCCATCCAACTGAGGGCCCAGACCCTAGAAGCATGTGAGATGACTTCAGAAGTGTGTGTCATCAACTAGGCACAAGATGCTGGGAAGCTGATACAAATGTGGTTCCCTCTTATTTAGGAGGTAAGTCTTTTGCTCTGGTGCATCCTTTTTCTTAATCCTGTTCATCATCTTGATGTATGACCAGACCTGAGTTTGAGTGTGTGGTACAGTTTTGTTTGACATTTTTAGAAGGGAGAAAGAATATCTTTTCTTTTTTGTATGATACCTTTTATTCCAGGTCAGAGGCTGAATTAGGGGCAGCTGAAATCAGGCAGCCAGCCGAGAACCATCATGGTCTCTGGTTGGAGTGGAAAAGGCAATACTGTGAAGTGATGTTGTCCACTTCAGGCCTGGTCCACCAAAACTCCTGTGAGATCCTCCATGGCGTATCTCTTTGTTGGGCTTAGAGTTCCCTTTTGTGGCATATGAAACTGAAGGCTCTTAGATACTTGAATGACTATGTGAATGAAGGACCACCATCCCCAACTATCTCTTTATTGTCATTGTGCATTGGACCATTGTGTTAAATCACTGAAATTTTGAAGTTTATCTGTTACAGCAGCTAGTGTTACTTAACCTGACTAATTCAATTAGGCTGGGCTGACTGGAACATCTGTCTTCCTAAGTGACAGACTAGCCTAATCTGTCCTTGATTAATATGGTCAGCAAATACTGGTTGAGCTTAAACAATAAGTGGGTTAGGTTAAGGCATTTATATCAAAAACACCTATTTCTAGGCCTTCTCTGTTTTATCTGCTATTGGCTTTAAGGAAATAGTCTTGTTTCTCAGTGTCCCAGCGTTCTATTTAGGGAATGATGGAATGATTATAATCATCCCCTACTTATGCTCCTTCTTGGAGCAGAGGGATGAAAATCGAAAGATAGGTAAGGTGTTTGCAATTATAAACAACAAAATAATATATGCATTGTCTCTATTACAGCTTCTGCTGATAGAAATTGGCATTTTTTAAGGTGAGCAAAAAGGAAAAGGTTAGTTTAAGAATTAGCAATTAAAAAAAGCATGATCTTTGCTGCCACTGCATTTTAAATCATGTAAACATTTATGTTGTGCCAAAGTTCCACAATTTCCTTTAGAGCAATTACTGAAATGCATTCACAAGATAAAAATGGAGTTCAGGGAAGAATATTTAAGAGCTCTTTAATGATGTTAAAAACTTCGCTAATTTGCCAAGTTGTTCTAACATCCACTTCAATTTTTCCCCCTGCTTACCCATCTTCCTGCAATTGCACTGATTCCAGGAGACTTGAAGAAAAGGGCTAACATTACTATTAAAATACACAAATCTCATGAAATATCTTTTCAAGAGCTTTTTCTTTTCATTCATTAGCTGAAGGTGAACTCTCAGGAAAATGTAAGAACCCTTGGGCTGTGTTTACGTGCATAAAGCAGTTTGAGAAGAAAACAAAAGCTAAACAGTAGTTACTAATGGATGGTTTGAATTAAACTCTTTCTTTTACTCCTTCCCAGTACCTTTATATGTAGAACCTTGGGGAGGAGTAAAGTACTCTAACTTCATGCTCACCCTCCTTATGCAGATCTCAGCTTGGCCAAATGGCCTTGAGTACATGGCTTATGGTCTCCCCTCCTTGCTCCACTCCCGGCATTATTACCTGGTGCACTAGCTCCTTCTTCAGGGCTCTGAAAACCGGCAGTTCCTGGAGACCCTGAGCTGTCTTTTCCCTCTCAGGAAAGGAACTAGTGCTAATGGTTCACATTTTCATTATAGTATAAATTCATGGATGCCTCTCAGGCATGATTCGGATAAAAGTCTAACCTTCAGTAGAGTAAGTTTGATAGCACTGAGTTTCAGACAAGAGCCAGAGTTTTGATCTTCGCTGAACCAGAACCTGTTTAATTATCTGACCTTGAGGGGATTTCATACAATGGACTGATCATGGACTTTGGAGTAAGATAGAATCTCGGATTTCCTTTTGGATACTTCACTAAGCCAAGGCAAAGCTTGGACTTCTGGAAAATCATATAATATTGATGAGTCCTAGTTTAACCATCTGGAAAGCAGTAGCTGCTCCTTTAAATATGATAAAGACTAAGTAAGGAAGTATTTGTAGGGGATATTTTATTACCACTGCTGCTTCTTGGAACAAAACAGATAGCCCCTCCAGGATTCAGTTTTCTCTTGTTTAAAATCTAGGTTAGATCTAAAATGCGTTTAGATTCTCTAATTTTATGGTTCAGAAAGCTATAGTGTCAAGAATACTAAGAGTATTTTTATGTAAATGATAAGAGGTCAGACTTGGTCAGATTTATCTCTTTCAGTAGCAATGAAAAGCTTAGTCTGAAAGAATGGGACATAGTTTTTCTCGGGGTGGTGGTTTTAAAATGTATCTGCAGATTTTTCCACACTCTTCTCATCAAAAGTAGACTTTAATCCTCTTCCCATTGATTACGTGCCTGCTTTAGGACTTGCTTCTAGTGAGTAGAACTCATTGGAAATGATATTGCATGACTTGGAGCTGGGTAAAAAAGGGTGGAGAGGTTCTACTTGGCAATCTCTCTGGGAACATGTGTCTTTGAAGCCTTAAGCCACCATATAAAGAATCAGGCTTCTGTGAAGCTACCGTGCTGGACAGACCACATGTAGAGCGGAGAAGATGCCCACGGAACCCTGACTACTTCAGTTTCCAGCTGATGTGTCTTCCCCAAGCAGGTGCCAGACATGTGAGCAAGACTTCAGAATGACTCCGACTCCTAGCCTTCCATCAAGCCTCCCCAGCTTTTACTAAATAGAGGAGAGATGAGTGGTCCCTACCTCCAAACCTTGCCCAAATTGCAGAATAATGAGAGAAATCAATGTTTTGTTTTAAGCTATTAAACATTTAGGGTGCTTTGTATACAACAATAAATAATTAGAACACTAGAACAGTGTCTTTGTGCTTAATAAGGTGTTCTTTTTTATTTTTCCTAAGCATAAGAAATAGGAGACTCTGCTGATAATGATGTTGATAGCAGTGCTCAGAGTAATAAATATAACAATAGCTAACATTTATTGAGTGCTTGCTTCATTGAGTGCTTGATTAAAGTACCAGGTGCTATGCTAAAGACTTTAAATGGGCATAAAAGCGGGTAATGAACTTTTTTGGTCAGTCTTGGGTTTACATGCCACCAGTAGACTATGAGTAACAGCCTGACTGTTGCAGCCAGGGTCAAGTTGGCCAAGAATTTCAGGTGCCTTTCAGCCAAGTCTCTGAAGGTTGTCCTGGGTCAGTGTAGTGCTGCTGTGGTTAGTTAGGAAAAGCAAGAGTAGCCATTGAGTGATGGCTCTCTCCCAATGGGCATCACTTGGCTAATACAAAACATTATACCAAAGTATCCTACATTGTGCTATTTCAGGTCTTTTAGCGAAGACAAGGATGCATTTTCTTTTTAAGGTTTCTAGAAGTGTATTTATTTATTTATTTATTTATTTTTCCGTGATGGAAAGAAACAGAGAAAAAAAGACTGAGAGACAACCCTACTAACTTTGTCCTGATAACCACAGTTCACCCTCAGCCTCAGCCTGTCCTGAATTGCTGGCACATGGGAGCTTGGCATATTCAGGGATGTCTCCAGACATGAACTAGGAAACGTCCCATATGAGCCAGCCTCACATAATGTTGTGTTTTGCAATTGCACCACTGCGTTTACAACTGCACTATCGTCTGAATCCAGACAAGCACACATTTGACAGAGCCTGTTTCTATGGGAGACAAATCATCTTCTACTTGTTGTAGACCTTAGATAATTTGGTGTTTCTATAAATAATACACATTGCAGACCTACAGAGCTCCTTATTCTTCAGAGGTTTAAATAAATATGAATGCAAGCTTCTTTTATTCTAATTGAAGTAGAGGGCTTGTCTGAATTATGATCTTATGACAGAGAAAACAAATCAATATTCCTCACTTTTCATCAAGTGAGAACATTTTTTTATTTCATTCTGAAGTTGGATGCACAGAGTGCCAGTAGCTTTAACAGTTAGTAAAGAATAGAGGATGCAGCTAGGTCAGTCTTCCCATGTCTTGCTGAACTTTCTATTTAGGAAATATACCAGCTTTCAGATCCCTCAAACTAGATGTTCACATGTTGTACACAGGAGGTGAAACTTGATTTTTTTTTCCACCCCCAAAAAGCTCAGTGGGTGGTTCTGATGAGCCACTAGATGATTGACATTCACGCTTTTGAAGGACTTTCACGTGGCAAAATCTTTAAAGTCTCCATATACGTGAATGACGTCTTTGATACCTAGGCACATATTCCCCCTTGTTTCAATATCTATACCTTCAAAAATACTAAGTTTTCATACAGCCATTGTAAAGAGTAGATGAGTTTATTCATGTGGGATAAATTCCTGGAACCTAGTAGATTTCTTTTTTTCTTTTAAAATTTATGAATTATTTATTTTTTTAATTTACCAGAGGAACAAGTACTCACCAGGGACAAACAGACAGACAGACAGAGGCAGAGACAGAGACAGAGAGAAGTGAGAAAGCACTCTCCTCACTCCTGTGAGATAATGGTCACACTCCAATCTCTTCTCCATTTCTCTCTCCTTTTGGGATTTTGGGCATGCACCCTTACATACTGCTATGCCTTTTTCAAGCCGCTTGGTCTGGGGATCGAACCACATGTGCAATGGGCCATGTGGAAGCCAGCTGCCTCAACTGCCACATGACTGGCTGGCCTGTAGTAGACTTTTTGATCAATGGGTTTTGCTGTGGCTCATGGTTTCAAGGCTGAGTAGTGGGCACTCCCTGTTGAGGTTTATTGTACCTTCTGTGAGCATTGTAGTGCCATAGGCTGTCTGCCCACACTAAGCCTTCACCTCATTCCATCTGGGGTGTCTCCTGTTTGATAAGGATCTGGGTGAATATATTCATTCTGTTTGCTGGGAGTCTAGTTTTTACATTTTCTTAATGTAAGATCTACTTCTCCTCTGGTGTTTCCTGTAGCTGTTTATTGAAGTACTGATCTCCTAGCTTTACAAGCCGATATCCTCAGTCTTTCTTTTCACACCATTAACTACTCATAGCCCTCTTCCTTTTAAACAAAAGTTTAAAGGTTTTTGCTATGGCATGTGTGCCTGCCAGAGAGAGACAGTGAGAGGGGAAGTGATAAATTATCCCCCAGGAGTGATGGCCATGCCACAATCCCGTCTCCTCCATTCTTCTCCTGGGATTTTTGGCATGCACACACACTTACCTGGTGTGATTTCCAAGCCACCAGATCTGGGACTGGAACCATGGTTGGCCATGTGGGAATTCAGTGCCTTAACACTATACCACCTGCTGGCTTCAGCCATCTCCTGTTAACTCCCATCTCTCCTGCTATTTCTGCTGCCTCTTCTTAGTGTAGATCCTCATGACTCATCTAGAACTTTGGAAGAGACTCCATAATTAATTCTGCCACCCTGCACTGCTCTTTCTGGTAGGTACTGCATATTACACCCCTGTTTTATACCATCCCCGCCCCACTTTTTTTTCCCAGGTGCCATAGGGTACATATGCTTGCCAGAGAGAGATGGGAGGCATGGTCACACTGCAATCCCTTCTCCTCCATCTCTCCACCCTGTCAGGATTTTGGCTATGCATGCACTTGTGCCTGCTGTTGCTTTTCAAGCCACTAGGACCTGGATTTGAACCAGGGTCAGCCATGTGGAATCCAGCTCCATTAACCACTAGGTTATAGGACTGGCCCATTGCAGATTATTTTTTATCATCTTAAAATGCTTCTCATGGGCCCACCAGTGGTATGGTAATTACTGCAGCTGGATCCCACATGGCTGACTATGCAGTTTGAGTTCTGGACCCAGCAGTTTGAAAAAAATATACCAGACATGTGTACATGCGTGTCCAAAAATTCCAACAGGAGGGAGAAATGGAGAAGAAGGGATTGCAGCATGACCATCCCCATCTATGGTATGTCACTTTCCTTCTCTCTCTGTTTTTCTCAGGTGAGCAAATGCACCCTTTAGCAAATTAAAAAATAAAAATAAAAAAGAAGCAGCTTTTTACTCTTCAGCTTAAATGTGCCTTTCCTTAAGAAAGCAGCATGACTATCTTAGATTCCTAAAAGCAATGGGAAATCTATTGGACATAGTATCCTAGGCTTTTAGAAAGGCAAAGTTGTAATATGTATAGAAACCTATATTTTGTGAATATTTCCTAATTTTTAATGATTGTCTTGTATACATCCTATTGTCCACCTTTTTTTTTTGTTTGTTTGTTTTCTCAAAACATTCAACTTGGTTTATACTGAAATAGCAACCCTCTTTCTTTTCTCACTCATAATGTCATCAATTTATGTAATTTAATAGAATTACGTAATTACAATAACAAGCCCAGCTGGCATGAAGAGGTTTGGGGGAAAACAAACTGTTGGCAGGTAAACAACTCAACTGGCAAGAACAGAAATGGGCAGACCCACGAGAAAGAGGGTGCCGACCACTTTTAGCCAGTAGCATGCCCTGGGCATCTGCTGCTGTTATGTTTTACAGAGATGAGGAATGTCAGTGTGGTGAGTCAGTTAAGAGTGCATCTATTGTATTAAATTAGCAAGTTCATTTTGATAAATGACATTGGAGAAATAGAAAAAAGAAGTGAGAAAAGGAACTGGTTATAATTTAAAGCATTTTATTTCTTTTTTCCGGTCCACACTTTGACATCGTTACGATTATTTTACGATTATTTTCATATATTAACATTTGTGTCCTATATGTTAACATTTTAAAACATCTTTCTATATTAATCATCAGTTGCCTTATAAACATTAATTTTAGTTGCCTGTTATTCATTCAATGGTTTTACCATAAGTCACTTTCCTACTTTGTTATAGGCAGATACATAGGTTGATTTCAGATTTGTTTTTATAAATAATGGTGTGATGAACATTTCTATATAAAAAACTTCTTGTTTAATATTAGATAGAAAGTCTGAGGTAGAATCTTTAGGCCAAAAGATATGGGCTCTTTAAATACTTTTGGTATATTTTGTCAGACTGCCTTCCATTAGGTTTATACTTTCATCAGAAATGTCTAAAGTCCTGTGCTTCCCTTATCCTCTCCCACAATGAATTTTAAAAACTTCACTAATTTGATAGGCTATAATCACATCATCTTGCTTTATATTTCATTTTCTTGATTGGTATTGAGATTGAATTTTTTTTTCCCAATGTCATTTATTTGCATTTGCATTGTTGCAAAATTTTAAATTCGGATTTATCTGTTAAAACCAGAATTTATGTGTTGATTAATTTGATTATTGATTTGCATGATTTTTAATGTAGTGAAGAAATTATCTTTGTCTTCAGTGTTTATTTTGAATATGTTCTCCAGACTCGTTGCTTACTTATTTTTTAAAGAATTATTTATTTAATTTTGTTTATCATTATTCTTGCTTTTAAATTTGCTACAGGGCACATATGCTAACCAGAGAGAGACAGAGTTTGGGGGGGGGGGGGTGAAGCAAGAAAGCAAGCTGCCAGGTCTGAGACTCGAACCATGGTCAGTCATGTGGAAGTCCAGCACCTTAATTACCATGCCACCTGCTGGCCCCTCATTGCTTACCTTTAAATGTTGATAATTTTTTTGGACAGGATGTGTAGGCTTTACATTCTCTTAGAGCAATAAGCTTACAAAGTTTCCTGTTAGTATCTGAAAAAATGCAGTTTTTTTTTCTGGTTTTATTAAAAAATTAAATAGATTTATAGCAAGTGTCTTATTTTTTACACTTGGGAATTGAAGTTCTAACGTAATCTTTTCTATTTATTTTAGTTGTTGCAACCCCTTTGGTTGAATAATGCTGCCTTTCCCAGATTTGTGATTCTTCTTTATCATGCTTTCAACTGTTATATACACAAAGAAGGATAACTTTTCTGAGAATGTTACAATGTTATATATATACCTAAATCATTGCTGTGTTCTATTAATTATGTGACCCTATCAATCCCCATCATTTCTCCATTTCTCTTCTTCCTTTTCTTCTGTTTTCTCTTTATTAAAGTTTTAACATTTATTTATTTTAGAATTTTCTATTACTTCTTTTTCTCCTCCTCCTCCTCCTCCTCCTCCTTCTTCTTCTTCTTCTTCTTTTTTCTTCTTCTTCTTTAAAGATGCTTATTGCTGTGTCTCTCTTTGGTCCAACTTCCATTATGGAATTCTTACTTTTGTCTTTCGAAGACCAGTAACATTCCTGAAGAAAAGGTACAAAGATGGTACACTTTTTAGAGATCTTATTATATATTTTTCCTTTGCCCTTACACACACACACACACACACACACACACACACACACACTTTGGATATCTATAGAATTCCTTTGTCAGAATCTGTTCCCTGAATGCTATGGTATCATATTCTGACATTTCATATTGCAGTATATAAATCAAGTCCATCCACCCATTCATTGGTTCATCCAAGACCAGCTATATAATTTGTAGGGCCCAATGAAAAATTAAAATTCAGAGCACCTCGTTAAACAATTGTTAATAATTTCAAGATGGCAAAATCAGAACATTGAACTAAATACAAGATCCTTTAAGCACAGGGCCCAATATAACTACCTAAAGTCACTCACGAAGTCACCCTTGCATTCATTAATTCCTGGATGAACATCCATTCCATGCATATTTATTGTGTGCTTTGAGGGAAAGAGCCCTCAGATACTTTCATCCAAGCGAAAGACACAGGTGAGTCATCTGTGGTGTTATAAGTATGATGGAAGTGTTCACATAGAGGAGTAGAACTCCACCAGACACAGCTGCAAAGAAGGCTTTCTAAAGAAGATGATGCTTGCACGATGTTCCAAGGCTTTTGCTTGGAGCAATGTGGGGGGGGGGGCTGTGGAGAGTTTCGTGTTCAAAGGGGGGGGGGGGCCTGTGGAGAGTTTCATGTTCAAAGGAGTGACATGTCATGATTCAAATTCTTGAAAGGATCACCCTGCTGCATGGAGAACATATTGCAGGGGATAGGATGGCAGCTGTTAGGGAGATTATTGTAATAATCCAGGTCAGGGAAGATGGAAATGGTGGCTGGATTTGTTTGGTAGCAGTGGAGGTGGTGGAAAGTGATTGGATCCTGAATACATTTTGAAGATAGTGTTACTAAGAGGTATTGATTAACTGGATATGAGATATGAGATTAAAAGAGCAGTTAAGGAAGACTATGAGAGTTTTTTTTTATTTGATCAGTTTAAAGAATGGATTTATTATTTATTGTGAAAAATTTATTATTTACTGGGAAGACTTGTAGGGAAGCAGGTTTGGGGAAGATGAAATATCCAAGTTTAGATGCATTGAGTTTGAGGTTCTAATCAAATAACCAAGTGGAGATGCTAAGTAGACAGTTGAATGTGCAGTTCTGGATTTGGACTTGGTCAAAGAGGGAAAAGAAAAGGACAGGAAGAGGTGTTGGCAGTGAGAGTGCTGGAGAATAGAATATAAGAAAGATACTATTGTGGTTTGAATGTGTCCCATAAAGACTCATGTGTTGAAAAACTTTCATTGCCCTTTTAAATGTATGGAGAGGATAACAACTTAATCCAATGCTGTTGAGAGGTGGAGCATTTGGGAAGCCATCGAGCATCTTGTGGTGCCCCCATTATTAGATATTCATGGGTTTATATGGAGACATAGACATAGATACGGATTTGCTATGCTTGTGCTCTTGCTGTGTGATGTCATGTACCCCCTGGAACTCTGCAGAGACCTCCACTAGCAAGAACACCCTCACCAGATACAGCCCCTGGTCCTCCAAAACTATAAGCTAAATATGCCTCTATTTTAATAAATGACCCAGTTTCAAGTATTTTTGTTACTACCAATACAACAGATTGGAATTGATACTGCCAATTATGCTCTTGGTGACTGATTAGATGTGAAGAAGGAAACAGATTTTACAAATGAAATTGACCATTCTTTAACAGCCCTTTGTCCCAGTCATTAACCATCTAGGTTTAGTATTATTTTGGTGTCATATTTCCTTATCTTGGAAAGAGACCGTCTTGGAAGTATTTTCTAGTTCAGATTCCTATGGGAGATAGTGAAGGTAATTTCTTGATATTTATTTATGATGAAGAGAGAATGTGCTACCACTGAAATGTTGAATTATTGATGATTTAGGAGGAAATGACTTCTTGCAGAAACACCAGTTCTGAAGGTCTATTAGAGAGAGGCCAGAGAGTGAATGATGTCTTTCAATGACAGGCTAAAGAGTTGATGCAGGTCAGGGGAGGATGCAGTGATTGCCTTCTGTGGGTTCGGATCAATTTGTTGATGACACTCATTGCTTCTTAGAATTTCATCTTTGCTCATAGAATCCATTATTCCATTACGTTTTGGTGGCTATCTTACAGGAATCAGAAAGCACGTCAGAGTCCATTAACCATGTGTATGAAAGGTCTTGGAAAAGTTGATGGTAAATGCATATTATAAAAAAAAAAGTGCATTGATTTCTTTTTTTTCTTTTTCTTTTTTTTTTTTTTTTTTTTTTTTTTTTTTTTGCCATAGGGCACGTGAGCTCGCCAGACAGAGAGAGACAGAGAGACAGAAAGCAAGAAATCACCCCCCAGGGGGGGATGGCCATCCACAATCCCTTCTCCTCCATTCTCCTCTTGGGATCTTGGGCATGCACGCACACGCGCCCGCCGTGAGTTTTAAGCCACCGGGTCCGGGACTCAAACCGCGGTCGACTATATGGGAGTCCAGCAATAGCTATTACACTAACTGCTGGTCCCAAAAGTGCATTGATTTCAAATTGTTTTTGGCACCAAAATAAATGTGTACTTTAATTTCACTTTCCACAGACTTTTTGAATTTCCTTTATATGGTAGGGAGAAAGCTGGGCATTTTAGAACTAGTGGGTTTGGAACTGGAACAGAACATTTCTGGGAACTAGAGAAGAGTCTGTTGGGATCCAGGCCATTCTGATTCAACCTTGGGAGACAGTTTTGTCAGTGTCTAGTGTCTAGCCCCAGAAGTGGTGCTAAATTATGAAGAAAAAGAAGACACATAGTTATCCCCTTTCAAAATAAAGAAGAATTTCTACAGAGATGGAAAATATTGGGGAAGTCTAATTAATTGGGGTTTTCAACATGTATCAGGGGACTTCAACAAGTTTGTGGAAAAATGGAATTAAAGTGGAAGTATATCTTGGAATGAACATTTTGAAATCCACACATAGTTTTTGCATAGTATGCATTTTCCATGAACTTTTTGAGGACCTTTTGTATTTTGTCTTCAGTATGAAACTCAATGAGAGGTTAGAACAACAGAGCATATGCATTTTTCAACAACATGGTAACCTGGTGAGTGTGAGCGTGAGTGTGTGTGTGTGTGATAAGGTACTTTTTATTTTTTTTACTCACTATCATAGTCATTCCTTCACTTTTAAAGAAGTGGTTGAGTTATCCATGGATATTTGCTATGTTCTGAAATGGATTAAAACCCGCCTTATTTACAGTGAGTGATTTAAATATTGTATAGCTCATTTATAATTGAATAAAAAATGGGGTGGCTCTTTGCAGATTTTGAAGGCATTCTCTCCAAAAGGGCTGTTTTGTTTTCTCTTTTTGAAATAAACATGCATTTGCATAAGAAATAAGGAGCCTGTGAAAGGAATCAATAAAATTAACTGGAATTGGATTTCACACTTGGAATGCATTACACGTTCCTATTAGGGGAGATATGAAGAAACAGGGAATCAGTTCAAAGAGACGCTGAGGCTCATAAAGGAGTGACCTACTTCAAGAAGATGAATATTTAAAAAAGAAAAGCTTTAAATATAATTCGCTTTACACTGATAGACCAAAGCTCAAAATAACAGAGGCACCTAAGAAAAAGGCAGGATTTTTAAGGATTGGAAAGGGCAGGCTGACCCTGTGTTGGAGGGATACTTGAAATACTCAAGGGAGCACTAGGCTTGGTCTGAAGATGCAGGTTTGAGTTCTGACACTGATACTTAGTTTATTTGGAAGATATGTTTTAGTTCTGTTTTCCTTTGTATTATAAATGGAATTTATTTTGCTTGATGTTCATATTGAAATTAAAATTATTTATTTATTTATTGATGATAGAGAGTTTTTGTGTGTGCAAGAGAGATGAAGGGAGGGAGAGAGAAAGCACCTTTGACAAAGTGTCATCATCATGTTTCCCTTTCCCCACACCTTCAGCTTCTCACATTTGCCTGGTGTGTTTTCGAGCTGAGCTGGGGATCCAAATCCACAGTCGACCATGTGGCCTCCAGTGCTCAGTCCAGTATACTACCTTGTTACTACCTCGTTGCACTAAAAGCTGTTAAATTTCTGTAGGTGCAAAAATGAACCAAGGATTTAGGAATTCAGATCAAGCTAGATCTTAGAGCTGAGGGCTGAGTAGGTGGAGTTTGTGAGTCTATGCGGGGTGACTCAGCAAGCTCCTTGACTAAGGTGGCAGCCCCCTCCCTGCCCTCAGTAAGTAAGGATGTCTGTGAAAACTGCTCTTCTTTCACACCTGGAACTCTCCTTACCTCTTCCTCAGGGGACCTCTGTAAATGGGGCCAGGGACCATGTAATAAATAAATATTCAGAGAGGTGCTTGCCGGATGTCCTTCTGGACTGTTGTCCTCTGCAGAGTTGTACTGACTTTTTGGTTCAAGGACAATGTGTACATCTGTTACTTTTTCTTTTGCAAATACATGTTGGTACTTAATGTAGAGCAACCTTCTAGAGCTAATGTAAAGTTCCTAGTTTTGCCATGTCAGTTATGTTGTTGGGTAAGTAACTCTGAATTTCCTCACAAATAAAATGTACACAATGACCCTCTGGTTTATTTAGAAATCTACATTTATTATTTACTTGGAATTTTTTAGTTGTGTGTCTTTAAGTTTATTCGTTGACTTCTTCCATGATAAAGAGAGAGACACAGACACAGAGAGAAACAAACAGACAGAGATAGGCCTTCCCAACAGGCTTCTCATGCCACAATCAACCCCTGGTCTAAGCCAGACAGGGACCTGCATGCCTCATGTGTACGGGCAGGTCGTGGGATGTGGAACCAGGGCCCTTCCCATATGGGTCCAGTTGCATTTTCACTGTACTACCACCTGGCCCCTAGGTTTTCCTTTTTTAAAAACAAAACAAAACAAAAAAAACCTCTTTCTGTCTTTTTACCTTCCTACCTATCAGAGGGTGCATGTGCTTGCTAGAGAGATAGATAGCTAGAAAGAGAAACAGACATAGAGAGAAAGCAAGAAAGCACCTCCTGTGGGGCATGGTCATGCCACAGTTTCCTCTCTGTCTCTCCTTTTTGGCATTTTGGGCATGTATTCATGTGTGCTAGCATGTTTCTCAAGTCGCTGAGTTCAAGACTCAAACCATGCAGTTGGCTGTGTGGGACCCAGCCACCTTAACTACTGAGTCATGAACTAACCTCAAGACCTTTATTGGGAACCAGCAGTTAGCGTAATGGCTATGTCGCTGGACTCCCACATAGTCGACCACGGTTCGCGTCCTGGACCCGGTGGCTTAATACTCACGCCGGGCGCTTGTGCGTGAGTGCCCAAGATCCCGAGAGGAGAATGGAGGAGAAGGGATTGCGGCATGGCCATACCCCCTGGGGGGTGATTTCTTGCTTTCTGTCTCTATGTCTCTCTCTGTCTGTCTGGCAAGCGCACTCGCCCTATAGCGAAAACCTCTCCAAATATATGTATATATATTAAAAAAATAAAAAATTAAAAAAAGACCTTTATTGAAGTGTAATTGACATATAATAAACAACTCATGTTTAATGGGTACAACGTGATAAATTTTGTCATGCACCAGTGAAACCATTACCACCATCAAGATAATGCACATATTCATTACTCCAGAAGTTTCCTAAAGCTCCTCTGTAGTACTACTCTTCTGACCCTCTGATCTCCCTTTCCCTAAGACAACCACTGATTTGCTCTCTATAGATTAGGTTGCATCTTTCAAGAGTTTTGCATAAAATGAATAGTATATTTATTTGTTTCTGTCTAACTTCCTTCACTGAACATAACTGAAGTATCTTGAGAGTTCATGCCTTTTTATTGCTTAGTATATTCCACTATATGGATAAACCATAGTTTATCCATTCTCTTGATGCTAGGGCTCTGCATTGCTTCCAATTTTTGTCTATTTCAAATAAAACTACAGTGAACATTGATGTACAAATCTTTGCATTGCATATATTTTCTTTTCTCTTATGTAAATACCTAGGAGTAAAATGGCTAGATCATGTAGTAGGTGTATGTTTAACTTTTTAAGAAACTGCTGTTCTGTTTTCCATTTGATATTCCCATCAACAGGAGTTCTAGTTCCTACAACTCCTTGCCTATACTTTTAGGTTTTAATGTATGTAATGGTATCTCTTTGCTGTTTTAATTTTTCTGTCCCTGATGATTAACAATATCAATAATCTTTTTGTGTACTTATTTACCACTGTATCTTCTTGGTAGAGTTTCTGTTCAAAGTTTTGCCTTCTTTTTTTTTGTTTTTTTACTTTGATTTTTGAGAGCTTTTTGTGTAAGACACAAGTACTTTGTCAGATATGTGACGGGAAAACTATTTTCTCAGTCTGTAGCTTGCCGTTTTTCTCTCTCTCTCTTTTCCATGAATACATATTAGTTGTACATACTTATGGGTGTGGGGTGATTTTTCAGTACATGAATAACTTAATAAGATCTATCAAAGAGCAGAAGTTTTAAACATTTGAGATAGTCCATTTTATCAATTCATTCTTGAGGGATAAACCTTTTGGTATCATATATAAAAAATATCTTTGTCTAAACCAGTATCGCAAAGGTTTCCTTTTCAGTTTAAACTGTAGATATCAAATTTTAGGTTTTACATTTATAACTATGATTCATTTTTATATGAATCATACAAAATGATGTAAGTTATGGATTGAAGTATACTTTAAAATTTTTATATATGGATGTCCAATTGTTCCAGCAATTGGTTGAACAAGCTAGCCTTTCTCTATAGATTCCCTTTGTACCTTTATTGAGAATCAGTGTGGATCTATGTCTGGAGTCCCTATTTTATTCCATTGCTGTTTGTATGTGTTTAGAGCAATACCATACAGTCTTGACTACTGTGAAGTCTTGAAGTCAGGTATTGTTAGTTCTCTAACTTTGCACTTTTTTTTTTTTTTAAGGTTTTGCCATAGGGTTCATGTGCCCTCAGGAAAGACAGAGAGAGGGAAAGTGAGAAATCACCCTCCTGCCCGGATGGGAATAGCGGTGCCACGATCTCTTCTCTATTCTCCTCTTAGGATTTTGGGCATGCACTCATATGTGCCGAGCATGATTTTCAAGTCACTGGGTTAAAAGGCAGTTGTCATGTGGCAAATCTAGCACCTTAACCACCATGCAACCTGGTGGTTCTGTATTTCTTTTGAAAAACAGTCTATATTTAAAGCGTATACCATGATGTTTTGATATACATATACATAAGGAAATTATTACTGCAGTCAAGCACATGAACATATCCATCACCTTACATAGTTACTCTATGTGTGTGTGTGTGTGTGTGTGTGTATGTGTATTGGGGAGAGGAGTAAGAAAACCTCTAAATTCTGCTCTCTTGGCAAATTTATGGTGTAGAATACAATATTGCTAACTTATTTTTAAATTTGTTTTGGCTGCTGTTTTTTTTTTTTTTATATTTCCATATGAATTTTTTGAAACAGTCAATTTCTTCTTGTGGGGATAAGCCCCTCTTGGCCATCCTTTCAATTTATTGTTGAGTTTGATTTGCCAACATTTTGTTTAGAATGACTGCATCTATGTATTCATTATCTGGTAGCAACAGACACTGTTCCTGGTCCTGTGTGGGCTCCAGGCTGTTACTTTAATCCTCTGGGGTGGTTCTTTCCTTGGCTTCAGGCCACTTCCTCATGCAAATATTGCATTGATCAGGATTCAACTGACTATGGGAAGGGGACCCTCTGCTTATCTCTGGAGTTCCCTCTCTGTGGAGCTCTCTCCTCTTTGCCATGGGTTCCAACTGCCTTGGTCTCCCTGCACCCTGCGCTTACCCCAGGCTCTCTTCCCTTCACTGTGGTCTGGGAACTGTCTCAAGGTAAAGTGGCTCATCTCATCCATTTCTCTCTAAGGGATCATTGCACTTTGTTGCCCAAGACCCAATGGCTTTAAAATGTTACTTTGTATATTTCATCTGTTATTTTGGTGGTTTCTGGTGAGAGAACAAATTTGGTCCCTGTTTTTCCATCTTGGCTAGAAGTGAAAGTCACTTACTAGAACTTTGCATAATGGTTTCTTTCTTTTTTCGTTTTCTTTCTTTTTTCGTTTTAAAGAATTATTCATTTAATTTAATTTATTATTATTATTTTGCTATTTTAATTTGCTGTAAGGCGTGTGTGCTTGAGAGAGGGAGATAAAGAGAGAGAGGAGAGAGAGAGAGAGAGAGAAAGTGAGAAAGCAAGCCACCAGTTCACTTAGTTCCAGAACTTGAACTGCAGTCAGCCATGAGGGAGTCTAGTGCCTCGCCCATTATGCCACCTGCTGGCCCCACATCATGGTTTCTAATATAGTTCAGTGTATGTTTTAGGATGGATGGTGCCCTAGCCAGGCTGTCTGACCTTTCTGGCTCTTTGCCAGTTCTTCCCACCCAGAGTCGCCTGCCTTCATCTTGAATTTATAACTCCTTTTCTAATCTCAGTACCGACGAAACTCCTGTCACGCTATCATTGTCTCTCTCCCCTCTGACTGTCCCTCCCTTGATAATTAAGGCTGATCCCTGCATGTACAGTGCCCTAGTAGGAAATTTTTGTGTGATGAGTGAACAAAAGTGAGTTTCTCAACTCTACAAGTATATAGGATGCTATTTCCCTCTTCACTCTAAAGACATGGATCAAAAACAGAGATGTGCTGTTACAGAAGTTAATTTCTTGAAATGAAAAAAAATCCATTAAAAACATACCTATTTAATGACTGCAGTAAGCTATATAGCCCCAGCTAGGTTTACTCACTGAGGATTATGCCTAAAGACAGACATGTGTTCATAGATATGTATATATCAGTTGCACTTGCTATTGAAATGATTTAGATTAATAAAGATCTTTTATGAATCAGTAAGATGTAAAAAAAAAAAAAAAAGGCATGGAAAGCAACTGTAGATACCAGAAACAGCATAGGAGGAGGGTGGGAAATGGCAGAGGGTGAGAGGGTGAGAGGTAGGGAATCAACAGGGGAATAAAAAGAAGCAAAATATATACAAAACAAAAAAGGGAAAATTATTTGGTGATGATAACCTGTATGGTAATATCCTTGATTGAGCCAAAATACAGTGTAATTTGGGTAGACACTCTCATTTTGTATACTGTGAGGAGGTACAGTGAATGAATGTAAATAAATTTAAAATAAAAATATTTAAAATTTAGCTTTTAAGAATTTTACATGTGTGTTTGTGTGCATGCAGGTGTGCAGTAATGATGGAGTGCTTGGTGTTTTTATGGGATGTTTTGGTGTTTTATAGAGATGGCTAATTGGGAGTTGAATTGCCCCCAGAGTAATTCAAGGTTTATGATAGACTTCTCTCCAAGAGATAACAGTTCTGGGACCATTTGGTCTAGAACTTGACTTTTTTTTTTTTTTTTTTTTTTTTTAATGTTTTTGCCATAGGGTACATGTGCTTGCTGGAGAGAGAGAGAGGGAGAAAGTGAGAAATCACCCCCTGGATGGTCATGCTGGGATCCTTTCTCCTCCATTCTCCTCTTGGGATTTTGGGCTTGCATGCATATGCACCCAGCGTGATTTTCAAGCCGCCTTGTTCGTGACTCCAATCTCTGTTGGCCACAGGGGATCCCAAGCCTTAACTTCCATGCTACCTACTGACCTCCCAGAACTTTACTGTCTAATGAAAGTTTATTAAACAAATTTCATATTCATGACAGTTATTTTAATAATTTGTGCTGTTTAGCTCTTTCCTCTCTCTTCCTTTTTATTGCCAGATGTGACTTAGAGTTGTCCAAATATGTAAATAATAAGAAGCTTCTGTGGGAAGTTTCTGCCTTTAAGGTACATAGTGAATTTGAGGGAGAAACAGCCCAAGAGGAAAAAAATGAGGAGAATGGGTATCTCTGTGAATAATTATTTTAGGAAGAGAATTTAATATTCATTAGAAATATTTGCATTCAATTTTTTTGATTTCCAATTACTTGTAAGTTATAATTTGGGGAGGTGAATTTCCTCATTATTATTACAGTGTACTTTGGTCAATTCTCTATGATTTATGCTTTTAGCTGTCATCAAATATAAAATGTGCAACGAATGCAGATTGGGTTTTTAACTATTTGAATGATTCTGGAAATGCACATCTCACTGTAGTGGAATTTGTCATATAGTGCCAAAGGATGGTTTCAATCTGAAGTTTTTGTGCTATTTACTTTTGATTTATTTTAAAAAAGTCTTGAATGTTTCCAAATACAACTGGGAATTGCTTGTAACTATTATAAATGTATGCAATGTGATTGGAGGGACGCAGTAAATCAGAGTTGTTGCTGTGCTTGGTGGTAGATTTTCTTTCTTTCTTTTTTTTTTTTTTTTTTGGAGAGATTTTTACTATAGGGCACGTGTGCTCGCCAGACAGACAGAGAGAGACATAGAGTCAGAAAGCGAGAAATCACCCCCCAGGAGGAATGGTCATGCCGCAATCCCTTCTCCTCCATTCTCCTCTCGGGATCTTGGGCATGCACGCACACACGCCTGGCGTGAGTTTTAAGCCACCGGGTCCGGGACGCGAACCGTGGTCGACTACGTGGGAGTCCAGCGACATAGCCATTACGCTAACTGCTGGTTCCCGGTGGTAGATTTTCTTTAATTTTTGTGGTCACATTAGTAGAGACAGGAATAATGTGAAGAATGTAGTGTTACAGAATTTTACAGCTAGAACAACTTTAGTAACCAAAGTTTCTAGAGTGTTTTCCTTGACTATTTTGATTTTCCATTTGGTTTAGATTTACTTCCCAGAAAAGATACACCACCCCTTCTTCCCTTGCCCACGTATCAAATCATCTGTTTTAAAAAATAAATTTCTTTCTTAGGTTTATGAGAGTAAGAGACACAGAGAAAATGAGAAAGAATAAACACTCTCAACAGGGTCTCATACCTCAGTCTCCTCTCAGGCTTTCCGGCCACTCAGGATCATCGGCATATGTGCCTAACATGTATAGCTTTGACCAGGAAACTGAACTCATAATCTTCTATATGGATCCAACATTGCCAAGCAATAAGTTACCACTGTGCCACTGGACTGGCCCTGTCTAAAGTTCTTGACCAGTTCTTTTCAGCCCTTAGGGTTACGTGTATATACTAATGTGGGGAAGATTTTATAGAAAAGAATTAAGACTAGATGGGAGAAAACCACGTAGGATATTAAGATAACAGGATCTAGGAAGAATGTTAGAAGAGGGCAAAGAAGTGAAAAAGAGAGGAACAGGTGTATTTGTTCATCAGAACTATGGATGGTGTTAGCCAGTGTTAGGGCTTGGTGCTAAGAAACCTGAAATAATTATTTTCTGTCTCTAATCTCTTCCACAATGTTTGGTTATCCCCCAAAGCAATGAATGTTGCACTTAAACTCAGGATTTTTTAATAAACGAAGTAAGCTGAAGTAAGCTGATTACTGAAATAAGCGGAGTGGTTTTGAAATGTCCTCGCACTTCCCATTGTTTGAAATGGGACTTTTGAAATGAGGATGTTTGCTGTCTTTTTTATTTTTACGTTTAGTTTTTATTGAGAAGTGAGTGTGTGTGGAGTACTATCTATAGGGTTTCGCCGTGCTGCAATCTTCCCACCAAAGTCTCCTAGCCAGCCAGGATAACAGGTATGCTCTGACATGCCTAACATACTCAGGGTGGGCATGAATCTGAACCCGGGCCTCCCACAAGGCTCCAGCATCAGGCAGTAGTGCCCTACCACCTGCACCACCACAGCTAGATAGTTTACTCTATCCCAAGGTCTGGAGAAGGGGTCTATGGAAAAATTGATCCAGGAAAAGGAAAACCAGGAAAAGAAAATAAGGCCAAGAAAAAAGCAGATGCTATAACAAGATTTGGGATTTGTGGCACTGAAAAGCTACTGTGTGTTTCTTGCTCTCCTAATTATGATTGCTCTATTTTAAGAGGATAGAAATATACTTGATCTTGAATAATGTAGGAGTTAAGGGCACTGATAGCCTACACAGTTGAAAATCTGCATATAATTTTTTTGAAGAGAGATTTTTGCTATAGGGTGCATGCACTTGCTAGAGAGAGGGAGAGAGAAAGTGAGAAATCACCCCGCCCCCCCCCAAGGGGATGACCACACTGTAATCCTTTCTCTTCCATTCTCCTCTCAGAATTTTGGGCATACATGCACACACGCACTGTGTGTTTTAAGCCTTCAGGTCTGGAACTTGAACCACAGTCAGCCAGGTGGGAGTCCAGTGCCTTAACCACCATACCACCTGCATATACTTTTTGACTTCCCCAATACTTAACTATTGACTAGAAGCCTTACTGATAACATGAACAGTTGACTGACACATATTTTATATGTTCTCTATATATTATATACTGTATTCTTAGAAAAGAGTAAAGCAGAGAAAAGAAAATGTTATTAAGAAAATCATAAGGAAAAACTACATTTACAATACTGTACTTTTCCCCCAATACATTTATTTTAAAAAGCAGACAGATAAACCAACTGCATATAATGGACCATTGCCACATAAAGAAAAGCCATTACCAAACCCTGCACCAAAAATTCTCTCTCAAACCAAACAGGAAATGCTAGGACATTTCAAAACCAACCGAGCTGCATGTGTTGTTCAAAGGTTGACTTTATTTTTTTTTCTGTATGTCTGTCTGTGTAACTACTGGACACTGGCCCAGGTCACTGTCATGCCCATTCCAGAAGAACCTGGGAGGATGCTTTTCAATGCTTTGGTTGTTTCTATGAGCCCAAGATGAGCCCTTCACCGCATGGCAGAATGGTTCTGGAGGAGGATCTTAGTATCTCCAGCCATGTCAGCGGGAATCAAGGTGGTGGACTTGTATTCCAAGGGTCATAGTATGACTGTAGGCTTTAGCTCTTATGCTGCCAATGTTTTGATAAGGTAACTGGTATCATTGTTTTGTGTGAGGAGTGTGTATTTAGTCTAATGATGTGACTTCTAATACTATTTCTAGTTAAAAGTAAACCATATAAGTTCAGTTATCTTCCTTTTGGTTTTCATTGCATCCTCAATACCTAGACCAGTGCTTGGTGCAGAGTAGGCACTCAGTCGATATTAGTTGAATGGATGAATTTGTTGAGTACCTAACTACGGTGAGTAGACTTTCAGGAGAAAGAAGGTGGGGGAGGTAAATTCCAAATACATTTGTCCTTGAACCAATTTCCATCTGTTGTCACTCTCTCTGTTTTTTTTTTTTTTTTTTTTTCCTCTTCCTGAGGCAACTTAAGAGATTCTTCAGTGTTTGCTGAATACCAGCATAGGGCTGGGTACTGTGTTGAAAGAGGTGGGAAAAAACTTGCAGAGCTTATCCTCAGTCAGGAAGCAGGCGCTGGCAAGTCGGCCATAGCCACTCAGACTACTGCTGCAGGGGCTGCTGTAGATGCCTGGGGAGTCTTGCTATGACTTCTAGGGTCAAGGAGGCCTCCCCAAGGAGTGGACACCAGAGCTGAGTGTTGATGCGTTCATAGTTTGGGAGAGAAAGAAACTAGGAGAGTTCCTCTAAGCAGAGGCTATGACAGTGCTGGCATTGAGGTGTGAGCCTCAGAGATTTGAGGTTTGGCCCATCAGAGATCTTCCTGTGGTTAGAGGTTCTGGGGGCTGTTGGGTAGGTGGTTCAGGCATTGGAACAGGGCACCAGGCAGAGGTCAAACGAAGAGGTTTGTGTGTCATGCTAGGAATTTGGATTTCTATCTGTGGAAGCAGTAGAAAGCTCATTTTTATTTTTGAAAACTTTCTAAGTGAAAAAATTTAGGTATGTGCAAAAGTAGAAGGGACAGTACATGGTATCCATAAACTCAACCTTTAGATTTTGCAATTAATATTTTGCCATGCTCTCTTTATCCATCTTTCTGCTCTCTATATGTTCTATCTATCCATCCATCCATCCATCCATCCATCTATCCATCCATCCATCTTATATCTCTAGGAGTCTATGCAGGACAGTGTTGTGTGTTTTAAAGGGTATCTCTGGAAGAATCAAGGAGGATGAGATAGAGAAGGAAGGGAAGGGAGTTTGAGAAGATTCAACAGTGTGTTTCAATTATGAGATGAGTCATGATGGTGGCCCGAACTAAATTTTGACAACTGGGATGGAGAGTGGAGCGCTCAGAAATATTTACAGGGTTATTCTAGTGATTATGGCTCTGTAACTGGACTGTTCCCCAAATAACTGGCTTAAACTAATGACAATATTTATTTTGCTTACAAATCTACAGTTTGGGTAGGGCTTGGCAAGACCACCTTGTTTCTGTTCTACCCAGTGTCACTGTAATAGTTCAAGAGTGAGGGTCTGGAATCATCCACAGCCTAGTCCCTCCCTCTGGCTGGTGATGAGGACTGTTGGCCAGATCTCATTTGGAGCACCTATGGTGGCCTTGACATGTGGCTTGAGAGTCTTCACGACAGGCTATCTGGGTGATAATGGTCAGTGGAGGGTCAGAATACCAGGAGCTATATTGAATTTTATGTTGCAGTCTCTGAAATCTTGTCCATCACTGCTGCCACATTCCCATCTTTAAGGCAGGCACAAGTTAAAGAGGGAAAATTGTCTCCACCTTCTGGTGGGGTGTGGCACAAGCCTAGAAGAGAATGTGGCTCTCTAGTAAGCTTGGCTTTGCCATTTTGGAAAATACAGTTGCCCAGAGGCTAAAATGAGAGGATTCGATAGTTGGATGTGGCGAATAAGGAAGAGCAAAGAATCTGAGATGACACCTCCCTTTCTGCCTTTTTTCTCTAGGATGGGGGGGTCACTTACAGAGAGGGCAATGCACGTGGTGGGACAAGCTATGTCAGGAAAGAGGCAGGAGTTTGGTCTTGGATCCTATCGGTTTGCTAGGAGATACTGCATCAAGACAGCCTCATAAACTATAGACCCATGGATGTGACTTATTCTAGGAACAGATAACAGAGTTTCCCAGCACTTTTCTGACAGTTTTGAGTTGAGTAGGGGTTTCTGGCTTTCCTGGGCTCCTACAGAAGGCTAATGTGTTCCCTGAGCCTGAGTGGAGGCTGTGGTTTTTGAAGTGCTTCAAGCCTGTTGGGGATGATGTGACCTTAGGCATTTGCTTCCCTCTGTGGAGTTAGAGCAGCCAGTTAGGACACAGCTTATCATATTCACCCAGCACACATTTACTAAGCACCTCAGAGTATTCAGGATTCTGAAATAATTCAAGTGTAAATTAAATGCACCAACACTTCCCTATAGGGCTTTGTCTCTAAAAGGGTGGAGGATGCTTAGGACCACAAGTTCAAGCTAAGCACCAAACATAGTTACTAAGGAGACAGAGCTCTGAGCAGGAGTGGATGTGATGTGTGCTCTCTGACTTCTACCTTGCCTCTGGGCTTCCACTGGGATGCACTGTTGTTGTCTTTTCTGGAACACATGGGGACCCGTCTGAGAAGAGAGGCTAAGCCACTATCCTTACACATTATGGGGCATTTATAGACACTTTGGGTTCTCTTATTCTCCAAATCATTCAACAGCAGGCTAGTTCCTCTTTCTATATCCTGTCTTCTTTCTCGTAGAAGGCAGAGTCAGATGTTCCTGATCAATATCTCAGTGTCCAGTGCAGTGTCCCAGGAAGCTTGCTTCCCAAGGACCCCTTCCTTACTTCACCCTTCACTTCCAGTTTTGTAGGTCTGAACTCTGATTTAATATCATTATCTCTGGGTGGTTCTGATACTGCATTTAGTAGGAAAACCCAGAATGAAAATCTGGTTCCTTGTTTATACACAAACAACTATAATCTAAATTAGAAAGCATTGACATACTGAAGGAAGGAGCCCTTCTGCCTAGGGAAAACAGGGAAAGTTTTGAGCAGTGGGCATTTGACTGTATTCTGAAGATTAGATAGAGCTGGACATATAGAGATGATGCAAAAGGCATTCCACATACAGGGCCAGCTTGAAAAAAGCAAGAAACATGACAAGAATATATTTTTTTAAAATTAATTTTGCCAGCAATTTTTTTCTATGAGCATGCATATTCCTTCTGTAAAGTTATTTACTTTTTTGTCATACAATTACTACTAAAATTATTTTATTATTTTATCCTGCCTACATGAACACATTTTTTTTTTTAATTAAGAAAACAGAGTATAGCCATGCAACAGAATCTAGACTAGAGTGAATAACATCAGTAGACTGGGAACATTTTTAGTTAAGTCAAAGCTATTGCAATGTTTTTCAAAGAGTTATTCTGTATTTAATTGAGAGACAACTGTGTATATTTTATTTCCAGTGATATCTACTCCTCCTTATATATTTGAAATCCCATCTATTGGGTGTCAGGAAAGTCGTGGCACACTTTTGCATAGAAAAACATAGAGAAAATATGTCATGATTTTCTCAATTACCTAATAATGGTCATTTTTTCATAGTTTCTAATTTAGAGTCTGTTTTCCATCTTTTCATTCATTGTGTATATATTTTCAAGTAAAATTCTTAAATATATGTCTAATCACTATTTTTAAGTCCTTATTCATTAATTGCCACATTTTTTTTTTTTTAGTACTTTTTTCCTTGAGTAAGGGTTGTATTTTTCTGTTTTCTTTTTTCTCCTCCACATGTCAAGTGATTTTTTTTTTTTAAAAAGTTCCTGGAGATTATTGAATGTATGTTGCAGAGATTCTAGATCTTGTTATATTTCTTTCAACAAGATTTTTGTTTTGATAGTTAACTTGGTTAGATTCAAACTCCAAACTCATCTCCTTAAGGTAGCTAGAGAGCAGCTGACATTTTCATTTATTTCTTTTAGCTTCTAGCTGCTGCTTTTTAACCATATCGTATGTAGTTTCTCACATCTGTGTGCAGTTTAGTGGTCAGCTAAGCACTTGGCTGGATCTCATACACAGATTTTGTGGGTTTACCCCATATGCAGTACTCCCTTTCAGGATTTCACCTCCCACTTTCTGGCTATTCTTCTAGCACTCAAGTTTTCTTCTAATACATGAAGCTAGTTAAGGCTATGGCTTTCTGCCACCCCCAGGCGGCTTTAAATTGGGGATTTTCCAGGACCAGCAGTTAGTGTAATGGCTATGTTGCTGGACTTCCATGTAGTTGACCGCGATTCAAGTCCTGGACCCGGTGGCTTAAACTCACGCTGGGCGCGTGTGCGTGCGTGCCCAAGATCCTGAGAGGAGAATCGAGGAGAAGGGGTTGCAGCTTGGCCATTCCCCCAGAGAATGATTTCTCGCTTTCTGTCTCTCTCTGTTTTTCTGGTGACCGCACATGCCCTATAGCAAAAAAATCTCTCTAAATTGGGCATTTTCCTTAGGCAAAAGGCTGTTGTAAATTCACAAATCTTACTTCACGCTGTTGTCTTTCGAGGATGTTCCTGCCAGTTTCTGGCTGGTTTTGGACCCTCTCTGGGGACTTTAATAAGTTATTTTTTTAAATAGTTTTGTTCAGACGTGATAATTGTTACCTGCAGGAGGTTAGTCTCTACAAACTACTCTGACATCCGAGGATGCCAGAGTCAACAATGAATGACTTTTAGAGTTTTACTGAGGTATAACTGATGCATAATGAACTATACACATTTAAAGTTCATAATTTGATGAGTTTTAGGATATGTTGACACCTTGAAATCATCACAACAATCAAGGTAATGATGAGTTTTTTAGTTTTATTGAGAATTCATGTGAAGATGAATGGTAAGACATAGGCCCTTTCACACTGACCTACTGCTCTATATTTTACAGGTTGTTTATAAATGCGATAATGCATTTTGATCTTCAGAATACTCCTGTGAATGTAGAGTGGTTCTTAGTATCACCTTTCTGCAGGTGAAAAAGAGGTGGACTTATTAAGTGGTTTCTCCTTTTCATGACACCTGCCGTGTTTCCTTATACTACTGCCCACCTAGGGAGAAGCATAAATTGTGTCCTTTGACTTCAGGGATTCCATTTTATTTCAGTTAAAGTGAGAAAACTGCTCAGAACAGGGACATAGGTTTGGGGAAGAAAAACCAGAGATTGTGAAAGTCAGATGGAGGCATTTAGATCGTGGTATACACAAGGAAGAAAGGGGTGGGGGAAGGAGGGAGGCAAAGAGCTCACTTTGGGAAGCAGGTGTTAGTGATGAGGATGTTGGCTTTGGAAATGAGAAGGAAAACATATCCGAGTTCTTTCAAAGGAGGAACTGAGAAGAAATAGAAAACAAAGAAAGAGATAAAAGGAAGAGTCAAGGGTGGCTTCTTTATTCATTCTGATTTTTTCAATCTTATTTATTTTTTTCAGAGAAAGAGAGGCACCCTCAGTAGGGTCCATGCCCAGCTTCAACCAGCTGAGATCACAGGTGTCCACATATGTGTCCGGCATGCACAGGGAGCCCAGGATCTTTCCACATGGCTTCAGCATTGTGGCATGTTGTGTTATCATTGTACCACTGTGACTGGCCATCTTTTAGAAAAAAATTCTTTTTGTTGTTTTTTAAAGTTTATTTATTCATGTCTTCCATGATCAAGAGTACACAGAGAGAAAGATAGCTAGGCACCCTCAACAGTATCTTCATTCTGTGATCCACCCCTGTCCTTAGCCAACCAAGATCATGGGCATGCACACATACACAGCGTGTTCAGGGAGGTCTTTGGGCATGAACCTGGGACCCTCCCATGTCGATCAGTCTCACAGGACATTTTGCTACTGCTATGCTACTTTCTGGCCCTCAACTTCATTAATTCTGAGTTCTGGGCCTTTCACTGAACCTGCTGCATAGTGGTCTAAAAATGTTTGATGATATAAATCAATTGATGAAGAGAGGAATGAGGGAATTCTACTTGCTTATGAACCACTAAACTAACACTTCCCTTACTTGAGGGACATCAGAATCACCTGGAGGGCAACTGCTGGGTCCAGCCTAAGTTTCTGATTAAATAGGTCTTGAGTAGGCCTCCAGACGTGCACATGACTAACAGCACATGTTAACCAATCCTGCTGGAGCCTCAAGCCCAGGGCCACCCTTTGAGAATGAGCTGCACCAAGGCAAGAAAATCTTTAAGAATCTGCTGCTGAGTGTTGTGCTTCAGACTGGCTGTGCAGGAATGCTTTTCTCTGTCTCGTCTACCCGAGTCAAACATCAGAGAGGTGTCTTTGGGGTCATTAATCATGATTTAACATTTGTAGGAAATCTACTTTATTACTTCACTTAAACTCCAGAGCCCAGAGCCTTGTTTCTGGAGCCTCCTGGGTAACATTCTGAGGACACTGCATGTACTGCCACAAATTCTCCGTTAGCAAACGAGGAGCTTTCTAATGTTACAGCAGCTCCTGTGTCCTGGGGAAGGCAGAACTGGCTGGCTCCAGCAGCCGCCAGATTGGGAAGGTACCCCTGGGATTATGTTCTGCTCATTAGCTAACCTGCAGCATCCTGACTTCACATATGAGTGCGTAGGGCATCCTGGCCATCTTGCCAATTTGTCAGGGGTCTTCTTGGGTTGCTGTTTGGATTCAAAAGAAAAGAATGTTTCTCTGTTAATGAACCACTTAATGTTTTTCAGGCTCTGCAAGCTGGGCCTTGGGATGTGGAGGGTAATTATTTCCTAGAAACAAACCATGTGCATTTCCTGCCACTGAACCACAGGGCTGTTGGAGCATTGTGGATCTTAAAGAATCTTGTGATTCTTTTATGATTTTATGACCCAGATGTGCAGAGTGAGGGGGGGTGCATCTTTTTCAATGTAGTGTCAGTGCAAGGCTGAAACTGCCTGAGAAGGTGACAGTGACCAAGCTGCCTTTATCTTTTTATTATTAAATTTTATTTATTATTTTTTTTTAAGGACTGAACCTGAGGACTTGGGGGCACATCCACTCTCTAGCTGGATATTTAACCACTTCTCCCATCTGGTACTAGGCAGTTGAAGGCTTTGCTGTCTTCATACAATTCTTCCTTGGGGAGCTCTTGAAGACAGAAGAAATTACCCCTGAGCAGACCCTGCTGACCTGGACCTGGTGTGCTGCACACACATCACAGCTGTCCCCCTGTCCCCACCCCTCCAGTCGGATAACACGCATCTTACAAAGGCTCCCACTCTCAGTCAGGATGTCAGATTCCTCCTAGGGAGTTTTCTCTGTAAGGTGGTTCCCCCAGGTTAGAGTTTATTCCAAGTATTGCTCTCCAACAGTTTGATCCCTTCAGGAATCCCTCTTGGAGCTCCCCTCAGGTCCATATTTGGGGTTTGCTGGATTTCTGTGAAAAGTAACAAAGCAGTGGCAGCAACAACTACATTTTAATTACCAGACAATATGTTATGGACTGAGTTGTATTTTCCTAAATTCCTATGTTGAAGTTGTAACCTCAAGGACCTCAGAATGTCACTGTACTCAGAGATAAGGTCTTCAAAGAGGCAACTACGTTGGATGGTGGTATCAGTATAAGAAAAAGAGATTAGGGCACAGACCCACACAGAGGTCTGACCATGGGATGACACGGGGAGAAGATAGCCATTTAAAGCCAAGGAGAGAAGCCTGAAAAGGAACCAAACCCATTCTGCTAACACCTGATCTCAGACTTATAGTCTACAGAATTGTGAGAAAACATGTTTCTGTCATTTAAGCAACCCAGTGCTTTGTTATACAGCCCTAGCAAATGAATACACACTAACGTGGTGATGAAATAGCCCAGGTTTCCTGATCACTGAATGATTTGATCTCTGTTAGCTTGGGCATTGGGGCTAAGGTACACTGGCTTCCCCATCAGCTCTGTTCTGCAGAACTTTGTTGAAAGCTGATCTACAGCCCATCTGCTGGTGGTTGTCTTCACTGACATGCACTCTATGTCAGGTAAATCTTCCCCTTCGTCTGCCCAGACATTGAAGAGCCTTAGTCTCTTCAGGGAGGCTCTGTTGAGACTAAAATCACCCACTTGCATGCCCAACTGACAGACTTCCTGCCACCTCTCTCAAGATGAAAAACAGCTGGTTGCTTTAAAAGGGCCATGCTCTTTTTTTTCCTTTTTTGACTTTACTGTATGACAGTGTTATTAAAGACATTTTACATTAGATCTGCAAGTTCTGAGTCAGTTGGTGTTAAGGCTGGGATTTTAAACTGTTATAATAGCTCTAAAAATTGTATAGGAAATTATGGAATTTAAGATGGTACATGAGAAGTCGGGATCTGGAGTCAGCCTGCCACACAAGCCATGGGATGTGGAGACATTATCTAATTTTCTACAACTCGGTTTCCACATCTGCAAAGCGGAACTAAGAATTGCAAACCATCATGTGGTCACTGGGAAGTCCAGAGAGACAATAATGAAGTGCAGGCTTTATCTTTATTGAACACTCAGGAAATGTTAGTTAGCTTATAGGATGATTGTTTTTATAGTAAAGACTTACAAGATGATTCAAGATTCCAATGTACCCTCTGAATCAACAGAGATAAAGTCATATGTCATTTAATGATGAGGATATGTTCTGGGAACAGCATTTAGGTGAGCTCATCATTGTGTGAACATCATAAGGTGTAATTACACAAAGCTATATGGTGTATAGCTTATAACACACCCAGGCTATATAATTGTCTTATAGGACCACCATCATATATGCAATCCATTATGGAGTTCATGATTATATTAAGAATTTTTATAATTTTTATGTTACACATAAATTACTCTAAATTCTCTAAAGATGGTAACATGTGTAAAGAAACTGTATGCATGAGCCCAACAGGTGGCATGGTGGTTAAGACTCTGAACTCCCACATGGCTTACCATTGTTCAAGTCCCAGACCAGGCAGCTTGACACTCATGCCAGGCCTGTGCACATGTGTGCCCAAAATCCTGAGAGGAGAATGGAGGAGAAGGGATCATGGTGTGCCCCACCCTTGTGGACAATTTCTCACTTTCTCTCTCTGTGTCTCCAGTGAGCACGCATGCCCTATAGCAAAAATCTCTCAAGGGAGAAAAAAAAAAGAACAAGAAAGAAAGAAACTATGCAACCCATTTTGAACAAAGAGAATTCTGCTTTTTGTGGGATTTCAGTCCATAAATTTGTATTTCTGGCTAATTTTCTTTGTTATTTTAGAAGCTAAAATTGCATCCCTCTTTATTCTCCCTTCTCCTTTTTCCTCTCCATGAAGAGGGAACTTATGTATGTGGTTCAGAATCTATTATGGAACCCAGATGGAGCCAAGTTCATGGTGCTTGTGAAAACCTGGTGCTCATGAGCATAGGCTTTCTGCCTGCTCTCACCCCTGCCATAACCTGGAATGAAGGGAGGCCCCACCGTGTGGGGCAGGCCCAACTCTCTGGCTACCTTTGCTCTTTTCCCTTGGTTGCTCCATGGTCTTTATATTGCAGCTGGAAAGTGGAAGCGCTTAATTTCAGGTTTGGGCTTAGCAGGTGGGAGAGGCTCCTAGAACTTGATCCTAAGTCCTATGCGTCAGCTGATTTCATTTCCCATTTGCCTTTGCCCTTCCACTCAGAAGATGATGAAAAAGGGATTGGCCCAATGTCGTGAAAACTCCAAACTCAGTTCCATAACAAAGGGGTTTGTTAATAACTATTATTTCCCTAGCTAGTACCAGAATGGAGGCTGTATTTGGGCCTGTACTAACAAACTCAGCTACCTGGTCATGTAAGTCAATACTGGTGTTCTACTGGGAAGTAAATATTTTCTTCAAGGCAGGCCACGTGGGGCTTGCTGCAGCCTGGCAACTTCTTCTCTTGGGACAGATCTTATGTTTCTCATATTTTCTCTTTTTCTTCCTAGAGGTAAACATACAGGCAGACAACTTCTTCCACCTTCACCCCTCAGGGCCTTTCTTGTTGTCTCTGCATTTTGTATGTAAAGCAAAAATATTAAATTTCTGACAGATTCACCCAGCTGCTGTGTGAGAAGGCACTAATTGCAAAAAGGTGCAACATTTCTGAGTCTTAGAAGATACTTTAAAATTGTTAACTCAGTAAGAAGAGCTGGAATTAAGTTTTGCTCAGTAGTTTTTAAAGTTACCACAAAAAAACTATTTCCTATTATGAGGGATCTTCAGAAAAGTTTATCAAAAATGTGTATTGTGAAAAAACTGCATGGGTTAAAAATATTTTTTTGGCATCAAAATAAATTCATATTTTTAATTCCATTTTCCATGAACTTTTGGAAGTCTTGTATTAGGCATGTCCTATAGGACTGTTAGCACAAAGACTATAGATGAGATAAGTAAAAACCATTTCTGCTGGGAAATCCTGAGAGACCTGAGGCTTAGTCATTAGGAACAGCTGGTCATTAAGAAAAAGCAGCTGTACAAGATGAGCTTGAACTTGAATTTTAAATGTGAAGCTAGGAATTAGGAGTCTAAAGAAAAGAGCTAGAGGGCCCAGTTCAGAGCCAAGAGTCTGCCCTTGTGTTTCTTGTAAAAGTAAAATTTTCTTTCTGGTACTTCTATATTGAGGTATACTTTACATATAGAACAAAATGCACAGATCTGAAATGTACAATTTGATCCATTTTGAAAAACCATACATTCGTGAAACCTGCACACTACTAATGTATAGAATAATTCCATCACCCTAGAAATTCTCTTGTAACCCTTCTTAGTTAATCTTCCACATCTACATAAAACAAATGCTATTCTGATTTTTTTTGAACAAAATAATTTCCTTTTTTACCTTATTAATTTCTTCCATGAGAGAGAGAGACAGAAAGATAGGCACAGCCAACAGCATCCTCATGCTGTATCTACTCTTACCTGACATGCACAGGGAGGCCCTAGGATTCAAACTGGGGACCTTTTCATGTGGATCCAGTTGGGTTAATCCAGCCCTCCCCTTTTTTTAAACCATAGATTAATTTTGCCTATTTTAGATCTTCACAGAAATGAAATGCATTATAGAGTCTTTTGCTTCTGTATTTTTTTTTTAATTTAGTATGCTTTTGCATTTGTCATTGTCAGGGATCTGCAATCTTTTTCTTGAAGAAGCAGATAGTAAATATTTTAGACTTTTGAGGCACAAAGTCTCTGAAGCAACTACTCAGATTGACTCTTGTAGTAGGAAAGCAGCTACAGACAATATGCAAATTACTGGGAGTGGCTATGCTTCAATAGTATATTTATAAAATCAGGTGGCCTGGGATCAGCAGGTTAGGTATGGTGGTTAAGGCACTGGATTCCCACATGGTTGACCACGGTTTGAGTCCCAAACCCAGTGGCTTGAAAATCACACTGGGCGCGTGTGCATGTTTGTCCCAAATCCTGAGTGGAGAATGGAGGACAAGGCATTGTGGCATGGCCATCCTCTGGGCGGGGGTGGGGGGTTCCTCACTTTCCCTCTTTCTGTCTCTGGCGAGTGCACATGCCCTATGGCAAAAAAAATAAATAAATAAATAAAAATAAAAATAAATAAATAAATAAATAAAAGAAAAAAACAAAAAACAAAAAAAAAAAAACAGAAGAAAAAGAACAAAACAAACCAAAAGTCAGGTGGCCAGTGTGGAAGTTATAATTAGCTAACCCCTGATGTATGTCGTTTTTTTTTATCTTCTGTTCTATTCCTTTTTATTGCTGAATAGTATTTCATATATGTTTATATCACTGTTTATTTACCTATTTTTCTGTTCATAGATACCAGACCATTTCCAGTCTTTGACTATTATGAATTAAACTACAACAAATGTTTTTGTGTAAGACTTTTGTGTTTCGGTTTTTATTTTCTCTTGCATAAACACCCAGGAGTGGAATTGCGATATCATAGGGTAGTTGTGTGTTTAATTCTTAAAGAAACTGACAAATAGTTTTACAAATTCAGTGTACTATTTTGCACTTCTGTAACAACAGATGAGAGTTCTGGTTGCTCCTCATCCTTGTTAACGTTTGGCGTGTCAGTCTTTTTCATTTTAGCCATTGCAGTGGGTGTGAAGTGTGCTTTAAATGCTCTTTACTTGATGCTGTTTGATACAGTTCAATCACAGGCATTGTCTTGATTTCTGAGGTGGCTAGAAGGGGAGCCTCTTTCTGTGATCAACCTCTTGGGCATTTTAATAGCCTCATTTTACACAGAGCCTCAGTGAATAATTGGCATGTGTACACTTAGAGTCTTTGACAGAATGTTTCTTGGTCTTTTCTTTTTTTAAAAGTTTATTTCTTGAGAAAGGGAGAGAGAGCACAAGGCAGGAGGCACAGAAAAGAATCCCCAACAAGTCCATGTCATGCCATGATCCTTCCTCCAGCCAGGATCATGGCATGACTGGCATGATCATATCTCCCTAGCTGAACCCTGGGCCCTCTCATATGGCCCCCGTATTGTGCAGCAGTTCTCTACCAAGCACTCTACTGCAACTGGCCATCTCTTGGTCTTTAATCATCCATTTTAATATTCAACATGGATCAGATTTACTTCATTACCCCTTTGCCTTTTTGGGTATAAATAGCCCCATTTGGGACCAGCAGTTAGCGTAATTCCTATGTCGCTGGACTCCCATTTAGTCGACCGTGATTCGAGTCCCAGACCCGGTGGCTTAAACTCACGCTGGGCGCGTGTGCATGAGTGCCCAAGATCCCAAGAGGAGAATGGAGGAGAAGGGATTGCGGCATGGCCGTATCCCTGGGGGATGATTTCTCGCTTTCTGTCTCTCTCTCTCTCTCTCTCTCTCTCTGTCTTTCTGGTGAGTGCATGCTCCCTATAACAAAAAACCTCTCCAAAAATAAATAAATAAATACCCTATTTTTTGCTTTCTTTGTGTGTGTGTGTTTGTGTGTGTGTGTGTGTGTGTGTGTGTGTAAATACCCCACTTCTAGACTTTGGCTCAATTTGTGGAGCTGAGGTGGAAGAGGTGTTAGCAATGACATCATTTCTAGTTCTGCAAACGTCAGGGTTCTTCTTCCTTTGGAGCTTGGCGACCAAGCCAGTCTCCATTTATTGACGCACCCAGGCGACTACTTCCTGCCATATGGTTGCTTCTTCCTTGGGGGGAAGATCGAGAAAACAGGCCCATATGCTGCCATTTATTTTGTTTGTGTTTGGATACAGAGTTTAATTTGTGTCAGAAAATAGCAGTATTCTTATTTCATTGATTTCTTTTACAAAAGACAAGCTGGAAATTAGCTTCAGAAATAGTGAGTGAATAATAAAAAATAATGTGTTTTTGGTCTATGTGCAATTAAAAGGAGTCATGTTTTATACTCCTTTGGTCCCTATTGACAAAAAGCATACTGGGTTTGTTCTGTCACTGCAATATTTTAGAGATAAAAAGCATTCTTGTATCCATTTGCTTACCCTATAATAATAGTAATCCTGTGAAGTAGTTTTAAGCAGATATCATGATAATTTTATAAATGAGGAATCTGAGGGTCAGAGAGGTTTAGTAACTGAGCTTGTGCTGTGGTCCTGGTCAAATAACTATTTAAAACTTCAAAATTCTTGCCGCATCAACAAGATAGTTCAGTAAATATTTAACTTTCCCCCAACCTGGAAAAAAACAGAATAGAATCTGCAAAAAAAAGGGGCGGGGCAGAGAAAGGTGTAGGTTGGATCATCAGTGTCAAATAAAGTTCTTCCCATGAAGATATGACTTTGGAGTTGGAGGAGGGAGATGGGAGAGGTAGGTTTTGGGGAATAGAACTTTAAAGAGAGATTGATCTATGCTGTGAGACAGAGCCTGACTCTGGTGTTGGTACTTATGAGTGAAGATATAGGGTAGGTAGGAGTGACAGTCTGGACACTGAGGAACCATGTGTAGCTGGCAGTCATTTAATCCTCTGTACCTCCATTTCTCATCTAAAAGTTGAGTTTTTAGATATGATCTCTTTCCCTTCCAGCTGTAAACTTTGCTCATGACTTAAATCAACTTCGTTTTTTTCTGTTTCAGCTATTTCTTGAATTAGAGTGCAAAACCCCATAGTTCTTTGGCATCATGGCACTATCTCAGCTTTGTTTGACCTAGTTGGAACAAGGTCTTAAGGAATTAGATGGCCAAGGGATGAGTAAGAGCTGACTGTCCCAGTGACTGGGGGTACTATCATGGCTTTTGGCCACACTTATAACCATTGTGCTCATCTTTGGTCTCACAATGAATTGATGTAGAAACCTATTTCCCTATCTCTGGTCTCGGGCTGAGAGACTTAATGGGGGAGGCAATAGTAGCTAATATGATTTGAGCATGTATTCTACGTCTAATACCTGCTCAGAACTTCACATACATTACTTCGTTTTTATCCTCATAACCACTCTGAAAGGTAGGTAGCATGATCAGCCCCATTTTATGGATGAAACCTTTCTTAAATGTTTGAATAATGGACCCAAGATGACAGATCTGGGATTTGAACCTAGGCTGTCTAAATGTGGAGCCTGTGCTCTTAACCATTATTTCATGAATAGTCATAAGTTTATAATATTCATAAGCCAGTGTTTCTTGACACTGTGGCCAGCCTCCAGTAAACATCTTGGATACTGAATCTCTAATGAACTTCTCCGAGAGAAGACATTTCTCACATGTTATCATAGTGCCTTGCTGGAGAAATTAATCGCATATTGTGTGGTTTATTGGAATAGGACTTTTGAAGCTTGTCCCTGGTTTCCTCCAGGTCTCATGGCATGCCATGTGCCTTTTCTCTCTGCTAATTTCATTTCGTATCCTTTCACTGTAATGAATCATAAGCATGAGTACTATATGCTGAGTTCTGAGTCCTCCTAGTGAATTATAAACCTGTGGGTGGTCTTGGAGGCCTTCAACATGCCTATGACCTCGAGACTGTTGCTTAATTTATGATAATTTTATTACTCATCTGTAAAAAGGGGATGAGAACACCAATTTCAAGTGGATATGGTCTGGGTTAAATTAGAAATATGTACCTGGTAGTCCCTAACGACTGGTTTTCTGCTCTTGCATCCTAAATTAACTAACCAAAATGGGTGTGGAAAGTATATAGGTCTTACTATAAGAATGGTGAGAACTTCAACTTCCTAGTATCATGTCCTTTGTCCCTTGAGTTTGTTTTTGTGTATTGATCTTGAGTCTACTTAATAAACTTGGTCCTATGTTGAAGAGGTTGAAAAGAAGCTCAAAGACTCTGAACTTAGAGTTTTCTCTGGGGACTATTCTTGACTAGCAATAAGTGACAGACAGCAGCAGTAAGTGACTGATACCAGTCCAGAACTCTAAAAATAAAGAACCTTGAGACCAGCAGGTAGCATGGTGGTTAGGGTGCTGGACTCCCACATGGCCGAATATGGTTCGAGTCTTGGACCTGGCGGCTTGCTCTCTCTCTCTCTCTCTCTCTCTTCTCTCTCTCTCACTCTCTGTCTCTTTCTGGTCAAATTGAAAAATAATAATAAATACATAAGATTAAATGAATAATTATTTTAAAAATTAAAACAGAAGAACCTCATGATTAACCATACTCTAGCTTATGTAGCTTGAGAAGATAGGTAGCTAAGATTGGCAAACAAACTTTAGTCTTGGTTTCTGTAGATGGTGTGGCTGAAAATTCAGTATCAAGGGTATTTTAGTATCTGTATTTCATCCAGAAGATCTCTATGTTTTCCTTTAGAGAAACTTTAATTTTTCTTCCTCCACACCCAAGAAAGAAAGAAATTTGGTCAAATTAAGTGTAGAGTTTCTTTCATTTATGTGATGATAGCAGACATTCTTGAACTTTAGCAGGCTTAAGAATCACCTGGAGGCCTTGTGAAAACACAGATTGCTGACATGACCTTGAAACTGTTCCCAGTTGATGCTGATGCTGCTGGTCCTGGTCATACTATGAAAATTCCTGCTAGCTAGACACCTCTATGACATCCATTTGTCCATCTACCCACCCACCCATCCATCCATCCATCCATCTATTCATTCTGTACATCCAATCATCCATCCCTCTGCTCACTCACCATCTATCTATCCATCTATCCATTCAACATAATGTGTTTGTAGACTATGGAGATATGTAGAAAAATAAGATCATGACCCTGTCCTCAAGGGATTTATGGTACTGTAATAGCAGCTCCTCTTTCTTGTCTTCCTTAAGGTAAAATGTATATTTCTTGCTTTCTAGTGAGTAGATAATGGTTGAATCCATTCGATTAATATAGACACACATCTTGCACATTTGCTGACTTCTTGAAGTAAGGAGACAAATGTCTTTAATCCAATATCTTGTGTTGAAAATCAATTGTTTTTAAAGAAGCTTTTCATGGTTTCTTGGTGAGGATGACAGAAAAGTTTTATCTGAATTAGCATTATGTGTTTCAGAAACCTCCGTCAGGTTATCATGAAAGAACCACATCTATTTCAGTAAGTCTGGCCAATGGTTCTGTGCACGATGTGTGTGGAAAGTGTTTTTGAGGTGATGGAGAACCCCAGCTGAGCCTACCTGCACTGAATAGTCACAACCATTAGTGAGCATCCCTGTGAATAATTCCAGAGTGCCTGCCTTGGGCTCTTTTGACCAGGGATATTTTGACATATACTTCTAGGTGAGTAATAATTCAGGTGACCACATGTCCACTGGTGTGAACTACTTCAATGATTTCTAGAGGCTAAGGTTTTTTCTTTTTATGAGAGAGACAGAGAAATAGAAACAGAGACAGATAGGCATCCTTGGCAGGGTATTGCTATGTTGTAATTCTCCTGCCCCAGCCTCCCACTTAGCTAGAATTACAGGGACGCATAAGTGCACACAGCATACTTAGGTTGGCCCAGGAACTGCATCTGGGCCTCCCATGTAGCTTTCAACTTTCTAGGAAGTGCTACTACTGGTATGCCACCTTAGATGGTCCCTAGAGGTTGAACTTTAAGTGATAGAATCACTCTGTGTACCCTGTGAAAGTATTTTTAAAATGTGTTATAAATATTGGTTACAATACCCAAATAATTTTCTTGACTTCTTATCCCTGTCTCATCTTTATTTAAGCACTTGGAGCTTTGCACATGGTTGTAGTCATTATGGATGTTCATTTTTTTTCTGCTTTTTTCACTTTACATTGCTTGGTAAATGTCCTTTTATGCTCCTACATGGCTGCAATGAGTGTGTAATAGTCCATGGTTTAATATACCTTTATTGCTTTTCCATTGCCAGAAATTAGGTCATTTCTATTTATTAAAAAAAAAAAAAAAAGTGTGTCTATACCTAGCATCTGGACAAAGAAAAAAACAAAACAAACAAATTCTTTTTCTTCTTTTGAGTCAAATACATTTGTATGATGTTAGTTATATGTGTTATGTATGTATGTTGTTTTAAAAATATTATTATATTGTACTTTATAGTTATTATGTTTTGTTGTTATATTTTAAACTACTGTTGATACAACTTGTCAAATTTCCCAAAGAATTCAGCCAATTTAATGCTCCCTGTCCAAAGTTGGCTTAATAATTTTTCCTTGTTTTTCTAACTTAATAAATTTTAAAGTGTATGCCAGCTATTTTGATTTGCAGTTCTTTAACTGCTAACACCATAAAGCCCATTTTAAATGATTGGTTTACTAAAGGAGTTCTGTTCATGTGCTCATGAATGTGCTGGGGACTGATAGGATGTTTTCCTTTGTGTGAGGTATTTATGTACACTATTGGTGGATGTGTGAATATTAATAACGTATATGAACGGGTTTCCTAATGCTGCTGTTTTCCTTTTCATGTGTGTATTTTTTTAATGGGAAAATGGATTTGATGTGCAAGTTTATTTTTGTGCAGAAAAAGTTTGAAATCCAGTTTTTATGTAATAGGCATTTCCATGAACTTTTTGAGGACCTCTTGCGAATAAGACAGTGCCAAGCACAAGTAACTAAGATCTGTTATTCTATAGCAAGTATTAAGTGTTTGTAAAATCATTTCATACTTTGAAAAGCCTAGACTATGAAATCAACTGACTAAAATACAATATCGCTAAGGCTAGTATCACAACTTCGTAACTAGGAACTGTTCCAAGACTAATCATGCCAAATATAACTAGAACTGGTTGTAAGAAAGATTAATTATGGATAGCTCATGCCAAATCAAACAATACTAAAATCCTCAGTTATCTGATAGGCCACTTTGAGGCCTCATCTTCATATCTAACAGACAGCAAGTTGTTAATGCTTATTACTTATTCCAGACTAGGAATTGGTATTTTTCTCAGATAAGAAAAAAAGTATTATAGGGCCAACAGGTGGCGTGGTGGTTAAAGCACTGGATACTCCCACATGACCAACCACAGTTCAAGTCCCAGACCTGGTGGCTTGCTTTCTCACTTTCCTTCTCTTTGTGTGTCTGCCTCTCTCTGGTCAAATGAAAATGATTGAATGAATAAATACAATTAAATAAATAATTCCAAAAAAAAAAAAAGAAAAAAGTATTATGAAGCTCTCTTAACTCATTGGCAATCATTTAGTAGTACCCCAAAATGCAACAATTGCCTCAGCGTAAGCCTTTTACTAAAATACTAATGTATGGACACAAGAAAAAAGCTTGCCCACCTCCTACATCTACAGAGAAAGCTCTGTGGATGACAACACTGTTTCCTGATCTGAGCATAAAAATGTGACAGTTGAAAAAAAAATTAAGTTTTCTACAGGGCACATGTCCTTGCTGGAGAGACAGACAGAGAGAGAGGATACATGAGAAATCACCCTCCAGCCAAGGGGTGATGGCCACACTGCAATCCCCTCTCTTCCATTCTCTTCTCAGGATTTTAGACAGGCACACACATGAGCCCAGTGTGATTTTCAAGCCACCTGTTAAGACTCAAACCATGCAGTTAGCCATTTGAGATCCAGCTGCCTTAACCTCCAGACCATCTGCTGGCACCTGTGACAATCGTTTTTAACAACAGGTTAGTTTAAAAACGAACACCTTACCTTTAAATAATTTTACTCTGTTTATGCCACAGTCACATGTAAATTGGCAGAACTGCTCCCATGACAGATGAGACAGAGACCTGTCATGCAAGGAAAAATAAACGAAAGATTTCATGAAGCTTAAAGAGAAAAGTACCACAGTAACACTATGACGGCTGCAGCAATCAGCAGTGCAAAGGCTTGCAAGTGGGTAGGAATGAAGGCTGGTCTACAGCAGTTGGCCAGAGACCACTGCTTCCTAAGGGGTAGTTCCTAATATGCTTAGTAAGCAGATCACACACAACACAGTTGTAAATGGAGAAGGGTGACATTTTTGCAGAGTAAATTCTCTAAGTTCCTGGAAAGATTTCACAAGTCTATTTCATTTATGATAAATGGTTGCTAAACTATGATTCTGCAAAAGAACTCCCGTGTGTGGATGTTTAGATACATTTTACAACCTGTGAAGCTCTTAGGCCAGAAAATAAATAGCCACACATACCAAACCTAGACACTGTGTGAATGAAAATGGAAACCGAGTTAGGGTTTCTGTAAGATCCAGAGCAGGGAAGATCCTCATCCTTCTCTTCAGCTGGAAGATGAGTGGGCCCCATCACCTCTCCAGCTGCTTTTTTTGTTCTAAGTCCTTCTCCGATTTTCCCTTGAGAATCTTTTTCTTCTTCTGTATTTTCTTTAGCCATGTTCAATGGCATCCACATGCCCGTTGGTTATCTTAATGGCTTCATCCAGAGTAACAAAGGAAGTCTGTTTCGAAGCTAGTTCCACCAGTAGTTACACTGCTTTGGTATAATTCGTCTTTAATTTAGCCAGCTGTTCCCTCCTCTGGCTAAACCAGTCAGTTCATAACTGTCAGTTCCTTCATGATAATGTTCAAATACTGGCAAAGGAACACCTGCTACTTGATCTTTCTTCACTAGAATCTTCACTTGGGCTTTATTTACATTTTGGATAACTGTGGTGCTGAAGGCCCCTGCTGTGCACTTGGCCTCAGCTAGTGAAAAGGCAGCCTAGCTTCTCACATCACTTCCCCATCAACATTTTAGTCTCTATTATCTTCTTTAGGATCTGTCGAAATTGAAGAGTTAAGGCATCACATTTTTTCTTTAGGTGGTTTCGACCTGTCTGTGCCCCTTTCAGTTGAGCTTTGATGATGGTCTGTGCCATTCGCAAGGGGAAGATTTTTTTTCTCTTTTTTTGGAGAGGTTTTTGCTATAGGGCGTGTGCGCTCACCAGATAGAGAGAGACAGAAAGAGAGAAATCAACCCCCAGGGGGGATGGCCACGCCGCAATCCCTTTCTCCTCCATTCTCCTCTCGGGCTCTTGGGCATGCACACACACGCACCTGGTGTAAGTTTAAGCCACTGGGTCCGGGACTTGGACCGCGGTCGACTACATGGGAGTCCAGTGACATAGCCATTATGCTAACTGCTGGCCCTGCAAGGGGAAGATTTCAATTCGGTCTTTGCTTGACATTCTGACAGTGGCTGTTTGACTCAGGTCCCCCGCTTGGCAATCATGACTAAGATAGAACCAGTGTGGGCCACCACAGATCTGGCCTCTGCTGGAGTCAGCTGGTTGTGTCTCATGTGTTTTTTTCTGACTTCATAAAAGCTAATTCTAAAATGATACGTAGGGACTAGCAGATGGCAAAATGGTTACGTCACTGGACTCCCACGTAGTTGGCTGCAGTTGGAGTCCCGGACCGGGGTTTTAAAACTCACACCAGGCACATGTGCTGGCGTGCCCAAAATCCTGAGAAAAGAATGAAGAAGAGGGAACTGCAGTGTGGCCATCCCCACTGGGGGGTGATCTCTCGCTTTCTGTCTGTCTGTCTCTCTCTCTCTTGCAAACGCACACACTCTGTAGCAAAAATCTCTCTTAAAAAAAAAAAAAAAAGGAACATGATAATAATGCCTGCTGCCTCGTAGGCATTCTGATGTTTATTGAATGAATGAACGAATATTTATCTTTCCTTTGAAATCTCTTCTACTACAATGTTAAAAACTCTTTACTTGGGACCAGCAGTTAGCGTAATGGCTATGTCGCTGGACTCCCACGTAGTCGACCACGGTTCGAGTCCCGACCTGGTGGCTTAAACTCACGCCGGGCGCGTGTGCGTGCATGCCCAAGATCCCGAGAGCAGAATGGAGGAGAAGGGATTGCGGTGTGGCTATCCCCCCTGGGGGGTGATTTCTCGCTTTCTGTCTCTCTGTCTCTCTCTGTCTGTCTGGCGAGCGCACGCGCCCTATAGTGAAAAACTCTCCAAAAAAAAAAAAAACCCAATAAAACAAAAAAACAAAACAAAACAAAAAACTCTTTACTTGGCATAAAAATGTTATTTTGTTTTATTCAAGATTTTCCTATTTGATTTGTTATATTAGCACTTTTTAATCACTAAATTTAACTTGGATACAGACCTAAGCTAATTTTTCTTTATTTTGTTATTTGGTTTCTGTCATAGTATGTAAAATTATAATTTACTTCACTTTGTAATTTATTTAAATCTTTGAAAATTTTGATCTACTTCTATCATAAGGTGCCTCTTCTGTCTCAGTGACCCATGACTTGGTTTTAAGCCATTATTACTGTTTATGATACATTTGTTTTAGACATAGTCTAGTATTTGATGAAGAAAATCCTCTTTTATTCATTTCTTTCCCTCAGATGATAATTTCTTATTATTTTAAGTTGCATCTTATATACAACAGTATAAATAAGTAATTAAAAGTTTTACAGGGCAAAAGAGCAGAATATTTATTCTGTAGTGCTATAAAGTATAATTAGAGAAATTTGAATTATATTTAAGCAAATTCATCACACAGACAATATTATAGTAATAATTAAGTGAAAAATCCACCTACAGTTAGCTGTAACATTTTCTTCAAATGCATACCTAATTCACATAAATGTATATGAAATTTACATGATTTTAATTCTAGTTTGACTTAAATATTTTTAAATTCTCCAGATAATTTAATGTCACAAAGATTTTTTCATATTAATATTTTTGATTTTTAGAGTTAATTTAATAAAAATTTAATTAACAAATGATTATATACATTTATAGAGTACAATGTAATTTTAGATAAATGTATACATTGTGGAATGATTAAGTAAGACCAGATAACATATATATCACCTCACATACTTACTTGTTTGTGACAATAACATTAAAAATCTCTTAGGAATTTTCAATTATGCAATACATTATTATTAACTATAATCACCATGCTGCTTAATGTAGCTCCCCCAATTTTTTTTTTCTTTCTAACTGGATCTTCATAAACATCTCTCCACCAGGCCAAGAAATGGTGTAATGGTTATGTTGCTGGACTCACATGTAGTCAATCAACCATGGTTCAAATCCTGGACCCGGTGGCTTAAACTCATGCTGGGTGCGTGTGCCCAAAATCCTGAGAGGAGAGTGGAGGAGAAGAGATTGTGGCATGGCCATCTCCCTGGGGATGATTTCTCATTTTTTTCTCTCTCTGTCTCTCTGTCTCTCTCTCTTTCTGGCAAGCACATGTGCCCTATAGGAAAAATCTCTCTCTAAAATGAATGAATGAATGAATGAATGAACATTCCTTCACTACTCAGCCCCAGCTCCTGTTAATCCCCATTCTACTCTCTGTTTCTAGGAGTTTAATTTTTTTAGACTCCATATATAAGGGAGGTTATTTAGTATTTTTTTTTTTTTTTTTTTTACCTGCTTGGCTTACTTCACTTAACATAATGTCTTTCAGGTTCATTCACATTATCACAAATTATTGGATTTCCTTTTCAAAGGCTGGATAGTATTTTCTTGAGTATATACACTATATTTTCTTTCTTTTTTTTTGAGAGATTTTTTTCTATAGGGCACATGCGCTCATTGGAGAGACAGCAAGAGACAGGGAGACAGAAAATGAGAAATAAACCCCCTAGAATGAATGGCCACACCATTATCTCTTCTCCATTCTCCTCTTGGGATTTTGGGCACACACGAACATGTACCTGGTGTGAGTTTTAAGCTACCAGGTCCAGAATTCAAACCGCAGTCAATTATGTGGAAGTTCAGCGATGTAATCATTATGCCATCTGCTGGTTCCAGTACTACATTTTCTTTATCCATTCATTTATTAATGAACACTTAGGCTGATTCCATATCTTGGTTATTGTGGATGGTGCTACGATGAATACGGGAGTATAGATAGTTTCTTTGACGTATTTATTTCATTGCCTTTGAATCTATGAAGTGAGATTACTGAATGTTATAGTAGTTTTATATTTAAGTTTCTGAGAACCCTCCATACTATTTTTCATAATGGAGGTGTGGAATGTCAGTGTACTAATGTACATTCCCACCAACAATGTGCAAAGTTTCCCTTTTATCTTCATCCTCACCAACACTAATCTTTTGTCTTTTTGATAATGGCCATTCTAGCAGGCATGAGATAGATCTCTCTCTTTTAATTTGCATTTTTTGATGATTAGTCATGTTGAACATTTTCTCATATAACTGTTGGTCATTTGTAAATCTTTTAAGAAATGTCTATTCAAGTCTTTTGTCTATTTTTAAGTTGGTTTATTTGTTTTGTTGCTATTGAGTTGTTTGAGTTTATTATATATTGGGTCATTGGGAAAGTCATGTTGTATCTTTGTTTTTACCTCTCTTTCTTGTTTGCTCTCTTTTGAAGAAAGAGAGAGAAAGATAAGTATCCTCAGTAGAATCTCACACTGCAGTCCTCTCTGCAGCCAGCAGGATCATGGACATGTGTGCACATGCCTGGCATATATAAATTGACCTGGAGACCAAACCCTGATCTTCTATATGTGTGCAAGTGAGCCTAGTATAAGTTTTAAGCTGCCGAGTCTAAGACTTGAACTGTGGTTGACTATGTGGGAGTACAACAACATAACCATTACGCCATCTGTTGGTCCCAGTTTCTGTATTTTTTTTTTTTTTTTTTGGAGAGGTTTTTGCTATAGGGCGCGTGCGCTCGCCAGACAGACAGAGAGAGACAGAGAGATAGAAAGCAGGAAATCACCCCCCAGGGGGGATGGCCACGCCGCAATCCCTTCTCCTCCATTCTCCTCTCGGGATCTTGGGCTCGCACGCACATGTGCCCGGCGTGAGTTTTAAGCCGCCGGGTCCGGAACTCGAACCGCGGTCGACTACGTGGGAGTCCAGCGACATAGCCATTACGCTAACTGCTGGTCCCGCAGTTTCTGTATTTTTATAGTATGATATGGACTTCTAGAAATGGAATCTCCACTTACAGCATTATCCTCACAGGAAACAAATAATCGATTTATAGCTACTTGACTTGCTACCTTTGTCTAATAGTTGATTAGGTCGGAGATTGGCAAGCATCTTCTGAAAAGGGCTGGAGAGTAAATATTTCAGTTCTGTGGGCCATATGGTCTCTGTCACAACTACACGGCTCTGCCACCATAGCGTGAAAGCAGTCGTAGACACTGCATAAACAGAAGAGTGTGGCTGCATTCCAATAAAACTTTATTTTTGGACAGTGAAATTTGAATTTTGTATCATTTCCATGTGTCACAAATTGTTATTCGTCCTTGGATTTTCTTTTTAAATCCTTAAAAACACAAAATCATTCTTAATTTGTGTACCTTACAAGGGCGGGCAGGGGGTTGGATTTTGATCACAGTTTGCCAATACCTGGGTTAGTTTGTAATTAAAATTTTTCTGTAAAGCTGTGATTTACTTAGTGAATTCTATGTGGTAGGCACTGGGTTGCATGGTTTCATGTACTGGGCTAGCACTGAATTATGTATTTATTTATTTCTTTGTTTCTTTCCAGGTAGGGAGACTGGGGCATACAAAGGTTAAGTCATTTATTCAAGGTTGTATATTAGCCAGGTTTTCACTGTGGATCAACATTTTGAACTGGTGCCTGCCGGAGTTTAGTTTTAACATAAAGTCCCTGTGTTTGAGAGTTTACAGAGTTGTAGGGAAGACCATAGGTAACAAACAGTTTGAAATTGTAATAGAATATTATTATGATTCTACTGACAAACCATATTCCCGGAGTTCTGCTTTTAGAGTGTTCAACACTCTTGATAGTGCAGTGGAGAGGAGAGATTATGTCTGGGCTTGCATCTTACTCCTCTCCGACCTGGAAGTTCAATGACTTTCAAGTTATTTATTCTTTCCTCATTTGTAAATGGAAGCAAAAATAGTGTTTACCTTAAAGAGTTGTGGCAAGAATTATGCGAGATCAGACATGTTAAGTGGCATATAGTACACAGTCGATAAATGTGAGCTGGAACCTCTGTGGTTGTATTTAAAACTCATGCTGCTTACTATTCACAATAGCCAAGATATGGAATCAGCCTGTGTCCATCAATAGATGAATGGATAAAGAAAATGTGGTGGATACACACGTGTGCACAAGTGCGTGCACACACACTCACGAGAATACTATGCAGCTATTAAAAAGCATGAAATCCTGTTATTTCAGGTTAAATGAATGAGCCTAAAGGACATACATAAAGAGTAACAAACTGGGCATAGAAAGACAATACCACCTGTTCTCAATCATATTTGGAAATAGAAAAAAAATGAGCTAATAGAAATAGGTGATGAATCACTGCTATAGGCTAGGAAGGATGGTGGGGTGGAGGTAGTTTAGGAGGGACAGGGTAGAGGGATGTTGATTAATGGAAACAAAATTACAGATTATAAGAGGAACAATGAGTAGTGTTATAAAGTATAGTGTGGTGAATATATTTAACAACAGTTACTCTGAGTGTTATATTTCTTGGAGAACCTAAAAAAGAGGATATTGAATATTTTGAATACACACTAATGGTTGAGATACTGGGTATACAAATTACTCTGATTAAATCATTATGCATTGCTTATATTCATATACTGAAATACCACATTGTACACCCACAAATGTGTATAATTATTATATCTTAATAATAAAAAATAACTAAAAGGAAAATGAAAGAATAAAACTCATGCTACTGCTAAATTTTTCTCTCTTAGTCTATATATATTTTTTTTTGAGAGGTTTTTGCTATAGGGCGCGTGTGCTCGCCAGACAGACAGAGAGAGACAGAGAGACTGAAAGTGAGAAATCACCCCCCAGGGGGGATGGCCACGCCGCAATCCCTTCTCCTCCATTCTTCTCTCAGGATCTTGGGCACGCATGCACATGCGCCCGGCATGAGTTTAAGCCACCAGGTCTGGGACTCGAACCACGGTTGACTACATAGGAGTCCAGTGACATAGCCATTATGCTAACTGCTGGTCCCTCTCTCAGTCTATATTTGTGAAATTGTTTTAGAAAACAGGTTACATTTTATTGCCTAGTATAATGTTCTATATATTTACCCACATTCAAAAATAAAATTTATGGAACTGTTTTCTCTTTTTTTTATACATAACCCTTAATAAACTTTGATAATTGTAGAATGATATCTCTTAGGTTGAAGTGTATCATACATCTATTTTTCCTATGTTTAGTATTGCCTTGCAGTACTTAGCAAAACCCTTACATCTATTAAAATTCATTGTAGACCTTTCAGATTCAAGAAGGTTTGTGAGTGTGTGTCTGGTTTATTTTCTCCTTCTTTTTAAAATTATTGCTTTTTTTTCTCTCCAATTAATGATTTGCTTTCATTATATATATATTTCTCATTGACTTAGTATATAAAATCATAAATTATCCTTAGATGAACCAATTTAGTAGTAAATTGCTATGCTTAGCATTCTCAAATGATTTTTTTTTCATCTCATGCATGTTTTTTTTTTTTTTTTCTCCTTTCTAATGTCGTTGTGCATGCACTTGTATCTTTTCTTTTTCTTTTCAAATTTGCCTCAGGTTTTTCTTTTTTGCTGGACTTTTGAAAGAAATCGATCTTACTGTTATTGATCACTCCACAGAGGTTTTCCTCTGTCTTTTATTAACATGTTTATTATATTGTGTGTTCAGAGAGTTTGGCTTCTATTAAAAAATACTTTTCTGCACTTAATGGCACATTGTATATTATCAATTATTATTCTGTTCATTTTTTTTCTTTTTTTTTTTTTTTTTTTTGGAGAGGTTTTTCGCTATAGGGCGTGTGCGCTCGCCAGACAGACTGAGAGAGACATAGAGACAGAAAGCGAGAAATCACCCCTCAGGGGGGATGGCCACGCCACAATCCCTTCTCCTCCATTCTCCTCTTGGGATCTTGGGCACGCACGCACACACGCCCAGCCTGAGTTTTAAGCCACCGGGTCCGGGACATGAACCGTGGTCGACTACGTGGGAGTCCAGCGACACAGCCATTATGCTAACTGCTGGTTCCCCTGTTCGTTTTTCACACAGGGAAATATTCTGTTTTTATGTAATTTGTTCTAAGTCTCTAATTCAGTCTTTCAATTATGTTGTTTGGATTGATATCTTTGTTTTTTAGTGTACTATATTACTGAATTATAGCAGCATGATTTTATGATACATCACTATGACAGAGGATTCCATGACATTCTGTTTACCTTGGCAATCAGTTTTTATTTATATATTTTATTGAAGTTTATTATTTGAGAACTATATAGTGAGTATTATTTGGTTTTCAGTTCTTGATAGGCCTTTAACATTTTATGATGAGCTTTTGTAAATTTATTAAGTGAATTTTGACCCATATACACAATACCCTAGCCATTTTTACTTTTATTTTTAAAAAACCTGTATACTTTTTATATTTACTTTTCATTCGTATCTAGTAACGGATTTTGCTTACTAAACTTTATTTTTCCCCATCATGGGATAATGACTAAATTCTTTAATATTTGGTGTTGTATTAGGACCATCTCTGTCATCCTAATTTTATTTTCATTTTTACAGTTCTTTTGACATCTTTTTCTAATTATGACTCTGAAATTCTGGCCATTTCTCAATGGCCCTATTCTGTCATTTTGTCCCTATTGATTTTATTCTTCTGGTAACCAGACTTGTATGTGTGTGTGTATGTGTATGTGTGTGTTTTCCAGAGGGTTCATGTGCTTAATAGAGAGAGACAGAGTCAGAGAGAGAGACAGGGGGAGAGAGAGAAAGAGCCCCTCAATGGGGTGTGGTCACGTTGCAATCTCTTCTCTGTGTTTCCAACCTATCAGGATTTGGGGCACACAAACACACGTGCTAGCATGTTTTTCAAGCCACCAGGGCTTGCACTTGAACTGATTGGTTGGCCATGGGGAATTGGCTCCTACAACCACCAGACCACTGGCTGGCCCTAGACTATTTCTTACTGTAATATTGTAATATTACTGAATGAAAATGATCAGCAAATGCTTATATTCACATACATTTGTTTAAAATTTCAATCACATAGCTCAGTCCAGTAATTTGGATCCTATTGGAAGGGCAGTTGTGCTTCTGTCTCCCACACCATCCCCAAAGGAAGAAACTTCAGGAAGCTCAGGCACACTTTTCCCCTTCCTTGGTAGTTTTTTGTCTTTGATGCCACACTTTATATGGCCCTCATTGAGGTAGGATTGTATTGATTCTTCCTCTTCACAATGTGGTGGCCTTTCCCATTTATGCCCTGTATTTATCTTTTGGAGTTGGCATTTAAACTCTGTTGCTGCTTTGAAGTAATTTCAGAAGTGAAGATTGTCAATAGGAGGTGTGAGCAATGAATAATTCCTTCAGGTGCTGGACAGTCCGGTCCTTCTGTTGCAGGCACTCTGAAAAGAACACCTGACAATCTCTCTGCTTTTCTTTTTGAGGGGGGTGTGTGTGTATTGATAAGGTCTAAAATGAGAATTCTGAAAAAAGGTTGTGTGTTGTGTTTCTTGAAATGCAACTTGTTCTTTGCTTTTTGCAGCATCAGAAGACATTTCCTGAGAGAGGGGTTGAAGGGTCTTTCTCTTTGGTGGTGTCCTCTGGAAGGAACAGCGTATATTTCCAAAAGAAGTTTTAAAACAATTTAGAAAAACTACTTCCTTCGTGGGCACTTTTCCCCCTGCTATTTCTTTTCTCTTCTCTCTCTCTCTCTCTTTTAGAGTTTAGAGACAGAGAAAGTGAGAGAGACAGAGACAACACCCCCCACAGTCTCAATGCTGCAATCCAGTTTTGGCCGGCCCCTGATGTGGGCACACATGTGCCTGGAATACTCAGGGAGGTCCCTGGATACAAACATGGAAACTTCCCAGGGCATGGTGTTTACTGCTGTGTAACTGTCCAGCTCTATCTGCTGTTTCTGGGTTCAGCTTTACGCAGGTGAGGTTCCCTGCTGTCCCCCTGTGTCCACAGAGTTCCTCTCTATCCTCTGTAATGCCTCCCACTGACATGGTGTTTGCAAACCAGTTCTGCTTTAGACTGTAGCTCTGGGATGCCCTTAATTATCTTATCATTTTGTCGTCGGCTTATTTTAAGTCTCAGTTTAATCTTGATTGATTTTTGAAATGCCAGCTTTCATCTTTGTGAGAACAGGAGCCAACTGCTTCTTGAATGCTGTGTTCGAATCTTGTAGTTGTTCCATTTTGGTTATCAAAGTCCAGCTTCCAGCCCACTCTTCTGACTGGCTTGGAGGTTCTGCCACATTATGCATTTTCAGTAATAGTGGTTGTTTTTTTACCTTGTTGATACATATTTTTATATTTTGTTTTCTGTTTTATTGGTATTTTTAATGGAGGAGCCCACTTTATCATTTTTAACTTTTGGATGATGTTTTCATTATCAGTATTTTTTAAAATGGGCTATTATTGCATTTATATTTTTCTCTAATGTAACTGTTATGCTAAACAATTAAGACACTTTATTGTATTTATTTTTATCTTTATTTTATTGTGACAATAAAATTAAAAATTCTATATAAAAGTAGAAAGGATTGTAAATGTACTCTCATGGGTCCCATGTAGATCCTCATGTACCACTTGGCTTACTAATTATCAGTTTTTTTTCCCCTTTAAGTCTGTTTATTCCTTCCACAAGCAAGAAAGACAGAGGAGGGGAGAGAGAGAAAGACAGACAGAGACAGAGATAGATATAGCATTGCCAACAGTCTCCTTGGTATGGCGGCCCATCCCCAGCTTCAGCCAGCCCTGGATTATGGGAACGTGTGTGCCCAGGGAGGTCTCCAGACAAGAACCGAAACCCTCCATGTGGATCAACTTCACAGATTGGATGTTTTGGCACTGCACCACCATCCAGCTCCCACTAATTATCAGTTTTTCCATCGTATTTTGCTCCTCTCTCACAGATGCCCTTTTTTGCTCTGGACTATTTTAAAGCATATTCCAGATACTGTATCATTTTATTTATAAATGTCAGAAAATAGATTCCTGGGCTTGACTGAAGTGTCTCATGGTGCTTAACTTGCTGCTGTTGATCGTGTATTTCCTATGAATTGGTAGATCAAGGGCAGGGTGTACAGACATTCTATTTTTTTTTAAGAGAGGTTTTTGCTATAGGACACATGCACTCACTAGAAAGACAGAGAGAGACAGAGAGACAGAAAGCGAGAAATCACCCCCCAGGGGAATGGCCACACCATAATCGCTTCTCCTCCATTCTCCTCTCGGGACCTTGGGCACGCACGCACATGCACCAGGCATGAGTTGAAGCCACCGGGCCCGGGACTCGAACCGTGGCCAACTGCATGAGAGTCCAGCAACATAGCCATTATGCCAGCTGCTGGTCCTGACATTCTAACCTCAAGATACTGTTATAATCTTACAGATTCTTGAGGACCGCAAAAATGATTTTATTTATGTGGGTTAGACCTATTGATATTTCACATATTAGAAACTAGAACAGAAGAAATTAACAAACAGGAAGACGTACGTACATTTTTCTTTAGCCATCAGAGAGATGATATCACCATGTGTCTTATAGCTTCTAGAAAAGTCTTCCACATATTTTTTAGAGAATGAGAGTGCAAAAAAGGCAAATAGCTATTTGTATTATTAAGAAAATATTGGGTTGTTGGAAAAGTCATGAGAGTTGTTTTTATGTTTTTCTATGCAAAAAAATATGTCATGTCTTTTCTGATGATGTCGTGGTTTTTATCCTGTGGACTTGTGATATGCTTTGGGAGAACCTGGGAAAGGAACATCTCAGACCACACTTGGAGGGCCACTGATCTGGTAGTTCAGTACAGTCAGATTCATCTTTGTTGTTTGTTTGTTTGTTTTGTGTTCATTTTTGATTTTAGCAAGGGGAGAGGGCAAGAACACCTGGGAAATATTACTGTGTGATTCTTACTGCATCGCATTGGGGTCATATGAGGTCTTATTTGTTCCCTTTTGTGATACTGAGACTGACCCTGGGTTGCACATGGTACCACAGAATTGGATGCCCTGATATTGCAGTTCTCTGGAATTTATGACATCCTTTTACAATTTTTGTATACACTTCTTTCTTTCTTTCTTCCACGAGGCAAAGAGACAGAGAGAGATACAACGCCCCAACAGTATTATAACACCGTATCTACCACCAGTTTCAGCCAGCTCTGGGCTGTAGGCATACATGTGCCTGGCATACTCAGGGAGGTCACTGACTTGAATTGAGATTGCTTGGATTATACTGCACCATCATTTGGCGTGATGGAATTTATGACATTTTAACCTTTTGTATATTTTTGTTACTATATTGTTTGGGGATGAACTTTAATATTTCAATCACTTTTTTGGTTATTTTTATGTCATTCCTGTGTGTGTGTTAGGTTTTTACTTTTTTTAACTTAATATTTTTAGCTTAACTTTTCATGTGTGGGTATAATGCTGCACTTGCATTTGATTAGCCCAGTTTTGTCTTTTAGTTTCAGATGTGTTTAGTTTTCATGAGCCTTCAGTAATCAGTGTATTGTTGCATTTGATTTATCTCAGATGGAGAATTTCCTTCTTTTGATCAAACTGATTAGGTTGTTTATATCAAAGGCTGTGATGGTTGTATTTGAGATATCTTATATCATGCTACTTTTCCTTTCTTTGTTCTTACCTCATTTCATTTTTAAAAATTATTTACTTAATTTTATTAATTATTATTATTGTTTATAATTTGCTATTAGGACATGTGTACGCACCAGAGACAGAAAGAGAAAGGGCAAGTGAGAATGCAAACTGCTAAGCCCAATACTCAAACCATGGTTGGCCTTGTGGGAGTCCAGCACCCTAACCACACACCACCTGCTGGTCCCCTGTTATTACCTCTTGTAGTCATATCTTTCTTTTTGTTTATATTTGATGAAGTACTTAAGTCATATATGAGTACGGAAGTTTTTATTTTATTTACTTATGTATTTTTTAAGTTATTTCTCCCATGAGTGTGGCAGACAGAGCGAGCGAGTGAGACAGCGCTCCTGAAGGGGTCTTGATGCTGCAATCTACTCCTTGCTTCAGCCAGCCTGAACCATGGGGACATGTTTGCCTTGCATGGAAATCTTCCCATGTAGGTCAGCCTTACAGAACATTGTGTTTTATTGCTGTACCACTCTCTGGCTCCTGTATGTAATTGTTACCTAAAAACAAAACAAAACAAAAAAAAAAACAAGAGTAGGGAAGTAGAGAAAAGGAAAATGTTCTCCACCCTCTCTAAGGTTTTCCCCACCTATGCTAATTAGCCCTGCTGACAATTTGGTGTCTCCCTTTTCAAACCTTTTAAAAAGTTTATTTACTGGGGATCAGCAGATGGCTTAATGGCTACGTCACTGGACTCCCACCTAGTCGACCGAGATTCAGGATGGCTTAAACTCACACCAGGCATGTGTGCAGTGTGCTCAAGATCCAGAGAGGAGAATGGAGGAGAAGGTATTGTGGCGTGGCCATCCCCCTGGGGGGTGATTTCTTGTTTTCTGTCTCTCTGTCTCTGTCTTTCTGGTGAGCGCATGTGCCCTATAGCAAAAACCTCTGAAAAATAAAAAGTTTGTTTACTTACTTCTTCTGAAAGAGAAAGAGAGAGAGATCCTCAACAGTCTTCACCTTACTAATCAGTCAGCCACTCAGATCCTGGCGCATGCATGCGCATCCAACATACTCAAGGGGATCCCAGGATTTGAACCCAGGACCACTCCCATGTGAGTCTGCTTGTGCTACTGCTGCTCTGCCATGTGGCCCTCAAAACTTTGTCTCCAGGGACCAGCAGTTAGTGTAATGGCTATGTTGCTGGACTCCCATGTAATGGGCTGTGGTTTGAGTACCGGTCCCGATGGCTTAAACTCACACCGGGTGCATGTGCGTGTGTGCCCAAGATCTTGAGAGGAGAATGGAGGAGAAGGGATTGCAGCGTGGCCATCCCCCTGGGGGGGTGATTTCTCACTTTCTGTCTCTCTGTCTCTCTGTCTCTCTCTGTCTTTCTGGCGAGTGCATGTGCCCTATAGCAAAAACCTCTCCAAAAATAAACAAACAAACAAAAAAACTTTATCTCCGCAAATATCCACCAATATAAGTCAACATAGAAATAAAGTATTTTTATGATTTTTAAAAGTGATAAATATTGGTTGTTGGGAAAGTCGTGATATATTTTTGCCTAGAAAAACAGAAAAATGCATCATGACTTTCCCAACTTTGTATTTTTCTTAACTTACTTTTTTGTGTTTTAAGCTGACAATATGTTCTGGAGGTCTCTACATGTTGGTAATCCTTTGTGTTCATTTCTAAAATCTCATTTTGACAAGTGATAGTATTGGCATCTATCTTCGGGCTTGGCTCCAGTTGAATTGTGATTAGGGGGCTGATGGTGAGGAAGAGAACAAGGAAGAGAAAGAAGAAGTCTTTTATTTCTAGAGGACTGGGGGATTGGGAAGAATGAGACAAAGAGACAGAGTAACAGTGGACACAGGCAGTCTGAGCCTAGGTAGTCTAAGTAACTTGCGTTGCCCAAACAAACTGGGTGCTTTTATTTATAGGGCAAAGTGATATGATATATGTGTGTTTCATGACATTTTATAGATATGTTGATGTGTTATAGACAATAAGAAGTAGGGAACAAATTTGTAAGGGCTTAGACATATTGGGCCAGGTGTATTTTCTGGTGATAATTTTAGCAAGAGAAACATTTCATTATTATTATTTTTGAATGGAGAGAAGTCTAGTTGTAGGTGTGGGGAAGAAACAGAAGGCTAAAGAATTTTATTATAAGGTAGATACCACCACAGCCACAGAATGCTAAAAAATCTTACAGATGTAGAGTAGGGATTAGGCTTTGTTAATTGAGGGTAAAGATTTTTTTAAACTTTATCAGATGTGTTTGTTAGAACGTCCCTAGTAATTTTTATTTTTTGTTCTGTCTATAGTGAGGGTTAAAAAAAAAAAAAAAAAAAAAAAAAATACAAGTTGTAAGGTTCTGTCAAAGCCCAAAGAGACAGATAGTATTTGTTCAAAATATGTCTCTACACCTCACTCAAGGCCTCTCTCCAAACATGCCTCTACCTGATAGCTGTGCGTATCCCTCCCGACCACCTTCCGGTAGATACTGTGCAGCAGAGCGTGGCGTGCCCAGAGTGCGTGCCCGCCTATGGATGGGCACTGACGTGCTTCCATTCCTTCCCTCTCCCCCCACTGCCGCAGTTTGCATTCTCACCGCAGCCCCTTTGTAATACTTAAGGCATTCTCCACTTAGAAACCTGGAAAGAGGATTACTCCATCCAAACTTATGTCCATTTTACCAAGTCCTCCCAACAAAACTGTACCAAGCAGGAATTAATTCCCTGTTTACATTTCATGCCTATTTTTCCATTGCTTGTTTGTAGGCATGATTTATATTCTGGATATCAGTCCTTCATTGTCTTTATTTTAATGGTAGATATCTGCTTCTACTGTTTTGCTTGGTTTTTCGCTTTTTTTATTCAATTTTTTGGAGGTTTCTTTCTTTCTTTCATGAGAAAGAAACAGAAAGAGAAAGAGGCACACAGAAAGAGAGACAGATACTGCCAACAGGGTCTTCTTTCTTTTTTTTTTTTTTAAAGTGAAATTTTTGCTATAGGGCTCATGCACTTGCTGGAGAGACAGAGAGAGACAGTGAAACAGAAAGGGAGAAATCACCCCGCCCCCAGGAGGGATGGCCATGTTTCAATCCCTTCTCCTCCATTCTTCTCTTGAGTATGCACACACACATGCCCAGCATGAGGTTTAAGCCACTGGATCCGGGATGAGTCCAACCATGGTTGACTACGTGGGAGTCCAGTGACGTAACCATTACACCATTTGCTGGCCTCCAACAGGATCTCTGTGGCAAATCATCCAGACAACTCGGGTCATGGGCACGTGTGTGTGCTTGGTGTGCACAGGGAGACCTCGGGAAGTGAACCTGGGACCTTCCCATGTGGCTTCAATAACATGGAACATCTTGTTACTGCTGTGCCACCATGGCTGGCCTGGTGTTTTAGTTTTAGATCTTTTCCAAGTTGTGATTATTTCTGTAATACAATTTTTCAATGTGATTCTTTGTGCTTCGAATATTTTAATGTCTGAAACATAATTGTTGACTGCTTTGTAGTTCATTTCTATTATCATCAATGGTTATAACAAACATCCTTATTACTCCAGGCTTCTAGAGCAATCTGGAGGGAAGATGAGTCACAGAGCAGCAGAAGAAGCTCTTTCCTTGGCATACAAAGCCCTCACTTGGCCCTTACCTTTTTTCTGTCTTTTATTCTTATACCCTGTACTTAGCTACCAATATTCTGTACTTTCTGATCTTTCCATGATTTCTGCCTCTCTGCCTTTCTACATGTTCTTCTCCATCGGCAGCCTTGTCCTATTTGGTTACTTTTATTAAGTGCGTACAAGGTACGGGGCACCATGCTAGTACTTTAAATACATTGCTTTGTGGTTCACTACTCTCCTCTAAGGATGCGTGTCCTTGTCCCCTCAAAGGAGACTTCAGTAGACTGTGCCTCCTGCCAGGTTCACCTGTGCAGTTTCCTCGCACACTGAATCCACACTGGTCAATGACTTGCTTTCACTAAGACGATATGGAAGCATTGAGCCATTACCAGTTCTAAGCATTTGCCTTAAGGTGGGATGCTCTGCCTGTGTGATCCTGTGTGCCCTGGGCTGATGTGTAAGAGTGAGGCCTCATGTAGAGGAGTAAGTGGGAGCAGTGAGGAAGAGAAAGGCCCGTTCCTAGTGACCAGCTGAGCATTTGTCTGTCCTGACCCAGGAACTAGACTTTGAGTGAAACTACCTTGGATGCTCCTTCATTATCTACCATGGAGAATGTAGCCATAAAGCCAGCAGAAAAACAGATCAGCTGAACCCCAGTCAACCCACAGAATCATAAAAAATAATAAAGTGGTGGTTGTTGTAAAATGCTGTGTTTTGGGTGGTTTCTTAGGCTACAATAGGTATCTGTAACGGTGGGGTACAAATAATTGCTCAGGGTATGTAAAAGCTGCAGATTATTTAAAGGCTATTGTGAATAATTTTAAGAATAGCTATCATTTTGTTAACTGTCTACATAGTTCAGGTGTGGGGTAGATAATGTACATACATTCTATGTATTCTTTATGGGTCATTAATAATCCCAAAAGATCACGAGTAAAAATAACTATTATTTATTGAGCAGCTAATATATGAAAGACGTTCTGACCACGTACTTTGCGTGGCTCATCTTGGCAGGTGTCTGCCTGTCTTTAAGGCTATCTAGAGGGAGAAGGCTGCATGTGAGGGTCCGTGGTGCTGAGTTGCATCCTTACTCCCCTTTGCTTGCAGAGCACGTGATGCACAGTTATTGACCTTTGTGTCAGAATTTGTCTCTTTCCTCCACCAAACTATGACTCTCTTCTCCTCCCTAATGTCTGCATGTTACAGTGTTTGGTTGAACCCTTACTTAGCATTTACTTTATTAAGACTGCTATGGCTTGAATGTATCTCTCAAAGTTCATGTGTTAAAATGTAATCCCCAATGCAACAATGTTGAGATATGAGATCTTTAAGAGGAGATTAGATTATGAGGGCTCTCTTTTTACAAATGGGTTAATGCCTTCATGGAGATGGGTTAGTTAGAGCAAAAGAAATAAATCTCTGTTTTTATTTGTTTGTTTCTTTGTTTGTTTTGGTATTGCCAGAGGGTGTGTGTGTATGAGAGAGAGAGAGAGAGAGAGAGAGAGAGAGAGAGAGAGAGAGAGAGAGAGAGAAAGAAAGAACCCCCAATGGGATGTGGTCATGCCACAACCCCTTTTCCTGCATTTCTCTATATGTAGGAATTTGGGGCACACGCTTGTTTTTCAAGCTGAGATTCAAACTGTGGTTGGCCATGTGGGATCTAGTTCCCTTAACCACTGGGTTATAAGGATGGCTATAAATCTCCATTCCTTATAAATTATGCAGCCTCAGATATTCTGTTATAGCCACACAAAACAGATTAAGACAATGATTATGTATGTATTGTTTTCTGATATACTGCGATTACATTTTTTAACTTGTACAATTTAGTAATTGCTTAGCTTTTTTTCCCCTTTTATTTGCTTCAGTATTTCTATTTTTTTAGTTATCATCCCATGCGCTCAAAACAAACCTCTCTGAACTCTCTTTTTCCACGTGGTCAGCATATGAAGCCCGTTTTCTGTTGGGATTTTGTTCTTTTCTTGGAGACATTGCTCCTGAAGCCCTGGAGTGGCCCCACCCTGTGTGGTGGCTTCCCTAGGCCCATTGCCACCATCCTCCTGAGAATCCTTTGCACTCTTTCCTGGGCTAGGCACGAGCTTCCTTGAGCCTGGCTCTCTCTTTCTTTCTCTCTCTGATGTGAACATTGTGTTTTTTATTCTTCTTCTTTTCCTTTATTTTTTTTTTGGAGAATTTTTTTTTTTTTTCTTATTGGGCGAGTGCGCTCGCCAAAAAGACGGAGAGAGACAGAGAGATAGAAAGTGAGAAATCACCCCCCCTCTGGGTGGCCATGTTGTAATCCCTTCTCCTCCATTCTCCTCTTGGGATCTTGGGCACGCACGCACACGTGCCCGGCATGAGTTTAAGCCACCGGGTCTGGGACTCAAACTGCAGTTGACTACATGGGAGTCCAGAAACATAGCCATTATGCTAACTGCTGGCCCTTTTTTTTTTTTTTTTTTTTTTTTTAAAGACAGGGCCTTCCCATGTCATGATCGTCATGCCTCAGCCTTCTCAACAGCTGTAACTGTAGGCATGTGCTACCCTGCCCAGCTTTTAGGGGTGACTCCTCTGGGGCCTCAGCCTGTAAGCAGCAGTGTTTAGCATGTGCTCTCCCAGTGGGGCCTTCTTTCTCTTGTCTGATTTACTCCCTTGGGATCTTCAGTTCTACTATATATTCCTTTATGTGTCTGCTGTTTTCTGTGCTTGCTTTTCTTGGAGCTGTTCTATGTCAGGTCTTAGGATGCCTCAGTTAACCCCTATTTCTTCTTATTTTGCCTATAGTTTTTATCTTCTTGTTTACTTTTCTGAAAGAGTTCCTCAACTGGCTCTTCCAACTTTTCACTTAGATTTGTAAAATGTCTGCTGTCACATTTAGTTTCCAAGAGCTTTAATTAGTCTCTAACTTACTATTCTAGGATCTTGCTTCTGTTTCCTGAGTGTGATCTCTTTCACATGACTGAGAATTTTCAGAGAATTTTCCTGCCCCCTGCACAGGGTCTGCATACATCATGCTCCAAGTGTTTGTTTATTTACCTACAGGGCTCTTGCTGGAGAGAGAGAGAGAGGGAAAGTAAGAAGTCGCCCTCTAGGAAGGAAGGCTATGCTATGATCCCTTTTCCTCATTCTCCTCTGAGGATTTTGGGCATGCACACACATGCCTGACATGTCTTTCAAGCCACTTTCAAGACTGGAACTACACAGTTGGACATGTGGGATCCAGCTGCCTTACCCTCTGCTCCATGTGCTGGCTCTCTAAGTATATTTTTACCTATTTGTTGGTTCTGATGTCCTGTCCTTGTGTTTTACATTGTCTGCAAATATGTAGTGGTACTTTGTTCTTTTGTATTTTGGAGAAAGGCACTCGGATGGTTGGGAGCTTTCTGTGCATTGTGAAGATCGAACAACCAGGGATCCTCACTGCTGGATGGTCAGGCAGGTGGGAAGCTGTTTTGTTGGATGTTACTATCTGGATTGTGGCCCTCCAAAGATCATATATTGAATCTGAATCCTAACCCCCAGTATATCAGAGTGTGAGTGTATCTGGAGATCAGAACTGCCTTTAAAGAGATAATGAAGGTTAAAGGAGGTCATTGGGATGGGCCCTAATCCAAATTACTGGTGTCCTTACAAGAAAAGAAGATTAGGGTAGAGACACATACAGAAGGAAGAATGTGAAGATACTTAGAAAATACAGCTATCTACATGCTAAGGATAGAGGCCTCAGAATGAAACTAACCCTGCTCACACTTTGATATTGGACTTCCAGCCTCCAGGACTGTGAGAAAATAATTTCTGCTGTGTAAGCCACCCAGTCTGTAGTATTTTATTGTGGCAGCCCTAGCAAACTAATAGACTTGGTGTAGATCAGATATTAGTATCTGAGAATCTTTCCTCTGGAGCCATTCAGTTTTTCTAGAGAAAAGACTTCTAGTTGTCAGCTGGAAGTCTAGGCATTGTGTAAATTCTGGGGGATGAGCCTCGCAAAGGAGCTCAGTGTTCCATATCAGGGAGCTAGACTTCTCTGTACGTATCCTCTGTTCCCTTTACCCTCTCACCCTTTCCTGTGTGTGGGACTCCTGCATAGGAGCCTCTAAAGGAGAGAAACTTAGATGCCTGAGCGGAATTGGCACAGAGCAGGGAATAGAGGGCTAGGGGCATAGCAGCACCTTATCAGAATTACAACTGTGCTTTTATTTGTTCCAGCCCTACAGCTTGCCTTCATTTTCTGAAGCCTCTATTCTGGGATCCTGGGCATGAGTTGGTATCTCCCTCTCTAGTCAACTGGCATTCCGTTCTGTGGACTCTTCCATCCTTTCTTCTTCTAAACTTCTGTTTATGTTACATGTCTGAAGTCTCTTCTAGTTTCTTGTCCTTGTTAGACCGTAGACTCCTGTCCCCCAACCCCCATGGACAATTTGTTGCTCGTCCAGTGGTCAGGTGGATGTCAGTGTGCTCTCACAATGGAAGAAGGTGACCCAGAACCTTGTCTCTTTACAGTTCTTCATGCTACTGCCTTTGGTGTAAGCTTCATTTTTAACTTTGTGTTTTGAAATAATTTTAGACTTCAAGAACAGTTGCAAAGATAGCACAGAGAGTTCCCTAATGGTAACATCTTACATAACTGTGGCATGATTGTCAAAGCTAGGAAATTAACACTGGCACAATACTGTTAGCTAAACGACAGACCTTATTTAGATTTTACCAGATTTCTCAGTAATGTACTTTTTCTGTCCCCACATCCAATCCAGGCTCCTACCTTGTCTGTAATTGTCAAGCTACCTTGGTTTCTTTTAACTTGGTAAGAATCTGTTAGTCTTTCCTTGACTTTTAGGACCCTCATGTGTTTGAAGAGGATTGGTCAGATATTTTGTAGAATGTCTTTTACTTTGGATCCCTCTAGTTTTTTCTCATGCTTTGATCTGGATTTTGGGGAAGGATACTGGTGATGTGCCTTTCTCAGTCCATCGTATCAGGAGGTACCTGACGTAGAGAGGTCTTAGCACTGGTGATGTTAGTACCGATCATTTGCTTAAGAGAGTGTTTGCCAGATTCTTCCCCTGCAAACTTCCAGTTGAGTGTCAAGGTTTCTTCTGTATAATTGATGCCCATTTGGGGAATACTTGGAAGCTATACAAATATCGTATTTCTCCTTAAACTTAAACTCCCACTGTTTTGAGCATTCATGGATAGACATTGCCTGCAGTAATGATTAGTGCAGTTTCTAGTGAAGATTTTCTGTTTTATTTTTCTCATTTTTTCTACATTTATTAATTGGAATTACTTGGTAAGGAAGAGTTGTCTTGTCCCATTTATCTTTTTTTTAAATAATTTATTTATATCACCATGGGCTTATGAATATGTATTTTAGTCTTTGGGCTGTATCCTATAGTATGTTTATTTCTTTTCTTGTTCAAATAATTCCAGTTTGGGCCATCAGGAGCTTGTTTATGTTGGTTCCTATGACCCAATTATTTATTTTTTAGCACTTTCTTTCTTTTCTTTTTTAAAATTAGTACTTAAGTTTTTTATTTTGAATAATATTTTATTGTATGGATGTATCACATTTTACTTGTATATTTGCAGTCAGTGGACATTGGGATGTTTGGCCTTTTGTTATTATTAATAATGCTGCTATAAACATCATTGCTAGTGGAAATGTAAAATTTTACAGCTACTTTGGAAAAGAGATAGGAAGTACATCAAGTAGTTAAGCACTTACTTTCTGATACCACAAGATGTTCTGGGGTTATCTTGTATCGCTCGCAGATTTAAAAATTCTTTCTTTTTTCCCTTCATGGGGTCTGGAGGGGGTGGGAAAGAGGGAGAAAGATAGAAATAAGTGGGGTTTTGTTTTGTTTTGTTTTGTTTTATAGGATCTCGCTATGTTGCAGTCCTCCCACACAGCTTCCCACTTAGTCAGGATTATAGGCGTACACAATCGTGCCTGGTATGTTCAGGTTGGCCCGGGAACTAAACCTGGGTCTCTCATGTAGCTTCCAGCCTCCCAAGTGGTGGTACTACCCATGTGCCACTGTGGTTAGGACCTTAAATTCTCCTACATTCTATTTTGATGAGATTTCAGAAGAAAGCACAGAAGCCCATGTTTAATATAACATTTTCCCTAAACATTTTTGGTTGTAATGATGTTCTTTTTTTTTATATTATAATTATTAAGTTTTTAGTCACTGTCATCTAAAGAAATATCTCTGTGTGCACATTTGTTTAAAGGAGTGCTTCCAGTTCCTTCCCTTTCAGAAACAGTACAGCTTGAATTTCCTCCCTGTCCTTAACCTGGTGTGCTTAGGCTGACACTGAGTCTAGATTTAAACCACTGGGGATATTCCATCCTGATTAGAGACCAGAAACTACAAGAATCCCTTTTCTAGGGCTTCTAGAAGAGGGAAGTTTTCTCTTTCTTCTATGGAAGCAACCAGAAGGCATTTTCTCCCTTTCCTTGGATGATGGTGATGATGTCTGGAACTGCTGCAACCATGTTGCCACAGTAAGTTGAGAGCAGAAACTCCTGTGATGTCCTTGTGGTGGACCCCAAGGGTGAAGCCAATCCCCAGAGGAAGGGAAGATAAAGACTAGCATCTTGGAGCTTTCTTAAAATTGCTGCTGTAGAAAGCCTCACCTGAACGCCTTCTGAATATCCAACTCCTGATACTCCCTTTACCGTTGAAGCCAATTTGTATACATTTTTTGGGCACCTTCATTTCTGACTAATATAGCCTCATTCTTACAAAAATTGTACTTTGCTACCTTAAATTTTCAGGCAGAGAATGCAATAGAGACTATTATATCTGAATTCGTCTGCAAATATCTGAAGCAAGTGCATCTTATTTTCTGCTTCCAGTTGGTAAGGGGTTTCTGCTGCATAATGATGGCAACAATTACATTGGAAGCTGCTTCTTTGACATCTGAGGTGTGTAAGGCTGTAAACTCACTGCCTCAGGCTTTCTCTGAGTTAGAAATGCCAATTATGTCCAGTCAATAATAAAGGCTGCCTGCTAGTTTTCACACACACAGAGGAATCCTGTACAGAGTTATCTAAGAAACTTCCCAAAATGTCTTGTGGTACTGAATGACACAGACTGGCTTTTGGACAGGAAATTCCATGTTAGGAAATTATCTTAAGGAAATAAGCAGATGAGTGTGTCTACACAAGGAAAGAATATACCAGATGGTTATTGCAGTGTTGTTATTACCCAGAAAATTGGGTATGGCATAAATGACCAGTAATGGGCTATTGGTTAAGTAAGTTATGACCTACGCAGGCACTGGCATATGATGCAGTCATTAAACAATGATGTTGATGTATATTTTTGACATGAAATGATGTTTATGGTACATTATTATGTTAAAAGGAAAGCCAGTTATATCACAGTAAATAAGGAATGATTGTAATTTGCAAAAACGTGTGTGTGTGTGTATGTGTGCATATAAAAAGTTAGAGGTTATGTTATAGTTTTTTGTTGTTGTGATTATTTGTTTTCTGTTTTTCTAAATTGGATCTATATCTCTTGTGAGTAATATATTCATAAAACTAAAAAAAGCAAAAGTTAGCTCTATGGCATTAATGCCTTTCTTCAGGAACTTAAGTTTCTGAATAATGAATGAGGTGGGTGTGAGGGGCTTCTTTAATAACTGATCATTTTATGAACTGTTATTCATAAAATAACATTTTATGGACTGTGATTTGGGTCTTTGAACTGCCATCCACCTTGTCCCTCCTGGTGGAGGCGTGGGAATCTGTGGTAGAGGCAGGGTTTCTGTCTAGAAAGCAGGAGGTTAAAGTTGGAACATAAAAATCAGTGAGCCTGCGTATTGGTCAGGGCTCTCCAGAGAAACAGAAACAATGGGATAAAATTATATGTAAAAGAAACTTTTTTTTTAATAGGGATTATCTCACAAGATCACAAGGCAGAGAAGTCCCACAATAGGCTGCAAGCTGGAGAAACAGCTACAAGACTGAAGCAGGAAAGCTGGTGCAGTTCCAATCTGAGGCCTGATAGGGACCCTTGGGAAGCTGCAGGCCCGAGCACCCTTGGGCAGCTGCTGGTGGTGAGTCCAGAGTGCAAAGGTTAAACATCTTGGAGTCTGTCTGGATGGAAGGGCATGGAAGCCAGAACTGGCAGGAGAAAACACAACCAAGGGCCAAGTGGAGAAGCAGGAGTGGAGCAGACAGAATGTATAGGAAGAGAACACACAGCTTGCTCTGGAAGGAAGTGCTGAGAGGGAGGGAGGGAGATAGAGAAAGAAAGAGAGAGAGGGAGGGGAAAAGGACACAGAACAGCACTTCTTTCGTTGGTCCCTCCCATTCTTTTAGCTGATTGGATGGTACCTGCCCTCCATAAAGGTGGATTGGATCTTCCACTTGGCCCACTGACTCCCGTGCCAATCTTATCTGTCAACTCCGTAACAGATGCACTTAGAGACAGTGTTTCACCAGCCTTTCAGGTATCCTTCAGTACAACCCAAATTGACACCCAAAATTAACCACAACAACTTGGATTCAAATTTGGGAACTCTCATTTCTCATCTTTTTAGTCTAGGTCGAATCATTCCTCTGTCGTGCTGAGAGGTGATAAAATTGGCTTTCTGTACTTCCTGTAGTATAGTAACCAATGAGAAAAGAAACCCAAAGGAGCCTCAGAAACCAAAAGCAAACACCGTTGGAGAGGCTCCATAGTCCTTGCAGGTCTCTATTGGGACAGAAGCTGGGAGATTTGCCTTGCCACCAACTTCCCTAGGCTGAGTCTATCTCCATTCTGTGCAGCATTCCAATGAGACACACAACTTTAGAAAGGAAGGAAGGTGATGGTGAGACTGTGGGGGTCATCCGTGTTCCCTCCCACCTTTGAGCTCCTCCTCAGAATCTGCATTTAAAGCCTCTAGAAGAGAGACCCTGGAGATCAAATGGGCATGTTCCTAGGAGGACTCAGGAAAGAACCCAGCTCTTTGGAGGCCAGCCCATCTGCTTCTCCTGGGCACCCTGTCTGACTGCATTTATCACCCGCCCCTTTTTGCTGCTTTTCACGGACACACAATTTGGATGCTTTGGGCTCTTTTTATAAGCCATGATTATGTTTCTTTGGCAAAATACCTCTGTTATCCCTCCTACCCCCTTTGCTTGATGGCTTAATTCCGTTTGCTCCCACCATTTGATTTGATTTGATGGTGTGCAGCATGAGGTCCCCCAATCATTTCTGCCTGTTAAGCAAACATATATTTCTGGGATTGATGTTTTAATTTAATGAAACACATTCTAATGAGGGTCAGCTGCAGCCATGAATTTTTTATGAGTGGTTTGCTGAAAAGCACATTGAATGTAACATTCTGTGCTTGACTGAGCGAGGCTGAGAGAGTCCTTGTTCCAGCACATGGATTGAGGAAGACATGGGGCAAGAATCTACTGGCTTTGGTGTGTCTGAATTCTCATGCTGTGTACTCCATTAATTCCTTTCTATCTATTCTGGTGGCTCAGCCTTATTCCCAGGATGTATTGTCGTTAGTATAAAGAGGAATTATTGGGACCAGATGGTGCACAGCCACAATGCAGTGATCTGTGAGGCTGGACCCATATGGGAACGTTCAGAGTACACATCTTGAGACCTCCCTGTGCACACTGGGCATGTGCACTTGGGCTTGTGATTGGGCTGGCTAAGGGTGAGGGTGGATTGAGGGGTAGGTACTCTGTTGGGAGAAATTCTGTATCTCTCTCTCACACACAATAAATAAGTAAAATAAATAGGTAAACATGAAAAAAAAAAAACCCAGTATTCCAAACAACATGGTACTGGCACAAGGGCAGGTGGAACAATGGAACAGAATAGATACCCCAGAAATAAACCCCAAAACATATAGCCAACAGATTTTGACAAAGGGCACCAGGCAATCCAGTGGGGGAAAAAATCTCTTTAGCAAATGGTGCTGGAAAAACTGGTATCCACTTGTAGAAAGATGAAACTGGACCCTTATCTCTTACCATTAACAAAAATCAACTTGAAATAGAGCAAAGATTGAAACCTAAGAATCCAAACTATAGAACTATTGGTGGATCACAAAGGGGAAACTCTTGGAGACACCGGAATAGGCAGACTTCTTAAATAAGACCCCCAAAGCACAGACAGTAATCCCCCAAATTGACAAACAGGATTACATCAGTTTAAAAAGCTTCTGCACAGCAAAAGGAACAATAATTAGAATTAAGAGACAACCGTCAGAATGGGGGAATATATTTTCAAACTCTCCCTCAGATAAGGAACTGATAATTGGAATATATAGGGAACTTAAGCAGTTTACCCACCCCCCAAAAAAATCCAATTAAAAGATGGGCAAATGAGTTGAACAGACAACTTTCTAAGGAAGACATATGAACAGCCATAAAACATATGAAAAAATGCTCATCATCCCTTATCATAAGGGAGATGTGGAAGATGTGAATCAAAACTACAATAAGAAACCACCTAAAACCAGTTGGAATGACTAAGAGTAAAAAAAATAAGTGCTGGTGAGGCTGTGGTGAAAAGGGAACTCTTCTACACTGTTGATGGAAATGTAAATTAGTCCAGCCACAGTGGAGTACAATAGGGAGGTTCCTCAAAGATCTACAAGTAGAATTACCATATGATCCAGAAATTCTACTCCTGGTTATCACCCAAAGGATGGGAATACACTCAGTCAGAAAAACACTTGCACATCCATGTTTATTATGGCATTATTTACAATTGCTAAGACATAGTACCAACCCAAATGTTAATTCCATGAACAGATGAATAGATTGAAAAAAGTGTGGCACATACACACAATGGAATACTACTCAGCCATAAAAAAGAAATGAGACCCTGACATTTGATAGAAAATGGATGAATTTGGAAGATTTAATGCTAAGCAAAGCAAGGCAGACTATGAAAGAAAGGCATTGTATGTCCCCACTTAATAAATATCAAATATCTGTACTCTGTGGCAAGAACTGAAAGACTGGAAGAGACAAAAGCATGGAGAGCAATTGAGGACACTGGAGACAGTGTGAGAAGAGGGTGAGAAATGTGGGAGGATGAGAGGGAGGAAATTAAGAAGCAAAAAAAAAAAAAAAGCAAAGCCTTTAAGGGACATAAAAATGGAAAATTATCTGTTGATAATGTGTATAGTAATATCTTTGACTGGACTAATAACAATGTATTCATGCTCAGAAAATTCATTTTGTATGATGTAATGTTATATAGTGATTGAATGTAAAAAAAAAAAAATGAATGAAGAAAATAAAGTAGGTATTCAGCCAAATAGAAGAGGTCCACACCTAGTCTCAGTGAAGGAACCAGGGGCTGATATAGAAGAAGCTATTGCCCTGGGAACCAGCAGTTAGTGTAATGGCTATGTCTCTGGACTCCCACGTAGTCGACCGTGGTTCGCGTCCCAGACCCGGTGGCTTAAGACTCACGCCGGGCACGTGTGCATGCGTGCCCAAGATCCCGAGAGGAGAATGGAGGAGAAGGGATTGCGGCGTGACCATCCCCCCTGGGGGGTGATTTCTCACTTTCTGTCTCTATGTCTCTCTCTCTCTGTCTGGCGAGCGCACGCGCCCTATAGCAAAAACCTCTCCAAAAAAAAAAAAAAAAAAAAGAAGCTATTGCCCTTGTATTTGTTTCCTGTGACCACTGTAACAAATTTCCACAGACTTAGTGGCTTAAAAGACTAGAAATTGATTCTCATCGTTTTTGAGGCTTAATGTCCAAAATCAGTACCGTGGGGTGAAATCAGTGTGCCGTCAGGGCTAAACTCCCTCTGGAAGCTGTAAGGGAGAATCTGTTTCTTGCCTCTTGTAGATTCTGTGGGCTGCCGACAGTCCTTGACTTGGGGCCATATCTCTCTAGTCTTCAAGGTCAGTATTTTCAGAGCTCTCTCTGCTCTGTCTTTACCCCAACTTCCTTTTCCTATGTGTGTCTGTTGGACTCATTCTGCCTTCTTCTTATATGAACATTTGTGATTACATTTAGGGCCCACCTGGAAAGTCTAGGATAATCTCCCATGTCTAGATTTATTTAATTACATCTGTCATTAATTCTCTGTGCCTCAATAAGGTAACTTTTACAGATTCTAGGAATTAGGATCTGTTATCTTTGGGTGGCTTGCCTTCCCCCCTCCCCCAATAATAGCCCTTCTTTTTTCCTGGCAAAGCCCTGGTTTGATCCTACCAATAACCATATGAGGGATTTTCAGAAAACTCACAGGAAATGCATCTTCTGCATAAAAGTATGCATGAGTTTAATTTTTTTGCGCCAAAATTAACTGATACTTTAATTTCACTTTTTTTTTTAAATTTTTTGTATGAATGTTTGGAAGTCTCCTTGTAGTCCATTCCCCTGTGCCTGGGCCATCTAGGGCTGAGGTTTAGTTCTGTCCCAGGAGGTGAGGTGTATAGCAGCAGTGTGAATCTGTGTGTGGTATGCTTCCTCCCTGGACAAAGATGACACCCTGAGGAAAAGCTCCTGCCGTTCTTCCTGTTCTTTTCTGCTCAAGTTTTGCTGTGGGAGGACCAGATGCATGGAGGTGATGTCATTTTACAGTCATGGGTGGATGGCTAAGAGAATCATGAAGAATCTGACCCAGAGTTCGGTCTGCTTCCATGTTCTGGCTTAAGCCACTATGGGTTGAGAGGTGCAGCCAGAAGGCTGTTAACTGACTCCCTTGAGAGGTCCTGCTACCTTAGCTGGCAGGCCAGCGTGGACCAGCATGGTCCATCCCAAGGTGAGGGCAGGATGAGCCCATTCTGGAGCCCAGAGTTTTCCGATTCTTTCATCAGCCAAAGTGCATTGCAGCAGCACCAGCCATATTTGGTCAAGCCAGGTTATTCCATATATGTGAGACACACACTCAGGGACACATGGGACACATTTCTATTGTGGGGAAAGTTGTCTTTCAGATGTTTTCAGCAGTCCCTGCTGTCCCTGTCATACAGAGGCACCGATGGCTTGACTGTAAAGACTCCTGCTCAACTCAGAAAATGTTACTCTATGCTAATGGGTAGGCTCTAGTCGTTTCTGCAACCTGTGAGCAGTCATGGAATTGACCCACCCCTTCATTCAGCTCTGTGTCTGTGAGAGGTTGTGTCATGGGCAGGGCATGACTTGAGGAGGGAAAATCGTGGGACGAAGCTAAGAGCAGCATCCTGCCTCTCTGATGGCTCAGCCTGGCTGAGGACCCCGAGGCCAGCTGGGATGTAGGCCTGAGTCTGCAGAGCAGATCTCAAGTGCTGGCCAGCACAGCCATGGAAAACATGCTGTGCTGAACACAAGTCCGTGGCTGAGGCTGCAGAAGATGAGTCAAGAGGAATAGGCCCAATGAGTAAAATGGCAAGAAGGTGGAGCTTGGGCCCAAAGAAGAAAAAGCAGAAGATGTCTCTTGCATTACGATTGCTGCTTCTGCTTTGTACATCTCCTCATCCACCGTGAGACACAATGCCCAAATATCAGATAATTGGCTTAAAGTAAATGGACTGGTAGTTTATCAGGTAAGGATGCCTTTCAACCTTGAGAAACAGAAAATCAACTCATAGCAAATTAAATAGGGGGTGGTTGTGCTTACTACCAAGACTGGGAAGGGGCTGCTGTCGCATGGGGCAAGGCTTCCCTCATGGTTGCACAGAGGCTGTCACAGTTCCAGGCATGCTGCCCACATTCCAGAAAGAGGGAGGGAAGCTGGCACCGTCATCAGGAGCGCAGTAGCCTCCCCCACCCCTGCGTGCCAGCAGACTTTCTCTTTGTGCCTTTGGTTAGAACTCTGTCATACGGCCACCATATGACTCTGTCCAATGGCTGCAGAGGAGGCTGGAATATTGAATGTTTAGGGGCTGGGATCGAGGCTGGGCTAGGCAGCCAAGAGTGCTTCTTACAGAACTCTGTGTTTGGGCATCTGCAGGAAGAGAGCACATAGCCATCTTTATTTGAGCTGTAGACCCTGCCAAGGAGGTAGTGAGGGCATCCAGACCCCTTGCTGGGTGCATTTCCAGTGCTATGGGCTTCTGGTTCATACAGGCTTGTTCAGGGTCTGCCCTTGTTGTCCAAAGATACAACCCATGGTGCAGTAGTTCTTAAAGTGTGGTCTCTGGGCCAGCATCAGCAGCATCACCCGTAAATATGTTAGAAATGTGAATTCTGGGCTTCACCCCAGACATATTGAATCAGAAACTCTGGGGTGGAGACTAGCATGTATGTGTATCCCCCACAAACTGCTTTATTTTCCTGTTGAAACAGGTTTCAGTATAAGGGATGCTGATTCCTGAGTTTGGGGACCAGGAGGCTTGTCCTGTATGTGCTGAGTAGGCTGAGTGTTTTAATGACTTTCTGTGCCGTGCCTTTTCCTGCCTAGAGACTTTTCGGTTGCCTGTCTATTGAGAGGATATTAGAGGTTTAATTTTGACCTTAATGATAAAAAATTCAGTCTGCTTATTTTAGGTTTTGTCTCCAGTTGAGAATAAGACTTTTCATCCAGGGTTTGTGATTTTCCTGCAAGAAGCTCCCTTAGCCATCTCTCATCTTAATACTGCAACAGAATTTCATGTGACTGTTTTTGTTTGCTAAGGACCTAAAGTGACTTGGATGGAATTACTGCTGGAATAAATGATGTATGAAATGAGAAATCTTTGTCCAGTACTGCAAAGGGGCAGGAGAGAAGAAAAGAAAGCCTTTTGACAGAACTGCTGTTGTACAGAATTAGCTTCTATACTACCAGAAAACACTGAAGGATAAGACAAAGAATCATCAGATATTTTTCTCCATATTTACTAAAGTGTCAGGCTTTTATCAATTTCCTATCACAGCACTGAGGGTGCTAGTGAGGCAAAATGGATCTTACTCCAAATAAGACTTTCATTTAGTCCAGCCTGTGGCCTCTGGTCAGACAAGACCAGCACAGGGGAGCTTTATTAGGGGGGATTGTCTTCCTCCAAGCTTCTTCTCCCCTTTAGGATAACTCTTCCTTCCACCCTGTTCTAGTGCCCTAATCCTTTCCTTTCTTTTGCCCTTGAAATATCTGCTGACTCCAAAAAGAAGTGGACAAACTCATTCACACTGAGATTTAAATGTTGGCTAAGGGCTTCATTGCTACCCTCCTTTGGGGTATTTGCATTCTGAATGGTGTAAAATTGAAATCCAAGGACCACTCTAGAAAAACTAGAACTTCATGCACAAGAGAGCAGCAGGCTGTGCTTTCTCGGTGCCAGTGGCCATGTGTTTCAGCAATGTGGCTTTCTGAGGGGGCTTCCAAAAGTTTGTGGAAAAATGGAATTGAAGTATGAATTTATTTTGTTGCAAAAATCTGAAATTTATGCATAGCTTTTCCATAACACATTTTTTTTTTCCATCAATGTTTTGAAGACTCCTCAACCTTATCGCAGCCTTGGGGTTGAATGAGACTAGTCTCCTGGTTAAGGTTCTTTTTCAGGGCTCTGCAAACCACATGTCCTGGGTGATGGCACCATCACCTGTCTGTAAGACTGCTTTGTTTCCTTTCTCTGAGTGGTGGGCAATTGCACTGTCTTGTCTCAAAGTTTTTTTGCCCTCTGACCTGGGAGGAATGAAGGGCTGGTGTTCCCTCTGTCGCCATGCACACCTGGATCTCAGGATGAAACCTCCAATGCTGGTAATCTGCAACAATAGCCACAATGAAGAGAAGCGTAGAATCCAGGCCAGCCTTCAGTGGGGGCACCTGCCCTTGACCTCCCTTGCAGCACTTCTGTGGGGTGTTTACAAAAACTGCACCTGCTGCAATAGCTGACGGTCGTGCTGAGAGAAAACAATAATCTAAACCATTAGAAAGCGAGAAGAAAAGAATGCCAAAACTGAAGAAGGAAATGATTCTTACTCTGCTCTATTTTTGTCCCCGCTGCATGCCCACTGAGTGTCCTTGAGGGAGCTGCCTAAGTTCTTTGTCTTGGGTTGTTACTGCTCTGGCAAAATTTCATGTGTTATTTGCCAGAATTCCCAGGGAATCTCATGCCTCCCTGGTGACACACACACACGCACACACACTGGAACATTCCTTCTAGGGGCTAGGGAGTGGGAGGGAAGGTCATAAGCTATGGGAGTGGGACAGAAATGCCCAAATTCACCACCAAATTCATCAGCATGTAGGCAGACAATATTCTTCTTCATACTGAGCTTTTTTTTTTTTAAGAGATATTTTTGCTATAGGGTGTATGTGCTCTCTGGCAAGACAGAGAAAGACAGAGAGACAGAAAGCAAGAAGTCACCCCCCCAAGAGGGATGGCCACACCACAATCCCTTCTCCATTATCTTCTTGGGATCTTGGGAATGCATGCACAGGTGCTAGGTGTGAGTTTTAAGCCACCAAGTCTGGGACTTGAACTGCTATCGACTATGTGGGAGTCCAGTGTTGTAACCATTAGGCTATCTGCTGGTCCCCATACTGCACTTTTAAAAATAGCTTATTGCCTCTATGTGCAACCCCTATAGACACCTCCCTCAGCTGAAGGTGGGAGGAATAGCTGACCTTTGCTGTTCCTGTGTACTTTATGTACGGCATTCTACATACTCTTCATTTTCAGGATGAGGGAATTGAGGCTCAGGGGAGTCAAAGCATTTGCCTGGAGTAGAATGTAAACGCATCTGGACTAAGAGCCAGCCCTTAGTGCAGAGCTTAGCAGGTGGTGGCTAAATAGGAGTTCGGAGAAGTTGGATTCGCTCTTCTGTGCTCTGCCCCTGCCCTTGACTGCCTTCGATTATCTGTGTGTGCAATAGGGATGTGACTGGATGACGAGGTCTTAGTGTGTGAGGGGCAAGAGCAGAAGATAGGGCACCACTTTCTCCCTCAGTTTGCAATCACTTCGAAATAGTAATAGGAATCGGGCCAAGAAAGTTTAAAGTATCTACTTTAACATTTTTTTAAGGTTTATGTATTTTATTGGAGAGAGCTAGCATCTCCAACAAGGTCTTGATGGGACCATCTACCTTTAGCCTCAGCCGCCCCTGGATCATGGGCACATGTGTGCCTGGCACTCTCAGGGAGGTCTCTGGACATGAACATGTAACCTTCCCATGTGGGTCCCCTCCCAAAGCATTGCATTTCACCACTGCATCTCCATCAGCCCCCACTTACTGATAGAAGCTGGCCTGAAGGTTGGCTTAGATCCATGGCCCACAGTGGGTTTCCTGCCAATTCACCCTACATTAAACTTACCCACCAAATGCAGTCCCAGCTTGACAGCTCCCCTGGGGAGCAGAGCAACTCCACCTGCAGAGGGCAGAGTTGCCACACCTTCCCTATAGGCAGGCAGAGCCACAAGAGAGCATGCCCCAAAAAAGGCTGAGCCAAGAGCAATGGCATTGTTCTCTAATCCAAGCAGGAAGGTGACTCTCGTTCTGGGAGTGTGAGGAGTTGGGAGAGAAGGCTCTCTCAGAAACCTTTTATATTTGGGACCAGCAGTTAGCGTAATGGCTATGTCGCTGAACTCTCATGTAGTCGAACACGGTTTGAGTCCTGGACCCGGTGGCTTAAACTCATGCTGGGTGCATGTGTGTGCATGCCCAAGATCTCAAGGAGAATGGAGAAGAAGGGGTTGCAGCATGGTCATCCCCCCCTGGGCAATGATTTCTCGCTTTCTATCTCTCTGTCTCTCTGGTGAACGCATGCACCCTATAGCCAATAAATAAATAAATAAATAAATAAAATAAAAAGAAAAAAGAAAGAAAAAAAGAAACCTTTTATATTTGCATCTCACTAGATTCCATATTGATTAGATTAATAGGTTTTTTTAAAAGTTTATTTTATGACAGGGTGTGCATGTGCATGATAGAGGGAGAGAAGCACCCTTAACAGGGTTTCATCGAGCCCTGATCACTTTTCACCAACCCTCCAGCTCATCGGGACCCTGGGCATATGTGTGCTCCAGGCTTTCCAGTGTCTGAATCCACGTTTGGCCATGTGGCTTCCATCACTGCAGTTTAGTACTGACTATGCTACAAAAGGTGCTCCAAGTAGGTTAAATATTAAAAGCTGAGGGAATGCAGGTTCCTCCAGCCCAAGAATCTCATGATTCTGTGTTTGCTTTTATCCAGAGTGAAGTCATGCAATGATGTCTCTCCCTGTATGTGGTTAAAGAACTACCCATATCATCACGAGGAGGTTGTGGCAGGCAGTCTCTGAGTGGCCCCCTGTGATCCCTGCCCCTGTATTCATGACCTGTTAATCCTCCATGCTTGAGTGGCAGTGGGACTTATTGACCTGCCTAATAAAGACAATATAGCAGAAATGGCATGTTATATTTCTGCAATCAGATTATAAGAAGACTATGGCTCCCCTCTTGGTTGTGCTCTTTCTTTCTCTTGTATTACTCATCTGGGAGCTGCCGTGCCACAAAGTGTTCCTTTTGAGAGGCCCATGTGGTGAGGGCTCAAGGCCTGTCATCTGTGTGAATGAACACTGAAGAGAATTGCTCTCATCTCCCAGTCATGCTTTCAGATGAGACTGCAGCCCCAGTTGACAATTCAATTGCAACCTAGTGAGGCATCATGAATCAGAGGCTCCAAGCTAACCCTTGCTTTGATTTTAATGTTTTAACTACCAAGTAGAAGTAATTTGTTAAGCATTAAGAGTAGTTGAATACAGAAATACTTCTCCTCCCTTACACACAGGCTCCTGCATAGCAGCTGTACCAAGGAGGCCTAAAGATCTTAACCCTATGGTTTTTTTATTCCAAACAGAAGGGCTGCCAGTTTGAGGCAACATAGCCAAACAGAGTCCAGGACACTTTTCCACCCTAGGCCCCAAACTAGGGACACAGATCAGCTAGGATATGTAATGAGGCTCTGGAAGCAGATTTAAAAATAGATTTACTAGCTCACACTTTGCAATTTAAGTCATCCGTTCAGGAAATCCTGTGTGTAGCTAGAAAAAAATGATTTTTACATTATTACTCTTCAAGAAAAAAGTGAAAAGTGACTTTGGAGTAAGAGGAAGTAGTTGCAGAGTTTATGAAAAATGAGCTGTCTGCTTGGTCCTTTATTATATATTGGAGTTGCGAGGAGTTAGCCTCAGTTTTCTTAAATTTGGGTGTTTTAAGAGACCTTGGACATATTGAAATAAAAGAATGTATCACAGTTACACAGAAGTGACATTTTCCACTTTTTTAACTTAGAGGCAGGAACATTAAAAGCATGCTTAACTTTTCTGGATTCTTACTAAGTAGCTCTTGTGTAGTCCAGGGAAGAGAACAGAGTAGATGGAGATACATGTGCTGATGAGAAGCCTGGGCTGAGACTAGAGGAATTGTCAATTATGTTTGGATAAGACTATTCTCAGATACCAAATATACTTTCTAGAAACATTTTGGAGACCAGGTTGTTCTGTCTCCCTGGCTCTGAGCTTGTATTTATGGTGAGGTTCTCCACAAATTTTTTCAAAGTGATTTGTTTTGCCAACATCTGTATACTCTAAAAGAAGACGGGGGGTGGGGGTGGGGAGAACATGATTGACAGATATGAGAGTGCATGTGGGTGGGTGGAGTGAGTTCTAGAGTATGGTAGCAAAATGAAGATGGTGGCAATTCAATGTATACTGCAAGATAGGGAAGTGGATTTAGAATGTGTATAATGTGCGATGGTGATGAGTGCCTGAGATGGTGGATGTGTTTACTGTCCTGGTCGGATCAATATACAATAGACACATTTGTTGAAAAACCATGCTATACCCATGAACATGTACAGCTACTAGAGGTAAATTAGGAATTATAATCAAAAATTGAAAAAAAAATCTGAAGACATTAGTATCCCTGGATGACTCTGCCTTCTCCTCCTTTGTGTCCTCTTAGTTTGGTCACCAGAAGGGCTGTGATAGTAGCATTGTTTGGGGAAGTAAGCCCCATGGGAACAGCCACCACCTTCCTTTACATCTTTCATTGTTTATGTCGAGGATTGGTAGTTCGCCCATTTCCGAGTTCCTCATCCTCCCTAGATATAAGCTTTTTACCTGGGTACATGACCACTCCCAAACGGACTCCATTTCCTGGCCTCCTTTGCAGCATGGTGGCAGGGAGATGAACTAGTGGGATACAGACAAATGGCTGGGGCGTGCTATGCTCCATTTCAGATCAGCCCTTCAAGGCAAGGAACGTGCTCTCCTCTTCCTTTTCCTCTTAGTACTGGGTTGGAAGGCAGATATGCTTTAGAGCCAACTTGGAACTTGAGGAAAATGGCAACAACCTGGAGATAATGAGGAAGATCCTGAGCCCCTGAGAACTTGACTGAGCAACACTGCCACCTGTCTAGTTTAAACTGGTGTCATTTCCACATTCTGTATGCACTTACTCTGTGTAACCTTGGCCATTCCCGACAAGTAACATTACTGAAATCTGTGGGCTTTTCTAACCTAACACGTGATACATACCAAGTGGGAAGATGGTGTGGGGGCCGCGCTAGGAATGTGTGCTAAAAAGACAAACTATTTTAAAAGCCTGCTTGATTTTGCTGTTGCCATTTTTACTTTGCACTGCTTGTCACCCACGGGTATAATGGAGGGCACAGGAATGGCATTCCCAGCAACTCCCTGGTCCTTGGGCTGTTTGGAAGGGAGGAGGCAGACAGAAGAGTGGACAGTGCTGGACTAGGTGCAGTTGGAGAAGCACTACCTTGCCATGGAAGGCGCTAGAGGGAGCCCAGGCTGCGGTGTGACTTCTGGTTCTGAGTCTCTGCAGGAGGAATAGTCTTGTGGACACTAGGGACTGAACTGGTTGGGTGTTTAGATTTTCTGGCCCTCCAATGAGCAAAGGCTAGAGATAATTAAAGTGAGGCTTATGTGTAAATTAGTATTTCAAATTAGTTTCTGGAGATGGGAAAATTTAAAACTAAAGAGCACAGAGATCACTCAGTAAAAACAGGAGAAACCAATAAGGGAGGGCTAGTGTGAACTATGCAAAGTCTGCAGAGGGTAGATTGTTTTTTTTTTTTGTTTGTTTTTTTTTTTTTTTTGGCAAAGAGATATCTGCATTCCTACTCAATATGGTTGAGATTTTGCCTGGGCCCACAGGCTTTCAACTAGCTGGTGGCCTTGTAAAATCAGAATCATACTTTTAGAAAGCCATGAGCCATAAAAGTATTTCATTCCTCTCAACTGGCAATTTCCCTTCTGGGAGTTTATCCTAGGGAAATCAATCTGAAAGGAGGAAAAGTGCCACATGCATGAAAATGCTGATTGCCTCATTGCTTTTAATATTACAAATTTGGTAGCCACCTAAAAGACCAATAGGAATGGAATGGTCATTTAAATTATAGTGTATTGAATCATTAGACTGTTATGCATTCATTAATACCCAAAGTGTCAGTACCATGTAGAAGCCTATCTTTAGGTAACTGCCTTTTTTGATGTAAGTGAAAATAAGCATACTGTAAAAATTTTGTCTGTACTATAATTTATATATAAAGTAAAGATGGATGGATAGATAGATAGGTAGATAGGAACATACAGAAAATAAAAGAATAGTTGCAGAGTTTGTTTTGCAAAAAAAGAAGTGATCAGGGGCCAGCAGGTGATGTGGTAGTTAAGGCACTAGACTTCCACATGGCTGACCAGATTCAAGTCCAAGTTCCTGACCTGGTGGCTTGCTTTCTCTCTCTCTCTCTCTCTCTCTCTCTCTCTCTCTAGTGAGTGTCCATGCCCTGTAGCAAATTAAAAAATAAAATTGGGTTGTTGGAAGAGTCATGACGCATTTTTGCATAGTAAAACACTTCATGGCCTTTCCGATGACCCAATAGTAATAATAAATAAAATAAAATAAGTAATCCTTAAAAAAAGATCAGTTTTCTTTTTTTAGATTGCTTCATTATTATAATGCTCCTAATAGTCAAATCCTAGTTTTGTCATTGAATTACCTTGGTAATTATGGTGCACAAAGGGCATAATACTTCATACTTTAACAGCCATAATACCATAATACTTCATACTTTAACAGCCCATCTCCCCCTGGGGTCTATGCTTAGCCCTTCTTTACGTTAGCTCATTTAGTCCTCCCCACTCCTCATGGGGTAGGTGCTTACAGACAGACAACAGAACTTAGAGGACTTTGGGCCATAGGGTTCCATGTGGCCTGATCTTCCAAAGGCAATACTCCTAACCACTTCCTCATACAGTCTCCTTCCTCTTACTTTGCTGCTTATTTCTAGATATATTGTTAGAAATACATGTAATGTATGCTCCCTTTGGGTCTGGCATTTAGTAGAAATTCAGTAAATGGTAGCTGCTAATCACCATCATCATTATCATATTTGTATAACAAAGTAATAAGCACAAATTTATAAAGTAGAATTAGTACCTTGAAGATCATGTATATGGTGAGTAAAACTTACTGCTAATATTTCTGGATATGTGTCCTATTGGAATGAATTCACAAGTCCATCTTTGAATAACATCTGGTATCTTTCTGGTGTGGCTTCAACATGTCCTCTGCAGTGCCAATTATAATGCCTTCCATCTCTTTAGCACTTGTCTTTCTTCTATTTTATTTCATTTTTTATTTTGACAGAGGATACATGTACTCACCAGAGAGACAGAGATAAATAGGGAGCAGGAGAGGAAGAGAGCACCCCCAATGGGGCATGGTCATGCCATAATCCCTTCTTCATTTCTCCATCCTGTCTGGATTTGGGACATAAACAAGCACCTCGTGACTGCTGGGGTGGGGTTCCAACATTGTAGTTGGCCATGTGTGACCTGGTTTCCCCAATGACTAGGCTTCAGGGCCAACCCAGTACTTGTCTTTAAGAGTTTCACCTTTTTTTCTTTTTTAATTTTTATTTACTGTTTTTTTTTTTTTTTTTTAAAGAGATTTTTGCTATAGGGTGCGTGTGCTCACTGGAGAGACAGGGAGAGAGACAGAGAGACAGAATGCAAGAAATTACCCCACAGGGGCTGGCCATGCTGCAATCCCTTTCCTCCATTCTCCTCTTAGGATTTTGCACGTGCATGCACACTCACGTGTGTGACTCCAGCATGAGTTTTAAGCAACTGGGTCCAAGAGTCAAACTGCAGTTGACTACATGGGAGTCCAGCGACCTACCCCTTACGCCATCCACTGGTCCCTCACTTTTATTTATTCTCTATTAACTCTGTGAGACATGTGGGTGGTCTCCCCATTTTACATGTATCCTTATCGCTAAAAATTTTTGAATGCAAACCTCCAGTAGCTGTATGTTTGTTAATTTATATATGATATGTGTAGACTACTGATGTATTATGTTTAATATAAGTAATGTTTTAAAAATAGTTTTCATTATATTCTATTTCAAAGCACAGAAAATTTTTTTGTTCTCATTAAAATATTATTACAAGTCATCTATGCAATGAGAACAGTTAAAAGATATGGTTCATTGTTTTTAAAGTCTTCACTTAATACCTTATGATACAGTAATTCTAGTGTCTGTTCTATCTGTTTTGTTTTTTTGTTTTTAATTTGCCAAAAGGTATGTGTGCTTAGTGGAGAGAGACAGACAGAAGAGAAGTGAGAAAGCACGCTATGGGGAATGGTTATGCTGCAATCCCTTCTCCTCCAATTCTGGCTCCTTTTGGAATTTGGGGCATGTATGCACATGCACCCATCATGTTTGTTAAACCATGGAATCCAGGACTCGAACCATACAGTCAGCTATGTGGGATTCAGCCACCCCAGCCACCATACCACTGGCCGACCCCAAATGCCTGGTTTTAATTCATTTGTTTTGGGGCTTAGTATCTGAAAAAGTATCTCAAGAAGATAGGTAGATCCAAGGCAAGGAAATTCAGAGTTGGTGGTGCTTATGAAAATACGGTACTCATTTTTCATTCACATTCTTCTATTATGCAAACGTTTTTGTTGAAATTCAGCTAGTAAATTTCCATTTCTCACGATGCCAGTCAGTTGTTCTTGCAAACTAATGGAAAGGTTCTGTATTTCAATATTTTTAACAAATGGGTTCAAAACCTACTGAAACTCTTCATTTGGAAGACATTTAAAAGGCTAGAGAAACCCGTTTTCAGGTTTTTCAAGTGCGTGGATATGAGTTTTTATAAATCAAATTACAGTGTTTTCAGCCACAAATCATTAATCATGGAAACGTTTTCAAACATCCATTTTCAAAATGCCTTTCCAATAGCACGAGTATTTTTTTTTTTGGAAAGCATTACCTTCTCACTCATCGCTAAATGTCATCCTTACCTTGAGGGAACAAGTTAAGTACATTTATTTTTTTCTGAAAATATCTGCTGGATGCCATATGCTCTTGTAGCTACCTGTTATCCAGGAAGAGGTCATCACACATTTTGAACTTCAAAAAAGAATGCATAATTGATGTTTAAATTTGCAACTTTTCTAAAATTCTTCGATGCATGTAACTGGCAAACTTCTGACTGTTTCCAGAAAATGTAGGTCAAACTGCCCATTTCATTAAAGAAGTTTTATAAAAGTATGGCTACATTTTAAATATCTGAATTTATACATTTGATATCTTGAAGCCTTTTGTGTGCCCTTCGCTACAATAACTTGCTGAGAATAATAGAGTGAATGAATTTCACTGTTGCCACTATCTCTGTAACTTTGCCCCGATACCCTGTCTTTATTTCAGACAAGCAGCCATTCCGTCGGGAGCCACAATAGACAATTTTCTCCTGGAACAAGGTTTTCATTGAAGAAGCCATTTAGTTCAGAATATAAATGTGCTGTAAATGTTTGTTAACTGACTCACAAAAAACCCCCAATATATCATGTGTCTTACGGAGACTGAACCTAGCAAATACCGCAAACTGAAACTCGAAAAACCCTCATTTTCACACAGCAAACTCTATACTGACTACTTTCTAAAATTCCTCTCTTCCAGTGGCCACCAATGTTTTTCAGTACATTTTCCAAAGGTATTTGCTGACAAAGAAATGCATTTAATTTGTTGCTCGATTGTTTTCGGTGTGAAGCTATTTTTGTGACAGCTGAAAGCACAAGCGTTTCCCCAATGTGGCTTCTAATCTTTTGCTAGTGAGTAGAGAATCTTAAAAGAGAATCAAAATGTTTACTATATAGTTTGGGGAAATTCTGGAAGGTACTGGGACCAGTAACATGTTAAATATCACTAAAACCATTGTGAAGATTTGCCTTCAACCTTTGTCTGTTTTGTTTAAAAATGTCATCTAAAGTATGCTGGTCTCCTCTTCTGCTTAGTTAATAGTGTGAGCATTAATAGTGCATGCCTAAATTATGGTTAGGGCCAATATCCTTTTCTCATTTTAGATCCATAAGAATCGTTATAACAGAGGTTGTAGCCAAAGCTTGCAGTCTTTTTATCTGTAATTCTGAACCCCCCCCCAATACAAAAAAAACCCTACCTGAATATGAGGCAATTGACAGTATTTATCTATCCTATTTAGTGCAACTGTGTAGACATTTTGCTGCAGAAACATTCACATGTTAATTTGGGGTGCAGATGCTGACTGTTGAGGAGTGTTAGACTGTATATGTTAAAGTACGATGTTATCTTTCTAACCACACCTCCTCCCCTGCACCCTCCCCTGTCAGTTCTGATTTGAGACCCCTATGGCCCAGGGCTTTGGAGATGGGATTGTGTGCCTGTTTGCTTTTCCCACAGAGAATTGTTCTGGCACTCCTTGGTAATCCTGCTGTTGAGCAAATCGAGGGTGCAACCAAAGCACAGGGGAGTTGTTACTTGCTCCGGGTCATGCAGCAGGCTGGAGACAGGAATGAGAAATGAGATTCGGCTACTGCTCCCTTTCCTGAATCACATCCTCTTGCAGGTCTGAGGAGAAGACTCTGGGTCTGCTTTAAAAGCAGCTTCCCGAAGAGAACATGTATATCTATGGCCTTCTGCCAAGAGAAGTTTTCATTCACTGCCAGCCGCAGCTGTGAGAGGAGATGTCAGAGAATGCGGATGAATCTATAATCACAGAACATTCAAGGTAGAATGTTTTGTCAATGGATTCCTGTCCATTCCACTCACACATTCAACAAAATACAAGGGATTTCAAAAAGTCTGAAGAAGGGGCCAGCAGGTGTGTAGTGTTTCTGGTGCTAGACTCCCCCATGGTCGAGTCCCAGACACAGCAGCTTGAAACTCACACCGGGAGTGTGTGTGTATGTGCCTAAAATACCAAGAAGAGAATGGACGAGAAGGGATAGCTGCATGGCCTTTGGCGGGGGGTGGATGGTGGTGGTGGTGGTGGTGGTGGTGTGATTACTCACTTTATGTCTCTCTATCTCTCCGGTGAGCACACAAACCTTTTAGCAAAAATATCTTTATTTTTTTTTGGAGAGGTTTTCACTATAGGGCGCATGCGCTCGCCAGACAGAGAGAGACAACAGAGAGACAGTGAGAAATCACCCTCCAGGGGGGATGGTCACGCCGCAATCCCTTCTCCTCCATTCTCCTCTTGGGATCTTGGGCATGCACGCACATGCGCCCGGCGTGAGTTTTAAGCCACCGGGTCCGGGATGCGAACCGCAGTCGACTACGTGGGAGTACAGCGACATAGCCATTATGCTAACTGCTGGTTCCCTAGCAAAAATATCTTAAAAAAAAAAAAAAAAGCTTGAGGAAAATAGAATTAAGCACAAGTTCATTTTGGTACAGTTAAAAATAAAAATCCAAGCACAAATTTTAAAAAAATAATATATATTTTCCATGAACTTTTTGAAGTATTCCTTTCCTTTACCTGCTGTTCAATTCTATGCTTGGAATTGAGCTATAGCTGGCCAAGACAAAGGTCTGTTAGTTTCTGCCTACTCCAAGGGCATTTACAGTTTCTGGAGACAGGCCTGACAATTTCACACATACTATTCAACTCCAACCTGGTAAACGCTATGTAGGCTCCAGAGAGTAAGAGTCCCCATTCTACAGAGTATGTGATGATGAACTCATAGAAATAAAAGCTCTTATCTGGAATTGTGGGTGTCAGACTATAGCACTGTTGTAAATTGCAGTGTTCTGCAAGGCAATTCCACAATGGGAAGGTTCCTAGTTCAAGTCTAGAAACCAGCCTGAGTGTCAGGCACGTACTTGCCCATGAATCAGAGCTGGCTGAGGTTAGGGATATATTGTGATGTCAAAACCATGTTGGAAGTGCTGTCTCTCTTGCTAATAAAAACCAACCAACAAAAAAAAAAAATTTAAAAAAGAATGGAAACAAAGATTGACAAGAACTTTTACCCGTGAATCAGCCTGGCAAAGGCATTTCAGTGGAGGAAATAGAGTGGGCAGAGGCACAGTGGCTGGCCAGAAGACTCTAAATGTCTGCACATCTCAGAAAAATCTCAGTAGCTCCTTATTATTGAGGGTTCAGGAGAGAAGTAAGCAAAGGGAAAGATGAGACTAGCCAGGTTGCATGGGTCCTGTCATCCCAGGCCCTGTGCTGAGGGGTATAAGTTTCCAATATGGAGCTAGGGAAACCTTTTGAGTAGAGGAGGGGTGAGTTTGTCTAAAAGGACCCCCAAACCCCTACCCCATGTCATTCTCTTCCTTACAGGAATTCCTCCTGCAATATTCCTACTGGATGGTTGAACTACCTCTCTCTGACCACTTTTGGGGACATTATTTGATTAACTTAGAAATTAATTCCTTTTATTTGGCTCATAATTTGTCACCTCCACTAGTTTTAAAACCCGATATTTTTAGGCTCTGTGCACAACTTCAGCCTCTTCTTTTTTGGGAAATGGGTGCAGGATACTTCCATTTAATTCGTTCTGCATTCTCATTTTTCACACCAGTTGTCTTATTATTCTTAACTATTATTAAAAGGAATGATAAAAAGTAATTAACCATCTGGAACAGATTCATGCTTCCCATTAGTCAGGGCATCCATTATAAAACCTCCCCAAAGTTCAGCCCTGGAAATAAATTCTCCAAGTAGGTGGATTAGCTAATGAATTTTTCTTTTCCAAAGATGAGTGCATTTTCCCAACACAGCCAGAAGTTCCACTGCCCATTTATCAAAGGGGGAAAAAGTAGAAGTGAAAAATAGAACTGTCTTGTCAATATAATTTGCTACGTAAAAAGCTGTACATTCGATAGGTTTTGGATAAGCCTTCCGCACTGTATTTCTCCACTAATATTTATGGATTTAGCATGGCACTTAATATTGGCTTCAGGAAGATAAGTCTATATTCAGCATCAGTGCTCTCTTCAAGGTCCTTGGGAAATCACCCTGACCCCTTCTAATTGCTGGGGCTGTGAACACAATACCCAAAGTGTGGTACCCTGGCAAGCTGAGTACATGGACCTGAAGGACATTGGAAGACCTCAGAATCGAAACCTTTCTGACCTTCTCCTGCCCTCCTTTCTAATGCTTCTTTTTTCCCCCAAGGCAAGTCATAGAAACTAGAATTCCTCTTCCCCAAAGCCAGCCATAAAACCTAGAATTATTACTCTAACCTTCTACTGCCTTTCAGTGTAGGAGGTGGTCATAAAGGAATTCTCTGATTTACTTTATCTGATAGTAGATCATAAGATCCTCATTCCAGAGGGGGCCTTCCCTGTCACCTGAGAAGAAGAAATGACAAACAGGAAGACATACTAAGAAGAATCAGGACAAACGGGGCCGGCCAGGCTTCCCTCCTCAGCCTGTTACCGTTAGAGCATACCCTCACTTCCAATCACATCCCCCCACACACCATTGTCTGTTCTTCATATAATCCAAGTATCAAGACAGTTTCCCCTGGCTCTTGGGGTCTTCATTCTGAAGGTTCCCATATCACATAAAACTTTGATTAAACAAATTTTCCATGGTTTTCTCTTGTTAACCTCTCTTTTGTTACAGAAGTGTCGACCGTGACCTCTGTGATGGATGGGAAAGGTATCATACTTTCCGCCCCTACGTGGCTTATGCTGGGGAAGCTAGAGCTGGGTTTGCAGCAGGGTAGAGCCAGGGGGTCATCATAGACCTCATCTTGTCCTGTGTGTGCCCCACAGTGAGATTTAGGGGTATGTGAAACTTGATAAAGAAGGAATTACCTTGCAAGTGGGTATCTTATGCACAGCCTCAATTCCATGAATCACTGTCTCCCTTAGTGCCCTGGCCCTAGAAGGCTGCCTGATTCCTGAAAACCATGTAACAATGTGGGCCAGCTAGACTGTACCTCTCTGTTGGCCCTTGTGCACGTAAACCCTTGGCTACTCCTGTGACATCTCACCATTGGCTAATAAAAAATAACTGAAATGGAATGGATCATGGGAAAATTAAGGCAGCCCCTCCCAATTCAGGGGTGCCCTTGAGCTCACATGAGCTCAGACCCAAAAATCCCTTTCTGGGAAGCAGCTACTGCTACAAGGGCTTTTTTCTCGGTACAGAACATGGAGCCAGGAATCCAAGGGCCAAAGGGCTGACTCCCATTGTCTGTCAATAAGAAGTGTATACTTTTGCCAAATCTGAAGCTATTCACTGTACTAATTCCCAAGGTGCCATGCTGATTCATGACTAGGAGTGAGGTCGTCATGCTTCATGAACTCTTCCACAGTTTTGGCTTTGTCCAAGTATGGTTTCTTTCATGAAGCCTTGTTAATTCTGGTTTACAAGTCAGTTCTATTTAGCAAATAGAGCACTTTTGGTTTTCCCAGCCTCCTGCTGGACTCTGAGGGTCCCAGGATGAGTGAGACATGTATCTGTCCCCAAGGAGTTCTCGGTCTCAGTCTGCTCATAGATGTGTGTACAGAAAAATTTGCAGATAAACAGAGTAAGTGATAGGAGGGAGGTCTCAGGAATCTATCATAGGAACCTAGAAGAAAGCATTGCCATTTGCTTTGGAAGCTTAGGAAAACCTTCCCTACGGAGATGTTGTTTATGCAGGGTTTTGATGTATTCCTAAGAGTTTGCCAAGGAGAATATAGGGTGAAGCAATGCGGAAGACATTAGAAGCAGAAAGGACACACACAGAAGCATGGCTTGAACAGCCATAGGATGGGCATGGGATGTCTCTTGAGATTGATGCTCATGGTATTTGTACAAGGAGGATGAAGCTGGTTGTATCTTGTGGTCTTGTGCTTGCCTTAGACCTTGAACCTGACACACAGTGCTCACTAGACAGGGGAGGACCCAGGATGGATACATGAGGTCGAGTTGGAGCAGGGCGCTCCCACCTCCCACCTTCGGGAGGGATGAGTGAATATGAATGTTTAGGGGAATATATACCCAGAAGCATCAAAGACGGTAATCAAAGCCACAGAACTGTGAACAAGAGGGAGCTGCAACAGGAGAAGAAACAGAAGCAGACTGTCAGGCAGGTATGAATGAGAGATTGAACTTTCCTGTCTCAGGCAGGTATTGTGTTCTCTTCAGGTAGATTATATGCTCCATGAAGGTGAGGAAAATCATTTTAAATTTCTTTTACAGTCACACAGTAGGGTCTAATGAAGTGCTGGTAAAACATACAGGTTCCCTCTGTGCTTCAGCATGCCAGTTGCCCAAGATGATAGATTAGGAGGTGGCAGACTTAGGGTTCAAATAAAGGCAGTCTGCCCCTGCAGCCTGCATGTTTACCCTGAAGGCCTCCGCTGGATACATGCCGGCCCCCGTCTTGCGCCTCAGATCTCATCCAGAGAGTGTTTACCAGTGTCCCATGTGAAAGAGAACATTAACAAATTAAAGTGAGGGGCAAGCAGATGGTATAGTGGTTACGTCGCTGGACTCTTACATGGTCGACTGCGGTTCAAGTTCTGGTGGCTTAAACTCACACTGGGCAAGTGTGTGTGCATGCCCAAAATCCCAAGAGGAGATGGAGGAGAAGGGACTGTGGTTTGGCCATCCTCCTGGGGGGGGGGGGGGTGATTTCTCACTTTCTCTTTCTCTGTCTCTCTCTCTGGGTGAGCACACCCCCCCAAAAAAAATCTCTCTAAAAAGAAAGCAAAAGAATATAATGAAACAAAAACACTTTAACATGCACACAGAGCAGGGAGACCTGCTGTCTTACATCCTATCCTAAGAAAAAGAAGTATTACAGGAGCAGAGAAGTTTCCATGGAGGTCTGAGGCAGGGCCCTTCACTGTCAATAGGCCTTTCCTGGAATTTCATGTATAAGTATACATGTCATCGCTTGTGGCCTCAGGGGCAGCCTGGAGTTGCAGTGGAAGTTGCAGTAGGGCATATTTCCCCCAATGGCTGGTGCTGTTGAACATGGTAATGGGCTGCCTGGAAAGAGCAGGGCTCCTCTGTTAAGAGGCAGAACATCTGGTCTATTGGCAAGGAGCTTCCGCCCCTGGCTGGAGATCCCACTGGTGATTTTCAGTGTCTCTCCCACTTTGGAGATTCTGTAAATCTCTCAATGTGTCTATGGTTCTGCCATTCTTCCTGACTCTCAGGAGAGGTTAAGATCTGTGATGACAGAAGTGGCAGCTGACTGACACCCAGCCCTTTGCCTTAATTATTACTCTGTGTGGGATCCATTTACCCAGGAAAATTGGGAAAAGTATTTTTAGTCAAGGCATTTGCTTTCATGGGAACTAGTTCCCTAGAAATGCTCTATTCTTTTCCTTTTGTACCTCAATTTATCATCCCCCAGGATTGTACTACATGGGGATGCTACTTAGATTATTTTCTTTTTCATCTCTTAAACTGATGCAATAGCAAAAGGATTAAAACTCAGGTGTTAAATTTTAACATACAGAGATTATGTCCTATTGATCGTTACACAAAGCATACTCTGCCTGGTGGGTGGCTGACTTTGGAGCACAGATTTTCCATTTTGTACTTCGGAAGCACTTGGGGCAGTTTGAGGAATCCAGACACTCAAGCTCTACTCAGAATACACTGGGACTGCACCTTCTCTCTGATGTCTAGTACCTCGTAGGTCCTCATAAGCATGTCTCCTCACTGACCTGCATGCCATAAATGTGCTCTAAACTTCTTTAATCCTCACAACAATCTTGTGAGTTGATACTATTACTACTCCATTTTATGGAGAGGGAACTGAAGCAGAGAGGTTAAGAAGCCAGCCTAATGGCACACAGCAAGTAGAGAGGAGCAGGCGCAGTGATTTGCACTCAGAAGTTCTGGGTAGGGTCAGGCATCAGAGGTTTGCTTATTTTTTAAAGTTTATTTTATTTATTTATTCCATGAATCAGAGAGCATCCCAACAAGGTATTGATGCCATGCCCACCCATCCCACCCCCAGCTTAGGCCGCCCCTGGGTTATTGGCATGCGTGTTCCTAGTGTACTCAAGGAGTTATCTAGATGTGAACCTGGAATCTTCCCATGTGGATCAGCCTCACAGAGCATTGTGTTTTACCACAGATTGCAGTTTAGAAGGTAATTAAGTCTGACCCCACCATCATTTTTTCAAGCTCCCTGGAGGATTCCACCATGCAGTCAGATCTGAGAATCATTATTTAAGATACCTTCTGGATTCCTCCCTGAAGGACCTAGAAAGATCCTCTGGCCCCTGTTCTATTAGGGACTTTAAAGGTGTTGAGCAAAGTAGCTTTCAGTCCCCTACCTGCCTGCTGTGTGCCTTGAGGGAGTCACTGGACTTCTCTGAGCCTCCATTCCTCTGTGAAGATATGGGATCCCCAAAGGTTGGCCTCATGTGTCTTGAATACTTGCTGTGGTGCCAGGCCATGAGTTTGCTCTGGTGCTGTTAACTGTGACGGTGAGGACTGATGATGGTGGTGACCAAGGAAAGACTCGTACTTCATTTATTCTGCTCAGTAATCACAGGTGGTAGTTACTTTACACCTCACCTTTTTGACATCACCACCTCCATGATGTGTTCTTTTTTTTTTTTTTAAGCAATTTTTAATTTAGCTTAACTTCTTTCTCTTTCTTTCTCTTTCTTTCTTTTCCTTCCTTCCTTCCTTCCTTCCTTCCTTCCTTCCTTCCTTCCTTCCTTCCTCTCTCTCTCTCTCTCTCTCTCTCTCTTTCTTTCTTTCTTTCTTTTTTTCTTTCTTTCTTTCGATTTGACCAGAGAGGGACAGAGAGAGAGAGAGAAAGAGAGTAAGCCCCCAGGTCCGGGACTTGAGCCGGAGTCAGCCAGGTGGGAGTCCAGTGCCCTTAACCCACCATGCCAGTGCCCATGATGTGTTCTTTTGCAGTTATTGAAGTTAGGAGTCTGAAATGGATTTTGCAGGATAAAATCAAGGTATTGGTAGGACTGCATTCCTTCTGGAGGCTCCAGGGGAGATTCCAATTCCTTCATTGCTTCTTCCAGATTCTGAAGACTGCCAACATTTCTTGGCTTGTGGCTGCATCACTCGAATCTCTGCTTCTGTGGCCACATGGCCTGCTCTGACTTTGGTTCTCTTGTGTGTCTCTTGTAAGGATCCTTGTGATATCATTGGGCTAGCCAGATAACGGGAGATAATCTCCCCATCTTAAGATCCTTAATTTACTCATATTTGCAAAGCATCATTGACTGGATAAGGTAACATTCTTGGGTTCTGGAAGTTAGAAGGCTGGCTCCTTTGGGTGGTGATGGGCATTATTATTCAGCCTACCATAGAACAATTGAATTTTAATTCTGTTCCCCAAGGAAAGGGAAATGCAATGTGGAAGGACAGCTCCACTGATCCACAAGGCCATGTGAGGGATGTTGTAGGCTTGGGCCCACCTGGCATTGTTGGAGGTGGGGAGGAGGTGGGAGCTTGAACTGAAAAGAAGAAAATCAGTGGGAATTTAGTAGTGGAGGCTGAAGGTGCAAAAATAATTGAGGGTGGCTCTAGGGCTTAAAATGATTTTGTTTTGTTTTGTTTTTTAATAATATTGTTTTTTAAAAAGTTTTTATTTAGGGTCCAGCAGGTGGGGAGGTGGTTAAGGTGCTGGACTCCCACATGGCTGACTGTGGTTTGAGTCCTAGACCTGGAGACTTGCTTTTTCACTTTCCATCTTTGTCTCTGGTTGTACACACATGCCCTATAACAAATTAAATAATAATAATAAATAAAATTAAATAAATCTTTAAAAAATGTTTTTATTTATTTCTTAAGAGAGAGAGAGAGAAAGGGAAAGAGACAGACACTCCCAATGGGGTCTTCATGAGACCTTGCACTCCCAGTCTCAGCAGGCCCAGATCACAGACATGCATGTATGCACCCAGCATGCTCAGAGAAGTCCTGGGATGTGAACCTAGGACTCCTCCCACATGGGCTCAGCCACATTACCGCTGCACCACCTGGCTGTAATAGGGCATCATTGTTAATGGCGTTATTAATCAAGAGGAAGAGGACAGTCTCCTGTTTGTTGGTTCACTTCTCTTGGTCTTTCAGCTTCTTTCAGAAAGTCTTCCCCTGTGTTCCCAAAACACTGTTTTCCTGTTAGCCAGCTCCCATGTGTGGTGTTTGACTTGCCAGTCTAATTTGTTAGGATGCAAGTTTCTGGAGCACTGTGCAAGATGTCTGCTGGTAGCAGGCTATGGTTCTGTTGGGATGTTCTATTTGTAGGTGAAGGTTTGGAGTCCCTGGACAGCAGCTGAAGCCGGAGAGCCAGGAGATTGGCTGTTGCTAGGACACAGGCCTCACTCTCTACACCCTTCGGGAATGATGCTGGGACTGAGTTGTTAACCTTGATATCCCTCGTTATGAAATCTGTAGTTTTTTTTTTTTTTTTCCTCTTTTAGGAAGTCATGTAGTCTTTAAAATGGGTGTAAATAAACCTAAAAGCTGAAAATGACTTCGAAATAATGTATCAAGGAGGCATCATCATCATCCAGCTAGAAATATCTGAAAGCAATTTTCAAGGCTCCTTGGCTGTATATTTGCAGAAATGTGCTCTCCCTTGAGATAATATTTCTTACATCCGTTTCAGTAAATACCTGTCCTGTTCACTTACTGGTGCATTTTGAACCTCTCTGTCACCTACATTTTCTGGCTGGTTTTTAGCCAGATTCCTTGAAGTCATGGGGAACAGCAGGTTACTTTATTTAAAAACAGGGCATGGGGTATTGGAGGGAACTTTTCTTTTTGTTTGGGATTTCTGGTTTGTGGCCCAGAACAGAGAGCAATAGAGGAGATTTCCATTATTCAGAGAGATGGCAGATCCCTCCATCGAGGACTTACCAGACTAGCAAAGTGGCCCAGCAGCCTCTGCGTGTCTCCTACATAAGGAAAAGATGAGTTCTTAGAGGAGGAAGGAGAAGGAGAGGTGCATGTTTCTTTATTCCTCGCAATAGGAGTGTCTCTTCCTCAGGTTAGAGGGGCAGATCTAAGCAGACCATTCCTGGAGACTGGGGTGCCTGCTGGAGAGGAGGCTGCCATTCCCCACCCTGCTGGATACTTGCTGAGCAGTAGCTCTTACTGGTCTGTCTTCACATAGGAGTAGAGTTAGATGAGCACATTTTTTTTTTTTTAATTTGCCAGAGATATGCATGCTTGCTGAAGAGGGGCAGAGACGGGGAGGAAAGCGGAAAGTATACCCCATGAGGCATGGCCACTCTGCAATCCCTTCTCCATTTCTCCTTTTGAGATTTTGGGCACATGTACCCACATGTACCCCGTGAGTTTTCCAAGCTGCTGGGTGCAGGACTCCAGTCACGTAGTTGGCCATCTGGGTTCCAGCTGCTCTAACCACCATGCCATTGGCTGGTTCTTCTTTTTTAGTTTATTTGTTCATTTCTTCTGTCTGTGTGTGTGTGTGTGTGTGTGTGTGTGTGTGTGAGAGAGAGAGAGAGAGAGAGAGAGAGAGAGAGAGAGAGAGAAAGAGAGAGAGAGACTGAGAAAGGTACCCCCAACAAGGTCTTCACATCATGATCCACCTCCAGCCTCAGCCAGCCAGGATGATGGGCAGATCATGGGCACCCACCAGTGCGTACATGGAGACCGTGGGCAAGAACCCAGACCTGTTCACATGGCCTCAGCTGGACCACCACAGCTGGCTTGATGAGCACATTCTTGGGAACACTTGATTATAAAAAGGATGGATGTGAGTTCTCTGGACTAGGTGGGGCTCCATGAGCATCGGGGTGATGCCCACCTCCTGCTTAGGGAATTCTGTAGACAGTGGGCCCACAGGCAGGCAGCGGAGGTGGCAGGACGGCAGTGTGCATGGCCTCTCCCAGCTTGACAAGCAGGTGTAAGACTTTTTCAGACCTTAGAGGCCAGCAGGGGTATGGGGATGGCTGTCAAGGGGGCCTGGCACTGAGGCTGCCATAGTCAGATCCAATGACTATTCCAAGAGGGCAGCTGGAGAGGACCTTGTCAGGGCTACAGGAGAGCCCACATGCCCACCGATCGGAGGGAACCACAGCACCACCAGCCTCGTCCATAAAGGCCTTTGATTCTCTTGTTGTTTCTAGAGTACTCTCCTTCTGTCTTGGCCTCTGAGGGTCTGGCGATAGGGGCGGGGCAGGAGGAATGTGGGGGGGCATTGACTGCCCATCTCCCTCTTCTGGTCCTCCACCCTCAGAGGAGTCTAAGCTGAGGCAGGACAAAGCTAGGAATTGAATGTGAATTGAAGTGTTCACACCAGCCTGTGCCACACCCTGTAAGTTGAGTTGTAATTTCCCTATTTTGTTCTTATAACTGAAAGTGACCAGAAGACTAAGGGATGATCTGGCCAAGCGTAGCTGAGGAGAGAAAGATGAAGCCATTGCATTTTTATCCTCCAGATAAATTTGTTACAAAACTTAACAAGAACACGAAGGAGGGTATCAGTTCAGGCACAGAGCTTAATATAGTCTGTGAAATACTTTGTGTTGATTTAGTGATTTTAAGGTGTGTGTGTGTATGTGTGTCATTTTCTCTCTCTCATATCTAACACATAGTAGGCACTTGTAAATATGTCTCCCTGTTGTTTCATGCATTTTATAAATATTCTTTGAACTCATTCAAACCTCACAATGACCTTTCAAATGGATTCTATTATGAGTCCCATTATACAGAGAGAAAACTGAGTCCCAGAGAGGTTATTAAACTGATCTAAGGAAACATAGCAGGAGCAATGATCTATACTCAGGCCTTCCAGCTCCTGAGCAATTCCCCCATTCCCACACCTACCCCTTAGGTTTCTTTCTTCCTCAAATTTGTATTATCAAATTTTCTGAAAATATATAACATGGAGAGAATAATACAATGGGCATAATGTAAGAATCACTCAGCTTTGGCAATTCTTAGCAAAATTTGGGAATTCTGATTTGTGGCCCAGAGCAGAGAGCAATAGAGGAAGGTTTATATTATAAACTGTGTTCCAAATCTCCATACTCTTCTGCTGCTTTTTGCAAATTTGTTTGAAGTAGTGGATGTTTGCTGAGTAGATGGATAAAAAAATAGTTAAAGAGTAATTGCTATTTGATACAGAACAGAAGAGCTTAGCTTTGGTTTAAGCTTAAATAAGCTTCATTCCCCCTCCCACATTCTGAAGTTCAGCTGCACAAAAAAAAAAAAAAAGTAATTTAAGTAATTTAAATTCTGCATACTGACTTAGTTTTGTCCTCATCTTATCTGACCTTATTTAGTCAGACAAAAAAAAAAGTCTGGGAAGGCGTTTTCTAGGGATTTCATCATGACCCTTTAAATGAATCTTCCATTTACACTTATATAATTGTTTCGTACTGGATAGTCTTAATAATATCAAATTTCATTTCTAAAGCAAGCTGACAAAAGCTTTTAAAGACTCACTCATTTAAATGTGTTAGAGCAGCTGAGAATAACAATCTGGTGCCAATTCATTTCCTTTCAATATTTCCTGCCTAAGGGTGCTGCACTTTTTCTCTACAAAGACCCATAGTTAATGGCAAAACCATACACTCTGAACCCAGATACCTGTCACAGATGCTCTAATATAATAAATGGTCACCTCTTAAGACTCAGAAGTCTGGCATCTTCCTTGTTATCCCATGAGGATGCTAATGCTCAGAGAGGGACTAGGGTTCTTTTTTTTTTTTTTTTTTTTTTTGGAGAGGTTTTTTTCGCTATAGGGCGCGTGCGCTCGCCAGACAGACAGAGAGAGACATAGAGACAGAAAGCGAGAAATCACCCCCCAGGGGGGATGGTCACGCCGCAATCCCTTCTCCTCCATTCTCCTCTCGGGATCTTGGGCACGCACGCACATGCGCCCGGCGTGAGTTGTAAGCCACCGGGTCCGAAACGCGAACCGCGGTCGACTACGTGGGAGTCCAGCGACATAGCCATTATGCTAACTGCTGGTTCCCATGGGACTAGGGTTCTTAAAGAGGCAGCTCTGGCTAGTTTTGTTCGTCCATCCTGGTTCACCTGGAGAGAAAACTTAAAAATCTCTTGCCTTCATTCAGGAATTCTAGTTTATTTTTATTTCATTTTATTAATTAATTTATTTATTTATTTATTTTACCTTAGGTAAGGTTTATCGAAGGATAATTGACAGGCAATTGAATTCACCCTTTTGAAGTGAATAGTTCGATGAGTTTTGGCAACATGCGCTGCTGTGTACTGAGCACCACAATAGAGATACAGAACGAGTCCATTTCCCTGAAAGGTCCTGGGTACTTCCTCTAATCAATCTCCACACCTGTACTTAGGCATCAATGACTGTTCCCTTCTTCTATGGTTTTGCTTTTCCAGGTTGTCGAACAAATGGAATCATACAGTGGGGCCATCCCTGTGGCTTAGTGGTGAGGGAGCTAGATTCCACATGACTCACTGCATGATTTGAATCCCTGCCCCAGTGGTTCGAGAAATGGGTGGGACGTGTGTGTGTGTGTGCATGTATGTGTGTGTGTGTGTGTGTGTGTGTGTCTAGAATCCCGACAGCATGGAGAAATGGAGAAGGGATTGTAGCATGACCATGCCTCATGGGGGGATGTTTGTGTGTGTTTCTCCCTCCTCCTGGCAAATACATGCTTCCTCTGGCATTTAGGGGGAAAAAAGAATCATAGAGTTTGCAGCTTTTGGGATCTGTCTTCTTTCACTTAGAAAAATGCTTCTGAGCTTCATTTATGCTGCTGTGTGTATTCAGTTTATTCCTTTTTATTGCTAAATAGTTCCAAGATATGGGTGGACGTTTGTTTTTTCTTTCAGTTTGGGGCGATCATCTGTAAAGCTTCTATGGAACATTCATACACAGTCATGTATGAACACATGTTTTTATTTCTTTTGGGTAGATACCTTAGTATCTTAATGGGATTACAGATCATATGCTGAGTGTATGTTTTGCTTTGTAAGGAACCTCCAAATTATTTTCCAAGAAGACTGTACCATTTATCAGGGTTCTAGTTGCTCCACATTCTTGCTGGAACTTGGTATTGTCAGGTGTTTTTTAGCCATTCTGGTAGGGATGCAAAGGCCGTGCAGGCTTGTGTACATGAAAGGACCCAAACACTTTGTGAAGAGTCAACTTCATTATGGTCTCTGTAAAGCTCTTTCTGCTGGAAGCCTTCAGCTTGCACTTCCAAAAGTTGACAGCAGGATTCTGAGGTGCAGATCCACTGTGCCACCAACCTGTGAGGTTTTGTACATGAGGCCTGGGTGCCCTTTGTGAGAGCTGGGCGTGGTGTCAGGGCTGACGTGGGCCAATGTGGCGTGGATGGAAGAGCATGCTCCGGGAAACCCGACACCAAATTCCCTCTGTGATACTTACCACTCCCGTAATATCCAGAAAATCATTTAAAGCTTGCATCTACCTCTCCTCTCTGTGAGATGAAGATAATAACACTGCTTGCCTACTCTACCAAAGAGTGAAGGAGAGCCTTGAAAATGGAAAAGTGCCATCCAGAGAAGAGAGGAGGGCATGGCCATTTTTATTGCCCTTGAATGACTGCAGCTGAATCCTCAGGACTGAAATAAGGCATTACTGTTATTAGTGATGAAGGCTGCCCAGACCGCTTTTCATCTGCATTGTTATTTTTAACCATTTTATATACATATAATTTCATGATAATGCTATGAGAACTGCTTGAAGAAGAAGCTGCCTGTCTGTTGTGATTTTTAATATAAAATTCTCTTTAGGCGTAGGCGACCTCTCGTAATCACTCACCTCACTTCCCAGATACCAATCCTCTGTAATGTTATTGTAGACCTTGCTCCAATTTTAAACACTGTCAACTCATGCTCATAAAAGGAGCTGTTTATATAGTTTGTGGATTATTCCTTTTCCCTCTTGGACCATTTGTTTTACTGCTCAATGCCATTCCCAGTTGGTTCCGACAGGAGAAATGGAAGATAATGAAATGTAGGCTAGATTATTTTCTCCCTGGTTATAGCTATAGTGAGAGTTGGGCTAAAATGTAGTTTTGGGGGTTGTCTGGGGATTTGAATTATTTTTGCTATCCCTGTTTTCTCTGTTAGCAAAGTCAGCGAAGAGTGAGGTGAAGGTGGACAATGAAATATACCTGTTCATGTTCTGTGGTTTCTGTCCTGTAGATGTAGGAAGATTATGCTCAGAGTTTGTGTGGAACAAAATTTCTTAGAAGCTTAGTTCTCATTTGTACTTTAGAGCCAAGAAATGTTTCTTTTGGGAAAATAGAAGAAAGAAGTGAAATACCACCTAGGTGGTGGCGCAGTGGTAATGCAACTGACTCACATCAGAAGGTCCTGGGTTTGCAGCCAGGGTTCTCTCTGTCCATGCATACTAATGCTATCTATGCACATGATCTGGCCTGGCTGAGGCTGAGGTTACATGGCGCCATGAGGACCCTATTGTGTGATCCCTGTCTCTTGCTCGCTAATGAAAAAAAAAAATCTTAAAAAGGGAGCAAAATCAAAGTCTTTGGCTAAGCATTCTTTTGCTCAGCCATGAAAAGTTTGATTGTTACAGATGGTCAGATGCATTTCTAGTGAGATTTCTAAAAATGTTTCTCTAATGAGATAATTGTGTGTGTGTGTGTGTGTGTGTGTGTGTGTGTGTATGTGTGTGTTTGAGGGGTAGGGTATGAGTCATAGGTCTCTGCCTACCCCCCTCTTAATTTCAGAGATTTATTTCAGATATATGTATCCACAGAAAAATGCTTGGCTTCTAAGCATAAGAGATGCCACACTTGAGAATACCCGTGTTCGTTTGAAGCAGTGCTGAGCTAGTAAATTTGCTCCCTGGATGGGGTGAGGGCATGTGTTGGTGGTGATGGTGGAGAGCCTTGATTTGTACCTTTTCCTGATTTCCGTGGTATAAATATTCCTACTGTGGTCACTTTTATGCTAGTAGTGCTTTTTGCTTCTTTTATTTTAAAATTAATTTATTTCTTCTGTGATTGAGAGGGAGAGGGAGAGACAGAGACAGAGAGATAGCATCCCCAGCAGGGTCTTGACACTGAGCTCTGTCCCCAGCCTCCTCCGCTGGCTCTGGATCCTAGGCACATGTGTGCCTGACTTACTATGGTGGGAGGGAGTCTCTGGATGTGGATCCAGAACATTCCCTTGTGATCCAGCCTCACAGAGCATCACATTTTACAGCTGGGCCACCGTCCTGCCTCATGCTAGTAGTGTTTGACAACTGCTTTACAAAGTCTCTGCATGTTTAACAGCTGGCTCTGGTGGAGTGGCCTCCATCACACCACCCATTTCAAGGGACACTCTGCTTTGCATGTATTTGATTTTCCTACAGAGTCCCTTGCAAGACCTTAGATGAGAAAGTGTCTTCCCATCCACATCAGTGCTCACCACACTAACTTAAAACACATTAACAGATGCCACCTGGCTGAGGTTGGCGTGACTGGCAACGTGCTCGCCTGTGCTTCCTGGGTGTCTGTGCAGGCCCATCTGTCTGCGGATGCTCTTGGTACTGGCAGGGGCCCTTGGCAAGAATAGTCTGGGCAGACAGAAAAGCTGAGGGCTTCCTTCTGATTTGCATTTGCATTTCAAAGTGAAGATGGGAACTCCTTGGAAAAATGCATGAGTTATTCAACCGCCAGCACCAGGTTGTGGTGTTGATGTGCCGTGGACCATGCTTGGCCCTGACTAGCCAATGTGGAATAGATCCCAGGCCCCACCCTCTGGCCCCTAGTCACTACAAGAGGCACCAAAGTGGGCCATGAGGGCCTCTCTCAAGAGTTATGCCCATGAGCAAATCTGAACTATTTCAGACCAGGGAGGTCCAGGAGCATTCGTGTTTGCCTCTTGCCACTTTCTCAAATAGTTTAATCTTCAGAATTCTGGTTTCCTTCTCGGTCAAGGAAGGGAATAGGTATAATGATCTCTTCTTTATATAAGAGGACTTAAAAAGTTTGTGCAGAGACCAGCAGATAGCATAATGGTTACGTTGCCGGACTTCCACATAGTTGACCATGGTTTGAGTCCTGGACCTGATGTCTTGAAACTCATGTTAGGTGCGTGCATGCATGCGTGTGTGTGTGTGTATGTGCCTAAAATCTTGAGAGGAGAATGGAGAAGGGATTGTGGTGTGCCCAAACACCCCTGGGGTGTGATTTCTGGTTTTTTGTCTCTCTGTCTCTCTGGCGAGCACACTTGCCCTATAGTAAAAATCTCTCTCAAAAGAAAAAAAAATTTGTGCAAAAAAAAATGTTGAAATCCACCTACAGTTTTTCTTAGTAAGCATTTTCTGCAAACTTTTCGAAGACACTTTATAAAGGGGGTGTTCAGATTGCAGTATCACCTGTGGACTTCTTAGAAATGCAAATTCTCAGGCCCCACTTCAGCTCCTGGGATCCGAAGCTCAGGGAATGGACCCAGAGATAGACTTGTGTTTACTAAGCCCTGCAGGGGATGCTGATCCTGATGCCAACTTGCATGTGAGACCCACTGAATCACAGGCTGTTTAAGAACACTGTTGACTGAACCCAGCCTCATGCTTGGTGTGCATCTGCACTCCATCAGCTCTACCCCAATGTGGACACTGTGAGGGAGACAGCATATACCGCAGGCAGAGGATGGGGACACACATGCTGCCAGCCTTATGGCGCTGACTGTGTGAGGTGGACAGAAGGGAGAAAAGGAAGCAGGTTTGCCTCAGCAGGGTCAGTTGTTGAGACCTCTCTCCCTCAGCTGTCAGCTGCCCTTTCCTTTGTTGCCCAACTTCCAAGGGCCCCATCCTTCGCCTTGACTCAGGGAGCCTGGGAGAACTTGGGTCTCACTCTGCAGAGGTAGATGTGAACCACTTGCTCTTTTACAGTCCACACCCTCCCTGGCCTCATGCTTACTTCATTTTCTTGTAGTACTTTTATTTTTTTTGGCTTTTACTATAGGGAATATGTGCTTGTTGGAGAGAGACAGGCGGGGGCGGGGGGGGGGATGAGAAATTACTCACTTCCCTAGACTGGATGGCCATGCTGCAATCCTCTCCCATTTTTCTCTTGGGATTTTGAGCATGCATGCACACATGCATGCATGGCATGCTTTTCAAACTGCTGGATCTGTGACTCGAACTGCTCAGCAGGCCGTATGTGAGATCCAGCTGCCTTAACCACCGGCTGGCCACTCATAGCATTTATTACTCCCTGTTCTTCATTTAATTATTTGTTATTATAATATATACTTACTTGCTACTTGTGTCTCTTGCCCACCAGAACAACAGCACCCTGAAGGCAGAAATGGTGTCTGCTTTGTTCAGTGCAGTCACCCGGTACCTTAGAATAGTGATCGTAGCCAGCAGGGGTGTTGGGTACTACCAAGACACTGTGCTCTGCAGGCTGGGACTACATGGGAGACTTGGGTTGATTCTCATCCAGCTTTCATGACTAAAGGCTGGTCATGGTGACCAATGGTCATCCCAGTGATGAGGGGAGACTGAGGCAGAAGGATCATGAGCTCATGGCTAGCCTGGGCAAAATGGTGAGACTGCACCTAAAAAAGAGCTGGGGATGGTGGTGCACAACTGGATCAGGTGGGAGGTTGAGGCAGGAGGGTTATCACAATGAGACTGTATCTTTAAAAGAGAGCAGTTGCCTGCACATAGCAGGTGTCCCTGTCAGTGTTTGTGGAATGGCTGCTGGGTAGCGGTGATGAGAGTGCGAGTCCTGAGAAGCAGCACTGTGCAAACCCAGCACTTCACGGATGTGCCAGGACACTGGGTTTGCATCTCAGCATGCTTGAAACTTCCTTGGTGAGCCAGAGGCACCGAGAAAGGCCATCAGAAAGAGCATCGGCAGCTGTCCAGAGGAGGGGAGATGGCTTCCCCTTGTAGGAATGATGACGATGGCAGTCTTTCTCACCCCAGTGCCCATCCACGGCCTTCTGTTCCATTTATTTACATACTGCTTTTGTCCCGTGGGATACATTTCAATTATACAAAGGAGAAGGAGACTTAAAATCTATTGTTTCTTTTCACTTTGAAAAATTAATTGTGAGCAGAGCTTGTGTTTAGAATCTAAGATAATTGAGTGTTTTTTTTTTTTTTTTTTCTGACATGTCTCTGATGACACTTAAAAGTCAACCCAGGCAGCTCGTTTTGGCTTTGAGGCTTCTACTGCTTAGGATGGGTGGGTGGGGGGAGTTCAATGAAAATGGGGTACACTGGATACACGAGGGGAAAAAATTGTACCCAAGGGATATTGCTCGACTTTGTTAATGTTCTTTATATTATTGGGTATACACACTTTTTTGCTGTTGTGTCTTCCTGGGGGATTATACCTTTTATCAAATTTAAATAATCCTCTGGCCAACTGAATTATTTTTTTGTTTCTCCATCCTTTGAAATTAACCTTTGATATTCTTACTTTCTACTTGTGTTTAGTCAATATACCTTCCCTTCTGTTTGTGTTTGGACAAAATTAAATACTTCTCTGACCCACTGAATTATTTTTGTTTTTCTATCCTTTGAGATTGTCTTTCGGTGTTCTTACTTTCTGTTTGCATTTGGCCAATATATCTTGAGGCCTTCTTTTAACTTGTCTAGGATAGTACTTTTGTTTTAAATTTGGTATCGGGAGTGTGTGCTCACTAGAGAGAGAGAAAGAGAGAGACAAGAGAGAGACAAGAGAGGGAAAGTGAGAAAGCAACCCCAGGAGAGATGGCCACGCTGAAATCCCTTCTCCTTCATTCTCTCGGAGTTTTGGGTACACACACAAACCTGGCATATCTTTCAAACCACCAGGTCCAGGACCCAAACCACGCAGCCAGCCGTGTGGGTTCCAGCTATCCTAACCAACACACTACTGGCTGGCCCCTGGGATAGATTGTTTGAAGTATGTCTTATATGAGCATAAACAGTAGCATTTTCTTTCTATTGAGAGAATTTTGCCTTTGAATAAGAGAGGAAAGGAACAGAGGGAGAGGCCCCTGAGATTACAGGAAGAAGTAGGGTCCAGGATCCAGGAGAGCAGATGGGCACACAGGACTGTCTTCATCTTGGGTTCAGTCTGGGTTGTCCTCTAATCTTCTTGTTGCTCTGTGAGTTAATTGTGACTATCCCCACTTTACTGCATTGGGACCTGAGGTTTAAAGAGGTGTTAAGTAGCCTCCTCTGTGGTCACATGGTTTGCTGGTGGCACAAGGGGATTTTGTCACTATGTCAACCTACCTCTACTTTCCACTTCCACTGAGAGAAGAAGGCAGCAGCTGAGAGTGGGCATGAAGAAGATCAGGATTAGGACATCAGTTTAGGACTATATTTATTTATCAAAACCCTCTTGGTTGCAAGTGACAGAAAACCAATTTAACCTAGCTGAAGCATGAAGAGAAGGAGGCAGGAATTTATTAGCTACTATAACAGGGAAATCCGGGGTTATATCTTGTCTCAGATAAGGCCCAATCCAGGGGTTCAAGTGATACCTTTAATTTTCAAGACTTTCTAGTCATGCTGAAGAATTAACCCCTTCGTATCTTGTGGACAGGCTTTCTCCATGGGATAGCTAAGCTGGCTGCTGGGGAAAGAGACTCTTCCTGAAAAGTTTCATCAGAGGAGTCTTAGGAAAGTTTCTGGTTAGCTCTGAGGCATGTCCCTGTCTAGGTCCATCACAGGTGTGGGGAGCCTAGGGTTTTGATTGGACTGGTCTGCATCACACTTCCACTTGTACTTTGCGGGGGTGGGGGAGTGTCATCCTGTACTATTTGGATTAGAGTTTTGAAAAGAGGGGGATCAGATACTGGCCAGATAAGTACCATGGATACCCAGGGGCGGTGGTGGTACTGCCAGGAGAGTGAATGGGTTCAGCCCATGAACACATAAAGAGAAGGAAAAGCAGGAACCATGTGACTAGCAGTTGGGAATACCCAAGGTTAGAGGAGCAGTTAGGGGTAGGAGAACCCAAAAGGAGGCCCAGCTGAAATGAATACGTTATTCCATAATGTTCAATACCAGTGGGGAGTCAGGGTGCCTCCTCTGTGCCCTATCTGGTCTAAGACTGTGCTACAGATAGAGGGTGTCTTGGCCGGCTCAGGCTGCCATAACAGCAATACCTCAGACTGCATGGCTCAAACTACGAACACGTATTGGCACCACTCTGAAGGCTGGGAGGTCCAGTATCAGGTACCAGCACAGTCGGGCTCGGGCTCGGGCCCTCCTGGATTACAGATAGCTAGCTTCTTACTGTGTCCGTATGTTAAGGAGGCTAATGTCATCATAGGTCCTCCACCCTCAAGACCTAGTTACTTCTTAAGAATCCCATCACCAAATATCACCTTAGGGCTTCAACACGAGTTTGGAAGGCACAGATGTTCGTTTCATAGCAGAGGACCAGCAATAGCAAGACCAAAGCAAAATCCAATCTTAGACAGACCTTGATATGTATAAAAATTGATGAATTGATTTTTAAGGCCTTCCTAGCCGCCCTCAAGAGTTAACTTCCAGAGACATCCCCTCATATAACCAAGACCAGAGGCAAATTTCTGGGGTTCTGGCTGTTTCCCTGTTCTGCTCTCAGTCCTGAGACTGTGCCTGTCATGAATACCTAGGTAGAGAAAATCCTGAGAAAATCCTCAGGTCTCCTGTAGGTGGCCACCTTGCTGAGGGAGGACAGATAAAAAGATTCCATTTAGCTTGAAAGAGTTGGTGCACTTTAGCTCCAGCTCTCGTGCAGACAAGAAAATAGGCCATTTCCTGAAATCTGCTAATATCCAGATGTGAGGACTGGAAAAAGGGATTTTATATCCACTGCTATAGCTTTGCATGGATTGGCTTCCATGTATTGTGTTGGCCCAGAGAGGATAACAGAATCTATTAGGTAGCTTCTCAGTTGAACTCTAATGAACATCACATCAAAACGCATCACCTTTTTAAATTTTTTTATTAATTAAAAAAGAGTTCCAAAGTGTGCATGGCTCACCAGATTGAGATAGAAGACGGAGCGGGGGTTCCCTCAGTGGCCATGCTGCAACCTTTTTTCCATTTCTCCATCCTGTTGGAATTTTACACACACTTACACACACACACACACACACACACACACACACACACACCTGGGCCCAGCATGTTTGTCAAGCCACTTGGGCTGGGATTTGCACCATGTTGTTGGCCATGTGGAATCCAGCTCCCTTAGCCACGAGCCCATGGGGCCCGTTCTCCATCTACTTTTTTTAAGTTTATTTTTATTTACGTATCCCATGAGAAATGGAAGGGGAAGATGGCAATGAAGAGGTGCCCCTACAGGGTCCTCATGCTGCAGCTGTAACCCTCACCCCCACCAGTGTGGATCACAGGCATGCGTGCACACCCATTGTACACAGAGACCTCGGGACACAAACCCAGGATCTTCCCATGTGGCCACAGCATCTCAGAGTGTTGCATTACCACTGCCTCACCATGGCTGGCCACGCATCATTTTGTTTCTATTTGCAGTCCTCTAACATGGCTCACCTGTTCCTCTGTGATCATCTCACTGAATTGAGCCCATCTGAAGTGTACTGCAGCATCTATGTGCCGCTGTTTCCTTTGGCTGGAAATCGTGTCAGTGGTTTTGAATTTGGGAGAAAATTATATATATTTTCTGATATCAGAAAAATCCATTTTGACCTAACCACCTCCCCGTGTGGGAACAATTTATGATTTTCTACTTGATGTTTTGAAAATTCATTGGAAATAAAAAAGTGACCCATAGATTTCAGGTTAGCTTCCTGGGATGAAGATGAGCTACCTGCCGGAGCCAATTCTATTCTGGAACAAATCCGATTCCTTCTCGTCTCGACTATGGCCCTGGTCACAGGTCGTCTCGCTGAGTGTTAACTATTTCTTCCTCAAAGTTCTCCAGGCCTCCCCCTGGTGATAAATGAGAACACAATCACCACACTTGGGCTCCTCATGCCTTCCCTGAACCTTATTTGTATTGGGTCAAATCTGAAGAGCATTCGTGTTGTTAAGGAAGCTACAGGAAATCCAAAATCCATTGGGTGCGATGCTTTCTTTTGTGAGTTAAAGCTCAGGCAAAAGCTTGCTCATCCTAACGGCAGCTGACACACTGGTGGCTCCTGACAGTGGGAGAGCCACCCGTGCAGCCCACCTTATCTTCAGTTCAGTTTAGCAAACATTTGAAGTCAAATCAGATGGGGACCTTTTAGCCCAGTGGGAGAGACAGTAATCCCATTCACACAGCAGTGAAGGAAAAGCAGAGAGAGAGAAGGGAAAAGGGAATGGCCCTCTCCTTCGCTCCTCCTCATGGGCCTGCCATTTTTCACTGTGCCAGGCACATGGAGGGTACTCATTCCGTGTTTGTTGAAAGGATGAATGGAAGTTGCCTCTGCCAGCTTGGAGAGGCTAGAGTATGTGTATATGCTAAAAGGAAAATCTTGCATAATACAGGGAAGGAGTGTTGTGCACATGGACTTGGGACTGAAATTTGTCCCATTTGAATTCTGGTTAGGTGATGGGTCCGCCTGTGGGGAGGAGGGTCAAGTACGTCTGCATCTATGGGCAGAGTCAGGTTTCAGGAAAAGCAAATAAGGTGGTAGTAGTGGTGGGGGGAAAGATTTCCTGGGAAAAGGCTGAAGCCATAGAGGAGTTACCTGCATAGCAGATAGTAGCTTTGGGAGGAGGGTGTTGTAGGGTGACGGGAGGATGAAAGAGAAGTCCCCTCAGGGAGGAGGTGGGACTAGCAGCTGTGGTGGTCTTCAGCCATGTGGTTCTCGGAACACGTGCCTCCTCTTCCTCTTATAATTTGTGCCAATTTTTGTCTACGATTAATTGCATTAATTTTGTGTTCCATAGCCACCTTTAATTTATCTTCATATATAGGCACCTACATATAAATCATTTTGTTAAAAAACAGTAAGCTCTTCATCCAACTTAAAAGCCAGGCTCTTTTCTCTCTCTGGGAGTCAGGTCTGATTTATTTTGTTTTTCATTTATTCCAGACAAGGTATTTTCTTAAAACGTTCTAGGGAAAAGATTCTATTATTGTTCATGGTTAGAAGATCCTCTTCTTGTAACTGTTCCACCTGCTGATGTTCAAATCCATTTTCTTTCCATCCTTTGTGGAGATGCTTTAAAACCGTTGCATTTATTTTTATGAAATGAAGTTCCGAGTTGCCTTTTCCCCCCCATAAGTGAGTTAACTGATGGATATGAAAGATATCCACTCATTCATTTGGGTAGGGAGTGGGGATGGGGTGAAGACAGAGGTGCATCTAGAATGGTGTAGGGCCTGAGACTTAGACAATTTTGGTTCCGCTTTTAAGAAAAAAGATGCAAACTTAATAATATGGAATTAGATTTGAAGGTGTCAGGTAGTGGTACATTGGTAACAGAGCTCTGCCATGTTGGGCCCACATAGGAAGGTCCTGGGTTGAAATCCTGGGGTCTCTCTGTGCACAGCAGGTAAGTGACCCTATGTGATCTGAGCTAACTGAGGCTGGAGTGGATTGTAGTACCCCTGTTGGGGGTGCTTGTCTCTCTCTCAGTCTCTCTCATGAAAGAAAGCAAGAGATGAAAAAAGAAATAGATTCAAAAGTAAATACTTATTTAGAATGAAAAACAAATCATAATAAATTGCTAAGTTAAAAGAAGCTGACAAAAACCAAAATCATCATAAACCCCAGGAAACTAGCACAATGTTTTAATGAACTATTCAGCAGACCTTTGCAGTTTTTTTTTCTACATTTTTGACTGCATATTATTTGACCACCTTTCATATAATAGCAATTTGGAAATTCTTTTCTATTTTTTTAATTGCTAGAGACCGTGCGTGTTCACCAGAGAATGAGAGAGAGAGAGAGAGAGAGAGAGAGTGAGAGTGAGAGAGAGAGAGAGAGAGAGAGAGAAGGAGAATGTATCCTCTATTTGGATGTAGTTTCTCCGTGGTCCATTTTCCTCCATTTCTCCTTTCCATCAGGGTTTTAGGCAGGCATACACATGTGCCTGTTGTGTTTTCCAAGCCATCAAGGCTGATATTCAAACTGTAGTTGGCCAGGTAGGATCCAGATCCCAATAAACTACACTTAACCACTGCCCCACAGGACTTGCCCTGGAAAACTTTTCTGTTGAGAGAATAGAAAAAGCAAAACATTTAAGGGACAGAAAAATGGAAAATTACCTGTTGATGATAATGTGTTTGATATCTTTCACTGGACTTAAATACATTGTATTCATGTTGGGAAATTAATTTTTTTCAAGCTATAGTGATATGTGGTGATTGAATGTATATATAAAAAAATAAACTATGGGACCAGCAGGTGGTGTGATGGTTAGGGTGCTGAACTCCCACATAGCTGACTATGGTTTGAGTCCAGGACCTAGCAGCTTGTCTCACTCTCCCTCTCTCTCTGGTCAAATTGAATAATAATAATAGTAAATAAATAAATAAAATGAAAAATCTTTTAAAAAAATGAAAAAAATTAAATAATGATAGTTTAAAATGTTTATAGTTGATCATAGGAAAAGCACTGATTCATATCTGACTTTTTTTTTAAATAAATATGCTGTGAAGTAATAAATATGCCCTTGTGAAGTCTGGGGGAAAAAAAGAAAACTAATTTAGTCTTCTTTTCAGTATGGTTGATCTTTTGAAGAGTTGATCACTTAGAATATTAATTTTAGCTTCACAGCTCAATATTGGTGATGTCATATAAAGCCATAGGATTGATGTAAAACATTGAAACAACTTCTGTCCTTTGCCCTATAAGCTGTAAGGTGACAAGACATTTGAAATTTTCTAACAGTCACTTACATTAAATAATGTTATAGAATGAATATTCTGGTCACCCTACTCTCAGAATTCATGCTGAAACCCTAATCTTCAATGTGGCAGTACAGGAGGTGGGGACTTTGAGGTGTGATTGGGTCATGAGGGTGGAGCTCTTACCAATAGAATTAGCTCTTCTAAGAGACCCCAGACCTCTAGAACTGTGAGAAATAGATGTGTGTTGTTTAAAACACGACACTATGGTATTTTGTTACAGTGGCTCAACTGGGCTATAACAATACTTTGAATTGATGGCACTGTTAAGTTTTTTTTTTTTTTAAGTTTATTTATTTCTTCTGAGAGAGAGAGAGAAATAGAAAAGCATCCCAAACAGGGTCCCCATGCCATGATCACCCCCAGATCATGGGCACCTATTTGGATATCTGGAGTGATCAGAAGTCTCAATTTGCAAACTGAGGACTTTCCTGTGTGGGTCCAGGTATGTTATCACTACATCACCATTTGGCCCCATTATGAATACTTCTGAAGCTATTCTTACTCCATGGCAACTCAGCAATGTATGGGAGACTGTGAGCCATATTAAACACATCCCACTAAAGCTAAACTAAATGTATTCTCAACCTAAAGTTCCCAAAGCCAAATCCCAAGTAAATGCATTGCCCACACTTGCAGAGAACTGTAACAGAGTGAAAACTAGACCGTCAGCTCATCGCAATAACGGTATTTGCTCTTATAGCTTTTATAAAAGCTTATGACCATGTGTACATATTGCCATGGGCCTTTTCCAGGTCTTAGAGGGGGACCCCTATAATTGAGGGACCCTGTTAAGCTACAATAGCTTCACAGGAAAATGCAGTTCTGCACTCATGGATTACTTCTGAAAGTGAATATATGCTAAATCCTCTAGGTAAAGGAACTGGGAGAGCTCAGCTTGTGTGTTTTCTCTTGGCTATTAAACCTTTTAAGTTTTAAGGTTTTTTTCCTTTTTTTTTTTTTTTAGCTTTCTTTGAAATAGGCATTAAGAATGCTTGCTCAAATGATAATTGCATTTCCTTATATTTGTGTAGTGGTTTACCATTTGCAAGAGTTCACAATGCTTTATTTTATATCATCTCCACTCTAGCTCTGTGACTTAGACAGGGCTGGTATTATTTCTGTTTGCAAATAAGGAAACCTGCTTTGAGCCTGCCAGGACTTTTTCCATCTGCCTCTCAGGAGGAGTGTTTGTGGCAGGAGGCAAGTAGGTGTGATTAAGCGACCACTGGGCACCAATCCGGAGATCAGCAAGCCAGGCTCACTTTGGCACAAGCTGACTGACAGTCTTGTCTGAAATCTTCCTGAGCCTCAGTTTCCTCACCTGTAAAGGAGAAATGATTTTTCTACAGGTGATTGTTAAGGTCGTTTTTATACACTCTCTTTTTCACCAAGAGAGCTCCTGCCTCTTGTCTCACATCCAAGTAGGAATAACAAGGTGGTTAATCTTATTTCGATTGCTCCTGATAGCCTTTTTCTTCCCAGTATTGTCTTTCTGTTCTGTAAGTGTTTCTTCCTGACCGTAAGCCCCATGCTGGTTGGATCACTGTTTACGTGCTCCTCTGATTTCGGAAGCAGATCGCAGCCTTTCAGAAGTGTTTCAGTGCCCTCGTTCTCCCCAGGGTGATCTCACTGCATGCCTGGGCCTACAGTCAGTGCAGTGGTCTTGCACGTGGACCAGTTCCTGGCTGTGGTGCTGCTTCTTCATCCTCTGCATTGATGCAAATGCTCATCTGGAAGTCAGAACTGGGTCATGGCATTACCACTTGCTACAAGGTGCAGGAGAAGACAGTTGCAAAACATTTTGATTCTGTATATATTTCTTTGGGTGAGGGTAGCATTTTATCAATTTTTCTTTAAGTGATATATTTAAAATAGCACTAACACATGATTTGGTTTATATAGGTGAAAAGACTAAAACATAAATTTAGTGTGCCCATTTTTTTTTTTTTTACATTTTCCAGGACTCGAACCGCAGTCGTTGCCACATGGGAATCCAACACCTTAACCTTCATGCCACCTGCCGGCGCTAGTGTGCCCATTTTATAGGTAAGAAGTTGCGGTCCCATGATGAGAGTTTAGGAGTTCAAGGATCGGTCAGAGAGAGAACCTGGAGTTCGGGTTTAAGCTTACTTCTCTCTGAGCATCTGACATTGACCCACATGTCCTTTTGTTGCTATCATGTCTTCTACTTTATTATCAGAACCATTAGTGGGCAAAATTAATAAGGAGATTATTAAATTTAAATAGTCTGGTGTTTTTGCCTTTACACGCATCTACTTACTTACTTCTACATGTAAATACACGTATATTTATATTAGCTCAACATTTGCATTTATTCTTAGTTTTCTTTTTCAGAATTTTTTCTCATGATTAAGTTTATATAACATAAATTGTAGTACTTTGATCATCTTAAAGTGTACATTTCAGTGGATTTTAGTATCTTTGAAAAATAGGTAACCTTCACCACCATTTAATTCCAGAATGTTTTCATCATCTCCAAAAGAAACTTCGTACCCATTAACAGTTGAGTAAGTACATTGCTCTGAAAGATTTGCTGAATCATGATGCTGTGGGTGTGTTTGCCCCTGCGTGTGAATGTGTGTGTGTGTGTGTGTGTGTCCTCCCCAAGTGAACATAAATCATTTGCTTTATGATAAGTCTTTGGAAGGGCTCTTGTTCAGGCAGGAGGTTAAGGAATGTGCATCTGTGAACCTTCCTTGAACTGCAAAGCCTTCTCTCTGGTGGCTGGTGTTGTAAGACTGCACGGAGAAGGCACTACAGGGAGGTCTGGAATAGATGCTGTGAGAGGGGTGGGAGGGAGAGTGAATGGCCTGGGAGGATCCTCTGCTTTCTAAGCCCTGGGGGAGCCAAGGCCCAGCACAGCACTACAGAAGAGTTGGACTGCAGAGGTGCTGTCTGCAGAAAGAGGCAGCCAGCCAAGGTCCTGGGTGGCTAGGCTATTAAAAGCTCCCTCGACAGTTCTGACAAAAGTACCAGTGTTGGCTAGTCACAGCCTGATATGGATGCTTAGCTTCTGTCTCTGAAAACCCTCCCTGAAGTTCCATTTGCGTCTATTATTCAGCTCTCTGTGTGTCTCTCTGCGGTGTGCTACTGTTCTACAAAGTCTTCTGTGAAGACTCCAGAGAGCTGTGTTTGTTTATTAAAGGCGGTTGTTGTAAACAGCATGGTTACTGCTGGACACAGTCCTCATCTTGGCTCTTTGCCTGGCTCTGTAATCCTGGCCAGATTATTTACCTTCTCTGGCCCTTGGTTTCCACATTTTTAAGTGAGTTGGTTGAAACAGATGATCTAGAAGTAATAATATCTATTTCTCAGAAGTTGTCAGGATTAAGTGATATAACACATTTAAATCTTTTAATACAGTGTCTCACATACAGCTTGTGTGCCCAATGGTTAATAGAAAGATACATACGGTTATTAATACATAACCCTAACAAATTCATTTACCCATCCAGAATTAGCTCTCAATTAATTAATTTCCCCAACACCATTTGACAAATAACAGAATTCTGAATTTGTATGACCTTATTTATCATACAATAAGTTCTTATGTATCCTTTGGCTTCTGATGGACTCAGTTTGTTCTGCTGGTCTGTTTTTTGATCATTTTAATAGGCTAGCATAACTTAAATTACTATGACTTTTTAAAACTTTTTAACGTCTTGGGAAAATCTCTATCATGATATTAGCTAAGAATTTGCACTTTTATTATCTTCTTATTCTTTTCTAATTTTTAAGAGCTATTTTTGGGGGGATTGACCCCCAAGTCCTACTTGCATTGTGATTAGAATCCAATTCTATTATATCTAAATCTTGGTCTGTTAAAACTGATCATCTAAGATTATTCAGTCTTCTCATCTAGGAAGAGACTATATTTCTTTATTGGTTTAAGTATTTTATATCTTTCTAAAGTTATTCCTAGACATTTAATTGTTAATATTTTCACTGATATCTTTCTCATTATGTATTCTAATTGGTTTTTGCTTTAGGGAAGACGTTGATTTTTAACTTTTAAGCCATATTAACCTTATATCCAGTAATATTACTAGACTTACATAATAATTTTCAAAGTTATTATTTTGATTATCTCTTGATTTCTAGGCATATAATCATGTAATTGAATATGCAAGTAATAACTTGATCACCATTGTAATTTTGATTTGCCAGAAGATTGTCTCGTTGATTACTTAAAATAATTTCTTGCATTTATTTACCAAACTAGAGTTTTTTCTCTTTTCTGCTAACTAGTTTTCATTTTATCCCTATTTTTATTTCTCATTTTCTTTATTTTACTAACTTGTTCAGTAGAATTTTGGTTCATCTACTTTAACTTTGTGATTTAATTATAAAAATAAGGCTACAAATTTTATTCTGAGTATACATAACTCTGATATGGATTATTTCCAATTTTAAACTTTTTGAAACTGGTATATATCTGTAGATTTGATTTTCTTTTTATTTATTTATTTATTTATTTTTTATCTGGAAGATTTTTAAAAATTTATTTTATATACTCAATCACAATACGTAACTTAGGTTGTGAAGTGCATTTACCCAATGTGAATACATCTCATACCAATCTAGTTGAGGATACAATACACATTATCATCAACAGACAGCAATTAATTTTTGGATCCTATAAATGTCTTGCCTCTCTTTTTCTCCTTAATTTCTTTCCTCACACCCTCCCTCTTTTTCCACCCTCTTCCCATGCTGTTTCCAGTATCCATAACCATTTTATATGCTTCTATATCTTCTAATTTTTTAGTTTCCACCTTAGAGTATTGATAGTTGGTATCTAGTAAGTGGAGACATACAATGTCTCTTTCACAGCCTGGCTTGCTTCACTCAGCAGTAAATCTGCCAATTTCATCCACATTCTATCAAATGTCAGGATCTTTTTTTTTAATGGCTGAGTAATATTCCATAGAGTATATGTGCCATACTCTTTCAATCTATTCTTCTGTTCATGGATATTTGGGTTGGTTCCAAGTCTTAGCAATTGTAAATAATACTGCAAGCATTTTTCTAACTGAGCATTCTCCTATCCTTTGGGTAGATACCTAAGAGTGGAATTTCTGGATCATAGGGTAGTTCTATTATTTTTTAAGTTAAAAAAATTTCTTAACTTTTTATCTCTGGTACCACTACCACAATTTATAGGGCAATATACCTGATGCAATGAAAAGAAAAAGACAAAGAAAAGCTATAACAGATAAAAGACCTCAGTAATGTACATCTAATTGACACTTCATTACATTAATTAATTTTTGGCAAACTGTGGCTATAACAGTCCTGAACAAGAAGGGTTTCCTGTTTAAGCTGCAGTAACTTTTCTGACTATGTATCATTGTTCCTCCTATGGCAGAATTTTACAGTTCCTCTAGTGCATTTGGGACAACTGCCTCAAAGTAACCTGCAGCTTTCCTGACAACTCCCTGCTTTCTTTCCTGCTAAGTACTGTAGCCATTTTCTGCTGTTTTTAGAATCTCCTGTTACCATATCCACCACTTCCACCACCAGGACCATAACCACCACCATAAAGACTGCCCAAGCTTCTTCCACCAAAACTGCCCCCTTTCATGGTTCCATAATTTGATTGCTGTTGTCCATTTGGAGATTCTTCAAAAATCTACAAATAGAACTGCCATATGATCCAGTAATCCCATTTCTTGGCATCTACCCAAAGGACAGAAGAATTTCTCATTGGAAAAGTGCTTGCACATCGATGTTTATTGCAGCACTTTTCACAATTGCTAAGACATGGAACCAACCCAAATGCCCTCGTATGGCTGAATGGATTGAAAAACTGTGGCACATATACTCTGCACATATACTCTATGGAATACTATTCAACCATTAAGAACAACAAAACCCTGGCTTTTGACAGAAAGTGGAAGAATATGGAAGATTTACTGTTGAGTGAAGCAAGCCAGGCAATGAAGGAGAGTCACTGTATGTCCCCACTTAATATATACCAAATGTCCACACTCTATAACTGAAACAGATGGGCTAAAGGATGTACAAACACAAGAGGTGGATGTGAATGCCAGATGTGGTGTGTGCAGAGGAGTGGGGCTTGGGGAAAAACATTTGAAGGAGGGATACAAAGACAGCGTTGTTGAGACAGGGAGATAGTGTTGTTATATTTTGATCAACTTGACCGGGGAGAAATGTTCACATATTGAAATGATCACCCTATAAGCTAAATAAATAATGTGATTGAATGTATTAAAAAATGTAAATAAAAAAATTAAAAAAGGAATACCACACTATTAATGGGCATAATCATGAAGCATAAAAGGCACTTTCTAAACAAGAGATGCAGTCTGTTGTAACACTAAGAGGTCATGGAGGTGGATCTGGAAACTTTATGGGTTGTGGAGGAATCTCTGGAGGTGGTGGAGGTAATTTTGGTCATGGTGGAAACTTTGGTGGAAGCAGAGGCTGTGGTGGTGGAGGTGATGGCAGCAGAAGTAGCTACGGAGGAGGTGATGGTGGATATAATGTATTTGGAAGTGATGGTGGCAACTATGGCAGTGGTCCTGGTTATAGTAGTAGAGGCGGCTATGATTAGTAGAGGTGACAGCATGGGAAGAGGGTGGAAAAAGAGGAAGGGTGTGAGGAACGAAATTAAGGAGAAAAAGAGAGGCAAGACATTTATAGGTGGTAGACCAGGATATGGAAACCAAGGCAGTGGATATCGAGGCAGTGGTGGAGGATATGATAGCTACAATGAAGGAAGAAATTTTGAAGGTGATAACTACGGTGGTAGTGGAAACGATAGTGATTTTGATTTTCTTTTTAAACTAATAGTTTTTTTAGTTTTGTTTCTGCCATGGGGTTCTGGGAAAGTGAAGTCAGTATCCTAGTATACAGTCTAGTTGTCACTAGAAAGGGTGCCAGGCTGAGTTACAGGGACTGGCTTCTAGTAAAGAGGTACACTCTGGGTAACCAAGTGACAGCAAACAGGAATATGAAAGTTTTGCTGGGCAGACACCAGGCACACATGAGTGAGGTGCTGTAGGTGTTGGTCTGCAAAAACCTATTAACATTGTGAAATATGTATAGGCAATAATTAAAGGATTGTTTTTAAGTCTGTGTGGTTTTGATTGTTTTGTTCAACATGTTGCTATTATTTTCTTATTTTATTGTGCTGCAGACTGAATGTTAAGCATTTTTAAGTTTTATAGAGACATAATTGGCAATATAAAAATTATATATATCACTAATGTATATATACATGATACATTGTATATGTCCAATATATGTTGTACATATATATGTGCAACTTGATATGTACAGCATATATTGTGTGTGTATATGTACACACACATATATATATAGAGAGAGAAATGATCACTACAATAAAGCTAATTAAATTCATTACCTCATATAGTTATTTCGAGTGTGTATGTGAGAGAGGAGATTTAATTTAAGATCTATCCTCTCAGCAAATTACAAGTATATAATACAGTATTGTTAAGTATGTCACCATTGTGCACAATAGATTTCCAGGAATTATTCATTTTTCATAATTGAAACTTTCTATCATTTGACCAGAATCACCCAATTCCCTCCACCCTCTCACACTGAAAACCACCATTCTACTCTCTACCTCTATGAATTTCATAATTTTAGATCCCACATGTAAGGAAAATCATATAACCTGTCTCTTTATGTCTCACTTCACTTAGCATAATGTTTCTCTGATCCATCTGTGTTGTTGCAAATGGCAGAAATTCCTTATTTTTAAAGCTCAATGATATTCCATTGTATATATACACATTTCTATTTTACATTTTCTTTATCAATTCATCCAACAAAAGACACGTGGATTGTTTCTATATCTTAGCTATCATGAGTAATGTTACAATAAATGTGTCAGTGTAGACATCTCTTCAACATACTGATTCCAATTTTCTTGAATATATACCCCAAAGTAGGATTGTTAGTTCATATAGTACTTATGTATTTAATATTTTCAGGACCCCCTACTGTTTTCCATAGTGATTGTGCTAATTTACATTTCAACCAGCAGTGTACAGGATTCCTTTCTCCATGTCCTCATTAATATTTGTTACCAGTCATCTTTTTGATAATAGACATTCTAATAGAAGTGATGTATATCTCATAGTAGTTTTAATTTGCAATTCTCTGATTAGTGACAGTGAGCATTTTCCCCATATATCTTTTGTCTATTTGTATGTCTTTTGTTGAGAAATACTATTCCAGTCCTTTGCCCATTTTACGACTTCTTTTTTGAGAGATTTTTGCTATAGGGCACGTGCACTCGCCAGAAAGACAGAGAAATACAGAGAGATAGAAAGCGAGAAATCAGCAAATCAGCCCCCCCTCCCCCAGGGGAGAAGGCCACACTTCAATTCCTTCTCCTCCATTCTCCTCTCGGGATCTTAGGAACGCATGCACATGTGCCCGACATGAGTTTAAGCCACAGGGTCCAGTCAACTAAGTGGGAGGGCCATTTTAAAACCTGTGTTATTTGTATTTTTGATATTCTTATGTATTTTGGATATTAACCACTTATCAGATATGTGGTTTGCAATTTTCCCCCCATTTTATAGGTTGCTTTTTTATTTGATTGCTTCCTTTGCTGTGTAGAAGCTTTTTAGTTTGATACATTCTCACTTGTCTATTTTTATTTTTGTTACTTAGGTTCTTGGTGTCATGGCTAAAAAATAGTTAATTAGACCTACATCAAGGTTTTCCTCTATATTTTCTTCTGGGACTTTTGTGGTTTCAGGCCTTACCCCGAAGTCTTTAATCCATTTTTAGTTGATTTTTATGTATTAACATGTCATCTGCAAACAGATAGTTTTCATACTTTTCTTTTGATTTGGGTGCTTTTCTTTCTTTCTCTCTCCTTTTTTTTTTTTTTTTTTTTGTTAGCAGATTTCTCTGATTAGGGCTTCCAGTACTGTGTTGAATAGCAGGGGTGAAAATAGGCATTATTTTTATTTTTTTCTTTCATCATGAGAGAGTATTTGTGTATACAAAAAAGAGAAAGAAAAGCACAGAAACCCTTCACAGAGTCTGGCCAGACCGTGATCAGTCCTCCAGCAGGATTTGAGCACTAACATGCATGTGTGTTTCAGGTTTCAGAAGTCTGGACCAGGGATTTGAACTACAGTCACCACGTGGGATTTGGCTTCTCTGGAACACTGTACTACTGCAGAACCAAGGAGCTGGCCCATTGTTTTTTTAAGACAGAAGTCTCACTCTATTGTGATTATCCATTCTCAGCTTCCTGAGTAGCTGGGACTACATGTTTGTACAACCATGCCTGACTTTTAAGGTGGGTTGGGAACTGAAACTGACTCTCTCATGTGGCATCAGTCTGCTGAGCAGCAGCATTTTACCAGTGTATGCCACCATGACTGGGCCCAAGTGTTGGTATTTGTGCTTTGTTTTGGATCTTAAAGGAAAAGCTTTCAATTTTCCCTCTTTGATAATGATATTAGCTATTGAGTTTTCTTTTCTTTTTTTTTTTAGAGTTATTTTTTACTATAGGGCATGTGTGCTCACCAGAGACACAGAGAGAGATAGAGACAGAAAGCGAGAAATCACCCCCCCTCCCCCCGCCAGAGGGGATGGCCATGTCACAATCTGATGGCTTGAAAATCTTGTGAGGCATTTGTGTGTGCGTGCCCAAAATCCCAGGAGCATAATAGATGAGACGGGACTGTGGTATGGCCATCCCCCCTGGGGGGGGGGGGAGGGCGGTGATTTCTTATTTTCCTCTCATTGTCTCTTTCTGGTGAGCAACACGCCCTATGGCAAAAACCTTAAAAACAAAGGATAAAAAGAATATTAAGGGACCAGCAGTTAGTGTAATGGCTATGTCACTGGACTCCCACGTAGTCGACCACGGTTCAAGTCCTGGACCCGGTGGCTTAAAATTCACGCCGGGCGCGTGTGCATGCATGCCCAAGATCCCGAGAGGAGAGTGTAGGAGAAGGGATTGTGGCGTGGCCATCCCGTTGGGGTGTGATTTCTCGCTTTCTGTCTCTCTGTCTCTCTCTGTCTGGCTGGCTAGTGCACGCGCCCTATAGCAAAAACCTCTCAAAAAAAAAAAAAAGAATATTAAATGTCTTTTCTGCATCTATTGATTGACCATGTTTTTGTCTTTCTTCTGTTAATGTGAAGAGTATAAGAGACAATATAGGAGACATATGGTGACTGTAAGATTAATGATAGTCATAAGGCCCAGTCAAACATCTCGCAGTACTGAAACTAGATGTCACTTAACAGTATGATACATCCTTTTCTGGGGATTTCCAGGAGACTAGGCCACCTCAGCACAGGTACAACTCTAATAAACCTAAAAGCAAAGCTTTTAAGAATAGCTTAAACTTCCTTAATGAAGGGAACACCTGATAACTAACCTGGACTGAATGTAGGTATATGAAAGGGCAAAAACAATCCCCCAATCTCAGAGAGTAGTCTTCAGACAGAGACATTCCTGATCAGTAGATCATCTGATCCTCTTCATGTATCTAGTCCATTCCACCAGGCAGCTGCTACTAATCATCTTGTAAGATGCCAGAACAAATTGCTTGACCATCAGACAGTGTTTAAGCCTCTTCTTTGATGCGATTTGGACTGAAGAGGAAAAGTCACGCCTGGGGAAGCAGGACCACATGAAACCCAAGGACACTAGCATCATATTTATTGATTTGTTTTTATATATCCTTGCATCACAGGGATATATCCCACTTGGTTGTTGTTCATGATACTTTTAATGTGCTTCTAAGTTTAGTTTGCTAGCATTTTAAGAGTTTTGCATCTATGTTCATCAAAGATATTGGTCTGTAGTTTTATTTTCTTGTGTTGTTTTTATGTTGCTTTGGTATCAAAGTGATGCTGGACTCATAAAGTGAGTTTCAGAGTGATCCCCCTTATTTTTTGGAAGGGTTCACCAATGGCTGATATTACTTCTTTGGATGTTTTGTGGATTTCACATGGTTCACAAGTGAATTCTACCAAATTCTGGTCCTGGGATTTTTTTTTCTCAAGATTTTTCCATTCTTTTAAATTTTTTTTATTCATGATAGAGAATACATGTGTGCATGCTAGAGAGAGAGACAGAGACAGAGAGACAGAGAGAGAGAACCCCTGATAGGTTCCCAATGCTGTAGTTCACCCCCGGCCTTCAGCGTGCCCTGCGCCATGGGCAAGTGTGGCCAGTATATTCAGGGAGGTTTCTGAGCTTTAACCCAGACTCTTCATGTAGGACTGTTTTGCAGAGCATCGTATTTTACTACTGTGTCGTCATCTGACCCCTGCCTAGTTTTAAGGTGGGTCAGGAATAGAACCTGGGCTTTCCATGTTGCCTCAGCCTGATGAGTAGTATCATCATCAACTAGGGTGCATTACAACAGCTGGATCTCTTTTATCCAATGATTATTTAAGAGTGTGTTGTCTGATTTCCATGTTTTTGTTTTTGTTTTGTTTTAATTTGCAGGAGGGCATGTGTGCTTCCTGGGGGTTGGGAGAGGGAGGGAGAACCCTCTCTCCACCATGGAGGATAGTTATACTGCAATTCCTTTTCCTCAATTTTTCCCTTTTTTTTCTGGGTTTTTGGCTTGCATAAACATACGCCCATAATGTTTCTCAAGCTGCTGGGTTCGGGACTCAAACCACACAGCCGGCCATGTGGGATCCAGCTGCCTTAACCACTATGCTACCAATTAGTACAGTTTCCATATTTCTGTGAACTTTCCTTTCTTTTTCTATCTTTTTTTTTTTCTGTTCTTGATTTTTAATTTCATTCCCTTGTGGTCTAAGAAGATACTCAGTATGATTTTAATCTTCTTAAATATGTTAAGTCTAGTTTTGTGACCTAAAGTATGATCTACCCTAGGAAATATTATGTGAGAACTTAAAGAGAATGTGTATTCTGCTGCTGTTGGGTGGGAAGTTTTGAGTATGTCTGTTAGATCTATTACGTATAGTAACTTTCACATGACTGTTTCATTATTGATTTTCTGCCTGGAAGTTCTATACTTATTGAAAGTGGGATATCGAAGTCTCCTACTATTACTGTATTATTGTCAATATTTCCCTTCTGATCTGTCAATGCTTCTTTTATGTATTTAGGTGCTCTGATGTTGGGTGCAAATGTATTTACACTTTTTTCTTCCTGTTGAATTGATCCTTTTATTACTATATAATTAGCACTTATCTTTAATAACAGTTTTGACTTAAAGTATATTTTGCCTGATGGAACTATTGCCATCCCCACTTTCTTTCTGTCACTATGGCATAGAATATATTTTCCCCTTCATTTACTTTCAACACGTTTGTCTTTATATCCAAACTGAGTCTTTTGTAGTAACATACTGAAACAAAGGAGGTTTTATTTTTGTTTGTTTTTAATCCATTCAGCTATCCTGGGCCTTTTGATTGAAGAGTTTAATCCATTTACTTTTTTTTTAGTTGCCAGAGGCACCTACTTTTGTCAGAGAGAGACATAGAGATGCAAAGAGGGAAAGGGAGAAAGCATCCCCTTGAGGGGTGTCATCATGCTGAAATCCTTTTTCCTCCATTTCTTCATCTTGTTGGAACCTTGGACATATATGGACATATGTCAGCACATTTTTCAAGCCTTTGGGGCCAGGATTCAAACCACATATTTGTCATGCGGGGTCCAGTTCCCTTAGTGACTAGGCTTTACAGGGCTGGTCCTCCATTTATTTATAAAGTAATTATGGATAAGTAAGTACTTACTTTTGCCATTTTGTTAATTATTTCTGACTACTTTGCAGTTTTTTTGTTATTTTCTTTTTGTCTTGCTGCCTTCTTTTGTTATTTTTTTTTTGTAGATAGTTGATTCGATATTCCTTTTTCTTTATCTTTTGTATATCTTCTGTAGGTTTTTACTTTTTTGTTTTCGGAAATCTTGTTTAAGTTTTCTTGTAGTCATAATGGTCTATTTTAATTTTAGAAATTAAATTCAACTGCAGATAAAAACCTTGCACCTTTTACCCCCACTGCCCAATGGCTATGTTCTCAGAGTTCACTTCTTTTTATATTGTGAATCTCTTACCAAATTTTTGTGATTATAGTTATCCTTAATACACTGTCCTTTAATTTTTATATCAGGGTTATAGATAATATGTGCATCACTGTTACAGCGCCATGTTATTCTGTATTTGGCTGTATATTTACCCTTACTGGCAAGCTTTATACTTTTATATGCTTTCATGTTTGGCATGTTTTTTTATTGCATTTGGAGAACTCCCTTATGTATTTCTTGAAAGGCTGACAGTGGTGACAGACTTCTTCAATTTTATCTTGTCTGGGAAAGACTTGAATCTCCTCACCATTTAAAAAGGATAGCTTTGCATGGTCATGAGTTTTGTTGTTGTTGTTTGTTGGTTTGTTTTCTTTTCAGTGCTTTGAAAATATCATCCCACTGTCCCTTGGTCTGTAAGGTTTCTATTGAGAAATCTCCTGATAGTCCAACTGTGTTTCTTTTGAATGAGGCAAGTCATTTTTCTTTTGTGACTTTCAAATTCCCTCTTTGTCTTTTGACAATTTAATTATAGTGTTTATAATTGGATTGAAACAAAGAAGATCTTGTTTTTCTTTAATCCAGTCTTTATATTTTATCAGATTTCTATGGGTCTCTATCCATTTTTGACTCTGGATGTTTATTTTACTTCTACCACACCCCCCGCCCCCCAGTTTGGGGAGTTTTTCTTATTATTTCTTTAAATAAACTTGCTTCCCCCCTTTTCCTTCTGAAATACGTATTGGGTATATTCTCTTGCTTGATGGTGTCCTATAAGTCCTGTAGGCTTTTTAAAGCAGTTTTTAATTCTTTATCTCTTTTTCTCCTCTGACTTGATCATTTCAGATGACCCATCCTTGAGTTCACTGAATCTTTCTTCTGCTTGATCAAGTCTGCTGTTGAAGGTCTCTGTTGCATTTTTTTAAGTTGTTATTTTATTCTTCAGCTCCAGAGTTCCTGTTTGGTTCTTTTTAATGTTTCTTATTCTTTGTTGAGCTTCTCATTTTGTTCCTGTATTATTTTCTGTGTCCTCTTGTAGCTCACCGAGCTTCTTTAGAACAATTATTTTAAGTCGTTAGGTAAGTTGTACTGTAGGTCTTTATTTATTTGGAGTCAGTTACTGGAAGTTTACTTTTCATTGGTGCTGCCACGTTTTTCTGTTTTATTTATTTATTTATTTATTAATTTATTTATTTAATGTTTCTTGAATCTTTGTGTTGGTATTTACATCATTGAAGAAGCACTCATCTCTCTTAGTTTTATTGCCTGGCTTCCGTAAGAATAGACCTTCACCTGAGGGAGTGGGAGGACATGAACACTAAATGTGTATGTGTATAGGAATGTGCTGTTCTACCAGGTCGAGTGGTATGCAAGGCACCAAGTGTGGGGATGTGCAGTGGCTCTGAGTCCAGGGGGGTGCAGTAGTGTGGTGTAGGCAAATGGGTTTGTGACATCGTCAGCTCTGTGGTCCTTGATGGCAAAAGCTGAAAGCGTTCTGCAATGACTACAAGGGATATTGGAGTCCTCATTGGCACCTTTAGGTCTAATGGTGAACATACTTTGGTAGACTGGGGCAGGTAGCAGAGAAAGCTAGGAATCTATCATTGTTGATGGAGGCTGGAATAGCTGATGGGAACTGTAACTGGCAGGGGAGTAAGGAATAGTGACATGAGTGTGCTTGGCTTAGGGATTTGGTTGCAGGTGATGGTGTGGCATTGCAAGCCAGGGTCAGTGACTGGGGCCAGGGTTGGCTATGGGTAGGTGTACTCAGGTGGGAGCCAGAGCCTGTGGTGAAGGCTGGAGCTGGTTGTAGGTGTGCACATGGTGGCTTTGCTGAATCCTGGGGTTAGGGTGACCATAGCATCACTGGTTGGAAGAGTTCCGGTGGGTGAGAGAGTGGTGGCTCAAGCTGCTGGGGTTTACAAAGGTGAAAATTGTATTTCCCTTGGTAGCCAGTGCTGAAGAGGATTTGCAGTAGCTGGGATAGCTCTTAGAGTTCTCTGTGTGGAAGCTGCTGAGGTCCTTTGCAGAGCAGGTCACTCTTGTGGCTGCTACTGATGGTCTCCATCTTTGTCCTTTGGTCCTAGTCTTCTCCAGTCATCTCAGCTGTACTGTCTTCCTCAGCAATCTGGGCAGGGTGAAACTCAAGTGGTTCCTTTAGGCAGTGTCCTGAAAGAATGGGGAAGCTGGATACTTGCCCTTCTCTGTCCCAAAAAGGGAACTCGTGGCCTGTGGAGAACCCTCTCAGCTCTGAATCTTGAAGGTCTGGAGTGTGGGATGATACAGGAAGAATCAAATCATTCTTATCCTTTTGTGCAGCTAGCTATTCATGTGGGGTTCTTTTTGTTTTTGTCTTTTTAGATTTTTGCCATAGGGCATGTGTGTTTGCTGGAAAGAGATAGAGAAAGACAGAGTGAGAGGGTAAGTGAGAGATCATCCCCCAGGCAGACGGCCATGCCACAATCCCTTCTCCATTCTCCTCTTGGGATTTTGGGCACCTACGCACTCATACCCAGTGTGTTTTTCAGGCTACAGAGTCCAAGACTTGAACCATGCAGTCAGCCATGTGAGATCCAGTGCCTTAACCACCACCATGCCACCTGCTGGCCCTTTTTTTTTTTTTTTTTTAATGCCAGACAGTGTGCACAATCCTGAAAGAGAGAGAGAGAACTTCTCAATGGGGTCTGGTCATACTGCAGTCCTTTATTCCTCCATTTCTCCATTCCATCAGGGTCCTGGGCACACACACAGATGCTCAGCATGTTTTTCAGTAGTCAGCCATGTGCGATCCAGCTCCTCTTGCAGATTGCTTAACCGCCGTGCTACAGGCCTGGTCCTGGGATTTTCTTTTTAATCCTTGGAGTACTTCTCTTTTACTAAAAATATTTTAAATTTGTACGAATTGTTTAAGCCATCCGAATAGTCCTGGCATCTTATTTTTGCTCTCTTTCTCCCAGTTTGTTCTCTTCCCTTTGTTCTCAGTCTTTGACTTATGGGCATTGTTTTGTTTAGCTTTATCATCTCTATTAGTAATTATCTTTCAAATTCAAAAGGCAGTTCTTTATCCTACATAGCTGTCTGTTTATCTAGACAAAAATAAAGTAGTTTCTTTTGATTCCTATTATGCAGGAGATATTTAAGTATTTATTGCCCTTGATCCTATAAACATGCATACTCTTGTTTAATATATTCTTGGACTTCAGACTCCAAGATATGTAACTTGAACTGTGTGCATGTATTATATTATTACACATTTTATTATAGTATATAAAGTACATACTACAAATTCAACATACAATATATGTAATATATAGTATAAGATGATATATATCTAAGCATATACATATATATGTGTGTGTGTAGATATACATATACCACTATATACACAGACACACATATAAACACATGTTCAGAGACTTCAAAAATACATTTTAAAAAGTAGTTTTGGCTTTTTACAAAAACAAACATTAGGGGACAAAAATACAAGAAAACATATGTGTTAACAAATAAGTATAAGGAAAAGAAAAGAAGTATGAGGTTGAGGGACTGGCTTGGGAAGCACAGTTTGGCCATTTCTAGGGTTGGCCCCATGTGGAGTCTGCTCCCTTCTCTTTTGGGTTCAGACTCTGAGTTTCCCTCTGAGAACAGCGGGAGCCAATTGTTCTGTCTTCTTTCTGGGTTGTCGGGTTTCCATTTCCCAGAGTAAACATGTATTCATTCAGGTCACCGTATTTGTCGATCTGACTCCTTTGGATTTGTACACCATTTTTATTTCCTGTAGTCTCAGTGTGAGTGCGTCCTACCAGTTGTGCACAGGCTTATTCTTTTTTTTCAGGAGAGGTTTTTGCTATGAGGCACATGAGCTCATCAGAAAGACAGAGAGACAGAAAGTGAGAAATCACCCCTCAGGGGAATGGCCATGCCACAGTTCCTTCTCCTCCATTCTCCTCTTGTGATCTTGGGCATGCACTCACACGTTCCTGGCGTGAGTTTAAGCCACTGGGTCCGGGACTTGAACCACAGTCGACTGCATGGGAGTCCAGCGATGTAGACATCACGTCAACTGTTGGCCCCTCAGGCTTGTTCTTTCTATGGAATCGAATAGAAATTTATTTGGGTTATGAGACCTATTTCAGAGATTGGCAGGCTAGCACAATTTTAACCCTAAAATACAGAGTATGATTTTTTAAAATTGTAGTTGCCTGAGGGCACTGGGCTGGGAAACAGGTGCTGCTGGTGTGATTATGGATTTTTATACCTCTATGGGTGCACACATGAGAGTTTTCACACCAGCGATTTGCACATGCAGTCACCACGCTTGTAATTGACCAGCAGAGTTATGATTCTGAGCAGGTAGATCCTTTCAGCCCCATCGTGCAGAGAAAAGTAGGCTCTGCCTGTGAGGCCTCAGATCACCTAAGCCTACCCTAGCTCTGCACTTGAGCCAGAGAGGTCACTCGTATAGGACCTGTGGCCAGCTGAGGGCCCTCTTTCACCCTGAGCAGTCAGTTTGAAGGCCAATGGTTTTGACATGCCAGGGGACTTAAAAGAGTTAGTGCAAAATTGAATTAAAATATGAGTTTATTTTTGGTGCCACAATCTTTTGAAATCCTTGCATATTTTTCAGTGAAGGCAGTTTCTCTGAACATTTTGAAGACCTCCTTATATTATCAACTTTGGTCCTGGATGACGTTTTGATCCATGTGGACTAAATTATTCTGTTGTAAGTGCTCTCATATGTGAGAGTATGGGAACTATTATTCATGGAGTTATCTCCCATGGACCAAGTCCTCTACGTAAGTCACAGCATGCATTCCTCAGAGTGGACACATGGGTGGATATTACTTGACCATTGCGTAGATGAGGACATTTAGGCTTGGGCAGAGTTAGAGTCTGCTACTGTATTATTTTTACTCAGCTTTGTGCATTCTATGGTATTACTATTTCAGTTTTCAATCTGTAGGTATTGGCTAGGTGTGTGCTTGGTGCTGGCCTTCATGGGGTATATGGGCTGCATACCCCATGGCAGTGGAATTGGTGGGGCTTAGTGGAAAGATGAGTGTGTGATGAGGCACTTGTTGAGTGCCAGACCAGCTGGGTGTCCTTCATGTGTCTGAGCTTTTAGCTCCCTGGAGGCCATGAGTCAACCTCATAATCACAGCATCACAAAGCCTTCCCTTCCTGCCTGCCTGCCTGACACTGGATAAGAGAAAAATGACTGCCATGTTTAATAAAGCTTTTGAGGGAGGTAATTTAAATTGCTTTGATAACATTCTTGGGAGTTGGGGTTCCTTTTAATAATTTAGGGTGAAGGAATGTGTGCTCTCATTAAAGAGATGTATTTGGACTCCGAATTTGAAGTTGTTTCTTCAAGGTTTGGTGAGTTTGAAAACCAAGATAACATGAAAACTGCTGGTGGATGTGGGAAGAGGTCTGTCTGTCTCCCTTCTTGTGTCCCTCTGTTTCAGAGTGCCAATGGTTGATTATTTCTGAATCATTGGTTATTGGATGCTCATGGGCTTGGACAGGATGAAAAATGGAAGTGCTTATATTCTGATTTTAATAAGTGAGAAACAGCTGTTCTTCCTAGCTTGGAAGGCAAGTCATTTTTTTTCTACACACACATGCTCATGCACACACACATAGTTTATCAACACACTACTAGGAAAAATTAAAAATAGGACATGATATTTCTAAAAGGAGAAGCCAAGAAAAGGCATTCCTAGAATTGCCAAGATACTTCCCATGGCTAAGGTTCCTTGTAGTGTGGTCCTTATGCTTACACATCCGGGCCTGTAGAGCACAGTCTTGAGGTGGACTTGGGGCTGGCATTGAGATTCCAGGCCTTCTGCCTTCCCACTCTGCCAGCTGCTGTGGGGACCTTGGAAAATGGACTTAGTCCTTTACCATAATTTACCATGAATTGTTTACCCCTCTCCCATCCCAGGGTATACATTCCAAGACTACTCAGTGGAGGCTTGAAACCAAGGATAGTACCAAACCCCACAAATACAGTACTATGCTCTTCAATCTGGCACGCTAAATGGCTACTAAGTGACCAATAGGCAGATAGAGTAGACAGTTGAGGAGAATTCACCTCCTGGGCAGGATGGAGCTGGGCAATCTGAGATTTTATCAAACTCCTCAGAGCAGCATGCAACTTAAAACTTATGAATTGTTGACTTCTGGAATTTTCCATTTAATATTTGTACGCATGTGTGTATAATTTGCTGGAGGGTGCACTCTCTGGACAGAGACAGAAAGAAAGAAGGAAAGTAAGAAAGCACTCCACATGGGGACATTCATGCCTCAAACACTTCTCCATCTCTTTCGTTTTGGGATTTTGAACATAGATGCACATGTGCCTGGTGTGTTTTTCAGGCCTTCAAGTCCAGTACTCAAACTGCTTTGGGAACCAGCAGTTAGCGTAATGGCTATGTCGCTGGACTCCCACGTAGTCGACCGTGGTTCGCGTCTCGGACCCGGTGGCTTACAACTTACGCCGGGCGCGTGTGCGTGCGTGCCCAAGATCCCGAGAGGAGAATGGAGGAGAAGGGATTGCGGCGTGACCATCCCCCCTGGGGGGTGATTTCTCGCTTTCTGTCTCTATGTCTCTCTCTGTCTGTCTGGCGAGCACACGCGCCCTATAGCGGAAAAAAAAAAAAACAAAACCTCTCCAAAAAAAAAAAAAAAAAAAAACTGCTTAGTTGGCCATGTGAGATCTGGCTACCTTATAACTGCCATGCTACTGGCTGGTCCCCATTTAATATTTTTGAAATGCGATTGACTGTAGGCAACGGAAACTGTGAAAAGTAAAATGTGGATGGGGGCGGGGACTACTGTCTTTTGCTTTAACAGAGGCTGTTTTTTTTTTTTTTAATGAATCTTTTATCCATTTAAACAGCATTTAAAATTATTGTCAATTGGGAAAGATTGACAGTTGCCATTTTACTTGTTGTTTTCTGTTAGTACTGTAGCTGTTTTGTCTGATTTTCAACAGGCATAAAATTTCACTAAGCAAGGCAAGTAAGTTCTCAAGCTTGGCTGTACAACAGTGTACCTAGTATTAGCAATATGTATTGTATATAAATTTTACTTCTCAACATGTACTTCCTCACATTTGTCACTTTTATAAGCAACAATACTAGCCATTTAGTTCATTCCTAAAGAACTGAGAGTACCGGAAATTTAACCATGTCAGGGCAGTCTTTTTTTTTTTACATTATAAGCAGAAGAAAAATGGGTATCATTTAAAGATTTATTTTTAAGAATAGGAAATAATGAAAAGAAGTCAAAAGGAGTCAAATCAGGAATATAAAGTAGATGTCTAATGATTTCCCATTGAAATTCTTACAAAATTACACTTGTTTGATGAGAGGAATGAGCAGGAGTATTAAAAAAAAAGTATTGTGCACTTAAAGATTTGTTAAGAGGCTATATCTCATTGGTAATTATTCTTAGCACACTCAAAAACATATCATAAAATAAAATAAAATAAAACAAACACAGCCACCATGGTGTAGCAGTAAGGTAACATAAATGTCCTGCAAGCTGTAAACCAAAGAGTAACCATGGGTTTGGAACCATGGGTTTGGATACCTGGGTTGGCCTGAAAACATGCCAGGCATATGGGCAGGTGCCCAGGATCTTGGGAGCTGGAGGGCTGGGGAAAGAGATTACATTGTGATAAGATTATGTGGAGGAAGCTTCTTTCTCTCCCTTTCTGTCTTTCACACACACTCTATCATAAAAAAAGAAAGAAAGGAAATGAAATAAAGAACAAATACTGAAAATTGTAGGTAAATTAAGGGATTCACATAGATGAAAAAATAATTTAATTGCCTTTCAAATTAATATTGGTGGCTTCCACTTGTTAGGGGAGGAAGATGAAGCACATGCTACTGAAAATGACTTTGAAAAACTAGTCTAAGTAGATAAACAATAAGTCTTGTAATACATAAACAAAGATACGTGCAGTCACGCACCACTTAACAGTGGGGATATGTTCTGAGAAATGTAGTAGGCAATTTTCTCATTGTACGAACATCATAGAATGTACTTATATAAACCTAGATGGTCTAGCCTACTACATGCCTTGGCTATATGGAATAGCCTAGTATGATCTTAGGAGACCACCATTCACGTAGGTGATCTGTCGTTGACTCTAACGTCTTGACGCAGCACGTAACTAGGATGAAGTGAGAATTCTCTAACTTTAAATGGTCATTTTGTAATACTATACACTAATTTCATGGCTTGAAAAATATAAGCATGTGTGTGCAAGGCTGCATGTGCATATATACTGTCCCTTGGTTGTCTTTGGACACAAATCTCCTTATCTTTTGCTTTTGAGCTCAGGTACCCTAACCTCATAGAGTGTTACTGTAATGGAGGAGAGATAGCCTGTCTGAGTTGGTGAAAAGCTAGAAAAACTATTTTACTGGGTCCTAAAATGATTATTTTCAGAACATAGCATAACTCCACTATTAAAAAAATGAACTGAATCGAGACTCTTGAACTTGTCTCATTCAACATGGGACAATTATTTGTTATCAGGAGCAGCAATTTTCATGCATGTAATTAATATACTAAAATCCTTAAAAATATGGTCGCTTCAGTGGGTTAGGCATGCCAGTCTTATTTATACCACTTAATTACTTTTCTTTTCATTTTCGTCATGAATTAGATGCGCGTGAAATTGGCTAGCCCCCTTTAAAGGAATGATCCCTAAGTCTGATTTGGTGGGGTCTGTGTGAATGAAGCCTGCTTTAATAGACAGTGTGACACTGGAGAGTGCAGAAAGCATAGTCAAATAGAAACTCAGTTTTTTTCTGACTCCTGCTAGAAAGATGTCAGATTCTAATCTTTCTTGTTTAATATAGTGATTACTGATACTTAGCACGTTGATCTGTTACTTGTAAGTGATTCTCACATTCACTTGTATTAGGGAATTACTGCCTTTGTTTCTTTATGTCTCTGAGTAGGTTGGACTCCCCTGTAAAGAAGAAGCCCTTAAATTTGATAAAGAGCCACATTCTTGGCGAGACTTGACCCCAAACATTTGAGATGAGCCCTTTGAATTTCTCTTTCTAGACGTCTGACAAAAAAACTTGGTGCATTTTTCTCTGCAGGATCCAAATAATAGCTAAACTCTTCAGGGGCAGCTGTGAGGCAAGTATTTTTAAAAAACAACTGTATTAAAGTTATCTGGAGACTGCAAATAAGAGATGACTTTTTCTTTTCTATTTAAAGTTTGTTAATTTATTTATTTATTATCCATGAAAGAGGTGATAGAGGCAGAGAGGGACCCCCAACAGGATCCTCATATTGCAGTCCTACCCAGCCCCAGCCAACCAGAATCAGGGCCACGCATGACTGCTTGTAAAGGAAGACCTCAAGAAGTGAACCCAGGGCCTCCCTATACATATGGCCTCAGCATTGTGGAGAGTTGGTTCCATTACCACGGTGCTACCATGGCTATGCCCATCTGAAGATGTGCACACGTGTATCTGAGACTACTACAATACTTAATGAACTCGTCCCTCAAGAACATACACAGAGCTTTTCACTCTAATTTCTAAAGCTCATCCTTAAGCACACCTTGCTGGCTTGAACAAAAACACATCTGATTTCACTCTTTGGGAAACTACATACTTGGTTTTTGCAAGCTTTTCTACTTCAGAGAATCAGCAGAATTCAAGCAGTATTCATTCGTTCAATGATTCATTTGTTATTTTTACTTAACATAATTTTTTTTTTAATTTGCCAAAAGGCATGTGTGCTGTGCCAAAGAGAGAGGGAGAAGGAGGAAGCACCTCCCATCGAGAATGGGCACGCCGCAATTCCTTTTCCTGCATTTTCCCCTTCTTTTTTGGATTTTTGGGTGTGCATGCACACATACCTGGTATGTTTCTCAAGCTGCCAGGTCCAGAACTCAGACTGCATGATTGGCCATGTGGGATCCAGACACCATAACCACCATGCCATAGGCTGACACCCCACCACCCCCGCAAATACTTTTTGAGCATTCAAAATACCAGCATGGCTTAGGCTGTATATATACACATGGGTCCAAAGCAGTTAAGCAAAAAGAGATGCAGAGATGGATGGATTGGGAATTCATTGGTGTATAGATGGATACTGAAAGCATGGAAAGGATGACAAAATGAGTTCAGATCTTGGTTCTCTCCCTTTGCCCCTTGGGCAAATCAGCTAATGGCCCTGAGCAGGTACTCTACATGTGTTTGGTTATGTCTAGGCAATGGCTAAGCCACTGAGAATGGAGGTTTTGATCAACGAGGGTTATGTGCATGTTTCCTTAGAAAGACAGCGCACTGACGGGATGGGGAGGTAGTGGTACTATCTGTTGAAGATATTCTGAGCAACTAGGTTGGAAAGAAATGTTCACATATTGAAATGTTCACTTTGTAAGTTAAATAATGTGATTGAATGTATAAAAAATAAGATAAAAATTATTATAAGAAAAGAAATACTTCTAGAGCATCCTTTGTGGGGGATGGCAAGGTCCATTAACTGGGGACAACACAGACTGCAGGACTCTCAAGATGCAAATTGTTCATTTGCCTATCTGTGCTAAAGGGGTCGCTGCAGTTTAGATAACCGAGGTTTGTATTTCTTACCATAGCATTTTTCTAGAAAAAAATGGTCTGCTAAGTGAGAATCCATTGCCAGTTTTACTTACAAGTCTAGCATTTTACCTAGAAATCTAGCATTTTTCCTATATGGGGAATCAAAAAGAATGGGTTTGGGATAGAGGTAGATATAGTTAAAGATACAGTTATGGATATACAAAATTAAATACCTTAATCCTTGACTTCACTATTTTTCTTCTATCAAGCATAATCTGATTTGGAACAAAAAGGCTTTTGAGCATATTTTAATTTTGCTAGTTCCTTAGGAGATTCCCCCCCACACACACTTGCTTATAGATCCAAAAATAAATGCTAATATAAAACTTATTATGTTAGCAAATTTTTATCCTGTTTCTTTCTTCCTGGGGCAACTCTCCTTAAATTATAAATCAAATCTGGCTTCAAACTAAAGTGCCACAATCTGTTTTCAGTTGACCCAGGGTACGAATAAATTTTTCTATCTCTTGAGATGACAGATTCTATCCTGGAAATTCACAGAAGGAATGAAATTGTTAGCAGTTGTTCTTCAAATCTGGTCCTCTTTTTTCATGGAAATGTGTCTGTGCCTTTTGCTTGTGTTGAAAGCAGGAAATCTGGAGTCACATGGACCCAGAGTCTTCCATGTTTCAATTAGCATTTTGGATTGCAGGAGAGAAAATGGTTATTAACCCAATACACTGGCCTTAGAAGACTTTTCCTCTAAAACAGTGCAATACATTCTACCACTTTTTTTTTCTTTTTGTTTGTTTCTTTCTTTTTTTAAATTTTAGGTTCTGAGGAAAGCCACTTAGAGTTTTAAGTAGGGGAGTATCATCATTTTTTTATATCCTTAAAATTTTAATTGTAGTAGAATATATATAACTCAAAGTTTACCATCTTAACCATGTATTTCTAAGTATAGAGGTTGACGGGGTAAGTGTATTCACTTTGTTGTGCAATCAATCTCTAGAACTCTATTTGGTTTGCAAAACTGAAACTCCTGTCCATTAAACAGTAATTCTCCATTTCCTCCTGTCCCTAGCCCTTGGCAACCACCATTCTACTCTCTGTCTCTATGAATTTAACTACTCTAGCTACTTTATATAAGTAGAAGCATATAGTTTTTGTTCTTTTGTGACTGGTTTATTTTACTTTATAATGTCCTCGAGGTTCATCTGTATTATGGCATATATCAGGATTTCCTTCCTTTTTAAGACTGAATAATATTCCATTGTATGGACAGACCACTCTGTTTATCCGTTCATCTGTCGATGGACGCTAAGCTTTATTCTATTACTTGGCTGTTATAAATGGTGCTACTCTGAACATTGGTGTGCAGATATCTGTTCAAGTCTTTGTTTTCCATTGTTTGTGGGTATACCCAGGAATAGGATTTCTGGGTCATATGGTAACTTGGTAATTTTTTGAGGAACCACCACATTGTTTTCCACTTCACATTCCCATCAGCAATGCACAAAGGTACCAGTTTCTCAATATCCTCACCAACACTATTTTCCGTTGTATTTTTTTTTTTTTTTTTTTGACAGTAGCCATGTGGTTTACTATCTGCATTACTGCAACAAGTGCTAGTGTACAGAGAGAATAAGACCTAGTTCCTGCAGTGAGAGAGGAAGCTCCCATTCTGGTGGAGGAGTTAGACGTCTAATCAGAAAGTTCTAATTCGTCTTGGTGAGTGCCATGATAGAGACAGGTCTTAAGAATACATAGAATGAATGTAATGAAGGAAGACTTCTAGGTGTGAGAATACCTCTTTAAATCCTCTCTAATGCATACTTGGTAGAAGGAACGAGAAAAAGAGGTTAAATCTAAACTGGCTGGTAAGTTTTGGTTAAGAGCAATATTTTTAGAATAGAACAATACTTATGTTTGAAGCCTTTTTTTCCTTTCATTTGTATATGTGTTCTGGCTCTGAGAGATTGTAAAGGTTACTTAATTAGCATACTTAGTTCATAGTTTCTGGTTATCAGCAAGAGGCCACACTGAGACTCTGGAAGAAAGAGGCACGGAAGGTGGGGAGGTGGGAGGTGGGACGCAATGTTTCTTTGGGCCTGGCCCAGGCTGATGTGTGTTTACCATTTCCTCCCCTCTGGGCTAGTCTGAAGAGTTCCAGGTCAGAGGGGTGTGTGCTACTCAGGGCAGGTATTCGGAAGGTACAATGATGAGGTGGCAAACAGGAATAGGGAAGCGAAGGATATAAAGGCCTGCTATTTAGGAATGGTGCTATTCTTGTCACAGTGACTCACACTTGTCAAGCCTTTAAGGATATTTGCAGAGGAAGAAAGAAGCCTTGGATGCAGCTTGGAGGTGGGCACAGTCTGGCTTCCAGTGCCGGGATGGAGGCAGTGTGTGATCTCACCCGTTTCATAGGGTCATCCCGACAGCCAGACTGCTCCATTTCCATTTTCACTGCTCAGTGTTGCCTTTTATGGAACTGCCTTTAAAAGAAGCTTTGGGTCTGATGTCACAAAGTCTCTATGCTTTCTCAGGGGAGAGAAAAAGAGAGACGGAGGGAGGGATAGAGGGAGAGAGAATATAATTTTGCTGAACATTCTATATCACACTTACCCACCCCCATTTGACTTAGTACTTAAATATTCAGCATTCTGTCCTTGAAAGACTCTTGTCTATCTCCGATCTAGGTTGAGAGTCCCTCTGCATCTCCAGATCCTTCCAGAATCTCAGGCAGTTTAAGCTTGTCTGTCTCAGGAGAGAGAGAGAGGGAGAAAGGCAGCAGCTCCCAAAAGAGCCCTGATGCCTATCACCCACTGCCTTAGTCAGTCTCATATTGTGGGTTGTGCATGCCTGGAGTACTCAGGAAAGTCTCCAGGTGTGAACCCCAAACCTTCCCATGTGGGTCATCCTCCAGAACATAGTGTTCTGGTCCTGCATGCAGGACTAGTCCAGCCCTAAATGCAACCTCTCATTCTGTGTGCCTGCTTGCATTTGTTTGCAGCTAGCAGCCTACCAGCAGTGTCTGAACCCATGAAGACATTTACTATTTACTAAGAATTTTAGAGGTCCAAGATCTAGGTTCATGAGCTGTTCAGCACTGCCATGCGTGATTCTCTTTTCAGGTGGTTGTATCCTTTCCTTTATGGTTGATCCAAGCACTATATCCAAACACCAGCATCCCAGGCAGGGTAGTAGAGAAGAGCTATTCTTTTCTTAAAGAGATTTTTAATATAGGATGCATGTACTTGCTAGAAAGACAGAGAGACAGAAAGCGAGAAATCACCCCCCAGGGAGGATGGCCATGCTGCAGTCCCTTTTCCTCTATTCTCCTCTTGAGATCTTGGGCATGCATGCACAAGCAGCTGGCATGAGTTTTAAGCTGCCAGGTCTGGGACTCGAACCACGGTTGACTATGTGGGAGTCCAGCAACATAACCATTATGTCATCTGCTGCTCCCCAGTGAGGGCTATGCTTTTTATCAGAGAACTACTTTTCTAGAATCCTGCAAAAGATTTTCCCTTATAACTGCCAGAACAGGTCACACTGGCACACCTGGCAGCAAGAGGGCTGGAAAAGCGTCAGGCAGAGGGGATGATTGTCTCAGGCCTGTTGTGATTCATCCTGGAGCTGGACAGAATGCTGCAATCAGTGTTCTGTTGGCAAAGAAGAAGTAGGAGAGGAGGAGGAAGGGGTTGTTGGGAAGACAGCTAAGAGTGGCTGCCATGGTGGGCCTCTCACAACACCAGTAAATCTTGTTTTGCAGGCAGCAAAACCAGCGTGCAGCTCACCAGTGATTAGATTTATCCCCCAAATAACTTTCAAGTCTTGAGAAGAATGGTTGTTCTGTATTTCATTTTGGCAAGTCTCTATGGACATTATTTATCTTTCCACTGACATTGTCTATTACCTGAGTAGCCGAGAGCTTGAAGGAAAAACTCAACAATATCCAGAGTCAGGGTTTGCTATCTGATGGGGAACTATGTGTTCTGGCCCTCAGCAAGGGTGGGGATAAGATCCAGACCCTCCCGAAGGTGAACCTAATAAGGATGCATGGTTCTCAGATCATGGAGGAGCAGCCATGCTGGGGCAGGGCATACTGATCAGTTGCCAGATGGGCAAGTATCTTTCAGTTGAAAGTAGGCTGGAGTCAAGGCCATCAGTGGGGAATGAGCTATTATTAAGCTGGTGGGAGGCATAGCCAGAGAAACCAGGGAGCAACAAAAGGGGTACTGAGTGGGAGAGAGCCCTGCCTTTAATTGGCCCACTTGTGGAAGACCAATGGGGACATGTACAAGGGAACTTCAGAGTGTTTGTGAAAAAATTGAACTAAAGTACAAGGGGTTTGTTTTGTTTGTTGTACAAAATCATTTCAAAGTGCATGTTTAGTTTTTTATTTATTGTACACATTTTTCATGAACTTTTTGAAGACTCCTCCCATTAGGAGAGAACTAAACACTGTGAATTATAGGTATTTCAAAGGTGACCTAAACTCAGGAAACCCATCAGGGATATAAACTCTAGCAAAATGTTATGTGCTCTTCTGAGAATTGGGGGATAGACACCAATGGTAGAATCTCACCTCTCCCTAAACCCCAAAGATTTTACCAGGACACAGCTGGATTAAAATAGTCCCTACCTCTGGTCTGAAGCTGCACATTCTTGATGGGTACCAACTGCTCTGGCACATTGATAAGTTGGGATAAGGCCCTGTCTATCTGGTTTCTCTGGGATCTTCATGAGCTCTGAGAAGTTCTGACCCCCACTTCAAGGATATCGTCCCGGGAACCAGCAGTTAGCGTAATGGCTATGTCGGTGGACTCCCACGTAGTCGACCGTGGTTCGCGTCCCGGACCTGGTGGCTTGAAACTCATGCCGGGCACGTATGCATGCGTGCCCAAGATCCCGAGAGGAGAGTGGAGGAGAAGGGATTGCGGCGTGACCATCCCCTCTGGGGGGTGATTTCTCGCTTTCTGTCTTTATGTCTCTCTCTGTCTGTCTGGCGAGTGCACGCGCCCTATAGCAAAAATACCTCTCAAAAAAAAAAAAAAAAAAAAGGATATCGTCCCAGAATCTAGCCTAGAAAGGAGGAGAGGTTGGGGCTGATTTAGAAATAAGTATTACAGAGGCTGATGATTTGAGTGGGGACAAAGCCAGCTGTCGCCTGGTTCCTTCTCTCTCTGAGGAGACTTCCCTTCACTACTTCTTTGATGTTGTGATGAATTTGGGGCCTTGTTTGCCCTGAATCCAATATCTAGCAGTGTAGATTTTCTCATAATTGATTCCTCCTAGCAAGATCAGAAGGTGCTGCGTTTCTGGAACACCTTCCTCTTGTAACTGAGAGATGCCATCTGCACGCTTGCTCTGGGGAGAGTTGCCCAAAGGTCTGCACAGCCATCTGGTGCAGTTTGTTTCTTGAGAGCTGCCTTAGGTCTGTGAGAGTCTGAGGGGAGGGGAGTCTGAGTGACTTAGGAGTGTTTAGGAGAAATAGGCCTCCAGTGTCCCTGGGGTGAGAGTAGGAGCCCCTGCCCCGTGTGCACTCCCACCACCACGCCATTTGCTGGCCAAATAGATTCTCAAGCAATATGAAGAAAAGGAAGATTGTAAAACACGGTATCCTAAAAGGAGGACAGGATGTTAAGATATTTCTAGAAGCATGAAAGTAAAAAAAAAAAAAAATGTGAAAACAGGGAAATAAAATGTTATAGGAAATAAAACAAGAAGACAAAAATCGAGATTTTTGATAAAAGATGGAAAGTGGAAACTTTAGGGAACCAGCAGTTAGCGTAATGGCTATGTCGCTGGACTCCCACGTAGTCGACCTCGGTTCGCGTCTCGGACCCGGTGGCTTACAACTCACGCCGGGCGCGTGTGCGTGCGTGCCCAAGATCCCAAGAGGAGAATGGAGGAGAAGGGATTGCGGCGTGACCATCCCCCCTGGGGGTTGATTTCTCGCTTTCTATCTCTCTGTCTCTCTCTGTCTGTCTGGCGAGCGCACGTGCCCTATAGCGAAAACCTCTCAAAAAAAAAAAAAAAAAAAAGTGGAAACTTTAAATGTTAAATTTTAAACATATACAAAGTAAAAGGAATAAGGGTGAAGTATTAAGCAGGTTGGTAAGAGAAAACTATTTTTTGAAAGAATAAAAAGAGTTTTTTTAAAAAAACTGAAGTATGAATAACATTGAAAAAATTGAAAATGATCCTAGCTCAGGCCCTGTTTTCTCCAGAGCACAGATTGAAGACCTGTAGTCTAGGACAACAGTCCCCACCCTTTTTGGCACCAGAGAATGGTTTCATGGAAGATAATTTCCCAAGGGCCCAGGGGTTGGGGGATGGTTTTGGGATGTTCCAAGAGCATTACTGCGCACTTTATATTATTATTGCATTGTAATATATAGTGAAATAATATATGACTCACCCCAATGCATTATTTGTAGCCCCTCCCAGGGCTATAATAGTATCACCACCTCATCTCCACCTCAGATCATCAAGCATTAGATTCTCATAAGGGGTGTGCCACCTAGATCCTTTGCCTGCACAGTGCACAGTAGGGTTCTTGTTTCTATGAGGATGTTATGCTGTGTTGATCTGACAGGAGGTGGCGCTCAGCTGGTCATGTACGAGATATAGAGCAGCTGTAAATACTGATAAAGCTTCACTTGTTCACCCACTGCTCACCTCCTGCTGTACAGCCTGGCCCCTAACAGGCTATGGACTGGTCTGCATTTTGGGGTCTCCTAGTCTAGGACAACATCTGTATTTTGTAGTGAGGAAACTGACATTCAGGGCAGTTGAGAGATGAATCCATGCATAGTTTCTTATTGCTGAGTTCTGCAGAGGGCACACTGGGGAGTGCCTTCCCTCAATTTGTTATGATCTTTATATTTATTTCTTCTATGACCAAGAAAGGCAGAGAGAGAGAGAGAGAGAGAGACAGACAGACAGACAGGATGGGCACCCTCAATGGGATCCTGGCAGTGTGATCTACACTCATCCTTAACCAGCCCCAAATCACAGGCATATGCATGCTTGACATACTCAGGGAGGTCTCTGGATGCTAACCCAGAACCTGCCCATGTGGGTCAGCTTTTCAGAGTGGTGTTTTACTGCTGTGCCATTGTCTGCCTCCCCCACCTCTTTTTTTTTAAAGTTCTTGCCATAAGGCACATGCACTCACTGGAGAGAGAGGGAGAGACAAAGACAGTGAGAGGGAAAGTGAGAAATAACCCCCAGGAGGGATGGCCATGTCATAATCCCCTCTCCTCCACTCTCCTCCTGGGATCCTGGGCATGTACACGCGTGCGCGCGTGTGTGCACACGCGCGCATACACACACACACACACACACTGTGATTCCTAAGCCACCAGTCCGCCATGTGGTCAGCCATGCGGGAGTCCAACAGTGCAACCACTATGCCATCCACTGCCCATCCTCCCCACCTCTTTTTGAAGGCAGGGTATCACTGTATTGCAGTCCTTCCTGCCTCAACCTTGCAAGTAGCTGTGATTATAGGTATATGCTATGTCCAGCTTTTAGGGTGGCCTGGAAATCAAACCCAGGCGTCCCATGTGGCCTCAACCTGCTGAGTAGCAGCAGCAACCAGCGCTCACTACCTTAACTGGGCCTCACTAAGATTTCCTTCCTTCTCTCCTCTCCTCTCCTCTCCTCTCCTCTCCTCTCCTCTCCTCTCCTCTCCTCTCCTCTCCTCTCTTCTCTTCTCTTCTCTTCTTTCTCTTCTCCTTTCCTTTCCTTTTCTTTTCTTTTCTTTTTTTCTTTTCTTTTCTTTTCTTTTCTTTCTTTTCTCTTCTTTTCTTTTCTTTCTTCTTTGGAGAGACAGAGAGAGAAAGACACCCCTGGGTCCGGGACGCGAACCGCGGTCGACCACGTGGGAGTCCAGCGACATAGCCATTACGCTAACTGCTGGTTCCCAATAGAGTCTTCATACCATGATCCACCCCTAGTTTCAGCCAGCCTGGATCACAGTTATGCACATGTCTGGCATGTACAGGGAGACTCAGGATACAAACCCAGGACCTTTCCATGTGGCTTTAGCATTGTGGAGTGTTTTGGTATCACTGCACAGAATTATCTGTTGGGTTGTTGGGAAAGTTATGACACATTTTTGCATAGTAAAACATAGAAAAATATGTCATGACTTTCCTGACAATTTAATATTATTATATATATTTTTGCTTGGGCTGCAAGAATGCAATATGAGAACTGACTGACTTAAAAACTAATTCTGGAGGTTGCAGAGCCCAGATGGAGATGCTGGCTGGGTTGGTTTCTCCTGAGGCCATTCTCTTAGGCTTGTGAGTGGCTGCCTCTTGCCACTTCTTTCTATGGTCCTTTCACAGTTTGTATCCATCCCCGATTTGTCTTCTGTGTATAAGGATGCCCACCGCACTGGATTAGGTCCCACCCTCACTTCAACTTAGTTACTTCTTTAAAGACCTTCTCTCTCAAAACAGTCTTTAAAAAGTTCATGGGAAGGGCCTATTATGAAAAAACTAAGCATGGATTTCAAATTGTTTTGCACCCAAATAAACTTGTACTTTAATTCCATCTTGCCTTGAACTTTTTGAAGTTTAGAGCTTTTTGAACTTTTTGAAACCCTTTATATGGTTACATGCTGAGGTACTGGGGGCCAGGATTTTAATATATGGATTTTGGGAGGACACAGTTCAGTCCATGACAGATTGTGCTTTTTAAGAAAGGCCCAAAAGGACTCTCTCTCTCATCACTCTCAGTCAGTTGCTTATGAGGTCCTGCCAACTCTTCCTTTGTAAGATCTCCGTTTAAGCTTTGTTTTCTCAGAGGAGCTTTCTGTGAGCCCCGTGCCCTCCCTGATTAGGGGAGATTGCTCTGCTACCTGCTCCTCGCTTAGCATGCGAGGGGTGGGCACTTCAAAAAGTTCATGGAAAATTAGTATTATTACAATACCTTTTTTTTTAATGTTTTATTTATTTATTTTCATTTCATTTTCTTCCATACATTCAGTCACATTATTATTTGTCTTACAAAATGGGTATTTCAACAGGTGAGCATTTCTCCCTAACACAGTTGATAAAGCTACAAAATATCTTCAACAGGTAATACCACACCTCTTTTTTTGCACCAAATTAAACTCATACTTTATTTCCACTTTTGCATGAACTTTCTGAAGTTCCCTCATACACCTCACCTGTCGCACTTCCTAATTGATATTAAACACTTGTATAATTCATGGCTTCATGGCCATCTTCCCCTTTAGGCTGTGAGGGACAGAAGGTCAGGCCTTGTCTGTACATCTGGGGCATAGCAAGTGTCCAGTAAAAGGTATGAATCAGTCTTTTCTGTTTCATTTAGTGCACCCCTGTCACACATCTCCTGAGCCGTTATAACGTTTTGCTTCCTAGTTGTGCTCGTACGTGTCACGTACAGTGGCTGTACTTGGTGGACATAGCAGTGAGAGCTTCCCCCAAAGAGAGATTTGTAAAATCCCCATCCCAGTCCACATGGCGGTAAAACACAGCACATTTCTGTTGATCTAGGACCCTCCTTTCTTACCATCTTTGTGTATCATGAATATGACTTTTATTTTAGGACTTTATTGCTCTCACAATTCTCTGAGTCACTATAAAGATTATTTTCAGGACCAGCAGTTATTGTAATAGCTATGTCGCTGAACTCCCATGTAGTTGACTGTGATTCGAATCCCGGACCCAGTGGCTTAAACTCATGCCGGGCACATGTGCCCAAGATCCTGAGAGAATGGAGGAGAAGGGATTGCGGCATGGCCATCCCCCCTGGGAGGGTGATTTCTTGCTTTCTATCTCTCCGTCTCTCTGTCTTTCTGGCAAGTGCATGCACCCTATAGCAAAAACCACTCCAGAAAAAAATTATTTTCAGGAGCCTTTATTTATTTATGCTAAAGTTTCTTTCTTTTTTTCTTTCATGAGACAGAAAAAGAGACAGAGACAGATAGACAGGCACCCTCTAAAGGGTCTTCATGCCACAATTCACCCCCCATCTCAGCTGGCCTGGATCACAGGCACAGACACTCTTGCCCAGCATGCTCAGAGAGGTCTTGGGATGCAAACCCAGGACATTTCCCATGCAGGTCCAGTTATGTGACTGTTGTTCCTCCACCTGGCCCCAAGGAGCCTTTATTCACATCACCTGAGAAGTGTGTGTTTCTCTCAGCTCTATCTAGACTGTAAATTCCAGGAGGGTGAGGCTACATCTTCATGATGCCGTTTCCCTCCAGGTATCTATTTAAGTGCTTGGAGTGACATTCTCCCAGTAAATTGAAATTTGAAAGAGCAAATGAAAAAGGATAATAACTGAAGTGCAGAGGTTCTCCTGCAGGGTGGCCAAATGTCCAGTGCAAGGAAGGCACGTTAGCAAACAAATTGTGCTTGTTTCTCTTTAGGAGAAAATAATTACCCAGAATGAAAGCAGCCCCAGAAAAAAATCTTTAGTGCATCAGGTGACTATCCCGTAAAGGAGACTTTTTGACCTTAAAAAATGGTGAACCCGAGCTCGGTAAAAGCTAATTAGGGGAGAGAGAGAGTAAGCTAGTCTGGGGAGAGAATGTATATTGACTCAGAGCTTCTCTCTATGAAGGCAATTTGCATAACAATGATTACATATTGGGTTCCAAGCAGTTATTGCTCATTGGAGTCTGTCCAGAATGACTATTGTAGTGAATGCTGAGCCCCCTCAGAAACCTAGTTTTAAAAGGAAATTAAATGTGAAGGGTTGAGTTGCTGCAGTTGTTAGCCTTGGGAGGGGATTAAAGGGGACATTTTTGTCATGCGAGATGTCAGGAAAATTCATGAGGAGCTCACTGGGTTGTCTACTTGGAAAAAAAAATCTTCCCCTTAATGGATTTTGAAAAAGAGTATTTAATTTTGGCTCACCATTAGCCACTATAGGTGGGGGGAGTAGATGTTGTCCTTCATCCTTTATAAAGACAGTTGAGGTTTCCTACTTTTGCAAAATCTAACACAACTGAAATAGATTTTTTGTCAGTAATTTATTGTTTTACAGACAATAGAATGGAAAGGTTATAGTAGTTAGTTATTCCTTATAAAAAGCAAATGTGTGTGTGTGTGTGTGTGTGTGTGTGTGCGTGTGCATGTGTAACCATGATGTAAAACTGCTTCTGATTTAAAGTTACTGAATTAGACAGGATAAATAATGGCAGTCGGAGAACTGTGTGACCCAAAGGAAAAAGTAGGATAAAGTTTTAGATAGATGTTAGATAGACGGGTAGATAGAAGACAGAGAATTCAAGCTAGATATGTGACCAAATACAGAAAGAGATGAAAGCCCTTCTGTGCTAGTGTTAGCTCGGTGAGGACTTGACTGCTCTAAGCTTGGTGATCATTATAATTTGAAGCGAAACAAAGAAGTTGGGAAAGAAGGACAAAGAGCCTTTCCTATTTTGTTCTATTTTAATTTTTATTCATTTCATTTTTATATTGTTTTAATTGAGATATAATTCACATACAGTAAAATTCACCCTTTTAAAGTAGACAATTCACTCCTATCTAATCCGAGAATGTTCTTAACACTCTAGAAAGAAACGTCGTACCTATTAATAGCCACTCCTCATTCCACCCTGTCCCTGGCAACTACTAATCTATTTTTCATCTCTATGGATTTCCCTATTATGGACATTTTGCATATATGGAATCATGTAATATATTTGGCTTTTTTTTTCTGTCTGGCATCCTTCACTTTGTGTAATGATTTCAAGGTTTATTCATGTTGTGGCATTTGTCAGTACATCAGTACTTCATTTCCCTTTGTGGTCAAATTTAACTCCATTCATAGATATACCACATATTGTTTATCTATTCAACAGCTGGTAAAGATGTGGGTTCTTTCTACTTTTTGGCTATTCTGAATAATGCTGCTATGAACCAGCTGTGTATAGGTTTTTGTGTACATGTGGGTTTTCATTTCTCTTGGGTAGCTAGGAGTAGCATTGCTGGGCCGTATGGTAATTCCATGTTGAACCCTTTAAGGAACTGCCTGACTGTTTTCTAACATGGCTGCACCACTTTACATTCTGCAATATACAAGACAGGCTTTTCAATGTGAGCTCCTACTGTTTGCCAAGTATTGTGCTAGTCCTTTGTGCATTGTCATTTGAGCTTATGGTCGTTATTCTTCCTTTGTAGGATAAAATAATTGAGACTCTGAGAGTTTAAGGCATAGATAAAAAGAGAGAAAAAAATCACTGAGTTTAGTGTTATATGATCAAATATGGAACCTTCCCTAAGACTGGAACCCTGAGATCCTGTCCCAGAAGTTGGTGAGAAAAATGTAAGTGTCGGCTCAGCCTAGCTGGTGCAGTAGGTAGCATACCAGAATGCAGTACTAGAAGCCACGTGGGTGCTTACCAGTTCAGATCCCTGGCCCTGTCACCCTGAAACATACTGGTCATGCATATAGGTAGGCAAGATCCTGAAGGGCTGGAGGACTGGGAAAAAGGAATTGTGCCCTTCTCTCTCTACTCTCTCACTCATGCAAACTTCCAGTTAAAAAATGAATAAAACTTAAAAAAGAAAATAAGTGCAGCCTCGAGGGAAGAGGAAGAGACTTAAGCACTGCAGAATATGGGGATACTAGCCTTGTATCAAGTCATGCAACAATCAAGCACAGGACAGAGAGGCTTTATCCAGTGTAGCCACTGGAAACTCTGCAGAGTAACCAGTTTCCCTCTGTGCCTGCAGCTGGAAACAGAGCCAGAGCTAAGAGACGCCAAGAGCCATGCAAGTTACCTGGAGCTCAGAATGACACTGTGGACCACAATGGTCCTAACGTTGGCCATTGAAGTCCCATGAGTTGGGAGCAACTGACAATCTCTAAGACCACCTACATATAGTATCATCTAGATCTACCGACACCTGCCCACTTCTGCCTCCAATCACTAACTAGAGTAGTATTGATTCATAGTTTTGTTTTTGCAACATCTCAGTTTTGTTCTCGCAATTCTTGATTTTTGCTTTGATTATTGTTATTGTGATTTTTGTAATGAAGAGGAATATAAACAAATACACTCCAAGTTAAAGGCTCCTCTAGGTCTTCTCAATGAGTCACGCAACCTGGGCAGGCCCTGCTGGCCCTCTCAAGGGAGCAAAGGCTGGTGGTTCTACCCACACCTGCACACCTAGACAGACTGGGTGACCTTACACCTCCTGAGGGTTTTGTTGCTGGACTGGGTTTAACAAGCACCTATGGGCAATGGCCTGGATGTCAGGATGAAGAGCCATAGAGACATTCTTTCCATGTGCATCACTACAGCTCTTTGGAGATGAACACTGGGGTCTCTTAGGATGCACATGTTCTGTGAAAATCCCTCCAGATCTTCTCCAGCCAAGATCAGTAAATGCAGGGTATTATTCATTGATTATTCCACAAACTCTGGCCATTGAGGCATGTTCTCAAAGATAGAGGATAACTAGGATGTGGAATGTGTGCATTTCCTTTTGATCTTTTGTATTTACATTCCTCTACCTTCAGTGAAATATCCAAACTTCTGCTCGTTCACTTGTAGCCTACAGGTTGAGCTGGGCAGGTCCAATAATGTGGCAAGAGACAGGGCTGTTTCTCCTCTAATACCTCTGCTCTTTGTTTTTCTCATCTGGGAACTATAGCAAGGGCAAACTCTAAAGTCACAGGGAGCAGTGAGTAGCAGGGCAGGTGAATTGCAGAAGAGTGAAGAATGAGAAATCTGTTCTAGTCAGATGATACCTTGTGCTCTAGAGACAAAGCAACACAGAACTCTGAGGAAATCACCTTGCCGATGTAAAAATTAGACAGAATTAGGATCCGTGTGCAGAAGGTGTTACGATGAGGCAGATGTTGACTCTATGTATTGTAGAAATATTTAAAATGAGCCCCAGTGGAGCAGGCTGCTCTGGAGGGTCAGGATGACTGCAGTGTTTATTCTGAGGCTGGATTCTGCATTGGCAGCAAGGTGGTGCATGGATGCTCCATGAAGCTGAGACTGGCATGTCCCGGATGATCTTGAAAGTCTGAGTTTTTGTGAATTTGGTCACTTCACATTTATTCAGGGGCTTATTTTGGACCTGCTGAATTTATCAATTCTGTAAGAAGTTGGATTTCACCACTTAATGAATCAGGTGGGTAAATCTTAAACTAGTATCTATATTGCTGTATCTGGGACCACCCAAAGAAATAATTTTACTTCACAATTTCTTTCTTCTTGTTTTTGGTGATGTTGCAGTGCTCTGAGGTTTTAATTGAGAGTCGGTGGCACAATTTCCCATCTGTATGGGTCCCAGGGAACCACAAAACTTCTATAATGAAAGCCTTTGGAAATGTATTGATTTCAGAGACACAGGCATGTGATTCCACATTCTTTGTTTACTGACAGATGAGCTTTCTTGCTTATGTCCTCATTCTGTCACGTTTTCACACTGAAGCTGCAGGGAGAGGAGCACGGGACCTGAGAGCTATCAGGGATCTTAGACCTTCTTCAGTTCATGAGTCTATTTAACTTATCCATGGGAGCTTTCTGGAAGGAATTTGTCTGGGGCCATCCATTTGCCAGGGTGGAGTAAGCTTCAGATCTGGTTTCTGAACTCCTGGCTCTATGCACCTATTTGTACCATGTCCTCAGCGTATTGAGCTTCATTTATTTTTCTGTTGGGATAATTGCTTTTCCATCACAATCACTGGAATAAAAGTGATTCTTGGAATTGCTCCTTGAAAAATTCAGCTGTACCTGTTGCCTTCTTCCCTTCTCCTCTTGGCCACTCTTGGACCTACTCCATGCTTTGGTTCCCTGACATTGAACCTGCGAAAGTTACTGATGCCTTGACATTATCCAAACCAATGGTCACTTCTTGGGCTCCACCATTTCAGGTGTTCCTTCTACATTCCTCTCAGTTTAATTTACTTGGCCTTCCTCTCTTTCTGACTCCTACTTGTTGAAGTGCCCCATGTTCAATATTAATATTCAGACTTCCTTTTACTCTGTGTATTTTTTTTTTTTTTTTGAGACAGTTTTGCTATTGGGCATAAGTGCTCACTGGAGAAACAGAGAGAGAGAAAGTGAGAAATCACCCCTCCCCTGGGGGAATGGTCACATCATAATCCCCTCTCTTCCATTCTCCTCTCAGGATTTCGGCTATACACACACACATGCCCAGCATGAGTTTCAAGCCACCAGGGCTGGGATTCAAACCACAGTCAGCCATGTGGGAGTCCAGTGCCCTAACCACTATGCCACCTGCTGGTCCCTCTCTGTGTAGCTTTACTGCCTAGGTATTCTCGAAGTACTTGTCTTTAAATTCTAATTATATACCACTGAATCCCAACTTCATGTCTCCAAACTTACCTCTTAGCTGACCTCCATTTCATATGTGTGTATTTTGCATGTCTAGTGGGCATATCCAATTTAATATGTCCCAACAAAGCTCTTGATTCTGTGGAAGACCACCTCATACTCTAAAGCTGCTCTGCTTTTCCACCTTCAGTAAATGGCACCAACATTCAACATTTTTTTGTTGCTCAGGCCAAAAATGTAAAACCGAGCTGTTCTTGAAGCCTCTCTTTTTTCTCTTATATCTTGGGATGAGCCAAGGTTTTGCTGACATGGACTAAGTTCAGCTGGGTTTGATTCTGAGCTACAGGTTGAATCCAGCTACTCCTTGTGTTTCTCTTTCCTCTTGGACCAGAGGGCCTCCCAAAGCATTATCAGGATGATGCCAGAATACAGAATACGGGGTCAAATCCAGCAACCCAAGTCCATTTCTAGCCTCAGTTGATGTCACATTCACTTGGTTCTTGTTGGCTAAAGCAAGTCTCATGGCCAAGTCTAAAGTCAAGGGGTAGAAAAGTATACTCTGCCTAGAAAAATGGTCAATACTAATATTTAATAATGTGGGAATGTATACTCTTCTCACCAGGGTAGAAAAATGGCAGAAAGTATATATTTGCTGAACAACAACAGAAAATCAATGTACCATCTTAGATCAGTGTTCAGAGGAGGAAATTTTTTTTTTTTTTTTTTTTTTTTTGAGAGGTTTTCGCTATAGGGCGCATGCGCTCGCCAGACAGAGACAGACATAAAGACAGAAAGCGAGAAATCACCCCCCGGGGGGATGGTCATGCCGCAATCCCTTCTCCTCCATTCTCCTCTCGGGATTTTGGGCACACACGCACACGCGCCCGGCATGAGTTTTAAGCCACTGGGTCCGGGACACGAACCGCGATTGACTACGTGGGAGTCCAGCGACATAGCCATTACGCTAACTGCTGGTTTCTTCAAAGGAGGAAATTTACTTAAAAGAAAATGGAATCTTGTCAATGGGATCTTTTTTATAAGGAACCAGAGGTATGATTTTTAAGATTTGTAGTGCTTCTGGGACCAGAAGTTGGCATATGGCTATGTTGCTGGACTCTCATGTAGTCGACTGCAGTTCAAGCCCTGGACCTGGTGACTTAAACATGCTGGGTGTGTGTGAGTGCATGCCGAGGAGAATGGAGGAGAAGGGATTGTGGCATGACTATCCCCCCTGGGGGGTAATTTCTCACTTTCTGTCTCTCTATCTCTCTTTCTGGTGAGCACACATGTCCTATAGCAAAAACCTCTCAAAAAATTATTTGTAGTGCTTCTGAATACTTCTCTTAGAATAGGTATTTTGTTATTGTTTCCAGGTTTTATAAATTAGTTAGAGATGGTGGTTGGCTCATGTGTGATAATTTGGGGGCAAGGAAAGCAGCAACATTTTCCTAGGGTGATTCACTTCTGTGTTGTGTGACTTCCTTGTTCATCTTCTGATTTCATTATATTGCCCTCTATGACATGATCAGAATTGTTTAAAAACTGTGGATCTGCACATATGATAATAGACATTTATGTGCTTTTTCCAGAACTGGTGAAGGTTCATGTTACTAACTTTCACTGTCCTGCTCGCTCTCTTCTCTTTAACCCCCCTCATTAGGAACAAAATCTTAGGAGGAGGGTTTAGGGCATGAAAAGTAGAGGAGGGAGAATTTCCTCTAGAAACCGTTTGGACTGACAAGTGCTGAGTGAATGCGGCAAATGACCTGGTGTGCAGTGTCTGTGCAAGTGTAATGCCAGCAAATTTCTAAGACTACAGCAGGGGGCTTTCTTCAGTTCAGCATATTTCTCAACCATCCCTAGGTCAGCTTTTTCCCCTTGTGTAGCTTTCTACAGAGAGAGAGAAAGTGATGAGTGGCTAAGGGAGACAATTAACCTGTTCAGTGAACACCTTCCACCCATCTGCTCCATGCAAGTCCTAGTGGTGGCCAACTCTATTTTATTAGAAATAGTCTTTTCTCTTATACTTTCAGGCATTTCAGCAGCCAGAGCTGGACTAAACCAGAGATATGTGTTTATCACCTCCACTTCCAGGAGGATATTTGTGCCAGTGTTTGGCACCAAAGGTGAGATTCAGGCCTCTTTGATCCTTCTCACAGTGGCATGAAATCTGAGAGTGCATTTCTTAAGACATGCCTGGTAGTCTGCAATACAGAGACCTGTGTTCTAGATCCACTTGTAGCCATCTTCAGTGATCTGTTGGGAACATATTTCATCCTCATTGGGCGTCGATTTTTCTTATCCACTGAATGTGGATAAGGCTGTTCTGAGCGTCAAATTAAATAATCTTTGGAGAAAGATTCCAGGAAGTATAAAGTTCATAATACATGTAAGACATGTCGTTTTGAATAAAATTGCAGTTTGAAAATTTATGGACAGTTTGTTCCAAAGGCACTTCAAGCACATAAGAATGATTCATACCTCTTAGAACTGCAAATGCTGCATGAACAGTTCGGTTAATGGGCAAAAATGTACCTAAAGTATTCTGGGCTCTGGGGGGAGCACAAGTCCAGACACCTATTAGTCATTGTTTTATCTTCTAGGACATGAATCCAACAGTGAATGACCATGTGTTATGAACTGAACTGTGGCCTCTAAAAGTTTGTGTCTTGAAGCCCTAACCCTCATTGTGATGATATTTGGAGATGAGACCTTTGGAAAGTAATTAGGTTTATTTGAGGTCATGAAGGTAGAGTCCCCATGATAAGATTAGTACACTTGTAAGATGAGGAAGAGACACCAGAATTTCCTTTCTCTGTCATGTAAAGATATAGCAAGAAGATGACCATCTGCAAGTTGGAGAGCCCTCACCAAGAATCAAATCTGCTGTCACCTAGATCTTCAACTTTCTACCCTCTAGAGTTGTGAGAAATAAACATCTGTTGTTTAAGCCTCTTAGTATATGGCATTTTGTTACAGCAGCTTGAGCTCACTAAGACAGTATGGGAAGTTTAAAACAATGGTCATATTAAGAGGGTTGAAGAAGGAGTTATTACATTTAGCCTAGAAAATATGAGATATAAGGATAGGTCATGATCATGTCTTAAAATATTTGAAAATTATATGAAAGTATAATTATTTGCATGATGGATATAGAAGAGCAAAGTAAAATCACTGGGTAGAAGCCACCAGGTACTCATTTCTGAAATTTTTCCTATGCGAGGTATAATTAAGGAATGTACTTCACTGTAAGTTGGTAAGGCCTTTATTACTAGGGGATACAATACAAACTGAGTGGCTGGATGATTTCTCCCTTCTCCAGCTCAAGGTTCGATATTGGGCGGCTGGTATATTTTTACCCTTTTACTTAGAGAACATTTTATTCAGTTCTTCTTCACCAAGTGGCAACCAAAGCAGTTGAACTCTTACGACTTCATTCAAGATATTAAGACTAATATGACCTTTGGACATCATATTTGGGAAGCACTGAGAATACACTGGAATAGAAAATGTCAAATCATCATCATAATGCAGATGTCAACAAATGTCAGGAACATCATTCTAATATATGAACTAGGGAATCAGTAATGGTTTGACATGAGTTCATAAAGCAATGCATATCAATTTCTGAGATGCCACCAGGAGATTTCTCTATCAACATTAGAACATGGTAATATATTTGGCCAGCCCAACTGATAATGCACTTATTACCTCATTCATTCACTCACTTTGCTCATTCAACAGTCATTCCTGTGCACAAAATTTATGAGATGCTTGCTATGTGCCAGGTTATGTGTAAGACACAAAGATGTTTTCCTGTTTACAAGCAGCCAGTGCTCCCATGAATGAACAGTTAGGGGCACACAGCATATGATATCAGTAATGCGGTGGTTGAGATTTTCCGTGAGGAGCAGCATCTCACTTTCTGAGTTGGGTAGTGTTCAGGAAGGATTTGCAGAGTTCTGTTGAGATCAGAAATGATTGCAAAGGCACAGAGGGGCAGCAGCTTTTTAGAAGTATCAGAAGAGGGTTGGAAGAGCTAAATCAAAGGATGCAGCAGAGAGAGACAGAGGACGAGGATGGGCAGCAAGTCCACTAATGAACAGCTTTGTATATTATGTGAAAACACTTGGATTATTTTCTATTGGCAGCAGGAAGGCACTAATGAATTTTAAGCAAGGGGAGATCAGATTTGTATGTTAAAAAACGCACTCTGAAGACAGTGTTAGGAGTCAGTTCAGTGACTCAAGAAAGAGGTGACTTGAATTTAGATCTAGACGGTGGCAGAAGTGGTGGAGAGGAGGAAGCAGACTTAAGCAATAGGTAAAGAGCAAACATCAAGAGTCATTTGAATAATGAATCAAATATATATTTATATGTACATATATATAAATTAAGTATATTAAAATGTATTTCAGAGTCAGCCAGTGGTGTAGTAGTTAAGGCAGTTGGATCCCACATGTACAACTATTTAGTTTGAGTCCTGGACCAGTGGTGTGGAAAAACATGCTGAGCAGTGTGCACGCATGCCCCAGAGCCTGAGAGGAGAATGGAGGAGAAGGGATTACAGTATGGCCATCCCCCATGGGAAATGCTTTCCCACTTTCTGTCTCTCTCTCTCTCTCCCTATCTCTCTCTCTCCAGCAAGCATGCACACCCTATAGCAATTTTTTAAAAATGTGTTTAATATATACACATATATATTAATAGCACCTATATTTAACATAAGTATTATGTATAACACACACACATATTTAGCATCTATATTTAATATAAATATTATGATACATATAATAATTAAAATGCCCATTATAGAGCTTTATATCTATAAGCATTTGTCAGCTGAACTAATTTTCACTAATATTTGTATCAAAAATGGTGCTATCCTCTCTCTCTGTCAATATTTCCTGACTAGCTTTTCTGTTTCGTTGATCTACCTGTCATCCCTCTTCCATTATCTCACCATCTTAATAATTAGAGTTTCTTAATATGCTCTAATAGCTGAAAGGATACCATTCTGGGTATTTCTCAGGTATCCTTCCTATGTATGTCTATTCCAGAAGAGGCCTCTTCCTCTTCCAGGAGTACTTGGATGTTGGCAGGAAAAAGCCTGGAATTATTACTCACTGTTAAGCTTATGGCTGCATCTTCCCAATTGTCTATAAATGTTATCAACTTCCAAATGCTTTAGCGTAGTGTGGGGTCTCTCTGGGACTTCGTCACCTTCAGGAAGAGTTGAGCCTCTCTGCAGACACCCCCTTAATACATGCCCACCCAGCTGAAGACAGGTCATGTGACACACTTGGCTCTTTGGCTAAGAGTGTGTGTGTGGGGGGGGTGTAATTTTCTCCATCCTGGCTTGTGGCTTCTGAGATGATGAAGAGCTTTATGAGTTGACCAGGCATTAGATTTTATTTTGCTGCACTCTCTATATTTTCTGGAGTTTGTGTGTCTGGTGTGAGTACCATTCCTATTTCTGAAAGAATAATGCTGGTTATCTGTAAACTCATAAGTTTAAACTGTAACCCCAGTGAAAATTATGTCCTTACTTGTATAGAGAGCGGTAGGAAGGCAGCTTGGAGTTGATTTACACGCTCTGCTTTTTATTTTTGCCACGACTGTAGAGCCTTTGTAACTTGGGCTGATCCTATGACGGATGTGGGCAAAGTGATTTACTTTTGCTGAATGGTTATCAAACATGTGAACCTCAGAGGATTCCTGGGCTCCACATGAGACAGATGGAGCTGCTCCATTATCTGCATGAGACGCAAAATTAGCCGTTGACTTACATGCACTAGAAGGCAATTTCTAAAATTTCAGAAAGTAGATATTATTTTTATTACTTAATGCTTGGAAAATTGGATGACTACTTGAGAATAGAAATGTTTTAGAGCCTTACCTTTCAGCATGTATGAAAAATTTCCTCCCAGCCTCCATGCCACTTTAATGGTTATTACTTTATTTCCTAATTTAATATGGTATAGAACAATCCCTTTCACTTCTCTTCTTTTCAAAAATATGTAATTTTCTCACTTTTGTGTTCTTCTGGGTTAATTGTATGACCTTTTATTATACCTGAGTGAAAAAAAAAATCCCAGAACTGGCAAGTGGCATGGTGGTTAAGGCACTAGATACCCACATGAATGATCACAGTTCAAGTCCTGGACCTGGCTGCTTGCTTTCTCAATCTCACTCTCTCTCTCTCTCTCTCTCTCTCTCTCTCTGGTGAGTGCATGTACCCTATAGCGAATAAAAAAAAATAATAAATTTTAAAAATCCCATTTAGAATAATATTAAATCTACACATTAAAAAGAAATTCTATCTTCATAACTTTCCACCTTCCAATTCAAAAATGTGTTTCCCTCTGCCAATTTACATATGTCTATTTCATTTCATTTAGTAGAAATGTCTAGTTTTTTTCTTATTGGTTGCAATTATTTCTAGATGTGTTGCAGTATGTGTTTCTGTTATAAGTAGATTATTTTAAACATTATATATTCTTTTTTTTTTTTTTTTTGGAGAGGTTTTTGCTATAGGGTGCATGTGCTCGCCAGAAAGACAGAGAGAGACAGAGAGACAGAAAGCGAGAAATCACCCCTCAGGGGGGCTGGCCATGCCGCAATCCCTTCTCTTCCATTCTCCTCTTGAGATCTTGGGCACGCATGCACACATGCCCAACATGAGTTTAAGCCACCAAGTCTGGAACTCGAACCACAGTCGGCTACATGGGAGTCCAGTGACATAGCCATTACGCTAACTGCTGATCCCTAAACATTGTATATTCTAATTGGTCATTGTCAAAAAAATAAAAAAAATACAATAACACAAGATCTCTACCTGCTCCAGCCTAGGCCTCCTTACTGAGTGGCTGTCTTGCCTCCTGCCTCATTTCTTTACCACCCTAGTAAACCTCCCTTCACTGATATGATTGTCTCAAAGGTCACCAGTGCCCTTTCACTGCCATATCAAATGGCCCTTTTCAGGCTTGATTGCTCTGTGACATTCATCAGCATAGACTGTCTTCTTCTTTATGAATATAAATACACTACGATACTTAGTCTTAGCTCCTCTTTATTTCTGTTAGATGAGTTGGTAATGGAAATTTAACTTTCTTCCTTAACATCAACTATTCAGTTTGTGATGATGGCTCCGAGTTGAATCTCCAGACATAATGTCTATTCTCTACTCATTCATTTATTCAACAGTTTTTAAGTTTATTTATTTCTTCTATGAAAGAGAAAGACAGAGTGAAGAGAGAGAAAAAGAGAGACAGATAGACACACAGAGACAAGCATCCCCAACAGGGTCTTCATACTGCTATCCACCCACCCAACCGTAGCCAGCCAGGATCAAGGGTACACAGGGAGTACAGGAAGACCTTGGGACACGAACGCAGGACCTTCCCATGTGGCCTCAGCATCACAGAGCTCCATGGTGCCATTATTTATATGCCACCATGGCTGGCTTACTAAGTAGTTTTTGAGAAATTTCTGTGTGTCAGGCACTGGAGTGGCCATATCCTTGCACTTCAGGAGAACACCTGACATGGTGCCATGGGAGGAGTCTTTCCAGTGGTTCTGGGTAAGATGCTATATCTGCAAGGCCCTGGAACAAATGCTGGCTCATGCAGAGGGGGTGGTTGAAGAGAAGGTAACCAAATATTTACCAAGGTTTGGGGGCAGTTAAGGGGAGCTAATAAGAAATGACCAGTGATGACGAATTATCCTAGAGCCAACCACGGCAGGGGAAATAGTTGTCATCCTGGTGCCTGAAAGGACGAGTGAAGGGAGTGGTTAACAGAATGTATGCACAGCTGTAATTCTAGGAGTGGGATACCTGATGACCACTGTGTTAATTTTAGAAACTTTTGTTATGTTATAGGGAATAAAAAGTCCTGTTAGAAATTATGTTAAACCTATACATCGAAGAGGAGAAACTGTATCTTCCTAACATTCCATCTTGCAATTCAAAAACATGTCTCCCTCTGCCAGCATATATATGTTTTTATTTTATTCCACCTAGGGCAGCATCTGCCAAGTGAAAGCCCAGCAGTAAGGGAGCTTGAGGAATATATCCTACTTTCTCTGTCTTTCCATCTACCAGACTTTTCAAGGTGCCTATTGATTAAACTATACCCAAATCCAGGGGGAAGAAGAACCCTTGAACCTGACCAGATGGGCTTCTCTCTTGGGACATGCAGCAAGAAGAAAATACATAGAGAATAGATCAGAAGAGAACACAGAGAATATTTGTTATAGATACTGTGGGACAACTGAATTCAATCTGTTCTTCCCCTCTGTGTCTCCAGTTTCTTTCCTAATAGTACAACTTGATTTTTTTTGTTTGTTTGTTTGTTTCCAGCTCAAGTAACTCAGAAGGTAGCACTTGAAGGAGAAAAAGGACTAGTTCTCCCAGGTCTGATGTGGAACAGCCACCCCATTCTCTTCCCTCTTTCCTCTTTGACTGCTGCTGCTTCCTCTTGCCTTTCTGACATCTATGCCTACCAGTTCTTACCAGTTTGCAGAGGCTACAACTACTTCTGGAAAAAGAACAAGGGCATTTTTAGGAAAGAAGGTTTCCCGGGTATTTTAATTCTTCCCAACTTGCTCCAGTGGCAAAATTTCCTGCTAAGACCAACTTAAACTTTGTTGGTGGACTTAGAGACTCTGATTTATCTTTGCCAACAGTTTCCAGGGCCTGCTAAGTAAGCACTTAAAATGCCAGTGAAAATTTTTGCTGCCTTGTTGAACCTTTCTGGCAGATTAAATTGGGGGTAAAATGGGAGCACATGGACCACGAAATATATAATTCATAGTTGTCATCTTGGAGTGTGAGGAATGATCTTTTTGGGGATTCCTAAGTGGCTGCCTTTTAAAATGGAAGAAATAGCACCACAGAAAGAGGAAAAATCTTATTGGGAGCCATCATTCTCCTTGTGTTGTTGGTCAAATTAGCATGCATTCCTTTAATTTCTCCACCATTTTATAATACATTCCTCACCGTATCTCTTCTGCCTGCATTGGGAAGTCTATACAAGGGAATATGCTGGGCAAACAGAGCTGAGAGGCACTTTAGATCTGAGGTAGAATTTAATCACTTGGAATTGGAAACTATTTAGATTGAACAAAAGATATGTCATATTGTCAAATGAAGAAAAAGGCATGCCAAAAACAAACAAACAAACAAAACAAACAAAAAAACCCTCATTGTAAATGTATATTATGAAAAACAGTCTGCTTGGATTTCAATTAGTTTTTGCACCAAAGTAAACTTTGATTCCATTTTTTCATGAACTTTTTGAAATTCTCTCATCAATGAAGTGGGAGGAAGAATCAGAGGTTTTCTGTGCAAGTAGCTGAGTTAATCAAAGGTCAACTCTTTCTCATTATGATAGAATCTCCTTCTTTGACCCTGGGGTGCCATGCAGGCAAGAAAAACAGAGACTGAGTTTGTAGTTTTTGAGAAAAGTCCTCAAGTACTGGAAGAGAAAAAGGGAACATTCAGAGTGAGTGAATTAAAGCATACAAAATAAGGAAAAACAAAAACCATGGTTAGTAATCTCTTTATCATCTTTTCTGTTGTGCAGTGTTTCATACATTTTACAAAAGGTCTTTAAAGAATTCATGGATAAAACATATTATGAAAAGACCATGCACAATTTTCAAAATTATTTGTACCAAAATAAACTTGAACTTCAATTCAAATTTTCCATGAACTTTTTGATGTCTCTTTGTGTTTCTCTCTGATTTGTCAAGTTATAATCAGGTACTGAATACTAGCCTGATCCACCTCCTAGCTTTACAGTGGAGATTTGTCAATACCTTTGAGGTTCTTTGTGTGTCCTTCAGTCATGAATCATTCTCTTTTGTGCTGCCCTTTATTATTTCATGACTAAACTGAACTTCAATTAATTCTTTGAAACTTCATATAAATGGACTTACATGAATTTTTGATGCCTTGCTTTTTGCTTTACATTAAGCCTGTGAGATTCAGCTATATGATATATGTATCTGAAGTTTATTCGTTTTCATTGTCACATATTATTTCTTATGACTATATGAAGGTACTTCAAAAAGCTTGTGGGAAAATGGAATTAAACTATAAATTTATTTTGGTACAAAAGGTGTTGAAATTCATTTATAATTTTTTTCATAATACTGACTTTCCATGAACTTTTTGAAAACCACTTATACTACCATTTATTTGTAATTTTTTGTTATTTTTCAATGTTGGTTTCTTCCTGTCTACAAAATTTCCTGGACAGAGTGATTTAAAAACATGGGGTAGTGAAAATGTGTGTGTGTGTGTGTGTGTGTGTGTGTGTGTGTCTGCATTGGGATTGGGAGGAATATCTCTGTTACTTTTGAGTGGTCAAATAATTAATTCTTCAGAGCTTTCATTTCTTCATCGCTAAAGTGATCTAAAGTAATATCTACCCTGTCTAGTAGAAAAAATGATATGAAAGCATTTTAAAAACTTTAAATCCTAAACAATGATCATTACTAGATGGAGAGAGAGTAGACAATTGGATTTATAAAGACAAGCAGGAGGCTGAAACACTTGGTTCTTACTAAGATGATTCTCCATTTCTTAAGTCCCTATTCCTAGAAGTCTTGAGCTTCAAATACAGCTTAAGTGAGCAAGTATACTCTCACTTAGTTCTCTATAAAACAGAGAAGAAACAAGTTTTGGTGGCCAGATGCCAGTGCAGTGGTAAAATGTGACTCTCTGCAAGGATGACCCATACAAAAAGGTTCTGGGCTCACATCTAGAGACCTCCCTGGGTACACTGAGCATGTCCATGCCCATGATCAAGAGCTGGCTGAGGCGGGGGGTGGGTCGTGGCATCAAGACTCTGTTGTGGGGGACTGAGGCCTATCCATCTTTTTCCTTCCTACTCAACACATCATTCTGGGCCCTCCTTCATGGCCCTGGCCCCCTCTGCTGATGGCTTTTAAGTCTATAGCTCAGGTTTTCTGTGCTGTCTGTATTTCCATTCTCTTGTGTGTGTGTGTGTGTGTGTGTGTGTGTGTGTGTGTGTGTTTCCCCAACTGGACATTTGACCCTATCTGAATGTCCCATGGATGTCTTGTATACCACATGTGAAGAACAGACCATGTCTTATCCAACTTTCTTCTGTGCCCTGTCTCTGTGAGTGGTGTTTATCATGAGCCCACAACCTGGAAACCTCAGTCTCACTTCTTCTCTTTCTCTTGCCCTTAACACTTATTTGTCTCTTACTCTGTGATGGTATCTCTTTAAAAAGGTTGTCAAATCTCTCTCCTCTTTTGATAACTACTTTAAAATGAGGTTCTTTCCATCTCTTGCCTGGACATCACAACTGGCCTCATCATCTGTCATAGAGCCCAGTTTTTTGTTTGTTTGTTTGTTTTATTTTGTTTTGTTTAGGTTTTTTCATAGGGTGTGTTCACTGTCTGAAATAGAGGCATGAGAGAGGGAACGTGAGAAGTCATCTCCCAGTGGGGATGGCCATGCCACAATCCCTTCTCTGTTCTCCTTCTGGGATTTTGGACACACACTAACATGTACCCAGCTTGATTTTCAAGCTGCCAGGTCCAGGACTCAAACTGCAGTCAGCCATACAGGAGTCCAGAGCCTTAACCACTACACCTCTTGGTGGGCCCATAGAGCCCAGGTTTTATCATCATTTTTGTCTCAAATATAGAGACAAGAGTCCACATCTTCTCTTCCTTTAGCCACTTTCTCTTAAAGCTTATTTATTTTATGAGAAAGAGAGAGAGAGAAGCACTCCCAACAGGATGTCATGCCACAATCCCCTCTGACTTTCCTTGCCTGCATCATGGGTACACACCTTACATGTATAGGCTGAGCAGGGACCCAAACTCGTGATCTTCCAAATGGATCCATCTTCGATTGAGCAACATGTTATCTCTACACCACTGAGCTGGCCTAGCCATGGAACCTTTAAAAAGTTCCTACATTCTCAGACCCACTGCCCTCATTAGTAGATTAGAGATCATAATAATACCTTCCCTATGAGCTTGTCAGGAGACTCGGTGAAAAAGTTAATAGCCTGTGTAAAGTACTTCACAGGGATCCCAGCACACAGTAGGTGCTAAATAATGGTGGCTATCATTAAGTTCGTTTCTGGGCCCATCCTTGCGCCACCCACTTTCTAGGTAAAACTGACAAACCATGGTTCAGATCTTACTATTTTCCTTCTTGATGTCTCTTCTTGTCACTCAGAGGTAAAAATCTAAGCTCAAGGGAACCAGGGTTGCACGGTGATTTTTGAGGACCCTGGGCACTTTCACCCACCCTCAGGGGTCCTTCCTCCATTAAAAAAAATTAAAATGTATATTTTATGACTGTGTTTCTGTTATTGCCTTGAATGCTCTTTGAAGAGCTCATATTCTAAAATGACAAAACTCTTGATTTCTGGGTTTAGTGAAAATTAGAACTATAAGCACTTGTGTAGTTTAAGGTTCTGGGTTAAGATTCCCCTTTTTTCCTTTACTTTGAGCTCATGGAGACACCATCTTCATGGTTGTTTCATTGTGTGGATCCTTGGATTTTTCTTTTGCAAATAGTCCCACCTTTCTGTCAGAGTATATGTGTAAAGAAATCCAGATACTTTGGTTTCAATTTTATTGGTTGTTGGGAAAGTCATGATGCATTTTGGCATAGAAAAATATGTCATGACTTTTCTGATGGCCCAGTATTTCTCCAGAGAACCTAAAGTCCTGTATCCTGTGTGTGTTTGAGCTCTGAAACCCCATTCTTTAGTTAATGAGCATGCATCTGTCACTCTCTCAGCAGACATAGTCCAAACTCCTGATTTTAACTTATCTCTAGGGATTTCCCTCCCTTTCTTGCAAACTGTTATATATTTTAACTATTTTTAAATAATTTTGTTGATTTGGCCATGGTAGTGTGGTCTGGCTGGCATTGCTCCTGAGCAGGCTGAGGCCACATATGAGGCCTGGGTTCAATTCCTGGCCTACCCTGTAATGCTGGGCCCAATGCTATTCGCCTATGGTCCCAGCTATTCAGGAAACTAAGGTGAGAAGATTGTGACATAGCAAAATTCTGTCAAAAAAAGAAAGTTATTTTATATTATTTCTTTAGATGTTTTAGTACATTTACAGATGTTTAGCCCTCCATCTTATAGGAAACAGAATAGTCTATCAAAGAATTTTCTTTATAGGTTTATTGAGAAACTTTACTCATCCCATATCTTTCCCCTATTTAAAAGTATACAGTTTAGTGGCTTGTATATTCACCAAATTATACAACTACCACCATAACATTTCCATAGCACCCTGTAACATTTCCATTGCCCCCAAAGAAACCCCATGGACATTAATGGTCACTCCCCATTTTCTCCCCAGATCACCACCAGCCATAAGCAAAGTGAATGTACTTTCTGGCTCTACAGATTAAGCTACTCTCTGTATTTATGTAACAGAATCGCACACTATGTGGTGCTTCGTGACTAGCTTTGTTTACTTGGCATAACATTTCCAAGGTTCATATTGCAGCATATGTCATTACTTTCTCCTTTTTTAATTGCCAAATATCCCACCGTATGGATATACTGGATATTGTTTGCCCAGTCATCGCTTGAGGGACATTAAGTTAATATGGATAATGTGGCTGTGTGCAAGGTTTTGTGTGGACATATGTTTCCATGTCTCTTGGGTAGTTACCTAGGAATGGGATAGCTGGATCCTATGGTAACTATGTCTAGCATTTCAAAGAATAGTTGAGATGTTTTCCAGAGTGGCTGCACCATTTTACATCCCCACTAGTAGTACTATATCCCAAGTGAGCTTAAAACCAAACACAGGTGTGCATCCTTGACATGGGAAGAGTCCTTATAGGTCTGTGAGCATGGTAAGTGTGATGCTGTTGGAATTGTTACACCTTGATGTGGGATGAGAAATTAAAGATGAGGAAGTAGGTAGGAAATGTTGGGGTAATCTACTGATAATTCTCAGTTTTTAGAGTCTCTACTAGGATAGTGGCAGGGAGAAGAGATGTCAGAGTTTCTGAAGAGCCTATTAGACAGTGGAAATGATTCCCTGGCAGAAAGATGATGTTCATCTGAGATCGACTGAGCTGTTTGCTCAGCCTTGATACTGTAGAAAATAAATTTCTGTTTTCAGAGAAGAAACAGAAACGAGAATCCAATTTTAGCATTATGTGATGGAGATCCTTCCAGGTCCAAGCAGATAATGTTGGCCTCTGACCCCTGGGGATGTCTCCTAGAGGGTTGTATCCTTCTAGGATCTTTACGCTGCCTACTATGAAAGCTGAGGGAGTCTTTCTGTCAGCAGCAACAATGAAATACTGGATATTGGATTTCGAGCATTTAAATGGATCAAGTGCCACGAGTGTGTATTTGTGTGTGTGTGTATCCATGCATGTAAATGTGTGAGTGTGTACTGAATAGTTTGAGCTTTCGAAATGGCAAAAGTGGATAAGAGCCCTTAACAACAAAAGTTTTCTAGCTAAGTAGTAAAACCTCTCATAACTCTAGGATTTAAAAATTGACCATCAAGCTGTTTATCATATAATGGAACCATAGGTATAAAGCCACCTCCATCCTGGGAACTTGCAATTGCTCAGTGAGGCTTGTTACAATGGCCTCCTACTCTACTTTGCATAGCTATCACCTTTATGGGTTATTTCTTTTTTCCCCTCTGTGATTTATTCTAAAACATGTTGTATTTCTCTTTGCCATTTAGATGAAATTTAAATAAAACCATTAGGTAAAGAGCTGTGTCAGACTGTTACACACTTTTAACTCGTGATAAAAATCAATCTGTTTGTCATTCTCTGCTCGAATGAAGCAAAAACACCTGCAGTTTGACAGTGACCTGTTACTTGTTCTTATCCTTATCCCAGGCTCCTCCTGGCATATTTTACTTTATTGTAATTGTCCTTCCGATAAAAGAAAACAGGCCCAAATCATAGCCCCAGTTGTCCCATTAATGGTGTCTTCCTTGGTCCTTCCTTCTCCCTATTTAGTAGGTCTTTCCCCCACCCTTTTTTCTTTCTTAAAAATTTGCCTGAGGCACATGCACTCTCAGGAAAGACACACACACACACACACACACACACACACACACACATACACAGAAAGAGAAAGTGAGAAAGCACTCTCCAGGAGTGCTGACCACACCACAATCCCTTCTTCATCTTTCTTTTCTTTTAGGATTTCGGGTGTGTGTGCATACATGCACTCAGTATGTTTTTCAAGCTGCTGGAATCAGGACTCAAGCCACATAGTTGACCATATAGGATCCAGTTTCCTTAACCAGCATGCCATGGGATGGCCCAGTCTTCCCCATGTATCTGCTCCCAGCTCACTCCAGTTCCCAAAGGAGAGAGAGAATCCTAATTGAGAATCAGTCTTTAGCCCTACAACTCATGGTTGCCTTGACCTCCCTCTCAATAGAAATGGTTTCAGGACATTTACCTGGGTGGATAAATGGAGTGTATATCTTTTTCTGTGACAGATAATGTTGAAATTTCCACTGAAGCTGTATCTGAGGTTGAGACATGCATTTTGGTATGATGATTTTCACATCATCCTTTTTTCCTCCCTTTTCCTAGGTTTATCCAAATCTCTTGGGCTCATTGAAGGTTATGGTGGGCGAGGCAAAGGAGGCCTTCCTGCTACCCTTTCCCCGGCGGAAGAAGAAAAGGCCAAAGGACCTCATGAGAAATATGGATACAATTCCTACCTCAGTGAAAAAATTTCACTGGATCGTTCCATTCCAGATTATCGGCCTACCAAGTAAGTTCTGATTCCGTCATTCAGAGAGCTTGCTTGGTTGTGTGGGTGGGTATAGTTGCCAAATCTGTGATGTTTCTCATGTTATTTGTAGCTAGCAGGTGGGGTTTATATCTTTTTCAGTTTTCTCCACAATCAATAAACTGAGGACTACCGTTGCTTATGACATATTAAATGAAAATGCTAAATTGTTATAAAACTGATCTAGAGACATAAAGTCCTCAATGCAAAAAGTTTCAAAATATAACAAAGAGATCTCATTACCTAGAGATAGTAGCTGTTAAAGTTTTACATTAATTCCTTTGAGTCTATTATCTATAAAGACTATGAACATATGCTATATTATTTTTATCTTTTTAATTTAATTTTACCCTGAACATTTCTGATGTGGTTGATTATTAATATTTCTATCATTGGAAATGTGGGTTATTTTAATTTTTTTTATCATATATAACACTGATAAGTATTTTCGCATATCTTTATTTATATTGAATTGATACATGTATTTCCATAGTCCACACTTCTAAAAGTGCACTCCTTAGATTGTAGTACAGGAAGCTCTAGATACATGTTTGAATAGTGTCCTCCAGAAAATGTATAGCAACTTTGTTTGAATAGTGTCCTCCAGAAAATGTATAGCAACTTATACTGCTATTGAAACTTTTCCAGACACTTCCCATACTGGGTACTAGTATTTAAAAAATGCAATGCCAAGTTGATAGATGAAAAAGCAAGTCCCATTATTGTTTCTTTTTCCTTTTTTCTTAATTAACATATCATAATTGCACATATTTGTGGGTACAATGTGATTTTCAGTACAAGAATGCAATTTGTGATGATTAAACCAGGGTGATTGGTATACCCTTCACCTCAAATATTTGTCATTACTTTGTGTTGGGAACATTCAAAATTCCTTTTTTTTTAAATTACTTTGAGATATGCAATAGATTGCCCTTAGCCATATTCACCCTACAGTATTCTATAACAGTAGAAATTATTTCTTTTATCTATCTGTAATTTTGTTTCCATTAATCAACATCATCCTAACCATCCCAGCTCCCTGAAGTCAAATTGTTTCCGCTTATTTTTTTTATTCCACATTCTTTCATTTGAAAAGGTTTGGTTGCATCTTGATTAGCTTATGAAAGCCTTTATTCTGTGCTCAGAGTTGAGAATTATTTATTTTCTCCCTGTGAAATACAGAAAAGAGGTTGGACATAGAATGAATATGCCAGAGGAAAAGCTCCTGTTTTCTAGGCAGGGTTCCACCTTGGCTTCTCAAACAGTTTTCTGTTTTCTGTCCGATTTGTAGTCGGTCTCTCTTCTCATTTAGAGTGTGCCCTTGCTTGGAGTAGATTATTTCTTTTTCAAATGGATTTTGTACAAATCAGTTAAGTATCCTGGTTACTGAGAAAAATAGATTCAAGATAAAGAAAATTATCTTAAATGGATTTAAAATTGCGGCATTAGCTGAGAAACCTGTTAAATCTCTCTCTGTGTCTAATAAGCATATATTCATTTTGAATCACTAGGAAAATATACATCACCCCCGTTGGCAGCTATTTTGTGTTCCTGGACTTTTGCTCACAAAAACATCTGGCTGTTTTCATTTCCTGGTGCTTGCTGATTAGCCTTTCTTATTTGGATGTTGGCAAATAAACACGGCCATATTTTTTACACTTCTGTGAGGATGAGAATTCTTCCAACATAGAGCTCACTGGAAATGGGTCATTTGAACAAGTATTAGTGAGCACCCCGGAGTTCTGCCAGAGGTTTTCCCCACACTAAAGATAGAACGTTGGAGGAGATATGGTTCTTGTGTACTTACTTCTTAACTGGAGAAGAAGACAGATAAACAGAAGTAGGTTAATTTCATTTGGGTGCTCTTCGTGTGTGTGCCTGGCAACAGATATGTGTAGGATGTGCAGGGAGGGTCTGAGAAAGTTTCCTACTTGAGACTATGCCTGGGTTCAATCTTCGAGGACCTTAAAGGTGAGAAAATTGAAGAGGGAGAGGGATAAGGTGATCCAGGAAGGGGAACAGCAAGAACATACGTGTGTGTGTGGGGGGGGGGGGTGGCATCAGTAAAACTATGACATCGTGTGCTCAGGGAGGAATGCATGGCTTGGGAATGCTGTGCGCTATGACATGATAGCTTGAATATACCATTTATGTCTGGTCTTTTCTGAAACTCTACTGACATGGCAATAAAGGAATAGTGAGGATGACAGTCCATGAAGGAAACCTGGACAGGTTAGGTGATGACAGCAGAGAAGAGACACCTGTAAGATTTTAGAAGATGGAGAGAGGATGGAGAATGGTAACTGACAGAGCAAACTGCTTGAGGTGGGGAGAGGAGGTGGCTCAGTCAGCTCCTCAGAGACTCAGAAATTGGAGAAGCTAGGCATTTCTGATGGCTGGGAGGTAGATTTGAACAAAAGGATTCCAGATCATTTCCATCAGCTCTGTACAGCCGGAGACTGTCCTCTTGCACTTGTTAGAATGTGGGAGACTGGGACCAGCATTTGGTGTAATGGCTATGTCGCTGGACTCCCATGTAGCCGACCATGGTTTGAGTCGTGGCTCCAGTGGCTTAAACTCACGCCGGGTGTGTGTGTGTGCATGCCCAAGATCCTGAGAGGAGAATGGAGCAGAAGGGATTAAGGCGTGGCCATCCTCCCTGGGGCGTGAGTTCTCACTTTTTGTCTCTCTGTCTCTCTATGTCTTTCTGGTGAGCGCACACACCCTATAGCAAAAACCTCTCCAAAAAAAGAAAAAGAAAAAGAAAAAGAAAAAGGAAGAGAAAAAGAAGGAATGTGGGAGATTGCTCCTTAGAGAACGTGAACTTTGGCTCTAGTTCATGGAGGTATCCTAGGATAGTAAGGCTGCATACTAAATAGGGAGGAGGCTCTCCAATCTCATTACTCTCACCCCTCCCAAGCTATCTCATACCCAACAGGAGTTGGAAGAGTCTACTCAGAAGAGACCATTCAGCCAAGAAAAAGTCAATAGATCTGATTGGGGTACCCCAGAATAGCTTGGTTCTCCTCATTAAGTATTAATATGGCATGGCTGGTGTAAGCTCCATCCTTCTACACAAAGCTGTCTTACTCTAAGATAAGAAAGGAGCAGCAGAGTCCCTAGACATCTCAGCAAATTCTTCTTTAAAAAGATCTTAACAACAACAACCATAATTTTAAAACTATAATTAATGACTTCAAGAGATCATGAAATTTAAAAATTATTTTTATTCATGATAGAGAGCACATGCGCAGACAGAAAGAGAGAGGGAAAGAGAGAGTCTGTCAATGGGATCTAATCTTGCTGCAATCTTTTTTTTTTCCCATTTCTCCATCCTGTCAGGATTCTGGATGTATGCAACATGTATACATATATACCCAGCAAGCTGCCTCTGGGGCTTGGATTTGAACTACAGTCAGCCATATGGGATCTAGCTCTCTTGGTACTACTCCTTTTTTTGTTTTGTATTGTTTTGGAGAGGTTTTTGCTATAGGGCTCATGCACTTGCCAGAAAGACAGAGAGAGACAAAGAGAAAGAGAAATCACCCCTGGGGGGATGGCCACGCTGCGATCCCTTCTCCTCCATCCTCCCCTCAGGATCTTAGGCACGAATGCACACATACCTGGCGTGAGTTTAAGCCACTGGGTCCAGGACTCGAACTGCAGTTGATTACATGGAAGTCCAGCGACACAGTCATTATACCAACTGATGATCCTTTGGTACCGCTCCTAACCACTGTGCTATCCCTATTGGTACTGTGACAGATAGACACAGTAAGCTAAGCCTTTGAAAAAGCAAAGTAATTATTAACTATAGAGAAATACAAGACTCTCCAAGAAAGGAATTGAAATTTCATATACTCTTTGGTCCCTCTGTAAACAGTCTAGGTAAATAAATGGAAATATTGCACATTGATTTAAACAGAAAGTATGTTGTAACTGGATGAGGATGATATGTGTGAGGAGTGAATAGTAAAAAGAAATTAAATTCTCATCTTCAGTAACAAAATTAATATGTTTAAAGTTTACATGTCAAAAATAGCAATCACCATTATTATTAGAAATGTGGAGCTTATGGAAGTGACATGAAATGGTATATATTTTAATAAAATTCTATTTAGTAAAATAGAATGTTCAATGAAACAAGTATAAATGTACACAAAAAATTAAATGCAAGGTAGGTGAAGTGAAAGTATGAGAGGGCTTCAAAATTTATGGAAAATGGAATTAAAGTACAGGTTTATTTTGGCACAAAAAAAATTTTTTTTTGAAATTCATTCATAGTTTTTAAGATATGTGCTTTCCATGAACTTTTTGAAGATCTTGTTTGTGGTAGAAGAGTTGGTGGCCAGCAGGTGGCATGGTGGTGAGGGTACTGGACTCCATGTGCCTATGATTCAAGTCCCAGATCTGGCTGCTTGCTTTCTCACTCCTCCCTGACTCCTGTCTCTCTCTGATGACTATAGAAAGTTAAAAAAAAAATAGTAATAAAATAGATAATTCTTTTTTTAAGAAAAAAAAAAGAAGAAGGAGTTGGAGAGCTATTTGGATGATATGATCACATTTGACTTTTTAGATTATTCTGGAAGCTATATGTTGGATAAGTTTGGAAGTAGAATTTGAGAGCTGTCCATAGGCCATATATGGTGACCAAAGGCACCATTTTAAATTCTGAGCCAGTAAAAATTTTCCCCCAGTAGAAGTTACCAAATTAATCTTTGGTAACTTGGTATTCATCCATGAATACCTTGTATTCATCATTCTTTCATCATTCCCCCAGTAAAAGTTACCAGATTAATCTTTGGTAACTCAGATTCATCCATGTCATCAAAGAGTGGCAAGAACCTTGCCTGTAGGAGCTTCTCTGATACTTGAGCCCTGGCACATGCCCTCTGTGGTCAGAGCATTTTCCTTCCTCAGGAGAAACCATCCCCAAATGTGTAGGCTCCTTCTTGTTAAACTCCAAAAAACCCTCCAATATTTGAGAGGATTTTAATTCATTAATTTTATTGCAACTTTAAACAGAATTGCAAGTTTTTTAATTCTTATTGTTTTATTTCTTTATTACACTTGAGAAAATTGTTTTTCATGTAACTATGAATGGATTTTTAGGTTCTGTAGTAGTGAGATTAACCATGTGTTTGTCATATTTAGACAAATGAATTCCAAAATGCTGTTATACATTTTATTTTAATTCTGTGATTCTTTTTTCTTCTGCTGGACAGATATTTTAAATTTATGTGAATCCCAAACTGTCAATCTTTCCATTTTCATTTCTTTATGGCTTTAAAGCTGAGAAAGATATCATGCCTCAGAATACTTATAAATATTCTATTCTCCTTTGTGTTGCTTTTCTGTGACTCTCTTATATTTCACTCTTCCATCTCGCTTCAGTTTACTTTGGAATATGATACAGGTTTGTATCTTTTTTTCCAAATGCTTATCCATCTTTTGCCCACAGCTTTTTAAAAATAATTTTGTAAATAACTCTACTCTTTTTCTTATTTGGAGATGCTGAATATATTACATTTGATGCTTTTTATATATAAGTGGGCTTATTTTCTAGGCTCTATGTTACTCTTTTGGAATATGGAATATATATATAATACACACACACACACATATATATATATATTTTTTTTCTTTCTTTCTTCTTTCTTTGTGAGATTTCGTTTTTGGTTGAAGAAAGAGGGGTCTTACTTTGCTTAAAATAAAACTTGTATGTAACAAACAGTTATATTATAGACAGCTTAAAATTATAGTGCGTGACCATAAGTCATTCAAGAAAAGTATCTTTGAAAAAGAAAGCATGGCAGAACTTCAAAGTCAGTCAGAAATAAGAACATAGGGTCTTTCACAGCCCTCAGTGTGTCCATAGTTTATGCATGTGCTTCTACATTCTAGAAATGGTTGTCTGATTAAAGACTTCATTTTCCAGGGTCTGTACTGACAGTCCAGAGAAGACACCGCAAATCATGGTCCCTGAGAACATCAGTAAGAGTTGGGGAGGCTGATGGCTACTCATAGTATTTCCGGTCAGTTTCAGAGGCCCTTAGAAACTAAGATAAGGCAGGGAGTCAGTTATTAGAGCGGTAGTAAAGTGACACACTGTGTAAGGCAATCCGACATGGAAAGGTTCCCAGTTCAAGTCTGGAAATCTTTATGTTGGTCGTTCATGGGCCCATGATCCAGGACTTGCTGAAAGCTGGGGCTGGATGGTGGTGTCAAGACTATATTGGAGTTCTTAATATCTCTCTCTTTCTCTCACTTATGGAAAAAAATAAGTAAGCAAGCTTAAGAAAAGGCACCAAGATAAAGGAATGAGCAGTTCTGAGAGCGGCGGAAGGTTGTACAGCGATAACCTTGATCTTAATGATGGATAAGAATTTTCTGTCAAATGAGAAGGCAAGACATTTGAAAGACAGACACCAAGTGCAGTAGTAAGTATCTAAGCTTGTAAAAAAGCAAAGCAGTGATTAACTATAGGGGAAAACAAGGTCTTAGAGAAGTTAATTCTAATTTCATAGTGGCTCAGGGAAACTACAAAGGTTCTTGGATCTTATGACTAGAGGAACTGAAAACTTACAGCTGGAGTGTAGAGTTTCTAGTGTGAATTGTAGAAGAAAAGTTTGGAATAAAAGGAGGAGGCCGGATTGAGAAGCACCACATGTTCCAACCATGGGTTGGGGTATGGGGACTATCATTGTCATGCCAGTGAAGGATCTGAGGCAAGATGGCGTTATTGTTATTTCCTTAAAATAAATAATGAGGAGCCAGCAGGTGGTGTGGTGGTTGGAGGAGTTGAATTCCCACATGGCCGACCACAGTTCGAGTTCCAGACCTGGAACCCTGCTTTCTCACTTTCTCTTTATCTCTCTGTTTGACCAAATTAAAAAATAAAAACGACAAATGGAATTAATTAAATAAATAATTCTTTTAAAAATAAATAATGACGGGGCCAGCAGTTGGCGTAATGGCTATGTCTCGTGACTCCCATGTAGACGACTGCGGTTTGAGTCCCAGAACTGGTGGCTTAAACTCAAGCCGGGCGTGTGTGTGTGTGTGTGTGTGTGTGTGTGTGCGTGCGTGCGTGCCCAGGATCCTGAGAGGAGAATGGAGGAGGTTAGGGATTGCGGCATGGCCATCTCCCCGGGGAGGAGGGGGGGTGATTTCTTGCTTTCTGTCTCTCTGTCTCTCTCTATCTTTCTGGCAAGCACATGCTCCCTATAGCAAAAACCTCTTCAAAAAAAAATGACAACTGCAGCAAAAGTATAGAGGGTGGATTGGAGAAGATTAAGGTTAATTTAAGTCTCTTCCCCGTCTTCCCACAAAGGTGTGTTCGGCATTGCCAGAGAGAGAGAAGAGGGGGGCTTCTAGTTATAGTGTGCATTTTATTGTCACTGTGCTACTTTTATGGAAACTGTTTCTCTGTAACAAACTCAGGATTAAGTGGGAATGGAGTGGAAGGGCTGGATTCAAGAAAAAAGTTCCCGCGAATGAGCAAAATGAGGCAACTAATTGGGTCTGGCTGAAGTGGGTGCATTCCCAAGTTTCTAGCTTGGAAGATGAATGGAAGTCATTTCATTCATGGAGAGCAAGTCCCGCAGAGGGCTCTGTTTTGTGGGGAAACAGCAGTTCTGCTTGTCCAGAATTCCTCACAGTTATGGGTTTTTGGAGGTAACTATGTGACACTGAATTTGTAACTTTTATTCATTGTTTGACTATGTGTGTGAGCAAGGAGATAACCTTTGGTGACACCAGAGGCCAGGCAAGACTTTATAAACCCCACTCTTTTCCCTTGCTGAGATACACCATTCTATATCATATCATGGCATATTAATTATCTTCTCACCCAATTATCTCGTAATATGGAGGACAGAGCACAGAAATCTGGTCTGTGCTTATTAAAGTCACCGCTGGGATCCTTGTACAAATTTTATGGCATGCCTCCTCCTCTTACAGCGTGTGTGTAATTTATGGGCAGTTTCTACTGCTGTTATCTTCAATTTCTCCTTTGGCCTCCTGCTTATAAATCCAGATGTCAGATTTCTTTGGAATTCATTTCGCTTCACTCAGAAAGTCTCCTCTTTCCTTTGTTGCCACAGATTCTAACTTTGTGTATCTCAATAGTGTCTGCTTTAGACACAGATGATGTGAGGCATCTGTGGACCACCTTCATGACCTGTCCAGTGGACAGATGCACATTAGGGTCTGGAGGTCAGAAACACTGTCTGGGCTGACTATGGAGCTCTGGGAATCATCTGACTCCAGTGGGCATTTTAGGTTGAGTCCATGTGTGCATGTGTATGTGTGTGTGTGTGTGCGTGTGTATGAGTGTGTTTATATATTGTGTGAGTGTGGGTCACAATTTAATGGATGACGAAACTACTCATTGGTCTAGGCCCAACTCAAGTTTCCCTCCCCCATGAAGAGGACATAGCCATTTATTATGTGACAGAGCGCTTTTTGATCTGAATCATTTCTCTGACAATAGGTAGCCTGTGTCTCACAGGTCGGTATTCAAATATAATGGGACTTCACAATGTTTGTGGAAAAAATGAAAGTCAAGGATGAGTTTATTGTGGTGCCCCAAGTTATTGAAATCTACCATAGTTTTCTATCATAACATGCATTTCCACAAACTTGCAGAAGTGCTGTTGTGGAGTGAAAGTGCCTTAAAGAAGGTCAAGAATTAAACTTCCTCTCTCAAAGGTGTGGGCATAGAGGATAGCTGGCCAATGACTACTTCTTAGTTGAAATAATAAATAGGTACGTACTAGGAGTGTCTCGGAATCATTCACCACAATAATTACTTCCTTTTATTGACTACCTTTTATGTTTTTGTCACTGTGCTGCATGTTTTATTGAACTCATTTAAATTTAACCACTCTCTGAAGTAGCCCTTACTGTCTTGTTTTATAAATGAGGCAAAGGTGGGGGATGGAGATGCTTGGAGAAGTTAAGCAATCTGCCTAAGATCTCACAGCTAGTAGGCGCTGGCTCCTAGATTCGAATCCAGCTCTGGGTGTGTCTGTAGGCCTGTGGACATCCTCCTACACCTCTTTAGGCATAACCCTGACTAATCTTCCTTGTCTGTGAAATGGAACCTTCTATTCCATGCTATAATTGCCAAAAGGAAAATAAATTCTCAGCCTTAGTGAAAGAGGACAGTATCTTTGGGAATTGTGTGTGTATGTGAGTTTCCTTCTTCAGTTTCTTAGTTTTGTTTTTTGTTTCCTTTGTTTTTTATAAGTTTCCTAACTATAGCAAAATTCCACTACCGAAGGGGCAGTATGTTGAATTTGATGAACTGTCCCCATTATGGCCTCCTAGCGCACACTTTAATATAGTCAAACCCCTCTTTAAGGAATACAGTATTTTGCTGTGAAACTCAGAAAAAAATAAATTGTATACCATTAGATTCAGGAAATGTCTTACCATAGAATTTATTTAACTTAGATGCCTAACTACAAGGAACTTTATTTGTTAGAACTGGTTTTCACCAGCTGTCAGAGAGAAGACTGACGCAGAAGGTAATATGGAAGTGGCAGGATGTGTGTAGGTATGGTTTTTTCTTTTAATACATCAGGGTGATATGATTCCTGAAGTATTTATGTATGGATGTTGATCCCACTTGCATTGGTTTTTTAGGTCTGAATAGGATATTTGAGTCATTATGAACTTTAATGAGAGTTTTCAGGAAGGTCAAGAACATGGACTCAGAAATCTGAATTTTAATCTCAGCTGTCTCTTAAAGTCTGAGTTTATTTTGGTGTAAAAGATTTTTGAAATTCATGTGTAGTTTTTTCACATTATACATTTTCATGAACTTCTTGAAGACCCTTCATGTTAAAAAGCACATTTTAGAATAGTGTTTCTCAAAGTGAGGTCTTGGGAACTGTTAAAAGAACTCTGGACCCTACAGACTTCCTGGTTTGAAGTCTTGGCCACTTTCTGTGAGTTCATTCTTTACATTAACTACCTTGGAAGTGATGGGAGGGCTTTAAAGGAGAGGAAGTTGACTTCTAGATGTCTTTTCAGAGAAGTTTTTTTTTTTTTTTTTTTTTTTGAGAGGTTTTCGCTATAGGGCGCGTGCGCTCACCAGACAGACAGAGAGAGACAGAGAGACAGAAAGCAGGAAATCACCCCCCAGGGGGGATGGCCACGCCGCAATCCCTTCTCCTCCATTCTCCTCTCGGGATCCTGGGCACACACGCACACGCGCCCGGCGTGAGTTCAAGCCACCGGGTCCGGGACGCGAACCGCGGTCGACCACGTGGGAGTCCAGCAACATAGACATGACGCCAACTGCTGGTCCCCAGAGAAATTTTGATTCTCTGAAGCCACTCCAGTGTGGCCAAGGGCAGCTGGGAACACATGAGGGGAACAAGCTGTCTCATCTTCAGGTTGCTTTGGCATCAGGACAATAGGAAGGAAACACTTTATTGTCTCAACTGGATGCTCTTATCTTTTTTTTTTTTTTCTTTTATTGCCAGAGGGCATGTGTGCTGACCAGAAAGAGAGAAACCACCCTGTAATGGGGTGTGGTCAGGCCATAATCCTATTTCATCCATTTCCCCATCTCATCAGGATTTAGGGGCTGCATACACATACATTCAGAGTGTTTTACAAACCATCAGGCCTGAGATTTGAACCATTGTCGGCACTGTGGGACCATCCCTGAAAACCCTAAACTATTATAGTTTAGAGGAAAATGACCTATTTTCATCATTTCTTGCCTGTTATGTAAAGATGGGAATCTTGTAATGAATATGACTATTCAAATGGGTCTGGAATGTTCTTTGGGTAAAAAATGTCAGAAGTTCCAAATGTGAAATGTAGGGCCCACATCCTGCTTTCTTAAAGGCATCTAGTCTTCCTATACCTGTGGTTCTTGGGAGGGTTTTAGCCTTTGCTTCTCAGGCTCAACTGTGCATTGAAGACACCAAAGCAACTTTAAAGACTTGGGATTTCTAGACTCTACCCCAGAACAATTAATTCAGAATCTCTAGGGGTAGATGGATCAATGTCAAAAAAAGGGTTGTATTTTTGTTTGTTTGTTTTGTTTTGTATTTAATTTGCCCTAGTGTCTCATGAGATGGAGAACCAGTGGGCCCATGATATTTCTGGAGTGTAAGAGTCTTGAACAACTTGCATTTAAGTCTCCAGGGTTGCTGGTTAAAAATATCAGGTCATGGGTCCTGCTACATAGTTAGTAGACCAGATGGGTATATAACTATACTTTTTTTTTTTTTAAAGAAAGTTTACTTGTTTATTTCTTTTTCTTCTATGAGAAGGGAAGAAAGAGAGAAACAGGCACCAACTCCTCAAGGGTCTTCACACCACAATCTACTCCCAGCCTCTGCCAGGCAGGATCATGGGCCTCCCTGGTGTGTATACAGGGAGGCCCTAGGATGTGAACCAAGATCTTCCTATGTGGGTCCAGTTGCATTACCACTGCACCACCATCTAGCCTGTGTGTTTACATTTTTAATAAGATCCCTGAGTGAGTTGTATTTTAAAATGTTGAGCATCTTGGGGCCCACTGTTTTCTGAGAATCTCCATATGTGGAGAAATGTGGAGGAGAAAAATGAGAATCAAACCAGGCAGGGGTTCCTGTGCTTTGGAAATTTATTGTACTTTGTTGTTGGTTTATCTTGTGTTATTTCCCTTCCTCCCTACTTGTTTCTTTTATCCTGGAGTGCATCCATTTATTTAATAAGTGAAAAATGAATAGAAATCGACCTCATTTTGAATGATTTCTCTGTTAGAATTTCAAGATATTTCATGAAGTGGTTGTCACCATTCCAGGGTGTTTCAAATATGGAGATGTAGACTAGAAAAATAAATAAGAAGCAGAGATATTGTTTGCACCATGAGGGATATCATAAGCATGGTGGAGGCCAAAGATTTAGCAGATTTTTAAAAATGCTTTATTATTTATTTATTCCGTGTATGTGTGTGTGTTAGAGAGAGAGAAGAGAATGAGAAAGAGAGAGAGAGAGAGAGAGAGAGAGAGAGAGTGAGTCTGGCACCCTCAAGGGTCTTTATGCTACAATCCCTCCTCAGTTTTGGCCAGCCAGGATAACGGGCATATGTTCATGCCTGGTGTATACAGGCAGACCTCAGGAAGCAAACCAGGGACCCTCCCGTGTGGCCTCAGCATTGTGGAGTACCATGCTACCGCCATGCTACCTCAGCCGACCTACTTAGCAGATTTTAAAAGAAGGATTCCCACTTGTAGAGGCACCGCTAGCCTGGCTGTCCCAATGTTTATGAATTGACAAAGTTAATTCCATCTTTTATTGGGACCTGAAAGAATTCCCACCTGAATGCATTGAAATGATGCCGTAGTAAAGACTCCTTCCCATTTCCATTCTATTATAGAAAGTCTTCTGGATGAGTTTCAATTTCTCATAAGAGACACTTGAAACCAGTAGATAGAAACTCATGTCAACATGACTATTTATGTGAGTGGATCTGCTTTGTGGCCTGTTTACAACCACCCAGGGCATTGAGCTCCAAATCTCATACTCCCCAAATGTACGTGTGACTATGGGAAATGGAATTCTTGATTTATTAGCTTAAATCAAACTAGTGTTGATATTTATAGCAATGGTTGTTCTTACTTTTTTATGTAAGGGTGTAGGCACTTGAGAACTGCAGGAGGGGACTAGCTTACTTCATTTAATACTCAGAAATCCCCATACTGCCTTTTACTCTAGAACCTACCTGTGTGTTTCTAGAGGATTATTCTGTCTGCTTAGTCTACTGCACCTCACTCTAGCAGTGCACCCTGAGTCAAATCCATCTCAAACTGGCAGGTGGGTTTATACTCACACACACACACACACACACACACACACACACAAACAAACACACACACAGCTCTGAAGGAAAGCCCACAAGCTATACAAGTCCAGTTTGGGCAGCTTGCCAGATTCCTCTCCGATTTGTTCAGTGGATAGTTATGTGAAATACTTTCCTGCAAACATTTGTTTCTCAGCACTAAGAATAATCAATAGAGGCAAATGTCTTTGCAATCATGAAGCCTTTTTATGTGTGGAATTCTTCACTGTTTTTGGTCTGTGACTACAGTAAACATCCTCCAAAGTGGCAGCAGGAGAGCACCACAGTTCTTCGTAATAAGGTGAGATTTACAGCATTGCATGAGTGTGGGGGATAAATCAGACTGCTGGTGGGATGGGCAGAATGGGCTAAATTCAGGTATTAATAGGGTGCCATGTGTGCACTGCAGAGGAAGACAGCCTCATCAGTGTTACAGATGGTATGTCCTTTTAGTTAATTTAGAAGAAATTCTGATCAGCCAACAGAGCTTTGAGGATGGATGCAAGAAAAAGAAGACGGTGGCATATGGAGAGAACATATTTGTTCTTGGAAAATCACTAGAAAATGTTTAATGTCATCATAACCTCATTTGCATAAAAATAGTCATAGGCAGCAAACCAAATGAAAGCAGAGGAAGACGTGATGGAACCAATGCTTTCCGAGTTTCATTTCATTATGAATAACATAAATAATTCAACTGAATAAATAAATACAAAACTGCTTCAAGTAGACGCACTGGAAATGATTATTCCTTGAAAATTCCTTTAATGGTGCATGTTGTGATGAAGTAATGTGATTATGCCTCTGTGGGCAGCATTTTGCTGTACACTTGACCCTTGCTGATAATATCGAGTTCTCTGTAGCTCTCAAGTGCTTCGTGGAAGCAAATGAAGTTTTTAGTCACACAGCCCTATTCATAATACAACCTTGGAGAAGTTAATAGGCCATAGCGTAGCTTCACTGTGGTGGATACAGTCCCACATTGCACATGGGTTCTGCTTAAGCCACATCCGATCATCAGAAATCTGGGGTCTTTGACTGGGCTCTAGTAGCTACATAATTCTAGGTAAATATTTGAAACCCTGGTAGCAGAATAGAGTCATTGTTCTTCTTACAAAGTCTGATAAGGGGAACTGTTGTGTAAGTATACATCATGGCATGAAGAAATATTGGTGGAATTTACTAATTCGTTGATTTCAACAAATGTTTTTCTGAGGTTAGGTAAAAAGCCTAGAGCGGGTAGTATGGGAGCCACAGCAGGTATCTTATACCGTAGTTTTTGCACTCATTCGATTTTATTCATTCACTCAGTAAATACGACATCTATCGGCTCCCAGGTACCAGGCACTATGTTGGATGTTGAGCTTATAATGGAAGATAGATAATATACTGGGAAAAACAAAATACTAAGAAAGAAAAAAAATCCCTAAATAGATAATTATAGATTGTGCTAAATGCTTTGGAGAAAATAACCAGGTGCTAATATACAGAGTAACAGGAAAGGGTGTATTTAGAGTAGTTGCACTCAGGAAGTAGCAGAGGTGAGGATGAGCCAGTAATTCACAGACCTGAGAGAAAAACTCCCCTGAGAAGTGAACAGTGCTTAGAAAGTCCTGAGATTTAAGTGGGCTTGGCTTTATCTAGGAACTGATAGGGAATTCTGGCAAATAGTGTGAGAAGGATAGAAAGGAAAGTAGGAACCAGATCACTCAGAGTTGTGGACAATGATAAAGCATCTATTAAGTTGTCTGGAAAGTCATGATGAACTTTCCTATATTTTCCTATGCAAAAAACATGTTAGGACTTTCCCAATGACCCAGTGGCAATAAAAGTGACATATTATGTTGAATAGAGTTCTTTTAAATTTCAGCTCTACCTGGAACCTCAGAAGGTTACCTGATGCAGAAATAGGGTCTTTCTAGATGTAATTCGTTAAGATAAGGTCATACTACATTAAGATGGATCCTACATCCAAGAAAGTTGGTTTCTTACAAGAAGAGGAGAAACCCAGAGACATGTATAGAGAGAAGAAAGCCATGTGAAGATGGGGCAGAGACTGACATGATGCAACTGCAGAGACTGATGCAATGCACCTGCAAGCCAGGGGATGCCAAGGATTGCCAGCAATCTCTGGGAGCTAGAAAGAGGCTAGGACAGGTTCTTCCATGGAGCCTTCTGAATATGGCCCTGTGACACCTCAGATCATGACTTCTAACTTCCAGAAATGTGAGAGAATAAATTTCTACTGCTTTAATCCATGCAACTTGTGGCACTTTGCTAAGGCAGCCTGGAAAACTAGTATTAAAGGTCATGGAAGCCATCAGACATTTTAAACAGAGAAGCAGCATGGTCTGGTTTATATCTTTAGATCATTCTGAATGTCGTTTGAAGAAAGAACTGGAGAGAACAGGAGTGAAGCTAGGAGTCCAGTTTGAAAGATGGTCCAGGTAGCAGAGAGAGTGATTATGACTAGGGTAAGCACAGTGAGATGAAAGAGAGTAGACAATAGACAGGGATTTATGTTGGAGATCCTCAAGGAAGACTGCCATGGTTAGGTTAAATCACAGAGGTGGATGGCAGTGCCATCTACTGAGATTGAGAAGACAGAAAAACAGATTTGGGGAGATATGTAACAATTCTACTTTAGACCGTGAAGGTTTTGTTTTTTTGTTTTGTTTTTTTGTTTTTTGTTTTTGGAGAGGTTTTTGCTATAGGGCACGTGCGCTCGTCAGACAAGACAGAGTGAGACAGAGAGACAGAAAGCAAGAAATCACCCGCCAGGGGGATGGCCACACCGCAATCCCTTCTCCTCCATTCTCCTCTCAGGATCTTGGGCTCACATGCACACGCGCCCGGCGTGAGTTTTAAGCCACTGGGTCCGGGACGCGAACCATGGTCGACTACGTGGGAGTCCAGTGACATAGCCATTACGCTAAGTGTTGGTCCCTAGACCTTGAAGTTTAGTATGTGATTATGTGACTGGAGACATCAACTAGATGACTGAATAGTTTATAGTTTTGGAACTTAGGAGAGAGTCAAGGGGTGGAGATATATCTTTGGAGGCATCATCATAGAGATGACCATGAAAGCTGAGATGACTAGGAGGAGAGAGCTGAAGATGAGGCAAGAATCCAGGATTGAGGCCTGTGTCACTCCAAAATGTAGAACATACAAAGAGAGACACTCAGCAATGGATGTGAGGAAGGAACTGCTGACAACGAAAAAGGTTGGGAGAAAAGAGGTGACATGGAAGCCAAAAGAGGAGTGTATTCCCAGAAGGAAGTAATGGTTCCTAGATATGAGGAGTACTGAGATGCCAGAAGTGCTCCGTGGATCCAGCAACATAAAGTTAATTGATGATTGATGATCTCAGTCAGAATATTCAACCCAGACTGGGGTTAAGTACGAAATGAATGAGAGGGAGGAAATGAGACCGTTAAACTGATCACTCTTGACAAATTTTATTGTGGAAAGGGAAGGGGGTATAGGATTGTAGCTGAGGGTTTGGGGGAGGAGGGGTCATTGTTTCATTTTTATTTTCATTGTAGGGGCCAGCAGGTGGTGTGGTGGTTAAAGTGCTGGACTTCCACATGGTTGACAAAGGTTCAAGTCCTGGAGCTGGTGACTTGCTTTCTCACTTTCCCTCTCTCTCTCTCATTAGTTAAAATAATAATGATAATGAATAATTAAACAAATATTTCTTTTAAAAAGATTTTCATAGTGATATGACTTCAGACTTACAGTAAAGTTGAAAACATACCCTTTTCCAGATTACTCAAATTTTAACATTTTATAATATATCTCTTTTCTCCATTTGTACTTTTCCCCCCTAAATCATTATAGAATGACTTAGTTGTGGACATAATGCCCTTCGCCTCTTGAGTGTGTGCTTCCAAGAACAAAGACATTTTCTTATGTAACTACAATGATATTATCTATCCACAGACTTTATTTAGATTTCACCAATTGTCTCAAGAATATCCTTTATAGAAAATGAAAATGTTAGATTATGTATTACATTTGTCAAGATTTAAAAAAAAAATGAAACAGTCTTTCTGTCTCTCATTTTACATTGGCATTTTTGAAGACTGCAGTCCAGTTATTTTATAAAATATCTCTCAATTTGGACTTGTCTGGTATTTCTTCAGAAATAGATTCAGCAAATGCTTTTCTGTTGAGAATATTACAAAACTGATATTATGTTTATCTCAGTGCATCTTATAAGGGTATGCATGAAATGTATTTGTCTTATTACTGGTGGTGTTAATGCTGATCACTTTTTAAGAGTGATAGTCAAGGGAACAACAGATGGTGTAATGATTATGTCGCTGGACTCCCACATAGTTGACCATGTGGCTTAAAACTCACCAAGTGGCTTAAGACTCATGCCAGAAGTGTGTGTGTGTGCCCAAGATTCCAAGAGAAGAATGGAAGAGAAGGAATTGTGGCAATTCCCCTTGGGGGGGTATGATTTCTCACTTTCTGTCTATTTGTCTCCCTGGTGAGCACGTGCACCCTATTGCAAATATCTCTTGAAAGAAAGAAAGAAAAAAAGAAAGTCAGTTACCTTTGCTTATTATCCTAGTAAAGGGTTGAATTAGTGGAGAGAGTAGGCACATTTGCCTCTTCCTGACTTTGATAAAAATACCTTTTGTGCTTCCCATTAAATAAGATGTTGGTTTCATGATTATGACACAGTTGTTTATCAAGTTAAGAAAGTATCAATTAATTCCTATTTTTCTTGAAGCTTTTAATAGATGACTATCAAATTTGTTGAACCCTTTTCAGTATTTTCATTATCTGTACATAGATTTTTTCCTTCCTTAAACCTATTCATATTGTGCATTATATTATTAGATTTCCTAATATTGAACCAAATTTGTATCCCTAAAATAAATTCCTTTAGGTTATACTGTATTATTTTCTAGTACAATATTGGATTCTATTAAAATTATTTTATTTAGAACTTTTGCATCATTATTTGTACTTTTCTTTCTCTTTTATTGTACTGCTTTTAAGAGATTTAGCTATTAAGATACTATAAAAAGAATTAGAATTCTCTCCTTTTTAATGCTCTGAAACAATTTATGGAGCATTATGACTCTCTAGTCTTTGAAAGTTTGGTAAAATTCACCTGTGAAACCACTGAGCCTGATGTTTTTTATGTTTTGTTTTTGTTTGTTTATTTGTTTGTTTTTTAGAGAATTTTGCTATATGGCTCATGCATTTGCTGGAGAGACAGAGAGACAGAAAGCGAGAAATCACTCCCCCACCAGAGGGGATGGCCACACCATAATCCCTTCTCCTCCAGTCTCCTTTTGGGATTTTGGGCACACATGTACACATGCCTGGTGTGAGTTTTAAGCCTCCGGATCCAGGATTCGAACCACAATCAATTTTGGGGGAGTCCAGTGATGTAATCATTATGCCATCTGCTGGTCCCTATTTAGTAGGTTTTAAATTTTCCAAGTAAATGGCTGTAAATGTGTGTGTGTATGTATATATATATATATACACATATATATTATATATATATATACACACACACACACATATATATATATACACACACACATATATATATGTATGTATATGTGTGTGTGTGTGTGTGTGTGTGTGTGTATATATATAAAATTGAAAATTTTATTGCATTGTGAACAGAGAGCATTGTTTGCAACATTTCTATTTTAGGAAAGTTACTGGGCTGGCCTTATAGCCTCATTTAAGAGAGCCAGACCCCACATGGCCAACCATATATCTTGAATCCTGGTATTGGCAGCTTGAAGAACATGCTGGGTGCATGTGTGTGGATGCCTCAAATCCTGACAGGGTGGAGAGATGGAAGACAAGGATTTGCAGTGTGACCGTGTCCCATGGGGGTACATTCTCTCTCTCTCTCTCTCTCTCTCTCTCTCTCTCTCTTTTCTGTCTCTCTTTGGCAAGTACACATGCTTTCTGGTAAGTAAGGAGAGAGAGAGAAAAAAAAAAGTTATTCATGTTTCCTTTGTCTTATTTCCAACTGTTCTCCTCAGGTTGAGAAAAAAGATGCAGTGACCATTTTCTAAGAGTAAACTTTGATATTCTTGAGGATTTTTTTTCCCCTTAACTTTTAAAATGTAATCATTTTCTAGGTTATTTGTTGGAATTTGTTGCAGGATGACATCGGTGATATCCAGGTCCTTGGTGTTTTGAACAAAGAACTGAACGAAACACGCAAATAGTGAAAGCAAAGGGTAGTTTATTAAGTAAAAGCAAAAGTACACTTCTGAGAGGTAGGAGTGGCGAAGCAGCAAGAGAGAAATTACCTGGTTTAGGAGCCTAGGTAAATTACTTACAGTGGATTAAGCAAGGTTGTGTTGATTGATCATTGGCTGGGCCCACTAATTGCTCTCATCCCATTGGCTATATATCAAAAGCAGTTGGGCCCACTGATTCATCTCATTGGCTATATCAAATGTGGCTGGGCTCACTGATTCATCTCATTGGCTGTATCAAATGTGGCTGGGCCCTCTGATTCATCTCATTAGTTATATCAAACATGGCTAGGCCCTCTGATTTGTCTCATTAGCTGTATCAAATATGGCTGGGCCCTCTGATTCATTTCATTAGCTATAACAAATGTGGCTGGGCCCACTGATTCATCCCATTGGCCATATCAAATATGGCTTAATCAGCTAGGCATCTCCCCATGGAAATCTTCCACCCACATTACCTCCCGTGGGGAATTGTCTACCCTGATCAGTTTTTCTGTCTACCCACATAGGCAGATACTCTAGCCTCCTTACCTGCTTCCATTTTCTAGCTTTCTTCCTGCTCCAAATTGAATATTTTGAATGAAATTTTCAAAGTACCCAAGAGAGTACTTTGAGAGAGTTTTTTTTTTAATATGTAGATTCAGATCTTCTAATTTTGAAAAGTTTTCTTGATTTAGTTTTAAATCATACTTCCATTCTATTGTCTTTTTTTTCCTTTTCAGCAATTCCAATGATACACAATTGTTCCTTTTTTTGTCTCCCATTCAACTACTTGATCTCTGATTTCATTTCTTTTTTTTCCCCTCATTTTCATTGTTTTACTTGTTAAGCTGCTTCTCCTTGTGCCCTTATTAAATTTTCTTCTGTTTTTCTTCTCATTGAGCATTTTTGACACCCACCATGCCTGACTTTTCCATCACAAACTGGTTTGCCTTTCTGTGTTTCGCTTAATATCAGAGATGAATATTTTGTCTTTTCTTTGATATCTTTTCAGAGTTGAATCAATTTTTGTTTTACTTCTTCATGTTTTTGTCTCCTCATTTTTAAAAAAATATTTTTTGACTTTTTGATTTAAAACAGTTTGTCATATTGCCAAATGTTTATTGTTAATATTGTTTTCTTTTTTATTTGGGGGTTAATATATGGAGGGGAGATTTTTATCAGAAGAAGTATTCTTTTTCTTTTCTTTTAGAGAGATTTTTGCTATAGGGTGGTGAGCTCGCTGGAGAGACAGAGACACAGAGAGAGAGAGAGAGAGAGAGAGAGAGAAAGAAAGAAAGCAAGAAATCACCACTGCAATCCTTTATCCCCCACTCTCCTTTCGGGATCTTGGGCACACAAGCACACATGCCCAGTGTGAGCTTTAAGCCGCCAGTTCTGGGACCCAAACCGCATTTGACTACATGAGAGTCAAGCGACATAGCCATACGCCCATCTGCTGGTTCCATTAGCTGGGGTATTCTGATTTTCTGTGTTTGCTTTTTGATGTAGTTAACGTGTATATATGAGACTTCAAAAATGTTCACTGAAAAATGTAACTAACGTATCAGTTTGTTTGGGTGCAAAAACCAAAAAAGTTGAGATCCATACTTAAGGTTTTTTTTAATAATACACATTTTCCATGTATTTTTTTAAGCCTCTTATATGGCGTACACTTCCATCAATTAATTTTGTCAATTTATTAGATAAATCATAGTTCACAGGGACCATTGCCTGCCAGTGTTGTAAGTATGGTGTTTTTGGTAGGTATATATTTGTGAGTACATTTGTGTACACACAATGTACAGGAGTTGCGTCTCTTGTTTTGAAGGACTTTGCCCTTTTTGCTTATTTTCTCATTCACTACTCAGTATTTAAAGATCATTTATCCTGGCCCTCCAACCTTTTTCGTCCCAGAAGCAAGGTCTCAAGTTACGCACATTTTCGGTCCGTCTTTGTTACAAACGCTCAGATCTAGCAAGGCTGTTTTTCCATATTTTCACACTTACCCTGGACTTTCTATTTTGGTTATTTTGTATCGATCCTGAGTTTACTACTAGTTTCCCTTTTTCCTGTTTACACACAGTTTTCCCCAGATAGTCCTGGCTGTCTGTAAAACTTAACAATAAGAGTATGAGAGAGAGCAAGCTTACCGGTAGTTTGAATTTCTTTTTTGACTTAAATTTGAAGTTTTGGTGGAGTTTTCTGTTTTGAATAATACTGTAATTTTATTTGTTTTATTAGCTGTTATTTATTGTTATTTTATAAAATGTGCGATGAGATTTAAATGTATGGAGTCCAGAATTTGTATTGTGTTTAAGTGGGGAGATACTAGACTAGAATATTCTGCTGGGAATATTTACCTACATGAATAGAACAACTACATCAAAATCCCTTGAGACTCTTGTGGGAGTACGGATTCTTAGGCTGTGCCTTATATAGACTAAACTAGAATCGTTGGAATTTGTATTTCAAATGACACCCAGATACTCATTATGCATGTTAAGTTTGAGAATGACTGCTTTTAGTTACAGCACTACAAAGCAAAAATTTGGCATTATGTCTATTGATGGGCCCCAGTATGTCTTACTAATTTATATATTTTTAATAAGAATTTAACAATCATTAATAAGTAGCTAGTCAAATAACTTCTATCAGTATCGTTGGTTTCTCAATGTGAATTATGGCCACCAGAAAGTTTAAAAAAATCTCTCTAAATAAAGTTTTTAAAATCTCTCTTCATAGAAGAGAGGGAAGATTGGCAATATGAACTGAGATTTAGTAAGAATGAAGCATATTTGGCGTCTGTAATTATGTGCCGATTGGCCTATTTCCCCATTCCTCGCCGATCTGCTATAATTAGTGATCACTGGTGTTCCATATCCATGTCCCCAGGAACTTGGGAAATTACTTTTCCGTCACAAACTGGTTTTTCCTTCTCGGTTTCTTTGCTTTGGTAACTCATCTGAACTGGAAATTGTGTTTCTTCCTTTCACGAAGGAATCATGATGGTAGAGATCTTATCTTGCCTGAATTGGTAGTCATCGTATCTGGATGATCGGATGAACTAATCTGTAAGCAAATGAGTTCACTAGAAGTCCTTACAAAGCAGCTAAGATGTCAAAATATGTTCAGTAGGTTTACTTAGTACTGTGTAGATTTCATTGCATTTGGTCAAGTCACACGAAATTGCTGGTATTTGGCCAGAAATAGCAAATTTATATACATTGCCATCTAATACTTTAATTATTTGAGACTTGGCCCTGTGCATGGTTAAGCTAGTGACTTCTCATTAATCAGAATGGTCAGCTAAACACATTATGCCTTTGTCTTCCATGTGAGCAAATTATTTATTTAGCAGTAACTTGCCTAATTTTTACATTTATTTTTACTTATTATTTTTTTCTTAAAGAAACTTTTGCTATAGGGTGCTTGTACTTGCCAGAGAGACAGAAAGCAAGAAATCACCCTCCAGGGGGCATGGCCATGCCTCAGTCCCTTCTTCATTCTCCTTTTGGGACTTTGGGCATGTACACACACGCACCCGGCGCACACACACACACACACACACATGTACCCAGTGTGAGTTTGAAGTTGCCGGGTCCAAGGGAAACCATGAATAACTATATGGGAGTCCAGCAAAGTAATCATTATGCCATCTGCTGGTCCCTCACTTGTTCCATTTTTTTTAAAGTTCTGACATAAAAGGACTAAATGAATTACTTCACACTTTCCTGAAAGACCTTACATAATTTTAGCTATATAATTGGAAATCAACCCAGGATTGGGTTATCATTAAAAACAACAACATTCAAATCTTACATTTTAGCTGTAATTTGGGAATCAGCAAGCTTCGTCAATATGCCTTTCATGGAAAATTTCAGCACTTGAAACTCCCTACACCATTTTGTATTACCTAAGACATCTGAAAGATTCCTTCCCCTTTTTCAATTTTATTTTAAAAATACCTATTGCATATTTACTGTATATAAACACAGAGCTAGGATCTTGAGGAATGTGAAAATGAACAAGGCATGCTACCTGACTGCAAGGAGTTTTTAATCTAGTAGGAGAAAAAGCTGGCTGTCAGTCTTGGCAGATTGAAATAGCCATGTCATTGAGTCCCCATTGGATTTTACTCCTATTGCATAGATTGAATGTCATCTGCTTTAGGTTGCAAATCCTGGTGACTGCGGTACAATATATGTTATAAATAGCATTGCATCTTGACTGCAGATGAACTCAGAGAAAGCGAATGAGCAAGGAGGGAAATAAAAGGTTGAGCACAATTTGTCTGGGCATTTGTTTATGAGATTGAACTATGGCTGGGGCCAGGTTCCTGTTCATGTCTGGAAGAGGCAGGCTCTTTTCCTGTATGAGATTTTTGTCTTGGTGATTAAACCACTTCTGGTGAGTGTGTCTGTGTACAAACTTGCATTCTGCCCGTGAGCATGTGTGTTCATGCATAACTGATTCAACGACTCTACATTTCCCCCAACATATTACACCAAATGTACTTAACACCAATTAGAATGTTTGCCGCCTGCTGTGTGCAAATCTCCCCAGAAAACAAAACTCTCCTAAATGGCAGTATAAGTAATTCTGAAGATTAAAGCCAGTGATTTGCAGAGTTCTTGGTTCGTTTGCTTCCTGCAAATATCAAGATTAACAAAGAAATTCATTGATCCCATTTTGCCTCCTTAAAGCTTGTGCATAGGCCTGAGGGAGTACATCACACGTGGCTGTGCGATTCAGATGAAGACTTGCTATTGCTTTCTTTATGGTGAACATGCTGATTTAGTAGCATTTCTCTTGGCAAAAGTGTCTCAAGAAAACAAATCCATTTATGTATATTTTTATAGGAAATGCTCCATCCAACCCTTCCCCACTAACCACCTTCTCAATGAATTGTGAAGGAAACATGGCCAATTTGCAGCAATTTAAAGGACAACTCAGGTCTCAACTCAGAGACTATACTATGGCGTTTAATGTTGGGTAAATCTCAGCGACCCTGAGTGAGCTCTCTTCTCTCCAACTGTGAACACCAGGCTCTGAACAAGTTGCTCTCCAAGTCTCCTTCCACTTCTCATGTGTTAATATACTATATAGCCAATATTTTTAGAGTATGGATGAGGTACTCTGAATTGCACCAGGCATTAGGAAATACAGTGGTGATTGTGAGGTGAAGTTATCACCCTCAGAGCAGAGAAATCTTTTCCAAAGACACCTTACATCTGGGTTACTCTAAAGCAGCAGTCCCCAGCCTTCCTTACACTAGGCATCAGCCTTGTAGAAGCCCATCCCTTCATGGACAGGGGGGTGGAGTGGGAGATTGGTTCCAGGATGACCCAAGTGCACCACATCCACTAGGCATCCCATTTCCATGACTACCACCTTGTAATATTCAGTGAAACAATCACACAATAGGGTTTACACTCCCATGAGAATTTAATACTACTGTTGATTCGACAAGAGGTAGAGGCCAGCAATTTGAGTGATGGGGAGTGGCTGCAAACACAGACAAGCTTCCCTCACTTGCCCATCCCCTACCCTCCACTGCATGACCCAGAGGACAGACACTGGTCCATGGTGGGGGGTTGAGGACCAGCAACCAATGCCACTTTCCACTTAAATTATTTTTTAAAGTTTATTTATTGGGGTGAGGAGAGAGAAAGGAAGAAGCACCTCAACAGGGCCTCATGTCATGATCCCCACCTCCAAACTTTTTAACCAGCCAGGATCATGGAAGCTCCAACCTGGTGTGTATGGAAGATTATGAAACTGAATTTGCCATCTTCTGTATGGATCCAGCATCACTTGATCAGCAAACTGCCTCCAGCTGCCATTTTGGATACTCCCCTTACCTTCCTCATTTTTGTTGTTCTAGACCTTTATGTGCCCACTCTCATCTAGCCAACCTGCAATTCTCCATTTTCTGACTTCAAAACCAGCCTCCCTTTGCTCTGCGTCTCAGCAGTCAGGTAACTTGCACATAGTTTGGAAGTGGCAGACCAGAGATTCCAAGTCAGACCTCCATACAGGCAATTAGTGGAACTGTCTTTGATTACTAACATTTTGGATTTTGATGCTCTCACACAGTTTTTCTTAGATAAAGCCTCTTGTTCCCATCCTAGTCTTCATAGAACGCCTTCCATCCATAGCCCACTCTGGCCCAGTCCAGCCTCCTCTTCTATGAGGTGTTTAGGTGGAGTTTGAATTCCAAATATAACACCATTTTGCCAAGTTATGGCATTACTTTAAATATTTCTTTGGACCACTAAGCAAAGCGGAACTTTTGTGGAGTATTGTAAACATATGGCTAAATATTTTTTCACAGAACTCCTTAAAGCAATTTTTAAAGACACACATAGAGCCAAGGAGTAAAATGGCTTAGGAAGAAAAGAGGTAGATGTTATAGGACACTCATTTGAAAAAGTCATTACTTTGCCTACTAGAGCTTAACATGCTTCCTGCCTGCAATCCGGCTTGCTGGCTGAACAGGGAACAAGATTCTTTAAGGCTGTAGGAGCACAAGACCAGAGGGACTCATTTGCTGGGACTGAATGTCAGGTGAAGATTCCTCTTTTTAAACCTACTTCCTTACTCCTTCCTTTCCTCTACTCTAGAACTCTGGAAGGAATAGTCTTTATTTACCCCCTCTATTGTTCCTCTACTACCCATCATAGAAAACACTATATTGCATTGCACAGATGTCTCCTATGATTTGTTAACCACCAAAGCTAATAGATTTAATTTTTTTTAATTTAAAGAACATACACAAATAGCAGTTAGATGTATTACTTATGAATTATGGAAGTGTGTATAGAGCAAAACATTCCTTCCTCAAACCTCACTCTCTGCAAAGGTAATTACTGTCAGTTGTTTCCTGTGTGTCTTCCTGACATTTTCTTATGTATGGATATGCTAGGCATGTTCATTTTTAATTGTGAAAGATTCTGTTAACTTGTTCTCCAGAGAGCTATGCCTGATTGTTTGTTTATTTATTTATTTTTGCTAGAGGGCACATGTCTTGCCAGAGGGAGAGAGAGAAAGGAAAAGAACTCCCAAGGGAAATGGTCATGGTGCAATACCTTCTCCTTCATGTCTTCCTCCTTTTAAGATTTTGGGCACACATGGACATGTACCTCTGATGTGTTTCTAAAGCCATCCAGTCCAGGACTCAAACTTCATTATTGATCATGTGTTATCTGGCTGCCTAAAATACCAGGCTATGGAGCCAGCCCCAACTTTATAGATCAGCCAACAGTGCTTGAGAAAAGACTTTCCCACATTTGACAACTCGGCATAAGACCAGTCTTCAAGTTGTTTTACCAACTTGAAGAATAAAAAATATGTCCTTGTAGTTCTTGGATGTGTATTTTTTATTATTATTTATATAGAAGTTGATCATATTTTCATATATTTTTGATTATTTTTTTTATTTCTGATGAAGATTCATCAATATCTTGCACTGTAACTGTGAATTTATCTCTTCTTGGAATTTTGATGCATTCTGTTTTGCATATTTTCAAACTATATTGTTAAGTATATATAATCATGCCTATTTAGTTGTCTTAAGTAATACCTTTTATTAGTAAAACAGGTTCCGCTTTGACCCAGAATCCCTTCATCCCTTTAAAAACCATTGTAGTAATCTTCTTATTGATCTTTCCACTTCTCTTGCCTCTCCTTCTGAATACTTCTTCCTCATAGCCATTAGAGTATCTTTCCAGAATATTGATTTGGTTCTAGCTGGGCATTAAAATAAGGATAAGCTGATGAACAATATGAGACCTAATGGAGTATGGGTGGTGACCCCAAATCCCAACTGCTGGCCACGGTTTCCCTTCGTATGTCTGTGGGGAGATGGAGAGGAGGAAAGTTCCCTTCTCAGCTGCCATTGTAATGTGTGGTCCATTGACCTTTGGTTTGGGCAGACCCAACCTTATATTTTACATCTTTGTTGGTGCTTCCCAGGTGGGAAACCCTGAGCCATGTGAGTTATTTGCCTTCAGGGGCTTAACCAGGTTAAGGTGAAGTCTCCTGATGCCCAAGGCCACTGGGAAATTGGGAAATCACATCTGGCTAGTCACCTCTTCATTTGTTTCACTAGCCATTAGTGAGTCTACCAGCAACTCCTAAGTGCAGGGCTCAGTCTTGTTCTATTTAGGGCTTTGTCTAAAAGTTAAATGCAGTGAGCTGCGGAGAACATGCTGATGTTGTTTTTAGGTAAGTTTATATGTTCAAGGAAGTACTTTTTATTGCAGTCTTTATTTAGGATAGGGTACAGGAGACCTATCAGGGACATACACCAAAGACTAGTTGGTAGAGGAAGAGCATCAGGACCTAACAGAGGACTTGGAGAAGCCTCTGAGCCAGTCATAAGTTCTGTTAGAGGATGTCGCCAAAATCCAAGTTTCTTGGGGCCAGAGGAAGTGTGGAAAGAGCTCAGATAAACAAACATGGTGAGGGGCTAGGGTTGTGATCTGGTCAATCTGACATGAATGAGCTCCTTGATCAGGAGCATGGACAACCATGTCCTTTGCTGGGGGGAGAGATTTTTGCTGTAGGGCATGTCTGCTCACCAGAGATACAGAGAGAGATAGAGAAACAGAAAGTGAGAAATCAACCCTGATGCCAAAATCCCTTCTTCCCTATTCTCCTTTTGGGATTTTGGGCATGCACACAGACATGCCTGGTGTGTGTTTCAAGCTACCAGGTCTGAGACTTTAACCATCGTCCTCCGTGTGGGAGTTCAGCACCTTAACCACCACATCATCTGCTGGCTCCAGTGTGTCCTTTTTGAAAGCCAGGAACTCTGCCTCTGAAGTTGGAGTTTGCCCACCTTGAAGGAATGCAGTTCTTTGATTTGGAGGCATACCATGTGGGATTGGGAGCCCCCTGCAATATAATCCTTGGCTGGAGGGTCAAGTCTGAATTTTATAGACTGGCTTCAGAATACCTGATCTACTGCTATTTTCTTTTCCTCACCCCAGCCACTCCCTGAAACACGTATTTCTGGGTTTTGGCAGCACATGATTTTTGCTCCATTTTTGCTCCTAGTTTTGCACATGCTCTTCATTTTGTCAAAAGAGTTTTCCCTTCTTCCAATCCTTCCCTTTACAGAGCCTCACCTGGAAATTACCTACTCATGCTTCATGGCCCAGATCAAATTTTATCTCCTCTGCAAAATCTTCCCTGGGCTCCCATCGATCTCTTGTAGATAGAAATAAGCTCCCAGAGCGTCCTGAACAAACCTCCCTTGTGACATTTATCATCCTATATCTTGATTACGATTTACATATCATTTTCTCTTATGGAGTTGTAAGCTTTTCCAGGGTAACAGTGAGGTTTTAAAATTCTTGTATCTTCAACACTTTGCTGGCTCATAATTGATGCTCAATATTTGCAAATGTCACAGTTAAGCTAATATTTCCAGGTGATACAGTTATTCTTGTCCTTCAGTGGATTAAAAGGAAGAAACAGGTTATTATTATTTATTTTAATGGATATGAGATCCACATTAAAATCAAAGACTAAGTATTGCCCTCCATAAGAGCTAAGCATTGAGGCATATCTTTACTGTTCAGTTTCCCAGGAGTTTTCTCTCTCCTGGCTTTCACCAGTGGGATGAAAAATATTTGGAATGAAATAAAGTCACCATCCCCAGGAAGATGAGTTTCTTTCCAATGATCTGATGTGATGTCTTCAACCAGGCATAAGAAATACCCTAGAGGGAAATAATCTTTCTACAATTATAGGCCCTCAATAAATCACTGGAATCCTAGAATCAGGTATACTACATAACCCATGTATGCCACAGGTGACTAGAATGACTTTATTTCTTAATGTATTTAACAAACTGTTTTTAAAGTTTATTGATTTACTTCTCCCATGAGAGAAAGAAACAGAGAGTAAAAGAAGTAGAGAGAGGGGACAGGCACCACAAATAGAACCGTTATGCCACAAACCACCTCCAAACTCAGTCAGCTAGGGTCACTGGCATGTGCATGATCCTGGTGTGTACAGGGAGGCCCTGGGATGTGAATTCATAACCTTCTCATGTGGGTCCAGCTGCATTACCACTGTGGTATCTAATATATATTGACTGAGCATCTGGAGTGAGTCCAACCTATGGGTTGGAGATATATTAGCCAAAGAGGTATGGTACCTGAACCCTGTTACCTACAGCTAGTTATGAGAAGGGTAAGAGTTAGGGCCAAATGCTGCATGGAGCTATGTATCATTGTCCCTTTGGGTTTTCACCTTGTGTATCTGCTATCATTTCCCTTTTTCTAGCCTAGAGTGAGGGGAGTTAAGTCAACACAGTGGTCTCCAAGTTTGCCTAAAGTCTTACCTGTGGCATTTTAGAAAGGCATGAGCTGGAGAAAAGTTTAAAAAAATGAAAACTGTTGAAAGGGACTTCAAAATGTTTGCAGAAAAAAATGAAATTAACAAATGAATTTATTTGGATGCAGAAAGAATTAGTGAAATCCATACATTTTTTCATAATATGGTTTCCATGAACTTTTTGAAGACTCCTCATATTACTAACACGTATCTGAGGAATGATACCAGTGGCAAGGATAATTTACAGAACTTTGGAAAAACACTAGAAATGGAATTTAAAGAGGGTTGAAAAGATAGTTTTTCTATACCATTTTATCCCAGACCAGAAGTATATCTTAGAGTTAAGAACTGTTAACAAAACTCATTGAGCTAGTTTATATATGCATATTGATGGATGAGTCTAGATGCCAGATGAGCGTCTTTGGACAGATCAGCTTATTAATAAAATGCCTAGCCTTAGGTACATTATCCTGTTACACATTATCATCTTTATAAATTGCAGTTCCTATAACTTAAAAAAAATAGCCTATAGGAGCTAATTTATATATATATATATATATATATGTTGTGTGTGTATATATATTTTTTTTCTTATTTTTTTTTTTTTGGCCTTGCTATAGGGCACATGTGCTCACTGGAGAGACAGAGAGACAGAAAGTAAGAAATCATCCCCCAAGGGGGTTGGCCCTGCTGCAGTCTATTCTTCTCCTCCAGTCTCCTCTTGGGATTTTGGGCACACACGCATGCGTGCTCGGTGTGAATTTCAAGCTGCCGGGTCTGGGACTTGACCATAATTGACTATGTGGGAGTCCAGCAACGACGTAACAATTATGCCATCTGCTGGTCCTGCTAGCTAGATTTTTAAACAAGTTTAAAATAATTTTAAGTTTCTTCTGCCCTTTTGAAGCTACATGTTCACCAATAGAGGAAAGTCTACACATGGAGTGACTGATTTTATGTTTATTTTATACAGGCCCATGATAGAATAGGTTCTTTAGAGACAAAAGTTGGAGGTCCAGTTCAGTGGTAGTTGTGTTTCTTGTCCAGAATGTGTAACATGAGATCAGGCTGTGTCATCCTTTCCTACATCTGCATTTGAAAAAGTAGACTAGTGGGATTCTATATATTGTTAAAGTTTATTTCATTTATGTTATGGAAGAGAGAAAGAGTGAGATATATTTGATAGCATATCACCATGCTACAATCCTCCCCCAAACGTCCCTATGCTAGGATCACAGCATACCTGGCATGTTTGGTTGGACTCAGGACCTGAAACCTGGACCCCCCCATATAGCTCCAGTATTGTCAAATAGCATTCTAATGCCTGTGCCACCACCACTGGATGGTGATTTCATTTTGACTCAGAGTTCCATTTCCAGCTGGCATCAGAGGGCAATTTTAGGATGCCATGTGTGTCTCTTATTCATGCCATTGATGTCATGCCTTTGTGAAAATCTAAAGCTTTTAGTCAAGCATTGCAGTTCCCTTTAATTTTGCAATATGGTTCTGTCATCCATGAATTCATCTAAACTGATGTGTTTTTCTGTTATATTTGCTCATTGTAAAAAAAGTAAAGTAAAAAGATGCAAGAAAAAAATGATTTATAATTTCACCACCTAGAGGCAAGATGACATTTCATTGTCGTTTTACTTTGAATGTCTTTTATTAACTATCAGGACGCTCCCTATTTTCATATCTTTGTTAGTCATTTGTCTCTTTTGTTCTCTCAGATGTGTGTTCCTGTTTCTTGTTTATTTATCTAATTGTGTTCTTTGAGTTTTCATTATTTAATAGTGTAAGATTTTTTTATTCTCTTGTCAGTGCTGTAAATTATTATTGTTTTTGCATTTTGCTGTTGTCTTTTACTTTTATTTTGATGAATAGGGGTTTGCAATTATTATTAAACCATTAATTTTACATTGGAAATTCTTCCCTATCCAGAATTTGTATGAATGTTTGTTTATTTTACTTTTGTTATATTTGAATTCTAAATGTAACTTGTTTTATCTAAGAGTGGTTTCAAAGTGTGATTGGCGGGGAGACTCTCACTATTTCACCTAGTTGAGAGATAGTATTTCTAAAACCACTTATTAAAAGATTCTTTCCTTAGCTTTGGTTTGTGGTATTTTCTGGGCACAGAGTCTCTAAGATCAGGTATGTTTCTGTCTCTTGGCTCTGTTTTACTTCTCAGTTGTCCTAAGGCCACAGTGATTAAATAATATTAACTTTTATAATGTCCTTGGGTTTTCTTAATATCCTTTTCCACTCAACAGTTTTGCCATCCATTTATTTTTTTCAGGTTCAATGTTGAAATCATTTGTCAAGTGCTAAAATTATTTCCATAGAAATCCTCTTAAAAAAAAAAAAAACCACATGTGGTATTTAAAAATAATAATAGCAACATATGTTTGGTGTAGAAAACAGGAGACCATAGTGACGTTTGAAGGCATAAACAGTCATTGATGATTCCTCCACTCATACCCTTTTTGATAAATAAACCCTTCTTTCCAGAAGCTAAAACAAGGGACTTTGCAGTCAGGTTGATATGGGTTTAAAGTCTAGCTCTGCCTGCCAGTTGTTTGACTTTAGGCAAGTGACTTTGAACCTCAGTTTTCTCATCTGGAGAATGCGGATACCTATGTTACTGGCTTATTGTGTGTGTGTGTGTGTGGTTGTGGGGGAGGAGATGAACTAATGTATACATTGCAAAGTTCTTATTGTAATGGCTGCAGTGGCTGGGGTAGCATGTGTATGCATGTCCTGCCAGGGGCTGGGGTGCGTGTCACCTTTCTGCCACTTGTCTTTCATCCTCTTCTGGGGCCAGTGAGCCAGCCCAGAGCTTCTATGGTGATGGCCAAGGGCACGAGGCCCCAAGTGAGGCTCATGCTTAGGGCTGGCACATGTCTGTTCACATCATTTGACTAGTCAAAGCAAGTCATGTGACCAAGCCCAGCTGAGTGGGGTCAGGAAAATAGACTTCACTAACTTAATGGGGAAAACATTAAAGTCACCTGGCAACAGATGTAGATACATGGAAGTGTGAAGGACAGGGCATGAATGTATTTAGCACACAATATAAACAGGACCTGCTCAATCTCTCTAGCAATTCACAGAAGGAGAAGGTGTTTCAGGGTCGACTGAAGTAGGCAGGACAAGGTTAGTGTTCATGTGGATGGGCTGGTGGGAGGGATCTGATGGAGAGTTAGATTTGGCCTGTCCTTCGGGAGGACTGTATGGGTGGAGGTAACAATAAAAAAGGTAACACAGTAACACCAAGGACAGAGAGGTGGCACAGATGTGGGAATAAGCAGAAATGTTTTCAGGGTCAATGTCAGTAAAATAACGGGCTTGACCGGCCAATTTGACCAGAACATTAAAAGGAAAAATAGCCGGTTTGGTAATATGTGTCTCATTGTTGTGCTAACGTAATGGGAGAACAATGCTTAAAACCAGCTCAGAGTCTATGAGGGACTGGAGAGGGCTGGGATGGGTATGGAGCCTTCTGCTAAGAGCAGAGGGTTTTATGACCTTCAGTTTCAGTGAAGCATGCTATTGGCCAAATTTGGATCTGCTGGGCCTTGGAATAAGACTATTGACAATTTACAATTTGTATCATTTCCTAGTATATTTTCATCTCTCCTGCAGCAGCCAGGGCTGTCCCTTCTCATTCTATACACCTTAGAAAGGTTACAAAATAAATACTGGGTATGAATAAAGTAGGCAGCATTTCCTATGCCTTAAGTACATGGAGGTTTTCTTAGCTCTGGCCTGAAACTGTCTACATTAATTTACCTTTAATTGTTTTTAGAAGTTCTATTACTGAACCATTGCTCACTAATACTCTGGGGTTTTTCTTTATTTCATTTTTGGTTCATTTGAATGCAGTAAGATAAGATACATCATATACAGACAGATTTATCTGCTGAACTGAAAACCTGAAGGATCTATATTCACCCCACCTGTGCATGTGTGTTTCCTTCTCTTTTAGAAAAGCAGTGCTGTACCAGGCAGGGAACTTGGTCTTAACCAAAAGCTAAAGAAAGAGAATCAATCCACCCCATTTGCTAAAAAACCAAACCAAACCAAAATCAAAACAACAACAAAAACCCAAGGTCCTGAGAGAAGACTGGAGGAGAAGGGGGTTATGGTGTGGCCTTCCCACCAAACAGTATTTTTCACTTTTCCTCACTGTGTATCTTTCTCCAGTAAACACATACCCTATGGTAAAAACCTAAAAATAAATCCTTCCAATGGTACAAAGGCAGGTAGTATCTTTGGCCAGGCCAAGACTTCCTCCTGTACCTTGAAACTGGCTTACCTGGCCAAGGAACACTGAGCCTCCTGGAGTTTTTGGCTAAAGACAATTGCCCTGCTCTTGAGAAAGCAATTATTCACAACTTAGAAAAAGAAAAATACTTCCCAGGTAGCCATGGAGCCTGTAGGTGATCAGTCCGAGAATTGAAAATGTCTTGGGGAATATTCCAAACTAAATGTTTATAAGAACCTATCTGGCAAAGAAGGCTTTGTTGATCCAAAAGTGCTTGGCAGCAGGGCCTAGGCCAGTTGCTGGCCTGTGACCATAGCCATGAAGGGGGCTATACACTGACCACGGTGCTCTCTGGCATGTGGCCTGGCTTCAGTTCCTCTCTGCTGCTTCTGTTAGAAAGTCCATGAGAGGTCTGAATTCTCTTCCAAGAAAAACCCAAACCATGTATACTCACAGCATCTTTTTTGTTTTTAAGGGTTTTAAAAAATATCTTCCATGAATGAGAGAGTGGAAGTGAGGGGAGAGAGAGAGAGAGAGAGTGCACCCCTAACAGAGTCTCTACTCCATGATCCACCCTTAGCTTCAGCTTCAGCCCATCCAGATCATGGGCATACACATGCCTGAAGTACACAGAAAGGTCTCTGGAAACGAGCTGGTAACCTTACTATGTAGGGCTGCCTTGAAGACCATCATGTTCTACCACTGCACTTCAGTCCAGTCCTCAACCACAGCATCGTGCATTCAGTTTCTGGGAGTTTTCCTCAGGCTCTGTGGCTCCCAAGATAAGGATTCATTCTATGGAGTGGCCTGAATCTTGATTCATGAAAATTGCTTCAGTATAACTGAAGTGTTGGTACACATGGACTCAAATGCTGGAGTAGGCAGTTTGTCCCGGAGACCACTCTGTGTGGGAACTGAGCTAATGAGGTGTGTTGCTTCTTCCTGTAGGAATTTCAGAGCTCAAGTGGAGGAAATTAAACCACTCAGCAAAGTGGGCATTTTTCCTAATAATGAGCACTCTAAGCGAGGGGCCTCGTCTATCTCAGTTATTCCCCCTGTATCTCATTTTGCAAGGTTAGCTGTTGCTAAAAATGATACCACTCTATTCTAAGATCATAGGAAAGGCTCAATGGGAAAGAAAGCAAAAGGGAGTATGGGGCTAGTTAATGCACTTGACCCAAGCAGCTTTCAGGATTTGAGCCCTGATTAGTAAATCAAGAGAGACAGATGTGCAGTGGTGTTCGGGATGATATCCTTTAAGTGTTGAGGTGCCGTCACTGATGTTATAATTGTGGAAGAAAATAAGTGATGCTTTGATCATGAGAAGAGCAGAGGGAATAAATAGGGAAGGGAGGAGGATTTTCATCTGCTCAGTCAGTAACTATTTATCTTCCAAGTATTGTGCTGGGCTCTAGGGACACAAAAACACTCCCCTGCAGTGGGAGAGAACAGAGTGTAGAGTCCCAGGATAGTAACACATAGGGGGAGAAAAAGCAACAACGGAGTAGCATCTGTCATCAAACTAGTGGACAGGGCAAACTGGTGAGAGCTGGGACTCAAGAGAGGATGAAGTGTTAGGCAGGAGGAAGGACGCTGTAGGCAGAAAGAAAAGTTTGTGTGAATTGAGAGAGAACATTTTCTGTCCTAGGTAATATTACTCTTTACAGTGACTGGAGGAAGGGCAGGGAGAGGAGGCAATGTTGGAGACATGGGCTGGGGCTCAACTTAAGTGCCAAGCAAAGGAATTTGAACCTTTGCTGGAGAGGAAAGAGATGGTGTAAATAGAGGAGAAGTATGGTCACATTGGTATTTCACCAAGACCATTCTCATAGAATTGGGCTGGGTGGAATGGGGTTGGGATGCAGCAGGCAGCCTGGAGACCAGGAACCAGTTAGGTGGCTTTTGGTGTCACTCTGGAGATAAATGATGAGGAGTGGAACTAACACAGTGGAAATGGGGGTGTCATAAAGAGATCGTGAAGGTAGCAGAATCTTCAGGATTTGATGACTGATTGAACACATTGAATAGGTCATGACTTTAACTGGACTCCTATAGAGACAGGGAAGTGCCCTTCAATGACAGCAGGAAGGCACAAAGTCTGTTTTAGGAATGCTGAATTTGGGGTGCTTGTGATTTGTCCAAATAGAGCTGTTCAATGGGAAACTGATGCTTGAATGAAAATTTAGCTAGAGAAGTGGGTTTTGAAATTGCGAGTGTACTAGCTTGAGCTATAGATGGAATGAGGTCACCCAGGACCAGCAAATGAAGGGAGAATGGTAAAGGGCAGAAGAAGGAACCTTGAGGATTTGGGGACTATAGAGGAAGAGCAGAAAAGGGCAACCCATACACCAGAATGAGTGGTCAGACCATATGGAAGAAAATGCAAAGGTAGGGATGGGGAAAAAATGAGTGTCCCAGGATCCAAGCGTAAACATCGTTTATGTAAAAAGAGGGGTACATACTGCAGAAATGATAGTCTGCCAAGATGAGGGTGAGAAGTTTCCATTGATGTGGGCCACATAGATGGCACTAGAAATTTTAAGAAATTTTAGCTGAATAGGTATATAGAAGCCCCTTAATAGTAGAGTGGAGAATGAGTGAGAGGTAAAGAAGGGAGAAGGGAGAGCAGACAAGAGAAAAGAAGATAGTAATAAAGGCATGGAGAAAGAAGTTTTTATTTAAATGGGAGAGACTTGAGTCTCTTCCTTGAGTCAAAAAAGTTGGTGGAAAGAAAGTGAAAATACAAGAGGGCATTGGATGAAGTAAGGTTCTAAGGTGGGAGAAGACTAGAAATTTACAGCAAAGGTGAAGAGGTCAGTCTGACCTCCAAGACTCAGCTTCCAATAGGGCAGGAGAGGAGGACAGAAAGATGAGTTGAGATGTAGATAAGTTTGCAAGAGGGAAAGACTTAGGAATCACCTGGAAACCTGGGTAAGACAGATTGCTGGGTTCCAACTCCCGGCATTCTGATTCAATAGGTCTTGGTGGAGCCTCAGAATCTGCATTTCTAACAAGCTCTCTGAGGAAAGTGGTGAAAGATAAACAACAGTGGAGAGGAACTAAATTGAGAGCCCTGACCTGTCCCACCAAGAAAGCCACAGGGCAGCACCGAGGCCTCTGCAGGCACTGGAGATGTTGGATTTGTCTCAACAGCAGCTCCACAGCCATGAGACTTTCCCCTGCAGAGTTACAAGATGAGTGGAGGGGAGAAAAGTCAGGTGGATGGGCCAACTGGAATTGAGGTTCTTCAGGATTATAGGAAAAGATGGGGATGGGTAAGAAAATGGGGGGAAGGTGAAGGCAGAGTGTGGTTGAAAGGAGGTGCATCAATTCCAGGGGAATACAAGAACACTAAAGTAGGAGTGGTCTGAAAGACTGAGGGGAAATAGTGGCCCAGAGCCTGGAGCTCTGAGAATGGAAAACTGGAATGGGCAGATTACAGCTGTTGAAGGAGGTCGCAGCATGGAAGTTCTGGGCAATGAAGGGTCCAGGGAGAGCTGTGGGAGTTTTGAGATAGTTGCACTGTGGTAATCCAGAGTAGGCAGTCCTTCTTGGATGTGAGTCAGAGGCTATAACAGGAAGGAGGGAGTCCATAACAAGTTCTGATGAGCTGTGACACCTCAATCTGATGTCATCTTCTCTCCCAAGGTAAAAGGCAGTGAGTGTATTAGTTAGGCCTCCTCAGAAAAGCAAAACAAATAAAATGTGTGTGTGTGTGTGTGTGTGTGTGTGTGTGTACATACATGAGGGGACTTCCAAAAGCTTGTGGAAAAATGAAATTAAAGTGTAAGCTTATTTGTTGTAAAATTTTGATATCTATGTATAATTTTATCATAATATACAGTTTTTATGAACTTTTTGAAGATTACATATACACACACACGTATACATACACACACACACACACACACATATATATACACACACACATCTATTATGCACGCACAAATAGAAAGTATCATGTTCCTTTTTTTGTTGTTGCAGTAAAATACATATACAAAAATTTACCATCTTAATCATTTTTAAGTATACAGTTCCATGATTTTAAATGTATTCATGATGTTGTACAATGGTCCCCAGTATCCATCCCTAGAAGTCTTTTCATATTATAAAACTAAAACTTTCTACCCATTAAACGACCTTTCTCCCTTCTCCTCAGCTTTGAGGACCAACATTCTACTTTCTGCCTCTATGATTTTGACCACTCTAAGGGCCTCATATAAATGGAATCATAAAGTTCAATTGTCCCTTAGTATCCTGAGGAATTGGCTCCAGGACCCTCTGCTGATGCCAAAATTGTGGATGCTCAGGTCCCACATATAAAATGGTATAGTATTTGCATATAAACTATGCATTTCCTCTGATATATTTAAAATTAGGTTAGTCATAATATCTAATGCCATGTAAATGCTATATAAATTGTTGTCATAACATATTTTTATATTTTATATGATTATTATTGTTACTTTTTTCTGTATATTTTTCACCTGCAGTTGGTTGAATCCAAGGATGTAGAACCCACAGATATGAATGATCAGCCATATTTATCTTTTTGTGACTGGCTTATTTCCCTTGATATGATATCCTTAAGATTCATCCATGTTGTGGCATATTACAGACTTTCTTTTCTTTTAAGGCTGAATAATATTCTGTTCTATCTTTCTCTCTCTGTAGGTAGATAGATCACATTTTTCTTAGGAAAACTGATAAACATTTGAGTTAATTTCAGATTTTAGCTACTGTGAATAATGTGGCTATGAACATGGTTATGTAAATATTCTTATAAGATCATTTTTTCAAGTATTATGGGTATACACCCAGAAGTGAAATTACTGGATTATACAGTAATTCTATTTTTGACATTTCAAGGAACCCCCATACTACTTTCCACAATACCGCTTTACATCCCCACCAATAGTACCCAAGGGTTCCAATTTCTCAATATTCCTCAACACTTGTTATTTGGGTTTTATTGATTGTAGCCATCCTTGTGGGTCTTAGGTAGTATCTCATTCTAGTTTAGATTTGCATATCCCTACTAATTAATGATGATGAGTAAGTAGAGAGACATTTATTTTATGGAATTGGTTCACATGATTATAGAGATTGGCCCATTCAGAATCTGCACACAAGGTGGGCCTGTTGGAGACCCAGGGGAGAGTTGATGTCATAGTCTGAAAATGTCTGCTGGCAAAATTCCTTCTTCCTCAAAGGACCTCAGTTCTTGATTTTTCTCATAAGACCTTTAACTGATTGAATGAGGTCTGCCCACATTATGGAGAGCAATATGCTTAACTCCAAGTTTACTAATGTAAGTATCTTGTCTCAAAAATTCCATCACATCTATATATAGAATAATGTTTGACTAAATATCTGGGTACTATGGAGTAGTCCAGTTGACACATAACATTTACCATCACAAGCAGTTACTGGGTTGTCTGAAAAGTCATGATGCATTTTTTCATAGGAAAACATGAAAAAATACATTATGACTTTTCTGAGGACCCAATAGATTTGCCTAGTGGCCTGATTTTATAATCTAGCCCCATGTCCACAGAGATACTAGAAACTAGGTGATTTATAAAGAATAGAGTTTTATTTGGTTTATGATTCTGGTGGCAGGAAAGACCAGGAACATGTGTCTGCAATCTGGCCAGTCTCTGCTGCATCACTACATGGCTAGAGGAATGTGTGCCTGGGGGGGTGGGGGGGAAGTCTGCTGTGGATTAGAGAATAAACATAGAAATAAACACACGAAGACATATAAGTAGAGAAAAGCATGGTTTGGGTGGTTCTGACTCATCTGATGGAGGCAGCTGCAGCCCCAAACTGTTCTCAGGTTTATTCTTTTAAAGGCAAGGAGAAGTGAAATGCAAAGCCAGTTGTTTTTAGATGTAAATCACTGGAATATGTGAAGACGCCTGACTCCATGTAGTCCTATGTAAGTTTTCTCTGATCTTCTTGGGCCACTGCTGATTAACAAATGTGGCTTCCTTTCACCTAATACTGCTCTGCAGTTTTGAAAACACAGAGGCAGCCAGCATATTCACATGTTAATGGCATTCATTGCCCTGCATATGACTGCCCATGGAACCACATTTTTGCACGTGTCTAAAGGACACTATTTCTTCAGATTCGGGTCACTTCCTATATGGTGGAATAAAGCAGAAAGGTGAGTGGGCATGTGGAGAGAAAGAGACAGACAGACAGACTAACTGACCTGGGGCAGCTCTTAATTTCCTAACAACATGCTGTTGAGGGAAATAACTCCACCCTGTGAGAGAGAGATCCTATTCTGTCTCCCAAAATAGCATTATTCTATTCATGCAAGTGGTGCCTCCATGATCTAAACGTTGTCCACTAGGTTTCATCTCTTAAAGGTCTTGCCACTTTGGAATACCATTATAATGAGGACCAAATTCCAACACACCCATTTTGAGGAGAACAAACCATTTTCAATCCATTGCACAAACCAATGGGGTGTGGCCAGGACAAGGATGAATGTGGTGGTTAAGGCTTAGGGAAAAATTGTACTGATTCTATCATGTCAGTAAAGTCACAAGCATTTTTACATAGAAATATATAGAAAAATATGTCATGACTTTCCTGATGACCTAATAGAAGTGAAAGGGGAGGTGACATAGAGGATACTTTCAGATTGGCTTTTATAAATAAAGAAAAATGTAAATTTACTACTCAAGGTCCTGGGTGCTCCACTTGGGAGTTTTGATGCCAGGTAAATGTGATGATGATGACAGGGCCATAACAGAAGGACCTTCCACATCTGCCTGCCATAGTGGAAGGAGATTTGAAAATGTGTCTCCAAACTTGCCATCATTGTTAGGGTTTTCTCATTAGCTTGTAGCTGCTTTTGAGATATAAAGATGGTGTTTTTTTAATTCAAACTACCTATTTCATTGGACTTCCAGAGTTTCCTTTCTCTCATTTCATTCCATGTTGTCTTCTGCAGTCTGGAGAGCTTGGGGGTGGCATACAGTGGAGACACCTGGCTACCCAGAGAACACACTCTTGTCTGCTGTAAAGACTCTTTATTAATTAATCTTTCTGACTTTACGTATGTTTATGAGTACTCTGAAAATGAAAAAGAATCAGCCTGGTAGTAATTGGCAGAGCCTGATGTGAGTCTCGTTCCATTGCAAATCTTTACAAATCAGCTTCCAAATGGGCCTAGAAGGATTTCTTCTGGAAGGCCCTGGAAAATTAAAAGAAGCCCTAGTGTTTAGAACGGTTCCACTTGCCTTCCCCTCCTTCTGTACTTGACCATGTAAGTTTGATCCAGAAATCCACCTTCCAAATCCAGCCCACAGCTCATTTTCCCTGCCCTCCTGGTCCACCACAGCTCATCTATTACACCCATTATGGGTACATCCACTTGGCACTTAGTATTCACTGCATTGCATTACCAACTGCTTGTTCTAAGTGTTTAATGTGCTTTAGCTGTCATAGCCTGGAATTCTTGGAGACTGGTGAAAGCTGGGGCAGGGATTGGAAATTGGTTCTTTCATGAAGGTGGGGTAGATTTGGGACAGAGACAGAGGGGCATTGTGAACCAGAGTTGAGGTGAACCACAAAGCAAGTTTTGTAGATTGTTTGCACAGTGATATGCATGTGAGCCAAGTGACAAGGAAAACTGGGTAGACCCTAAAAGAGGAGTCCTTGCCTTAGGCAGGACCCAAGGAACAAGCATAAGAATTTGAACTCAGGCCCTGTGGGCACTGGCACACAGATGCCCCTTCCCCACCCAGATCCTTTAAGGGTCTGGACTCTGAACCTAACTTGAGAGATGGTGAGGACCAGAGCCAGGACTGGGTGCAGGAGTGCTTCAGTGCTCTGGTGGATCGATAGTAACAAGAGCTTTTCAAGGCCCTGGTATGGATGAGGGCAGGCATTGTCTCTCTCTGCTTGGGGTCCTTCATTCAGGGGCCTCTGATAACCTCCTCGCCCTGGCGGGGCTACCACACAAGGTGGAACCCTGTCCAGATTCACAGCCAAACACTGGAAGCTTTGCCTACATCCCCACAAGACAAATTAACCCATGGGAGGTGGAACTGGCTTCTGCTCACCCACATGTGCCTGGAAGAAAATTTTCCTGGCCTGACCTGGCTTAGGATTACTATCCAGGAATATTCTGTCTGCCCCAGCAGGCCATAAATGTGATACTGCTGGCTGCAGAGGACTGTCTCCTACTTGGGACTTTCAGGGCAGAGATGAGGAAACTGAGGCTCACATAGACAATCAACTTAATCAAGTTTCTCCAGGTAGAAAGTGGTTGGGTTAGAAACTATGTGGAGGTTTTTCTGCTATAGCTACTACACTGGGCCTTTCCCAGGCAGGGACATTGCACCATACGATGTGGTTCACGTCAAGGCACTCTTGTAAGTGACTTCACTTCTCTGAGCTCTAGTCTCCTCATCTGTAAAACAAGCATGTAACCTATTTCATATGGCCTATTTTATTAGGTCATTGTAAGAATTCAGTTTGACAGTTCAGTACATGGAAGCTTCCAGTAGTTTCTGGCAAATAGCCTGCATTATCTAAGTATTGATTGTCATTGTCATCATCATCATCATTTGTGACCTACTGGGTCTTCCAACCATGTCATATCTGTATTCTTTTACAATGATGGTCACCTTTGTGGGTCATCTTTTGTTTTCAGGTTGGCAGACTGGGTCACAGGTCTGTATTCACAACTCTCATCTGTACCACATTATGATCATACAAGTTTTCCTCTTAAAAAGTGATCATATGAGGGTAGGGGTCTGCTTCTGAGAGGGCATGGCCAGCTCCTGGGGCTTTGACTTCTTTCCTCTGCAGATCTTGAAACTTGACCTTCTATTTTAGCTGTGATTCTCTCTAGTAGGTTCCCAGAGGCAACCAGTCTCCCAGCTCACCATTAATGAAATAAGATTATGGGCACTTTGGTGTTAAACAAAGTTAATGCCAATAGGTCTGGGGTTGGGGGCATGAGGGAAGGGTTGGGTGGGAGGGTGTAACTGTGGTTACCCTTGGGGAGTTACAGAGTTCCTGTAAGTATTCCAGGCATCCGGGAAGATGAGCAGGCGGTAAGGTGTCCACTGTTGCAGAGATCCTACTTGGTTGGTTATTTGTCCCTGCTTTCTTTTCTCTGTGAGAACAGCTTCACTGAGACTCTATCTCCCAGATTAGTCCTTTGAGGAGAGGAACCTGGTTTTGAATTTCTTTGTAGCCCCCTTCTGGCCTTGGGCATTGATTGAAATTGATCCAGACCTTAAGATAGCCTTCCTGCTGACAGTCTTCTTTCAGACAAAGGATTGTTTATTGCTTGCTGACTAGTTATTGAAAGGAAATTTGTGATTTCTGGGACCCAGATGGAGTTTGTGTTGCTGGAAGATGCACACAACACCCCTAGCTGTGGATTGTGAGGTATTTTGCAGTTCACGTCACATGCCATCCTTTCCTTCCTCCCCAGGTGTCTTTCAAATGCAGAATCTATTCTTTTATCCTAACAACCTTCCAGGCTACTCTCCAGCCAGTTACATGGCTTTTGCTGTTAAGGATGCCTACTGGGAGGTGGGAAACGTGTCTAGTTTGGTATGTTCCATTACATAGAGATGGGGCTGGAAGTCAAGCTCTGAACTGACTGCTTCCTTCCTGGATCTATGTGCCCTGCAGGGGCCATTGCCAGGCCACCCAGAGAGGGCCCTGTGTGCCACTCTGGCCCTGAGCACCTTTCACTCCTTCAGCTTTGCTAGAGCAGGGTAATGAGGGAGGGGGTTTCTTTCCTGCCTGTGCCCATCTGCTCTGGCAGATACTATACAGTTTTTCTCAGGGTCATTAGACCTCAGTGGGAATCAATTCAGCATCTTTTCCTAGGAGCAGGAGCCATATCTCTGTGCATTCTCTACCTTGCGGTGTCTGGGTATCCTCTTTCCCTTTTTGCACCCATCCACTCCTAGCTCCCTTCTCACACTCATCTGCTGTCCTGGCAGGCACTGGCCTGTTTGAAAGTAGTATCTACAGCGATCATTGCCCAAGTCTGTTCCTTACAGAAGTTGCTTTAAGCTTCAGTTGTCTACTTTTCCATCTATTGAGGATCTTCTGAGCATCTTCTATATATCAGGCAGATTGTTTCCCCAAAAGACAGAATATACCTCTCTAGCTATAAGATCAGCAAAAATAATGCCGATTTTAATAATAATAGTTACTGTATTCATATTGTCTACCATTGAGTAACCCCAGTTCTTTCCCAAACATTCCTACACAGTTTCCTGATCTCTGCCCTGAAAGTCCCAAGTAGGAGACAGTCCTCTGCAGCCAGCAGTACCACACTTCCCAAGATTAAGAGACACCTGAGACTTGACACCAGACACAGGAAAGGGGAATTGTTAGCTGGGAAAGGTTAGAGACCTGGACCCTTACTGGGAAAGGTTTTAGGTAGGTTCTAGGAAGTCATATGAAGGATTGAGCAAAAGTTCTAGAAGCCTGGCCTATTGTTATTGGGGATGTACAAAAGGAAATGGAGGAATTTGAGGGAGAATGGAGGGGCCCAACCAGGCAGATTGGATCCTTTTATTAGTTTAGTTAGTATATTACATTTTAATGGGGCTCTGAAAGGCTATATCTCACTTGATCCCTTTGGAAGCTGTTAAGCATGGTTAGGATTATTTTGATAGTTTTATAGATAAAGAAACTGAGGTGTAGAGAGATGTGGGCAGTGCCCCTGGGTAACAGGTCCAGTGCATGGCGGATCACTTCTTGCATCTGGAATCCACCATGATTTATCGAATGGCCACCTTGACCCATGAAAAGGCAGGATTAAGGACTCCAGACTCAGAGGGTTGCTTTTTTTCCCACTTCAACAGGGGGGAGCTGCCTGTCCCAGCTAAGAGACTTGATTTACAACTCGATCCTTGATTGCAGCACCATCCCTTTGTCTATGGGTGTAGCAGAGAGTGTTGGTACCATACAGTCTGCCTTTTTTTCTCCTCAACTTCAAAGTCAGCTAAACAAAGGACTAAGGAAATCAGCTGCAGGAATAAGCGCAGAGTAGATGGGTGGTTCCATGTGTACTCACACGCACAGGCCAATGAGTAACTGGCTGAGAGGGGGAAGCTGTCAGACTACCAGGTGTAGGATGGCTGCTGTCCTCTGGTTGAGGGGTCCCTGAGGAACCTTCTGGGGTACCCTCATACCCTGGATCACCACACAGTAAATGAGATGATTCCCACCATCCTTAACTGCTTTGGAGCCTGTCAATAACCATTCTAATCTCCACGGCAGCCCCCAGAAGTGGATCTACAGCAATGTGGTAAAAACGAAGCTGCATGATCAGTGAATCCCTGGACAGTCTCCTCCAGGAGACACAAATGCATACACAAAACTTTACTTTCTTCTGAAAATTGCCTACATGATTAATATGGCCCGCCACAACCCAAGCTGTTCAGCATGAAAAACAGCCATATTTCTTGCTCCCTCTTCAGCCAGCTTCCTTCACTCCATCCCCTCGTCTGTTTTATTTTTGTTGCTGTTTTTCTCCTGAACAGAACATCTATACATTGTGTAATCTCATTCAAAGAGAAGGCATTAAAATGTGTGTTTCTCAGTACTTCATTCCCCATTGTTGCTATTTGGTATTTCCAATGTGGCTTAGAGTAAACATCAAATAAAATTCCCTAATGCTGCCTGGACTGAGTCCTGGCATTTTTGTGACTGAGCAATGCAAAGCATGTTCCCCCAGGTATTAAATCACCTGCTACATCATCTGGGGCTGCAGTGAGGGCCAGAGCTCTGTGCTCTGAGTCCAGCCTGGATGAAAAGGATTCTTCCCTTTAATCTCTGTCTTCAGGCATGTGAAGGTTGCTGGATGTTAGGGAGGAGGGACTTCAGCAGGTAGTCCTGTCTCTTGTCCCCCCTCCCCCCCAGGAGAATCTAGGAAGTCTACAGGAGAGCCAGGGTGTGTTAGGCAGCACGCTCCCACAGGCAGAGCATCCTCTTCCTTGATGATAATTGTTGGCACATGTGCTTTATTTTCTCTTCTACAATGCCAGCTCCTTTGTGAGAAAACAGGGATCTCTAGTGGGTTCAGTAGGTGTCTTGGTTTGGGCTTCTCCATAGGCAGACCGTGAAACAAAAATTCAAGTGCAAGTAGTTTATTTGGGAGGTGAAGAGAGCACCAGTGGGGAAATGGGATATGAGACTAGGAATGGATGATACCCCAGAGTGTGTGTAATGAAAATTGCCACTGTGGGTGCTGGGGGCTTAACCCCTGGGGGGATTTTTGAGTTGACTTGTCCAGGGACGAGGGAACTATGTTTGCACATCAACTTTAAATGGTACTTAAAGAGGAGCTTCGGGGATTGTGTGGTTACTGTGGTGGTGGCAAAATAGACTCTAGGCAAGGCAGTGCGAGTGCTGGGAGTCAGGAGTTGGACAAGTGTGCAACAAAAAAAAGACTAAGGGAAATGTGGGGGGCAAGTAGGTTTACAGGTAGATACAGGCAGGTGTGTGTCTGAGACTGGTGCTTTCCCTTTCTTTGGGGGTGGTAAATTTGGGAGAAATGGGGCTGGATCCTTTAATGCTGTCCTCCTATGGCTTCATTCTCATGTCTTTGTTAAGGAAAGGCTAAGAGTATACCAGTGATTCATGTCCTGGAAGGACCCTAAGGAGGATGGGGCTGAGATCTTTTCCATGTTCAGCCATAGTGCATGTGCCTTCATCCTTCCAATGACTCTGCTTTTCTCTTCCTCTTCTTCCTCAGATGTAAGGAGCTCAAGTACTCCAAGGAGCTGCCTCAGATATCCATTATATTCATCTTTGTGAATGAGGCTCTGTCAGTGATCCTGCGGTCAGTCCACAGTGCTGTCAATCACACGCCAACACATCTGCTGAAGGAGATCATTCTTGTGGATGACAACAGTGATGAAGGTATGGGGGTGGCTGACCTGCATATATGGACACAATGTCAGCAGGAGAAAATACTCCTTTCATTCCAGCATGAGCCACAGTGTCTGTGTCTCCTGGTCCTTAGCACATAACTGGGAATGGAGGATGCTGTAGCAAACAGTGCTCTATTATTCCTCAAATCCTTGAGGACTCTTGAGAATAAATTACTGGTCATAGATGTAGATTGAGTTCCCTTTTTATGTTACTTAAAGTAGAAAATGGTGAAGGGTTGGATTCCTCCCCTAATTCCCACCTCACCTCTCGTTTCCATGAACCTTTGCCAAGGCTAAAGAAAAATGAAATTCTATCCCACGTTGTCGGGACTGTTCATCTTATATCAGAATTTCCCTCTGGGACACTGGCATCATGGCACATGTGTATGTACTCAGCATAAACAGGTCAACACAGAAACTGAAACCTATGGCTTCTAGCATTGCAGAACATGGTGCTCTGTGTTGCCATGGTTGGGCCATTCAGGAGCTTCGGTTTTTAAGGGCTTGACATTTGGTGGATTTTTCCTATCCTTATTTTTCTCCCTTTACCATTGGCAATTTCATTATCTTCTTCTTCATTATCTTCTAAACCTAACATTGATATTCTTCTTGCAAAGATGACATTTAAAAAAAAATTTGTCCTAGAGTATGTATGCTTGCCAGAGAGAGAGAGAGAGAGAGCGAGCAAGTGAGAGAGAGATAAAAACAAAGAGAAAGGTGTGGCCATCCCCCTTTTCTTCCATTGTCCTTTCAGGATATGGGGCACACATGCATACATGCCCATCATGTTTTTTAAACCACCAGGTCTGGGATGTAAACCAAGCAGTAAGCGTGTGGGATCCAACTGCCTTAACAACTATACTGCCTAACTGGCCTGAGTATCATGTTTTTTTTCAGTTTCTAGAAGCTTCTAAGTCATACACTGAAGTCTGTTTCCTTGGCATGGCTCATAGCTTCCTTTTCTGCAGCCCCTCTGTGTATGCACCATGGATCCCTGGCTATAGAAGTGCTTCTATGCCCCTCTTAAGAGACTGCCTGCTCCTGGTGTCACAGTCATCTGCTGGCTAAGGCCCACTTATTTCCAGGTGTCTCCTACATGTCACTTCCTTGAGGAAGGCTTTGCTAACATCTCAGGCCCTTGTCCTGTGCTACCTCAGCATCTTGCTTCCTGCCATAGCACTTATTAACACAGGATGTTTCTGTGTCTTGATGACTGGATTCCCATGCTCAGTGGGACTTTGCTTCCCAGGGCCTAATAGCAGACCCCAGGGTAGTCTCATTTACCAGAGGAGGGATAGGGGAGCTGCAAAAGGCTGGTAAAGGGCAGGCAGGGGCTTGTGGGGAAGTAGCTGGAGGTGGTACAGAGAAGAGCTAGAAGACCCAGAAATGAGAATGAATTGGGAGAGGACTCAATGCTGGTGGTGCTCTATCCCTTAAGGACACTTCTGTGGAGCCAACCAGAGGAGAGGAATGGAAGGCTGAGGCAGCCTTGGTTAGTGCTCTAGCTCCTCCATGAGAACAGGGATCCCTGTACAGTATTGGGTACATAGTGGGCTCACTAGGTGTTTCAGTTTGGATTCCCCAAGAAGCAGACCTTGAAAGAAAAACTGGGGTGCAAAGAGTTTATTTCAGAGTTGAAGAGTGCAATGGGGGATGGGAACCAGCAGTTAGCATAATGGTTATGTCGCTGGACTCCCATTTAGTCGACCGCGGTTCGTGTCCCGGACCTGGTGGCTTAAAACTCACGCCGGGCGTGTGTGCGTGCGTGCCCAAGATCCCGAGAGGAGAATGGAGGAGAAGGGATTGCGGCGTGACCATCCCCTCTGGGGGGTGATTTCTCGCTTTCTGTCTCTATGTCTCTCTCTGTCTGTCCAGCGAGTACACGCGCCCTATAGTAAAAACCTCTCCAAAAAAAAAAGAGTACAATGGGGGGGACTAGCAGTTAGCGTAATGGCTATGTCGCTGGACTCCCACGTAGTCGACCGCGGTTCGCGTCCCGGACCCAGTGGCTTAAAACTCACACCGGGCGTGTGTGCGTGCGTGCCCAAGATCCCGAGAGGAGAATGGAGGAGAAGGGATTGCAGCATGGCCATCCCCCCGGGGGGGTGATTTCTCACTTTCTATCTCTCTGTCTCTCTCTGTCTTTCTGGCAAGTGCACGCACCCTATAGCAAAAAAAACTCTCCAAAAAAAAAAGAGTGCAAGGGAGGAGTGGAAGAGACGGCACCTCCTAAACTGTGGGCAATAGAGGCTTGATGTCACCTCTGGGATCAATTGTACCCTTCAGAATTAACCTTCTCCAGGGTGAGGGAGCTGGGGCATTTATACACTGTTAGCCTCAGGTGCTTTAGCATCAGAGTCTCCTAGAGCCCCACCCTGGAAGAAGTTCTGCTTCAGGATGTCTGGGGTAGTGCTGAGAATTTGTAATTCTCCCAAGCTACTAGTGATGCAGATGCTGCTAGAGTAAAGACCCCACTTTAAAGACCACTGGATTATGTCCGGCTCAATAGTAGAGTGATAGTGGGCGGCTCAAGTGATTCTAGATCTATACGGCAGATCTTAGGTTCGGTTCCCCAGTTGCCCTGTATACTCTGACATGGGTGTTCATAATCCTCACTGGTGAAGAAGGTTGGGGTGAGATCATAGTGTGAGATCCTGTTCGGGGTGTCCTTCTATTTCTCTCTCACACTCTCATAAAAGAAAAAGAGTTAAAAAGAAAACCACTGGGTAAAACAACCAAACATTGAGCCTGGCCTGCAAATATTATTTCAGTGGTTCACAGTTCAGGCCCAGATGGAGATGTTTAGTGGGGAGGAGGTATTTAGTTTGTTCACGATGAAGTTAATTTCCGTGTATCCTCCTTCCTCTCCCAAAATACCTAGGGAGTCAGGAGTTGACTATATTGACACCATTTCCCTCTTTTCATTTTATGGTTCTACTCTCAATATTTTCTCTAGGTTAGAAATGCCTTCTCTTTAACTAGAAGAAAAATTTAATATTTTTTAATCTTACTGAGATTTTCTTTGTAACTAGTATTATTGAGTTTTGTAAATGTTCTGTATTGACTTGAAAAGACCCACACACACCGTAATCATGGAATTGAATTCCTGCCAGACATCAATTTTGTGTATTTAGATAGACTATGAGTCTATTTTCTTAAGACTTTTTGATAATGGTGTTTTAAAACCTCCTCCTACAATCACTATTCCTTCCTGTGTTCCTAATAATATTTGATTTCTGTATCTGTTGTCAGTTTCTTTGGCAGCTATAGATTTGTATCTGTATGCTTTCCTTCTGAGCAGTGGTTATTACCATTATGTAATACTCTCTTTATCTTAAAAGCATACCTCTTTTTTGTCCTGAATTTAGTTCTTCTAACATTAATATTGTTATTCCTGCTTACCTTCTGTTCAAGTTTGATTAAAACATTTTTTCAGCCTTTTAGTTTTTTTTTTTCCTGATCTGAAAAGTAATGCATGCTCTCTGTAGGAAAATTTGAATATATCAAAAAGCAAATATAATTGGTAAAAAACAAACACCAAGGAGACTAACTTGAGGCAACTGCTCATTTGCTGATATCTTAGCCTTTTTTAATGCACATTTTACATAGTTAAAATCATATAGTATAAACAAGTTAATGTTCTGCTTTATTCCCCGAAGTGTAAAGCATAATCAGTGCTCTTTTTATTTAAAAAGCTCTGCAAATATCATTTGTTTGAAAAGAATTATTTATTTAATTTTATTTATTAATTATTATTATTTAATTTACTATAGAGTACACATACTTCCAGAGAGAGACAAAGCTGGAGTGAGGTGGTGGTGGTGAGAAAGCAAGCCACCACATCTAGGACTTGAACCAGTGCCTTAACTGCTACACGACCTGCTGGTCCCCAAATATCATCTTAATTGAGGGCAGATAGTCCTTTGTCATATTATACTATGTCCTGGTCAAGACAACCTCAGTGAATGGGTGGATAAAACTGGTTGATTTGGAAGCAGCCTGCATAGGCAAAGTGGAGTTGTAGTCTTTCCCTTGTTAAGATGTTTTATTTTCATTTGAAGCCATTTGTTTCCTTCAGCTTGAATACTGACATTGGCCCACAGTAAGCCCAAGAAATATGCAATTCTTTGTACTCTGAGCATCAAACTGAAATCAATCAGGCAAAATTTGCCAGCAATCACTTCTCACTGATTCCAGTGGGCACTTCCTTTCCTGATTGTCTTTGGCCTTTTGGTCACTTCTGATGCTGTCCACGTGTTTCTTGTTCTGAGGCCCTGACACCACTCTGCTCTGATTTTCCATTAGCCTCCCTTTGGTGGCTGCTCTTCCTTCCTTTCCCCTGGGATCACTCTTGATTCTCAGCAGCAGGACACATTGGGCAGTCTCCTCTGCTGTGTATGTTCTGATGGTTCCCAATCCACCACCCCAGCCCAGAATAACGCAGCCTCTCCACTGAGCTCCAGACCCACATGTCCTCTGTCTCTTAGATGGTTACCCAGGGTCCTTCTGAGATTAGAGCTCAATTGGTCCAGAGGCTCACCTGTTATTCTCCTCTTACCCTCAGAAACCTGCTTGTCATCCCTCATTTCCTATCTCAGTGCTGGGTTTTACCTTCTACTCAGCTATCTTGTTATCAAGCTGGAACTCTTTTTTTTTTTTTTTTTTTTTGGAGAGGTTTTTCGCTATAGGGCGCGTGCGCTCGCCAGACAGACAGAGAGAGACATAGAGACAGAAAGCGAGAAATCACCCCCCAGGGGGGATGGTCACGCTGCAATCCCTTCTCCTCCATTCTCCTCTCGGGATCTTGGGCATGCACGCACACGCGCCCGGCGTGAGTTGTAAGCCACCGGGTCCGAGACGCGAACCGCGGTCTACTACGTGGGAGTCCAGCGACATAGCCATTACGCTAACTGCTGGTTCCCAGGCTGGAACTCTTTATACTCTTCTTCCTCCCTCTCCTACCACTATCTAGTAAGTTCCTCTTGAGTGTGACCCCATGTACCCATATCCGCAGTCACTGGGGCTTTGTTCAGGCCTTTAGAATTTTTGTCTTGATCTTTGTTTGGGAGGGATGGGATATTCAGATGCACAGAGTTAAATGGGTCCTAATTCATGACATGCCCTGTCATTAGTTCATGCATGTTCTTAATTGACATTACATAAAATACAACATTGTAAAGTTCAGTGACTTTTAATACAATCCCAATGTTTTGTACATATTATCACCATCTAATTCTAAAACATTTCCTTCACCCCCAACAGAAACCCTGAGCCCGTGAGCAGTCTCTCCCGACTTGCTCCCTTACCCTATCCCCTGCCAAATTTCATGTAATATCTGACTCTCTGAATTTGCCTATTAACATTTGATAATAAATGAAATTTATAACATGTGGCCTTCTGTATCTGGTATCTTTCACTTAACATAATGTCTCAAGGTTCGACCATGTTGTGGCATCTACCAGTGCTTCATTCCTTTTATGGTTGAATAATACTCTGTTTTATGAATGGTATACATTTTATTTATCCATTTATCAGTTGATGGATATTTGGGTTGATTGTACTTTTGGGCTATTAGGAATAATAGTGCTATGAGCATTCACATATAAGGTTTTATATGGATATTTTCAGTTTTCTTGGGTATATATCTAGGAGTGGGGTTTTGGGGTCATATGATAATACTATAGTTCACAATGAGAACTGCTGACTGTTTTCATAGTACTTGTGCCATTTTATACTAACACCAGTAATGTATGAGGGCTCCAATTTCTTTACATGCTTGATAACACTTGCCTTTTTTTAAATTTTAAATTTATTTACCCATCCAAGAGGGTGTAGGGTGGTATCTTGTAGTTATCATTTGCCTTTCCATAATGACTAATTTTCTTGAGCATCTTTCATATGCTAGCTTGCCATTAGTCTATCTTTTCTGGAGAAATGTCTACTTAAGTACTTTGTCCATTTTTTAAATGGGTTATTTGCCTTCTTATTATTGACTTGTATTCACAATCTTTTGAGGGATTTTTGTCATAGGGCACATGGACTCCCCAGAGAGACAGAAAGACAGAAGGCAAGAAATCACCCCTAAGGGGGGATGGCCATGCTGCAATCCTCCATTCTCCTCTTAGGATTTTGGACACACACACACATGCGCCCAGGATGAGTTTCAAGCCACTGGGTCAAACTGAAGTCGAGCATGTGGAAGTCCAGCACCTCAACAACTACACCACCTTTTGGCCCCCATAGATATTTTTTATATTTTCTGAGTCCTCACCTTTATCAAAACTATACTGCAAATATTTCTTTCAAATATAGTTGCTGATATGTTCTCCCATCCTGTTGGTGACCTTTTCACATATTGGTAGTGTCCTTTGATGCACAAATGTTTTTAACTTTTATTAATTTACTGGAAGGCATATGCATTTGCCAGAGAGCACAGAGAGATAAAGAGAGGAAAAATGCACCCCTGAAATGGGACATGGTGATGCCAAAATTCTTTCGTCTCCATTTCTTCATCTTCCTGATATTTGGGGTACATACACACATGTACCTAGCATATTTTTCAAGTCAAGGAGGCCAGGATTCAAACTTCATGTTCAGCCATTTGGGATTCAGCTCTTTTAATCACTATGCCAGGGGGCCCAGCTCAAAAGTTTTTAATTTTGATAGTCTAGTTTGTCTATTTTCCCATAGGGTGCTTAAACTTTGAGTGTCACTTAAGAAACTGTTGCCTAACCCAAAGTCACACAAATTTATATCTGTTTTCTTCTAAGACTTTTATTGTTTTGCCTCTTACATTTAGGTCTTCATTCATTGTGAGTTAATTCTTGTATATGGTTTGAGGAAGGGTTCAATTTAAAAAGTATTATTATTATTGCATAAATATATGCAATCATCCACTACCTTTGTTGCTGAGGCTGTTGTTTTTGTTTTATCCCCCCATTAAATGGTTATGGCACTCTTGTCAAAAGTCAACTGACTATATATATGAGGGGTTATCTTAGGACTCTCCATCCTGTTTCACTGATATATGTCTGTCCTCATGCCAGTATCACACTGTCTCCCTAACCACTGACTGTCCATAATCACATTTAAGAGGTAATCAAGAGCAGACAATTAGGCTCACCAGACATCTGTGGACATCTGAGGAAAGCTTCCAACTTTGAAAGATAAAAGCTAAACAACAAAGAGAAAAAAAAAAACATGTGAAAACAAACTATATAGGCAGGAAAACATAAAAACAAAACAAACAAGATACTAGTAACAAGTAATGATATTACTTCCATTAAACAAAGACAATACAATATAGGAAGAAATTTTCAGAGAAGAAAATCACTTGGCAGTCATGACAGAATTTTAAAAACTGAATAGAAGAGGGAAAAGATAAAGTTGAAGGAAGAATAAAGAAAGCAGAGCAAAAAAAAGATTAGATAGCAGAAAAATATTATAAATCTTTGTCTTCTTTGCTGTTATGATGAGTGAAAAATGGGGTATCATTTTTAAATTATATATATATTTTATTATTAGTGATGAACACTTACATGCTTAATTATTTTTCTTTCTTAGGGATTTCTCTGTTCATGACTTTTAAAATATTTATGTAATTTTATTTATTATTATTATTTTTAAATTTTGACTGGAGAGACAGAGAGAGAGAGAGAGAGAAAGCAAGCCACTAGGTCTGGGACTTGAACCACGGTTGGCCACATGGGAGTCCAGCACCTTAACCGCCACACTACCTACTGGTCCGTGTTCATGACTCTTTGTTCCTTTTTTTGTTTGCTATAGAGCACATTTACTCACCAGAGAGAGACAGAGAGAGAAGCTCTTTCTCACTTTCTAGTGAGAAATCACACTCCCCACCCCAGAGGAAATGGCTACACTGGAATCCCATCTCTTACATCCTCCTCTTAAGGTTTTGGGCATACACACACATGACTCAGTGTGATTTTCAAATTGCTGGGTCAAAGACTCAAACTGCATAGTCAGCCATGTGGGATCCAGCCACCTTAACCTCCATACCACCTACTGGCCTCACTCCTTTTTCTTTCTTTTTTTTTGAAGAGGTTTTTGCTATAGGGCGCGTGCGCTCGCCAGACAGACAGAGAGAGACAGAGAGACAGAAAGCAGGAAATCACCCCCCAGGGGGGATGGACACGCCACAATCCTTTCTCCTCCATTCTCCTCTCGGGATCTTGGGCACGCACTCACACGCACCCGGTGTGAGTTTAAGCCACCGGGTCCGGGACCCGAACCACGGTCAACTACGTGGGAGTCCAGCGACATAGCCATTATGCTAACTGCTGGTCCCCATTCCTTTTTCTTTTGAAAACTTTATCTTTGCATTTTTGATCCATACGAACTTTTTATATATTAAATAAATTCCTTTTACATTCACATTTCTTTCAACATCTACTTTTTAGTTTAATTTGTTTATATTATTTTTAACAAGCATAAATTTTACATGTCAAATCAATCAGTCTTTTATTTTAATAATGTCTTAAGAAAGTTATTCATTATCTCTAGACTGCACAAATATTCATGTGTACTTTTATAGGTAAATGCTTCCTGACAAAATAAATTCCAGATTAAATATTTACATATAATCTGTGACAGTTTTAGATTTGGAAACACTGAGGTTGAATCACTCAATGGCTGACTGCGAAGAAAGGAGACAAAGAAGACTCAAGTGACAGATAGAAATTGGTGTCTCTTATTAAGAAAGGGTATGTTTCCAGCTGTGGTGGTGCAGCAGTCATGTAACGCTCTGCAATGTTGAAGTCAAAGGAGAGGGTACCAGATTTGTGTCCCAAGATCTCCTTATACACACTACCTGCGTATCTTTTATCCTGACTAGCCAAAGCTGGGGGTGAATCACAGTGTGAAGTCCTTGTTGGAGATACCTCCCACAGTCAATATTTCTCTTGAAATAAATAAATAAATAAATATTAAAAATAAATACTTAATATTTTATTATATTTTATAATTTTATCATATTTTATATTTTATTATTATTTATAAATGCTATGTTATTTATTTTAAAGATCTTTTTAATTTAATTTTACTTATCAATTTTATGATTATTTATTTGACCAGAGAGAGACAGAAAGAGAGAGAAAGTGAGAAAGCAAGCTACCAGGTCCGAGACTCAAACTATGGTTGACCATGTGGGAGTCCAGCATCTTAATCGCCATGCCATCTGCCAGCCCCAGTGTTTATTTATTTTAAAGAATGAAAATGTGGTAGGAATAGCAGGTTTGGGAAAGAGATTGAGTTCAGGTTTGGAATTTAAGTTTCAACTTCCTGTGGATATTTACTGTTTCTTGAAAATTCAGATTAAGTATAACTTCACCCATTGAATTTTCCTTAAAATAATGCAAGAAGCTCCTTTGTTTCTATCATTACTATTCTCTATCCTCTAAATCTTACCAATAATTTTAAACTTTAAAAAATTTCTTTCACTACATTTTGCTCTAAAGCAATAATAGCGTGTGGAGGAAAAAATGGAATTAAATCCTGGTCCAAACTTATGCTGTGTGATCTTGGCCAAGGCACTTAACTTTTCTGATCTTGAGTAAATTGGGATAATAGTAGTTTTCACGAAGGGTTTCATTGTGTGTTTTAGAAGTAAAATTTGTAAAGCACATGTACAACCCCCTAATACCATTATAAAGAAGGTTACCACTGAGTGTTTCCATATTATTTTATTTACTGACTCGAGCTCATTCATCAACATTCAACTTCTGTGTCATCCACACTGGGAAGCCCTCCCAGATTTCCCAGGTGTGGCCAAGTGGGGGTTGTTTGGTTCTGCTCCCTGACACCAGTGTGTAGTGTGGCACAACAATTACCATGCTGTGCTGAACTTGTTTATTGCCACATCTCTAAACTGTAAGGCGCTTGATGGCAAGTATGATAGCTTCTTCTGTGCTACATTCCCAGGACCCAGCACACTGCTTCATTGTAGTTATTGCTCAATATGTTCACTTCAACTACATGTGTGCAGTGATTTTTCCCCCATATTCTCTGGCATCATTCTGGAAGTTTTTGCATTTGGCATTGTTGTATGTATGTTGGCTTCAATGCCATAGTTATTTTGGCTTGGGTCTCAGAAACAGCCTATCTCTAGAAACCATTTGATTTTCATGGTGATATGGACAGTTATATGTGTTGTCACTGATCTTTACCTGTAGAACAAGTACATCTGATCAACCTCTTCTCTTGGTTGGTTCTGTTCAAAGGTTGAAAGCAGGATGGCTCAGGTTAGAAAACTTTTTTGAGTGGAAGGTTATACCCTCTGGACTTTCAAAAGGGATTTTTGAGAAGAAGCCATGCTAGCATTGTTTGCTTTTCTTCTTGGTTTATAATTACAGAGATAGGAGAAATCTTGTGTTTTGGGGAGATAACATTCTTCCTGTGTTGCTGAGGCTCTGAGTGAAATAGCCAAGAGACAGCTTGTTATCACACAGCTACATGCTTGGCCAGGCTCTCTTTATTTGAACATCACCTGCCTTTCCCCCTGTCTGTAAAGAGCCTTCCTAATCAGAAATAATTCTTGTTTTTGCCCCAAACCAGATCACTGCAGTGTGACAGCATTTGCCCTGTGGGTCTGTAATCACAACTAGGTTGTGCATTTACATTTCTCTTTGTGTATTTTTAGGCCTTGGGGAGGAGGAGAGGATGAGACTGAGAATGTATATCTTTACATAAGAGATAGCGTGAGAACCATGGCTAAAGCTTCATATCCTAATTGGCTTTAAAAAACAACACAACCCTTTTTAGTTTGTAATAATTATAGATTCACAGCAAGTTGAAGAGATATATAAGTAGTACTGTGTAGTCTTCAACTCAGTTTCCCCAGACGGTAACATCTTGCAAAACTCTAGTACACTTCTATGGTTTGGGTAATAGTTTATTTCCCAAATTTGTTTTAGAATTTGGTCCCTAGTATCATAGCATTGGGAGGTGGTAAGACCTTTAAGAGGTGAGACCTTTTGGGTAATGATTTGATCATGGAGGCATCCCTCACATGAATGGATCAATGGTGGACCCAGGAGTTCTGGCTCTTAAGAGAAAAGGTTCATTATTGTGAGGATGGGTTGTTATTAAGGGAAAATAGCTGCACCCAGATCTGTCTGTCTTTCTGTCTCTCTATATATTTCTTTCTCTTGCTGCATGTACATGCCATCCTTCTGTGACATAGCTGGCCGGATGTCTGTGGACATTGTAGCCATCAGAACCATGAGTCAGGTAGACCTCTGTTCTTTGTTTGTTTGTTTGCTTGCTACAGGGTATGTGCATGAGAGAGAGAGAGAGAGAGAGAGAGACAGACAGAGACAGAGAGAGAGAATGAGAAATTGTCCCCCAGAGGAATGGCCATACTGCATCCCTTCTTCATTCTCCTCTTAGGATTTTCGGCAGAAATGTATATGCACCTTGTGTGTTTTCCAAGCCACCAGGTCTGATACTCAACCACTTAGTTGGCCATGTGGGACCCAGCTGCCTAAAGCCCTGTGGCACCTGCTGGTCCTAAACCTCTATTCTTTATAAATCAGTCAGTCTCAAGTATTTCTGTAAGCAATACAATAGTAGGCTAAGACAACACTGTCCCAATTGGGAAATTAACTTTGGGATAATCCAAAGAGCTTATTCTGATGTCGCCAGTTTTATATGCATGCATGTATATGTGCATGTATATGCATGTGTAGGTAGTTCTATATAATTTTAACATATGTTAAGTTTTGTGTAACTGCCACCATATCAAGATCCAGAACTATCTTATCACATGGGCTCCCTCAAGCCATCCCTCCGTAACTAACCCAACCCCCTTCCTCATCCTTGAAAATCACTAGTCTGTTCTCATCTTTATGATTTCATTATTTCAAAAGAATTCTATAAATCGAACCATACAATATATAACCTGTGTGATTGGCTATTTTTTTTTCAGTCAGTATAATTCCCTTGAGATCCATCCAAGTGGATGTGTGCATCACAGTTCATTCCTTTTCATTTCTACATAGTATTTCATGGTATGGGCCTACCACAATTTGTGTAACCATTCACCCATTGAAAGACATTTGGGTTATTTCACTTTGGAATTTTGCTTTTTTTAGAGGATTTTGCAGTAGGGCACAAGTGCTCGCCAGAAAGACAGAGAGAGACAGAGAGACAGAAAGCAAGAAATTACCTCCTGGGGGGATGGGCATGCCGTAATCTCTTCTCCTCCATTCTCCTCTCAGGATCTTGGGTATGCATGCACACACACCTGGCATGAATTTAAGCCACTGGGGCCAGGACTCGAACTTCAGTCAATTACATAGGAGTCCAGCAACATAGCCATTATGCCAACTGCTGGTCCCTCATTTTGGAGTTTTACAAATAAACTTGCTATAAATATTTGTGTGCAGGTGTTTGTATAAAAATAAATTTTTATCTCACTAGAATAAATGCTCAAGAGTACTATTGCATCTTGTAGTAAACATATGCTCTAATAAGTTTTCTTTTGATAATTTATTTCATTTATGTGACATCCCCTCTTTAAAAAGCCTGATTAATTTATTTTTCTTTAAGACATGGTATCACCCTGTTGTGATCCTCCTGCTTTAGCCTTCCAGATAACTAGGACTATAGGCATATACCTCCATGCCAGGCTCTCTGAGTTGGTTTGAGAGTTGAACCTGGTACTCCAGCCTGGCCTCAGTCTGCCAAGCACAGTGTCTTATCACCATGTGCCACTGCAGTTGGGCCTGATTAATTTATTTTTAGAATTTCGTTGAGTGTATCTATTTATTCTGTGAATGAGAGAGACAAAGAAAAAGAATGTAAGAGGCACCCTCAAGAAAGTCTTGACATCATAATCTTTCCTTAGCCTTTCACCAGCTCTGGATCATGGGCATGTGTGTGGTGGGTATACTCAGGCAAACCTCTAGACTTGAACTAGAAACCCTTCCATGTGAAACTGCCTGCAAAGTGTTTCATTTTACTGCTGCCCCATCATCTGGCCCTCTGATTAATCTTTAATCTTCTGGCACAGCCTCCAATGGAGGAAAAGTTTCTGTTTTGGCCTTGGTGACGATGACTGTAGTACTGAGAGGAAAGAGTTGCATTTCAGCAGAAGGAGGAGGTAATCCAAAAAGTGTATTGAAAGTTTTTCCCTTGGGGTCAGATTTTAGGTTCCCATTTGAACTCAACATTTAATAACGCTAGAATTGTTTCCAAAACCTGAGGACAGGTGAGGGGCTGGGCCAAGTGTGACTCAATGCAGGCACTTGGATACCATCAAGGTTCTCTGTCTTGGGTCTCTGTTGCCTCTGAACCCCTCATCCCCTAAAAGCCTGTGAATATTGGCTACCTCCAGTTTTCCAGTTCACTAGGAGGGAAATATGGCTGCTGATGGGACCCAAGGCTGATAGCTGTGAGATATTAGAGTTTAACCATTGAAGAGAGACAGGAATCTCTCTAGGGGAGTCCCAGAGAGGAAGTAGTGCTCTAGCCTGGGTAAAATTACCTTCCTTGCACCTATCACCTGAGGCAGAGGGCAGGGCCATGAACAGAATCACCACTCCCGATAACCATGTAGCAAAGCTTCAGAGGGGTGTGGGAGGTTAGGTGGATAAGAAGAACACGAGTTCCTAAGGCAAAGGGGAATAAAATGGGATGTGACAACCTTACGAGGGTTTGCCTTTGGGGTCCCCACATGTTGGAGAAATAAATGAGATCTTTGTGAACGATTTGACATTTCAGTTGTATTGGAAAAGATTTTGAACATGTCAAAATGGAAGGAAGTAGCAGTGAGAGGAAATGCACAGGTAGAGGACTAGAAGCAGAGAAGTCTGGGGCGTGTGCGGAGAATTGTGCAGATGTGATTCAGGGTGTAAGAATTGATGAAGAGTGGGGGCCAGCTGGAGATTCAGTAGTAAAACACAATGTTATGCAATGCTGACCCACATGGAAAGTTTCCAGTTCAAGTCCATTGACCTCCCTGCATAGTCCAGGTACACACACTTTCTCACAGTTCAGGACTGGCTGAAGACTGGGGATATATCATGGTGTCAAGATCCTGTTGAGGGTGCGCTCTTTCTCTCTCTCTTTGTCACTCTTGCCTCTCTCTCTCTCTCTCGCTCTCTCTCTCTCTCTCTCTGTCACTCTTGCTCATGAAAGAAATAAGTAAGTGAACTTAAAAAATAAAATAAATTGTTGGATGGATTTAAGATTTGTAGAGTGAGCCCTAGTAAGAGATGGAGCACCTTGATAGGCCACAAGATCAAGGGGTAGGTAAATCTTTGACATTCTCTAACAATGCTAAATAGCCACAAGGCAGGATAAGGGAAAAGAAGGATAGACAAGCAGATCAACCTAGGACAGGATTGGTAATATTTGTAGAGCAGAGAGAGAGGTGGATGGAGAAAGGAAGCTCAGGGCTTGGTAGAAATAGTTTCAAAGAGGCCAGATGTGGCCATTTTCACCTTTGTTCCCTGAAGAGCAGTGTTCAAACTTTGATCTTATCTTCCTCAAACAGTAAGGTAGAGCATTGAACTGACATTGACAAGAGTGTCTTTGGATCACATTAGCATGCGCACTGGTCAGCTTGCTGGGGCAGAGGCTCTTCAGCCTCAGGCTGTGCTATAGAGTCTGCCAGGGCTTGTGCCCAAAAAAACCAGCATGCAGCCTAGAGTAAGTCCTTTATTTGCCTCTTGAAAGGCCTAGGGCAAAACAGCTTCCTTCAGATTCATGAGGGGAGGGGAAGGAATAGATCCTGGTTGGCCATGAATTTACTTCTCTTACATACATGGGAGGACATAAGCTGTTGGACCTACAGGGGCCTTGCTAGTTAATTATCCCTATAGCATATCTAGGAACACTATAAGGTGAACACACAAAGCATGTGTGACAAGATGTTCTTCTTACTTGGGAAATGAGCATACATCTCCTTGGGTCTTGACAACATCCTCTGACATTGGAGTACTTATAATTGTCCCCTCTAACTGCAGGAGATAACTCCAAGAACCCGAATGGATTCCTGAACCCACAGATTGTACTCAGTGAATCCTCTATCTACTACGTAGTTTTGATCTAATAACTGAGATCGTTACTAGATGACTAAAGAGCAGCATACATAGTGTGGATATGCCAAAGGGACAAATCATGTCCCAAGTGGGACAGAATGACATGGCATGAGATTTCATCATGCTACTTAGAATGGTGCACAATTTAAAATTTATGAAATGCTTAATTTTGCAACTTTCCATGCAATATTTTTGGACTGTGGTCAACTATGGGTAACTGAAACTGAGGGAAGTAAAACCACAGATAAGGCTGGACCATTGTATATGCATTTTTAAAATGAAGTTGAGGGACTGACCCTAATGGTTAAGGGGGCTGGATCCACATAGCAACTGTAGTTTGAGTCTTGGCCCTGGCTAGGAACTTAAGGAGCATGCCAGATGCATGTGTGTGTGTGTGTGTGTGTGTGTGTGTGTGTGTATGCTTGCACAGAGTCCAGTAGGATGGAGAACTAGAGCTAGAACTGTGTTATGACCATACCCCATTGGAGGGTACTTTCTTTCTGTCTCTCTGGCAAGTGAATTTTCTCCCGGACAATTAAACCAAACAAAACAAAATTGAAATTTGGAGAGAAAAGTGCCATACCCATGGTGGCATAGCCAAAATATAAAGCCAGTGCTTAAATTCAGCATGTGTAGTCCTGAGAACCAGAACCTTCTGGTCTCCTACTCCTAAAGCCCCTCCTCCCTTTCCCTTCCAGTTTATGACTCTCTTCCTTGCATCCTTTCTACACCTTTACTGATTATCTCTTTGTTTCCCAAGATATCTCTACTGTCTCTGCACCTATACAAATCTATACATGTAACAATTGCTAACAATTATGGAGTGCATGAATGCTATGTGATATGCACTGAGCTAAGTGCTTTGCATGCATTCTCTTATTTAATGTCTGAAACAGCCCAATTAGGTAGGAACCATTTTTCTGCATTAGTATTTTTCCTGACTTCATGCAGCATATTCAGTTGAATGCTGTGGCTCAGCATATGGGACTGCCATCCCCAGGCATCCCCAGACATAATGCAAGTGCACATAAGTCTACATCCCATGGTGTCCTCCCTCCTTGAGACCTTTCCATTTTTATTCTTTCTCCACATCAAAACTTTCCTGTCCTGTACATTCTTTGTGCACCTAAAGTCAGAAGTACTTTTGCAAATGTTTAGCCAAATTGATTGCAAAGTGTGGGGATGTCAGGTGTTCCAGTAATTTGGGGTTAGCAGAGCTACTGTTCAGCCAAAATGTTCTGCTGTAGCATTGCAACTCACATTTGTTCTGATTGGCTAGTGCCTGTGCACTGGCTGTTATCTATCTTGATAGACTCCCCTGACTAGAAAAGACATGTTAATTTCTGCAGGCCTTTTGGAGGCTAATACAACCTGCTCTTCATACAACAATCTTATACTATGTATCACCCTAACACAGACATTTTCTGGAAGTGTGCATGAGCGTTCTATTTGTGCATAGGCTCCACACCACTTTTGATCTTTAAAAATTCAGTGTTTTGGGGACCAGCAGTTAGCGTAATGGCTATGTCGCTGGACTCCCACGTAGTCGACCGCGGTTCGAGTCCCGGACCCAGCGGCTTAAACTCACGCCGGGTGTGTGTGCATGCGTGCCCAAGATCCCTAGAGGAGAATGGAGGAGAAGGGATTGCGGCGTGGCCATCCCCCCTGGGGGGTGATTTCTCGCTTTCTGTCTCTCTCTGTCTGTCTGGCGAGCGCACGCGCCCTATAGCAAAAACCTCTCAAAAAAAAAAAAAAAAAATTCAGTGTTTTGGATACAGGATACCCCAAAATGCAAGAAAAGGGCGAACTTGCCAGATAGCTTGCTTCACTTATTATGTTCCTGGCTCCAACTACGCTTAAAGAAAACTCAGAAGTGACCAAGTGCCAAAATGTGGCCCTGTTTTCTCCAGGGCTCCACATTTCTTGTGTTCTGTTTTGTTCTTCCCTTTAATGACTGTGACTTTTGCTATTTCAGAGAAGAAATTTGCCAGCTTCAGAGCATTCAGAATCAATATTGCAGTAAATAAGAAACATAATGAAAGAAAAACACACTCCAGCCCGTAGACAAATTTTATTGCTTAAATTCATGTTATTATTAGAATCAACTGCAAATACCAGACTTTCAACTGCCTTTTGATGGGATAAAACAGAAGAATGCTCTTTTAATTCGGGGAAACAACTTGGAGGCTCCACCTATAAGTGTTATGATATTCTCCTGTTGGTTTGGGCTACTTATATTTATTTTTTCAAAGGTGAAATTTAAATGGAAGAAGCAGTGGAGAGGAATTTTTTAACAAAGGAATTGAGAGCAGAGATGGTTTTCCTTTCAAAGCGTCTCTCATGAATGCACAACTCCGTGTGATATATTTAGTTTAACACTTTGGTATTTTGCACCTCACATCTCTTTGCTTTCTTCTTTTCCTCTTTTGCTTTCTTTTGTCCAAGCTTTGATCTCACTATGGAATCACCCTTAAAACGCTTTCATACACAGCAAAAACATCCCTTTTTAATCTCCCCTATTCTTCCTGAAGTTTCTCTCTCTTGCCTCTTTTTTGGTCCAACCCTCCTCCCCATAGTCAGCAAGTACATTATTTAAGTCTGCAAAGCTGAGAGATGCTCAGAGAATAAAATATGCATTATAGCTGCCTTCTGTGTTATTTCATCCTGTGCTTTTCATGCTTATTTCCTCACCATAAATAATGGGGTTTTTTTGGTTGTCAGTTTTTGTTTTGTTTTGTTTTGTTTTTTTTTGACTGGAATGTGCACGTGTGCACATGAGAGAGAAGTCTTCCTTCAGCAGGTCCTGGTCACACTGTAATCCTTTCTTCTCCAGTTTTCTAGCCTGTGAGGAATCTGGGCATGCACAGGGACTGGGATCTGAACCCTGGTCAACCATGTGAGATTCTGCTTCCTCTGTTCGGCAATAGGGCTGGCCTGCTGCAGATAATCTTCGAGCCCAGGATGTCAGGATTTCCAGGATTTCACCCTACTGGGATCCGTGTCATGGTGGCAGCATGTATAACAAAGTTTTATATATGTGTGTACAAGCAATACCTTGTATCATGTGACTCCTTAAGCGTTCACTGTTAATGTCCAGTATAGTTCTAAGCAGGGAAGCTTCCCTGAATGCTCTACTCTTTTGAGCCCTATTGTTCATCTATGGATCTCTTTGAGGCTATCCATAGAAGATAGCCAAGAAAGGTAGAAGCCAAGACCAGAGACTGAGCCTTCTCTGCTCCTACTGTGCTCTCTGGCCAACTTACCACTCATAGCTTCACCCTAATCCCTAGCCCCTTCCTTACCAGAAATTGGTACTGATGGTGGTAGATTCCATATCAAAGGGGATTTATTTTACTGAGTATTCACATTTGGTCCTCATACAACCCTATTATGCAGTAAAATTGTACATCCTGATTGTTTACCTGTAAGCCAAAGTGTGGGTGCTCAGAGCTCCCTGAAGGATCCAGTTCTCAGGACAATGCTGGTTGAGCCTCAGTCATCTCCTGTGAGTAGACAAATGACTCAGATTTCACAGCATCGTATCTGCAGGACTCAGAGGCAGAATGATGGTGCTGGCAGGCATGTCACTTACAAACTGCCCTTGGGAAAGTTACTGACCCCCCATCTTGGTCCATCCAAGGTGCTAACAAAATACCTTAGACTAAGTAATTTATAAAGTATAGAAATGTATTGTTCATAATTCTGGTGGCAGGAAAGTCCAAGATTACAGCACCAGCACCTTCAAAGTCTGGTGAGAGCCCAGTCATCATAGATGGCACCTTCTTTGTGTCCTGATGTGGCCTATTTTATAAAGGCACTGATTCTAGTTGTGAGAAAAGAACCCTGATGACCTAATAAGCTCCCAAGGGCCCCTCCTCTTAAGATCACTACATTGGGGGACTAGGGCTCAATATATGAATTTGGGGGGGGACACATGATTCAGACCACAGCACTGCTCTCTTTGCCAATTTCCTCATCCATATATTGGGGACAATAATGTCCCTCTCTCACAGAGTTATTAGGAGGATAAAAAGCATAGATATAGGTAAAGTGATTAACAGCATGAGGCACTTACTAAGGACTGAATAAAAGTGTTCAAAAAATTGTGGAATGTTTCAAGTTTGCAAGACAACCCATTGTTTGGTTAAATTATGAGAAGGGAGCCAATCTGGTGAATAGTGTTCTGGAGCATTTCATGATTAGCTGACATTTTTAGTCAGCTTGGTTAGCAATTTTGGGTTATAAATATTTCATTATACATACAGACAAGTGCATAGTATTTGAAGTGTTCAAAAAATAGTGATAGTCAGCAGGAAAGGAACTGCTTTGGTGAAGTCGGCCTCACCAGGTGTGGACTCCTCAAGAAATTAATAAAACTTAGACTCTGAGGCCTCTCACATGTGTGGATGTCCTTCAAAGTCATCTAGCTATGTGTTTCCATGTGCACGTATTTTTTGTAAAATTTACAGAAGTAATATTTTCCTTTCCTTTTTAAAAAATAAACTTGTATTTTAACTGTATTTTTTCATGAACCTTTTTTCTTTCTTTTTTTAAAGTCTATCCATTTTCTTCCTCCATGAACATATACATGTGTTCACAGTGTGCACGTGTGTGGGAGACAGAAAGACAGGACCCTCAAAAGTACTCCCACATTGCCATCCACTCCCAGCCCCAGCCAGCTCTGATCTTGGGCACATGCCGGGCTGGCATGTCCAGGGAGGTCTCTAGACGCAAACCTGGAACCACCTCTCCATGTAGGCCAGCCTTGCAGAGCACTGCACCACTGTTGCACTACTGTCCAGTTCTTTCTCTTTCTTACAGAGGATCCCCAAATTGTATTAATTTGAGCTTCCATAAAACCCAGATTCCTTTCCGGGACTCACTATCTACATTTGACAGATAAGAAACCCATATGCTACATGATTAAGATAGGCAACCAGGTTCCCCTTCACCATTTTTTTACATTTTTAGAGATATTATTTAAAAATGTATTATTTATCTTTTATACATTCAACTGGTTGGTTATTTGAGGCATAAAGATATTCTTAGGCATACTTGGAAATGCAGGCTTTTGAGTTTATTGTGTTTTTTCTAGCTTCAAAGCTGACTCACATATGTACAAAATAATGAAATATCTAATAAAAAATATATTGCAGAAATGTAGGATATCCTGACTAATGTCTGGCTACAGCTCTGTGTTGAAGCTCATGTTTTCTTTGTGCTGTTGGAAGGCCCCAAGCTCAGCAAGCTGAAGTTCCTAACCCGGATGGGGAGAAAAGTGGTTGTTAGTGAGAGCCCAGGGTGTGTACATGATAGTGCAAGGATCTGGATCCTCCCCTTGGAGAGGCCAGAGCTATGTCCAGTCTGGAGTAATTTGGGAATTCAATCCTACCAGGATGAGGAGTGTTGTCTATGTATCTTACCTGACATTCAGATGGAATGTCCTCAGTGATCTGTGGAGGTAGAAGAACAGGTCATGGTCCAGTCACCGTGGAAGAGTAGTAATGCAAGTGTCCTCCAAGACAGAAAGCCATATGACCAACCTTGGGTTCAGATCCCTGGGTTGCTTGAAAATACAGTGGGTGTACATGAGCACCCAGGAGCCTGAGGAAGTAGAGGGCTGGGAAGAGGAGATTATGATGAGATAAGACCATGTTGAGGACCTTTCTCTGTCTCTCTCTCATGTGCATGTGCTATCAGTAAAAGAAAAATAAACAAAAGCAGGCCAGAAGAGGGATCTGCCCTAGGAGAAAGATATATGTGATTCAATGCAATATAAACAAGATTATGATAATAATAAATAATAAAAAAGTGTGGCACATATACTCTACGGAATACTACTCAGCCAAAAAAAAAAAAACAGTAAGACCCTGGCTTTTGACAGAAAGTGGATGAATATGGAAGATTTACTGCTGAGTGAAGCAAGCCAGGCTATGAAGGAGAGACATTGTATGTCTCCACTTAATATATACTGAGTGTCCGTACTCTATAGCCAAAACTGAATGACTAGAGGATATAGAAACATAGAAAATGGTTATAAATAGCAGATACAATGTGGGAAGAGAGTGGGTGAAGGAGGAGAGTCTGAGTAAAGATATTAAAGGGAAAAATTGAGAGGCAAGGCATTTATGAGATAAAGAAATGGGTTATTATGTGTTGAAGATAACTTGTATAGTATTCTCAACTGGACTGGTGAGAAATGTATACATGTTGGAATATTCACTTTGCAAACTAAGTGACATATGTGATCGAATGTATAAAAGAAATTGAAATAAAAATATTTAAAAATTACAGTTATCATATGTATCACATATTAGCAGATATATGGAGCTAATGGCCAAAGAAATGGCCACAGAGGGAGAAATTATTTCAGATGTAAGTGTTCATGGAGAAGGTATTTAAGTTAAGCAGAATGTGTGGATGTGTACTCTCACCATTCCAGAATACAGAAGCACAAAGAGAAAGACACAAGCACAGAATTGGATCAACTTAGGTGACAGAATTATGACTGTCAAAGTTTCAGTCCGGGTGACTGGGAAGATGCAATTAATTTAAAAAGAGCAGCAGAACAGGCCGTTTGCAGTAGCACAGCAGTAAGGTGATGTACCGCAATGCTAAAGCCATATGGGAAGGTCCTGAGTTCCTATCTGGAGATCTCCCTGTACTTGTGTATGCCTGATACCATAACTGGCTAATATTCAGGGTGAACCTTGGGGTACAGAAGGAAATAAATAAATAAAAAGAACAAGGTGATGAATTTATCTGGGGACAGGTTAAGGTGCCAGAGGACAATGAGGGGTAGACAGCTGACCCTAGATAATGGTCCAGAGGTGAGCAGACAGGGCAGAGGGATCAGTGGCAGAGTGTGAGAGATGGTGGTACAAGAGGGTGATAGTGCCAGGAGATGAAGGGAAGAAGCCTTAGTTCCACATTGTGGAAACATGCATTTAGAAGGCAGGAAGAAGGGCAGAGAATAAGACTAAATCCAGACAGTATCTTCAAAGCACAGTCACATGAAGGAAAGAGTATCCAAGAGAAGAGTCTGTGTGTTCACTTTACAAACATTTTTCAAGAGTCTACAACTGTGGAATTGCTCCTGCATGGAGCAATCCCACAGTCGGCTCAGTTTTTTAACCAAGGACCCATGTTCCTGGCCTCTGCTCTCACTCCACTATTCCTATTTCTCCGTCTTCTCCTCCAGTTCTACCCTCTGCCTCACTCAACCAGTCACCGCCACTGCTATTCTGACTCCTACCACTGCACCCAGCCAGCAGCAGATATGCTGGAGCATGCTGCTCACTGGGGAAGCATGAGTTATGACAGCTGGGGATGAGAAAATAGCACACATGGCATGTTCCAATTAAAAAAACAGAACCAAACAAAAGTGTCTGAACCAGGACTCCTCAGAGTACTGATCACTGGGGAGTCTGGAAATTCAGGCTCTCAGGCTCCTCGCTAAGCATTCCTGCCTCTCGGTGGCCTCATTGTGGTTAACACACAGATGATTCTCACACAAACCCCAAAAGTCTCAAGACCGTTGGTTAATATTTTTCATTGTTTTAAAGGTAGTAAAATACACATAACGGAAAAAAAATATCATTTTTTTTCTTTTTTTTTTTTTTTTTGGAGAGGTTTTTGCTATAGGGCACGTGCGCTCGCCAGACAGACAGAGAGAGACAGAGAGACAGAAAGCAGGAAATCACCCCCCAGGGGAGATGGCCACGCCGCAATCCCTTCTCCTCCATTCTCCTCTTGGGATCTTGGGCACGCACGCACATGCGCCCGGCGTGAGTTTAAGCCACCGGGTCCGGGACTCGAACCGCGGTCAACTACGTGGGAGTCCAGTGACATAGCCATTACGCCAACTGCTGGTCCCGGAAAAAAATATCATTTTAACAATTTAAAAATAGAAGTGGTGTGTGTGGAGAAGCGGGACCTAAGGAAGGACATTTGGTGGAGGGATACGGAGACAGAGCATTGACGGGATGGGGAGGTGTGGTGTTATCGGTGGAAGATATTTTGATCAACTGGACTGGGAGGAAATGTTCACATATTGAAATGTTCCCTTTGTAAGCTAAATAATATGATTGAATGTATATAAAAATTAAAATAAAATAATAATAAACATCAAGTGTGCAAGTACTTTTCCAACTTTTCCACCCTGTCCTTTGGGTAGATACTAAGGAGTGGATTGCTAGATAATATGGTAGTTCTATTTGTAGATCTTTGAAGAATCTCCATATTGTTCTCCACAGTGGCTGGACCAATTTACATTCCCACCAGCAGTGTAGGAAAGTCCCCCTTTCACCACACCCCCACCAGCACTTGCCTTTTTTTTGAGAAGTTGTTGTTATAGGGTGCATGCACTCACCAGAAAGACAGACAAAAACAGAGAGACAGAAAGCAAGAAGTCACCCTCCCGCCCAGGGGGGATGGCCACGCTACAATCCTTTCTCCTCCATTCTCTTTTCGGGATCTTGGGCACACACACACATGCACCTGGCATGAGTTTAAGCCACCAGGTCCGGGACTCGAACCATGGTTGACTACATGGTCAGCAACATAGCCATTACACCAACTGCTGATCCCTCCCCCACCTTTTTTTTTTTTAAATCTTAGTCATTCTGACTGGGGTTAGGTGGTATCTCATTGTGGTTTTGAGCTATATCTCCCTTATAATGAGGGGTGTTGAGCTTTTTTTATATGCCTTTTAGTTATTCATGTATCTTCCTTAGAGAGTGTTTTTTTTTTTGTTGTTGTTGTTGTTGTTTTTCGCTCATTCTCCATTCTTTTAATTGGGTTGATCATCTTTTTTTTGGAAAGCTTCTAGAGTTCCCTGTGAATTCTGGTTATCAGTCCCTTATCTGACACATAGTTTACCAAAATATTTTCCCATTCTGAGGGCTGTCGATTCACACTAATTACTGTGTCTTTAACCATGCAGAGACTTCTTAATCTGATGTAATCCTACTTGTCTATTTTTGGGATTATTGACTGTGCTTATTTAAGAAGTCTTTGCCTACACCAATGTCTCCCAACATTTCCCTAGGGTTTTCCAGCAGTAGTTTTACAGTTTGAGGTCTTAGGTTTAGACCTTTGATCCACTTTGAGTGGATTTTTGTCAATAGTGAGAGGTAGGGGTTCAGATTCATCTTTCTGCAAGTGAATATCCAGTTTTTCCAGCACCATTTGCTAAAAAGGTTTTTCTTTTCCCTGGATTTACTGGTACCCTTTGTCAAAATCAATTGGCTGTATGTTTGGGAGTTTATTTCTAGGGTCTCTATTCCATTCCATTGGTCCACCTGTCTGTTTCTGTACCAATACCATGCTGTTTTGATTATCACAGCTTTGTAGTAAATTTAGGATCAGGGAGTGAAATGCCACCCACTCCACTCTTCTTGTGCAGGATTGCTTTGGCAATCTGAGGTCTTTCACAATTTCAGACAAATATTTTTTTTAATTTTTTTTTACTTTTTTTTGGGAGAGGTTTTTGCTATAGGGTGCGTGTGCTCGCCAGAAAGACAGAGAGAGACAGAGAGACAGAAAGCGAGAAATCACCCCCCATGAGGGATGGCCATGCCACAATCCCTTCTCCTCCATTCTCCTCTCGGGATCTCGGGCACGCACGCACACATGCCCGGCGTGAGTTTAAGCCACCGGGTCTGGGACTTGAACCGCGGTCGACTACATGGGAGTCCAGCGACATAGCCATTACGCTAACTGTTGATCCCAATTTCAGACAAATTGATTGTCTTTTCTAGATCTGTGAAGAATGTCTCTGGCACTTTGAGTAGGATTGCATTAAATATGTAGATTAATTTGGGTAGAATTGCCATTTTGATTATATTAATTCTTCCAATCCAGGAACTTTTTATTTTTTACATTTTTTTAATACATTCAATCACATTTTTTAGCTTACAAGGTGATCATTTCAATATGTGAACATTTCTTCTCAGTCCAGTTGATCAAAATATAGCAATACTACCTCCCTGTCTCAACAATGCTGTCTCCATATCCCTCCTCCAAATGGTTTTTCCCAGGCCCCACTCCTCCACACACACCACATCTTGCATTCACACCCATCTCTTGTGTTTGTACATCCTTTAGCCAATCAGCTTCAGTTATAGAGTGCGGACACTCGGTATATATTAAGTGGGGTCATACAGTGTCTCTCCTTCATAGCATGGCTTGCTTCACTCAGCAGTAAATCTTCCATATTCTTCAACTTTCTGTCAAAAGCCAGGGTTTTGTTGTTTTTTTTTATGGCTGAATAGTATTCCATAGAATATATGTGCCACAGTTTTTCAATCCATTCATCCGTATGGGGGCATTTGGGTTGGTTTCATATCTTAGCAATTGTGAAAAGTGCCACAATAAACATCGACATTCCTTCCACTTTTTTGTGTCCTTTTCAATTTCTTTTTTTAGCTTCTCATAGTTTTCCTTGTGTAGGTCTTTAACTTCTTCAGTTAGATTTATTCCTAGGATCTTATACTTTTTGTGAGTATGATGAATGGAATTACTTTTTTCAGTTCTATCTCAGTCTGCCTGCTATTTGTATATAAAAATGCTATAGATTTCTGTATGTTGATTTTGTATCCTGCAACTTTAGTGTATTCATTTATTACTTCAAGGAATTTTTTCATGACACCATTGGGTCTTTCATGTCATCTGCAAATGGAGATAATTTCACCTCTTCTTTTCCTATTTGAATGCCTTTTATTTTATTCTCTTTTTTTATTGCATTGACAAGGACTTCTAGTACTATATTGAAAAGGAGTGGAGGAAGTGGGCATCCTTGTCTTGTACCAGTTTTTCCCCACTTAGGATGATGTTAGCTATGGATTTCTCATAGATAGCTTTTATTGTGTTGAGGAATGACCCTTCTATGCCGATTTTGCCGAAAGTCTTGATCATGAAGGGATGTTGTATCTTATCAAATTCTTTTTCTGCATCAATTGATATGAACATATGGTTTTTATATTTCTTTCTGTTTATATGGTGTATTACATTTATGGTTTTACATATGTTGAACCAACTTTGCATCCCTGAAATAAAGCCTACCCGGTCTTGATGTCTAATCTTTTTAATATGTTGTTGGATATGTTGGTAGTATCTTGTTGAGAATTTTTGCATCTATATTCATCAGAGATAGTTTTCTTTCCTTGTTCTGTCTTTGTCTGTTTTAACGATAAGTGTGATGGGGGCTTCATAGAATGAATTTGAGAGAGTTCTACCCTTTTGGATCTTTAGAAATAACTTGAGCAGAATGGGGATTAACTCTTTAGAAGTGAAGCCATCAGGACCAGGGCTTTTTTGGTTGGGAGGTTGCTTATTACTGATTCAATCTCCTGGCTTGTTATGGGCCTATTCAGACTTTCTACATCCTCCTGACTTAATGTTGGTAGATTATGTGTGTCCAGGAATTTGTCCATCTTATACAGATTTTTTTGCTTGTTGGAGTATAGTTGTTTATAGTATCCTCTAATGATGTTTTGTATTTCTATTCTGTCTGCTGTTATATTGCCTGCTTCATTGCAAATTTGATTTACCTGGTTCCTTTCTCTCTTCTTCTTAATTAGTCTAGCTAGTGGTGTGTCAATTTTGTTTATCTTTTCAAAGAACCAGATTTTTCTTTCGTTCATTTTCTGTACAGTTCATTTATTTTCTATTTCATTTATTTTTGCTCAGATATTTATTATTTCTTTTCTCCTGGAGTTTTTTGGATTTTTTTGCTATTGCTTTTCCAGTTCTCTGAGGCATGATGTTAGGTTGTCCATTTGCCTTCTTTCCTTCTTCTTCTTACATGCACTAATTGCTATGAACTTCCCTCTTATGACTGCTTTTTCGGTGTCCCAAAGATTATGGAAACTTGTGTCCTCATTGTCATTGGCTTCCATGAATCATTTTATTTCCGTCTTTATTTTTTCAGTAGTTGTGAAGTCATGAAATAGTTGTGAAGAGTAGGTTATCTAGTTCCATGTATTTGTGTATTTTTGAGGATTTTTCTTTAAATTAATATCAAGTTTAATTCAATCATGGTTGGAGAAAATGCTAGATATAGTTTCTATGCCTTCGAATCTGTAGATGGAACTGGGCTCTGCTGGAGAGCTGGACAGCAGCCCTATGGAGTAAGGAGAAGTAAGAAATAAGCAAAAAAAAGAAGAAAATAAAAAGCAGTCTACCTTTCTGGCAAGAAGAAGAGAGGGCTCTGAGATTGGGAGAGCTGGGCTAGAGCTAGAGCTGGAACTGGGCTTGGGGCCAGTGAAAGGCCCTGCCTCAGTTTCCCTGACTGGCCAGGGGAACTGGGCTCTGCTGAAGAGTTGAGGGCTGTCGTGTGGGGTAAGGAGAAGTAGGTAATTAGCAAGAGAGACAGGAAGAAAAAAAGTAGCTTACCTTTCTGGCAAGAAGGTGGGAGTCTGAGGTTGGGAGTGCTGGGCTGGGGCTGGAGCTGGAGCTGGGGCCGGGGCCAGTGGAAGGCCCTGCCACAGTTTCCCTGACTCAAAAACTGTAATTTTTAAAAGTTTGTTTATTTCTTCCATGAGTAAGAGAGACAAAGAGAAAGACAGCATTCCCAGTAGGAGCTTAATACCATAATCCACCTTCAGCCTCAACCAGCTCCAGGTCCTGGATACCTACATGTCCAGCGTGTTCAAGGAAGTCTCTACATGTGAACCTGGAATCTTCCCATGTGGGGTAGGCCTCACAAAGCATTGAGTTTTACCATTGCACTGTTGCAGCTCTGATGTAATTTTTTAAACATGTCTCATCTCCTTAATTAGATTATAAACATCTTGAGGGAGCTCTGGTATGTAAAATGATTTTGAATACAGGCAAGGGCAGTACTCAATAGTTCATGAAGTCCAGCGTTACACTGCAGGAACTGAGCAGAGAAGCCAGCTCAGTGTCATTCCTTCTCGAACCACTGTAGTTGGATGGTGGCATCTCCTTCATATTAAAGCCCATGGCTGTCATTTCAGTTGCATTTTCTTTTTTTGAGAGGTTTTCACTATAGGGCGTGTGCGCTCACCAGACAGACAGAGAGACGTAGAGACAGAAAGCAAGAAATCACCCCCCAGGGGGGATGGTCACGCCACAATCCCTTCTCCTCCATTCTCCTCTTGGGATCTTGGGCATGCATGCACACGCGCCCAGCGTGAGTTTTAAGCCACCGGGTCTGGGACGTGAACCACGGTCGACTACGTGGGAGTCCAGCGACATAGCCATTACGCTAACTGCTGGTTCCCATTTCAGTTGCATTTAAAGGTGTGTTCCTGAACCTTGACAAAGTGAGAATGGCATCCACCCCTGTACACTAGTTTAAAATGATAATGACTAGTTGGGAAGACAAGCTGTTGTTCATTGGAAGTTATAAAATCGATCCATATTAATAGTAGCAATAAACTAATTATCATTAGATTTAACGTTTATTGAATGCGTATTAAGGCCTTAATATATAGCTTCTCATTTAGTCTTAATGGCCATAAGGCTATTCAAAATGATTAGACATTATCCTTTTATCTCTTTATACTTTTCAAAGCCCTTTAATATTGATATCTCAGTAGCCTTGAGATGTAGGAGGGGCAGCAGAGTGAACTACACTTTTCCTCCAATCTTGCAAATTCATAACTCTCTTCTGAAGTCTTGCAACCACTTAACAAATGAGGAAATCACTTGATAGTTAGACATGATGAGTGATGTAAACCAGGAGTGGACATATGTTTACCAGGTAGAACTACAACTAGGTCCCGGGTTACCTGGCAGCTAAGATTTAACAGTGACTGTGGGTCCCCTGACATGGTGCTCAGTGACCGTGGGTCCCTTGACATGATGCTCAGTAGAACTACAACTAGGTCCCGGGTTACCTGGCAGCTAAGATTTAACAGTGACTGTGGGTCCCCTGACATGGTGCTCAGTGACTGTGGGTCCCTTGACATGGTGCTCAGTAGAACTACAACTAGGTCCCGGGTTACCTGGCAGCTAAGATTTAACAGTGACTGTGGGTCCCCTGACATGGTGCTCAGCACTCAAAATTCATAATATCCTCCCTGAACTCAGAGAGACTCCTGTCATCATGTGCCAATGCTAGTGAGTGGGCAAGATTCCCATCACAACAGTGTGTGTTCTGCCCACTCTGTGGTCCATGGCCTTCGGTGGTGTGCTCTTCCATTCCCTGCCCACCACCCAGCATTTATGGGCAGTAAATGAGAAACCAAGCAGGCTTGGCCTTCCCAGGCTTCCTGTTCGCAGTCTTGCTCCGAGAAACTTACATAACCAACAGGAAACCCAGTCAACATTGAGCCAATAGATGGTTTCTAGAAGTTGAAAATTTTTTAGGCCACTGCAGCTCAGTGCCTTGTTTATCCTTTTTCATGGTGAGTGAAGATGTCAAAAGTCTCCAAAGCCTGGCTTCTCCACTGGCCCTTCAACATCTCTGAGTAGGAAGGAAGGCAGTGATGTGGGCAACAATACCAACAATATCAACCACAGAGAAATCTGATTGAGGATGCACTATGTGCCAAACATCTGCTAAAATGCCTGTGCATTTCGAGCTTAGTGGTTCTTAGTGAGGGATTCCCCATACCAGAGCATTGACACTTCTGGTTTTATTAGAAATGTAAATACTTGGGGCCATCATTTGGCATGGTAGTTAAGGTGCTGGATTCCCACATGGCCAACTGCAGTTTGAGTTCCAGACTTGACAGCTTGAAAATCATGCTGGGCACATGTGTGTGCATGTCCAAAATCCTAAAAGGAGAATGGAAGAGAAGGAATTATAGCATGGACATCCCCTGGGGGATGATGTCTCGCTTTCTCTCTCTCTGTCTCTGTCTCCCCAGTGAGCATATGTGCCCTGTGACAAATATCGTTTTTAAAAATGCAAATACTCAGGCCCTACCTTAGATCTCTTGAAAAAGAAACTATGGAAAGGTCCAGCAATCTGTTTCAATGCCTATATGTCCTCAAGCATGAGAGCCACAACTCTGGTTTATAGGCCCATTCTTTTCTTAAGGAAATTAATTTACTAGAATAACTTGAACAACTGAACTGAGAACTTAAAGACCTATTTGTGCCACCTGAGTCATAAATTCCTCAGGCTACCTGGGCCTCCCTGAAGTCTCTGTTTAGGTTCCTCCCACTTCTATGGAGAAAAAAAGGGAAAAAAATAATTACTAGTACTAGATCCTCAAGTTGAGTTAGTTGCACTATGTCAGGGATAATTCTAGGCATTCTCTATGTACTAACTCATTTCATCCTCAAATAACCTTATGAGCTTGATACAATTATTAACATCACACTTCTCTAAATGAGGAAATTGTGGCACAAACCTGAGATACTAACTTGCCCAGTATCACCCAGGTAATGGATGGAAACACTGGAATTTGAACCCAGGGAAGTCATGGGATTAGCGGTTCTGTGCTCTTGTACCCTGCTTCCATTTTTTTCTCCTGGATGATGATGATGCTATATCCCCAACCTTCCTGAATTAGCTCAGACTACTGGAACAGAATACCACAGACTGTACAGCTTAAAAATAAGTTATTTTTGGCCCAGCTCTGTGGCATAGTGGTAGCACACTGCTCCATGATGGTGGAGCCATATGGAAGACCAGTGTTGGGCTCCCACATTAACTTGTATAGGTATGCCCAGGATCTTCGCTGGATGGAAAGGCTGTAGGGAGGATCATGGCATGAGACTTCACTAAAGATTCTTAGCTACCCTCTCTCTCTTTCTCCATCTCTCCCCCTCATGAAATAAATTAATTAAAAATTTTTTTTCAAAGTTCCAGAGACTAGGAGTTCAAGACCAAGGTGGCATAGGGTTGGGCTTATCTAATATCTCTCCTTGGTTTGCAGATGTCCAACCTCTTGTCTCTCCTTCCTCTGTGCAAGAATACTCCCGGTATCTCTCTGTGTGTCCAGATTTCTCCTTATAAAAACACTGGTAAAATTGGATTATGGCTGACCCTGATGGCTTTTGTCATCTCTTGAAAGGTCCTGTCTCCAAATTTAGTCACACTCTGAGATAGTAGGGGTTAGGGCTTCAACAGATAAATTTTGGAGGACACAATTCAATCTATTACACTACTGTTCCCCTGTCCTCAGTGCCTTTGGATAACAGTAACTACTTCATGTCTCTGTACTCCTGAGAACTCTTTTATTCCCATCTAGCTAAACACCCCACTCCTCCTGGGTCATGTGGCTGCATGTTTCCAGGCAGCAGCCATAACACAGAGGTCAGCCTCTACATATGCTGCAAATATATAGCTTTAATTTGACAAGTATATGCCATTTTTACCTGGGAAGTGAGGGATTTGCACAATATCTATTTAATACTGCCTTTTAAAGTTTTATCTACAGCAAAGTCAGAAATAGCAATGTTTCTTACAGTGTTTTGTGGATGTACCTGCATTGGAATCACCTTGGCTGCTCCTAGGCATAAGGAGTGACCTACAGAACAGGAATCGCCAGGGGCAGATCTTTGGGGCACACATCTAAAATCCCGTATTTTTTTTTCTTTTTTTGGAGAGGTTTTTGCTATAGGGCACGTGCACTCACCAGAAAGACAGAGAGAGATAGAGAGACAGAAAGCAAGAAATCACTCCGCCCCCGGGGGATAGCCACGCCACAATCCCTTCTCCTCCATTCTCCTCTCGGGATCTTGGGCACGCACGCACACACACCCAGCGTGAGTTTAAGCCACTGGGTCCGGGACTTAAACCGTGGTCGACCACATGGGAGTCCAGCGACATAGCCATTACGCTAAATGCTGGTCCCTAAGATCCCTTCTCAGTTAGTCCATCCCCTTACCCCCACATCTGGTGATTCTAATGTACACAATGTGGAGTTAAACATAGGTGGTTTGCGTTTCAGCTGTTACTAGCAATGTGACCTTGAGGTAGGTTAGCCTCCCTAATATTGTGTCTTAATTTGCAAAATGGAATTAATCCAGTTAATTAATGGAATTAATCTAGCAACCTCCTAGTGTTGCTGTAAGGATTAAATTAGATCATAGAAATAAAGCACTTTACCACCTGCTTGTTGAATAAGAGAAAACATTCCATTTCAATCACTGGTAGCATTAACTCTACCATGAAGGTAGCTTTTTTTTTTTTTAAAGTTTATTTATTTCTGTCATGAGAAAGAGACAGGCACCCTTGACAAGATTTTGTCATGCATGTGTATGCACACACTTGCTGTGATTCAGGTTGTCCCACGTTCTGAACCTCAGAGTTCCATGTGTCCCAGCCTTGCAGATAAGCTCCATCCTGCCTTCACTACTGTAGCTGGTTCCAAGGTAGCATTACTACTATTGGGTAAAGACTTCTTTTGCAACCTAAGACCAGTGTAAGCTCTGTTCTCCACATTGCATCTGATGCATGACTATGTCTCTAAACCACCCCAGACACATACTTTGAGAACCAGTCTGTGTGCAAACTGGAAAACCCACAGAGACAGGTTGATAAATAGGACCCAGGGGGCAATACGAAGGCAGAAATATAAAGAGTTTTTAAAATGTTTGTGGAAAATGGAATTAAAGTATAGGTTTATTTTGGAACTAGATAAAATTAGTGGTGAAGCAGGTAATATTATAACAGATAAATCAGAAATATAAAAAATCATAAGAAAATACTATGAGTGATTACATGCCGACAAACAAGAAAACGTAGATTAGTTGGACAAATTTCTAGACACATATTATTGTAAAGTGCCACTGAATGAATGACCACCAAAGCCAGATTAAGGTTAAAGGGAGTCTTTATTAGCTGGCCAGTGACTACAACATGAGGTTCCGGGGGCTAAGAGTCAGAACTACAGTCTTGACTGAAGTTTGAGCAGTCTTTTTATAGGGGGTCAGTTACTCAGGGTGCAGGAAGTCCAAAACGTCAGGAAAGGGAGTGGAGTTTCCATGCAAGCAGGTTAATTATTTTTAAGGGCACTCTCTAGACTTTTGTTTAATGGTCTCCATGGCTCTGGGTGGGGGGTCTGGTGATTGGTAATTACATTGCCAAGAAACATCTAAACAAAAGGGTTTTGAGCTACTTAGCAAAGACATTAACAGGTGCCAAATGGCATCCCAAATGTGGTTTTTTTGTATGGCTAGCACAAGCTATTTTCTCATGGGAAGAGCAAGCAGGTTTACAGAAGCAGATAGCCATGTTAGGGTAAGGGAACAAAAATAGATGAACAGTTGCTCATGTGCAAGATCTAATGTGTGTCCTTCCACAATACAATTTACCTAGATTGAACCAGGAAGAAATAGAAAGCCTGAAAACACAATAACAAGCCAAAAGGGTGAATCAGTAGTAAATAGTCTCCCAACAAGGGAAAGCTCAAGTCCCGATGACTTCACTTCTGAATTCTACAAATTTTTTAGAGTTAACCCTAATTCTTTCAAACTATTTCTGATGATCCAAAAGGAAGGAACCCTTCCAAATCTATTCTATGAAGCCTCTATCATCTTGATACCAAAAGCAGACAAGGACATAATAATAAAAAAATAAAATGATAGACTGATATCCTTGAAAACTACAGACCAAAAATTCTCAGCAAGATACTAGTAAATTGAATCCAATAGCACATTAAAAAGAGTATACACCATGACCAGGTAGGCTTTATCTGAAGGAAGCAAAGATGGTTCAACATATGCAAAACAATAAATGTAACACATTACATTAACAGAAAGAAATATACAAACCATATAATCATATCAAATGCAGAAAAGCATTTGATAGAATGCAATATCTCTTCATGATTAAGACTCTCAGCAATATATATATAGAAGGGACATTTCTCAACACAATAAAAGCCATATGTTACAAACCCATTGTCATCATCATACTGAATGGGGAAATAAATTCCAACTTCCAGAAAGTGTTGTCCACTTTCTCCTCTCCTTTTCAACTTAGTACTGAAAGTCCTTACCAATGCAATCAGATAAGAGAGCAAAATAAAAGGCATTTGAACAGGAAAAGAAGTAGTGAAATTTTTCCTGTTTATAGATGACATTATTATATGCATAGAAAATCTGAAAAAGTCCACACACACAAAAAAAAAGAAAACAAACTCATAGAAATGATAAATAAATACAGTGAAGTGGCAGAATACAAAATCAATATACAGAAATTTTTAGTGTTTTTATACCTCAACAGTGAACAGGCTGAGGCAGAATTGAAGAAAGCAATCCCATTTACAAGAACCACACACACACACACACACACACACACAAATACTTAATTACAAACCTAACCAAAAACAAAAAACAAAAAAACAAGAAAAAAACCCTCCACAAGAAAAACCATGAAATACTGAAAAAAGAAATTAAACATGATATGAAAAGATGGAAAGATATTCCTTGTTCTTGGATAGGAAGAAACAATATAACCCAAATGTCAATTCTGTACAAATTGATTTACAAGTTCAATGTAATTCCAATCAAATAACCAGTGGCATTCTTTACAGAAATAGAAAATAAAAACATAAAGTTGTCTAGTATCATTAAAGGCCCCATATCACAAAAACAATACTATGCAGAAACAATAAAGCAGGAGTTATCTCATTGCCTGATCTCAAAATACATTACAAAGTTGTGATCATCAAAACACCATGGTACTGGAACAAAAGCAGACACATAGACCAATGAACAGAACAGAGAACCTAGAAAAAAAACCCAAACAATATATCCAGCTAATCTTTGACAAAGAGCACAAGACAATGCAGTGGAGAAAAGAAAGTATTTTCAGCAAAGGTGCTGGAAGAACCAGAAGAAAAATGAATCTGGATTCTTATCTCTCACCATTAACAAAAGTCAACTCAAAATGGATTAAAGATCAAAATGTAAAGCCTCGAACTATAAAACTACTGGGAGGAAAACACAGGGGAAACACTTGAAGACCTTGGAGTAGGCAAAGATTTTTAAAAATAAGACCCCTGAAGCACAGGCTATAATCCCCAAAGTAGACGAGTGGGATTATATCAAGCTAAAAAGCTTCTGCACAGCAAAGGAAACAATGAAGAGACAATCCTCAGAATGGAAAAAATACTTGCCAGTTATGCTTCACATAAGGTGTTAATAACCAGAATATATAGGTGACTCAAGCTGCTCATTTTCAAAAAATGAACGAACAAACAAAATTATGCTTCATATAAGGTGTTAATAATCAGAATATATGGGTGTCTCAAGCTGCTTATCTGCAAAAAATGAACAAACAAAATTAATTATCTAATTAAAAACAATCAAATAAGCTGAATAAACAACTTTCTATGGAAGACATATGAATGACCAAAATGCATATGGACAACTGCTGAACAATTCTTATAATAGAAAAGCAGATCAAAACTACAATGATATACCACTTAACCCCCGTCAAAATGGCTATGTTTAAAAAAAATAAAAAGAAAGAAAGAGAGAAAAAGAGAGGAAGGAAGGAAGAAAGACAAGTTCTGTGAGGCTGTGGTGAAAAGGGAACACACTGTTGATGGAAATTAGCACAATCACTGTGGAAAACAATATAGAGGTTACTTAAAAACCTACAAATATAATGCTCATATATATGATCTGGTATTTAGCCAGAGGATAGAAAAACAGTCAGAAAGACACTTGCACATCCACATTTGCTAAAGCATTATTCAAAATTGCTAAGATATTAAATCAACCTAAGTGCTCAAGAACTGAAGATTGGGTTGAAAAAATGTGGCATATATACTCTGTGGAATACTACTCAGCAATGAGTAACACTGAGACCTTGTCATCTGATACAAAGTAGATGAATATAGATTTGATGCAAAGTAAAGTAAACCAGACTATGAAAGACAAAACACTACATCCCCACTCAGTATGTACTGAATGTCTGTACTCTGTGGCAGAAAATGAAAGATGTAAACATAGTAGTAGGGAGAACAAGTGTAGATAGCAGAGGCTATATGAGAGGCAAGTGGATAGTAGAGGGTAGGCAGGAGGGGCTCAAAGAAGGAAGTCTTAATAGACATAAGAATGTAAAGTTCTCTTTGAAAATGATGTACCTGGTAATACCCATCCTTGATTTTATTGTCACATACTGCATACATACTTTGAAAAACCATATTGTGTGGTAGAAATGTACAATGACTGATTGTAAGTAAGAAATCATAAAATAAAAAAAAATAAATTTTAAATGTATAGGCTTTTTTTTCGTAATATTTTCATGAACTTTTTTTTTTTTTTTTGAGAGGTTTTTGCTATAGGACGCGTGCGCTCGCCAGACAGAGAGACAGAGAGATAGAAAACGAGAAATCACCCCCCAGGGGGGATGGCCATGCCATAATCCCTTCTCCTCCATTCTCCTCTCAGGATCTTGGGCACGTACACACACGCGCCTGGCGTGAATTTTAAGCCACCGGGTCCGGGACTCAAACAGCAGTCGACTACATGTGAGTCCAGCGACATAGCCATTATGCTAACTGCTGGTCCCCCCATAACATTTTCATGAACTTTTTGAAGACCCTTGTACTGGCCAAGAGAGTTGGAAGGGCCACAAAGAAAAGAAATCTCAAAGGCATCTGCCAACCTGCAACAATTGGGATATAAAAGCCAAGCCTGGTTTCTGTCCAGCTGTAGGCAGTCTATCAGAGATGTCTTGTGACTCTTAGACTGCCTTGGTCTCTTTTCTACTAGAATTTCTAATGTGCAAACCTCATTGCAATCTCCAAATTTCCTGAAGGTCTCTAGTCATCCCTGTAGTTGGATGCAAATTGGAAATGGCATGTTTATGGACTTTCTCACATCTTGTTATTTGTAGAGGAGCTGAAGGCCCCCCTGGAGGAGTACGTCCACAAACGCTACCCCGGGCTCGTGAAGGTGGTGCGCAATCAAAAGAGGGAGGGCCTGATCCGAGCTCGCATCGAGGGCTGGAAGGCGGCCACTGGCCAGATCACTGGCTTCTTTGATGCCCACGTGGAGTTTACTGCTGGCTGGTAGGTCTTGAACTGAAACCTGGGGGCTCTCGGGACCTTCAGTGTAGTCAGGAGGGGCTAGAATCTAGGAGGTGGGGCATTTTGTCTGTTTCCATCTGGGTTAGAAATGTGGCTCTGCTACCAGCTAGTTGTGTAGCCTGGGGCAAGCTACTTCAACTTGAATAAGGTGGAGATGAAAGGAAGAAAAAACCTTTCAGGACCAGCCAGTAGTGTGGTGGTTAAGGCAGCTGGATCTCACGTGGCCACTTACATGGTTCAAATCCTGGACTCAGCAGCTTGAAAAACATGCCAGAAGTGTGTGCATGCCCAAAAGCGGGGAGGAGAAGGGATTCCAACATGGCCATCCCTTATGGGGGGTACATTCTCACTTTCCGATACACTCTCTCTGTCTCTGTCTCTCTCTCTCTCTTTCTCTCTCTCTCTCTCTTTCGTGAGTGAATGTGTGCTCTGGCAGAAAAAGAAGAAAAAAAGGAAAGAAAAGGAAAAGAAAAGTCTTCATGAGAGAGATAGCATTAATATAAGCCTCCTAGGTGGTAAGACTTTGGCAAAGGGCATTCCCAGAGGAAAATAGCACGTGTAAGGACTTGGAGGGGGCAGAGCTCTGAAGCACATCTAGAAGCCATTTGAAGTCAGTTCCATTTGGCTTCAGCCTATATGCTGTGTGCAAAAGTATTGGAGGCAGTAAATGGCCCAGGGTATATTTTATTGCTCATTTTAAATAGAAAGATGAGATGAGCCAACAGGTAATTCAATAGCTGCAAATGAAAAGAGATGGGTTGTAGGCCAGGCACTCTCATTATTCTTCCAAATAATGCAGAGGAATGGGATTTTTACTCGACTCTTTTGCAAAGCCGGCACTCTGTTCTAAGCTGGGAAATTAATGCTCTGGCTTATGAGAGCCATCTTTTCCTTTTCAAATGTGGGAAATGATCTCTTCCTATATCTGCCTCCCAGACACACAGAGGTGGAGGTGTGTTACCATCTGCTTCCACCTGAGCTAGCCGGGCTATACCTTGAACCCAGGGCCAGTTTTCTGACTCATGCTTCCTGCAGCCCTGAGGGGAGAGGAGAGCTGGGAGGCAAGATTCTGCCTGCCTTTGCATTTAATTAGTTCCTGGCTTTCCATTGCTAACCAATTCAATTAGATCCCTTTTAAGAAATCAATTAAATAATCAAGTAAAACAGCTGAAATAGTCACACGCACAAAGAAGCAAGTGAAATGCTTATTAAAACCAGGCCAGCCAGGGCAGAAGTGACCTATTTTGGGATAGGGAATTCAGTACCAGCAGAAAAAAACAGGAGGTGGAAGTTAGTGCTCTGGAGAGAAACTTACGACAATGTGTGAGACTGTAGTGTGAAGCAGGTCATACAAAGCCATGGGCCTCTCCATGTGAGAAAGGCTTGGCACTTTCCAGGGGGAGGGGACCCTGTGTTCTGAACTTTCATCCAGGCTTCTCCAGCCAGAGCAGCCATCACTGTATGAATCCAGCACGGGCAAGGGTGTGAGTTACATGGAGCATGCCACTGGTGAAAGGCATAATCCAACCTGAGTAGGTCAGTGGACTGCAGGGAACCTCAGTTTTCACATGAGTTCTAGCCTGCCTAAAGCCCACCCTTTTAGCCAAGTTACTTCTGTTCACTCCCATGGGCTTGAGGTCTGTGGCAGTTGAGGTATGTCTCAGGGGAGAGGTTTCATTTCTACTTTCCTGTGTTTCAGGGCTGAGCCAGTTCTGTCACGCATCCAGGAGAACCGGAAGCGAGTGATCCTCCCCTCCATTGACAACATCAAGCAGGACAACTTTGAGGTGCAGCGGTACGAGAACTCAGCCCATGGGTACAGCTGGGAGCTCTGGTGCATGTACATCAGCCCCCCGAAAGACTGGTGGGACGCCGGAGACCCCTCTCTCCCCATCAGGTCTGTGCAAGAGAGCCCTGTTGGCCAGTGAGTTTCCAAGTCCAAGGGTAAAAAGGTGCCACTGAGGAAGGCTGGGTGAGACTGTGTTGGGCTGGAGCTACGGGATAGTAATAGTTCCCTAGAAATAGCAGTATCTGTTGCTAATAACTGAATACCACAGACTGGGTGATTTATAAAGAATAGAGATTTATTTAGTTCACAGTTTGGGATATCTGTGGTCAAAGAGCTACATCTAGTAAGGGTCTCTTCCTGTTGAAAGGGGCTTTCTATAGGGTCCCGAAGCAGCGCAGAACATCACATGATGAAAGAGACCAAAAGCAAGTGTATCCATGTCCATGTATCTATGCTCTAGTCTGTCTTGCTCTCTCCTCATAAATCCTCCAATATTCAGAGGAGAGGCATTCAAACCATTGCAAAATATGTAATTTCCTTTGTATTTGAAGCCTTGTATTTTTGCAGTGTTTTCCATTCTTTTTCACCATTTAGGATCACATGAAAAGGACAATAGTTGTGTGGCATCCTGGGTAGCTGGAGGGTCTTTGGGGAACTCCACATGGCTCTTGCTCCAGGTTCAACCTAGCTGTGCCTCAAGATAAGGAAATCAATATCTCATGGCATTCCACCTGGGTTGCTGAGATATCCAGGATGCTGAATAGAGTAATTGGTTTTCATACAGTATTAGTTTCTGATTGCTGCTGTAACGTATTACCTGAATGGTAGTGACTTAAAATAGCACACACTGAGTCTCTTATAGTTCTAGAGGTCAGATGTCTGAAATAAGCCTTATGGAATTATGATCAAGGTGTGAGAAGGGCTGGTTCCTTCTGCATCTCGAGGGGAGAATCCATTTCCCTGTTTTCTCCAGCTTCAAGAGGCCACCTCCTTCCTTGGTTCCTGGCAGTACCACATCTTCCCCTCTCTCCTGCTACTGTCATCATATGGTCTTCTTCCTCCTTTGTATTCTTGCTTAGCAGTCTGGAGGCTATAAGAAAGACTCCAGTTTCCAGTCCCCACCAACCTGAACACACTGGGTATAGTTGCACATTCCTGGAGTTCTGGCTAATTGGGAGGCTGGGGCAGGATAGCGACATAGCAAGATTTTGTCAAAATACCTTGTCTGGGGACCAACATATGATACAATGGTTACGTTGTTGGATTCCCACATAGTCAACCACAGTTTGAGTCCTGGACCTGGCAGCTTAAAACACACCAGGCCCGTGTGCGTGTGTGTTCAAAATCCAGAGGGTAGAATGGAAAAGAAGGGATTGTGGTATGGCCATCCCTTGGAAGGGTGATTTCTCACTTTCTGTCTTTCTGGCATGTGCATGCACTCAATAGCAAAAATCTCTCTTTAAAAAACAAACAAACACCAAAAAACCTCTATCTGTCTCTCTCCCCTTTTCTCTCCCTCTCTCATTAAAATAAAAAAAGTGAGCAGCAGGTTGTCTCAAGTCAGAAGAGGTAGGAAGGCCTACTTACCTTGGCCTGGTATTAGGGGAGTGCTTGCTGACCTTGGGGTTAAGAGGATACTATGAAAAAAATCATGACATAGGAGTAAGGACATTTTACAGGTAACCATGATGTTTTTGTTCAGTTTATAGATTTGCTATAAAGAAAAGAGTTTTAGAAGTCCTTTTTCTGATCAAGCTGAAAGCTGAAATATTACATTAGAACAGGGTCAGCCATGGGCAGATTTGTACAACAAGGAAGGCAATCTTTAGGTCTTATATTTCCTCAGCCAGTACCATTCCGGTTCCCACCCTAAACATTCACACAATGCTGTGGAACCATACTCTTGGCTGTCTGCAAGTAATATAGTAGACTCATCACTAAGGTGTTGTCTGAGTCTGTTTTTGTGTTGCTAGCAGAAATAATTGAGACTGTGTAGTTTATAAAGAAACAGGAGTTTATTAACTCACAATTCTGGAGGCTAGAAAGTCTGAAGACATGCACTAGGCATCGGGTTGACTTATGATATGACAGACACAAGCCCAGAGGATGGCAGGTGTGTGTAGAGAGAAAACTTATCACAGCCCTCTTTGATAACAACCAGCTTTCATGAGAACTCACCTCTTCACATGACACCCAGAATTCACTAGGTTTTACAAGACAGAGTTAATCTATCCATAAGATTGATGCCTCCATAATGCAGTCACCGTGATCCAATCATCACCCACTAGACATCACCACCACTCAACATCAAATTCCAAAGCATGAGATCTTGAGGGACAAACTATCATTTGAACCATAACAGATATTATCTGAGAACCAAAGCATCACCTTCAGAGACATTTAAAATTTAAGGATTAGTATTTGAAGACCCATTGGTCTTCAGATCTTAAAGAGATGAGATTCAAATGGTGGCTTGAAAGAGAGGGAGTTTTCTAATTTTGCCAAATGTTTCCTGCCTATTGTCTTCCTGACATAAGGGAGGCTGGTCTCCAGCCATGACAGATAAGGGAATGAGGTATGACCACAAGAGTTTGGAACAGAGAGAAAGAAGAAATTACAGTTGGTTTTCTGGGATGCCCAGCCCAGCAAACATCCGTAATGACTGTCTCTAAGAATGTAAGACACTAAATGAAAAGTTAACTTGTATTTTATAAGTTAAGGTAATATTAATAGAGATGATCAATATGCACTTCAAAAAGACTCAAGAAAATAGAAAATAGTCAAGATTTTTCTTTTCTTTTCTTTATTTGGAGAGGTTTTTGCTGTAGGGCACGTGTGCTCACCAGAAAGACAGAGAGAGACAGAGAGACAGAAAGTGAGAAATCACCCCCCAGGTGGGATGGCCACACCGCAATCCCTTCTCCTCCATTCTCCTCTCAGGATCTTGGGCATGCACGCACACACACCCGACGTGAGTTTAAGCCGCCGGGTCCGGGACTTGAACCATGGTCGACTACATGGGAGTCCAGCGACATAGCCATTACACTAACTGCTGGTCCCAGATTTTGAGTCATTAATGTTACATGCATCTCTGATGTATAAAGTAGAATCAAGTACTAATGATTTCCTTTTAATGTATCTTAGCTTATGAAGTGCTTAATTTGTTAATAATTGATGAGGATATTTAATTGTAGGGAAGAGTTTTTATGGTCCTTCTGCTATTATTAAACAGGTACAATATGGTTTCTTAAACATTAAGATGTGATATATTCTCCTTATCCCTGAGATGTTAACATATTAGTAGCTATGATTTCACTTCAGTAAAGGATGGGATCTGGAGACCATTTTGTAATCAAAATAGCATTGGATTAGACAGGTCTTGGGGCTAGCAGGTGGTGGAGTAATTGAGGCACCGGACTTTCTACGTGGCCAACCATAATTCATATCCTGGACCTGGTGTCTTTCTTTCTCACACATTCTCTCTCACTGTTGAGCACATGTAAAAAAATAACAATAATAAATAAAATAAAATAAAATAACTATTTCAAAAACAGACTAGACAAGTCTTTAGATACTGAAACTTCCTAGTAGGCAACACAATATAGGAGATTATTCATGAAGGGAATTTATGTCCTCTCTGCTTTAGTTTCATCCTACTTATCTTTTTATTCCCCCTCTCCTGCCTGGCAAACTGCTATTTTTCCAAAGTTTTGTGTCTGTTCTCTGCTCCTCTTTGTCTACATTAGAGTTTCAGAGGTAGAGTGGGCAGATAACCATTAGAGAGGGCAGAGGCCAGTGTAAGAGGGGTGCAGTTGAAGGACACATGGCCCTTCATGGTTGAAGAAGGCACCTGCCACCAGTCCCACATGATGGCACCAGGGTTGGAGGTGGGATGGGGGACATAGGACCACTGTGGTCATATCTCCCAACTTCCAAGAGAAACTAAATCTAGATTCTTTTAAAAAATCTTCTAACTTCTCAATATCAGCCATGAATTTCTCTTTTTTAGAACCACAAAAACCTAACATGTTTCTAGCCTGGGTTTACCGCCTGGGCCCTGGAATTTGATGTTGGCTTTACACTTGTACCTTGGAGACCTCTGCCATTCTCAGAAGAGCATAGTCCATGTTTCTTAGACATGGAGCTATGGGCTCTGCGATGTGTGGTGTTACTGTGGGTTTTGAGATTTGGGGAAATATCACTTGAAGCCAAAGAATGAACAGGGCCAGACTTCCTGAATGAAGTTAAGCCTGTTGAGATCCCTCTTCTGCTCCTTTTGTGGGTCTAAATTCCTGCTCTGTTGAAGTTCTATGTAAGAGCTTGTGATGCACTGACCCAACTCTTGCTTCTGTGCAGAGAAAGTTCCTAAATCTGTGTTTGCTGCTGGCTGAGCTTTGCAGTGAGAGAGGAGCTATAGTCCTCACTCTTTCTCTCCCTCATTCATCTTTTCCCTGGTCGGTGTGGTATCTGAACCTACCAGGGTCCAAACAGGGTGAAGAAAGAGAGAAAAAGAGACAGGAGGGTCCTTGTTTGATTGTATGGCTTATAACGACTTTACATTCTCTGGGCCAGTGATGGTTAAAGCTGATTCCTTTGGTGCTCAGAGGTTCTTCTCATTCCTTAGTGTGGGGTTGAGGATGACCTAAACCTCCACACAGCTTTCTTGGCTCCATTCAGCAGGACTTTTCCAGTGCATCCTTAACTCTGTCTTCATTTCTGCCCCACATCTTACTTCTGGGGACTCTGTGCCCTAATAGGCCACTGTCTAGGATGTTCCTTTTGGTTTGGTTTGGTTTGTGTGTTGAAGATTTTTTTTTTTCTGAGAGGATGAAGTGCTTATTATATAATCCTTGTTCCATAATGAATTAAAGAAATCTCTGAAGTTTAGTTATCAAGGTAAAATATAAAAAATAAAAATGTACCATTTAACCATTTTAAAATGTGAACCTCAGTGACATGAAGGACATTCACAGTGTTATGCAACCATCACCATCTACTGCCAGAGATTTTTCATCACCCTGAACAGAGACTCTGCATCCTATTAGTAGTTACTCCCTATACCCGCTCCCCCTAACCTCTGACAGTTGCCACTCTACTTTCTGTCTCTGTGGATTTGCCTATTCTGGACATTTAATATAAATGCAATCATATAGTAAGTGTTTTTTGGTGTCTAGTTTCTTTTGTGAGCATAGAGTTTGTGAGGTTCATCAGCGTCACAGCGTGCATAGTACTTCACTGCTCTTTATGACAGCCATCCCAGGTCCACATCCCTCCTGTGAGTTCCATTCCTGATCTCTGGGATTCATGTCCCTTGTCCCTCATGAGTTGGGGAGAGACAGCTTTCCCCACGTAGGGTTCCCTGTTGCCCCACAGGACACTGTCCCTTTCCTAAGCAGGAGTCACCCACAGTGAGGATGTTTCCTCACTATCAGGAACATTGACTCCAGGATTGAGAGAAGAAGAGCCAGACTCCCCCTTTTCCTAGAGGGTGAGATTTAGATTTGGAGTTCCTTGTAAGACCTAACTTCCTCCCCTTGGGTACAGTTCACTCCAGGGAAATCCTCTTGTTTTAGTCCTTTATTGCATTGATAAGCATAAATGCCTGAGACTAAATGATTTATAAAAAGTAAAGGTTTATTTGACTCATAATTCTGGTGGTTGGAAAATCCAAGAGCATGGGAGTGGCATTTGGCCAGCCTCTGGTTCTACATCAGAACATGGCTGACAGAAGAAGGGAGGTCAGTGCATCTGTGCAGAGAGAGAGAATCCTGAGGGCAATCCTTATTTTTCTAACAACCTCCTCTCATGGAAACTAACTCCACTCTGTGAGAACCAGAACTCACTCTCTGCCTCAAGACAGCCTTAACCCATTCTCGAAGCTGGTGCCCCTGATCCAAACACTGCCTACTAAGTCTTACCATTACACTGGAAACCAAATTCTAACACATGAATTTTGGAGGTAAGTCATACCATAGCACCTCCTGATACATTCCTCTCAAATTTCACTTGCCCATCCTCAGTAGTCAGTTCTTCCTGTTAGGCATCTATTAAACTTATTGCATAATCTCTTTGTATATAGCCCAATGGATGTCTTCAGCCCCAAGAAGGATATGAAAAACCTATTTTAACCCAATGCTTACTGCTGAGGGCACAGAATAGCAGAAAGGGAAGGCCTCAAGAGAGAAAGAAGGAGAGCAGTGCCGGTCCAGAAAGAAGGAGCCTGAAGAGGGAGGGAGGGATGGGTTATGGGCATGAACAGTGGCTTGGTCCAGAGCACCAGGATGAGAGAGCTTGTGCTCTATCACTCACATTTTCCTGTAAATGTGGAGGCAGATTCATTAGGTAACAGTGAGAGTTAGGCCTTGGATGGGGCTATGGAAAAGTGGTAAAGATATGGAATCATTGTCAAAAGGAATGGGAATGAGTGAACGGACCAACACCATAAAAAAATAAATGATGGGTATTTTGAGAGTTCAGGAGTATAAATTCAACAAAATTTCCACCCATACTTTTAATTAAAGAAAATTTATGTATGGTTTCACTACTATAATTCTTCTGTCTCAGTCTCCCAGCTGGGTCCACAGGTGTTCATCACCTCTCAACCAGGAATGAAACCTGGGCCTCCCAAGTGATTCCACCCTGCAGAGAACAGCATTTAGTAGTGCATGCCTCCATAGCTGGCCATCCACCAGGATTTCTGGACAAAAACTGCTGCAAATTCATTTTAACTTTGATATAAATTTAAATTTTATTATTCATAATATTATGTACATACATATGGAAAAAAGTAGCAATGAATGAATGAAAGTATCATATAGTTATCATATAGTTAGCCAGAAGGCATCTAAGTTAGGTGCACCGTGAATTCATGAAAATGCAGCTTAGCTCAGCAACCGTCAGCATCTCACAGTTTGGGAACCGCTGATCTCTTCAGTTCTTTCCAGCTGTGAAATCCTAGGACTTTTACCAGGAGAGGGCAGGGTCTGCGATGTCACAAACAGGACATTTTACAGCACATTGCTTCAAAGCCCAGGCGGAAAGCTGAGTCAGGCATCTTCTTTGAAGTGGTGATGCCTCCCTGCTCTGTGTTAGGGGGCCCTGTAATTACTGACATTACTCATTAATAACTAATTCAAGCTGATGATTAACAATTAGCAGCCCTTAATCCAACATATAATTTGATAATAAATTATAAGGTACAGGAGCCATTAGAGGCTGGGCTGTTAGCCTCCTTTAGTTGAAAGGGTTGCCCTGGATATGCATAGTTGCTGGTATCAAATCCTATACACCAATGTATATAAAGGGAGAAGGTTGTTTTGTTTTCCCTCCCTAGAGGAATATGACTGGCTTACCCAGAGGAAAGCTTAAAGTGAAGAATCAGATTTTTTAGACTTTAAAATAGAAATATCTTCCCTATGAGTCAGCAAATATATTTTAGGAAACAATTTTGTGCTCAGCTTTGTGGAAGACACTTCCAGGGTGATAGTATTGGTAAGTTACATGGGTCTTCTATCCTAGATTCATGGGGTGATCAGAGACACAGGCCAAATGCATATGATAGCACTTCAGTCCAGGTAAGTGTGGATTCATGGGAAGAAGGAAATTTTGATCATGAAGCAGATAGAAAAGCTCATAAAAGTCATATTAACATTGGAATTTTCTATGGGCCAGGCCCTGTTCTTGTGCTTTATACAATGCAGATCCATTTACTTCTCATTCTAGCTGTTTTAGTCAATTACTGTGCTGCTGGGTGATTTATAAAGAATAGTTTTATTGGCTTTCCAGCCATGTTCTCATGGCTGGGAAGTCCAAGAGCATGGCGCTGGTTCCTGGCTGGCACCTGATCCTATTTCACAACATGGTTGACAGAAGCAAGAAAGAAAGCAGGCATATGGAGAGAGAGAAAGAGAGGAGAGACAGAGAGTGAGCTGCAGGTGACCATCTTTTATCATGGCCCACTCTCATGGGAACTAACCCATTCCCATGACGGAGAATTCTCTCTCTCCCACAAGATGGCATTAATCTGTTCATGAAAGCAATACCCACATAATCCAGACACTGCCTTCTAGGCCCTACCTCTTAAAGTCCCGTCCTCTCTATTCCATCACGTTGGAGACCCAGCTTCTAGCACATGAACCTTTGTGGGACAAACTATATCTAAGCCATAATGCTAACCCTATGAGATAAGTATTATCAGTGTCCCCTGTTTAGAGACAGAGCTGCTGAAGCATAATGAGTTAAAGTTCATACCTAAGATCACACACCTAGTAAGAGGTGAAGCTGGATTCAGATATGTTAGGTTGTTGGGAAAGTCATGACATATTTCTCTTCGTTTTCTATGCAAAAATGCAGCATGAGTTTCCGGACAACCCAATAGTTAGGTCCAGGGTCTATACTCTTACCTGCTGTGCTGTCTTTCCGGTAAAAGGTGTGACTTGCTGGGTCTTACAAATCGAAAGAGATTTTTCATTGCTGAGTATATGAGAGACAATGTAATTAGGTGTAGTAGTGAAAATGTATGTGTTTGGAGTCCCAAAGGCCACTCTTAGTTTTGATGATTCACTAAGAGGACTCAAAAAGCTAAGAGAAGTTTTATTCATGGTTACTGTGTATTGCAGTAGAAAAGATCCAGGTTAGAATCAGCAAAGATGCGTAAGACAAAGTCTAGGAGAAACCAGCTGCAAGCTTCCAGTTGTCCTCCTGGAAGAGTCCTATGGTCAGTTCTTCATTGTTTCAGCAGCAATGTGTAACAACATGTGTGAAATGATACCAAGCAGAAAAATGGCCTGGGCTTTGGTGCCAGGATTTTACTAGAAATCAGTCATATAGAAAGGAGCACCTTCAACCTTTGCTGCTCAGTCTCTAGCTGCTGGCCTTGTACTCCCAAGGGGAAACAGATATAGCATGGCCCAAGATCTCAGGTATGCAGACATTTTTATCATACAGGATATTCTAAGGGCTTAGAGGTTGTCTTCCACCAATTCTTTCTTTGGAACATGTAAGGTTTGGGCAAGGTCCAATTCTTTCTTTGGAACATGTAAGGTTTGGGCAACCCAAGTCTACTTCATTAATCTTTTACTATGCAATTAGGATGAGGTGTTTAGGGTCTTGTAAAGAGACTGAAGGAGGGAAAGGTATATTAGAAAGAAGAGGAAAGATGGAAGACTGAGTAGATCAAAACAGAAGGTCCACTTTATGGAGAACCGAAGACGCCAAACAGGGAAGCCCAGACCTAATTTACCAGTCCAAGGAAAAATATTAAAGAAAGCAGAGTAGTAGGTGCCTACCACTACTTTCTTGGGGGAGGGATGGAGAGAAGAGTGATTTCTGATGACGATGCAGTCTTTTGGAAGCAGTGACAAAAATGTTCTAAAATTGATTTTTTTGATGCTTACACAACTCTATGGGTATATGTATATATATATATATATATATATATATATATATATATATATATATACATATATATATATATATATATATATATATATATATATAAACTGACTTGTACCCTTTACATAGGTGAATCATATGGATGTGAGTTCTATCTCAAGAGCTAATGGCCATCTGGAGATGGCTGATGGCTGATCTTGCTACAAGGTTAATATTGGTATTAATTCTTGGTTGAGAATGGTCTGCAGTGTTTATTTCAGACTAACCATAGAGTCTTTCTTAGTCCTGCTTTTATGGAAAGTGGTATGTTGTAGCATAGAGCATACCATGTGATCCAACCATGGTCAAAGCCCAGAGCAACAGAATTTGTCATGCATGGTAGAGTCCTGAACAGGATTCATAAACCAGGGAACATTCTGGGTTGAAGTTGAACATTTTACAGAACCAAACCAGCTGGGATTGTTGACTTTCCTGGAGTTTGTGAGTTGTATGTGTTGTGACTAATTGTAACATTTTGTGGTTGGGAACAGGTTGACAACCATGGGTGGTACTTCTCCTTGGGTCTCAGAAAGAGACTCAGTAAAGCAATCTAGCTCAGGCTGAGAAAAACCTGTCACATTTTTGGAAGAGAAAAATCACAGTGAAATATCTAACACTCTCACTTTCTTTTCTTGCTCTTCCAGGCTTCTAGCAACAGAAGAATGACCTATTTGATTTTGCTTTTGGTGGGTCTGTGTTACTAAGCAGGTTACTCCTCCACTGTGTAAATGTGCTTTTAATTTTCTTATCCATAAAACCTACCCAGCATTTGAAGGTATATTGTTCCAGTAGTAGAAAATTTCCATTTCAAAACTTTTGGTCCCTTAGTTGGAAAGCCCTAGTTATCAGATCCCTGAAATTCTGGCATGAGGTGTTACAGATAATCAAATATTTCCACTAATAGAGTTCTACTACAGAAGCAAGATGCTACTACAGTTAAATAATGTTTAAATTTCCATGAAAATTTGTTTGCTTTCTCAGGCCACAACCTCAGAAGAGCCCAGTTGTTAGAGGGTTTGGTTTAATTGAGAGTATTGACATCGCACCAGAAAAAGTGTTATTATCAAATATTACTCAAGAATTAGGAATTGAACTTCTATCGACTCTGAAGTGTTGTATTTGTTCACCCTTTTTTGAGCATTTATTGATTTGATTCCTATCGCCTATAAGCCTCTGATGGAAGCAGTATGGAAGATAACTCTCCTAGTACAAGGGATCTTCGAAAATCTCAGGGAAAAATACATATTATGAAAAATCTATACATGAATTTCAAAATTTTTGTACCAAAATAACCTTGTACTTTAATTCTGTTTTTCCATTTGTTCTAGTCCTCTACAAATTAATTCATGTTTATACATTTTTGAGATCCAATATGCAAACTCAGTGAATAAACAGGATTTTTGGAGAAGCAAAGAATGTGGGTCTTCCCCTGTAAGATTGTCTAAGGAAAAACAATTCCATTTGGTTCAAACATTTGCTATTTGCTCAGTTACCTGGGAGGAATGCCTAGGAGCAATCACAGTTGACCAAAGCATTAAAGTAAGGTAGGATATCCTTCCCCAACTGATCTGCCCTGCATGGCAGCATGGCAGTCCATAGATGACTGCTGCCTTCTTTTTTTTTCTTTCTTTCTTCTTCATCTTCTTCTTCTTCTTCTTTTTTTTCTTAAACAATACATGACTTCACAGGGGTGGATGGGTCTTAAGTGACTCCTAGTGTCAGCAGCAGGACGTCATAGAAAGAACAATGCCAGGTCTGGAAATGTGTTTTCTAGGCCATACTGGACCTCTGACTTTGAGCCTCAGTTCACTTCTCTGTGAAATGAAATATTTTCTACTAAATGTGATACATACCCATTCCATGAGGTGGCTTCAGATTCTTCACCTGTAAATGTGTACAGTGGTAGTACTCTTACAGGGTTGTTGGGAGGATTAAATGAGAGAATACATGAAAATGCTTAAACAGCCTATCACACATAATACGTCCTCTAAAAATGTCAGCTGTTGTTATTATTATTATTATTACTGTTATTATTACTTTTATGCATTCTACAATAGCAAGCCTTGCTTCTCACTGTAGAAATCCTATAATCCTTTTCTTCTTATTTGGCCCAGTTCATAACAACCAAATGGTTATGACAAGTAACCTGATAATTTGATTATCCCTAATTTAATATCCTAAACAAAGATTAGACCCTGAGTGATAACAAAAGAAAAGCATTTTTTAAAATGTAATTTGAATTGACATATAAGACTGGGTCATCAGAAAAGTCATGACATATTTTTTGACTTTTCCGATGACCCAATAGTTAAATATGTTAACGGGGCACAATGTGGTTTTTAATACACATATACAGTGTGAGTGATCCTATTAGGATACCAAACGTATTCATCATCTCAAATATCTGTCATTAGTTTGTGTTGTGAATATTTGACATCCTTTCTTCTGGCTATTTCTAAATAAACACTGAATGGTAACTAACTATAGTTACTCTACTATGCTCCAATACTCTAGAAATCATTCCATTTATCTACTTGCAGTCTTGTCACTGCTAATCGCATTCTCTGTATCTCACCAACCTCTGGCCCCTTTCCCACTTCAGGTAGCCGTCCTTTCACTCTGCAATTCTGTGTGTTCAAATCTTTCAGCTCCCTCTAATGAGTGAGAACATGCAGTGCTTGTCTTTGAGTACCTAGCTTATGTCATTTAGCATTATTTCCTCCAGGTTCATCCATGTTATCCCAATGATTGGGAGTTAAAAAAAATTAATTCCTTTCCATGAGTGAGTGAGACAGAGATGTGAAGTATCCCCCAAAAGGATCTTGACATCACAATCCATCTCTAGCCTCAGTTGACCCCTGGTTCTGGGTGCACCTATACCCAGGGTCCTCAGAGAGGTCTCTGAATGGACGTGAATCCAGAACCTTTCCATGTGGGTCAGCCTTGCAGTATCATGCTTTACAACCCTGCCAACATCCAGTTCCAGGAGAGGCATTTTCAATGCCGAGGGTTTTGCCCAGAAAAAATAAGGGACCTACTTTCCTAAGTCAGTGTCTTCAGGAGATGTTCACTGTAAAAGGGAAGTGTGCTCACACAATGATGAACATACTTCTTTGGGTGAAATAAATGGTATTCCTTGACATTGCCTAGGTACTTTCAACACCAGCTTGGGTAGATCAATATTTCTTTTTCATGATACACTGATGCTGCTGTTGGATACCTTTTTTTTGGAAGCAAAATTCCTAGACGTGCCCTGGAGCTAGAGCAACATTTGCAATGTTCGCGTTCTCTGCGATGACATGCCGAGAGACCTGCCTCCATCACCCAACTCATATTGTGACAGCTCTCAGCAGTAAGTAGATTAATCTGAATAATGTCAGAAAGACTTTCTTCCTCCCCTGTAAAGAGGTTCAACGTTGTGGGCTGCCAAAAAGCAGACAAGTTTTATTTTACATTTAAGGATTTTAAAAACTGGTAGACATTTTACCTTTGAGTTAAATGTCCAGTTCCTGAGTTATGGCTGGACATAAATAGGGAGGCAGCTATGCCATTAGTTTTATCAAGTGGATCTGGCAGGGAGAAGGGTACTAGGCTTTGAGTTCTACTGCAGTTGGAGATAGATGTGTCTGATTGGGGGGGGAGGGTAGTTCCAACCCTTATTATAGTATGTTAATCCCTTTTATTTTTAAAAATTATTTAATTTTACTTATTCATTCATTTATTTCAATTTGATTAGAGAGAGACAGAGAGAAAGCAAGAAAGCAAGCCACCAGGTCCAGGACCCAAACCCTCGTCGGCCACGTGGGTTTGTACAGCACCTTAATCACCATGCCACCTGCTGGTCCCCTTAATCCCCTTTTCTAGATGATTCCAGAATATGCCATCTTCCAGGCCTTCCCATAATTCTTTTTCTCCTGCCCTTTCTTCCCATTTCTCTTTTTGCACTCTACTCTTAATGCCCAAAAAGTAACTAAAGAAGACTCTCAAACTGAGTTCAGAAAATAACCTTTCTTCATTTCTTCTCCACTGCCTACAATGTGTTTTCTAGTAATCTTTTCTTGTCTCTTGGCCTCTCTGGTCCTCAATGGATTCTTATTTCTTACTTGTTTTGAGGGGGTCCTTTGGATAAGGTGGCTAAGATTATAACTTATTCTCAAGCCCAGACAGTTTTTTCCATTTTCCTAACTCTCTCTGGTAGTATTTACCAGTGTTCATCCTCTAAGATAGTTTAGTTCTTATCAGGCCTCATCAGTTGCACATTTGTTCTATTTGAGGCTGATTTTGAAGCCCAGCTCCTATCCATGTTCTTCTCTCATTTATGGAAATACAGGAATCTGTGACTATGGAGTCTCCCCTTATCTGTGGTTTCACTTTCCATGGTTTCAGTTACTTATGATACAATATAGTAAGATCTCTCATGAGAGAGAGAGAGAGAGAGAGACCACAGTCACGTAACTTTTATTACAGTGCCTTGTTATAATTGTTCTATTTTATTATTAGCTATTGTTGTTTATCTTTTACTCTACCTAGATTATAAGTAAAACTTTTTCATAAGTGTGTATGAATAGGAAAAAAAACAGTAAGTATAGGGTTTGGTTCTATCTGCAGTTTCAAGCATCCATGGGGGTTCTTGAAACATGTTGGAATGAATGTATTTCACTCTTCTTAGCTTGGACAGAAAGCAAATGGAATTTTATTTTAGAGGTTGGGAAGTTCATTGTAAGTACTGATAGTAGGTCCTGTAATTCTTCTCTGCTAAATAATGAACTGTCAGCAGTCCAGCATACACAGATGACCCATTAGCTGTTAACCGTTGGGACATTTTTCATCCTGTTGACCCTGTATAGTTTTTAAGGCTGAAGTTTTACCTAGACTTTCTCAAAGTTGAGAAATTTGGGTTGACACTTTGCAATATCCATTTGGAATTTTAGGTCATAGTCTTCACTTTTTTTTTTTTTTTTTTTTTTTGCTGCTAACATGACACTAAAAATAGCTCTGCTACTGGGCACACCGGCAGTCAGGGGCAATCAACTTCATTTTCTCCTAGAAGTTGAGGCTCCTGTGTCATTAAATCATTCTGGTAGCATATCCAACTAGCAGCAGAGAGGTTGTGACAAGCTTGCTAGTTGTTAGGAACAACATAGCCACCAGTTGTGCTTGACAGAGCAGAGGCCCCTTCAAAGCCCTTTGAGAACAGGCAATGTGCATCCTGGCAGAGCTTGCTTGCACGGGAGGCCCTTGATAGACTTGGTAGGATGCCCAAGTCAGGACTGTGGAGTTTGACTTCTGTGCATGAAGTTCAATGGACCCCCAGGCTCCTAAGAAGTTTAGTTTAAAGGAAAGAGGAGAGAAATGTGCCTTGAGTGTCTTTTATTAACTCTGCATTTCTGGCTGCAGTTTCCATGGTGGCTGCAGGAGGTTTCAGCTTGCTGGGTGAGCCATTTAGTGCTGTAAGCAAATCCAAAGTTTCAGCTGCATAGACAGGCTCTGAGAACAACTCAGGCTTTTCACTTTAGAGGCCAATTTCATCTCCAGTCCGAATTCACCTTTGTCTAGTTCACGAATTTATATAATCTGTTGGGGGACTAGACATCATGCAGTGGTAAAATGCAACACTCTGTGAGGATGAACCACAGGGAAGGTTCCCAGTCTGCATCTGGAGACCTCCCTGAGTACACTGGGCACATGTGGGCCTGTGACCCAGGCTTGGTTGAATCTGGGATGTCATAGTGTCAAGATCCTGTTGGAGTACTGCTTTTCTGTCCCTCTCACTCGTGGGCAAAATAAATAAATTAAAAATACATATATATCTTTGAAAATGCTCATCCTCTTCAGGAAAGAATGCTCAGGCTCTGAGATTCTGTTTTCTGCCTCCTTTTCATCCTACACTTCCTAGGATGACTTCTGAGCATGAGGGGACCAGTAACTGGGGGAGGCATGAGGGTCTTGGCATGTAGTGCTCCTCCTCCCCTATGGGCCATGTCCCTGACCTGGTTGAGGACTTGGCAGGTGTCTCATTTGTAATCTAACCTCCTAACTTGCTCAGGGTCCAATTCTGATTCCCCATGGCTCTTGCTGGCTGTAGATCTATGATCTTCAGCCTTAATCCCCCAATCCATCCCAGCTGAGCTATAGAAGCATCTTCCCTCGGGGAAGAGCCTTCAGCTGCTTCTCTGGCTTCCAGCTCTGCCCTCTCCTTCCCTCCTCTGGGATCTGGGCATAAGGGTCAAAGTAGGTGTCTTGCTGTCACACACCATACTGAGCAGCACATGCACTCCCATGGGGTGGAGCAGATGGGTGGGAGGCTGTCTGTGAGCCAGCCTCATCCGAGGGTCCCCCTGGCAAATGGGGGGAAAACCCACCTCTGCTCTCTGCTCCAAATTCACTGGCAAATGCAACTCTCCCTCGTTGGTGTCACCTCTCACCACCTCCCTTACCCTTGTTTTCTCCCCACAGAATCTCAGATGGAAAACCATGGACTTTAATTTAGAGTGCTTTTTTTTTTTTTTTTTTTTTTTCTTTTTCCAAGACCTTGTTTTGTTGTGTTATGGTCCTCCTGGCTTAGCCTCCTGAATAGCTGGTACCATAGGCATGTGTCATCATGCTGGTCTTTAGGTTGGACCACAACCTGAATCTGTGCCTCCCACATGGTCTCAGCCCATCACAGAGCACAGTGTCTTAGCAGTGCATGCTATTGTGCTAAGCCTAAAGTACTGATTTTTCTTTTTCTTCTCTCTCTCTCTCTCTCTCTCTCTCTCTCTCAGCTGTTCATGTTAGAGTGCAGACGCACACAAGAGAGAGAGAAGACCACCCTCCAGTCCTCCAGCCCAAGAACCCTGGGCACATATGCACATGTCTGGAGTGCTTCAGGCCAATCTGGTCGAGAATTTGAATCAAGGTTGGCATGTGGCTTCCAGCTCTGTGCTCTCATAAGTTACAGATTATGCTACCGGGGCTGGGCCCTACAGTGCTTCTTCATTCTCGGCACTCAGCTCTAGCTTTAACAAGAGAATCCTTTTTTTTTTTTTTTTTTCTTTTTTTGGAGAGGTTTTTGCTATAGGGCGCGTGCGCTCGCCAGACAGACAGAGAGAGACAGAGAGATAGAAAGCAGGAAATCACCCCCTAGGGGGGATGGCCACGCCGCAATCCCTTCTCCTCCATTCTCCTCTCGGGATCCTGGGCACGCACGCACACGCGCCCGGCGTGAGTTTAAGCCGCCGAGTCCGGGACTCGAACCGCGGTCGACTATGTGGGAGTCCAGCGACATAGCCATTACGCTAACTGCTGGTCCCAAGAGAATCCTTTCTGCATACTATGAGGGCCACATGATCTAGTTCTTCTAAGCTCAGCCCATCATCTCTTAAAGGAAGAGATAAAGGAATTTAGAAACACAACAGTCACCAGGCATGGTGCTTAGAACAGAAGTCATGCAGCCCCAAAGAGAAAAAGCACACTAACAGTTTTCGAACTATGATCTCTTTTCTACAGCAGAGATGTGATTTTTTTTTTTAATTTTTTTGAGAGATTTTTTGCTATGGGGTGCATGCACTCACTGGAGAGACAGAGACAGAGAGACAGAAAACAAGAAATCATCCCTCGGGGGTGGAGGGAATGGTCAAGCTGCAGTCCCTTCTCATCCAGTCACCTCTTGGGATTTGGGACACACATGCACATGCACCCAGCATGTTTTTTTTGTTTTGTCTTTTAATTATTATTTATTCATTTTTTTATTATCATCATAATCTTGTTTATATTACATTGGATTGCATATAACTTTACAGTGTATTACATTGCTTTTTCAAAAGAGAATGCCATGCATGTCAGTCAATACAGAGACATTAATCTCCACACTTCATCATTCAATATCTTTTCATTGTTTTTTCCAATCATTATTATTATTATTCCAATTATTTTTTTAAACAGTACATCACCATTTCTCATTTTGCTTGTTAAAAGGCTTTACCCATCATGAAATACTTCTCAGACCAATACAGTTGAGAATACTATACATGTTGTCATCAGCAGGTACCCAGCATGTTTTAAGCCAGTGGGTCTGGAACTCAATCCTCGGTTGACTATTTGGCAGTCCAGTGACGTAACCCTTATGCCATCTGCTGGTCCTGAGATGTGATTTTTTTTTTTTTTAACAGGCTCTTCAATTCCAGTTTTTGGATCAGGAGCAGAGACAGCAGTGGGGCCTCCGTCTTTCCCTAGCCTGCCCTCAATTCCCCAGCTTGTTCTTTTCTCTAATCTTCTGAGATCCTCTCCCTGACCTCCCCTTCTCTGGGTCCTTGACATGGGTGGTGTAGAAGCAGCCCTGGCCCCCACATTGTGAGCTGAAAAGAGGAGTTTACATCTTGAGCCCTGAGCCACATTCAGTTCAGCGTAAGGGCCAACTCCAAGACCTGGGAGCCTTTGCCTGTCTCTGCCTTCATCCCACCTGCCAGCACTAACCCTGCAGGCCTCTGTTCTGACCACCAGGCCCCTGGAGTGACCTTTCCACTTCACACTGTGCCCTGGGTGTAGAATCCTGGCTTCCTTGCAGCCAGGGCTCTTCTTACTTTGCTAGCCCCTCTCAAAGGACCCCATGTATCAGCGCCGAGTCCTGGAAATCGTTGCTCTACCTGCCCTGAAATCCACCTTTCTGATTCCTGCTTCTTTGTCAGTCTGACTGAACCCCTAACTCCAGTTCTGTGATCTTACTTTGGATTTCTGGTGCCCAGATCACCTGAGCTCTGGGTTGCAAATTGCCGGAAACTTCAGATGTGGTGATTATGTCAGATGGGCCAGACTTCTTCAGTCTGACCTATGGATTATCTATGACATCCCTCGACTCCAACTAGCAGCCTTGATCTTTCCAACCCCAGATCTCACGAATCCCCTTAACAGTAAAGGACAGTGGTCTGATGGTAAATTTTTTGTAACTAGGACATGCATATCCTCCTCCATCAAACCCTATGGTATTTTCTTAAAAGTAATTGTGCACAGAGGAGAAAAATCCACTAAATCTTGTAGTCACCTCTGAGGAACTAAAATATTTGCTTGAAGAAACTTGAAATTGCAGAGACTTCAAATCCTAGAGAATATGAGGAGGGAGGAGTAGAGGCTGACAGCCATGAAATTAGAGCTCTATAATTTGTCTATAGGCATTCAGGAGGGAAAGAAATAAAAATGATTTTCTGCCCTGCTTCTAATCCAGATGTTGTCTTCCAGCCCAATAGAGAAGAACAAGGGCAGAGAGTAGGAGATCAGAGACTTGTAAAATCCTATGGTAACAGCACTTTTTTATTATGTATTCATTGCAGAATTTATGCTATATTCCTTGTAAATTTAATATTCATTGTAAAAATTAAAAATACAAAAGAGTATTAGATAATCACTCATAATCATACCACCCAATGATAACCACCATTAATATTTAATGAGTCTCTTCCATATTTTACATTATATTTTACTTTTATAAAAATTTTATATGCACATGTTTAAAAAGTCAAATATATATTTTACCAGGGTCTGTTCACTCTCCAGAGGCACCATTCTTTTCAGTGGCCCCTCTGTTTACCTCTATGTCTCTAAATAATATACTTCCAGTCCTGTATCTTTTTTTTTCCTTTTGAAGTTTAGGCATTTTTTTCTGTGTGTATGTGTGGTATGCATGCATGAATGTGTGGTGTTATTAGACAGGGTCTCATTATGTTGCAATCTTCCTCAATGTCTGGGACTATAGGTATGTTCCACTGCACCTTGCTTTTTAGGGTGGGCTGGGGATAGAACCCGGGACTCTCCAGCAGCCTCAGCCTGCTGAGATGAGCAGCAGCATCCAGTACTTGCTGCCGTGGCTGGACCTGTTTCTTGTTTCTACTATGAGACCACAGCTTTTTGTTTTCCTGGACTTAATCGTTGCCTTTTTTGTCTGTTTGCTTACTTGGTTTTCTATTGTCTATTCACTGTTTCAACTCCAGACCTTCTGTATGAATTTCATTTCAATCCTCTTAACCATCTTAAGTATTCTCCTTTGTTCTCCTTTACTAGGGAAACTCTAAAGTGCACTAGCTCATTCCATCAGGACTGCTCGCTAGCAGCAATACTAGGATCTCATAGGATCTCTTGTGTCCTAGATCCTATTTCTTTCTCTTTTAGCTTATTCTCTCATTTTTTTGATGCATAGCTTCAAATAAATGTTTTAGTTCTTACGTGTCTAAAAATATTTGGATTTCTCCTTCCCACTTTTACTGATTTTCCTTCAGAGTTGAAGATAGTATTCCATTGTCTTCCAACTTAGCTATTGGGAAATTTAGAGCCATTCCAAGTCTTGGTTCTTTGGATGTGAGTTATCCCTTTCTCTTCTGTGTCCTTTCTATTCTAGATATCCTAAAAGTTCACATTGAGGTGCTTTGGAGTAGATTTTATTCATTGTGCTGAACGCTCAATAGAACTTCCTATTGGAAACACGTGTTCATTGTTGATATCTTTTCTTGTGTGTGTGTGTGTGTGTGTGTGTATGTATTTGCCCTCATTGGATTCATTTATTTAGGTATTGAAATTTCATCATGGACTGGTTCTCCAATTTTTAAAAAATCTTTACCCTCTTATAGTTTATCTTTTAGCTATACTTCTGAAATACTTCTGAAATTTCTCCTTAACTGTTTTGTAAACTAGTTTTTATTTAAGTTTAGTTATTTCTTCCATGAGAGATACAAAGAGAGAAAGAGAGAGACAGGCACCCAACAAAATTTTCATACCACAGTCCATCCTCAGCCAGCCAGAATCAGGAAAACATGAATATATGATAGGTGTGCAAGGAGGCTTTGGGATACAAACCCAGGACCTTCCCCAGGAGGCTAGCACCCCAGGGCATTGTGTTACTCCTATGCCACCATCTAACCCTTGCTTTCTAAATTTTCTATTTTTGCTTTTACATATTTTTATATTGAAGGTTCTTTTTGATTCTCTACGGATCTTTTGCTATGCTACCCAGTTATTGTTTTATGAATCCAATATTTTACTTAATTATCTGAGGATATTAATGCTGTTTTCAGGACAAAAGGCATGTATATCTCTCAAACATAATGTTGAATCAAAGAATCCAGACACAAAAGATTTCATACTTTTTGCTTCTTTTTATATAAATTTCAGTTCAAATTGATCAAGTTACACATATTAAAGATAATACAGCTTTTAAAATATCAGTCATAGCTCAATAACATGGTTAAAAAGTAAGTAAATTTCAAAACCAAACAAAATAAGTCTACAATGTTGGAAGTCAGGTAACCACAGGGCAAGTGCACAAGGGGTATTTCTAGAGGACTGGTGATCTCTTTCTTGACTTGGATGATGGTTTAAGAGGATATGTTCAGTTTATGAAAATTCTCTAAGCTGAATAGTTGATATTTGCATACTTTTTTGATGGTTTGCTGTATTTCAATGAAAAGTTTTCAGTAGAAATAACACACAGCTATTTTTCTGATCTCTTTTGTAAGTTCTAATAATTTTTGATTTTCTTGTTTTTCTTTCTCCAGACAGATAATCACATTATATACAAATTAAGTATAATTTTGCTTCTTTATTTCCTATCATTACATTTAACATTTTTTGCCTTCACTGAAGTCTGCAGAGCAATATTGAATATTAATGATCATAGTTGATCTTTATCTCATCCCTGACATAATAAAATGCTTTGAGTTTTTTACCATTCTGACTAATATTGGCTGTTTGTTTTAAATAGATATCGGGATAGGGAAATTCTCTTTCTAATTTATTAGTTTTTATTGGGAACATACATTATATGTTCCACATGTCTTTTTGAAATTTATTAGGGTGATTATATATTTTTCTCTTGATTTATTAATATTTGAATCATATTAATAGGTTGTTTAAAATATGGCCAGTTATATTTGGGAAATAAACACTGCTTGGCTCTGATATATTAATTGCTAGTATTTTAGTTAAAAATGTTAACCTTTAAAAAAAGTTAACCTTTAATTGATTAGTGAAACGTGTATATTATTTTCTCTTTTGTGTGTGTGCGTGTGTGTGCACTGTCTTTAAAAAAAAATAGCCTTATCGAGATATAATTCGCACATCATACGGTTTACCAATTTAAAGTGTATCGTTAAATGGTTTTAAGTAATTAACAGAGTTGTGCAGTCATCACCACAATTTTAGTACATGTGCATCATCCTAAAAAGGAATCTCTTTCTTATTTCCCTCTAACTTCCATGGTCCTAGGCAATCACTAATCTACCTCCCATGTCTTTGGATTGGCCCCCTCAGGAAATTTCATAGAAATGAAGTAGGTCATCTTTTGTGACTGACTGCTTTCAGTTAGCATAATGTTTTCAAGGTGTGTATAACTGGGTTTATTGCTTTGATAATGAGCATTGTACAAACTTGGAGAACATGAACTTTTCCATCTCCTTTTATGTTTTGGACGACTTCATATTTCATGAGGGTTTCTTCATTCCTCAAAATTTAACAGAATTTACCTGTAGTACTACCTGGGTCTAGTTTCTTTTTGGATAGTAATTCTTAGAAGTTTTTCCAGGATTTCTAGTGGTTAGTCTATACCAGTGTCCTACTCTTTTGTTTCTTCCATTCCTCATTATAAGTTAAACTTTCTTTATGTTTGTGGTCAAAGCCCTTTTTTATAAAAACAAAACAAACAAGCAAAAAACTTCCTTCTTTTCTTTCCTTCCTTCCTTCCTTCCTTCCTTCCTTCCTTCCTTCCTTCCTTCCTTTATTCTTTCCTTCCATGAGAGAGACAAGCACCCTCTACAGTATCTCATGCTATGAATTTCCCCAGCCCTCCCAGCTTGCCATGATCATGGACATGCATACCCACGTGTACCAGTCAACCCAGGAAGTAAATCCAAGTCTTCTATATGGCCCTCAGCATTGCAGAGCTAAAGCATTATTGACATGCCACGCAGCAGGACTAGTGGTCAAAGCCCTTTTCTCCATCCTTATGGATTTTTTTTTTTTTTTAGATTTTTGCCATAAGGTGCAAATGCTCACTGGAGAGAGACAGTGAGAGGGAAAGTGAGCAATCATCCTCTGGTGGCAGATGGCCACCCTGCAATCCCTTCTCCTTCATTCTCCGCCTAAGAATTTGGGCATACATGCACACACACACCAGCAGGATTTTCAAGTCATCAGATTCAGGACCCAAACCATGGTTGTCCTGTGGGAGTCCAGAGCCTTAGCCATTATGCTACCTGCTGGCCCCACAATGACATTTTTAAGTATTTTCTTCTACTTCAAAAATGAGATTTAATTTAAAATTGTTTAGAAAACTAATTCCTTATTTATCAGTTCCCTTCCTTACCCGTACTTTAATTCTACAAATCCATTTTATGTGTTCCTCTTTTCTCTTTGGTTTCATGCTTTATTTCTACCCTTTTGAGTTGAAATCTTAGTTCATTTATTTTCCTTTTGTCTTCCTTAATAGCAAAAACATTTAATGCTATGTATTTTCCTCCAAGTACAGATCTTGCCACAGCTCATAAGTTTTTATATGAAGTGTTAGAATTGTCATTATTTTCTAAATAGTGTATAATTCCAGGTTTTATTTCCCCTTTGATCTAAGAGTTATTTAGAAGTTTTGTTATAACCAAATTGTTAGGTTTTAAAAACACAAGCTTACACTCTTAATTTCTGCTTTCACTGAATTGTGATTTTTGTTTTTGTATTTTTTGGCATTAAGCCATTTGGGGAGAGGCCAAATATGAGAAGACTTCAAGAAGTTTGTGGAAAAAATGTAATTAAACTGTAAATTTATTTTGGTGCAAAAATTTTGAAATCTATGTACAGTGTTTTTATAATATGCATTTTCCTTGAACTTCTTTTCAATTGCCAGAGGATGTATGTACTTGCCAGTGAGAGATGGAGAGACAGAGAGAGAGAGAGTGGAAGAAAGCACTCCCCAGTGGGGCAGCCATGATACAATCCTTTCTCCGTTTTTCTAACCTTTTGGGATTTGGGGCATGCACATTCACTCACCTGGCATGTTTTTGAAGCCACCTGGGCTAGGTTCTAACCACTGTCAGCCATGTACGTCTGTCTCCCTTAACCACTAGGCTACAGAGCCAGCCCTAGAACATTTTGGAGACACCCTCATCCATAATCAGTTTTTATAATGATTATTGGGGAAAGGATGTATTATCCATTGATTAGAATAGTTAGAATGCATTATTAAAAATCACTTGTACTTGCTTCCTTGGTTTGTCCCTGAGCAGAGGGAGGGGCTGAGCTGTGCTGAACAGGGGTTGCACTCTATTTTCTAGTGTAGTGCTTCATGGGACGGGGTCACCTCTGGTGGGTACAGGCCACCTGCAAATTTCTGACAAGTTCTGTGAATTGTAGTCAATCACGTCTCTGTGCTGAATCTGGGTAGCTTTTTCTTGTTTTTGCTCCATCTGCCTTAACATAGTTGCGAATTCTAGACCCTGGTCCTGTATTCTCTGTGGTTTTTAGTGTTCTGATTTGTACCATTCATCATTTTCTCTGTTCCCATGGGTGGTTCAATGAGTCACAAACTAGAAACTCCAGGAGGGTAAGAGTCATGTTTACCTTGTTCATTATGTAACTTTAGGGTATAGTCCCTAGCCTGTAACATAGTAAATAAACTCTTTTTTTTTTTTTTTTTTTGGTATGAATTCAACTTGAGAGTGACTGCCTGAATTTAGGAGGTGCTAACCAGGTTTAATTCTCAACATCATTTATAATTATACTCCAGATACCTTTTGTCTAGCAATAATAATCTAGTTGACCAGAAAACTTGATTCCAAAACATCCCTGGTTGACATTCTTTAATAACTCTTCTTTATTTGTAAGATAGCATCATAGGGACAAATGTGAGTAAGGCTGTGAAGCAAGCACCATGGTCAGGATGCTCTCGCATTCTCTTCCTCTTGACTGTGTCATCCCTTTTGGCAGCACCTTCCCCCCTACTCCGCACAGCTCTTGAATGCTGAGCATCTTCGTCAGGTCTTTCATGGACATCAGCAGACACACCAGCTCCTTTCAGTTCCGCATGCCACTCCCAGCTGGGTTGTTCACATTCCCCTCGTAAGAGCTACCCTCCTTGTATCAGACCCTGCTCAGTGGCTCACGGGCTTATCTTCCATAAACCCATTGACACTACAATTTTGAAAGTTCATAAAGCAACTTAATATGTCCTAGAGTATGAATCTTTTCCAGGATTTTTTTGTTTGCATTTTAATAAGAGTTATTATTCATCTACTCATTTATTCATGCATTTCTGAAACATCACTGTAAGTAAGGCTCTGTACAACCACATGGAACTAACTATAGTTTTTGTTCTCCTAGAAGACAGCTGTCTCTAATGTTTGCAGTTTTTGGTCACCAGGCAGTGTGGAGGAAAGAGCTTTCCATCTGGAACCTCTAATCCCACTGGGCAAACACTCCTCTGGGCCGGATGTGGCTTCTTTTTTTGAGGGAGAATCCTATCTGAGTAAAAAAAACAAGCTAGACTTTAAAAAACAAGTAAACCTAAATCAAACTTTGGTACCAGCATTTGCTAACTATTTGACCTCATTAAATTCAATGAACTCTACATTCCCATAAGCAATCCTAAGAAAGATTACCTACCTCTCATGGCTCCTGTGATGATTAAGTTATTATAGATGAAACACAGGGGTCTTCAAAACATTCATGGATAATTGATGAAAAAAAGCTACATAGATTTCAAAAATTTTTTGCACCAAAATAAACTCATACTTTAATTCCATTTGATCACCACCTTTTTTTTTTTTTTTTTTTTTTTTTTTTTTTTTTTTTTTTTTTTTTTTTTTTTTTAATTACTAGAGGTTATAAGCACTCACCAGAGAAACAGAAAGAGGGAGAGGGAGAAAGTAGTCCCCAGTGGGGCATAGCCAGACCCCAATCCTTTTCCTCCATTACTACAACCTATTGGGATTTGGGGCACACACTCACACATGCGTGCTGTGTTTTTCAAGTCAAATGGACTAGAATTCAAACCATGTGGTCAACCATATAAGATTCAGTTTCCTTAAGCACTAGACCACGGGACAGGCCCTATTAGTTCTTTCTAAAAATCAAGCGTGAGGCCATAGAAGGGAATGAAGGGGTGCTTGTGCTATTGCATGCACATTTTAATACAGTCTCTTTGTAGAAAGTAGCTGAGGACATTTTATCCAGAGCAGCAGACATCCACAGAAGGCAAGGGAATTGTCCCCTCCCTCCCCACAGTCTATGAAATAGACTGTGTTCCCCAGTACGGCACTCCACTCTCTCCAACCCCCAGCCATCAAGGACTGCCACTAGTACAGCACAGTGTGAAGGATTGTCCTAGGCCCTGCTGATTTTAGCAGCTCACCAGTTTTTTCCCCCGCACTCAGCCTGCGTGTGGTGGGGCTCCATCCTGTGCACCAGAAGCATAGCATCTGTTTGATCTTTGTTTTCCATGACCATAGGAAGTAGAGCTTTGTCTGGCCTAGCCATGGTGATACTTGCTAAGACACTGCACTCAGCAGGCTGGGACACATGGGAGGCCCAAGTTCAATACCTAGTCTAACCTAAAGTCTAAGCATTGTTTCTTAGTCCCAGCTGGTAAGCAGAGGCAGGAAGATCACAATAGAGCAAGATCCCATCTTAGAAAAAAATGAAAGTAGACCTTTCTCACTGAATTAAATCCCACACACAGTAGCGGATGATCAGAGCAGCTGCACAGGAACATTTAGACATGTCAGTTACAGATAACAGAAGCTTCGGACCATGGAGGGGCAGGGAGTAAACTACCATGAGCGTCTTATTTCTTAGAATTTTTGGCCATATATGGCAGATAAAAATAAATAGAAATGAGGGACTACACAGTGGTGAGCAGTGAAATACAATGCTCTGTGAAGTTGACCCATACAGGAAAATTCTGGGTTCACATCTGGAGACCTCCCTGAGTATGCTTGACATGCTGGTGTCTGTGATCTGGGCCAGCTGGGACTGGTGGTAGATGACAGCATCAGGACCCTTTTGGGGTCTCTCTCTCAGAAGAAATAACTTTAAATAAATAAACAGAAATGGAATTGAAACTGAGCAAGGACCCCCTAATGTATTTTCTAAGGATCTTGAAATACAAGGTCTATTTATATTGTAATGGCTCAGAGTAAGAAGTAAGTCTTTAGACTTTGGTTATGATAATGAAACAACATTGACCATAACTAAGGGCCATTTGACCTCTAAAACTCTCACATAAAGGAAACATAAGGTTTTTATTTCAACATGTAAGATGTTTTGTAGGATTGAAACTGCTAGCTGAATGGCTCCAGAAACCTGAAGAGAAATTTGATTATCTAAGGCCTCACCAATCAAGATCATACCCTCTTGAACAAATTACTGAACTGATCTTGCGTCTGGGACCTCTGCCCCTAATTTTGCCCTTAAGAACACAAATGGGGAACATCTCAGGAAGACCAGGTCTTTTCAGCATGAGCTGCCTGCTCTCCTTGCTTTGTGCTTTGCAATAAAGCTGTACAATGTCACTTTTTTTTTGAGAAGTTTTTGCTATAGGGCGCATGCGCTCGCCAGAAAGACAGAGAGAGACAGAGAGACAGAAAGCGAGAAATCACCCCCCAGGGGGGATGGCCATGCCGCAATCCCTTCTCCTCCATTCTCCTCTTGGGATCCTGGGCATGCACACACACGCACCCAGCATGAGTTCAAGCCACCGGGTCCGGGACATGAACCGTGGTTGACTACATGGGAGTCCAGCGACATAGCCATTATGCTAACTTCTGGTCCCAGCCATGTCACATTCTTGAAAACTGTCTCATGCTTTTGACTAAAACCCAGCCATCTAAGGATAGATTAGCCAGAATATTTCCTTTGCTTTCTAGGTCTACTAGTTGACTTCATAGACTTGTCAAAGGAGAGCCAAATCCAAACTTCATTGTGAATTAAATTGGAATATCGTTTCATGTATGCTGGGCAAACACTTTTTTTTATAAAAATGAATTAAGGGAGACATGGGAGGAGAATGTTGGAAAGGGCCTTTCATTTTTCTTAAGCAGGAATTGTTAAAATAAATTGTTGACCTGCTGCACTTCTTCTCATTAAGAAACCAAGTATTTAATGACTTCTGTGGTAAGTGTTCAAAACAGGGAGGTGATAATAGAAGGAGTTCTTAGAAGCCTAAGTATGGCAGTCCTTCATCGAAAAGGACTCAGAACCGAATATTTGAAGAGAGATTGCTGAAGGCTGTGGTTTTCTTTCATGCGCACATTAATTCAGTGTCCTTTTTACTCAGTGGGGCATAAACAGACATCATTTAAATTAACATAAAAAGTCAGAAATGGGACCTCCATTAACATATCCACAGGGGAGAAATGAGTGAGTCCCACATGACTGCCTGATGCTGCTGCCTCCCTAGCTGGCTGCCAGGTGGCCCTCCTGCTGACCTCTCGCCTTACCCCTTCCTGCCTTTCCCTGTGCAGCCCTGGAGTGTCCTTCCCAGCAGGTCCTCTCATCTGAGCCCTGTCTCTCCCACAGATCTCCCAACAGGTCTGAGTTACTTATGCTGTAACTGCTGTCAGCTTGCTGTGGGACCCTCTGGACAGGACATGATGCATTTTTTTAGTTTGGGGATCAGTTGGAAATGGGCTTAATTGGCTAGACATCCTGCAGTTCCAGGATTCAGCTCCCCATTCCACCTGCTTCTTTCCTAGGGGTGCAGAGTTCTAGGAAGACAGAGTAAAGCCTCAAACTCTGTGATGGTCTGGCCAGGTGCTGCTCAGTTTACAGACACACCCCTTGAGTAGGTCTAATTCTCCCAGTGACTCAGCCTTCCAAAGGCATTTGTGCAGCCATTCCCTGGCATAGTACTATAGGGGTAAAGGACATGACTCTCCCCTTTAGTGGAGAGCCCCAAATCCCAGCCTCTTTATCCTCTTTTCAGTATCAATGGTGTTCATTCCCCACTCACAGCCATTCATCCCTTTCACTCAAAGGACTTTTAAGAAATCACTCTGGGGGCCAGCAGGTGGCAGGGTGGTTAAGGACACTGGATTCCCACATGGCTGACTGTGGTTTGAGTCCTGGACCTGGCAGCTTGCTTTCTCACTTTCCCTCTCTCTCTTTCTTCACACAGTCTGTCCCTCTTGGGTCAAATTAAAATAAATAAATTTAATTTAATTTAAAAAATTTCTTAAAAAATAAAAAAAGAAAGAAATCATTCTGACCTTGTTAAAGCAGTAATGAAGACTTTATTCAAGACCGTTGTGGCCCAGCCTCTGTGGCATAGTTGGCAGTATACAGGACTGTGGAGCAGGAAACCACACACCAACCATAGTTCAAGTACCACCCTCAGCTGGCTTGAAAAGACACTGGATGCATGTGCACATGTCCAGGATCCTCGTGGGCTGGAGGACTAGAGGAAGGGGATCTTGGCATGACCGAGCCCAGGCTTGCAATAGTTGACTCTGGAAATAGGGGAGAAATCAGGCCCAGATTTGAATATGAGGGCTGCTTTTGTTCTTTCATCCATCCATCCTGTAGTCTGTGATTCACTCATTCTTCCATTTGCTCAATTAAAGTTTATTGAGTGCTTAGTATTTTCTGGGTTCAGGATCATGATCCTAAGCCCAGACAGAAGTTCTTCCCTCTTTAAGGAGCTTGGAGATGGGTAGGGAAGAATTACCTTTATCATATCATTGCACAAATGAGCTCACCACAATAAAGTGAGATAAGTACTGTGAAGTTAAAAAGCATGGGGTTGTGAGGAGGTGACCAAAGAAGGTTTCCCCCAATCAGGGACTTAGAGTGGAGAGATGGCAGATAATAGGAGTCCAGTAGGTGAAAGAACAGGGGAGGGGAGAGGGTGCTCTGGGCCCAGGGAAGGATAAGCCAAATCTCTAAGGTGAAAGGCAATATCCCAGGTCCTAGAAATTGCAAGGAAGTCATGGTTGCTGGGGAGGAGGGATAGGGAAATGGTAGAAAAGAAAGTTTTGGAGTCCTGAAGATCTGAGTTCAAATGTTGACTTTGCTGTGTCACTTTCTGCAAGTTATTTGAACTGTATAAATCTCAAATCCAGATTAAAAAGAAAAACTCTTTTTATAAACTACTGACTTTTAGAAATGAAAAGATTTATCCAAGCAGAAGGAGGGAGGTGATGTGATGTAAAACCACAACTAGGCAGAGACTTAAAATGAATCAGAAAATGAACAGACTGGAGAAGCAGCTTAACTCAAAAGACACCCAGGGGAACCTCAAGTTCTGAAAACAAGTTGCAGGAATCAGGAATGAAGTCAGCTGTCTGATTCTTGTATTTTAGAGAGTGAGGGTGGGTGTTTTGCATATTGAATAATATTTGAATCAGTATCATTTTTTATACAGTGGAATCATTGGTCCTCCTTATTTCCTTTTTGTATAGCTTTTTTCCATGCCAATTTATTAATTTAGAGATGAAGCAATATACTGAAATTTTGCCAGTCTGATTCCCCAAACTACAGTTAATCTTTTGCACATTTCGAAAAGCATATAATCTTAAATGTAGTTATGTGTGACCCAAACGTGATTGGGTCCCTGTGGATATTCTGTTTTCTTGTTTTGTTTCTAATTGCCAGAGAGTATGTGTGCTCTCCAGAAGAAGAGAGAAAGAAAGAGAAAGAAAGCATCCCCCATAGAGTGTTGCCGTGCCACAATCCTTTTTCCTCTGTTTCTCCTTCCCAAAATCTCGAGATTTGGGGTTCACACACACATGTCCCCACATGTTTCTCAAGTCAGTGGGGCCAGGATTTGAACTGCAGCAGTTGACTATATGGGCTCCTACTTCCCCAACCACTGTCTGTAGAGCCGTCCCAACAGCCTCTGTTTTTATCTTGCATCCTTCTAGTAGAGCACAATATTGTATCCTCAAAAAATAAATTTTGCTCCACAAAGCATGCTTTGTATAAAATAGATTGTATGGGCATTAATGTGAGAGGTCGAGGGAAGGTTCTGTCATACGCCACAGTGAAACTTACCAAACTGCTATTACGTACCTAATTCTACCCTCAGGTTTCCTCACTGGCTGCCAGTTGCCTCCTCCTCCCTCCTGTATCTTTCTATATTTCTCCTTTTCTTATGCTAAGCAGGTTACTGCTTAGCTTTTCCAATTTGATTTTCTCAAACTCAATATCCCTTTTAGCAAACAAAGGACCCTTCTAGAGATCCATCCTTTGCAGTTGGGGGATTATAAACAACAAATAACATTTTTCCCATCACGGATATTTATTTTTCAGTTTGCATATGTGTGCTAGGTCAATCCAAATATTTGCATTTCATGATTGTTTTCTGAAGTAGGGGAAAAATAACCCAACTCTCCTCAACCTGATGCATTATCATGTCTATCTTCAGATTTGTGCTTTATTTCTCCTTTAAATAATTTATTTCATGAATAAATAAATAAAGTTGATAGAGTGTCAAAATGCTATGATCCTCCCCCCAGTCTCTGAGCCAGCTAAGATCACAAGTGCTTCCAGGTATGCTCTGCATATTCAGGTCAACCCAAGATCCAAACCCATACCTCCCATGTGGCTCTCGTATTGCACAGCAGCATCCTACCACCTGTACCACCATAGCTGGACTGTGCTTTACTTTTAATGTAGGTTATTATCATAGTCATTTCAGGATGCTCTAACAAAATATCCTAAGCTGTGTGGTCGACAGAAATTTCCTTCTCACAGTTTTGGAGGCTGGTCTAAGATCAAGGCTTTGGCAGATCTGGTGTCTGAGGAGGGCTCTCTCCTAGTTACTACACAGTTATCTTCTCATTGTGTCCTCACATGGTAGAAAGGATAAAGGAGCTCTCTGGGTCCTCTTTTATAAGGGTACTGATCCCATTCATGAGAGCTCCACCCTCATGACCTAATTAGTTCCCAAAGGTCTCACCTCTTAATCCCATCACAGTGGAGGTTAGGATTTCAACATACACATTTTGTTAAGGGCACAAACATTAAGCCCATAACAATTATTATGAAAGTTGTTTACCAAACTCCTTGATTCAACTACAGAGTTTTTATGAACTGAAAAGATAACTTAAGGGATACTAAAGGTCATTTAGTGTGGCCATTACATTACAACAGTATAGCACAATGGGCCCTTGAGCTAGACGGCTCTGCTTAGCTGGGTGACCTTGGATAAGATACCTAACCCTTCTGGGACTCAATTTCATATTCGGTAAAATGAAGACAAATATCAGCACCTGTCTTACAGACTTATTGTGAGTATGAATGAATTCATATCACTAAAACATAATTTTCAAAAAGGTAAAATCATACCTTTCATGTAAATATTGAATGAAAACATGGAATTTATCTTATTCTACTTAATCCATGGGAGAATCAATAAGATGTTAAATCTAGTTCAGATGAGAATTTGATTTATAGATATGTATATATTCTCTACCAGAAAAAATTCATTATGGGAATTATTTTCACTGATCTCAGTTTTCAACAGCTTTACAGCTGCCCTACAGAGGCAGGCTGAGTAGTGCTTCCCCTACCACATACAAACACTGCCACATTCTCATCTCTGCAACCTGTGAGTTTACCTTAAAGGACAAAAATGACTTTGCAGTTGCCTTTAATTTAAACATTTTGATATAGAGGATTATTCTGGATTATCCAGGGGAGCCCAGTGTCATCAACAATGTCCTTAAAAGTGAGAGGCAGAGAGCAATTTGACTCAGACAGAAGAGGAGAAAGCAGTGTGACCGTAGAGGCAGAGACAGGAGTGAGGTGACCACAAGCCAAGGAATGCCAGCAACCCCAGAGTTGAGGAGAGGCAATGAGTAGATTCTCCCCCAGAGGGAACATTTATCAGCTGACACCTTGATTTTGGCCCATTGACCCTAATTTCAGGCTTCTGACCTCCAGAATTGAGAGAGAATTTCTACTGTTTATTAACACCTATTTTGTCATCATTTTTTACAGTAGCCACAGGAGTTGACAATAGAGTTGTAAGAGCCTCCTCAACACAAGGTTAATCAAGTGCGCCTACCTTCTAGAAACAGGCCCTCCCCATGGGTCTGCCAAACTACATCCAGCACCCCACTTAAAGAGTACCAAGAATTTCCTAACGAGCCCCAAGTTGGACAGTTTTTCTAACAGTCTGTATAAAGTATTTTGCTTGTATATAAAGCACCCGATTCATAGTAAGCATTACTATGTAAGTGTTAGTGATACTACTATTACTAATGATAATTTCCTTTCTTTTTCTCTTTTCTCTTTCTTTCTTCTTTTTTCATTCTTCTTTTTCATGCTTCTGAGCAATTATTTTCACTTGGTGGGTTGTGTTATTGGAAAGCGAGGATTCACTTGACTGACTGAGATTCTCATCCAATGGAAGAGAATGGTGGTATTATGAATGTGAAAAGGTGGCCAATTTAGTTGGAGACTGGTGTTTTGATTTGTAAGTGTGGGAGAGTGAAGACATTGGCTACTGGCAATAGGTAGGTTTGGAGTTACTCAAGACTTCCAGAACAGTAAAAAGGACTATTAATGGAAAGATATGTGGTTTACAATGAATAAAAATCACAGAGGGTGTGAATAGGGTGTCAAAATACTTTTTCACAAATCTCTTGAATAGCTAAAGTATAGAGTTCTTATTGCCATTGTAAAAGGAAATTCTTTTTTTTTTTTTTTTTTTTTAAGAGAGATTGTTGGTATAGGGTACATGCACTTGCCAGAAAGACAGAGAGACAGAAAGGGAGAAATCACCTTCCAGAGGGGAAGCCACACCACAACCCTTCTCCTCTATTGTCCTTTGGGGATCTTGGGCATGCACACACACACGCCTGGCATGAGTTTCAAGCATCTGAGTCTGGGACTCGAACTACAGTCAACCAGGTGGGAGTCTAGCAATGTAACCATTACACCATCTGCTGGTCCCAGTTCTGTTTGGTTTTAATGAGTAAAGGAAAGCCACAGGTCAACCAAATTCTTAAAGAATGGGGTATTACATTTAGTGGAATTTTAAGTGAATCTAGGACAGTGGTCTTCAAGGGGATGGAGGAGGTTTTGTTTTGTCCCCTAGGGGACATATGGTGATGTCTGGAATAATTTTTGGTCACCACAGCTGGGCGTGCCACTGACATCTAGATGGTAACAGGCAGGGATGCTGCTAACTCCCTACAACGCCTGGGACATCTGTCACAGCATGGACTTCCTGCCCAGGAATCAGTAGTGCTGAGGCTGAAAAACTCCACTCTGAGGAAAGAGTTCCAGACTCATAGGATGATGAAGTTTGGTGATTTGAAAAGGACACCAGGACCAGCAAATGGTGTAATGATTACATTCATTGAACTCCCACATAGTCAACTACAGTTTGAGTCCCGAACCCGGCAGCCTAAAATTCATGCCAGGTACATGTGTGCACATGCCCAAAATCCACAGAGGAGAAGGGATTGTGGGTGACCATCCTCCTGGGGGGTTATTTGTTGTTTCTTGTCTCTCTGGCAAGTACACACGCCTTATAGGAGAAATCTCTCTTAAAAAAAAAAAAAAAAAAAAAAAAAAAAGAGGAAAAAATAAAAGGACACTCTTCAGATCCCACTTGGGATGGGGAGGCCCCAGGAGCCCTGGGACCAGAGCAGAGGTGAAGGGTGGGTCTCCTGGGAACGCCATGTCACAGGCATCTTGCTCCTTTGTAATGTGCTGTGGGGAAGAGCTGAGTACTTCATCCAGTTACTGTTGCTTCTAAAGACAATCAAGCAGAACGTTTAAAAGTAACTAGTGTGTTTTAATCCTTCATTTTATAGTTGATAAATAAAAGTCTAACATCATGGAACAGGTCAGTGACAGTGCCTGGTATCCTGGCTGTCCTTGAACTAACCTCCCACGTACCCACTCAGGCACTGCTAATGCTGTGGCATTTCAAACTTCATGTCTGAAAATCTTTCTGACATGAATTGATTTAGTTTCTGATCATAATAAACACGTTAAACTATATATAAAAAGATTTATTATTTATGAAGAATCATTTTGAGACTATTTACCAAGGCATTTACTTTACCTCCCCAGGATTTGGCCCTGAACATTCAAAGAGGGTAGGAATAAGGGCTAAAATGACCCTAACTCCACTGTTGAAAGCTGTGGTTTTAAATGAATATATAACTTAGGTGTTTGTCTCGTCTAAGCATAGGATGGTGAGGGCTGAAACCAGAGCGATGGTATTGGAAGAACAGTGAGGCATGCTGGGTAAGGGATAGCCTTCCTGTCTGGTGACTGCCAGGCACCTGTGACCCCCACCCCCTCATGTGTGGGGGAGTTTATACCTTCTGAGTCCTGCCTTTCTGAGGTCAAAGTGCAAACTTGCTTCCCTGCCTCCCTTGTAGCCCATGCTGTCCTGTGACTCATGCTTCTCCACTCAGAGCACATGCTGGGCAGCTTAACCTGAACCAGGTGACGATAGAAAGAAGAGGTACTAATGCAAAAGTCTGAAATGCTCTCAAATCTGAAACTTGGAGAACACCAGAATGATGCCACAAGTGGAAAATTCCGCACTTCACCTCATGAGACAGGTCATAGTCAAAACAAAAAGCTTTCACACAAAAATATTGTGTAAAATCACTTTCAGGCTACATGTATATGGTATATGAATCATTAATGAATTTTGTGTTTAGACTGGGGTCCATCCCCAAGGTACCTATTATGAATATGCACATATTCCAAACTCCAAAAAAATTCAAAGTTCAAAACACTTCTGATCCCAAGCACTTCAGATAAGGGCTACTGCACCTGTACCACACAAAATCCATTCTGATGACAGGGAGGAGAGACGCTTGACTTTGAAAGGTCAAAGTGCTGCCAGTCTCAGGGCAGCATCTTATTTCCAGTATGGACAAAGTGGCAGCTGGGTTGAGGAGACCTTCTTGAATAAATTCTTTTCTGCTAACCTAGCTGGAGTTCATTCTGGAGATTGCATCTAAAAATGCTGCCTGATGCAGAAGGCAAAATGTTTCAGTGGAAATATTTTAGAGACCAAATCACTTTGCATTTCTGCAGTTTTGTAAAATATCTGCTGTCACCATGCGACAGACCTTCACTGTTCCCACTGTGTGTATATTGTTCTCCCTAACTAGGTAGGTTTGGAAGAACTCACTAACAATCGTAGCCTTTAGATAGATCAGAAGTCATCTTTTACAGTTGGATTCAACATTGGCAGTTTGACTAGAAGGGCCTTGCCCAGCCCACAATGAACATGTGTATGACTGAATCCATTGCTATACCCAAATTCTAGAGGAAACAATTTTGGTTCAACCACAGTGGTGCAAGTGGAGTGCCACTGAGAGTGGATGGGGCCATATAGGAAGCCTAGGTTCAGTTCCCAAACCAACCTGTACAAACCAAGAGTGGCAACATGCACCTGTGATCCTGGTGGACTGGGAGGCCAGGACAGAGGATGGCAAAAGCATGACTGTCAAAGGTGGTCATTTCTCTCTCCCCACTGTATACTTTTTCCCGTATACTTTCTCTTTCTTTCTCTCTCTCAAAAGAAAAAAAAAAAAGTAAAGTAAAAACAGAAAGTTAATTTTATTTTCCACCCAGTTTTTCACTGCATTGCTCAGCATGTATGGTTTCAGGTAGGCTCTGCCTTAACAGATTTTTGGAAAAATCCTAAGGAGAAGGGCCCGTGACAGGCTGAGACAGCTCCCCTGATTACAGCTCAGTGTGACTTCAGATAACACTCAGGTAGTTAATTGATTCAGGCAAGAGAATTTGTGAGCCATAAACAGCATAGACCTTTTATTTTCAGTTGGTCATTGAAAAAGATGTCTCCCTAATTCAATCTTGGTGGATGACTTTTTCTCCTGCTGAAATTTACTCATTTGCAAATAGATGTCGAAACCTCTGTAGAAATGTCCAGAGATTGTAAAATCTCAGCTTATGTTTGCAGAGATGATATGAAGCTCACGCTGAGATGAATAAGGAAATCGCATTTGGATGGGCGGGGTGCTGGAAGAGCTGCTGGTGGTGTCTGAGTCAAGGATTGCTCTGATGTTATAGGTTCTGGGTCCACTTTGTGGCCATTCCAGCTGTTTTTCCAGTAACCGTTCTATCAGAAACACTGCACCAAAGTTACCTTTGTGAGCTGGTGTCACATCTTCTTCCACAACCCTGATGGAACCATAGTCTTCTTTTGGAATAAGTTCAAAGGCTTTTGCTCAGCCTCTGAAGTAAACTCCTTCTGAACTGAGTAGCTCTATCTTTTTTTTTTTTTTTTTAAAGTTTCTTTCTTCTCTCCCTCCCTCTCAAAGAGAGAGAAAGAGTGAGAGTGACAGATAGAGGAAAGCGCCCAAACCAGGCTTCTACAATTGTAGTTCTCCCCCAAGCCTTCCCAGCCAGCCAGGGTCACAGGCACACAGCTGGGCCAAGCTCAATCCTTGGAGAAGTTGTTTTTGCTGTCTGATGTACCTAGCTCATTTGATGACTTTTCCTCATGTTTTCTAGCCATGCTAGTACCACTTAGGCTGGAAGTTAAAACATGGTCCAGAGTGACAGTCACTCTGAGCCTGTGGCTCTTGGGAACACCCTCAGAGGACTCCTCCACAGTCCTGCCTGTGTGTCTCCTGAATGAGAACCTCTGCAATCAATCCCTTTGGCCACCAGCATGATTCTCTGTTTCCTTGTCCTACTACCATGTGATGTGTTGGTACTGATGCCCAAAATAGTCAACATTATGGGTGGCACTATGGCCACAGCAGGTACAGCTGTCCATGTTCACCTAAGGTGCTTCAGTGGCTTATGTCACCCTCTAGTGAAGTCTCTGATGTCAAGTATTTTATCTCTCATGATTGCAGAGTGGCCAGTGCCAGCTCGTGGAGACCTTGTGCTTTCAAAACCCAGTAGAGACTTTCCTAAATGAGCCCTTGCAGGCTGCATGGTAGCCAGAGCTGCAGTGTGAAGGAGCCTTTGCAGCCTGCCTGTGACAAGACAGTGAGGCCCACAGGCCACATCCTGTGAAGTCACCTCTCTTCTTTGACTGTAGTTCCCCTACCCCACTTTGACCATCAAGGTTGGAAGCAACACACACTTAAACCTAAGTTTCATTCATCCTCCTAGGCTCCAGCTTGTGTTCATGGGTTCTAGCTTATTCTTGCCTCTTGCTTTATATCTATTATCACCCCTCCCCCAACGTCTGTCTTGTGAACTTCAAACTCCAGCTTCAGGGATAAAGATAGTAGCCTTCCAGAGACTACTTACCTAGCTCCCTGCCCATAGTTGCCTAAGGTCAAATCCCTGCAACAAGTCATGTACACAAGGAGATGTCCAAAAGTGTGTGGAAAAATTGAATTAAACTATGAGTTTATTTTGCTGCAAAAAAATGGAAACCCATGCACACATGCCTAGCATATATAGGTCAACCTGGGAGCTGACCTTTGACCTTCCATATGGTCTCCACCATTGCAGAGCATTGTGCTACCATATTATATTTTTTCATAATATGCATTTTCCATAGACTTTTTGAAGACCCCTTGTATAGATAAATGTACATACAGGTATAAATGTATGTATACCTATATGTATATGAAGGTACTTCAAAAAGGTTGTGGGAAAATTAGGTATAAACTTATTGGTGCAAAAAAAAATGGAAATCTGTCCACAGTATTTTCATAATTTACATTTTTATGAATTTTTTGGAAGCTCCTTATGCTTGGTATGTGTGTTTGTGTGTGCATGCATGTGTATGTCTGATTTCCTAGTGCTTCTACTTCTTAGGTTGAACCCTGGTTGATACATCGGGTGCTCAACCTCAGGTAGTTTTGCTCTTCTCCTCCACTACCTTAGATCTGACTTTGGCTTCTGCTCACAATCCAACCACAGGTGTGACAGTCCTAACTTCCACTTGCATATTCTGCTCTGACTTGGATCTTTAGAATGCACCTTTTGGCCCGGGCTTTACTCATAGTACCATCAAAGAGACAGCCTGGCTACCTTTCACCTGGATGTGCTCCTGGCCCAGAGGAGATAGCTCTCAAGAACATCCACTCTATCTATTCTTACTTTAAACCCACAAATGCCCCCTATTCCAAAGTGAAGGACTGGGGGAGCTAAGACAGTTCATAGCCTTATCTTCCACTGTCACTGTAGCTCCCTTGGATCCTCTGAGGGTTCTGACATTTTTTAGATTCACCTGTAATCCATCCTCTTGTCTGAAAGGCTGGGTGAGCATTTTCTTTGTCCACCAGAAATGTGTGGACTATGGATTTACAATAGCCATTGTCCCTCTTGTAAGGAATTCGTAATCTAATTGTCACCTTTCCCTGGTTGAAGCAAAATGGTATTTCAATGACTCAGAGTTTGTTACTAGAACTAATAAAGCTCCAGCTACCAATTTTCAGTAGAGCTGGTAGAATTAAGGTACATTTAATAAATTTCCTCCCTGGTCTTGACTTTACCTGGGGTGACAGTTTTTCATAACTTTCTAGATTGTTGAGACCTTTCAATGTGAACCATAGCTTGTTGCCTCTCAGGACAGCAGAAAGCTCTTGTTCACAGTGGTGCTGTATTGATGCTGTGACAAACCTCCTAGAGTGCTTACCTAGTTTCCCTCCCATAGAAACAAGGTTAAAAAAAAAAGTAAGAATTTAATAGATCAAGTGTGTAAGATATCAACATGAGGTAAGACCCCCTTGAGTGTTTGTAAAGCACGCATGGAGTCACCCAGGCAGATGGGGACAGCCCTGCATCAAGTAAGACCAGACAGAGTTGATGTTCCCTGGGCCAGGGCTGTCCTAGCCCAGACACTGTGGCGCAGTGGTAGTATAGTGCCCTCTAGCTGGAAACCACATATGGGTCAACTGTGGGTCTAGATCCCCAGGCTGGTCTGAAAATACTCCAGGCATGGGCACCCAAGATCCCAAAAGTTGGAAGGCAGGGGAAAGGAGACGGCACTCTGGCAAGACCCTGTCGAGGGTACACACACACACACACACACACACACACACACACACTCTGTCATAGGGGGAAAATCTTGCCCTTCCAGTGCTCTGAATATCTTCCATGGTCATTCTCCCTGGATCTTCATGGTGGTATCCCATGACTGGGGTGAGGAGGTGGGGTTGCTAGTGTATGTGCATTTCTCTTTGGCAGGGAATGTAAGAAGCTGGCAAGACCACTTCTTTCCACCAGTTGCATTTTACAGTTTATGATTTGTAATGCAGTCCATCCTAGCAGGGAAGCACACACTGTTATTTATATGTTTGTACCCTGCCTTGTTCCCCAGAAGATTTAAGGCAGCTGCAGACCTGGGTAAATCAGTCCATCTACTATCTGTGCCATGGGAAAAGGCAGGCTTCCGTTATCTTCCCTGGCAGGTCAGCTTGGTTAGGTGATCTCAGTGACAGACCCTGGCCCATCCTGATGCAGTCAGGAGAAGACAGCCTGGACCAGCTGCTCTCAAACTTGAGCAAGTGTTGGAATCCCCTGGAGGGCTTGGTAAACACAGTTTCTGGGCCCCACTCCCAAGTTTCTGATGCAACAGGTCTAGAGCAGCCCTGAGCATTTGCACTTCTTTTTAAAGTTTATTTCTTCTGAGATAAATGCTCTTAGTAGGGTATTCACACTGTGATCTGCTTCCAGTCCAAGCCAGCCTGGATCATGGGCATGCACATATGTGTACCTGGCATGATCAGGGAGGGCTCAGCAGACAAACCTAGGACCTTTCCCATGCAGATCCAGTTGCATTACCTCTACACCACCACCTGGTCCCAGAATTTGCATTTCTAACAAGCTCCCAGATGATGCTTATGCCTCTGGTCTAGGGGCCTTGTGAGAAGCAGTGACGTAGAAAAAACCCATGCTGAGATCTTCTTTCTGGAAGTGTGAGCTGAAATCCCATGTCCATGCTCCAGGGATCTTTGGGCCTGTTTCAGGTTCTGTCTCCACCCACAAGAGCTACTGGGAGCCTCTCCCTTGTATCCACTTTCTGAGATGCATCCTGTGTGGGAACGTTTCAGCCTTAGCACCTGTTGGAACCCTCTGTCCTTCTGGCTCTCACTTTCAGGACCTTGCTAGGAGCCAGCATCCTAATCTGACCAAGGCATCAGATTATGATGGTGGTGGCCTTTGGTTCAAAAAGTAAAATTGGCCATACACTTGTTAGGTGACACTGGGCAAGCTACTTAACTACCTTAGTTTATTAATCTGTGAGATGGAGTTAATACAATTTCATTGAACCATTATGAGAATTCAATTTGATAATATAAAGTACTTGTCATGTAGCCATCATCTGTCATTCTTCTCTTTTCCTACTGAAATGCATTGTAATGGGAGCCTTATCGTGAAGCAGTGGACAGAATGAAGAGATTATGGGCATTATGATGGGCTAAAGCAATGGTTGTAAGAAGATTTGAAGACTGGAGGGTTCTCCCCTTTAATATTCCTTAGTTCACCTGCCATGAATGGGTCCCTCTCAATCCCCAGATGTCCATTTGTGTCCAAATAAATTGCATGACCAAATAAATAAATAATTGAGTTGAAATGGTCAGTTTCCAGAGTAGATAGTTTTGATTTATGTTACAGCTCATGTTTGAATTCAGACAGGTTCCAGACAAGTTGAACTGGGTTCTGTGGGTACCGAGATGAATGATATAGAGCCTTCCATTCAAGGAACTTGGACTAATGCTTCAATCCAGTCAGCACCTTTTGGGATGCTCATGGGCTTTTCCATCAGGGTAGTGAGTACAGAGTTGGTCCCCTCAGGTCAGTGAAGTTCTGCCAGATCACATGCATCGTTGCCCAAGTTATCTGGATGTTCTTGCCTGGGCCCAAACTCATTTTTGTGTTGAGGAATTTGCTTACGTGATACAGAGAAGGAAATTAGCTTTGGTCAGCTTCTCTTCCCTTCTCTCCCCTCCCCCTCCCCATCTTTTTGCCATCGCCCCCCTCCCCCATCCTTGCCCCTTTCCTTGCTAAATAGTGTGAGTATTTCTGCTTAAGTCCATATTCTCTGTATACTCTGCACACACACCCCCTTCTTTTTCTAGCAAATAGACATATCTTACCCTCGATGGGACCAGTGGATGTTTCAGGTTGTTTACTCAGATAGTAAAGCTTTGGATAAAGTAGAGGAGAAAGGCCAAGGAAAAACTGTATTCTGTATCTTCTGTGATGATAATAACAAACAACACAACAATAGCTTACTTTATTGAGATTTCTTACATGCCAAGCTCTGTGCTAACACCTTTACATGAATTGGTAACTCATTACTCAGAACAAGCCAGTGGGGGGGTGTGTTATTACTATTAGGCACAAAGAGGGTATAATAGTTTGCCCAGGGATAGCAAGTGACAGAGCTGGATTAAAAGACAGTGCAGGTGCTGATCAGCAGAGCACAGGTCCTGACCACTGAGCTCCTGGCCAGGCCTGGAAAGGGAACACTAGACACTTCTCTGCTTGAGCTAGAAATAAAAATGCCTCTCCTGCATACTGTGATCACTTTCCCATCCTCTCTCCAAGTGTGTGGGGCTTTCAGGGGAGGGAGAGGTGTCTACTTCTGGTCTAGTGACTGATAAAAATGGGAAGGTCAGTGACCAGCAAGTACCACCAGGGCAGAAGAGACCATATGTGTGCCTGAAAAGCAAAGAGCAGTGGAAGGCCTGTGTTCCTGTGTCTTTGGAGCACTTGGAAAAGAGTGTGAAGCTCTGAGGTAGGTGGGGCCAGGGCTCACAGTAATGCCCAGGTGGCTGCATGGGCAAAGCATTTGCCAGTTAGAAGCATGACTGGGGCTGGTGGGAGACATGTATCTCTCTCTGTCTCGAAGGAAGTGGGGGGGGGGATGGTCTTTAGAATTATAAGAGAGCTTCATTCCAGCAAAACTGCATGCATGTGACCTACAAGGTGACTACACATTGGTGTAGTTTAAGCCACAGCTTAAACCTAAAGAAGCCAAAATAAGGGCAGAGACTCTACCCAGTACTGACACCATCCTGGGACATAATCTCTGCTTTCCCTCAAGTGTCCCCCAGCCCTCCTTTACAACCTTTCCCAGCCCAATCTCAGGGGAGTAGAGGGGTCAGGCATTGGAGGAGGGTGAGAAGGATACAGTAATTTGGAGCCAGACGCTTGCTTTCTGTCCTAGTCTCCTCCTATCCCTTCCCTGTACTGGGAAGGGCAGGAAGGGTAAGGGAACTGAGACTTAGACCAGCATTCTCAACTGGGCTGGCTTGTGCTCCATTCATTGAACGTAACCTGAAAGTTAGGAGCTTTGTTCGAGAAGGGAAATGTGGATCCCTATCAGCTAACTGAGAGCAGAGCCTGGATATCAGTCCTTTGATGTTTCTGCAGTAAGCAGACCTTCTGTGTATTAGTCTGCTTGGGCTGCCATGGCACAGATTGGGCTGTTTATGCAACATATTCTTAGAACCCTGGAAGCTCCAAGTCTAAGATCAAGGTGTAAATAGGACTGGTTTCTTCTGAGGCCTCTCTCCTTGGCTTGTAGGTGGCTGTCTTCTCCCCGTGTCCTTACATGGTCATCCTGTGCGTGTCTGTACCTTAATCTCCTCTTCTTAAAAGGATACCAGTCATACTAGATTAGGACCCATTTTAATGATCCCCTTTCAATTTCATTATTTCTTTAAAGATCCTATCTTTTTCTTGAAATTCATTTACTTATTCCTGCAGAGACAGAGGGAGAGAGGTGCACACCACACTTTACCCTCGGTCTTAGTCATCCCAGATCACAGGCACACATGCATTCACCCAGCATGCTCAGGGAGGTCCCAGGACATGAGCCTAGGACCTTTCCCATGTGAATCCAACGACAATATTGCTGCACACCCATGGTCTGACCCCTAATGATCATACCCTCAAATACAGTCTACCTCGGAGACACTGGGGGTTAGGATTCCAACATGTAAATTTTTGGAGGACACAGTTGAGTCTATGACAGGTTGTCCATCATGTGTAGAAGCACCATGGCCTGCTGGGAGTGTGGTGTTTTCCTGGAGCACATGCTGTGTGCAGCCTGCTGAGATGAGTGACAGCTGCTGTTGCTGCCCACTCCTGCCGTCATCGCTGAGCACACACAGCAAGGCCAGCGTGACAGGAGTGCCATCCGCGGGGGCTCTGACAGGAACAGGAAGCTCTGGAAACCCAGGTGCTCGTTGCATTTATCCTACAGATGGCTGAGACTGGGGGGAAGCAAAACATCCACCATGTACTATTCCATGAAAAGGGCAGTTTGCAAAACAGCAAGTACAGCATGTTCTATTTTTAAAAGATGTGTGTGTGTGTGTATACATGTACACATATGAGAGCATGTCTCATATCTATGCAAGCAAAGAACTCTAAAGAGCAGACAGACATAGCACAGCAGTCATGCAACAGAACCCACATGGAAAGGATCCGGATTGTATCCTGGAGTCTCCCTGTGCATACTGGGCATACATGCCTACAATCCTGGCTTGCTAAGGATAGGGGTAGATTGTGGCATGAAGACTCTGTTTTGTGTGTGTGTGTGTTTTAGAAGAAATAAATAAGTAAACTAAAAATTAAAATAAAAAAGAATTCTTATATTACAGACCACAGCACAGTGGCAGAGATTATCTCTACAGATAGGAAGATAGGTGACTACCATTTTTAAATTTTAGCTGTATTGGCCAACCTCTCCACAACGCATTTATATACCTTTGTGATATGAAAGAGAAAGGGCTATATAGAAAAGAATAGGAAAAATATGCCGGAGGCAAATATTGAGCCTCATAGTGAATGGAATTTGGATTTCTGAGCCAGGATATAAAATATCATATTTAGAGACTTGGGGAAGATGATGGAATATGCATGGACTTGAATGCTTGAATCAGGAGAATCTGAATATGACTGGAGAGCTGGGGAGAAGACTTTTTGGGGTGTCTGTGGGCCACCTCAGAAAACTCTGGCGATGGATGCTAGAACAGGGATCAGATAACTGCATTAAAGAGATGAATAGGGTTGGAATAGATGACATTTAAGGTCCCTCCTAACCCTGAGATTCAGTGGTCCTGTGAAAATGCAAAAGCTCTGAGTTAAGCTATCTTTGAGGACACAGTGACATTTGATGCTTAGAGCTTCTGTTGATATTTTCTTTGAAATCCGCACTGTGCCAACTCTACCTGTAAGGATGACCCACAGGACAGTGGAATGCTTGTGAATCTCCATAGCAACTCTTTCGGCAGAAGTATATTCTTTGGAGGCTCTGAAGACAGAAAGACGGTGAAGCGTTATTTTCTTATCTCCACACCTCATGTCCAAGTTAACTACTATTTAATGAAATGGCATTTTATTCTCAAATCTTCTTTCTCCTTTCCTGCATCTTAATACCATTATCTGTAATGAAGCCCAGATTGGGCAGGATATGAGGGTGGGGTCATCATTTACTTGTATTCCTCATGAACCAGTAACATTTTGATCTCAAATGATGATGGTTTATATATAATATCATAAACAGGAGAGCCTCAGTATAACTTGGACCTGGTACATGTAGAGTGTAGGCTCAGATCACAGAGAGAGAAGACACTGCAGATAGCAGCATTTTTATTAAGGATACCATCATCTCAAAATGAGTGCTCCAGGGACCAGAAGTTAGCATAATGGCCATGTTGCTGAACTCCCATGTAGTCGACCATGGTTCGAGTCTTGGACAGGGTGGCTTAAATTCACGTCGGGCGTGTGTGCGTGCATGCCCAAGATCCCAAGAGGAAAATGGAGGAGAAGGGATTACGGCGTGTTCATCTCCCCTGTGGGGTGATTTCTCCCTTTCTTTCTCTCTGTCTCTCTCTGTCTCTCTGGCGAGCATATGCACCCTATAGCAAAAACCTCTCTCTCAAAAAAAAAAAAAAAAAGAATGCTCTAAGGGTTCAAGAGGAAAAAAGCATCCTTGGGGTTCAACAGGTGGCATGGTGGTTCAGGTGCTGGGCTCCCACAAGGCTGACCACAGTTCAAGTCCTGAACTGGTGGCTTGAAAATCATGCCAGGTGCATGTGAATGCATGCCCAAAATCTGGAGAGGAAAATGGAGAAGGGATTGCAGTGTGGCCATCCCCCTGGGGAGCGATTTCTCACTTTCCCTCTCACTGTCTCTCTAGCAAGCGCACACGCCCTATGGCAAAAATCTAAAAAAAAGAAAAGAAAAGCATCCTTATACACAACATGTTGTTAACAAGATCATCTTCCCTGGTCTCCATCTGTTCGAAATGTGCTCCCACCCAATTTCTCTTCACCTATCCAGATTTTACCATCCAGACCCATCTCAAATCCACATTCTTGCTCTATAAATCCAACTCTGACTCATCCTTGATTACTTTCTCTTGTAAATTTCCTAGAGCAATCATTGACACGTCCTTGCATTGCTTGGCACTCTCTCATTACACTTGTGAATGTCTATTGAAATGTTTTTTGTATGTTTCTGTCTCCTCACAGTGTTTAGCAGAGTGTTCTGAAAACAACAGACACTCAATAAAGATTATTTGACTTGTTAAGGCCACTGTTAATTGGAGGTGCAGATGTGTACTGCATAATGTTTGTAACTCGGCCGAGGCAAAGCCTGATCGTGCTCCTCTTCGAGCCTCTCCTCTGGCACCATTATGAGTGATTTCAGTATCTACAGGGATGTCTTTTCTAACACACTGGCCTCTCTGATTGTCCAGTTTCTCCTTTCTATTGACCTCCTGCTCTTGGCCTTGGCCTTGGCCTGTGAAGCAATAATTCAGACATCTGCCCCTCCCGCTTCTTTGTTTGCCCTATTGGCTTTCCCACTCTGAGCATCCTTTGATGGTATCAAAACCTGCAGCACGTGGCCCGCTCTTTTCTTCAGAGCTGTCTGCCTTCACCATTTCCCCTTGTCTAGTTTAGAATCCAGCACTTGTCTTTTCAATCACACCATTGCTACGCGCTGGCTGCTCTCATCTCTTCATCTTTCTGTTGTACACAGATGGCAAAGCTTCAATCCCAGATGGATCTCCTCTTGCCCAAATCCATGTCATGAGTGTCGCTCACCACAGGGAAGATGGGCTTTCAGTCACCACCCGAGTGGCCCTCCCTGCCGTGGGAGTGGGTAAGGCAATTCTGACTGCCTACCATGAGTATTGCACAGCTTAGCCACTCTACCCAAACCTCTGACTTTTTATCCCAATTACAGCCAAGGACCACATTTTCTAGTGCACAGAAGCAGCAGGAGCCATCTCCCAGGAGCCTGCTCATATTCACAGTTGCAGACACAAGTTAAAAAGTATTGCCACCTCTTCTTCCCTCCTGTTACATTGGAGGAGTCCTGTCTCTCCTCAGCCAGTTCCTTTACCTGTCTCAGGAGTCCACCCCCTGTCTTTGCAGGCACTTTGCACTGTTTATCAACGGCCCCTTTGCCCGCTTGTTGGTTCAAACTTTCTTTCCCCAGTGGGTCTTTCCCACTGGCCTTTCAACATGCTCAAACTCTCACATTAAAAAATAATGCAAGGGGGACCAGCAGTTAGTGTAATGGCTATGTGGCTGGACTCCCACGTAGTCGACCGCTGTTCGAGTCCCGGACCCGGCGGCTTAAACTCACGCCGGGTGCGTGTGCGTGTGTGCCCAGGATCCCGAGAGGAGAATGGAGGAGAAGGGATTGCGGCGTGGCCATTCCCCCTGGGGGGTGATTTCTTGCTTTCTATCTCTCTGTCTCTCTCTGTCTGTCTGGTGAGCGCACGCGCCCTATAGCAAAACCTCTCCAAAAAAAGAAGAAAAAAAAAATAACGCAAGGGACCAGCAGTTAGTGTAATGGCTATGTCGCTGGACTTCCACGTAGTTGACCGCGGTTCGAGTCCCGGAACCGGTGGCTTAAATTCACGCCGGGCGCGTGTGCGTGTGTGCCCAAGATCCCGAGAGGAGAAAGGAGAAGAAGGGATTGCGGCGTGGCCATCCCCCCTGGGGGGTGATTTCTCGCTTCCTGTCTCTATGTTTCTCTCTGTCTTTCTGGCAAGCGCATGCGCCCTATAGCAAAAAAAAAACTCTCAAAAAAAAAATGCAAAAACCTAAAAACAAATAAAAAACAAAGCAAGGCCTAGTGTGATAGGGCATGCTGTTAAGACTGTGAGCTCCACAGGCTAGGACCTTATGGAAGGCCCAGCTTCAATTCCCACTTCAACTTAAAGACTGGGCACAGTGGTGTGCACCTGTAGTCTTAACTGGGAAACTAAGGCAGGAGGATTGCACCATGGCAAAACTTTGTCTAGGGGGTGGGAGAAGAGCATAATAAAGTGAATTCATCATTAATCTCACATTTACCATTATCTGCTTTCTTGCCCCTTACAGGAATTTTCACAACTTGTCATTTGTATTCCTTATGTCCTTTTTATTCCTAGGGCAGATTGTCTTTTCCAAAGGTATAAAATTACACCTCTCACAGTCTGCTTACAATGTCATATTGATCTTTTATTGAGAGATGAGGGTCTAGTTTTGTCCCCTTGAAACTGGGAGAACCATTCTCATTGTCTCAGGCTATAGAATGTGGCAGAAATGTTACCTGGCCTTTGAGAATAGATTATAAGAGTGACAGAGTCTCAGTCTCTCTCTCTCTGTCTCTCTCTCTCTCTCTCTCTGTACATGTTGGGAGCTTTAAGCCAACATGTAAGAAGGCTGACTTCTGGGCCCGCCTGCAGCCTAATGATTAAGCAGTTGATCTCACATAGTAAGTCTTATGGTTTGAGTCCCAGACCCAAAGGCTTGAAAAACACTTCAGGAATGTGTGCATGCCCAGAAACCAAAAGGAGGGAGAAATAAAGAAGGGATTGCAGTATTACCATTCAGCATGGAGAATGCTCTCTCTCTCTCTCTTTCTCTCCAGTAAGTGCACATACCCTCTGGAAAATTCAAAGAAAAAAAAAAAAAGAAGAAGTCTGACCTCTTCAAAGCCACCATGCTAGAAAGGTCACATTAGGGACCAGCAGTTAGCATAATGGCTATGTCGCTGAACTCCCATGTAGTTTACCACAGTTCACATCCCGGACCCGGTGGCTTGAAACTCACGCTGGGCGCATGTGTGTGCCCAAGATCCCAAGAGGAGAACAGAGGAGAAGGGATTGCTGCGTGGCCATCCCCCCTGGGGAGTGATTTCTCGCTTTTTGTCTCTCTGTCTCTCTCTCTCTGTCTGGCGAGCGCATGCGCCCTATAGTAAAAACCTCTCCAAAAAGAGAAAAAGAAAAAAAGAAAGGTCACATTAAATGGACAAAGGGTGATATACCCAAGGAGACCCTGCTGTTCCAGCTCTGCTATGAGTCTACCCCATAAAGTCTATGATATCTTTGATGACACATGCCCCAACCTTTGAACTGCCCACTTCAAACTAACTGGAACAGACCAGCCATCCTCGCTGAATCCTGCCCAAATTGTAGACTCATGAACAAAATATGTAAGCAAAAATATTGTTTAATTCTAGAACAGTATGTTATATAGTGTCAGCTAGCCAAAACAACTCCTAAACCCATCCCTGGATACCTGCGGCCCCATTACATGCTTAAAATGGTTCTTACTAGGTTCACCCTGTTGCTAAGTCTAACATACTGTTTCAGAGCTCTCTTTCCTGGAGATCAACCCTCTGTACTGTGGACTACCCACCTTGGAAGGCTCAACTCCGTTGGCAGCCTGGACTCCTGATTTTCTTTCTCCTTCTGGGTCTGTTTCTTCCCTGTTTCTTAAACTATTCTGTCCTTGACTACTAAACGCTGAAATCCTTCGAGACGTAGGCCTAGACTTTGTTCTTATCTCACTCCACATCTCTCCTCAGGTAATTTCCTCCATGCTCACATTTCGTCGATCACTTCCATGCACACGTGTCATCACTTACATCGCTTCCCTGAGCTTTGGCCCCATAGAGTCAGTTTCCTACTGGTAATTTCCTCTTGGGAATAACAAAGGTACTCCAGCTTGGCCAAGATTTTGAAACTGTACTTATGATCTGCTACTCTCTCCACCTGCTCTGACTTGTGGATTCATGAGAGTGGTTGTTGTCCAGGGCTGTCCTCTCCTCTCTGGTATTGTAGTGAGACAGAAGTTCCTGCTTTCATGGAGCTTTTATTCTAGTACTTGGAGCAGACAGTCAAATGATAAACATGGACTTTTTAAATAAATAAAGATAGTGAGAAATACCAGACAGCAAATTTTACAAAGGAAAAGACATTAAAGATGAGATGTGGATGACAAAATGAGACAACGTGCTACAGAAAGGAATGACAATTTGATACATACTGCAACATGGATGAACCTTCACAACACTACACTAAGTGAGAAAAGCCAGTCACGAAAGATCTCATATTACATAGTTCTGTTTATAAGAAATATTCACAAGAGAGAAACAGGAAGTGGGGACGGCAGGTGGCATGATGATTAAGGCACTGGTTTCCCACATGGCTGACCATGGTTTGAGTCTTGGACCTGGTGGCTTGCTTTCTCACTTTCCCTCTTTTTCTCTCTCTCTTTTTCTGTGTCTCTCTGGTCAAATAAAAAAATAATAATGATAACAATAAATAAAATTAAATAATTCTTTAAAAAAATAAAGACAGAAGGTAAGTTGTGGTTGTCTAGTTTTGAGGGTTGTGGAGAAATAGAGAATGACTGATAATAGATATGGGATTTTTTTTTCAGAGTGATAAAAATATTCTCTGATTGTGGTGATCATTGCACAATTCTGTGAATATAATTAAGCTCACTGAATTGTATCCTTCAAATAGGTGAATGGTATAGTATATGAATTATATCTCAATAAAGCTGTTATAAAAATAAATACAAGCCACCATGTGGAGATTAGTGCAAGATAACTCATGGCAGAGAAAACGGTGATGAAAAGACCCCAGGGTGGAAATAGAATCTCAGAGGTAGCTTAATGAAGTCTATTGTATGCTCTTGGATGTGAGGGAAATGATGGTTTGAATGGAACAGAGAGAGAGGTATGAGCCAGACCATTTATGAAAGCCAGGAATGGAACTTAAATTGTGTCCTACATGGGGTGGTGGAAGCCACAATGGAGTCTGAGCAAGGGCACAACATGATGTGGTTTAAAAAGATATTTTGACTTCTGTGTGGAGAATGGGCACATTCTAGACTTCCTACATCATAGGAGAGTCAAGTGAAGGCCAGGAGACCAATGCAGAAGTTGTTGCAAGAGACCAGGCAGGACCTGATAGTGGTTGGACTAAGGTGGCAATGATGGCCACAGAGGAAACTGGGTGTATTTGAAATGTGTTTTGGAGCTGATGTTCACAGAATTTGTGGTTGCATTAAATATGTGAAGGAAAACAAAGGAAGAATTAAAGATGATCCTTAGACCCTTAGCATGGGCAGTAGGGTGGAGGGTGGTAGTGTCATTTTCTGTGGTGACAAAGATGGGGCAATAAAGCAGTTTGTCCCTTCCTTTTCTTTATTTCCTTGCAAAATCCAACATTTCAATGGAAGTGTGTCTTCATCTTCTATTCTAATGATCTAAGGTAGTCACAGAGAAAGAGGTAACTGCTGTTACTGGAATTTTGGCCCTTACTATAGTCAATATCTATGATTTCTGATGTGAAATATATTGGGTCAATGGAAAAGTCATGGCATACTTTTCTATGTTTTTCTATGCTAAAATGCATCATGACTTTTCTGACAACTCAATATAAACATTACTTTATACTGCATCTGATACAGCTTGGTGATCTAGGTCATTACTTGTTATGTCCTGGAGAGAGAAATAGGGGATTTGGTATCATAGGATCTACTCATCAACCAGCTTTCAATTGTTTGGAAATTGTTGTTAACCATTGTGTCCAAACTTTGCTGCTGCTTTTGCAAAGTGTAGGTCAGCTTGGTTCTACTATTCACTTCGATTAGTAGGTTGCATATAATAATGTGGCACCTTTTCTTGGTTTCCAACATGCTTGGGGTAACCATAATAATCCCAACTTCCCTTTCATGTCACCTCTTGACATGCTTACGCAAAACACTGAGCACTGCTGAAGCAAATGTAAAGCAAGATGCAAGACCATGGGAGAAGTTCATTGCAATATGTTACACTTGTATTTGGCTGAATGTGCATGACATGATCAATGTGGGAAAAATTCTTTCAATTCCCTTTTACTGTGTAGAGTAGAACAATTTTCTGTTAACTAATAGGTTGTTTTGACTTTTGGCTTTAGTATGTTTTAATACAAATATCCAGGGACACAATCTTCAATTGAATACATCTGAGAGGTGAAATCGTCAATTGATTCACAAAGACCTGGAAAGAGGTAGATAAATTTAGGGGAGTGACTTAAGAGTTTTATTTTGGATGAGTTAAATCCAAGACACTTATTGGACAGTTATATGGAAATACTGAGTAGGTGGCTGAATATATGAGGGATTGTCAAAAGGTTCATGGAAAAATGTGTATTATGGAAAAAATTATACATGGATTTCAAAATATTTTCACACCAAAATAAACTCATACTTTCTTTTTTATTTTTTTTTTTTTTTTTTTTTTTAGGTTTTTGCCATAGGGCACATGCACTTGCTGAAGAGAGAGACAGACAGATACAGAAAGAGGAGAGAAAGTGAGAAGTCATCTCATAGTGGGGCTGACCATGTCACAATCCTTTCTCCTCCATTCTTCTCTATGGATTTGGGGCAAGCACACACATTCACCTGACATGAAAGTCAAGCCACCAGGTCCAGGACTCAACCGGTCAGCCATGTGGGAGTCCAGCACCTTAACCACTATGCTGTCTGCTGGCTCCAAACTCATACTTCAATTCTATTTTTTCTAAAAAAAAATTTTAAAATAATTATTTTATTGAAATTTATTTAAGTTTGATCAGAGAGAGACAGAGTGAAAGAGAGAGAGAGGGAGAGAGAGGGAAAGTGAGAAAACAAGTCACCAGGTATAGGACTCAAACTGTGGTCAGTCATGTGGGAGTCCAGTGCCCTTAACCACCATGCCACCTACTAGCCCTTCTATAACTTTCTAAAGTCCCGTATAGGAATATGAGTCTGCAGAAACCAGGGCTGGAGTTAGGTTTGGTAATTCAGTGTTGTTATTTAAACCTGTGGGATTATAGACGAGGTCACTCAGTTACACAGAGAAAAAGAGATGTCACACAGAGCCCTAGGGAATGGCAAAATGTAAAGAAGGCAACATTAATAGAGAGTGTTAAGGAATAGCCTTTGAGTATGAGGAAACACAGTGAAGTCCCAGGAACCCTTGGCCAAAATGGAAATTGAGTGATCCTACTACCTAGCCAGTTACCCAGCCAGAACATCATCCTGAAACGTCCCTGATCCTCACCTTCTAGATCCCATCAGCTGTCAGAGCTATGTGCTGGATGTCTCTTAAATCTCTGCCTCTCCACCCTCACCACTGGGCTGCATCCACCCTAGGCCATACTTGTCATCTCTCTCTTAGGCCTCTGTTATAGCCATCCAACTGGTTCACCTCCATCTCCTCGTGATACTCTCTAATTTCTATGTCAAACTGAAGTTCCAGAGTTCCTGTCAAAATGCAAGTTGAGGCTCAGCCACCGGGGTGTGGGAGGTAGGGGTGCTTCAGCTTGATACTAGAGAAGGTATGGTTCCTGTGTGGAATCTGCCTGAACACACGTCTTGGCTAGCTGCAAGTCTGGAGGGAGGAGCACAGCATGAGAGCCCTGCTAAGGGTACTTGTCCCTCTCTAGGGAAATAAATAAATAATCTTTTAAAAATGCAAATTGAGGACCTACCCCACAGAGTAGTGGTTAAAACGTGTGTATTGGAAAGCTGGCTCCCATGTGGCCCACCTCAGCTCAAACCTTGGCCCTTGTGGCTTCAAAAACATGGCGGGCACAGGTGTATGCCAAAACTCCTGATGGGATGGAGAAAATGGAGAAAAAGGAATACAGTATGACCATGTCCCATTGGGAAGGGTTCTCTCTCTTTCTCTCTCTCTCCTCTCTCTCTCTGAGTGTATGTGCTCCCGGGCAATTAAGGAAAACAAAGTGCAATTGAATAACATCCCATTTGCTTGTGCACTCATACACTAACTAATGCAGTGGCTTCCCTTGGCTTGTAAGATTAGGAATCTAATCCTTTTCTTGGCCCACAGAGCTCTAAGTGCTCTAGTCTTGTCTACCCTTTCAGCCCCAGCTTGAACAATTTCATTTCTTACTCACCTCACAGCTTTCCTCTTCATTTTCTTGCCACATTTCTCCTGCCATGGGACCTTTGCACATGCCAGTCCTGCTGCTGTGGTCTTCTCTTCCTCTTGTCATTACTCAGAAGTCAGCTCTTCTAGAGAACCTTCAGGACATTCCTGGTGAGCTCAGATTCCTCCACTAAATTCTCTTAGAATATTGTGTGTCTCTCCTTCTGTGTCCAACTCCAGTGATTCTCCCATTAATTGTGTGAATTATTTGATCCCTTTTTTCCTTTAATCCAAGCTTCCTAAAGGCTTTCCATAAGTGCTTGCCATGAAAAATGTGAGAATAAAGAAGAGTGATTACTTTCATGTTTGGGGCACCAAGCACTTATCTCTCTGGTTGTCCAACCTGACATTCCTCTTAACTCTATAATTAAAGCTTTAGATACTCTGAAAATGCAGAAGCCACTGGCTCCATTGCTTTAGTTTCTCTTTTTCTGCCTCTTGGCTAAAGCAAAACCAAAAATCAAAACTAATCGGGAGGATACCAGTTGGGGCATAGAAGGAAGGGTTTAAAAAGAACATTCAAGGCCCAGCCACTGTGGCACAGAGGTGACACAACATTCTGCAATGCTGGAAGCTATAAAGAAGACCAGGGTTCACCCACCACCTAGCCAGTTACCCAGCCAGAACATCATCCTGAAACGTCCCTGATCCTCACCCTCTAAATCCCATCAGCTGTCAGAGCTATGTGCTGGATGTCTCTTAAATCTCTGCCTTCTCCACCCTCACCTCTGGGCTGCATCCACCCTAGGCCACACTTATCTCTCTCTTAGGCCTTTGCTATAGTCATCCAAGTGGTTCACCTCCATCTCCTCCTGACACTCTTTAATTTCTGTGTCAAACTGCAGTTCCAGAGTTTCTGTCAAAATGCAAGTTGAGGGGGACCAGCAGTTAGCGTAATGGCTATGTCGCTGGACTCCCACGTAGTCGACCATGGTTCACGTCCCGGACCCGGTGGTTTAAACTCACGCCGGACACGTGTGCATGCGTGCTGAAGATCCCGAGAGGAGAATGGAGGAGAAGGGATTGCAGCATGGCCATCCCCTCTGGGGGGGATTTCTCGCTTTCTATCTCTCTGTCTCTGTCTGGCGAGCACACGCACCCTATAGCAAAATCCTCTCCAAAAAAAGAAAAAAAGGAAAAAAAAAATGCAAGTTGAGGCTCAGCCACTGGGGTGTGAGAGGTAGGGGTGCACACCTGTGATCCTAGCTGGCTTTAAAAGGCTGGGGAGGTGAGAGAGAATGATGGCATGAAACACTGTGGCGTATGCTTCTTTGTCTTTTTCCCACCTTCATTCATTAAACCCATCAATCAATCAATCTCTCAGTGGGGAAAAAACTAGCTTTTAAAAGGCCATTCAGGAGCCAGACAGTGGTGTAGCAATGACACAACTGGACCCATATGGGAAAGGTCCTGGGTTCATGTCCTGGCACCTTCCTATACACACTGGGTGTTCACATATCTGTGACCTGGGCTAGCTGAGACTAGGGGTGAATTGCAGCACAAAGACTCTGGTCAATGTGCTATCTCTCTGTCTCTGACTCAGTCTCCCATGAAAGAAATAAACTAAAAACAAATAAAAAAAAATAAAAACAAACAAACAAAACCACATTCAAAGCACCAGGGAGTTTAAGATTAGTTCTTCACCCTGTTCCCTCTGCTTCATTTTCCCCCTCTGCCTGGATACACAGTTTTGATCCTGAAGTTATATGGTCTTCTTTTTTTTTTTTCTTTTTATACAACAAAAATAAAATTCAGCCCAAATTAGGAAAACACATGGCATTTATGAATACAGCCTAGGTGATTTCTGGAGAAAACCTGTCGTAGGTCCAGAATAATTTTGAAATAGCTCTGCTGGAACTGCTGCTTGCCAGTAAACACTCACCCATGGTCCCCTCTGACCCTCTGAGTCTGAATTTTTTCCAGGCTGGCCTTCGCTCACCAAGAAAATTAAACTGGCTTGTATCTGTGGATACAGCTGGGCCCTGAGCCAGCGTGTTGCTTAATCTGCGAGCTGTGTCCCTTTAATGCAGTCGTAATTTGCATCTTCTGATTACCTATTTATTACCTGTCAGGTAAGAGAGTGATCTAGAACATTGCACGTTTACCCAGAGGAGAAAAGGTGCTGTGAGGCTGGGTAGCGATAGAGTGAGGGATGACGGAGCAGAGGGAAGCTTCTCCCTCAATGATAAGCCTAATTGTTTTAAGCAGGGGGATTTCAAGTTGCCCACACCTTGGATCAGCATTCAGCTCACAGACTTTGTTAAGCTTGTGTGACAGGATAATCTCCTTTGTTCAATGCCCGAGGAGGATATTTTCTGCATTATTAGACAAGTCAATGAAGATAAAACAAAATATTAACTATTTTAAGCTGCACTAGTCCACCCCAAAGAAATTAAGCCGCCTCTTTCTAATTGTGCTGAGCTTCCTTGTCCTAATGAGATGGAGCGAGCTGCTTGGAATGAGGTGTTGGGCTTGCTGAGAGCTCGCAGCCCTTCACTCAGTCCCCACGAGTGGTATCACCCTCCGCTTTCTTTCTTTCCCTGGGGTGATTTGTAGGGCTGAGACCTTGTTTCCAGGCAAGAGAAGCAATAAATGAAACCTAAATGAAGACCATAGGAGTGTGACATTGATCAGCATATTTTAAAAAAGGTATTTTATGTCTCTTTTGCAATTATGTTAAGCCAGTTAATCCCGGGTCTAGGCTTTGGCAACTTGGAAATATTAGAGCAATTCAGCATCAGAAGTCTGTCATGCAGACAGTTCTGTATTTGTCCCGGGTTTGTATCTGTGACATTGTATAATTACAAATTGGCTTTTAAAAACAGAAACCTGGCCTAAGCACCTAAGCAATGGCGGTACTTGCTGGCTTTTCTGGCTTCTTAGAAGATAGAGCAGTCATTAAAAACTGCAGCAGCGAGCAGTTCGGGGCAGCTAGCTGGCTTTTGGAGTTTTGTTGGAATTGCTGTCCTAGTAGGTCTAGGTGGTTATTTTTGGTTCCTGCCTGCCCCAGCCCTGATGAGCCAGGGCCCCCAGACATAAGTGCCGTGGTTCTGGAGGTTAGGACCTGTAGGGGGTTCTCCCTCCCCACTTCCCTCCAAAGGACTGTGGTCCCTCTCCTGTGCCATACCTCACTCCCAGGGTCCATGCTGTGTAGGCCCACCGGCTTTGAGCCTTTTGCCCATTTCTGGAGCTTCAGAAATTTGCATACGTCCATGAACACCTTCCTGTGGGGGGGGGCACATGTGCGTGTACATGCCTATACATGTCTACACATCTGTGTCTGTGTGTGTGTATTCCAGCCACTTGTCTATACATTTAAGCTAACCCCTATCTCTCTTAATACATGTGCTCAGCCCTGCTCTGAGTATTTGTATTTGCCATCTTATTTAATCCTCAAAGAATGTTTATCAAGTGCATAATTGTCTCCGTTTTGTAGCTAAGGAAACACTTGGCTTCCCTGAGCCTTAAACTTGCCCACAATTACATAGATCACAAAGTTGTGACAGGCACTAGGATTTACATCAGAGTCTGTATCTTTGTTTAGGAGCACCCAAGGACCTGGAGGTGAAGACTGGGACAAGCAGTCTTGTTTGGGAGCTGGTCCCGGGAAGCACTGTGAAGGGGAGGGGAAGGGGGGCAGCAGAAGCTAGTGAGGGCTGCTGACCAACCAGGCAGGTGTCTGCTAAGGGCAGCTGGGTCTCCCCCTTACCCCCAACCTCTGAGGCATTGCACAGGATCCTTCTGCATCTTCCCAGGGGAAGGAGAGGACCCTGAGGGCCTTTTTCTAACAAGCATTACAGAGATATAATTCACACATCACACAATTTTCCCATTTACAGTGCACAATTCAATGACTTATAATATATTGTCAGACTTGGGAATCCACCACCACAATCAATTTGAGAACATTTTCCTCAGTCTGAAAAGAAACACTGCACTTTTTAGCCCTTATCCTCTAGCCCCATTCCTCCTCCCAGCTCTATAAATGGCCTCTAATTCTGTCTATCCCTGTAGATCTGCCTGACACTGAGTTTTTATCCCCCCAATCCTGTTCTCTGTCAGTTATTGTCACTCCTGGGTGTTAACTTTCTGGCACTTCCAGCCTACTCAGAGTGCAGGCTCTGAGGTCAAGTCCTTTTCACCAGAGGACACAGAGCATACCCAGAAGCTAAAGGCCTCCATGGGTGCAGGTGCAGGTTGAGGAGGCCTTCAGGATGATCAGACAGCATCTATTTTATTTGCCCTACTTCTTCTCTGCCCTTGCATGGTCCTCTTTGTATACAAGGAACTTCTTGATTCCTCCTTTACATCATACCTCTTTTCATCTGTGAATCAAGGAAGTTGGGGTGACAATCTCTGCTCTTCACATTCGTTCTGCTTATTCTCTGCCCACATGGGGAGAGAATGTCAACTTAGAGAGGATGGATAAAATGGTATACTTCTTTGAGCTCAGAGCTGGAGGACACAGTTGAACCATCTCAGCAAGCCCTGAGAGGAGCTTTGCAAGTCTTGGGTCAAGAGTATAGGCAGGGGGAACCAGCAGTTAGCGTAATGGCTATGTTGCTGGACTCCCACGTAGTCGACTGCGGTTCGCATCCCGGACCCGGTGGCTTAAAACTCACACCGGGTGCGTGTGCGTGCATGCCCAAGATCCCGAGAGGAGAATGGAGGAGAAGGGATTGCGGTGTGGCCATCCCACCTGGGGGGTGATTTCTTGCTTTCTGTCTCTCTCTCTCTCTCTGTCTGTCTGGCGAGCACATGCGCCCTATAGCAAAAACCTCTCCAAAAAAAAAAAAAAAAAAAAAAAAGAGTATAGGCAGGAAACTGGGAGTGGACTTGGAGCTGGCAAGGAGCAACTAGGAAGCCAAGGGGCCTGAAGTGTGGGTAGTAAAGGGGTGAGGGACATGATGAAGGGGGAGAAAAGAATGCAAGTGAACTCCTTGGCCTGTATAAGAAGTGTGTATTTTTATCCCCAAAGCAGTGGAGAACCTTCAACAATTTCAAGCAAAAGTACAACCTGATCTGATTTTGTGTCGAGACCTAATCTATCGACCTAGACTTCATCACTTTAGCACTGGATTCCATTTTACCTTCTCCAGACCTATTTGGCTCTCCTCTGGCCATTAAACTCCAGTCCTATGACATGGTCTTATCACTAGCACCCATGCTAGCCCAAACAGTACTTTGTGCAAATGAGAAAAAGGTACCATTTTCAAGACACTTTCCTGCCCTCTGCTGGAAAACCATCATAATTAACATCTAAACTACATGTTAGTAGTGTCCCTTAGAGTTGTACAGTGCTCAACCTGTACAACCTTATGTGGCAGCCCTGGATACCACCCACAATAGACATCTCTGAAGCCGCTGTGTGGATGAGATAGGATCTCATTCTCTTGACATACATGTCAGAGTCCTGCTTCTACTGGACATTTCTGGTAGTACCTGCCTCATGCTGCTGTCCTCTTAGGACACGTGCTTCATCTACTTGGATAGAAAGGAATTCTTTCTTGTATCCATGAGTATCCATTCCTTCACCATGGCCCCTATGTCAATGTACTGTTAACTTGGGATTCATTTCCTAAACATCACTGACATTGCCCTTCATTGCTTGGCTGTGTCACGAGATGTGACAGTAAAAAGTAGCTTAGGGCGATGGGTTTTCTTCTATGTAGACAGCCCTTGGCTTCCAGCACTGTCATGTTCAAGGATCCTGGGCACCTTAGGTTAACCTAGCCACCCAGACTTCCCGAAAGGTCTATGCGTTCTCCATCAGCCTTTGAGGGACAGGTTCTTTTTAAAAAATGTTTGAGTTCACTTGGGTCTTCAGCAGAAATGTTTGGGGAACAAGTAACAGCTTTGCTTTTTCAGTTGCCTTTGTTTCCCTCTTCTGGGGCCCCCTATGTAGACTGTTGAGCTGGGGATGATTTTGAGGACTGTCTGTTCTCCCACCTGGGAAGTGGCCCCGTTTTGGCTGTGCCCCATTTATTCTGGTAATGAACTGTACCCAGGTACTGCCCTGGGCATCATTTTCTCTCTCACTTGTGATAGCCGGGCACCAACTTTGCTCCCAGTGTGTGTGCGGTGGAGGGAGACAGTGATGGAGTGGGGGGGTGAGGAGAAACAGGCCTGAGGCCCAGGTCTGCTGTCAAGGGAAATATTTCATTGTTGTCAAATGGGCCAAGATTCCTTTAGCTACAACCTGGCCTCCTCTTTCTGAGCGCTGCGATTTCCCAAAATGGCAAATGGAAACTGAAACACTACATTAAATAGCATTTCTATGCAATTAAAACACATTAAAATGGCAATTAAGTTTCACAAACAGCCTTCTCTATATTCCCGGGTTGATTAAGCTGTTTGTGTTGTTTTTCAAGGATGATTGTGGTAACTAAAGGCTGAGTTGTCTTTTTATGGATTGTGCTTTCCATGGGAGGCAAGGAACCCTGAATTTCAAATCTTTCATTTCTCCTGTGGCAATTTCACTTTATTTTTGTTTCTAGCTCTTTATTATTGAAAATTTCAAGGATGTATAAAAGTAGAGCGAATCATATAACCAACCCCCTCCACCCATCAAACAGCTTCAACAATTAACTCATAGGCAATCTCCTTTTGGTTATTTTCTTCCCTCTAAGGTATTAGTTAAATTTTCCCAAAAGAAAAAGAATTCATGAAAATTTTAGTAAGAGAAATTGACATGGATTAAAGCTTTCTATAACCCGAGACTGTGGGTCCAAGGATGACAAAGAAGAATGTCACTTCTGCCCTCAAAAAGCTGAAGGTTTGGGGACCAGCAGTTAGTGTAATGGCTATGTCGCTGGACTCCCATGTAGTCGACCGTGGTTCGCGTCCCGGACCCGGTGGCTTAAAACTCACACCGGGCGCATGTGCGTGCGTGCCCAAGATCCCAAGAGGAGAAAGGAGGAGAAGGGATTGTGGCCATCCTCCCTGAGGGATGAGTTCTCACTTTCTGTCTCTCTGTCTCTCTCTGTCTGTCTGGTGAGCGCATGTGCCCTATAGCAAAAACCTCTCCAAAAAAAAAAAAAAAAAAAAAAAAAAAAGCTGAAGGTTTGGTTAAGAAAAGATAAGTCAAATATGAGGGGACTTTAATACTTGTGGAAAAACTGAATTAAAATATGCATTTATTTTGGTGTAAAAAATGGAAATCTATGCATAGCTTTTTCATAATGCACACTTCCGTGAGCTTGTACAAGACTCCCTTGTGTAAGAACTACATGGGTGTATAGATGCCATTGCATCCAAGAGACACTAAGCGAGCACATAGGAATTGTCCCTAGCCCAGCAGGGAGTGGTCAGGGAAGGCATCATGATCTACTCTGAACTGAAAAAGTAGATATTAGCCAGGTGACAGAACAGAGCTTCTTGAGCTGATAAATGTGGAACGTCCTTTTTGGGACCTGGGGCCTTGCTGTCTTCCTCATGAGAGGAGGCACCAGTTCTGATGGACCTATTATTGTAAATCTCTTCCCTCTGGCCTCTTTCCTCCACTTCACCTTAATCAGATGCTCATCTTGTCCATCTCTTTGGTAAAAATCTCCTAACTGGCCTCCCCTTCTGTGCTCCCAGCTGATTGTATGGTGCTTGCCAATTGCACCCTACCTCTTAAAGGTCTTACCTCCCAAAGCCATAACACTGGGGACCAAGAGAAGATAAAAATACTCTAATTCTTCTTTCCCTCTCAAGAACTGTTCTCAAACACCAGGGGCTGGTTTTTCTTGTATTGAAGAGTCACAACCTCTATTCTCTCTCTTCTGCCACCCTCAGTGGACATTTGATTAATTTTTCTGAAGCATGGTTTCATCTTCTCACTTTGCCTAGACTTGCTCTGTCTTTAGTGCTTTCTGTGTCTACATCTAACTCTAAGCTCCTTGGTTTGCAATGGCCAAAACCATTTTCTTGCTTTGGTCAGTCACAGTTGGGCCATGAGACTTGCCCCACCAGAATGTGATCTTCACATGGATCATTTGCAAATGATACAACAAGAGATGCCATAGGAGCTGGTAAGGGCTTGGTGTTGGCATCAGCCTTCTGGAACTACACATTTTCCCTCATCCTTAGATCCTAGGCTGTGCAGATTCCATGAGATCCTCTGCTAGCAGAACACAGGTAGACAGGAGTAAGGGGAACATCCTGAGTAGACATCTTTTTGTGCTGAAGCTTGTTCATTGTAACATATAGCAAGATATATTCCCTAATTTTCTCTCTGTCTTTCACTTTCTCCTTGGTAGGCCTCATGGTCAAGAAAGGACTTCATCAATGTTGATAATATGGTTTTTAAAGGTTGGCCTTCTGAGGAATTCCCTGAGGTTCTGATAGGGTCCATGATGGTATCCTTGCTCCTCATTCGTGGATATAGAATTTCTTGAAATTGGCTCAAATTTTTGGCTTTCTCCTTGAGGAGAAGAAACTATCACCTTCTTCATTATTATAGCTGAGGAACTTAGTATTTGCTCAGAATCTGCAGTTATTAGTTGCAGAGTAAGATTATGTCTTGGAGCTCACCTTTTTGGAGGAATGAGGAATCTTCCAAAAAGGAATCCATAGCATGACAGAGATTGAGGAATCAACTGTAGAATCCCTTAATTCTTCTTCTTTTTTTTTAGTTTTTATTTCATTTTTAATTTATTTAATTTATTTATTTTAAAATTTTTTAATTATTATTCATTTATTTCATAATGAACCCCTTAATTCTAAACCTGGACTATGGGAGAGAAGTTTTCAGCACCCCAGCCATTTAAAAGGTAGAGAAACAGTCAGTCTTCTGCACCTTTTCCTTTTTGCCTGCTTCCTGGATAACTCACTATAGACCCTACGCCTTCTTCAGAATGCAGGATGGGTACAGGTATATATCCTGGGCTTTTCAGACACATAGAGTTCCTTGAGAAAAGGGAAATTTGGAAAAGTTACTTGGGTCAGACTAAAAGATGAGTGGGTCCTCTTCTTCCAGAGTAATTCCACCTGGCTGCTAGCCCCAGGTGGTTCTGCCTGTGCTCTCTCTCACTGGCAGCAGCATCCCTACTCAAGCCCAAGGTTCCTGTCCCTAAGAACTGCTTTTGTCCTTCGCAGCTGAACTCATTGTGTTTGACCTAGAGAAAAAGCAATGACAGCGTTCCAGGGTCATGCTTGGTTTCTTTGTGCTCAGAGTACACAACACATTTGGGAAAGGAGGGCATGTCTCCTAGGCCACCAGAAATGAATGTTGTCTTGGCCAATATATCTTTTCTCTTTCTTCTTACCATTGCTCAGAATGTGAAGTCACCGAAAGGGCTGTTTTACAGTAGTGTAGGGATGTCAAAGATCCTGTGTCTTGGCTTGGGCTGTCATAACAAAATCTCACAGACTGGGTGTCTTAAACAACATTGTTTCTCACAGCTCTGATGCTGAGAAGTCCAAGATGAGGATGCCAGCATGGCTGGTTTCTTGAGAGTCTGGCTTTCAGATGACTGCCTTCCTGCTGTGACCTCAGATACTGAGAGAGAGTGGGAGAGTGTCCTCTTCTTATAGGACACTAATCCCATTATGGGTGCCCCACTCTCATCACTTTATCTAAACCTAATCATCTCCCGAAGACCCCATCATCACAGTGGGGACTAACACTTCAAAATATGAATTTGGGGGAGCTTAAACATTCAGTCATAACGTTCTTGAGAGGGGGTCCTGTGTTTCTCTTGCTTTGTAAATCCATCTAATCTTGATTTTCCTACGAGGCTGTTTAGGAATGACAGAACTTTAAAATGTCTTTCGGGAACCAGCAGTTAGCGTAATGGCTATGTCACTGGACTCCCACATAGTCGACCATGGTTCGCGTCCCGGACCTGGTGGCTTAAAACTCACTCCGGGCGCGTGTGCGTGCGTGCCCAAGATCCCGAGAGGAGAATGGAGGAGAAGGGATTGCGGCGTGACCATCCCCCCTGGGGGGTGATTTCTCGCTTTCTGTCTCTATGTCTCTCTGTCTGGCGAGCGCATGCGGCCTTATAGCAAAAACCTCTAAAAAAAAAAAGTCTTTCCAGCTGGCATTCTTTTTATTCACTTTGTAGTCTGTGGTAGTTGTTCTTCCTATTAGATTAGATAGCACTACTATAGAAAACTTTAAGATAGATTTAAGATCATGAAGATAAACAATTTAATCAAAAATACTCACTGAGGCCCAGCTGCAGGGCATGCATCGCTAAGATGCTTTGTTCTGCTGGCTGAGACCACATGGGAGGCCCAAGTTTGCACCCCAGTCCAACCAAAAGGCTAGGTGTGCTGGTGTACTTCTTAACTCCAATGATCCAGGGAAGCTGAAGCAGGAAAATCACATTTGAGACTGGCCTGGGCAACATAGCAAGACTCTATCTAAAAAGAAAAAAAGAAAAAGAAGAAGAAAAAACATTCACTTATTGCCAACTTGGTCCCAGTGGTTATTCTAGGTTTAGAGAATTCAGTGATGAAGGATACAGAGAAAAGCCTTCCTTCTGCAATACTTAGAAATGATAGTATGGAGGTAGAAATGAAACCAACCAGCCTCTAAGTAAATAGAAACAGAAAACCTGAGCCCATAATAAATGTTATGCAGAAAGCTGGATTGGATGTTGTGAGTGTGACACAAGGGGCCACTGCAGGTGCCAGTGACAGGAAGGCCCAGCCATGGGGCATAAAGAGTTCCCATTTCAGGGACCAGCAGTTAGCGTAATGGCTATGTCGCTGGACTCCCACGTAGTCGACCGCGGTTCGAGTCCCGGACCCGGCGGCTTAAACTCACGCCGGGCGCGTGTGCGTGCGTGCCCAGGATCCCGAGAGGAGAATGGAGGAGAAGGGATTGCGGCGTGGCCATCCCCCCTGGGGGGTGATTTCCTGCTTTCTATCTCTCTGTCTCTCTCTGTCTGGCGAGCGCACGCGCCCTATAGCAAAAACCTCTCCAAAAAAAAAAGAAAAAAAAAAAAAAAAAAAAAAAAAAAAAGAGTTCCCATTTCAGAGGGAGCAGCTCATGAAAAGCCCCAGGGGAGACAGCACTTGGTCCCTTCTAGAAACTGGATACCAGCCAGCAAGGCTGAAACTGGTGAAGAGAGGAAAGAAGGAGGCCAGGTCCTGGTCACGTCAGGTTTCTGTGCCAGGGCGAGGAGACAGTGATTTATTCTTAGCACAGGGGAGAAGCCTTTAGAGGGTTTTAAGCAAGGGGCATGCCATGATCTGATCTAGTTTATAAAAATAGGGGTGCTGGGTGAGGATGCTCTTCCATAACTGCTGCCTCTTGTATCTTCTTTATTGTTTTCCACTGATGATGTACACTGCCCATTTCCCTCGTTCCTGAAAATGATGGTTATTTTATCTTCACATCATTATTTTTACTTGTGCTTTCTTTTGGGTTACAGATTCTAATCCAGAAATTGCTTTCCCGAAGGAATTTTGGGTGGTTTATTTACCATCACTTAAATAAGGCTTTGTAACCTGTTATGCTTTGAGTCTAGTGTTTCTCCAAGTCCTGGGTAAACTGTGCAACTTAACCAGGATAACATTAATCACCCAAGAGACATAAGTCTGGCAGGTGTTCCTAAAATCAATATGGCTTGAGATTGTGATTTCCAGAATGTCTCCTCCCTCAGTGAGTCTCTAGCAACCTTCAGAAGAGCTGTATAGATTTTATTTTAAGCAGCTTTCTCTAAACATGATTTGGATATACTCTTACACTTCTTGGGCAGAGGGAGAAAGGATGGATGTTCTAAGCAATACATATTTTTAAAAGCCCACTGCCGGATAAGATTAAAAGCTTTGCCTGGAAGGAACTTGGGAGATTCTCTGGGTGCCAGTAAATAGCCTCTTGCCTATTTTTCCCTGTCTCATGCTTGGAGTAGGTAGAAGGTTTCATCAGTAAGATCTGGCGATGCATTCCTCCATTCTCACATTCATTCATTTTATAACTACACATTCTGTAGCTGTCCTGGAGGGTACCAAGGAAAAAAAGACTTCATTTCATCCCTTCAGGAAGTAACAGGAGCTTTCAAAGTTGGGTCTGAGAATCATTTAGGCATGTGTCTATAGTCTAGTCTAAAATATTAGCATTAGAAGGGGTAGATTTAGAGCAGAAAAGGGCGGGTATGACCAGGCATGAGTCTGTGGAATGCAGGGTAGCACAAGCAGAGAAGGATGCTCCAGAAGTGAGCTCAGCTATTATCCTAGGAGGTGTATGTAACTACCAAGTAAAATCAGAATGCAGCAGAGCATGGGGGATAGAGAGGCTGAAATGGACTGGGGTCCTTATCTAACCAGAGGCAGCAGTGTCCATCAAGTCACCCAGTCATTCAGTCACTAAACATTTATCGAGTGCCTACTACATGCTGGGTTTCATTGAGGCTCTGAGAAGTCCATCAGAGGCAGTCTTTGTCCATGGGAGGAAGAAATAAAATAACTAATAAGGTTAGGTTAGATAAAAGCTACTTTATGCACAGGGTCTAATGGGGGGGGGGGGGCTGGAGTTGGGGTTTCTGATCTTCTGTGGCCTCTCCAAGGACTCTTCCTAAAGAAGGTAGTGCTAGAATTCTATGTTAAAGGATGTAGACAGAGGAACCAGTGTAGACAGAGGGACCAGTCTGGACCTGGAGGAAGAGATAGGAAGAAGGATGTTATGTTTGTGGAAGCTACAAAACATACCTGGTGGATGGCAGGGAAGGTCAAGGAGGAGCAGCTCTACCTTGTCTTGGAATCCTAGTACCAATAGTGTGACCACTTTTTTCTTACTGTGGTCCCCAGAAAGATTACCAGGTGGAGAAAATGAAGGAAGCATATGGCAGGAGAGGGATAGAAGCAGAATGTGGAGATTAGCAGGAGGACAGTCAGGAAGAGAAACTACGAGGGAAGGAACAGGAGCAGTTGGTGGGCAGTTTAGATTGAGTTTTGCTGAGTGGTGAATGATGTCACTCTCTGATTCATCACAAAACCTACAGTCAACTCAGCTGTAGTCAGTTCAATTTTTTGGCACTTTCTGAAGTGCAAAGCTGATCTCCTATCTGCTCATGAAAGATTCTTGGAGGTCATGGGTAGTCATTAAAGATTCTGGACATGCACACGTGTGTGTGAGAGAGCATGTGTGTGTACATATATGCACATGTGTATGCATGGTGTTGTGTGCTGGGGTTCTTTGTAGCACAATGGGGCTGTGGCTGTGAAAGTTCAGAGAGATGTCGGCTGTCTTTCCAAAGTCAGGTTCATGGGCAGGTGCGCATCTGTGCTGGCTAGTTAGGCAAAGGTCAGTCTTAGCACATCTGTGTCCAGGTGGTCAGAGCAGTCAGCTCTGCTCCTTGCTTCTTATCCTTTTATCCACCACTCTTGCTCATCTTCTCAGAGAAGCTCCTTCAGCTCCTACGCGTCATTCTCAGAGTCTGAGCCTTGGAAAATGGCCAGGGTTGGCCCAGGAATACATCTTTGTATTAACCGTGCTACCCACACCTTCTCCATGGAAGTCTTTGGAACTCTTGTGCCAACATGGCAGCCTTCCTGCCTCCAGCAGTGAGGACTGCAGTTAAATCAGATCTTTGTGGTTAAACCCAGCTCTGGGCCAGCTGCCGACTTCCGCTGCTCTGCTCGATTTGTTCTTCCTGGACTTCTCATGCCCAGGCTCTGAGCCCAGTGTGCTTCACCACACTGGCTTGCTTGGAAAGTGGTTTCTTCCTGATACATTTGGTAGCAGGTTGAATGTCATCCATCATACTGCAAGGAAAGGACACGATTACCAGCTGATGGCATTGTTGTGTTTATGACACATCTGAAACAGGAACAGATGGTCGTATTAAAAGTGTAGCTGTTGAATGAGTACTCTCAATAATCACTGGGATTTTTTTTTTTCTCCTCAAGTTTTGGTTCTAGGAGGAGTCATAGAATGTTAGATCATCTGGGCCCCCGGAAAGCTTCTTATCTAAATGTCTCATTTTACAAACAATAACCAATGTACAGTGAGATTAAGAGATTTGCCCAGGTCATTGAGCTAATTAGTGATAAAGCTGAGCATAAAACATAGGCCCCTGATATTCATTCTAATGTTCTGTGCACAGTACTGTGGAACCCGCTGCTCCAGACTTTGTCTTCTCTTGGACAAAAAAGCAAAATGTGCCAGATAAACCACAAGGTGGATATGTTCCTTGGTGTAGCATCAGCTCTGGGATACAAATAGCCCTCAAGCCTTCCTGAGCATGCTGGCCTTTCTGAGGTGATGGAGCTAATGCCAGTGAGTCGCAGGGCCTCTGCTGGTGTGGTCCGACCACACCCACAAGCCCTGCAGTGTGAGGCCTGATTTTTAGGCCAGTGGAGTGGTAGTAGACCCTGAGCCTCTCACCTGGTGGAGTCCAGTTTCACTCGGATTATTTTTTAATTCTTTTGGGGATATTTTGATCCATAGGAAGACATCTAAGACAGTGGTTCTCAAATTTTGCTGCCTAGAGCAGTAGTATCTACTGGGAACTTACTAGAAATGCAGATTCTGAGGCCCCAAACTAAGAAACTCTTGGGGTGAGACTCAGCAATCTTAGCTTTAACAAGTACTCCAGGTGATTCTGATGCCACCATGTTTGAAGATCACTGATTCAGGCTGTCGCCAATACTTAGAAGTCTGACAAAACTCTACCAAAAGTTTGCTCATGGTCTCAGTCTCCAACTGATTGAACAGATGGCCACTGTATACCAGATGCACTTCCTAAAACTTTGCTAATTGCCCTTGAAGAAAGATGTTCGAGAAAATGAAGTCACTGTGTTCCTGAGAGTATAACTTTTTTAGTCTCATGAAAAATAGTGAGAGAGACTTAGCAGCTTTATATAGGGACAACAAAAATTGTATGTCATCTTCCTGAAATTCACCCTGCCTTGCTTTCTTTTTGTTATTTTTTGCCCATCTTTTTAGTCTTTCTGTGTTATTTGGGTTTGAGTATAATGCTTGTAAGAAGTACTCAAATGGATTTTGTTTGTAAACTCAATATTAGAGTCTTTATAGTACATGAGTTGGAACTACAGGGGTCTTCAAAAAGTTTGTGGAAAATACATACTATAAGAAATTGTGCATAGATCTCCAAATTTTTTGGTACCAAAATAAATTAGTATTTTCATTCCATTTTTCATAAAATATCATTCTAAAGTTTATTATTTTTTTCCCATGAGTGAGAGAGACACTGAGATAGAGACAGAGAGACAGGCACCACCCAACAGGGTGCTCCATACCATGATTCACTCCCAGCTTCAGCCAGCCCTAGTTCATAGTCGTTCACACACCCAGCACACTTAGAGAGGTCTCTGAACATGAGCCCAGAACCTTGCTGTGTGGGTTGCCTTCCACAGTATTGGTTGCATTTCCACTGTGCAACCATCCTCCTTTTCTTCATGAAATTTTTTAAAATCCTTTCATGTATGTTGTTTACTGTCAGAACCAATAACATCACTCGTATCTTTTGTTCTGGTTTCTTGCTTTTATTTGCATACTTTCTTGGCCTTTGTTTTCTATCTTTTTCTCTGATGTATGTTTTCTTGATGCTTCTCTTCTCTGGTGATTTGGAAAATACTCATTTTACTTTTAGCTCTATTACTTTTATTTATATTTTCTAAAACACATGAAGTCTGTATTTTTTAATGATCAAAGTCAAGGAAAAAAATCTCTATTGGCTTACTTCTCTCTGGATAAGATAAAGGATTTAACTCATTTCATTGTTTTCCTCCTCTTTCTTTTCCTGCTCTCTATTAATAAATTCCAAGATTTTCAGCATACATTGTTATGTTAATAGTTAATTTTTACACTAGCTGTCTTCTCTCTGTAGAATATTTGACAGTGGCATTTTCTTCTGTAACTATACCTATAGGATTGTTAGATACACCTGTTTAGATGTTTTTTAATGCCATCCGCATGTTCTTTTCTTTTTGCTTTGCCAGCGGGCATGTGTGCTCACTGGAGAGAGACAGAAAGAAAGAGAGAGGGAGAGTGAGAAATCATACCCCGTAGGGCACGGTCATGCTGCGATCCCTCCTCCTCTGTTTCTTCCTCCTATCAGGATTTTGGGCATGCATACACTCACCCCCAAAATGTTTTTCAAGCAACTGGGTCACATATGCTGAATTAACTTTATTCATTCAGAGTTTACCAAACCTCTATAGTACATTAACAATCATATTCTTAAAACAACAGTAGTCTGAAAGCCTTCTCCATCCCATACAGGGATAAAATTCTGATAAAAGGGTACAGCAGAGGTACAGTAATAAGACATGGAACTCTTCAAGGCCTACCCACATGGGGCTGCAATGGTGCAGTTGGCCACGTGGGATCCAGCTGCCTTAATCACCATGCCTGGGCTGGCCTGCCACATTCTTTCAGTCTTACCCTCCTTCATTTTGGTTCTTCTTCATTTATGGAATGGTAGTTTTTTGTTTGTTTGTTTTTTGTTTTTGTTTTTGTTTATGTTTTCGGAAGAGAGCTAATGTGACTGCTGCTTACACATAGGGTAAGGAATAGAACAAGACCTAGGTTATTTCAATTTTCTCTTCTCTCTCAAAACCCAATTTCTTTTCCAGAATCTACAGTGATTCTTCACAAAGTGGTTGAATCCAGTCCTAGGATTGGGCAAGACTACTCAAGTTGAAATGCAAAATATGTTCTTTTACAAAATAAAACTACTCTATGCTTAGCATTTCTAGAACCTGCCCTGCTTCAATGACTCTGAGGGCCCAGTGACATCTAATTAAAATGCTCTCCCTGTCTACAGATACTGAAGTACAGCCTCAGCCCTCTCAGGGTTATCTCCTCCAGGAAGCCCACCTTCATCTCTCTGATGTACTTGATGTAATCTCTCCCCAGCCCTGTCATCTGCATCTCACTTAGGGCCATTATCATTTTTTGTGTGTTAGTATATACTATATCTCTATTGCTTCTGGCAGTCTCTGAACTTTATTAGGTTTTTTTATTAGAATTTTTAAAGTTTATTTATTTCTTCCATGAGTGAGAGAGACAGAGGTAGCACCCCAAATAGGACCCCCAAACCAAGATCCTATCCTCAGTCCCAGATCATAGGTATGCACATGCCTAGTGTATTCAGGGAGGCCTCCGGATACAAACCTGGAACCTTCTCTTGTGAGTCAGCCTTGCAGAACATTATATCTTCCTGCTACACCATTGTCTGACTCCTTTTTCAGAATTTGAAGTTAGAATCTTGTCCTATATATTTTTGTGTCCTACAGCTTGTATTGGCATAGAAGGCATTCAGACTGTCTGGGTTTTGTTGTTGTTGTTGTTGTTTTGTTTTGTTTTGTTTTAGAATTTTGCTGTAGGATGTGTGTGCTCACCAGAGAGACAGTGAGAAATGCCCCTCTGCCCCGGCCAAGGGTGATGGCCATGCCATAATCCTCCTCCATTGTCCTTGGGATTCTGGGCATACATGCACGCATTCCCGGCATGATTTTCAAGCCAACAGGTCCAGGACTCAAACTGTGGTCGGCCAGTGCCTTAACCACCATGCCACCTGCTAAACTTGAACTGTTGTTATTTTAATAATCCTGATTGTTAATGTAGATATTTAGTAAACGCCGAATGAATGAAGTTAATTCAGCATATGTGAAAACATCCCTTCAGTGTATAATAAAAGGAAAAGAAGATCTAAAGATAGTTCAGTGTGATATATAAAAATCATACAGCAAAACCATTAAACTGGTCATTAGGTAATATAAATTCATAAAGAGAGAAATGAGAATAAAGTCATCACTTAACAGCACCATTTAAATGGGAAGCTCTGCTATTTTCTCCTTGACTATGAGAGGTCAGTCCTCTGAGAATGTCTTGGGTTTCCTGGTATCTAATTGAAAGGAGCCCATAGCTTAGAGATTTCAGAGCCGCAACTGCCTGGAGATGCATTTTTTTCTCCTGTCTAGCCTGATTATCATCCTACCCTCCAAAGGCAGACACTGAAGCCTCATTTACTCTGGACTTCAAGACTTGTGTAAACTTTTAACTGTCTTTTCTCACTGTGCTCATTTTAGAGTTGGTTGTTAATAAATATTTGCCGTCTGCAACAAATCTTAAAATGTAGCAGAATCTTAAAGTGTCTCCAGTAGAAACTGAGACAAGAAACCTGGCATTCTAAAGAAGAAACCTTTATCTTATCCTTGAATACCCATGTGTGGGCATATACATGCACACGTGCTTGTATACACACATGGCACACACACACACACACACACACACCCCTACACACACACACCACTTCACTTTCTCTCTCACACATCCCTCACTGCAATCTTCCTTCCACATTTATTCATCTTCTCTTCACTTTGGAAATCTAACTGTTGAACCAAGGTTTTTACCAAAATTTCCTTCTGTTTTGGCCAACTACTCAAGGCTAGGTACCAAACCCAGAGAGTGTCTGCAGGGGAGCTAAAAATAGGCAGAGCCTTATAATGGCCCAAACCATGATAGGGAACTCTTATTGTTTCAGTTTTGCCATCTGTGATTCCATCTTATTTCATTACTATCTGCAAAGCTGATGAAATGAGCTGGGGGCCATTTTTGTTTCACGTATTTGTTTTCTTCACTAGAAAGCTCAAGGCCCGTGTAACGCCACTGTGTCACTGACCTTATTTTCAGGTGTGATATCCTGTGAGCTGACCCCACCTGCAAGTACTTCATTAGATATGGCGAGTGCTCCAATGTTTTCCTTTTACATCAGTAAGGGCAAAATCGAAAAGAGTGCTTTTGCTCTGTTAGGTGATGTGAACAGTGACCCCAAATCTTGGTGGCTTCACCAAAAATAGGTCATTGTTGGTTGGTCATATTTCATTCATCTGCAGGTTGGAGATAGCACTGTCACTCTTCTCCTGGCTGTAGGCTGACTGGGTGTCAGTTCGATCTGTCTTCCCATTCTGGGATCCAGGCCAAAGGGTAGTAGTGGCCCAGCCAAATAGTAGGGTTGGTAGTGTACTAGACTGCTGTGCTGGGAGCCACAGGGACAACTTCCAGTTCAGTTCCCCAGCCTAGTCAACCTGAAACACACTGGATAATCACACTTTCAGGATCCTGATGATCTAGAGAACTACCAGAAAGGATAGTAGTGTGACAAGATCCTGTTGAGGGTGCTTCTGTGTGTGAGTGTGTGTCTTTTGCATATATTCACTTTCAATCATTAATAAAAACAAGATTTTTAAAAACACTAAAAAAAGAAGAGAAAAAAATCAGTGCCTATGTGGTACATACTATTCTTATGGAAGGGACATGAGTAATTAGAGTCATGTGACAGAAGTGCATTTTTTCCTTTTTAATTTGCTGTAGAATGTGTGTGCTCACCAGAGAGACAGAAAAAGTGAGGAAGTACCTGCCAGGGGGGATGACCGTACCACAATCCTTTCTCCTCTATTCTCCTCTCAGGATTTTGAGCATGCATGCACATGTTCCTGGCATGTTTTTCAAGCTGCTCTGTCAAGGACTCCTATTGGGCAGTCAATCATGTGGGATCCATGTGTATCAATCACCATGCCACCTGGCTGGCCACACGATTGCACCTTTGAAGACCTAGTTTGAACATGGCTTACATCACATTTATCATATTGGTGGGGAGTATTTAAAATTCTGGTGAAATTGTTACCAAAAGGGAGCTCTTATGCATACCAAGGAAGAATAGTGTGGCTAGATGAGTGGATGGATTGATGAATTCTTAATAATTCATTTATCGAAAAAAAAAACCTGGAGAGACAGTAAAAGCACAAATATTTAACATTTAAACCATGTGACATAATTAAGTATAAAATAAAATGTAGGGTTACCTATAAAATGTAAATAGAAAGCGTCAGTGATTGAAATGGCCTACTAACAGTCAGGGCAAAGAGAGAAAGAGAAATATTTGTTCTCATTTGGTGGTAGTGAGACATGTACAAATAAAAAAAATAAGAATTATTTATTTAATTTTATTTATCATTATTATTATTTTCTTAATTTGCTACAGAAATATGTGCTCACTAGAAAAAGAGAGAGAGTGAGAGAGAGAAGGAAAGTGAGAAAGCAAGCTGCCAGGTCCAGGTTTTGAACCACAGTCAGCTCATATGGGAGTCTAGCGCCTTAAACACCATGCCACCTGCTGACCTGGTACAAATAAATTAAGAGAAATAACTTTTCTGAGCTCAGATTTTCAAGTAACAACCAATTATTGGTACTTTGCATAAGAAGCGTGAGCAAGATGTTGAATGATACCTTCGGTGGAAGACCGTGCATGCTGTGTGTGGCAACTCTGTCAGAGAGGTGTAGTGTGTAGTGTGACTGCACAGCTATGTAATTAATAATCCGTGAATTTTAGTTATGTTTACTTTAGCATTTGCAAAGCTAATTACTCAATCAAGAATTCATTGTTAACAAAGTGTTGTTTAAATTTGACTCCTGGGCTTTTCTAGGGAAGCTTTTGAAGTATAAATACCTATAAAATGTAAACATACTTTTGTGTAAAAATTAAGATTGTGATAATCAAAGTAGGCATTTAATTAAACAATGAGCTTTGTGATTAGAAAGGTAAACAGGAACACACAATTAAATAGTTTACTGGTTTTCCTCTTTGTCCCAGGCCACATTGGCTAACATTATTTCTCCTACATACATGGTCAAATGTTGCCTAATGACAGAGCTCTGATGAGAAGATGGAGAGTCCTGAGTGTCTGGTGTCCCTGTAGCACAGTTAACATGATCTTCTAGAGTGATTAAGGCTTTGTTTTAAATTGGGGTCTTCTGGAATCTTTTTGATTTTTATTACAGTGGTTAATCATGAGTTAGTAGTATTTATGTCTAGGCAACACACACACACACACACACACACTCACGCATGCTTCTCTTAAAGACTGTTTTAGGAGGAATGATAGGAGACAAATACTTTATTCCCTGTCTCAGTTATCTTTAAAGTGTGGTCTGGGAACACTCATGGCAGCAGCACTTGGCCTGGTTATCAACACTGATTACACAAACCTTCCAAATCAGTGTCTTCTGGAGGAGCACAGGAATTTTATTTTTAACAAGCTCTCCAGTTGATTCCTAGGGACACAATGATCTGGATCAGCATTGTTCAATAGAACTCCCTGTGATGATGACAATGCTCCGTATCTGCACTTTCCAGTGTGGCAGTCACATACAGCTGCCTGAGCACTGAAATGCAGCCAGTGTAACTGAGTGCTTTATTTCATTTTAATTAGTTTACATTAAAAGTTATTAAATTTATATATTTCTTTCTTCTGTGAGAGAGACAAAGAGAGGCAGACAGAAACAGGCATACCCAACAGAGGCTCCTTGCCATGATCCAGCCCCAGCCAACCCCAGATTATGGGCATCTGCATGCCTGGAGTACCCAGAGAGGTTTCTAGATACAAACTCAGAACCTTCCTGGCAGAGCGTTGTGTTTTACCATGGTACCACCATCCAGACCCAGTTAAAAGTGTCTTTTATTAAAATGTTTTTAAACCACCTTATTGAAGTGTGATTGATGTACACAAAAGGTACATATTTAACGTATACAATCTAGTAAGTTCGCAGTTAAATGTACACCCATGGATCTATGACCACAGTCAATGCTATAAACATATCCTTCACCTCCAAAAGTTTCCTCCCACCCACTTTATTATTATTATTTTGCAATAAGAATTCCTAACATAAGATCTACTCTCTTAGAAATACACACACACACACACACACACACACACACACACATTTATATTTTTTTAGGAGAAATTTTTTTGCTGTAGGGTGTGTATACTCACTGAGAGAGAGAGAGATAGAGTTAAAGAAATCACTCCTCAGGGGTGCTGGCCATGCCTCAGTCCCTTCCTTTCCATTCTCTCAGGATTTTGGACATGTACATACATGCTCCTGGTATGAGTTTCAGATCTCCACGTCTGGGACTCAAACCACGGTTGACCACATGGGAGTCCAATGTCTTAACCACTATGCCATCTGCTGGCCCCTCTTAGGGAATATATTTAAGGCTACAGTACAGTATTATTAACTATAAGACACTAGGCTATAGCTACATGTGGTTAGTGGCTACTGGATGGTACAGCATTAGGTGATATTTCAGCAACAGTAGCATCCCAAATGGTAGTAGAAATAATAGCCAATGCTATATGTGACTTGACTTTGGGCTTTATAAACCAGACACTATTTCTAAATACTTTCCATATGTTAACTTATTTAACACTCACAGAAATCTAGGGTACGATATTTTCTAAAGATAACGGGTCAATGAAGGCCCACTCAGGAACCCAGAAACCAAGGTGGGTATTTCAAACAGAAGGGATTTAATAGAGGGTATTGGTTACACTGGTATTAAAAGGCTGACTGAAAGGGTAACAAAGGAATGCTGAGGTGACCCAGTTAATAATGCAGGGAGCACCTACAGTCTCTAGAACAGGGACACCGAAAAGAATAGAGGGAACATGAGCTTTCATAGCAGGTCCCTGCACCATCAAGAGGTGTTCATGGTGAGTGCTCAGTTCACCTGAGGACCCACATGTGGTCAGTGCGAGGGATTTGGTGAGCTCATGAGAGCTGAGAGCTCCAAAGAAGCTGAAAGTTGGAGCCCTGATTTTTCTTCATCTTTTGAGAGAAGTTGGCCTGAGCTGAAGACAGGAGACTAATCCTGTTCCCTCGTTCTGACTGGAGCCTCCTACTAGCAGCTCCCATGGCAGGATCTAATTTTATGGCACGTATCGCCTGTATAGTCTAATCTAATCAGAATCTAATCAGAAATCTAATCAGAATATAATCAGGCAGAAGGGTCTGGAAAATGTCATTTGGGGACTCCCTGCCCCAGTATCACAGTGCAGGGTATAGAAGGGTGGGCCTGGAGCTGAGAGAGGAAGGATGAACCACCTGCACTGAGTTTTTTAATTAGCATGTCTCTTCCAGTTCATGTGTCTAAATGTATTAATGAGGCCTGCACTTTCTGAGCTAAATAGTGCATGGAGGCAATGTCTCCTGAGATGGCATAGATCTCAATGACCACATCTTGATTAATTGTCAATTGCCACAGTCACCTCATCTAAGTTCTGTGCTTAAGTCAGCTTGCAGGAGGGGCTGCCAGTCCCATTCACAAGGACTGCATCCCTACTTTGTAATTGGTCTCTTGCCTGGTAAGCCATGAAGGGCTCTCAAGCAGTTAGCTTGAAGCACTCGAGGTCTTCTGGAGAACCTGCTTCTGGCCTTTTCTCTGGGTCCAATGCTGTGCACAGCCCTCCAAAGTATCTTGCTACTCTCATGTGGAGGGGATGAAAGGAATGAAGAATACATGTCAAATAGACATGGAAAATGGAACAGCGGATACCAGAAGCTGGAAAGGGAAGGGAGATGGGGAGTAGGGAGAAATTGGTTAACAAATACAAGAGTGCAGGTTGGCAAGTGGAATGAGTTCTACAGTACTACAGCACACTAGAGTAATGATGGTTGGAAACAGTTCCATGTACACTTCAAAATCGTTAGAAGAGTACATTTTTTGAATGTTCACAACATAAAGTAAAGACAAATGTTTAAGATGGTGGCTATGTCTAGGGCCCCGACTTGGTCATTACACAGTGTACATGTTTTGAAAAATCACACTGAACCCCTTAAAATAATTAAGAAATTATTTAAAACATTAAATGCTAGAGAAGTTGTCTCTTGTCACACCTGTTTATGATTTCTGTGCCTCTCCCAGTAAAAGCACCTTCTGTATCTCCTCAATCTTGGGGTGGATAATATTAAGCTCTTAATTTTGGTGTTGGACAGGGAAGAACGGGTGTCGAGTCTTCACCCACACACCCTGTGTGAAGGAGGAGAGTAGTTAATGTTCAAGTCTCTCTTTTACCCAACACCCAGACCAAGACATTTAGAAATATATCTTTCAATGAAAATTTGACTAAGATATTTATCTTTATCACATGGCCAAATGGTGGAGTAACTATGCTCATATAGGAAAGGTCCTAGGTTCACGTGCTGGGACCTTCTTGAGTACTCTGGGCCCATGTGTACCTGTGATCCAGGCTGACTGAGGCTGGGGGTGTATTCTGGTGTAGAGACTCTGCTGAAAGTGCTATCAACTCTGTCCATCTGTCTTTGTCATGGAACAAATAAAATAAATTTTTCAAAAAGATGATAAAAGTCCTCACATGGAGGAGAAGGTGAGGAATCAAGAAAGGAGCCAACTCAAGTTAGTAATATGGGTAACTAGCTCATTAATTTATTAAAATATAAGAGAACAAAAATGTATCCATATTCTCTGCCAGAATTCATAAAATAAATTGAAGTATAGGGTATTAAGAAATAGATTACAGAAAATCATAAGACTATATAGTCCTTTTTTCCTTAGACAGAGTCTTGCCTAGTGGAAAATCCTCCTTCCTTTCTTCCTTCCAGACAGAGACTTGCCATGTCTCAATCTGCCTGCCCAAGCCTGGTGAGCTAGGACCACAGGCACATACCACCTTACCTGGTTTCATTTTTAGACAGAGTCTAACTACCTTTCCTAGGCCAACCTTGAACTTGCAATTTCCCTGCCTCTAGCCTCTCAAGTTGCTGGGACTACAAATGCACACCACTGCATCTGGCCTTTAGTTTGGCTTAGAAATCTAACCTAGGCTCCCTATGTGGTCCCAACATGCAGAGTAGAGTTCTTCACAGCATGCACCCCTATGGGCTATGGGCAATAACAAAAATAAATAAATAGGTAGGTAGATAGATAAAGATAGGTAGGTAGGTAGGTAGGTAGGTAGATGATAGATAGATATAGAAAGAAATTCTGGTTCCTATAGCAAGTAATTTTAGAACTATACTCTATTTTTTTGACTTCAGTAAGATAGTTTCTTTTCCTTGCAATTGCAATATTTGTCCACAGACGCTCATCCTCAGGAGAAATTCTAGGTTGATTAGCTTAGGCTTGAGTTGCTGTTCAGAGCCCATTTTCCATCTTAGCAGCTGGGAGGCAGAACAGTGTTCACAGATCACAGGTCTCATCCTGAAGCTTCTTTCATGAGCCAAGGTGGCATCATCTCTTTATCCCATTCCCAGGGCTCTCTTAGGTTTTGTAGGTTTTCTTCTCAAGGTGGTTTTAGGTTTCCTTGTATGCATTTTATGTATTGAGGCTCATAGTCTCAGCCATGTACTAAGTGCTGCATTCTTTCTTGCCTGCTCACCCCTGAGAACTACACATCTATGACATGGTGCATCGAGTTCCTTCATACCATATTTCCAGTCTGATATTTTCTGGAAGATTCAGTCTTCAAATTCTTTTTTCTCTTTCTTTTTCTTTTCTTTTTTTTTTTTTTTTTTTTTTTGGAGATGTTTTTTGCTACAGGACACGTGTGCTCACCAGAAAGACAGAGACAGAGAGATAGAAAGTGAGAAATCACTCCACAGGGGGGATGGCCATGCCGCAATCCCTTCTCCTCCATTCTCCTCTTGGGATCTTGGGTATGCATGCACACGTGCCCCAGTCTTCCAATTCTTATGCAAAGAAGAGAGAATGGTACAACCCACGCTCTAACCATTTGAAGCAACAGGAGCAATACTGCCCAGGTTTTTTGTTTGTTTGTTTCTTTCTGTTCCTGAGCCAGTGGGAAGATGATGAAGGGCCCTATAACTTTCTTATCATCCTTCAAGAGGGCAAGAATGCTTTGTTTCAAGAGGGAGGCCACAATTATATTCTTCCGTTCAACCTATTGACCTGTGGTTTATAGACATTTCTGCTATAGCCTAACAATAGGTTGCCTGAATCCAAGCTATGGAATAATTAGGAATTTTTATTTTCTTCTATATTTTCATCCATCTTAGCACTTTATGAGATAGTGGCATGAGGGGGTGCTAGCCAGATGCTCTCTGACATCTGGATTGCACACACGCTGTTCTTATTTGGCTGTCCCTTTGTTCTGAGATGTTACCCAGATTCATGCTTCCTGCAGATGAAGACCCTTGGAGGAGATATATAGAAAAAGGCAAATGAGGAAAAAACTAGTACATTTCCTTAATTTCTGTGTATTTTTACCTACAAATAAGAGCATGTAAGACTTATGTTTGAGGACCATTAAGTTCTGCTGTGACACGATGAGCACAAAAGTGAGACAACCTACAATGTGATGCTTCCTTCTTACATGTGGCCTGGTAGTGACTACCCTGTCTCTAGAGTTTGCACCAAACATCTGTGCTAGGAAGAGTGGTGAGCATGAAATCCTGATTATTTGGTCATGATTTCATTTACTCTTGTTTATTAAGATGGCAGATGTCATTTCTGGGATAAGTGTCAAGACCCAACAGGGTTATTTAGCAATTTGACTGTTAGTTGGTAAACATTAGGTATTTCTGCACCTGAGGCTGATTTCCCCAAGGCAGTTTAATTTGTAGAAATAAATGCATTTAATTTCTCTAACAGTTGCATTTTTGACTCTGTGTACTATAACTCTGAAGCCATATCTGTTTAACACTCCAGCCAGGACATTCTCCGAGCTTGTTTGGTAATAAAAATCAGTGAATTCCTTCTAGCAACTCATTTTATGACTGAACTGACTATCTTAACAGTCAGTCTATCTGGGCATTTAAACTATCAAAGATTAAAGACCAGACATCAGTGATTGTTCAGAAAAGAAACTGTGTATCAGCTTTACTTACTGTCCTCTCTCAGCTCCTTCTTCCAGAGATAACACAAGGAACTAGACATCATTACTAGTAGCATTTACCTCAGTTCCTGAGGACCCCCTAGTTTGGGAGGTCCTACTCTAGGTCTCACTTTTTCTCCTCATATCACTGAGGCCACCTGTCACATGGACCCAGGCTTTGGACACAGCCATGGCCTGGGCACTATTCAGAGCTCTCAGGTGACAGCAAAGAAATGGACCTTCAGCTTTAAGGAGCTCTTCGTAAAAGTCTGAAGTGCCTAAATGTTTGCCTTTTTTTTTTTCTGTTGCTTTAAATACCACGGATGGGTAACTTATGATGAATAAAGCTTTAATTAGTTCATAGGTATTTAAGTCTAAGGACAAGGGGCTGCATCTTGTCAAGGCCTTCCTACTCGGGGGGGGGGGGGGGGACTCTGTAGAGTTCTGAGGTGGCATAGGGCATTGTGAGACAAGAGGGCAAGAGTGTGTGTCAACCCTGGTCTCTGTCTCTCTACTTACAGAGCCACCAGGGTTCAGTCATGGGGCCCTACTCTGATACCTTAGCTAATCCTGAATTACCTTCCAAAGGCCTGTCTCTTAATACCATAGTCAGATTAAGTTTCTACTTTTTTTTTTTTTTAAGAGAGATTTTTGCTGTAGGGCGTGTACACTCATGAGACACAGAGAAACAGAAAGTGAGAAATCATCCTATACACAGGGCTCAGCTTGAGTTTCAAGCTGCTGAGTCTGGGACTCAAACTGGGGTCAGTCATGGGGAAGTCTAGTGCCCCAACCAGCATGCCATTTACTGGCCCCAATTTCTACCTTTTTAATACCATCATGATAGCAACTAGATTTTAACACATGAATTTTGGGGGGACACATTGTAGTTAAATGATAGCAAATGACAGGCAAGACTTGGGTTTGAAGAACAAGATCCTGGGAACCAGCAGTTAGCGTAATAGCTATGTCGCTGGACTCCCACGCAGTTGACCGCAGTTTGTGTCCCGGACCCGGTGGCTTAAAACTCATGCCGGGCACATGTGCGTGCGTACCCAAGATCCTGAGAGGAGAATGGAGGAGAAGGGATTGCGGCGTGACCATCCCCCCTGGGGGGTGATTTCTCGCTTTCTGTCTCTTTGTCTCTCTCTGTCTGTCTGGCAAGCGCACGTGCCCTATAGCAAAAACCTCTCCACACACAAAAAAAGAAAGAACAAGATCCTTCCCAACAGCCTGGATTATCCTTGTGGTGCTAAATCAGATGGCAAATGTCCTTATAGAGAAAGATGAAAAGACACAGACCCAGGGAAGATGACCATGAAGACAGAGGCTGGGACTGATGTTATGCAAGTAACATCTGGGGCCACTGGGACCTGAAGGGACAGGGACAGATCCCTCCCTGAAATGTTTGGAGAGAGTGCAGCCTGTTTATGCCTCGACTTGGACTTCTGTCCTGCAGAACTCTGAGCGGACACATTCTGATGTAAGCTGCCTGGCTTGTGCTAAGTGGAAACCAGTATATATAGCAACTGGCAGAAAGTAGGGGCTCAGCTGTTAACAGAATGAACACTGATAATTCTGTACTTCGAACACTTAGCGTGGTTAAAGATATTTAAGAGGAAAGAGAAAATTCTAAATGTATCTTCTGCTCCAATCACATTTTTATGAGTCTACTTGAAACCCTGGAAATCAGAGCTTACGGATGCTATTTCAGGCACATGCTCCTCCGTAGAGGATGAAACAGCCTCTTATTCCTTAGTCCATAAGCCGGTGGCACATGGACTCGACACTGTTCCTTCTGCCTCCCATCTTCAGCAGGGCGGGCACCAAGAACTCCACTTCAAGCTTTTCACTCAACCCGAAAGGACATGCCAGACTGCAGAGCCAAAGTGCACAAAAGATATCATCAATTAACCTAATAAAATTGATTTAAAAGCCTTTCAACTTGAGAGAGAGTTCAGCGCCTCTGAAAGATCTTTCTAGTCCCTTGAAGTGATGAAATAAAATGATCAATCGCCCTTATCAACCTCTCTTTTTTGGTAATGTGGTGGTGGAATAGCTTCTCCACTGTCAAATTAACCCCTAATTTTAGTAGGGGCTTCTTCAGTCTTTTCTCCACTCTCCATGAATCCTTTCCACCCTCATTGCTGGCCTCGTATTCCACAGGAAGGACCAGAGGAAGGAGCTCAGGACTCACAGTGTTTTCTGACAGCCCTCCATACAAGCTGGGGTCTTTGCTTGAAGAGATTTTCTTGAAGGTTGCTTTTTTTTTTTTTAATCTTTTGAATTATAAAAATAGAAAAGTGTTTATTGTAAAAAAAAAAATTCAACCCAGGCTTGAGAATTATATAAGCTAAAATTCCCTTATCTCACTCTCTTCCTTTGAACACTTTGATCTAGAGCTTTCCAGACCCTTTGCTTTATGCATTTACAAATATGGGGGAGGGGGATGGGGTTACATCTACACGTGCACACATGTGCCTTCTACATAAATTCACTGCACATTTGTTTTCCAACATTTTTTTTATGGCACTGACAATATGCCAAACTCTGAACATATCACTCGTATTATTCCGTCAATTTCTTTGATCACAAAATATGAGGGATCTTCAAAAACATCATGGGAAATAAGTATTATAAAAGAATTATGCATGGATTTCAACTTTAAAACATTTTTCTTCTTTATTTTTTATACAGGTCATGTACATGAGAAGAAGAGAGAGGGCTATTAGAGAAAAGCACCCTCCTCAAAGTCTAAGTCGTGCCATGACTCTCTTTCTCCAGTCCTTTAGCTCGTCAGGATCCCGGGAATGGGTGCACATGTCTAGTGTATTCTCAGTCTAACCTTGCAGGGGATTTGAACCACAGTCGCCCTGTGGTTTCCAGCATGACACTGACTGTGCCATTGAAGCTGGACCAATGTCAATATTGTTTTGCACCTGAATAAACTCATACTTTAATTTCATTTTCCATACACTTTTCAAAGTACCCTCATACATCAAGAATGAATGCTGGGAGTTTAGTTCTACTTTATTAAAAATAATTCCCCCCTTTATTCCTGATAGAGCACACATTCATGCATGTGAAAGAGAGAAAGAAACCATCTCTGGTAGGACCTAGTCATGCACCATTTTTCTTCTTCCAGTTCTCCATCCCATCAGGATCCCGGGTATATGTGCACACATAGCTTGCCGCTGATGGGACCAGTGTTTAAACTTGACTTAGCCATGTAGGATTGAGCCTCTTCTGCACAGTGCTGAACCACTGTGCTACAGGGCCAGCTCCACATCATTTTTTTTTTTTATTACTCAAATGTCATTGTGTTCATCTAATAAATAAGAATTTTTAAGCACCTGCTGTGTGCTAGCAGTATTGTAGATGCTGGGTTCATAACAGTGGCCTGACAGACCAAAGTCTGCCTGCTCTTGTGGAGCGTTTTAATCAGGACCTATTGATGGATACTACATTTTTTTCTGTTTTTTTTTTTTTTTTTTTTTTTTCTATTCTAAAATATGCAACAGTTAGTAACCTTAAGTGTACATTTCATTACACAGGTATATTTCTGGACCATCATCCTAGAAGTAGAAGCATTCTGTTCAGTCTTAGAGCATGACAGTGTTAAGTGTAATTCACAATCCAGAACAGGAGATTTGGACTGCCCTGGAAGACAGGTCATCAATGGGCCATTTTCTTGGTTAACAGGAGGCTAGTAAACCATCAATGACTGCATTAAATCGGCTTCTTCATGCTTTAAATCAATACTCTGCACTTGCTTGTTCTGGAGTCTTTAAACCACAGCAAAGAGTTGAGCTAAAGAAACAGTGACCACTTATTTCCTAGTGATGTGGACAGAGAATTCTTCTGCCCCCTGCCCCTACCCAGTTTCCCTTCAGAGTCCCTGTGTCACATGGTCACTAACTCCCTGTTTTCCAACTCCTGACAATATGAAGGGATATAAGCTAAAGCTGAAGCACCTTCTTGTGACTTGTTCCTGAGAACCCACCATGTGGTGAAGCTGCAAGTTGGAAATGAGAGAGGAGAGGGCAAACTAATTGTAAATAGGATCATTTAGTTACTCGCACATCATTCTGTCGTCATTCCTGCTGCTCTCTTAAAAAGGCACGTGGAGGTCTTTTCAGAGAGGACTTCTGTCAGTAGAAGAGTGGAATAAGAGTGTCTTCATCAGGTTCATTTATTCACCACCCAACCTAGATTTATTTCATCTACTATGTGCAAGACATTATGTTAAATGCTGATGATGATTTACAAAGAGGAATAGCACATGGGCATGTGTTTAGAGCAGGAGATCTAGCCATGCAAAAAAATAACCAGCAGATGGTGTAGTGGTTATGTCGCTGGACTCCCACGTAGTGGACTGTGGTTCAAGTCCCAGACTGGGTGGCGTAAACTCACACCGGGTGTGTGTGCATGCATGCCCCAGTTCCTAAGAGGAGATGGAGGAGAAGGGATTGTGGCGTGACCATCCCCCCCTGGGGGGTGATTTCTCGCTTTCTGTCTCTCTGTCTCTCTCTGTCTTTCTGGCGAGCACATGCGCCCTATAGCAAAAACCTCTCTAAAAAAAATATATAAATAAATAAATAAAATAACTGCAATAGAAGGTGGAAAACAATGATTGCCTGAGAGGGAGGGACAAAGCGTGCTTAGGGTCCAGAGGAGGGACTAGACTCTTAAGTCCATTTAAATTTGCCTCCGCTGTTGATTGCTCTGCAACTCTGGGAGAAGTCACTCCTCTTCAATAAAAGGTAATAAGAATCTCAAGAAGGTTATTGAAATTGTCAAGGTTGTAGCAGGAGCAAGAAACAGAGGCCTGCATTCTAGTTTATCTTCTGAGAATTAAAATATACGCAGATATTTTGCAAGCAGATTTACCCAGACTGCTTCTGCCAAGGTTAATGAATCCAGAGCCTCATCAGATTTAAGATCCCACCTGGCAGATGTGTTGAATCCCAATAACTTATACTTTTGAGTTATAACACTGTAAAAATCAAGCCTATTCAGTATGAAGGATTTCTCAGGAACAAGAAGCCTGAGCACTTTGTTTCAGTGTGTCAAATGGGAAAATATTTAATATATTTAAAAGAGATCCTACATGCCAAATGCATTTTATTTTTCCTTGTCCTTTGGTCTAAGAGTTTCAGTCACCCATGGTTGAGTTATGGTGTCAACCCCTAGTTGAGAATGTGTTTCTCATCTCCTACCCTTCCTGTCAAATTGACTCCAACATAGTTTCTATCCAGTTTGTTCTTTCCTAAAATACGGAGAAAATGAACGATGCATTGTTTTCCCTCCTACCCAAAGTGATAAAGTCCAGAGTGGCAGGAGTTAGTTCTGAGACCTACTTGCAGCCCACAATTCATTTTTTTTGGAAACCAGTCCTTTCTACCACTGCAGACTCCTCGACCTGAGCAGAGAGAGGGAGCTTGCCAACGCTGCAGAGGGAAAGGCACTTTCTGGCCGGTGTCTGTAGCTGACATTACCTTATGGAGACCCAGTTAACGTCCAGATGTTTCCTCCATTGGGCATTTGGCTTTTCCCTTTCACCAAGGTGAATTGCTGTGGAGGGATACAGTAAAGGGAAGGCTCTTGGATTCTGAAGATTCTGTCTGTTTTTCAGCCTCATCACTGTGGAGCTGTCTGGTTTTTGCCTAAATCCCTTCAATATTTCTGAACTTCAACTTCTTTATCTCTATGGGTCTATCTTTATCTCTATTTAAAGCCTGCACTCATTCACATGAATTTTTTGAGAGTCACAAGAATCAGATTAATTAACCTTGAAAGCTTTATTTATAAATTATAATGGTTTATTCAAATGTGGAGCATTCAGTAATTTCCACTACTGTTGTAAACAGTGAGAAATTGGCAAGGTTCTAGTGGCTTCTTGGCTAGTGTTTGCATGGCAAGATTCAACCTTCATATCTCTTATGAAGATTTTTTTGTATTTTTTATCTTTATGTTCACTGAAGGTAATTTTATTGAATCTATCCCATTGTTCTATCTGTTTCTGTCTTCAGCTATGTACAATCTGCTGTTTGATTTGCCTGTTGGGTTTTAAATTCCAAAGGCTGTATATTTTATTTCCAGAAGTTTCATTTATTTTTCACATTTGCCTGTTCATTTTTCAAAGGGTCTTGTTTTTATATCTTTGACCCCTATTTTTGTGTTTTTGAATCACTTTGAACATTCTTATTTTATGTTCTATTTGATAGGTCTGTTATTTCCAGTTCTCAGGGGTCCTGATCCTGTTTGCTGACTCTTACCCATGGTGGATTGTTTGTAATTTTCAATTATGAACTCGTCATCAGTGGAGCTTTAGCTACAGAATTCTGGGTTATTTGGCTCTGGGGTGCATGTGGGCCACTCCAGTGAGGTTTTGCATTTGCTTTCATGGTCACTGCTAGGTGTCATCAGCCAGGCCTATTCTTAATATAAATGTCTAGGCTTGGTGTTTTATTGACTCTATAGCTAAGAAAAATTGAAATTTCAAATCCTCTTGGGAAAAGTCATTATGAATTCTCAGGGGACACTTTTTTCATGTCCAGAGCTCAGAGGAGAAAGGAAGTTTTCCTTATGATGTATGTGGAGCGTGGATTTCCTAAATGCAGGTGGCTACATAATGACCTTGCTCTGAGTCAGGGAAATCCAGGTTTGTGTGAGGGACTTTTAAAAAATTGTGAGAAAATGGAATTAAAATATAAGTTTATTTTGGTGCAAAAACCCTTTCTGAGGGCCAGCTGGTGGCATGGTAGTTAAGGCAGCTGGATCCATGGCTGACTACGTGGTTTGAGTCCTGGATCCAGTGACTTGAAAAACACACCAGACATGTGTACATGTATGCCCCAAATCCCAAGAGGAGAATGGAAGAGAAGGGATTATGATGTGGCCATCCTCCCTGTGGGGTACTTTCTCACTTTTTTTTCTGTCTCTCTCTGGTGAGTGCTTGCACCCTGTAGCAAAATTAAAAAAAATAAAAAGAAATCTATGCATAGTTTTTTTCTTAACACTCATTTTTCATAAACTTTTTGAAGACCCCCTTGTATCTTTTTAGCTGTGTATAGGCTTAATTTCTTTGACTTTGGCATTCCCAATTCATAAAAGTGGGGGTTCATTTAAAAGCATTGCTGTGAGAATCAGGAAGGACCATCATTATGTGTGAAGCTCCTGGCCTTGGACTCACTGTAGAGGAAGCTGTCCTTACACGGCAGCTGTTCTCAGTCTCTCTGCCTCAGAAATAAGCAAAGTCAGGTGTGGTGCTGCTGGGCTGAGGCACCATCTTTACTTCCTGCGTGGGCCTTAGCTTCCTCTCAGGCACTCTCTTGGGGGTCCACTCTGTACACTTGGATAAATTTGCTTGCCTTGGAACAGTGGCAGAGCTGAGGGTTTTATTTTTATTTTTGTCTCTGTCTTAAATTCCTGTCTCAAACTTAGAGCTCAACCCCTGGCTTCAGCCTGAAGCAGGAGAGAAACCCAAACTGAGAGAGAAGGGGCCATCACGGCTTTCACTGGTAATGAAAGCCATTTTCATTATAAATTAAAGCACAATGAAAGCTATCTCATACAATTGCTTTCATTGCCCATTCTCAAAGTCTTTTCTAAACAATGGGTTATTAGCCATATGCGATAGGGGTGGAGGCTAATTGTTTTCTCTGTTTTTCAAATAAAGAAATAAGTTGTACACAATGATTTCTTAAGGACACTTAAATCGCTAATACTCTGAAGTGATTTAGTCAAGAGCAATGTGGAAAGTAGAAGTTCATGGACACTGGGAGCTTTGTGTTTATCTTTTTTATTGAGCAATTGAGATACATTCCTATCTCTCTCCACTCCCAACTGACAAAAACACCAACCTTTTCTCTTGCCTTTTGCTTTGTTTGGCTTTGTTTTGCTTTGTTTTGTTTTGTTTTGTTTTGTTTTGCTATGGGGCAACACGTGCTTGTGCAGAGACAGAGAACAGAGAGATAGAGAAGGGGAAGAAAGAAATCATCCCCAGGGTGGTGGATGGACATGCTGTAATCCCTTCTCCTCCATTTTCCTCTCAGGATGATGGGCATGCACACACACGCTCCTGGATGTTTTTCAAGCTGCCAGGTCCAGGATTAGAACTGTCTGCTGTGTGGGATCCAGCTATCTTAACCACCACACCGCCAGCTGGCCCTTGCTTGCCTTTTTGTACATTAGTTATGTAGGTTTGACCTTTTTGCCCTGGGTGAGGCCAACCTTCCTTTCTTAGGAAGGAGGACTGGCTGCCTTCGGGTTTAGCTTTCTCAATCATCTTCCCAGCAAGTTCTGAAAATATCTTCTAAGCTGTTGTCTTGCTCATCAGTGAAAGGACCCTTTCCTGCCTGTCTGTCCTGCAAGATGATCGTGAAGCAGACAGACAAGCTGTAGAAGTGTGAGATTCACCATGAACTGGAAGGAAAGGGTGACTGTGCTAGGGTGTTGTTTTCTGTCAGATGATGTGCAGGGCGAGTTAACCTAGCAGGCCTGACTACCACTTTCTTTAAGAAAATGCAAAGAAAAATCCAGCTTTATCGAGGCATAATTCATGTCCAATAAACTGCACTTATTTAATGTACGTAATTTGATGAAATTGGACATAAGCATGCACCCATGAAACCATCACCACAATCAAGGTAATAAAGACACCCATGGCCTCCAAACACTTTCTTGTGTCCCTTTGCATTCCCAGGGGTGATGGCCACACCGCAATCCCTTCTCCTCCATTCTTCTCTTGGGATCTTGGGCACGCACGCACACACGCCAGGCATGAGTTTAAGCCACCAGGTCAGGGACTCAAACCGAGATCGACTATGTGGGAGTCCGCGACATAGCCATTATGCCAACTTCTGGTTCCTGGGGAGCTGAAGCTTTGACACAGGCCCAGCAGGTGGCATAGTGGTTAAGGCACTGGATCCCATGTGGTTGGTTCTGTGGTTTGAGTCTCAGACCCGGCAGCTTGAAATACATGCCAGGCACATGTGTGTACATGGCCAAAACCCCAAGAGGAGAATGGGGGAGCAGGGATTGCAGCATAGCTATAACCCCTGACAGATGGTTTCTTACTTTCCCTCTCTCTGTCTCTCTGTCTCTCTCCAGCAAGTGCACATGCCCTGTGGCAAAAATCTAAAACAACAACAAAAATTTGGAAAGGTAGAAAAATCTCAATGAGCCTTGCCGGTTGCCCTAGTAGTTTGGACCCTGTTAGGCAGGTGTTGGAGACATGGGGAAAGTGTTTCGCATGGGAGTGACCTTTGAAAGGCTATTGCTTTTGCCCTTAGGACGCTAAGAGAAAGCATTCTGGACATCAGATAGTGTTTCCAGGGAGAGCCAGCTGATGTCACTGTACTTAGAATTGGTGTCCTGTCTCTTCTTCTTAGAATAGACACCTTTTGGAAGGAAGGTTTTCATTAAGGAAAAAAGGCAGCAGAAGTCCTGTTTCTGTATTGCTTAATTACATGTGTTACATCTTTGAGTAATTATCAGCTAATCAGCCTTCTAGCAAAATGACTGCACTTGTAGTTTATGTCTGTGTGTGTGTGTGTGTGTGTGTGTGTGAGTGTGTGTGTGTGTATGAGAAACCACTTTGCTTCTGAGCTTTTGGGGGTTTTGGAAACAGGAAGCCACTTGCCCTCCTTTGCACCCCAGTACCCAGTACATGGTATCTGTGTGTAGCCTCTTCAACATGCCATTATGAGAGTTATTCAGAAAATTCACTGAAAATGCGTATTATGGGACCTGCAGTTAGCATAATGGCTATGTGGCTGGACTCCCATGTAGTCGACCGTGGTTTGAGTCCAGGACCCGGTGGCTTAAACTCACGCCGGGTGCGTGTGCATGCGTGCCCAAGATCCCGAGAGGAGAATGGAGGAGAAGGGATTGCAGCGTGGCCATCCCCCCCCCGGGGGGGGGGGTGATTTCTCGCTTTCTGTCTCTCTGTCTCTCTCTGTCTGTCTGGCGAGCACACGTGCCCTATAGCAAAAACCTCTCAAAAAAACAAAACAAAACAAAACAAAACAAAAAAAAACAAAGAAAATGCCTATTATGAAAAAACTATGCATGGGTTTCAATTCTTTTTGGGGGGAGGGGAATCAAACCAACTGTGCTTTAATTCCATTTTCAACAAACTCTGGAAGTCACTTTTGTATCTCTAGGAGGGCAGGGATAGTACGATCGGGTACAATCAGTTCACGTTTCAGAGTCTTCTTTTACTCCAATGCATCACTCACGTGATGGGTCTGCTTGATCAGGGTTGCAGTCCTTCCAGACACATGCTCCTTTGTCGATGAGTTGCCTGAATGAAATCCCACGGACTTGTAGACCCATGTGGGTCAAAGAGCTGGTGGAGGCATCTACAAGACCATTATGGAAGATCTCAGTATAAATCTTACTACAATATGCTGAAGGCTTCATGTGAGACTGGTTACTAAAATCATCTTTATGTCGCTTTTCTCCTTGAGTTGTGTTAGAAAAAGCTCATTTTTGTTTGTTTTTTTTGTTTGTTTTTTTTTTTGGGGGGGAGAGGTTTTCGCTATAGGGCGCGTGCGCTCGCCAGACAGAGAGAGACAGAAAGACAGAAAGCGAGAAATCACCCCCCAGCGGGGATGGTCACGCCACAGTCCCTTCTCCTCCATTCTCCTCTCAGGATCTTGGGCACGCACGCACATGCGCCTGGCATGAGTTTTAAGCCACTGGGTCCGGGACACGAACCATGGTCGACTACGTGGGAGTCCAGCGACATAGCCATTACGCTAACTGCTGGTTCCCAGAAAAAGCTCGTTTTGTTATTCTAGCTTGGTATATGCCAGCCTCAGGAGGGAATGGGGACTTGCTAAGATTCTGGAAGAATTTTGGAGGAGTAAAAAAAGTCCAACTCTGTTACCTGGATCTTATGGGAAAGCAGGGGAGGGGGTTTAGAGAGACAGTTGGGTAAATTCTGTCTGCAGAAAGAAGCGCCCAGAAAAGAATATGATTTTGTTAGCTACATTCTGACCCTGATCAAGTAATAACCACATTTCAACATAAAACTATCTCCTGCCTGTCTTCCAGGGAACAAAACCGACATACTTTAAAAACACAGTAATTAGAATGTGATGTATACAAAATAACTACTAGCTCTCTTGGGTCCTGCCCCAATTTGAAATTGAGAACAACAATGATTGCTAGTGTTACATTTTTAAATGAAACTAGGCGAAAGTACTTTTTTTCTAATTATAAAAGTCAACAGGTTCATGGAAAAGACATGAGGAAAAAAAGTTTAAAGAAGAAAATAAAAACAACCTACAACCTTACTAACTAGAAATCATGATTGGCAACATTTTTAGCATATGGCTTTCTAGTATATTATTTATATCTAAATACAGGGTCATACATAGATACAATTGTATTCTGCCTTCTTTATTAGCATTATAATGTGAACATTTTCCTATATCATTCAATATTTTTAAAATGATGTTTTAATAGATGTATACATTTTACCATATCATGGGGCATGCCAGAATATATTTAACTATATCCCTGTAGATGGAAATTAGTTACTTTTTTTATTATGATCATTGATAATGTTTTTTATTAAAATTCAAATGCAAAAGCATTTAAAAGAAGATCTCGCAAGGCCCACCAGGTGCAATGGAGGTTAGGGCACTGTATCCCATATGGCTAATTGTGCAGTTCAACTCCTGGACCCACCAGCTTGAAAACCATGCCAGGCATTTGCGTGTGTGTGCCCTTCCTGCTCACCCTCCCCACCAAAAAATATCTCATTAGGGTTGGCCCCGTAGCGCTATGGTTAAGTGTGTGTTGAGGGCGTGGGTCCCACATGACCAACCACAATTCAAATCCCAGCCCATCTCAGCAGCTTGAAAAACATGCCTGGCATGTGCGTGCGTGTTCCCAGGATCCTGATGGGAAGGAGGAAAGGAGGAAAGGGGATAGTGGCATGCCCATGCCTATTTCGGGGTGCTTTCTCTCTCTCCCTCTCTTTCTCTCTCTAATGCGCACACATGCCCTCTGGCATTAAAAAAAATAATGAAAACTCATTTAATTTGATTTCTAAAAGAATAATTTCACTTTATTTATTATAATATATTTTTTTTTAATTTGCTATAGGGCACATATAGCAAATTTACCAGAGAGAGAGAGAAAGCCCTCAGGTCTGGGACTCAAATCTCAGGCAGTCCTGTGGGAATCCAGTGCTTTAACCACTATACCTCCTGCTGGCCATTTAATTTAATGTTTCAAACCCTCAGTATTTTTTTGTTTCCTTTCTCCCTCTGGCTACTTAGAAGATTCTAACTTTTTATGCAATTTAATTGTGTCTAGGTATATATTTATTCTGCTTGAGATTTGTCGGGCTTCTTGAATCTGTGGGTTGATGTCTTTCCTCAATTCTGGGACAATCTCAGTCATTCTCTCTCCAAATACCGCTTCTGCACTGCTTCCTTTGGAATTTTACAAACCTGTATCACACCTTCTCCTTGTATTCTCTGTGTTGTCGACTTCTTTTATAAATTTTTCATTTTATTGTCTCTATGTGCTTCATTATAGATAGTTTCTTCTGGCTTATTCAATAATATTCTTTGTGCTTCATTCTATTAGGTTGTCGGAAAAGTCATGACATATTTTTCTACGGAAAAGTTCATCGTGACTTTTCCAACGACCTAATAGTTTCTTCAGACCTATTCAATAATATTCTCATCAGCCGTGTCTGCTGTTAACCTTTCCACTGAGTTCTTGTTTTTTAGTTGCTGACTTTTTCGATGCTAGAATTTTTTTTTCCCTTTTCAAACCTGTTATGTCATGTAGTTTCTCACTCCCTATCAAAATATGTAAACTTGCTTTTTCTCTCATTGAGCACAGTAAGCATGGATGCTTGGCATTGTTTGATAGCTCCAGTAACTGGAAGTCACGTGTCCCTTTTCGTCATCTGGTATTTCCATAGGTCTAACTTGGGCCTCTGACCTTCTTATGTGTTGATTATCTTTGGTTCTATGTTAGATCTTGTAGAAAAAAGAATATTAAGTTAACTTGAAACCTAGGGTGATAGTTTCTGCCTCTAGTGAGAATTTGCTTGCTTCGGCCGAGAGCACAGGCATGCTAACGATCCTACATCCCCTTCATCAAAATCCGAGGTTTGAGGTTCTCTGGGCTGCCCAGATGCCATGAAGTGGACTTGCAGTTGTGGGGGTCAGGGTGATTTCCAGGTTATTGCTCTTAGGGATAAACCGTCAGTGTTCTAGCCAAAAATGGAGGTGGACTTGCCTATCATTGTTGGGCACTGAAATCCAGCTTCTGGCCCTGTGGTCTTTTGAAGTTGTTAGAAACATATCTCGGCTTCTCTGCCCCTTCATGTGGACTGGAACACACCTCAGAGCAGAAGTAAGCCCGGGGCTGGGCTGTTTCTGTCTCTCTGTTTCAATCTCTCTGTTTTGGTCTCAGGCAGATTTCAACCCAGTATTTTCTGTTTGGTTCATTTTTGAGGGTTTCATTAAGAATAATTGTTTTTTCATTCAGTTGTTTTTAGTTGTAGCATTGGACCATATTACATAATTGACATTTTCAGAGGCAAAAATCATTACTCTTTAGAATAAATTCCTAGGAGTAGAATTTCTTAGTCTAAGACATGTATGTTTTTAAGACTCATGAGACAGATTATCAAATTACTTTCTAGAAAAGTTGTTGTTGTTGTTTTAATGCAAATCTTTTGTTCTTTTCTTCTAGTTTTATATTGATGCCTAAGAGTTCATTAATTCTTCTATATACTCTATAACCTGTTGGGCATTTAAAAGTTTAGCTGCAAATCCAATGTGAAAAAATAGTGACGTTAGGGATCAGATGGTGGCGAAGTTAAAATGGGCTGCTCTGCAAGGCTGACCTTTATAGGAAGGGTCCCTCCCTGAATGTGCCGGGCAAGTACATGTCCGTGGTCTGGCACTGATTGAAGGCTGGGGATGCGTTGTGGTTCCAGGACCCTGCTGGAGTTCAGTTTCGCTCTCTCTCTCTCTCTGTCGTTTGCTCATTGAATGAATAAATAAAGCTTTCTTAAAAAGCAGAGACTTTATTTTTCCATATTTGAATTTAGTTTGCCCTCAGGCTCTCATTTTCACTAATGATGGAAAAGAGAACTAATCTTTTTGTTTCAAAGTAACTCAGTTTCTTCCAAATGAAATCTCCATCTCTTTCAAGACAATTCCTCCATTAAATCAGGGTTTAAACAGATTTAAATCAGGGTTTATTCTTTACAAGAGCTCCTCTTTCCCCTTGAAGGTTCTCCCTCTCCTCCCTCCCTTCTTGGGTGGCACCTAGGAGCAAAGAGTGGTGGTATTACCTCTTGGTGATGGGTGTGGTGTCTGGACTGCAGACCCTAGGATCTTCCTGGCTTCAGCTGCAAGGTCTCACACCCACGGAACTTCAGGGTTTTGTCCCCTCTGCCTTCATAACTGCTGTCTTTGGTCCTGATCCTGAACTCTGGCCACAATATCCAGAGTCGGTATCCCATGACTCTTCCTGTGAACCAGCCTATCCAGTCTTCCATGACCCCCTTCCTTTTATGTATGCAGGAATTTCAGGATCCCCAGAGGCCAGGAGCTGGCTGTGTGTCCAGGAGGCATTATCACAGGTCCTCTCTCTGCCTAAATAGGACTCCATTTCTGCTCTGCTGCCTGATACCCTCAGCAGACCTCCTTGCAGAAGCCAGGCAGAAAGCAAAGCATCCACTCCTTTACCTTCCTTCCCATCCTTAAGTGTGTTCACAGAATTTCTCTCCCTCCTCCCTGAATTCCAGCCTGAGCAGTAGGGATGGGCTCAAACTCTACCAGGAATGCCCTTCCCTTATGTGTGTCTCCACTCTGCCCTCAGTTCAGGAGCAAAGCCTCCTTTGGGGGTTGGAAACGTTCCATCTGTCAGTGTACTTGAGAATCAAATTTGAATGTAGACCATTCGAATCAGTGTCTGGATGGAAGCCCGAGCCCAGGTAATTTTTAAAAGCTCCTCAGGCGATCCTAAGGTGAGTCAGCCTGACCTATGTCTGCCATGTTACCACCTCCGGCTTCACCTGAGTGCCATCCTTGATATTTAGAGGGAGGTTTGTGAAATTTGGAAAAATGCTTCTCTTTTTCTGATGTATGCCTCATACACTTGAAATTCCTGGTGTTGAGACTGTTGTTTCAGAAGTCAGAGGGGTGAGTTTTATTATCACAGCAGAAAATTAATGTCTCCTTTGTTCTTTCCACCCCCGCTCTGATGGTCTTGACCCATCTCAGGGCTAAAACTGCCTGTGGATACAATGATAAATTCAGAATAGAAAAGTCCAGATTTTTCAAAATATGTCACTATGTTATTCTGTTTGCTTGGTATTTTAAATTTATACTGAATCACTGTACACCTTTACAGAGTACAGCATGGTTTTTCCCAGGATGAATATGGTATGTATTAGTCAAGTCGAAGGCATTACCATATACATTATCATCAAAAGATAATTTTTTATTTTTTGTGCTTATTCAGTGTTTCGTTTTTTTCCCATCCCTTATTACCCATGCCTTCCTATACAGTCTCCGGTATCTACAGTTGGCCTCCCTGTATTGTACCTTCCAGTCTGTCAGTTTCAGAGTGCAGACATTCGGTATACAGTGGGGACATACAATGCCTGTCTCATAGTCTGGCATTAAATCTTCCATATTCATCCACTTTATATCAAATGCCAGAGTCTCACTGGTCTTTTATCACTATCTTACTACTAATGTAGTCCCTGAATAAGCAAGGCCATTGGAAGTCTGCTTTCTTACATGAACCTCATTTTGGCACTGAAAGCAATTCATTGTCATCCAGTAGGCACTCAGCTAATGTTAAGGGGTGTTTTAAGAAACAAATTTTTAATTTTTTTTTAAAGTTTATTTCTTCAATAAGCAAGAAAGATAGGGAAAGGGAGAGACAGTACTCCCAGCAGGGTTCCAGCACTGCAAGGACCCTCAGTCTTCAGTCAGTCCTGGACAGTGGGCATGCATGTTCCTGGAGTACACAGGAAGGTCTCAGGACTTGCACTAGGAACTCTCCCAAGTTAGTAAGCATCATGTTTTACCATTGTGCCACCATGAGACCCTCAACAGATTTTCCTCAAAGTTTACTAATGTATTTCTGCAGTGAGAGAGACAGAGACTGGGAGAAAAAGAGAGAGAGTCTTTATGCCATGACTACCTCCAGCTCCAGCCAGCCGGGATAATAGACACGTGTGCATGCCCAGTGTGTTACAGGGATGCAAACCCGAGACTTTACCATGTGACTTCAGCATCACGGGACTTTTTCGCTACTGCTGCATGGCTGTGGCAGACCCTACAAAACCGATTTATGGAGTTTGTTCTGTTTACTGAAGTGTGTTGTAAGGAGACGGTTCACCAAATTACTCACTAGAGAAATTTCTCTTGGGTCTTAGTTGTCAAGTAACTTTACTTGTTTTTCAAAAACCTTTTAGATGCTACAGAGAAATGCAGTGATTCTGTTTTCAGTGGATTTGAGAGAGCTTAGAGCTGAATTTATGATCCACCTTTATTAAGAATGTAGTACATCAAAGCCTGCATTTCCTCCACTAAACTTACCCGTGGTGTCATCTCATCTTGCTCTTTGACCTTGTATTCTCAATGACTTAACTTTTTATTTCATCTTATTTTGTCATGCCTACATTTACATAGGATGTTCCGAAACTTACATTCTCCACCATGCACAAATCTCAATTCTTTTCTTTACAGAATAGTTTGTGTTGCCAGCCTGATGCCATTTTTCAATGTTCAGCCTAAAGCCTTTATCAAAGATCTTCTTACATCAACCCTGGGTGCTGGAGAGGAATTATTGTCTCCCTTTAACAAATGGGAAGGAGGAAGACCTGTCTTACAAGGCTTTCCACCTTGAGTCTCTCATCTGCCTTTTCCAAAGTGACCTCCTGCCAGTTGCCGCGTATCAGGTTGTTCCACGTTGAGTCTGCAAACCATGTCAGGTCTTCATGTTGTAGAAAAGAGGATGGCAAGATTTTTCTATAAAGGCCTCAATAGTAAATATGTTAGGTTTTTTGAGTCAACAGGGGAAATCAAGGATATTATATAGATAATTATAAATAGAGCAAATTGATTTAGGGAAATATTTTCTTAACAGAATCCAAAATGTAATAATAGTGAGTATAATACTTTTTGTAATCTAGGTCTACTATGAGAATAGTTCAATTTTTCTTGGGGGGGGGGGGGTGCATGGAGATAACATTTTGTTTCATTGAGGCTCAAAGTGAGTGTTCCCATGGTCATCGATTATGAATGTTCTGCTGTGGAAAACACTCCTAGTTCTCCAGCAGGACAACACAGTGTAGTTTGTTGAAGTCTGTCTCAGACCTTTCCTCTTTTGTTCTTCTCAATACATTCACCCAACCGTGTTTCATCTCATGAGATAGCTAACCAGATGCTATCTATATGTGTGTGTATTCATTTGACTCCTGAACATGAAAGATGGGATACTGACTCCTGTGCAGTTGAAAATCCGCATGTAATTTTTTTCATCTTTTTTTCCCCAGAGAAACAGATTTTTTGCTATAGGGCACATGCACTGACTGGAGAGACAGACAGAAAGTAAGAAAGCACTCCCTAGGGTTGATGGCCATGCTGCAATCCCTTCTCATTCATTCTCCTCTCAGGATTTTGGGCACGCATGCACACGCACCCAGTATGAGTTTCAAGCCTTCAACCCACTGGGTTTGGGACTCAAAACGCCATTGACTACATGGTAATCCAGCAACGTAACCATTACGCCATCTGCTGGTCCCTCATTATTGGTTTTTAAGACAGGGTCTTGTGGTCATGATCCTCCTGCATAGACTGCCCAGCTGGGACTACAGGCACATAACACCATGCCTGCTCTTCTTTTTCAGACAGAGCTTTGCTCTGTTGCCCAGGCCAGGCTGATCCTCATGATCCGCTTGCCTTAGCCTCCCAAGTCCTGGGGTTACAGGAGTATACCACTGCACTCAGTGTTTAAGCTGGACCAAGAATCAAACCCAGGCATCCAGTGTGTTCCCAGCTTGTAGAGCACAGTGTCTTAGCAGTGTGCACTACTGTGGCTGGGCCTGTGCATATAACTTCTTCTCTTTTAATTTGCTATTGGGCACAAGTACTCGGGGGGGGGGGTGGGGGGGGGGAGGGAGAAAAGACATTCCCCTTATGGTGTGGTTACTCTGCAATCTCTTCTCCTCCATTTCTCCTTTTTGGGACCTCCTCTTTGGGATCGATCATACTCATGCCCAGCATTTTTTTAAGCTGCTATCTAGGACTTAAACCACACAGTCAACCTCATGAAATCCAGCCACCATTAATCACCCTAACACAGGCTGGCCCCACATACAACTTTTTGACTCCCCAAACACTTAACTACTAATGGTGTCATGGAAGCCTTACCAATAACATTAATTGATTAACACATATTTTGTGTGTTGTATGCATTACACCCTGTATTCTTAAAATATGTAATAAAGAAAAGGTTAGTAAGAACACTATAAGGAAAATAAAATGTACTTAGAGTGCTATATCATATTTTCTAATATCATGTATTGAAAAAAACCTAAGTGGACCCATGAAGTATGAACCCATTTGGTTCAAGAGTCAGCTGTGGGCGTGTGTAAGTGTGTTTGTGTGCATGTGTATGTGTATGAAGTGTGGATGGCTGATAATGGCTTAATGTATTACCACTTCATAAGAAACACTGTGCTTTTTCAAATATACTCTTGAAAAGATTATTTGCAAATCAGTTTCTCAAAGCCTAAAGAAAATATGATTAGCAAAGAACAAAAGTGTTATGCTGAGAAAATTGCTTATAGGAAACATCTTACCAGACAGTTTTGATATGGTCTTTGTTTTAATAAAACAAGCCCAGGCACAATCAGTCAGCCAAGGAAATGCATCTGGGACTGGCAACTTCAATCCCCACTGGCATTTTCTGCATCTGTGAAAAATCACACCCTAGAGAGATGAGCATTTCCTTTGTCTTCCAGAAGGAAAGGCCCTTAATATCCAGACAGTTCACTTCCCAATCTGCAGGAAGTTGTTGTTTCGGTGTGAATTATCTTTTCAACAACAAAAGTGGAAGTGCTACTTGCATTTAACTGCAAAGCTCTGGCCTTTGGGTCCTATTTTCTTGTGAGATATTTGTGTGCTGGATACGGCATTTGATTTTTAAAAAGGCAGCGGTACTTACCCTTTTGGTATTTATATGTATAGCAAAGGCAAATGGAACTCTGAGTATTAAATTACTGTACTGCGCCAGTAGAGAGTTCTATGCAAGCCAGCCAACTCCTTCCCCAAAATTATATTTTTAGTGTTTAGCAGCTGCAAGTTCCCAGAAATCTCCAAAGTGGGACCACTTATTCCACCCACTGCGAGAGCTCTTCGTTGCTGCCAGTTTTTGATGATCTGGTTTGGGAGGCAATAGGATACCTGGGAGTGGTCTGGGATCAGACACCACTGGGTTGCTCCTAGCTCTGTATTTCCTGTGTGTGTGTGTCCTCAGCGAGTTCACTTAACCTCAGAGCCTCAGTTTCCTCACTCAGAAAATTGGGCTAATAGTATCTGCAAAGATGAGCTGCCTTGAGGATTTGAAATAATTGTGAATTGTCCTAAGCTAGCAACAAGGTGCATTGGATGCTCAATAAAAGGTGTGGTTGGCCTGAGCAGTCCTTCAGTCACTTTAGCATATAGTACCTGAGCCATGGGGGACTGAATAAGGGCAACAGCTTTCAGACACTTGCTCTGTTTACTAGGACATGACAAAAGAATTCATGGTGTTTGCTACTATAACAAATGGCATTGAAATAAGTGAATTTTGAAAAGTTTATCTATTTTCCCCATGAGTGAAAGAGAGAGAATACAGCCCCTGAGAGAGTCTTAACACTGTGATCCACCCCCGCCTCAGCCAGCCAGGATTATGGGCAACATGCGCTGGTATACTCAGGGAGATCTTTGGATGCAAACATGGAACTTTCTCCATGTGGGTCAGCCTCCCAGAGGGTCGCATTCTACTGCTGCACTACCATCCAGCCCCCTGAAATAAAGAGGTCTTGATTCAAACTTCCTATCACCAAAGAAGTTGACAGCACAACCAAAAATATCCCGTGTTGATGACACCCCAAGAGCAGAGTTTAGAGAAATTCATACAAAGACAACTCCAGGGATGGTGTCGAGTTTTATATACTTTTACAGGAGACAGGGCCTTGGAACAGGATGATGCTCAGCAAACAGGCCTAGGTGTTAGCTAGGGCAGAGCTAAGGTCAAAGAAAATGGCAGGTGTTTGAGTCTGAGGTCAGAGAAAATCAGCAAGTCCCAACGATGCAGGCTAGCTGGAATCACAAGAAGAGAAAATAGGCTAAGTCCATCCGGGACCACCAGCTTGATACGAATTTGGAGATGTGGTCACCAGAGAACAGAGGCCAGAGGGTAGCCAGGGTGTAGGGGAATGTAGGAGGGGACAAGTATCAGAAAGGAAGGCAAAGCAAGAGGCTGGCACCAGCACCAACATCTAACATGGGGACAAGCACTGCCTAAGTAGCGTGTCGCTGAACGAGGGAGCCAAGGGTGGACTGGACACACCTCCAAACAGTACATCCCAGAATCTACAGGCCACAGATCATCACAGTCTTGGGTTTCTAGCTCTTTCGTACCCTACCCCCTACACTGGAACCTGACCCTCCCACAATGACAGCCTTGCTCACCAGTGTGTACCATGGGGTACCATGGCTTCAACCAGAAACCATATTTTTTCTAAGGATCAACAGAAAAATAGCATCTGGAACAGTATCACATGGTTTTATGTCCCCAAGTGCTTGGAACTTAGTCTAACTAAGGCTTCCTAGATTGCTTCATAATGCTTGTTGCCTGGCTTGACAAATGAGCTAGTATACTTGATCTCATGATCATCTGAATGATGAGGAGGCATTCGAAACTGAGCTGGGGCTAGGAGCCACAGGGAAATGGAGTTTCACACTTTCTTAGATGTCTCATGTAGAGGCATAGATTCTGCACCCAGTGGGGCGCTGAGGGAAGACCTAAGGATGGGCTGGACAAACAGGATCCCCCACCCACCCACCCCAGCTCCTCCACTGCAGGCCAGACAGGCATTTCTCTTAGGGACACTTTGACTAATCCATCCATTCCCCAGGGTGGTTTCAGACACCTGCCTGACACTGATTCAGATCACACAACTCTGTGTCACATGAGACCAGACTTCTCACTTCCTTTTTCTCCTAGAACTCAGGCTCCTTCTTTGCCCAATTTGCTCCAAAGCTAACCTGTTTCCTGGAGCAACACTGTTTGCCTGGATCCTCGCTTGCCAGCTTTTCCCTCTTTGTCCTGCTTTCTTCCTCCCTCTCTTTTACTTAAAGTTCTTGAAACAACTCTTATGTGTGGAACTGTTGTCAAACCAAGGCATGTGCATTTTTATTATCACCTCAGATTCTTGCCTTTCCAGTCACAAATACTTTATTTTAAACAAATGCTGACTCCCTGTCCATCTCGCCCAGATGTGTTAGCCTCTCTGAACCCCTCTGTCTAGAAGTCAGTGTTTGAATTTTTAATGTTAACATTAGAGAGGGCAGAGGGGGAGGAAGGAAAAAAGAAAAGAGGAGGAGGTCTCTTAGGATATTTGAGTTCCTAAGAATCACCCAGGGAGGAAGTTGATGGTGTTGGGATGTTTGGGGAGGTCATTGGAGTGAGACCTGTGAGTAGCAAGAGAGGAAGGGATTTTCCACTCAGATGGAGGGAGTGGCCTCAGCTAAGTGTGGAGCATTTGTAGCAAAAGAAAGGAAGGCAGGTGCAGATACTGGTAGGTTAGGGTGTGGACATTGTCTCTAGTGTGCTATTTTCTTAGCAAAGTAGGAAACAAGATCATTGGTTGAGAGTGACAAAGAAGGGGGAGGTGAGAGGGGCTTGAGGAGGTAGGAGAAAATGAGAAGCCTTCTAGGGGAGTGAGGAAGGGGTTAACTTGGGTTCTGCAGCATGATTGAAGGGCACCCACTAGAGGCTCATGGTCCTAAATTTAAAGTGAAATCAGGGGCTAGGTTATAGTACAATGGTAACAAATCTGGACCCATGTGGGGAAAATCCTGGGTTCGTGTCTCGGAATTTCCCAGAGCACGCTGGTGTGTGTGCGCATGCCTGTGATCTGGGCCAACTGAGATTGCAGATGGATCATGTCATAAAGATGCTGTTGGGCATGCCTGTCTCTTTCTTTTTCTCTCTCTTTCTCTCTCTCTCATGGAAGAAATAAATAAAACAATAAAAATAAAAATTAGCCCCCTTGGTTACATGCTTCTTATATCCAGCTGTGCAGTGTGGGCGGGGAGTAGGCGGAGTGTTGAATTTATCAGCTTTGTGGGTTTTTCAACTGAGAACAGTGAAGTGAGAAGAGGACACCCAGGCACCGTTACTATATTCAGCCATGGCTTTAAGCCAGAGAAGTTCACTGTCGAGGTAGTGGGTCTGCAGGGCTGGAATCCAGTGGGGTAGACAACAGGTGGCTTGGGGGGTACTTGAGGAAGTGAGCTGAAAGGATAGGGGGTAGTAATCAGAGAGTCGAGTGCTTGCAGTTAGAGAATACAGGTGACTTTGGGCTTTATTTTTGCTAAGGTGTATTTTCTATACAGGCTCATTATTTACTTTTTTATAACAAATTAATATTTTTTCAAACAAAAATTTATTTCGCAGGGTGGTGGATAGGTTTGGATAGATGGAGTTGACCTCATAGAAGACATTTCAGGCAGAGGAAATACAAGGCATAAACTAGGACCTATTTCACGAACACTGAATTTCCATGCAGCCAGGCCATTGAGTCTGTCGGGTTTATGGCTGGAAAAAAATTAAGAAGAGCATAAATGCCCAGGAAGAACTTGCACTTAACTCAGAAAAGAATAGAAAGCCATCGAAGAGTTTTAAGGAGAAATATTCACACATCACTTAACTGCTGGGTATATTCCGAGAATTTCTCTGCTGGGTGAACATCACAGAGTACACTTACCCAGGCTTAGACGGCATAGTCTTCCACAAGCCTACGCTATGTGGCATACCCGTGTGCTCCTTACAGGACCACTTTTGTATATGCAACCTGTCATTGATTGAAACCTCATTAATTGGTGTGACTGTACCTAGAACACAGGTAAGCCCTTTGTCTCCTACAGAAAGAGGAAACTTTAAAATTGAGAAAGGTCTTTGTATAAAGGGACTTCAAAAACTTCCTGGAAAAATGGAACGAAAGTGCAAGTTTATTTTGGTGCAAGCAGTTTTGAAATCCACACATGGTTTGTTCATAATATTACTTTCCGTGACGTTTTTGAAGATCCCTTCTATCTTGGTGGCAATCCGTAGGGCTGCCACCCCTCCTCATTGTCTCTCTCCTCGTTTGATCATCTCTCTCTCTCAGCTGGAACTGTTGTGTGTGTTGCATGTATTTTGTGTAACAGCAACAATAGAAGCGATTATTTTAAATTTCTGTTCTTCTCCTCTGTAATGGAGCTATTAGGCTTTGGCAGATCCCTTAATATGATCATCATTTTTGAATGATTTTTGAATTGAAATGTTTGCACTAATGGTGGTAATTGCAGTGGAGTTTGAAGAATGAGGCTGTAAGCTCACATCCTAGGATCTCATGAGCCCCAAAATGCTATTGATGTGGCTCCCACGGCTGGGCAGGTGGCGAGGATGCCTCAAAGGGGAAGTGGGGCCATGCTTTGCTCTTGGTTTACTGATTATAAACCAATGCCACCGATGCAGCAGGTACTAGGTGGCGTAGGCAGTGGCTTCCTGTTAGAAGACTGATTCTCCCCAGGCAGAGGACAAGGATCATGGTTGCTCTTTGTCCAGCCAGGTAGCTCCAGAGTTCAGAGCAGTCACCCACTGCCCACCTGCAACACTGGCAGGCCTAGCCGCAGGCGAGGATGTGTTCTTTATTTATCAGATGCTCAGCAGTTAGGCATTAGGTGCCTGTCTGTTCCCTGTTGGGGGAGGGGGTGGCTCCAGAGCCCTGGGATTGCAGAACTGGGGCCTTCCACCTCTGTTTCAAAGGCAGGCTGCCTCCTGGGGGCTGATTCCAGTCCCTTCTGTCCACAATCCCCATCAGGCTCTTCTTGACACTGTGGCAGATTTTGACCATGACCTTTGGAAGACCTTTCCACATGACACCAACAGCTATATGGTCACGCATTCGTCCCACATCTCTGCTGCGTGAGGACCAGCCTGCTGTCCCTTTGTCTCTTGGTTCTGAGGGGCGACCAGGGATGCGGACAGAGGTCTGGTTTGCCGTGGCCTTTTGTGGGCCCTCATGCCAGCCTGGGTGATTGTCCTGCCCTGGCCTAGTTTTAAAAGGGAGCACTGAAGGGAGCTGGTAATTCAGTTGTGAGAAATCTGAGAACATCTGCTGTAGAGCCTGGTGGGAGATGCCGAGCAGAGCTGGAAGCAGGAGAGAGGGGGCCAAGGGCACGTCATAGTGTGTCATTTCTCTCCTTACCACACACAACTACAAGTATTACCCGGCTAAGACCAAGTTACGTTAAAATATCAGGCTGCTTAACAGGGAAAAAACCTCATCTAAAGAACAACCTGAGAGGGAACCATAGCGTAATGGCTATGTCGCTGGACTCCCATGTAGTCGACAGTGGTTCGCGTCCTGGACCCGGTGGCTTAAACTCACGCCGGGCGTGTGTGCGTGTGTGCCCAAGGTCCCGAGAGGAGAATGGAGGAGAAGGGATTGTGGCGTGACCATCCCCCCTGGGGTGTGATTTCTCGCTTTCTGTCTCTATGTCTCTCTCTGTCTGTCTGGCGAGCGCACGCACCCTATAGCGAAAACCTCTCCAAAAAAAAAAAAAAAAGTACAACCTGAGAAGGATTTGGAAGGAGGAAGGAGCTTGCTACTCTGCTGACCATGGAAGTGATGGACTTCAGACCCTTCCACTCCTATTCCTCTTTCTAGCATTGTCTTCTCCTTCCTTCTCCCTCTCTCCTCTCCTTCCTTCCAACCCTAGCTGGATTACACTCCTTCCTCACTGTTCTATTGGTCCCAGAGACATCCAGGGGCCCTTCCCCAGCAGCGGTCCTCCCCAAATCTGTATACTCAGTTGTTTATCCAGTGGTATTTAGTGGATGTCTGCTCCCTTTATCAAGGTATGGGGTGAGGTACTGCCTTCTGGGAATGCAACAAGAAACTATAGGGTTTGCTTCTCTGCTTTCAGGGGCCTGACAGTCTGGGGAAGAAAGGGTGGAGATGGCTCCCTGGAATGGTCTTGCTGATACAAATACAGGACCTGAGTCTCATCTCTGTACATTGAAATCCATGGTTCTGGGCTAGACCCAGGAATCTCTGTTTTCTTAAAGACTTTATCAATTTATTGCTTCCAAAAACAGAGAGAAGAGGCACCTCCAACAGAGTCTTCATGCCATGATCCACCCCCAGCCCCAGCCAGCCTGGATGAGTACATATGTACCCTTGGCATGTACACAGAGATCTCAGAACAAAACCTGGGACCTTCCTACATTAACCTAGCATGGCGAGGTGCTGCATTACCACTGAGCCACCATCTGGCTCAGAATCTGTTCTCTCAGGAGCTATTGGGTGATACTGATGCAGAAGGGCCCTCGACCAGTCCCTGAAAAACAGTTTTTTTCACCTACAGGATTGCCTGCAAAGCCACCCCTTTGAGAGTGTTTGTTTTCTGATGGCTCCCTGTGATTTTAACTGCTCTGCTTCCCTTGGAAGGATCAGAAAGCAGAGTTTTGGAGCAGGATCTAGTCTTTACAGGCTTGTAAACATTGGCCCTTTTCAGACTTTCTAAGCATAGGCTTTGGAGAGATTGTTCTAACTGATTAGAATTTATTGATGCACTCATGCACTCACATTTGCTGTCTAGAAAATGGAGTTAACATCAGGACTGCCTTCCTTCTTCTCCGCAGACTCCTGTGTGCCCAGGGTGCTCCTCATGTCACTAAGCATGAGCGTCACTAGCATGCCCCCATCACTCAGGCGTACCCTGGTTTTAGATCTTCCAGAAGGAATCTCCCCTGTAGTTTATCTCTTTGGGCTGTGTAATGAAGTTTTTGTTCTGGATAAGTAGGATATGACATTGTCTCCATTTGGTTGCAAAGAACAGAAATCTATCTAATACTAAATCAAGGAGAACTAATTGCAAAGATGCACTGCTCTGACCTTATAACCTAAGGTCAAAGAGCAGAGCTAGGGCTCTTAGCAGATGTAAATCCAGGGTCTCCAGGTGGTACCTCTACATGCCCACATGGTTTTATTTACCACTATGGCTCACCTTTCCCCTCTGCCCAATCATCAGGTGCATGGGGCCCATCAGAGCTTCTCCACTATGGCAGCCTGAGCCCTAGATATGTGAGACCCTCTAGTCCCAGCTCCCAGCTCTTTCTTGACTCCAGCTTCTGGAGAAACATAATTTGATTGACCTGGTTTGGGATCAGTGCTCATGCCTGGCTTGATTAACTGAGAGCAGGGGTGGGCTCATCTAGTGCTATTGGAGCCATCGCTAACCTAGGTATAGACGGGGTGGCATAGCTGCACCAACAGCAGGCTTCATGTACATAGGCACCACAGGTGTGAGAGTCCTGGGAAAACACGGGGCTTCACAGCATAAAGACAAAGGTATATAACATATTGAGCACCCAGTCCATGTACTGGTCACGTCACATATCTTCTCTTGGTTAAGCCACACAACAGCACTCTGTCGAGATTTGACTGGGATCTAGAGTGCCTCCTTCATTTAACACAGTTAGTTTTTGGTGACAGCGCCTTTGTGTGGCTCTGAACATTGTGCTCCCTGGTATGCACGCTGCTGCCTTACCACATGGTACCCACAGGTATTCTATGGAGTCAGCAGCCTGGACATTAAGATCAGAGCCAATTTAGCGATCAGGGTGAGCAGATGAGGGTCTTAGACAATGGTCCAAACTTCAGCTTAAGGGAGAGTTCTGCCTAATAGCTTCCCAGTGGCCCTAGTGGAGTTTCAATGGAGCTCCTGTATGAGATGTCCCTTTTGTCCAGAAAAGCATCCTAATGGTATTTCTGGCCTTTGGCTGAATGGGAGTTTGCCATGAAGCCTTTTATGAAGAGTGCAATAATGCATGATGGTGAAAATCAGGGTCTTATAAGTTAGACAGACCCTGAGTTCTATTCCATGACTCAAGGCAGGTCACTTAATCTCTGTGTGCCTCAAGCATTAAGTGGAAATTGTTCCCCTCCTACATAGGATTGTGGAGGTGGTTCCATGAGACAGTGCATGGAAAGTGCTTTGCACCTTGTGCTTAAATGGTAATTACTCAACAAATGGTTGTGCTAATAATAATAATTATATTATTATGATATTCGCTCCTAGTTTATTGAATGCAGGAAGTATGTCTTGTGTTTCTCTATTTGCTACAGCACCAACAAGATGCCTTAGACATGGCAGAAGCTAAGTAAATATTTGCAGGATAAATTTATTATATAGGGACACCTATAAAGTTTGAAAACAGGCTTAACAAAGTACTAAGTGGTTTATTAATACCATGGTACAATACACAATCCAATACAATCTAATACAATATATAGTATGAGTCAGTGCTTTGCTCCTCATTAGCAATGCATAGGTCCACATTGCATACAAAATTGCGTGAACATGGGGCAGTAATATCAAGCCCTGTGCATGTATCCACAAGAGCATGATGCCTCACATGTTTTTTGTCTTGGATTTTCATTGACTCCACTTGTGCCTTTAGACTATGCAGACAAAATAATCAAGAAGGACAATACACGTATATGTGTGTGTGTGTGTGTGTGTGTGTGTACATGCATCTTTAAAAAGCCAGGAGTGTGGAGGGAAAGTTCAAAAGCAAGGGGTCTATGTAATGGTGGGACAAAGTGGATCAGGTGCTGGTCTTTAGGGAAGGAAGAATATACAGAGAGGAGACCACTGCTGCCCAAAGATCTCAATATTAATACATATATATGTATGAAATAATAATCATTTTTTTCCAGACTTTGTGGCCATTCTGTAGATACTATGTCATCTCTTTCTGCTCAGTGTCCCCTCTGGATGCTGAGGTTATATATATATATATATATATGTGTGTGTGTGTGTGTGTGTGTGTGTGTGTGTATGTGCATATATATGTGTGTGTGTGTGTATGTATATATATAATGTGTGTGTGTATATATGTGTGTGTGTGTATATATATATATATATACATATATACAGACACATGTATATATATATATATATATATATATATATATATACATATATATATATATACACATACATATACATATATATAAAACTTCAGGATCCAGAGGGGACACTGAGCATAAAGAAATGACATAGTATCTATAGAGTGCCCATAAAGTCTGGAAACAAAAATTATTATTTCATACATACACACACACACACACACACATACACATATGTATTATTGTTGAGATCTTTGGGCAACAGTGGTTTCCTCTCTGAATTTTCTTCCTTCCCTAAAGACCAGCACCGGATCCACTTTGTCCCACCATTACGTGGAGTTTGGACCCCTTGCTTTTGAACTTTCCCTTCACACTCCTGGGTTTTTAAAGACCTCCTTACTGGTGTAAGATGCATCTTGCTCCTCACCTCTGGGCTTTACTGAGACTGTCTGTAGACCCCCGTGCTGTCACTCAACTGTTCCCAGAGTGGAGTAGGCATCATTTCCCATGTGTACAGACACTACCTATGCATGAGACCAGTCCTCATCTGTTCTGTAAGGGATCCAGATTACCCTGGGCACGTCAGGTTTCCTTGTTTATCTGAAGCTAAAAGGTAGTCCTAATGTGAGAAGGAGTATGGAGATTGAGGCCATTTGGTGAAGTGACTTGATTTGCCAGATTGGAACCCAGCTCCTGTTACGGCCATGCCTGAGTGAGCTTAGCTTCTCTCTCTGTCTCCCACAGGACACCGGCCATGATTGGCTGCTCATTCGTGGTCAACAGGAAGTTCTTTGGTGAGATCGGACTCCTGGATCCTGGGATGGATGTATATGGAGGAGAAAATATTGAACTTGGAATCAAGGTTTGTGACATGGCATTGTTTCCTCTGGATTTATTCACGTTTTTTGAGCAGTGCTGCATTGTCATCCCTGAGGTGTATTTAAAGCTTCTTATAGCTGATGAATGACACATTCTCTACCTGCCCTCATTCCTGGGAGAATGTTAGAAAGTGACTGTCACCACTCTTTAAATTGGGGAAACCTAGGCTTTCCCTTCTCTCAAGGTTGATGGAGTTGTTTCATGCCTTGCGTCTCACCCTGGACATTAACCAGAGAGTTTGATTCCTACTCTAGTTTTGTTCTTTCCTTGAATTTTCTTAAAACTAAATGGTCTCCTTAAGCAAATTTTTCCATCTTATGCATTTTGATGGTTCGTCGGGTGATAAGATGCCAGAGGGAAACACCATGTTCCTGGAGGCCCCCACTTTTCTTAGAAATGCTTCTAGGGAGGAGAACAAGAAGGGAGCAGAATAGGCCTGTCGCTAGGCCAGCCCAGATCAGTTTCACTGTGGTAGATTTTACATATTGGGTTATGCTAAACATTTTGTTTGAAAAAATAAATCTACTGTTAAAAAAAATGGGAAACCACTGGAGCATTCCAACCTCTTCATTTTAGAGTTAAGATAGACAAATCCCAGTGAAAGGGAACCTCCTTTAGTAGAGGGTGACAAAGATGTTTTGCTTGACCAAACTTTATTCAGGCTCCTGAACCTTGTCGCAGGCTCCTCTTATACTTTCTTGTAAAATCTGGTTTCAGTAAAGAACTATGCTAAGTCATTTCAGCAGAAGCCTCACTGCTCCCCACACCATCTCCATCTCTGTTCAGGTTCTTCATCTTCCACCATCCCCTAGGTGATGCCTGATCACTCTAGCCGGCCTTCAGCAAAAATCCTGCCTAGCAGATTTAGCCACCATCCCCCTTGACTGCTCTTTCTTTTCAGTAATCTTCCATCCACTGACCCCCACCCTGCTCTTTGGCTGTAAGTTTCCATTTGCCCACAGGCTGTATTTGGAGTTGAGCCCAAACTCACTGCCAAATCCCATGACTGTGGTCCCCATACCTACTGTGATGTCTCTGACTAAAATCTACATTACTGTGCTTTGAAAAATGTCATTGAATCACTTTTCTTTAACTCTGATAACCAGTTAACAGTGAACTTGCATCATCTGCTGTGTGCATCTTCCATTCCACGCTGTAGACCCTAGAGAGGAAGACAGCTGGGGTCTCTGGCCTCTGCCTCCTGTCCTGAACCTTTGCACACTTGAGCCACTGGGAAGCAGGCTTCCCGGGAAACAACTGAGAACACAGTTGTTAGGTTTCAAGTTCAGTGAATTTCTTCCACCTTCCTCTGCTGCACTCTCTTTTTTATTCTACCTAGGAAGGTACTCAGTGCAGAAAACCTGCCCCCAGTTGAAGCCTGCTCTCTGCTCCAATTTCACAGGTTTATCCCCCATCTGCACAATACCTTTCAGACATCCCTTTGGCTCTTCATCTGCATTTGAGTTCTCTTTGTGGAATGAAAGGCTTTGTGCCCTTATGATGCAATGAATGTCCAGGCTGCAGAAGTGAAGGGAACAGCAGGGCCTTCCCTGGGTCCTAAATATCACTCCCTTTTGAAGACTGCAAACTTCCTCCAGTATTTTCGCTTCCAAGCTAGGCTCTTTACGCAATAGAATTTACCTAGGATTTCTTCGTAAAGCCCAGCAATTCAGAAGCCCATAATCAGAGCTAATATATTTGTCATTCATCCTTTTTGAATTTAATTGAAAGAAGAGAACTGGACCCAGCCTGCATCTTAAATCTCAGCCCTGCCCCCATTCCTCCTTATACCTTTCTGCATTTTTTTTTCCTTAGCAACATCCACTTCTCACATACCATAGGATCCTCTTATTTTTATGGATTTCATTGTTATCTCTCTTTCCTTCACCAGACACAAGCTTTCTGGGCACAGATCTTTATTTTATTCATCTTTGCATCTCATACATGTAGAAACATGCCTGGTCCATGGCTCAAAAGGAATTTGTTAGATTGTAATTGAATGACTGCCTTGGAAACCTACCATAAGTAGAAACAATGGAGATAGAGAGACAAGTCAGATATGAATGAGTTGGTGGCTAAATGGCGGGGAAGAATATCTAAGACCAGGTAACTTGTTCAGGTATTTGGCTGTGAGAGGAATAGCTAAAGGAAGCCATGCCTGGAGAAAATTGAGCTTTTATTTGTTTATTTATTTATTTATTTTTAATTTTATTTTGAAAACAAGAGCCATCTTAATATCTCTGTACGCTACAAGAAGGGAGCCCTGAAGGGTTAAATGTCATCAAGAAAGGAGAAAGCAGGATGATGAATGAAGCTCTGTCTCTGTGAGGTAGAAGCCCAGGTAGAGGGAATATCTGGGGACAGAAGGGACCCTCCTGGGTTTGACTGCCACAGCAGCCTGTGCTCTGGGGACAACGGAGGCTATGGTAGCAGAACTCTTCGTTAAGGCTCCCTAGGGAGAAGATGTTTGTCTCCCTACATTCACAAAGGCATTTGCTTTATTTTTTGACTTGTAGATTTATTTTTAACAGCTTTATTGAGATATCATTGACAAATAAAAAGTGTATATATTTAGGCTGTATAATTTGATGTTTTGATATAAACATATATTGTGAAATGATCACCACAATCAAGCTAATTAACACATCCATTACCTCTACATAGTTACCATTGAGAGGGCGGTGAGCAGAGTTAATTTAAGATCTAGCCTCTTAGCAAATTAAAAGTATGCAGTGCAGTATCGTTAACTATCATCGCCATGCTGTGCATTTGATCTCCAGAAGTGATCACCTTGCTTTGCAGAGACCTGGCAGGAGAGGTTGTGTTAACTGCTGCAGGCAGGACCCTGTGACTCCCCATCCCTGAAGGAGGGAGGTGAGTCCTTGCTTCTACCCCCTTCAGCACAGCCCGGTACACCACAGTCCATGTACCCTAGGCTGACAGGGCAATGAGTCTTGTTCCCCACTCTTCTAACTGATGGGTTGGCTGCAGTGACTGGGACATGCAGAGCCGGCTCTGCCCCCAGGAAGTGGCTCCCTGGCTTCGTCTTTTCATGACCATCTGCACCACTGGCTGCTGATGGCAAGTCTTTCTGGGAGTGCCGATTGCTTGTCTTTTATTATACTCCTGGACATATCCAGCATCCATGCTGGGGTGTGGGGAACATTTTGCCTCTTACTTCCCGTAGACCACATCATTCTGCAAGCTGTGAGCTGATTCTTCACATAAGTCTTGGTTTCCTGCCAATTTTTTAAATGGAAATTGAATGCTGTTGGTTTCATAAAAGTCAAAGCCTGAGTTCAAGCTCTACACAGTATTCTGCAGTTCTCTTGACATGGCCCTACTTAGCTGCATCAACATCACCCTGGAAACGGTTAGAAATGGGAATTCTGGAACCCCATCCTGAATCTGCTGAATCAGAAATGCTGGGGTTGGGGTGCAGCATTTGAACAAGCCTGCAGGTGATTCTATTATGCACCCGAGCTGGAGAGCCTCTGGTCATCTACCCCTGAGCTCAGCCAATTTCCTGACAAATACGAGGGGTTTTCAATGCTATGTCGGAAATGCATAGTACAAAATGAAACTATGCATGGATTTCCATATATTATCATTTTGGCACCAAATATAATCAGACTTAAAAAAAAAACACTGCCAGAGGGTGTGTATGCTCACCAGAGAGAGACAGAGAAACAGAGAGAGAGACAGGGTATAAGCTACCCACCACCATGAAGTGTAGTCATACCACATCACACCACAATCCCTTCTCCTCCATTTCTTCCTCCTATAAGCATTTGGGGTAAGTAAGCACACATGCCTTGTGTGTTTTTCAAGCTACCAGTGGTAAGAATTCGAACTGCAGTCAGTCAGCTATGTGGGATGGTTCCCTTAATCACTAGGCAACAGCCGGTCCTAAACTTGAGGTTAATTCTATTTTTTTTTTGCATGAACTTTTGGAAATATCCTCATACATGCCTTTTATCATGAAAGAGCCCAGTCCTTCCTCCAGGTCCCACGGGCACCTTGGGCCCACAGTGAGTCCTCTCTCCTCATCCAGGATACTTCCTCCTTAACTACCTGTGCAGGTGTCTCAGCCAGGATCCTAATGATAGGGCTCTCTTGAACATGACATAAGGTATCGAGGTGCTTTGTTTTACAAACTATATCCTTTCTCCTCTGACTAGATGCTATTTTATACTACTCAGAGCACAACTCGGTTGAAAATTAAATGTATTGTTAAGAAATCTATCCCTACTGCTTGTATATAATGTATAGATACAAACATATGTACACACATGAATTTACATATACAACTTTACCTATAAGAAATGGCACAAAATCCTGTGCTTTTTTTTAATGGAATTTTTTAGTAGGAGAACGCTGTCTTTTCTTAGTGACTTTTTTTCACCAAGAGATAGGTCCATCTGTGATCTTGCTAACTATTCTCTGTAACTTTTTGTTACTTTTTAATTTCATCCTCAGAAAGTAAAGATGTGAGACAGAATAGAGCATCTTACAGTGGTTCAGGAAAAAAATAGCAGCGTTGACTCTGGGGCTGTTGCTTGTGTGAAAGGCAGCTTGTCTGTGACCAAAACAATCAATACAGTAAAGGGAAAGCATAGCTTTCCAGGACTGAGACAATAAATGAGATTAGAATTGAAAGGTTTCATCTTGTCCCAAGTAACATTAATCAGAAACTATTAACAAGGTGGATTAGAGTAACATGTCTAAATGTTCAGAGAAAAAAATAATTCTCTAAGGAGAGAAGAACAGATAGATTATTTATAAATGATGTTGAAATCAGATAGTTTTGCATTTCTGCAATAGATCAGCCAATTTGAAAAGAAGAGGCATTATCTTCTTCGGAACCCTTGTCTAAGAGGGTAGCTCCTGAAACTGCCAAGTCCTGTCTGACAGCCATTCCTAAGGGAGATCATAGACACTTTTAGATCCTCCAACTGTCAGAAATGTCTTTGCTTAATTGGGAACCACCAGAACTAAGTAAAAAGGCAGAATTCCTGTGATGCCAATGGCCTTTCAGGGAGACAAGTAACTCAGAGGGTGTGGAATAATCAGGTGTGATAACCTTTCTGCCTGACCCAGCCCAGCCACGGGCCTTTCTACGGAACAGCCTTTGCAGGTTGCCCATTCCTTGGGTTCCCCAGGCTCCCTAGAAATCCTCAGGAAAGGATTCGCACCCTGAATCCACATTGGCTTGCCCTTATTGTGGTGGATGGTGGGCAAAGTAAGTTTTTGTTTGTTTGTTTGTTTTTTGTTGTTGTTTTTTTGTTTGTTTGTTTTGTTTTGTTTTTCACAGACCAACAGTTTTTAATTCCTCCTCCTCCTTGTCTTTTTCATCATCCTCTTCCAGTATTTTTCCAGGCAACTTTGGCCAGACCCTTTGTGCCATTGAACTTGCCTTTAGACTTAAAGTCGGTCACATCCTTCTCATCCCTCTCCAGCTTTGCGGCTTCAGTGATGTAAGGCTGCTTCTCGCTGTCACTTAAGTTGTTCCACATCTCACCCAGTATCTTTGCCACGTCTCTGATAGAGATGCCATGGTTGGTGGATTTGATCTTGGGGTGAAATTCTGAAAAGAACAGGAAGAATCCAGATGGTGGCCTTTTGGGTGCATTAGAATCCTTTTTCTTCTTGCCTCCTTTGGCTGGTCCATAATCCTTCATTTCCTGATCATAGTGTACTTTATCCACCTTGCCATTTTATAAGATTTCGACTTCTCTTTCCAAGACATTGTCTTTCACCTCTCAGATCACTTAGAAAATTCTGCAAAATTGACAGAGATCTTGTTCTTCTTTTCAGGTCTGCACAAAGGAGCCTTAAGCAGACATCTTTCCCTTTGGTTTCCCTTTAGCCATCCTGACTGTATTGTATGCCAGTAGGGAGGATAGGTAGATTTTAATTTGCACAAGGTAAAAATAACATTCTTAAAGAGCAGAGTTTAACCTGAAGGCCTCCATTGCTGGTTGCGTAGTTTATGACACCCCTGATCCACACCATTTCCCTGAGGAGTTGGGGTGCCATTCTTATGACTCAGGTGGGACCAAGGTGGGCATCCCTGTCATCTTGTCCAGCTTTGTCCATTCAAATTCAATGCACTGAAGATCTATCTGCAGGGCCATCCACAAACTCAGGACTTTGCAGTCCCCAAACCAACTGGGATAAGTTCAGCAGACGGTTTGAAGGCTTGCTTCCTTTCAAGGGGCTATTCATAAATTATGGACCATCAGAGTGACAAGCCCTCAAATGAACATGGACTCTCTCTCTCACCCTTGTATCTTCACCCCATCTCTTGCTCTTGGTTTTTCTCATCATATGCAGCTGGCTCCAAAAAGCCCTGCTGATTGCTGTCCTGATTCCCACTCAACTGCTCCTACTTGCTTTTGGAAACATAGCATCCAGTATCCATGCTACCCTCTGAGACCCATAACATCAAAAGTCATAATGTCCAGAGACTATTTTGACCTTTGTTGTCCATTTGGGACTCTTGGGTTCATGTTTGCTACATTTGCTGAATGTTGTAGTTTGGATAATGGTCATTCCCATAGGGGACCAGACCATTTGTTCCATTTTATTTCTTTTTTTTTTTTGAGAGGTTTCTTCGCTATAGGGCGCGTGCGCTCGCCAGACAGACAGAGAGAGACATAGAGACAGAAAGCGAGAAATCACCCCCCAGGGGGGATGGTCACGCCGCAATCCCTTCTCCTCCATTCTCCTCTCGGGATCTTGGGCACGCACGCACACGCGCCCGGCGTGAGTTGTAAGCCACCGGGTCCGAGATGCGAACCGCGGTCGACTACATGGGAGTCCAGCGACATAGCCATTACGCTAACTGCTGGTTCCCTCCATTTTATTTCTTAATCCTTACATTGCATGCGTCTTGGTTCTGCTTCCCCTCCTTGCATTGGTCATGGTGTGACCCGAGGCATGGTCTAAAGGAGATCACCTGTGGATGTATGGATAGATGGATGGACTGGTTGATAGATAGCTAGAAGATAGATAGATAAATCGACAGACTCATGTAATCATCACCCACTTCTTTGAAAGAATATAAAGGAAGTAAGATGATTGGACTTTTTTAAAATAAAAAGATCATTATGACTGCTGTATGAAAAATGTAGTTATATAAAAATACAAAGTTAGGAAAAGGACTAGAGAGAGAGAACCTGGACTGTGGCTTGACCATGGGAGAGAAAAGGAGAAATTCAGGAAGGAGAGGAGATAAGACCTAGAGAATGAGTGTATGGAGGAATGAAAGTAAGTGGAGAGTCAAGGCTAAGCAAGAGGAAGATGCTGGCTCTATTCTCTGAGATAGGAACATTATTGGAGGAGGTTGGGGGATGGTGGAAAGATAATGCTCTCTGGTTTAGATATGACAAATTTGAAGTTTCTAAAACATGCCAGTCCCTCCAGGACTTCAGATGTGGAAGGAACAGTTGGACAAGAGACTGACCAGGAATGGGCCTAAGTAAGAGAAAACCAAGAAAGTAGTTTCTGGAAACTGAGGGAAGTGTGTACCTAAGTACTCGAATTGATATTTACAGGTGTGGGGATTAAGGAGAGCAAACTAAGCCTGAGATACACTTGGATGTCTTTGGGGGGGTGGATCCCCATTGGAGTTGTAAAAGGCAGGAGCTGCCTATATAAAGGAGAAGAGGGAGTAGACAGAAACCCGGAGAAAGGCAACACTTCAGATTTGGAAGGAACAGCTGGACAAGAGACTGAAAAGGAATGGGCCTAAGTAAGAGAAAACTAAGAAAGCAGTTTCTGGCAACTGGGGGAAGTGTGTACCTAAGTACTCGAACTGACCTTAGAAGTAGTGGACATGGAGAAGAGGCGATTGATAGAATGTGTATGATTGATAGAATGTGGTGATTGACTGAGGTAGTGTGAAGGATGCCTCCCAGGCTTCTGAACAACTGGGTGGATCCACCTAGATAGAGAACACTAATAGAGAAGGTCCGTAGGTGGGGACGTGAAAAGTGTCATTTTAGAAATATTGAGCTTGAGAAATAGCAGTCCTCTGTGACCTGGCAGTGAAACATCAGGGGAGCGTAGGAGTAGGGTGATGCAATGATTCAGTTTTAGTTTGTTACCCAAAAATTCATATGTTAGAGTTTGATCCCCTATGTAATGGTGTTGAGAGGTGGTGGGACCTTTGCAGGTGGGGTCTAGATGGCGATGTTTGGATCACAAAGGCACTGCCTCATGAATAAATTAATGCCTTCATGAGAGAGGGAGGGAGTTCTCTCTTATCAGAATGGTTTGGTTCCCACGAGAGTAGGTTGTTACAAAAGCAAGGTGGCCACCTGAAGGCCGCTCTCTGTGTGGCTGTGTCTGCTGACCTTTCCTCATCTCACTGCTATATTGTGATGCAACACAGGCTGGCTAGACACTAGCCCCATGCCTTTGGACTTTCCAGCCACTAGAAATGTGAACTAAATAAACCTTTTTTCTTTTTTTAAGAATTATTTAATTTTATTTATTATTATTATTATTATTATTATTATTATTATTTGCAACTGGGCACATGTATACACCAGAAAGAGAGAGGGAAAGTGAGAAAGCAAACCACCAGGTCCAGGATTCAAACCATGGTCAGCCATATGGGGGTCCAGCGCCCTAACCACCACACCACCCACTGTCCTCTAAACCTTTATTCCTTTTTTTTTTTGAGGGTATTTTCTTTTTTCTTTTTTCTTTTTTTTTTTTTTTTTTTGCTATATGGTGCATGTGCTCGCCAGAAAGACAGGGACAGAGAGACAGAAAGTAAGAAATCACCCCCTCGGGGGGATGGCCATGCCACAATCCCTTCTCCTCCATTCTCCTCTCGGGATTTTGGGCATGCACACACACGTGCCTGGGATGAGTTTAAGCCACCAGGTCCAGGACTTGAACAGCAGCTGACTACATGGGAGTCCAGCAACATAGCATTATGCCAACTGCTGGTTCCTATTCTTATTAAATCACCTAACCACAGTGCTTCTGTTTAGCAACATACTACCAAACTAAAGCAGATGGGATCCTGACCAAGAGTAGGACTTGGCAGAGATTCTGGGACAGGTGTACATGTCCACTCTGTCCCCAGGTCAGCTTGGCCATGGTGCTCAGGATTTCCACTGACTGAAAGGAGCTAGGACACAGGACTTCCTTTTATGGTTTGAGCCAGTGGGTTACACCAGGTAGTTGTCATGTGTGCTACACCTAAAAAATTGAAGAGTTAGGAAAACAATATTTCTAAAAATTCATCTTTTTTCCTGAAATAATTTGGGGAAAATAACTTAGGTTTATAACATTCACTCTTCTACTCCGTACACTGATTTTAGGTAAGCATGCAGGTTTCCAGGTCTCTCCTACACCTCCACAGTGTTCACCTGTTTGCCTCATGGTACCTCCCAGAAAGAGATGGGAGTCCCCCCAAAACCCCTCAGTAGAGCCACAGCTGATGAACCATCCACCAGTCAAGATTGACCTGCAGTCACACCTTTTATTCTTTGTTTTCACTCCTGTATAACATACTCAGGCTCTGTGTTGAATGGTTTTATTGGACATGGAGAGAATAGGAAAAAGGAGTCTCACATTAGATAGCTGGGCATTTTTCTTTTTAAAAATTGATTGCCGGGGCCAGCAGGTGGTGTAGTGGTTATGGTGCTGGATTTCCACATGGCTGGTCACAGTTTGAGTCCTGGACATGGGGGGTCGAAAGTCATGCAGGGCTTGTGTATGCGTGTGTGCCCAAAATCCCAGGAAGAGATGGAGGAGAAGGGATTGTGGTGTGGCCATCCCCCCTGAGGGGTGATTTCTCACCTTTCCTCTCACTGCCTCTCTCTGGCTAGTGTGCGCACCTAAAGCAGACATCTTTTTTTAAAAAAAAGCCACTCTCATATATGTAGAAAGTGGGAAACACACATACATATGTATACACACACATACATGCATGTATGTGCACACGAACATACCACACCCCTAACAATGCTTCCTCAAGAGATCTTTCAGAAGGACTATCAGGAATGATCTCATTTATAAAAATAAAATGGCTTCTTTCTATAGAGTTTCTAAAATTTGGTAATGTTGGATTTTGTATAGGCTGAGACTTTTACCCTGAGTAGATGAGGGGTTTAGATTATTACCGTTTCTTGCTTTTTTATTTCCCCTCAAAATAAATGTAGAAATGAAGACTTCAGTCATTACGTTTTATGTTCATTTCTTTTATTTTAATTCAACATTTTATTATGGAAAATTTGAAGCATCCACAAAAATAGAACAGTGTAACAAATGCAAATGTATTTATCATTCAACTTCAACACATATCAACATTTTGCTGTTTTTTTTTTTTTCAGTTACCATTCCCTAGCTATTTAAAGGCAAATCCTGAGACATTATATCATTCTTTCAGTAAATCCTTTAAAGCACATTGCTAACACATAGAGACTTTTTTTAAACATGGGGATGACATAACATTACACTTAGCGAAATTCAGTACCCTGTTCATGTTTTCTCAAAAATGTTTCTCAGAATTCTGTTATATATTCTCAAAAAACCTTTTTATGGTTGGTTTATTCAAATAAGAATACAGACAAGGTCCACATGTTACATTTTGATGAGTTGTCTCCTAAGCATCTTTTAATTCATAATATTTCCTCTCACCTTTATTATTTTCATGCCATTCATTTGTTGAAGAAGGCATTTGTTCTATAAAATTTTGCACAATCTGAATTTGACAGACTGATTTCTCTTGACTTCTTTAACATGTCGTGTAATCCCCATTTTCTTTATGTTGAAGATCTTTGCTTTAGATCTGGAAGGTTGATTGTATCATACTTTTCTCCTTCTCTCTTTCTTCCCTTCCTTCCTTTTTGGCAAGAATACTTTAGGTGGTGCTATAAACTCCTCACCGTGTGGTAGTAGGAGGTGCATAATATCTGGTAGTCTCACTTTAGTGATGTTATGATTCAACACCGGATTCAGGTATTGTCAGCCTGAAAATCTATTATAAAATTCTCCATCCACCTTTCACCTAATGAATGGTTTTAGCAGCCACTGGTGATCATTGTCTACATCCATTATTTCATTAAGGCCTACAAAATGGTGATTTTTAAATTATACACTCAACCTGCATTTATAAGTTGTAATTCTTCTATTAAAAAGACCTTTCCCTCTTCAACTCTTTGGATACTTAGAAATACAGTTCAAACAAGAAAGGTAGAATAAATGTTTGACTCTTTTTTATTTAGAAATTTTTAGAATAATGAGTTGGTGTCATAGCAACCTAAAAAGATGACCAATGAGATTCTTCCCACCACCCCCCTGTGATATTATAGACTCAAAATTTTAAAAATAGGTTTTATGTCTCTAAATTCACTGTAGTCATTATCTATTTTTTGTCCATTCTGTCTGCTTGTATTAAGACACAATTTAATACAATAAAATGCACTGATTGTCAGTCTTTCATCTGATGAGTTTCATAGTTATGTACAGCTTTGTAATCACCTCCCCAAACATGGTATCGACCATTCCCATTACCTGAGAAAGTCCCCTTTTGTGTGTGCATAGACAAATGAACTTATTTATTCGTTTCCTGCCGAGAGAAATTGGGTTGTTTCGAAGTTGAGACTGTTATGACCATTCATGTGCAAGTATTCTGGGGACATATGTTTTGATTTCTCTTTGGGTTCAATTTCCCTAACCTAGGAATTGAATAGCTGGAATGTCCACTATTTTCCACTCCCAGCAGCACTACCACTTTTTAGGCACGCCACATCTTTGGCACCCATTAGGTTTAAGGTGGTACCTCAGTGTGGTTATAATTTGCATTTCTTTGATGGCTGATTTCCTTGAGCACCTTTTATTGTGCTTCCAGATAATTTTTATATCTTCTTTTGCCTGTTTTTAATCATTTTGTTGTTTTATTGTTGATTTGTATGAGTTTGTGGCAGGTATTCTGGATAAAATTCCTTTTTCAGATATACATACTGTGAATATTTCTCCTGTCTGTGGCTTGTTTATTAATTTTCTTCTATGTTTTCTTCTACAAGCTTTATGGTTATATCTTTATCATTTGGCTCTATAATCCATAAGGACCCTGGGGGGGGAGATTATTTTGAGGTAGACAATAATTTTCTTGACTAGACACTAAAAATACTAATAATTAAAGAAAAAATGTAAAAAAAATAAACTTAGTAAAAATTTAAAGTTTCAGCTTATCAAACATACCACTAAAAAATGAGTAGGTAAGCCACATGCTGCGAAGAATATGCAAGTGCCTGTGTCTGACACAGAAATCTTATACAGATTGCATATTTAAAATTCTAAAAGTCAAGAGTGAAAATGTGACCAGCAGGTAGTGTAGCGATTAAGGCACTGGACTCCCGCATGGCCAACCACGGTGACACACTCGATGCGTGTGCCCAAAATCCCAAGAGGAGAATAGAGAAGAAGGAATTGTGGTGTGGCCAATCCCCTGTTGGGGGATGATTTTTCACTTTCTCTCTCTGTCTGTCCAGCGAGTGTATGTACCCTAAAACAAAATCTCTCTTAAGAATAGAAAAAAACTAGTGTGGATTTCTTTCTTTTTTTTTTTTTCTTGGTATCAAAGTAACTTGTACTCTAATTCTATTTTTGAAGTTCACTCATACTCACTTTTCATCAAGGGTCTTGGTTCTTATTGACATAATTTCTTATTTGCTTTATACTAAAATGTATAAATAATACTTCCAAAATAAGAATAGAATACCAACTAACAAGTTGATTGAATGAAATTCAATATGTCTTCATGGTATGTTTTATCCTTAGGATGCACTCAGCTAGGGATGTGTAATCAACACTGTGTTTAAGAATTATTTGAAATAATTGTGGCTATGCCACCTCCTTGATATAAAATTTAGGACTATCTGACAGTGAACAACCAAGTCTATTTTTTTCTCTTTTACTGAGGCTACAAGTCAGTTGGCTAAACTTAGTTGGCCTGGAGTTTTAGCATTCCTTATGCAGCGCTGCATAGTCATAGTAATGTATACCACACTCTATGTTTAGGCTGAATTTTACCCTCTTGGGGTTTTGGTTCTATCATGCCCCACAACCCATACTGACAGAGAAACTGCAGATCTAAAGATTTTCTTTCTGTTTGTTTGTTTTTAGAGAGAGTTTTGCTATAGGGCATGTGCACTCACTGGAGAGACAGAGATGGAGAGACAGAAAGTGAGAAGTCAGCCCCCCACCCCCGGGGGGGGGGGGGTGGCCACACCGCAATTCCTTCTCCTCCATTCTCCTCTTGGTATTTTGGGCACACATGCACATGCGCCCGGAGTGAGTTTCAAGCCACCAGGCCCAGGACTGGAACTGCGGTTGACTACATGGGAATCCAGTGATGTAGCCATTATGCCCTCTGCTGGTCTCTACAGTTTTTCTTAACTTGGATTTTTTATGGGTGTAAACTTGCCCCATTCCACTTTCACTATGGCTGAACTCCTATGTCCTAGAAGAGTTGTGATTATTGATTATTATTATTATTATTATTATTACTACTAGATTACTGAAGAAAAATTGAACAACTTCTAGGCATAAGAAAAAAACATCTTCTACCCTCCACCCTCAAAACCATTTTACTGACTGCCAAAGCTAAATTACATCCTAGTGTACAAAAACAGCCAGGCAGGAAACATAGCCCGTTTAGGAGTAAAGACAGGGCCTCTGAAATTCTAAAAATGGGAGGGGTTTCTAGAAACACCCACACTGTCATCAGTGAGTGGAGGTAGCAGAGAATAGGATGGATAGCAAGGAGAAGGATAGAGAAACCACAGTGAGGGGAGCCCACACTCTGGGCCTGCTCTGCATCCTTCCTGGGAAGCACTTGTTTGCACCACAGTTGGTCTGCATTCAGAGTACTTAGCTTCAGAAGGCAAGCACGTGGGTACTGTGTTTGAGAATGAGTTCCCACAAATGTCATTACATTTAAATGAGATGGACAGAAAGGCAATTAGAAGTGATACCTACTGTTGATGGGCACTAATATTGTGCCAACACCGGGCTAGGTGTTTTGTAAATACTATTCATTGCCCATGAAAATCCTGTGAATTAGTCATTCTTGGTCTCATTTTACAAATGACCATACTGGGATTGATGAAAGCCAAATCATCTGTTAGAGATCTTACAGCTAATACATAGAAGAACCAGAATTTAACCCAAATGCACCTGACTGCAAAGTTCTATGAAGCTTCCCACCTATTGCTTGGAATGTATCAGTATTTTCATCCAGAGTACCTCCTCCCTCCCCCATGTGGGTAACCATGGCACTCCTGCAGGTTACACAGCGATGTAGTCAGACAGCAGGTGCTTAGGAGGTTGCCTGTGTATAATCACATCATAAAATAATTCCATTTGCAATAGACACAATGTTCCTAATCCTATATAGACGCACAGATAGAAACCATGCTCATACATACATTTCATGTAATATACTCTCTCATATATAGAGAACTGTAGTTATGTTATAAACAAAAAATGTGTTTGAAACAGCATGAAATTGGATTTCTTATCCATAAATTGTGTTATATTTATGTCTAAGTTATAGTTCAAGAAACAGAATTGCAATGTTGATATTTTTATAAATGGTGTCTAATGTATTTCTATTAAAGGGAGATATATTTGCTGTGCTGAAATGTATTATCATAATAGCCAAACCATTTACTCTACCACTGGAAAATAGTGTGGTATTCTGTTTGGAATTTCACTTGTCTGCTCCCAGCCTGCCAAATCTATTGTAAATTATTGTAGGCGTCTGTGAGTTATTTTATAGGAAGCATCCATCTATTTTTACAACTCCAAAAAGTCTGTCACTCTCATTCATCTCTCTGGGAATAAAGCAATAATTTGATTCTCTATAAATGTGAACCTGAATTTACACCAGCCTCTCCAGTTGGGACTTTAGTGATGTGGGTGATTTATGGCTCTGTGTTTCTGGGGCAAGAGACTGGAAGGTGGCATCCTAGTGTGTTTGTTGTCATTTTCCACTATTTCCACATGAAAGGGGATGGAAGTCAACCTGTTTCTATTCTGTTTAAGGCATAACTATTTTGTTTCCTGTACTGCATAGGCCTGTTAAATACTATAATCCTAGGAACAGCCAGCCACAAGGGGCCCGAGCTGCTCCCTGTAGCCCCAATCCAGCAGTTGGCTGGATGTCTGTGAGCCATGGTCACTGTGACATGCCCAGCCTTCAGGGGTCTCCAGTACAATTGCTGATGCTTTCAGGGCTTCAACAGGAAAGTTCTCGAATGTCTGGGAGGCCCTTGGTATTTGCTGTGTTGGGCAGGCTGGGGTCGTCCATATGTGTGAACTTTTCTTTAGCCTGTGGAAGATGGGCTTGTCTGAGAAATGTCAGTGTTTATCCCATTTCCCTTGCTAAGATGCCATGGAGGAAGATAGCCCTTTGTCAGCAGCCTGAGGTCCTTTGGGACCAATGCTATTTGTACCTGGAACTGTGGATGTTTCCATTTCCCAGGAAGTGGGTCTTGAAAACAACCTGAATTATCACAGAAACAAAGAGAAGAGGTATAAGAGCAGGGAGTAATCAGAGCTGAGTGCATAGCCAGAGAATGGGAAAACCAGGAAGACCCGAGAGAGGAATGGTGGACTGGGCAGAGCAATGTGGAGAGAAATTCTGCAAGAGTACCTGAGATGGGTGGGATCTGTCTGGTTCCCAGGGCTGTCTTTCTTACCTGTTTTGCAGCACGATGCTTGGGTGGGCTGGCTGTGTGTAAAGGCCCTTGGATTAGGGTAACCTACCACCCAGCTACAGAACCCACTGAGGAATCGGGATGTATGAGTAAAAGCATCTTTGACCTCTCTTTATAATGTCCTTAGTCTGAATGGTTTGTGCTAGGGGCTCTGATTGGAACCGTTGTCTTTGACATTAGTCTCTAAATATTACATGCTGGCCTCACTCTGTAAAAACAAAGAAAACCAAACAAATGAACAAAAAACTACATATGCAGTGGCCTTCATCATTGTGGAAGCTTTGATTTAAACCAATTAGTGTTAGGAAAAGATGTCTACATAGGAATCTGGGGATGGGTTTGCCAGTTTTGACTCTCACCTTTGAAACCACTGTCGACACGTGTCCCAAATGCCAGGGATAAGAATGTCTTCCTGTGGGGGACCAGCAGTTAGCGTAATGGCTATGTCGCTGGACTCCCACGTAGTCGACCGCGGTTCGAGTCCCGGACCCGGCGGCTTAAACTCACGCCGGGCGCGTGTGCGTGCGTGCCCAAGATCCCGAGAGGAGAATGGAGGAGAAGGGATTGCGGCGTGGCCATCCCCCCTGGGGGGTGATTTCCTGCTTTCTATCTCTCTGTCTCTCTCTGTCTGTCTGGCGAGCGCACGCGCCCTATAGCAAAAACCTCTCCAAAAAAAAAAAAAAAAAAAAAAAAAAAAAAAAAAAAAAAAAAGAAAAAAAGAATGTCTTCCTGTGGACAGCCACATATAGCCACCGTCCGCTTTGGAGAAAATGAAATAGAGCTGGTTGGACTATTGTGTAATTAATTGGTTTCCCTTTTGAAACTCTAAAAGGGAAATACATTGTGCATTTGACAACTCCATAAATTTTCAAGTATTCATGCTTAGAAATGCAGCTACGTGTTTCCTCTCTGTGGCAGAAATGGAAAGGATGAAAATCTCCCATATTTTCTGAAGCTTGCATTTACACTTTTCTTCATCCTTTGTTAAAAAGACATTCAAATTCCATTCCTCCTACAAGGACAAACATGTCGGAAATTTCAAAAGTCCATTCTATGGACGGAAAAGAGGCTAAAGGAATATGCATATTTCTGTGAAAGGCTCTCATTTTCTTTGTTATGTTCTTTCCCCCATGGACACTACCAAATTCTTCTTTTTAGTTCACCCACCAAAAAAAAATAGCCATTTCTTTGGACTTAGGGTAATGGAAATTTGGGCATCTTTTAAAAAATATTATCAAAGGAAAAAAAATTATTATCAAGGGAAACTGACTTCAGAGGTATGCTGAGGACTGGGACAAGCTCTCGTGGACTCCAGAGCTTACGCGGGCTTGGGGGTACTCTGTGGGCCCTTGTGTTACTGGCACACTAAGTTCAGCTGCCACTGCTTGCAGTCGATGAAATGGGAGGCAGGGGCTGGAGAGGAAGAGTTTATTCTGTAACTGGTTACAGGGAGACGGTCAACAAATACCATGCAGCTGTCTAGAAAAGTTCAACATGTTCTCAGAATTTGTAGGTACATGATATAAGCATGTGCAAGTCATTCCTCACAATCACTTACTCCTGAGTAATTACCCTGACTTCTTCAAATACCTATTCCTGGTTTCTATCTGACCATTCCTCAAACAGAGCTCCTTAGGGCTCAGCATTTGGTCAGATCGTTCTCATCTGAGGCTTTTCTTCCTTCCTTCTTTCCTTCTTTCCTTCCTTCCTTTCTCCCTTCCTCCCTTCCTCTCTTTCTTTTCTTTTTTTTTTTAGGTTCTTGTCATAGGGCACATGTGCTCACTGGAGAGAGGCAGAGAGAGACAGTGAGATGGAAAGTGAGAAATCACCTTCCAAAGGGAATGGCCATACCACATTCCCTTCTCCCCCATTCTCCTCTTGGAATGTGTGTGGGACATGCATGCACGTGCATCGGGCATGAGTTTGAAGCCACCAGGTCTGGGAGGTAACAATAAAAAAGTCACCAGGCTTCTTACGAGGTAATAATAAAAAACAGGGTTGAGCAGCATTGATTCAGATTAGAGAGCCAGGTTTTCAGGGAGGCTGTAGAACAGCAACTTGGAAATTGCAAGGGAAACCAGGAGAAATGGGAAACTGGGAGGGGTAAGCGGATCGACAAAGGACCAGGGACTGACTGTCATGATGACGTCTAACAGTGATTGCTTACCAGGCACCAGGCACTGTGCCAAGGGATTCAAACGCTCCCAGCAACACCAGGATGTAGGTGCTCTTATTTATTTCCCACTTTACAGGGGAGAAACAGAAACGCGCAGGTTAAGTAACTAAGGGGGGTCAGGCAGACTTAGACCTGGAAGAATGAGACCTAAAAGAGCAGCTCAGAGATCAGAGAGGGTTGCGTGGGTCAAAAGGAAGCAGTGAACCTGGGAAATAAGAGAGAGAAAGAACAGAAGGCAGGAGGGGAAGGCAGGAAAGTTGAGAGTAAGTAGAAAGAAAACTGAAAATGGAGAGTAGGCAAGAGGGAGGAAGGGGGCTGAGAATCAGATAAGCGTGGAATGAGTCAAGCTCAGAATTTCAGTGAAATCCTAATATCACTTTCTCCCAATGACTGTGCGGCCTCTTTGGCTGCAGAGTGGGACGGGAGCAGGCTGGGCTGAACAGCTGCAAATGGATTCTTTCCAGCTGACCTGCATAAGGCAGGCCTTTGCCATATCCTTTCACACTTGCTAAGTAAATCAATGTGCCTCCTGACTTCCCCAGGGGGCCTGTCTCAACTGAGTTCTTTCTTGCCCTGAACTCATGATCTTTTCAGGAAGGAATTTTGCGAGTAGCTTAATGACTATACACACACATAATATAAATAGATATAGAAATACAATAGATGTACAAATATATAAATAGATAATAGATAAACAAATATATACACATTATATGTATATATATATATGTGTGTGTGTGTGTATGTATATATGTATATTCTCCATGCAAGCTCTGTGTCTACAAAGAGAAATAATGCTATTTTGTGCCCTTTGGGGGCAAATACTGCTCTCTTCTGAGATTTGAAATTTTAGCTATTTTTATCCTCAATCTGTGCTGAAAAAGGTCTTTAGATTCTAGTCTGAAGAGCTTGTGACTAGAGGGGTGTCTCCCAGCCCCCAGTTTGCACCCCAAAACAGACTGACCCTCCTTTGCTCACCAATGGTAACCAAGGAAGGCAGTAAAAGCTGCATCTTTGATGTTTCAACTTTGAAAAAATTGCTCTAATGTGGAGTAATTGGAGCATTTCAAATTAGGAATGGAATTATGATAATTGACTCTACATGTTGCTCTCTGCAAGATGGCTCTTGCACACAGATTAGGCGTTGCTTCTGCCTGACTTTTCTGCAGCTGTTGAGGGCATAGAGGGCCTGAACCATGTAGCAGGGGAAATGCCAAACCAGAGTTCTGTTGGGAGAGACCTAGAAGTTCATGTAGTATCAATAGTGAAATATCTGTGTCAGTTGTCAGCTATCCTGTGATAGTGAGTGAGAAGGTGCTTACCACCTTCATTACTCCTGCCATTGGGCTGGTGGGACCACCAAAAATAGCATTTTAATCTAGAAGCCATGCTTAAAGCCTAAGATGCCATCATGCTGTGGACACAGAATGAATAACCACACCTGTTTTGCCACAGACAAAGGAATATTTTGGAAGCTTCTCTTTAGAAACAACTACTGAAGCTACGTTGAGAAGAGCGGATCCGAGAATACCTAAAAAATTGTCTGTACTCTTCACCTTCAAATGCATTCCACTGTCCAGTACTATCTTTTTAAACTTCAGGCAGTTTAACTTTGTGCCAACTTTCTGTATATTCATTCCCTTGCTCATTTATTCAATTTTTACAGAGCAGCAGGGCACCTACTAGGTTTCAAGCAGAGTATTGGGTTCTGGGGATTAAAAGGTATAGAAATGATAAGTCCTGTTCTCAAAGAAAAAAAAAAAAGAAAAATCAATAGTTATAATAAGGCTTGATGAGCATAATGCAGATGTACCCTGGATGATCTGGGGTTACAAAAGCGACTCCACTACTGGGGAGTCCAGATCATTTCTGTCCATGCCTTGAAAGACACATAGTCATGGTGCTCCAGGCGAAGAGAAAATGTGAGCAGGGGAAGGAGAGATTCATTTAACCCAAAGGGAAATCTTCAAGACCAAGGAAGCAGTTAATATAACTCACAGTGGAACAGACTGACCAATTTAAATGTTTGGAGACCTATAAGCTTGGGCATATTTCTCAGACGTTCCCACCCCGTTCCAAAGCTGTCCCCATTTGTGGCTGTTGTGCTCAGATGGCCAGTGCTTAACACACAGCGAGCAAAGGAAACTCTACAGCTTTTGACAGCCATATCATTTGTGAAATTGCCCTATTTTTCTATCACCTTCCACCTCACGCATATCTTTTTATTTATTTATTTATTTTTCAATTTGCTAGAGAGGCACATGTGCTCACTAGAGAGAGATAAAAAAGATACAGGGAGAATGAGAAAGCACTCCCTATGTGAAATGACCATGCTACAGTTCCTTTTCCTCCATTCTCCTCTCAGGATTTTGGGCACACATGCATACATACCCAGTGTTTTTCAAGCTGCTGGTTCTGGGTCTTGAACCACCCAGTCAGCCATGTGAGATCCACCACCTTAACACCATAGGATGGCCTGGCATGTCCTATTTTTATTGAACTTTCATAGCATCTGACCTTATCTCTTGGCAGTAACAGTGCATTTCTACCTTAATGTATGTTAAGGTTCTGACTTGAGGTATCCCAGTAGTCTGGTTAGAGTGTCTCACCTCGTAGTTGACCTGCTATACACCCTCATCATTTCCTGCTCTCCAGTAAATAAAGTCACATGATTGGTGAATATTTATTAGTAGACCCTTAGCTTGGCTGCGTTTATTTCTGTCAGCTTTAGCCATCATTAACTTTTGCTCCTAACCACATACATGCTCATGTGTACACACACACACAAACACACACACACACACACACATCTCATTCTGATTTTTTTCACAATTTTAGATCACAGGTCTCTACAACAGGATGAGATAGAGTGATGCATGCCAACAGCCACCAGCAGTGTGAATGAAGTGCATGGTGAATCTGAAAGAGGTGGTCAGAAAGGTAGACAGCAAAAGTACAAAAATTATGCAGTGGTATTTTAATTTAGGGTCTTTCAGGTGGAGCATACCCATTCAATGATGAGGAGAGGCACAAGGTGGAAATGGAGATTTTACTACTTACAAGCCCCAGGGAGGTACACAATGTACCTAGAGGCTACACATACATGGAGGTCAGGCAGCACAGAGCAAGGGGCCGTAGGGGAAATTCATGGTCCAGTGCCTTTATGGAGCCCTGGACGTTACCCAGACAGTTGTCCCACCAGGAATTTTAATTTGAGTTCCTATAGTAAGCAAACAAGAGTTCGAAGAGGTCACACTATGACTGAGAGGAGGTCACAATGGCATATTGCACAGTCCACATGGGGGATGGAGTCAGTGGGACCAGTGAAGCAAGTGTACCCAGTCATCCCATAGGGAAGGGGTCACCAGAAGGCAGTTGTATAAGGCAGTGTTCTGTATTAACTATGATGAGGAACCAAGAAGTGATAAAGAGCTAGAAACTGTGCCAAAGGTGACTAGGCCCTGCTTCTGGGATTGGAAAATCCAGCTTAAGTGTAAAACAAATGTCAAGCAACATAAAATTGTAAGAATTCACTATAGATGGTCAGAAAAAAATGGCCCATTCCCACACAGACTTCTCCTCAGTTGAGTTTTTGTTAAAATACAAATTGATATTCAAGATGATATGGTGAGAAGACCATTAAAAGTACCTCTAATAATCCCTGAGAAACTTGTTTCATCTTCAGTTCATTGAACTGAAAAGAGTATGTGAATAAACAGAAAAAAATTTCTAATGCCTATGAAATCAGAAAAAAAATAAAGTTATGAGTTTAAAGGTGTCTTTAAGTTGTTTTTTACTTGAAACACCTGGGAAAGGTAGGAAACAATTTTGAGTCTCAGTAAAGTAGAAGAGGGTGAGCCAGCCAGTGGTGTGGTAGCTAAGGTAGCTGGATCCCACATGGCCAACTGCATGGTTCCAATCCTAGTTCCAGTGCTTGAAAAGCACACTGGATGCTTGTGTATGCGTGTCCAGAATCCCAACAGGTAGGAGAAATGGAGGAGAAGAGATTGTGATATGACCATCTTCCATGGGGCGGGGGAAGGCCTTTGTACTCTCTCTCTTCTCTCACTCTCTCTCTCTGGGAAGTACACATGCCCTCTGGCAAATTATTTTAAAAAACAGCAGCAGAAGTTGTACCTATAAATCATAAATAGGGTAGCATAGAAGAATGTTGAGTAAAAAGGAAAAAATGTGTTACTTTATTTTTTGGTTGCACTAAAGAAGAAAATTAAGGCTGAAGACAATAAACAGATAAACTTAAGTATTTCCAAAGGAATGTAAGAAAAGATGACTAACATGGGAATAAAACATGGGGATATAATCTGTAATACGAATAGGAGTTCCCAAAGAAAATGTGAAAAATGATCTCCAGATAAAAGAGGAAGAGAAGAATCTCCTCTCTCTTGGTTTACACCCTTTTCTTGTTGTTTTCTTAACAGAGTAGACCAAATGTGACCTCAGCCCTCTTCTTTCCTTGTTGATAATTATCCTTCTTGGGAAACACGTTGATATTCCCTAAAGGACTGTTTTAGTCCAGGTAGGATGAGCTCTGCGGTGGTAATGACTTTTCTCTGAACTCTCAGTTGCTTAACACACCAAAGTTATGTCTTACTCATGTAAAGCACAGTGAGGCTCGAATGATTCTCTGGGGGCCGTTCCTTTCTAAGTGGTAACTTAGAGACCAGTCTGCTTCCACTTACATGACATAGAATGCCCATAGTTCTGTTTTCTCCAGGAAAATCCTGATTTATTCCTGTCGAACTGGCATAATTATCACAAGTGCCTCTTTCACTCTCAAAAATGTGCATGTGAGTGCATAAATTATGTAGTCATCTTATAGCTTCAACCATCTGGAACTGGCTTCCAGGTCACTGCAGCAGGGAAAAGAGAATGGAGATTGTGCCAGTTTTGTTCTGAAATGCTTTGGCCCAGGAGCGATGCATATTCATTCCACTCACTGCTTATTGGAGTCGCAGATCTCCACGTAGCTATGGAGAGCAGGACACGTGGAAGAGAGCATGGGCAGTCAGTGAATGGTAAATATCACCACTGCAGTAACCTTTGTATAAACCAAAATAAAAGGGAAAAGAGTCTGACACAAGCAGTATCAAACTAGTGAAGTCCCCAAATATAGTTGTGATTTTTTTTTTAATCTCTGTTCTTGTACCTGCACAAAAGGAACTGGATTCTGCCTGGATCCCTGTACTCTCTGGCCAGGTCCATAGCAAACCCCTTCTCATTTTATGACCTAGTCATATAATCACTTGGGCATCCTTCATTCTTCCTGACCAAAGCCATCAGGTGTATATGCAAATCTTCCAAAATGTGAAAGTATCTGAAATCTAAAACACCTCTGGTCTCAAGCATCTCAGATAAGGGATAGTCAGCCTGTAATGCTCACACTGAAAAGTGTCCATTTATTTACCTTAGAGCATGGCTCTGGCAAACGTCTGCCTGTCCAAGTCTTTTCACCAAGGGGCCTCATTCCAGCCTTGCTGTCCATGCTGACGGGTGAGCCTTCCTCCATTTCCCTGGCATTGGCTCATTTATTCTGAATCTTTCACTGGACTTGCTTGGAGAGACTATGGGTTCAGAATGAGTGAGCATTTGAGAGGCAGTCAGGTACCAGTAGGCCTGAAAGAGGAAGACTGGGGTCAGAAATATTTCTTCATGAGTAGCGAGGGGGAAAGAACTAGCCACTGTGGAGATTAAGAAGAAACTCAAGTACAAAGCACTGGGTAAATCAGAGCTGCTACCAGGAAGGGGAAATTGTTATTCCACCACTCTTAACACACAGCAAGCTGAGAAAATGAGAGAAGGGAGAAAGAGAAAGAAATTACATAGCTGATGTGAAAAGTATAATTAAGCTTAATCATATTCAAGAAACATTTATTCATCAATTATATGATGAATGAATGAACACACAGAATTAATAAAAGCTTTTTTTTTTTCAGAATTATCTCCCAAAAGGAGAATGTTACTTCTTTTCAACAGTGTCCATGGACTAGGCACAAAAATGTATTATATACTAAGCTGTAAAATTTTCATAGACCTGAAAAAGCAGAGATTTTACAGATCTCATTTTCTGATCACAATACAATAAAACCAGAAAATGGTAATATAGAATTAAATAAAAATACTCCCAAGGTAAAGAAATCTTAGACATTTAAAAATGTTCCTAGGGCCAGCAGTGGTGGCACAGCAATAATGAAAGACTCCATGATTCAGAACCCACGGAAGAAGGTACTGGCTTGGCATCTAGAAGTCTCCCTTTACACGCCAGTCTGTGCACATGTACCGGAGATTCAAGCTGGCTAAAGTTTGGGTGGATTTCAATGTGAAGACCTTGTTGGGATACCTTTCTCTCTCTCTCCCTCTCTCTCTCTCTCTCTCTCTCTCTCTCTCCCTCTCTCTCTCCCTCCCTCCATCCCTCCCTCTCTCCCTCTCTCTCTCTCTCACACACACCTCTCCCTCTTCTCTCTTTCTTTCCCACAGAAGAAACAAATTAACAAACCCCCAAAATTTCTAAAAATAATTTTATAAAATATATTCTTTAATATAGCATTCTTGAGCAAAGGAGAAAACCAAGAAAATTCTAACAGGCCACTAAAAATGATATACATGAAAACTGTACTTCTCAGAGCCCAGAGAATGTTGACAAAATACACTCACATCTGACTACAGTGTAATCATTGCAGGTCAAGTATACCTTATCCAACCTGCTTCAGACATGAAGTCTTTTGGATATTAATGTTTTCAAGTTCTGGAATATTTGCATATACATAATAAGATGTCTTGGGGATCTCAAGTCTAAACAAACAACAATATTAAGTTTCATACACACCTTAAGCATGTAGTCTGGAGGTAATTTTATACAACATTCCTTTATTCAGCATTTTAACTGCAACATATCACATGAAGTTAAATTTTCCACTTGAGGCATCAGGTTAATGCTTAAAAATGTCAGATTTTGGAGCATTTTGAACTTCAGATTAGAAATCTGAACCTCAACCTATGTTATTACATGTGGTCCTAGAAGAATCAGGAATATTCCTTGGCCAGTGGCCACACAGTCTCTGAAACTGTTTAGTCTCTGTCTCCTACCCATTCCTTTTGCTTCACTTTCTTGTCATCCACAGGTTTTCTCTCAGCACCCTTAGATGGTCTCCCAGCGACATCCACTCTACTCCCATGGCCCACCTGACTTAGACCATTATTTCCACCCCTATAGTGTCTTTCAGCAGGCTTCTCTTTCTAAAGCAGGTAGAACCTGTTTCCTCATGGGGACCATTCCTGTATCTCATATTGTCAGACTCAAGGCCCATTCTACAGTGACCCTGTGTGACTAGCTCAATTTCAAGATGGAGCCCAAATGTTAGCTGACCTCTAGTTCCAATTCCTCATCCTTTTGGTCCTTTCTTGTTTGACACTGTCCCATCATAGACAAATACATATCCATTGATTTGTCTTTTTCCCCCCAGTGGCTTATAAGCTTCTTCTCTGTGTCCTCCCACCTTTATGAATTCTCTGCTCCTCCTCTTCCTCACTGTGCCCTAGCACAATCCTGGAGCTCCGACATATAAGATCAGCATTTGCTAGATGACAAATATTCTTTCTCAGGGCCAGAGCAGTCATGCACTCAAAAAACAAACAAACAAACAAAAAACAAACAAACGAACAAAAATCTTTCACTGGCATTATTACACTAAACCCTTGGGAATAGAGAAAAACTACATATTACCCAGTGCCATGAAAGTGCTAAAAGAATTTAGAAAAAAAGGAAGATCACAAGACAGAAAAGACAGAATAGCCCAGGATGCCCCAGTGCTGCTGGCTTTGTAGAATGGAAAACACTGGAACAGTAAAGGAGTTCATGACCTAGAATTTCTGACTAGAGGTCTTCGAAATGTTCTTGGAAAATGTGTATCATGAAAGAATTATGCATGGATTTCAAACTTTTTTGCACCAAAAAAACCCACAAAATCCCTCATACTTTACCTGGTTTTTATCCATGAACTATCTGAAGTATCCTTATGACTTAAAGCAGGGAAAGGGAGTAAATATGGGGGATGTGTAGGGACAGTTCAGGGGTCATCTGGAGGCAAAAACCCTTGGTAAGAAACACAGAAGATGGGTTTGAATGGTCCATACACAATATCCAGCCGCAGTTTGGGTGCAAGCTGGCCCCATTTCTTGGTGGCAGGAATGAGAATCATTCAAGCTGAGGTCTATGTCTTTGTTCAGGGACTGTGGGTCAGTTTGGGTTGATGATGTACATTGAATCCAACTTGAATGTTCCCTGATGTAGAAGATTTTATCCACAGTTTGAGAACTTAGACGAAGAGTGTGAAAGAATTTGAGGTCTGATCCGAATTAGTGTGAGTGGGAGAGGCAGAAAATTTTCCTGATGGTTTAGATTTTTCCCTGTGTGACTTTTCATCCCACATTGCATGGCAGCTCCATCTAATACAGCCACATACCCCATCCAAAGTTCTGTGCATATCGAAATAGCCCTTTAGACACTTCGGATTAGTCACTTTATATTGTGCATAATTACTCTGCCTGCATTTCCATATGGACGACTGGCCTCCAGCTCCATGCCCTTCATGTGTTCAGTTAAAATTAGTTAAATCAAAGGAATGCATAGAGAAAAGATTGTGTTTAGCAAGCTATTGTGCTGATGTTCTGATTAAGCGTAAGCTTTTTAGCATACCATGTAGATGAGATGTGCTGTTGTATTAATAAGCTGTAAATTCTAAATAATTGCTTGATAGAATGAGAACCTGAAGCGATGGGTTCCTTTCTGGAATGCTGATGACTCTCCTCAGTAACACAAAAGCAAGAGAACCCGTTCTCGCAATTGTTTCCCTGTGGAGAGGAAAGGGTGTTTTTGACCTGTCATATTGATGGAATACACTAGAATTTTCCTTGGTGATTCTTTTGTTTCCTTTTTTTCTGAGCTTCTGGTTTATTCACACAGTTGCAGACATAAACCGGGCAAGGTGAAGACTTTCTGCATGAGCCACTTGGTTTTCTCTTTGCCAGTCCCTATAAACGACACGTATTTCTTTTTTCGGGTCAGAGAATAGAAATTCTGTTTTTGAGTCAGGGGAGTCCCCAGGTACAGAGAGTGCTTCTGGGGGGAGTCATAGCCTGAAGGTGGATGAATGGCTTGACCGTCTCATGCTAGTCCCCAGACTCCAGAAGACATTTTTGATGCTCTTTCAGAGGCTAGCTCTGAATCCAAGCCAACATGGTTGTTCGTTCCATTAAAAAGCAATTGCATTCCTGGCAGTTCAAGGCTGCAGCCAAAAATACAGCATGTTAGAAAAGCACGATCCTTTCTGAAAGGCAGTTACTCCATAAAGGGCGAGATGCTACCGGGGAGAGCTAATGATGGTACATTTGAATGTGATACAAATTTAAAAGTTCAAAGAAGAAACCAGAAAGCAGATGATTTACTTTGGGGTTACTTGCAGATGGCTGTGAAGGTTTTTCTGTTGGTCCTTTGTTCCCTTCACCATTAAGCAGCCCATTTATTAGAGAACAAACAGGAATTGACCTTTTGTCAGACAGCAAGGAAACAGAGCAATCACATTAAGGAAATCAAAGGCGAGAATGCCAAAGGGTCAGCATTAACCAGCCCTGGAAGCAGTGTCATTCTATAGGTGCTTCAGCCAAATCAACATTTGTCTTCCCAAGAGCAGTCTTTGCTCTCTGGGACCAATAAGCATACAGAGCTTAAAGGGACATTCCAGATCATTGCGTTCAGCATCCTCCACTGGTCAGACGGTTATGTCTGAGTATTTTTAGTAACCTCCTTTATTCTTATTGGCTCCAGGACACATGATTTTTTTTAAAAAAAATTAGGTATAAAAAGCTCCAAGCACTGAGAGTCAAGAACCCTGGTTTGTTTTAGGTCTGGCTCACTCCTTGTAAGATCTGGTGCAAGTCATGGAACCTCTAGGCATTCCCTGTGAGTTGTGACTATCTGGTTTTATTTTGGTCCCATTGTCCAGGATTTTATGATAAAACCATTTAACCTTGTCACCAATAAAGTTAGTATTTCAAAACAAAAAATGTCCCTTAAGGCCCAGCTGGGTGTTACACACTGCTAAGACACTGTGCTCTGCAGACTGAGACCACATGGGAGGCTCAGGTTTGATTCCCAGCCTGACCTAAATGGAAGACACAGAGACGTGTGTGCCTGTAATCCCAGTGACTCACGAAGCTCAGGTAGGAGGCTCGTGATATAGCAAGACCCTGTTTTTAAAATTATATATTAAATTTAAACAAGACTTTCTTAATTCCAAATATTTTGTGAGCATATCAACTTGGACCTTCCCCAGTACTTCTTCTGGAGAAAGTCAAGAAGTCATTCTTGGGGTCATTTCCAACTACCACTTCTGGTTTTCCTTAAGGAAGATATGGATTACTATTTCCTACCAAAATAGCTTGTTTTATGAACATTGTAACCAGCAAGAATCTCCCAGAACCACGTGGTTGCTTTTGGTGGGGAGGCATGCAGCCCAGGAACAGAAGGCACCAGTTGAAATGATAAAGCCAGGGCTTCAATAGATCATGTGTAGAAGCCCATTATTAGTGCCTTGTGAAACTGAGTGGGCTGTCATATTTAATTCTAGTAGTAATGGTTCAATCAGGACTTTATCTAGGCTGGCTTCCAACCCAATAGACTGCTTTGCTTCCCTTTTTCCAGGCTCACTTTATTACCTTCCCAACCCTCACCTGCTGGCCAGCCTCCCAAGTTACCTAGGTCATCCTAGCAATATATCAACAGCCTCAAATGTGTCTTTTTCTGCCTAAAGAGGAGGACAAATCACCTTGGCTTCCTTTTCTAGCCACACTTCAGAAACAAAGCACTTTCTACCTCCTTACTGCATATCAACTATCTTTCTCTGCAGAGGACTTTGAATGAATGAGACTTCAAGAAGAGGCGTGACCTTCACTTGACTTGACAAGAGGAAAGCAAAGAGGTTGTCCCTGATAATTCCAGGGAGAGGAGGTTTTAGTTCTTACCTCTGCAGCAAAATGTGGCACCCAGAGCCCTGAGCATATACTCTGAAACCTAGATTTTATTTTTGAATGTGGTTCTTTGTTGGACAAGACTGTCTCTATAGAATGGGGCTAGTGCCTATTATCCAGATTACCTCACAGCTTTATGGGATAGAAAGGCCCTGGGATAATTGCCTAGTGGTGGTTTGTAACGTTTCTTGTCTCAGCACCTGTGCCTGGCAAGTGGTCTCAGTTTCTGCCTCAGCTAGACTAGAATGGGGCTTTATTAGAATTGGGACCCATTCAGGGAGCTCAAGGTGGGCAGTTCCTAGTGCTGTTTCAAGCCGAACTTGAAGTCAACTAAATCCAAGATTCCCTCCCCTCCCATTTCCTCACAGACTTGATTGCTTCTCTTGGCCTTCCCTCTCTCCACAACCCTCCCCTCTCACTGACTTCTTTTTCCTCATAGAATGCTGGCCAGTCTCCTCCCCCAGCCTCTGAAGCTTCCTGGTCTCTTCTCCTCGCATAGGGTGGAAATAAAAGGGAGTCCCAACACTACTACTACTCCTCTATCCTGTGCTCCCATCGCTCTCCCCTAGATTCCTCCTCTGGAACTGTTTGCCCTGCAGTCACCAGGGGCTTTGTATAGACACTTGCTGGGACCAGCTTGGCATGAACACATTTTTCTGAGTGGGGAAGGTTGTGGATTAAAAATAGACGCAATAATAAACACACAAAGACACAAAAGTATAGAAAAATGAGGATTGGGTGGGCAGACTTTTCTGATGGAGAAGTTGTGACCAGAACCAGCCTCAGGTTTATTCTTTTAAAGGGCAGAAAATGGGGGAAGGGGAAAATGGGATGTAAAAGGAATGGGGAAAAAGGAAGTGGGATGTAAAAAAAATAAGGGAGGAAAAATGAAAATACAAAGCTAGTGTTTTTAAATATAAATCATATAAAAATGTAAAAATGACTGGCACCATATAATTTCTCTAATCTTTTTGGGGGAACAATTTGATAAACTCATGTGACTTCCTTTAGCCCAATACTGGGCAGTATTGGGGTATTGGATATCAACAACAACAGGAAGACCACAGGCAGATACTGCTTTTGTATGTAGATGCTTCTCAGTAGCCCTGCTAGAGTAGTTTAGGGAAGTGCATCTCTGCATGTGTCTACAGGCCACATGTTTTAATCACATGTTTTCAGATTGGCTGCTCTCTACAGACACTTTTGAGTTTTTACTTACAGACTGGGCCTGGCCTTTTATTCTTTCTACCTCCCCTGCCATCCTTCTCCTTCTAAGGGAATCTTCTTTTAGTTCAAGAACTTGCCAAATAGTAGCAGGGCTTATTAATCTAATAACATCATGCTTTCTCCTTCTCTATTCATTTAAAGACATCCTAGTCTTGTGCTTTTGTGATTAGAGCTCAGGGGGTAAAAAAATCAAGATTTCCTGTGGAAAAGAAGAGGATGCACCCATTTTAAGGGTGGGAACTCATCCCAACATGTATCATGTTATGTGTTTGACACCTATGTGGTATCCTCCATGTGTACTGTCTCTTGGCCACCATGGGGATGGGGGGGTGGATGCAGGGGCACATGCTATTCTGTGTGCAGAAGCCTGGACTCTGAGACTCAAGGGTAGCCTTCGAGACCCTTTTTATAGCTGTGCTATGGGCTATCAAGTCATAGTTTGCCCATGCTTGAAGCCAAGGGAAGGATCATGTTTTAGTCTGTTCAGTTGCTTATAACAGAAAATATCTGGAACTGGGTGATTCAAAAAAAATAGAGGTTATTCAGCTTGAAATCCAATGTCCAGGAGTCATATTTGGGTCCCACCAGATGTGGAGTCCAAAGGACATGCAGATTGTCACATCGTGAGATGGCAGAAGTAGTCACTCTGTGTTCTTTGGTCTCTGTCTCAACCTCTCTCTCTAGAGTCCACCTTAAGGGTGGACTCTAATGACCTTAATCTTAATCACTTCTCAGAGACAGTTTAATACCATATTCTGATTAAGCTTTTACTCTTTCAATCCTGTCACAACCAAATCTTAACACATTGTTGTGGGGGGTGCACTGAAACTATAGCAGAGCAGTAGCTGACATTGCGTCCAGTAGATGTTACTCTAGTAGTGAACTGTACCCATGGGCTGGGCACTTAAAACATTTGGATACAGGAGTCCCATCCAGACAGTGCATCAGAAAGGGTGTTTGTCGAACAAGAATGGCACAGCTCTTGAGCCACCTCTCCTTAGGACTCCCACACAGAGCCTGAGCTGAGGTCTTGGTCACGCTCTTTACCTCGCATCATTGTGAATGAGACTCCAAAGGAGGAGGTGAGGTTTTCTCCCTTTCCCCATGCCCTTAAAATTATTTGGAAGTGTGAAGTGACACAGGTCCCTTTATTTGGCCTTTGGTGTTATTGGGAAGGAGTGTGTGAACCTTTCAGCTTTCCTCTTTCATCAATGTATTGTTCACCTTCCACAATTTCTGAAATTTTTTGAGACCATTCTTCTTACTCAGAGAGTAAGTTTGCAATAAAGTGGAATTAATAGGAAAAGGTACCAAATCTTTTTGACAGAAAAGAAATAATTGTCAGAAACACAAAACCTTCTCAATGTCAAGTTTCTGCTGACCTCTTCAACTATGCTGGTTGTCATTCTTTTCTGGCTTCAGCAAGCATTTTTATTATTATTTTTTTTTGTCCCTTTGGATACATATCAGGGTAATTCCAATTCTCAATTCACAGCAGCTTGTAAATTCAGATCACACTGAAGACCAAATTACTGCCTTTGGGACAATGGCCTTTGTCTCATTCTAATAGGGGATTTAGTAAATAGCCGGAGAGACAGGATTTGGGTCCGAGATTTCAGTGGGTAGCATTTTTTAAAAACTCAGTTAATTATAGGCTTAAGTCATATATGCAAATACAGATATGAGAAATACAACATTCCCGTATTTTAATTGGCTCCTTAGGTAAAAAGAATTTTAGCTGAGTAATTCAGTCTGAACAGCTCTGCCATGTACGCCCTTCCTTTCTTCTGAGCGGCTTTCTCTTTTTTCTTCCTTGCTTTACGTCTACACTCTCACAGCACCCTGAAGGTCTCCTTTTCTTCTCAGTGTACTTGAAATTAGCTTCATTAGCTCCCTTCTCTGTTAGATTGCAGGCTTCTTAAGAAGAAGGTCTGTATCAATTTTATTCATCAGGGTATGTTCTCAGCAACCTAGCGTGATGTCTGGCAATTCATTGGTGCTCAAGAAACATTTGTAGGATAGATAGATGGGTGGATGGATGAATGAACAGATCATGGTGAAAATATTGTTTCTTTTTTCTATTTTTGTAAACCATGACCGTATTATAATATTCTAGGATAAAATTGGAACCTTAGGCCCAGCCACAGTGGCACACAGATAACATCACCTCTTGGGAGGCTACAGGCTGCATGGGAAGCCTGGGTTTTGTTCCTGGATCAACCTGAACATATCAGGAATAATGACATGCACCTGTAATCCTAGCTAATTGGGAGAATTGTGATATAGTGAGACCTTGTCAAAAATACTTCTCTCTCTCCGGCCTTCCCTCTCTTTCTCTCTCAAAAATGAAAAAAGAGAAAGAAAGAAATAGAATTTTAATATGCAAAAAGGATTCTCGTGACCTGTCTTCCAGATTGGCCACATATTGCATCCCTAGGAAAGAGCTCTTGTCCTCTTTCCTCAGAAGTTCAGTAAACTGTCTTTCCTTTGATCTTGGTCTCTGAGTCTCATTCTTTTTTCATTTGTCAACAAGAAGAGGAAAACAACTTTCCTGGATGGGTCACCAAGGATTAATGAAATGAACATTGAGAAGTCAGGGACTGACCAGCCCTGAGTATCATCTTGCCAGGACAGACATGGAGAGGAGGCGTGAGGAAAGAGCTATATAGGGAGGAACAGCCCTTAGGTCTGTGTTCTCATGGGGTTCAATCAATGATTGTCTCTCCTTTCTGTTAGGACCTGAGGGAAATTAAACTAGGCCTTAAAGGAAATCAACTGCAAGGGGAAAAAATATGGCATAAAATAGAATGAAGAAAAATGGTTTCATCAGTAAGCTTCACTCATCACTTCAGAGCACTCATTCTCAAACTTTCTGGTTTTAGCACTCTTTTGCAATCTTAAAAATGGTGGCAGACCCCAAAGGGCTTTTGTTTATATGTATCCCATCGATCAATTTTTACTGGTAGAAATTAAAATGGAAATTTTTAAAAAATATTTATTAAATCTTTAAAAAGTAAGAATAACAAGCTTATTTTGTGTTAACATAAATTAACCGGTTTTTTTTTTTTTTTGGGGGGGGGGGCTTTTGCCATAGGGTGCATGGAGAGGAGAGACTCACCAGGGAGAGACAGAGAAAGAGGGAAAGAGAGAAATCACCCCCTGAGAAATAGTCACACTGGAATCACTTCTCCTCCATCTCCTCTCAGGATTTTGGGCATACATGTACATTCACCCAGCATGAGTTTCAGCCACTTTGTACAGGACTCAAACAGTAGTTGGTCATGTGGCAGTCCAGCATCTTATCTACCATGCCACCTGCTGGCCCAAAATTATACTTTTTAATGAAACCTTGCTTTCCAAAACGAGCAGACAATATTTAGGGTAGTATAATTGTTTTACTTTCCTGCAAATCTCTTGATGTCTAGCTTAATAGACACTAGTTGGAGTCTCATATCTGCTTCATACATTGCATTAATCACCAGAGCAATGACATCGTTCTGTGTGACATAGCCTCTGGAAAACTTCACTGTACACTTAAAGGAAAATGAAAGTGAAAGATGCAAATGAAATCCCAGTATAACTATGAAAACAATCTTAACCTCGTGGATATCTAAAAAGGTCCTGAGACCCCCAGGGGTCCTGTAGACCATACTTTGGAAACTGTAGCTAAAGGATATAACCAAGTCACTCTTTCTTTTTTGGTGTCCAGCCTTTATGAAACCAGAATCCAAGGATTTGCCTTGTCCTTGGGGAATTTTTTTTTTCCTTTGTCTTCTCTTTTTAAATTGCTTGTAATGTTTTGGTGTTTTGGACTTTTGTTGGTGATGAGAGTGGCAGGGCCAGGGAAGAAACAGTCTCATAGATGCTAAAGGTTCCAAGATGGATTGATCCTTTGGGGACACTGAGTTTGAGCCCAGATCCCATGAGTTATGTTATTGTAGGCAGGTACCTTTCCTTTCTGAGTTTCATGTTTCCAATTTATGAAATAAAATGAGTTCAACAGTCTCCAAAGCCCCAACAGTCTGTGTTTCTCTGAGACTTAAACTAGAGAGTCCAGATGTCTTTTCCATCTGTTATGGGCTAAATTGTGTCTTCCAAAAATTCATATGTTGAAGCCTTAATCTCCTTACCTCAGAATGTGACCATATTTGGAGGTAGACTCTTTAAATAATTAAATTAAAAGGAGGTTATTGGTGTGGACCCGCATCCAATATGATCAGTGTCCTTATTATAAAAGGAGGTATGAAGACCATGTGAAGGTGCAGGAAGAAGGCAGCCATCTAGGAGTCAAGGAAAGCGATCCCACTGCTAACACCTTGTCTCAGACTTGTAGCTGCCATAATTATGAGAATATACATGTCAGTAGTTCAAGCCCCCAGTCTGTGGCAGCCAATGTAAACTAATATACCCTACACTATGTTCTCTAAGCCAAGTCCAGGCATCTTCAATAGACATTGCTTTGAACTCAGACTTGCCTCTTTGTTTTCAAGATAATTCCTTTGGGAAAGGATGAATGAATGACCACTAATTAAGGACATTAGCTAAAGATTCTGCTGAAAAAAAAAATTAACCATCTGGCCAGCTCAGGAGACCTGAGCACTAAATGTGTCTATGATGCCCATTTACTTTGGCCATTATCCCAGGGGACATCTTCAGGGTAGAAATAATCTACCTTTGATTAGAGAGGAACAAGAAATAAGGTTAGTCTCCAGTATTTGCTGAGATTGTGCAGCCCAGTTCAAGAGCCAGGATGTTCCTTAGACCTGCTCCAGCAGCAGCGACAGCAGGTGACAGGATGCACAAGTGCAGGAATCCCAGGAGAGTTGAGAAAGAGGTTCTGATGTTTATCAATTGACTTCCATTGGCCTTAGGGCAAAGGAACATGAATTAATAAAACGTCAGTCTCAGTTTTTCCCAAAGACTGTTCCTTGAAATGCAGGTCCCTGGGTCATCACAGTCACCTGCGAAAAGTAAATGAGCTGTGTGAACAAACACACTTGGAAGTCTGTGACTTTACAGAGTTAATTGGGCTTCGTGGCCAAGTGGAATGTGGCTTGCCAGTGTCTTCACAATGTGGTGTTCATTCCAAGTATGTAAGAGAGGAGCGTTGCTCACACTGATGTTTTCTATGGAACAGCATTATGCACGCAATTATCCATACTGTAGAAACATCCAGATGGCTCTCAGGGCTCTCCAAGGCTTCCCTGAGATGTCCCAGTGGTGAGCAGTAGCCAGAGGAGTAATAACCTCATAGGTATGACCATGGCCACCACCTCCTTCTCATCTGTCAAAGAATCACAAGACCTGAAGGTAGAAAATCAATAAGAAAGCCCACTACGGTCCACATTAAAATAAAACAAAACAAAACCTCATGGTAATAATGTCTTAACAATAATGGACAAGGGAAGTAAAAGTATTTATAACAATTTGTAAATTTCGGTATCTACCTCAACTCTTAGCTGACAAGACCCCCATAGAATTCTACATCCCTCCTGTGGTAGAGCCAACCACCCTCAGGACCACAGTGGTGTGCTTCAGAAACTACCCATGGCTTGAGTTCTTATCAACAGTGATATAGTTCCCAACAGGGTGAAAATTAGTTCATGGAGGGGAGTACAGAAGAATATTACTCTTTGTATGTTTAAATCACAGATACACACACAACACACAACCCAATATGCAGCTTTCTAGGGTATTAAAATTTCATGGTGGAAACATAGGAGGGTTATCAGAGAAAAAAAAAGTCCAAAAATGCTCATAGAGAACCAATAATGAGAAAGAAGTTGTGAGAAACCCTGATGCATACTGAAAGACCAGATTTTTTTTATTTTAATCTATCATGGACTGATAACTTTTATAAAATACAATAAAAATGAATCACTAGACAAATAAATAGGAAGAAAAGAAACAAACATTAAGTCCCAAGGTTTTACTATTAGATTCAACTGATATAAAATTGCTCTGCTGAATTGCTATAAATGCTTTAAAAGCTCACTCATGATTTGTATCTGAATCTTTTTGCAGACTGTTCAAGGATGGGCACTAGTCTTTGAACCACTTGAGTAGCTGCTATTTGGGGAGCACTTGGGTGGAAGAGAAGTGGGATGCATGCCTGCAGGAGTTGGCTGAGGGAGAAGGAAAGAGCATTTCAGACAGAGGACCCAGACAGAGGCACTGGCTGGGAAGCACAAGGCACATATAGAAGGGCCAGTGACGAGTTATGGCTCTAGCAGAGAGTAAGAGGACTAAGGAGTGGGATGGCCAGACGGGAAAGAAGACTGAGCTGCCCAGGCAGGAGCCAGACCCACAGTCCTAAGGGCTACTTCCGTACCATGTTCTAACCAAGTAGTTCTTGATGCTTTGAAGTCAAAGCCCACTTTGAGAATCTGATGATACCTCTCTATGGACCCTCTCTGAAGGCAGTACAAACTCAGAACAATGTATGAACAATCTATGGGCATAGTTTCAGGATCCTTTAAATCCTACTCAGAGCCTCCTTCCAGGTTCAAGTTCCCAGATGAACCATTGAGCTAATAAATCCTCTTTGTGTACTCATTCATTGAGGCACCCCTTGTTCATCGTGTCCTGACTATAGTGTCACTCCAGTTCAAGCAGGCCTACCAGACAGACAGGACCATCACCATCAAGAGGTTGTTAGCCTGGAGTACATATTGCTGGGGAGAGCAATGGGATGAAAGCAAAACTCTGCCCTTGACAAAGCTCCTATGCTGGAAGAGCCAAGGATACACTCAAGATACCCAATGAGGATGACGGTCTCGATATTCTTCTAACATACAGATAAAGCCCCCAGTGCAGTGCACACTCCTTTCTTGGCCTCTTCCTGTCAGGCAGCCAACTGCATTTTAATCCCTTTCATGGGCCTCTGAGCTTCACCGGATGAGCTGTGATGGCCAAGGCCACTCAGGACCGGAATTTCATTGAGGTTTGTTAGATTGGTACATATTTAGTGGACAATTTCATCAGTGTTTGTATGGAATGTAAAAATGAGCTAGCAAGTGGAAATGTACCCAGAAAGACAGCTGGTATAATTGGCCCTCACAAACAGACAAGAAGTGCTTTTCTAAAAATACCAGGGCAGCTCAGACTCAAAAGACAGGCCAGAGACTCAACTCAGCAAGAGTTGAAAACAGCCAGGACACAGTGTGTTTGGTCTTCCAGTGAAATCCAGGCATTGTAGAATGTGGGATTGAGGATTTAAGGGAGAGGTGCCATTTTGGATTTTTCAAAAAGAAGCAAATCCAGCATAGGCCACATTGTTAGATTCCTATGCAAGAATATGTGTGTTAATGCTGAGAAGGCAGCCTTAGGTACAAGTACTTCAAATCATGTATTCATTGAGTAATTATTCATTGAGCTCTTACTGTGTGTCAGGCCCTGTTCTGGGCAATGGGAATGTGGGAATGAACAAAACAGATCTAGTCCCTGCCTCATGGGACATATAATAAACAAATAAGTGTGTCATTTGGAGTAAGGAGATAGAGGCTGGTAGAGGGAGGGGAGATAGTTTTGAATAGTATGGACAGAGAACATTCTGGAATAAGGAAGCACTTAAGTAGCAGACTCAAATGAAGTAAATTAACAAGTATGTGGATTTCTTTCTCTTTTTTTTAAGAATTATTTTTATTTAACTTTATTTATTTATTTTAATTTGACCAGAGAGGGGCAGAGCAAGAGAGAGAGAGAGGGAAAGTGAGAAAGCAAGCTTCCAGTTCCAGGACTTGAACTGCGGTCAGTCATGTAGGAGTCCAGTACCCCTAACCACCACGCCACCTGCTGGCCCCAATTTCTGAGGAAAGAATATTCCCTGCAGCAGGGAGAGCACAAGCAAGCACAAGTTTGGCCGAGCTGATAAACAAAAAAGCCAATGTGATGTGAGTAAAGGTGAAAGTGAGAGGGGATATAGGGAAGAGGGAGGACAAGTGAACAATTATCATTTGGGTTTTGGTGTGTATAGACCCCTCCTTATCCAGGGGAGATATGTTCCAAGACCCTAGTGGATGATTGAAACACAGTACCAAAATCTGTACAGATGCTCTTCAACTTACAATAGGTTAATATCCAAATAAACCCATTATAAGTTAAAAATATCATAAGTCAAAAATGCATTTCATGTACCTGATCTATCAACTTATCGTAGCTTAACTTAGACTACCTCTAACATTCTCAGAACACTTAAATTAGCCTACAGTAGGGCAAAATCACCTGACACAAAGTCTATAGTAAAGGGTTGAATATCTCATTGATAGTCAATGGTTAAATGGTTGTATGGGCATTCAGAGTATGGTCTCTACTGAATGTATATTACTTTCACACTATTGGAAAGTCAAAAAATCATTAGTCAAACTGTCCTATGTCGGGAACCTGTTGTATAAACTGTGTGTTCTAGATCTGATAACATAATGGCTTCTAAGTGACTAATGGGTGGGTCACACATGCAGGTAGATACATACACAGGACCAAGGGATAATGTGTATCAGAGATGGGATGGAGCAGGACCATGGACAATTAGGTTAATACTCAGAACTGCACACAATTTAAAACATAGAAAGTTTTTATATCTTTTCCTGGAACTTCCCACATAATATTTTTAGATCATTGTTGACCATGGATAACTGAACCTGTAGAAAGTGAAACTATGGGGGGGGGGGGGGGAGGGGGGGGAGAGCTACTATACTCTGAGTAGGGTGGGAATCATGGGAGGGTTTTGAGCAGAGGAGTGATATTGTAATGGTTAACTGAACATGTCAACTTCACTGGCCACAGCGCCCAGAGTAAACATTGCTTCTGGGTGTGTCTGTGAGGGTGTTTGCAGATGAGATTAGCATTTGAATTAGTGGACTCTGTGAAGCAAATGGACCTCCCAGTCTGGGTGGCCATCATCCAATTTATGGAAGGCCTGAATAGAACAAAGGTGGAGGAAGGAGGGATTCACCCCCTTTTTTTCTGCTTGACTGCTGAGCTGGGGCGCCTTAGCTCATGGATTCCTACCTTTGACTGGGATTTACACCATTGAATTACAGTATTAGCTTTTCTGGGTCTCCAGGTTGCAGACAGCAGATTATGAGGCTTCTCAGCCTCCATAACATATATTCTGTTGGTTCTGTTTCTCTAGAGAACCCTGACTAATACAGACATGATTTGATTTATGTTGTAAAAGAATACTTCCTTGCTATAAGGGGATTCAACTGAAGTAAGGTGACAGAAGAAACAAGGGCCCAAAGAGGTAGCTAAAGTGGTAGAAGTCCAAGTGAAAGATGATGGTGATATTGATACAGCCAGGTGGAGGTGCCCAAAGTTGATTGCAAGCTTTGGTAAAGAGAACTCAGTAACAACCAGTCTAAGATGTTGAGGGACTGTTGCAACTCTAAAACTCTTTGCAGGGGCTCAGAAGTCATGTCAAATGGGGAATTCTTTAAAGAATCTGGAGATGATTCATTTAAAGAGATAAAGAGGGGCCAGATGGTGGTGCAGTGGTAAAAGGTGTCGCTCTGTGAGGCTGACCCAGAGACCTCCAAGAACACACCAGTGTGCACATCCATGATTGGGGGTGGCTGAAGCTGGGGGCAGACCACAGAGTCAAGACCCTCTTGGGGTGCTATCTCTCACTCATGGAAGAAATAATAAACTTAAAAAATGGAGAGAGAGAAAAATAAAATAAAAGAAAGATGGTTGGAGAGCCTTTTCTTGAGATACTTGAAGGGCTGGCCTTACAAGAGCCATGTGGCTGAAGAGAAGGAAAAGCTTTGTGTCCATCCATGTTATCCCTCTATGGAACAGACTGCTTAGGAAACAGTGAGTTTCTGTCACTGTCACTGGAAGCAAGGCCCTGGGGACTCCAGCTAGGAGTCATCCAAATTTAGAGTTGTCCATGCATTTCTTCACTCCTCTGTAGACAGGGCACCCTGTGAGCCAGGAAAATGTCAGGTGCTAGGATTTGGATCCTGAACAAGACCTAACCCAGCCCTCAAAGAGAGGAGACAATGGTGGGTGCTCTGATGGGTCAGGGTGCTCGTGCAGAGCTCTGTCCAGGCAAGGGTGAGCAGTGATGCCTTTGACTAAACCTGAGAGTACAAACACCGTTAGCCAAACCTAATACGTCTGCAGGCCCGTGTGTTTGGCCACAGTGTAGTGGGAACTGTTCTTTCAGGGCTGGGGTCAGGAGGAGGCTTGTGAGGTAGGAGTTTGTCTTTAGTTAAAATTTTGACAGCATGGATATTTTTGTATTATTTTGATAGTATTTTGTTTTTTTGGTTGTTTTTTAATTGCTAGAGAGAGAGAGAGAGAAAGGAAAAGGGAGAAAGCACCTCCCAGTGGGGTGTGGTCACACGACAATACCTTCTCCTCCATTTCTCCATCCCATTGGGAGTTTTGGCACACACACATATGCCTGGAATGGTTGTCAAGCTGCCAGGACTGGGATTCAATCCAACTTCTCTTAACTACTGGGCCATAGGGCTGACACATAGTTTTGATTTTTTAAAAAAATATCACATCAAAATGTTATTTATCCTAATTCTTGAGTTTGGGGAGGTTTGAATGTTATTCATACAGAATGACACTGGGAATGTAGTTGTGAACAAAGCAAACACATCCCTGCCATTCACATTTGCCTCACCCTGGACTCAGCCCTGCTATGGGTGGGGAGGCTTTCTAATCTGGAGCAAAGTTAGGGATTTGCCTCATCAAATCAGAAGAAGGGGGCCTTCAGATCATGCCCTGCCTACCTTGACTCTTTACAAAGAGACAGACTGAGGCCAGACCTCAGTCATTTGTCCTGAGGGCCAGGATAGCCCTCCAGCGGGCTGATTCACTGGGTGAGGGTGCTCCCCAGAATCTGTCTGAATCATCACGAAAAACCCTCTCACTAGGCAGGGAGCATTAAAGGAGACCGTGGCAGAGGAAATGAATGCGGCTGTCGGTATTTACCGCCTCATTATTTATTTATTTAGGAGGATTGGCTGTTCTCTCTGCTAATCTTCATATAACATGCCTCATTGCCCTCTGAAGGCCCCGGGAGGATTCTCGTAGCATTTGTTTAGTTGAATTTGTTCTTGAAGTCCTGTTTCTGGTTGCTCATTACTGGCTCGCCTGGAAATACCAGAGAGGAAGTAAGTTATGTTAGAGCCAGGTCTCTATCTCGTTCTTCCCAGCCGATGGCAAATCTAGGGCATAATTGGCATTTATAGGTAGGAACCGAAGAAAAGGTCCCTTCTGCCTTATGTTTGAAGCCATATACTCAGCTACATCAAATACGGGGACAGTGACCAGACTTAGGCAAGGCAGAGACGGAAGTGAGGAGCTTGTGCTCGCTCCCACCCCCCTGCTTGGAGAAGGTATTTGCATCACAGGGCAGCCTCTTCTCCTTCCTGCTTGGGTCTGAGGCTGCTCAGCCACCACAGTTCTGTGACCTGCCCCAAGTTTTTGTCCCCACCCCAAGTCCTAATTCCTCCTAGAGCAGTGCTCCCAGCCGTAGCCCTGTGCCTCCCCACTTGATTCCAGGTGTTGCATTTTAACAGGCTTGGGCAGTGCCAGGCATTGGCAAGCATGGCTGTTTGGCCAGGGCAGCCTCCCCAGGCCCACACGTGCTCTCAGGAGCCCCTGTGGCCCCAGCCCCTGCATTTGCTGCACTCCCTCTTCACTCACTGCCCAGCACTGACCCCTTGAGCTGCTCTTTCAGCGTTTGCACCTCATTGCATTCTACGGGCCATTTACCCTTTGTCTCTGATCCTGGGTGACTTACCCTTCTCAGACTTTCTTTCAAGGACAAAGGAATATCCTTGGCTGAGGCAGCCAGACTCCATTGTCTTCAGCCCTCCATTGTCTTCAGCCCTCAAGCACTTGGGGGATGTTTATGAACTAGAAGTAGCAAGTCATTCTATTTCACTTTCTCCCCAATGCTGTCCCAACAGGATCTATTTCCTGCTCTATGTAGCAGCCCAGCTGCCATTGCCAGAGTGGAGGAGACAAGGTGCAGGCTCCCCTTGCCTTGAGGGCCTGGAATCTGCCCTGGCTCTTTTCAATGCCCAATTTGGGCCAGTCTCTATGAGAAGGGCTGAATAAAGCTGGGCAGACTGGAGGAGGACCTCGGAATGAGCTGCTCACGTTAACCTCTGCCCCTCAGTTAGAACTCACGGTGGAGACCAGGCCCGAGGGCAGGTCTGGAGAGGATGAAGCACCATGTGCCTGTGTTCGTGGAAGGAGAAGTCCCACCTCAAAGCTTAGAGTAGCTTAAAGACACATCAGGGAGCATTTCTTTTTTTTATTATGGTCTGTACAAGGGCACTTGAACAAATTAATTAAGAAACAGAATTAAAGTGTAAAATTTTTGTTGCAAAAAATGTGAGATCTATGCATGATTTTTTTATCACTTTTTTCCATGAACATTTTGAAGATCCCCACATATGCCATGGAATTTAAAGCTGTATCAGTTAGAAATAAAATGTACTCAGAAGGGGGTTGAGAAATTTGAGAGACTGGAGGAAAACAGATCATTATTAGAAAAATAGGGATTATTTTCTCTGTGTTTGGGACTAACTCCAAAGATGGTGCATAAATCCAGAGTCACAGTCCACATGCTGCCATTCATTAGTTATGCAGCAGATGTTATTCAGTTCTCATAGCTTTGGGTTTGTATTTATACGTTGTTCCTCCAGGGAAGACAGGAAAGGGATGTGGGCTGTGGGTTGAGAATTGGTAGAACAAAGCCCTTGAGGAAGGAGGGACCCAATGCATAGCTGAAAGATCCCATCTCCCTTGCAACAGGAGAGAGGGTAGGAGCTGAATACTGTTGGGAGCAGCTACTTTGGTGAAGAGCTGAGGAGATTCCACCTGGTGGCTGCTGTTAACACAGGTAAATAGCAGGGTTGGCATCAGCTGGAAAAGAGGGGAGGCTGGAGATTTAAAGAGGACAGGAAAGACTGAAATCAGTTCAGAGAAGACCAGAGAGGTCTGGGATCCCCTCTACGTCTCCCTGGAGCTCCAGGGAGATTCTGGCAATGTGAAGGGCCCCCCGGAGGTTGGAAGACATGTATTTACCATCGTTCCCCTTATCCACAGGGCATGTGTTCCAACACCCTCAATGGATGCTTGAAACCACGGATAGTACCAAATCCTGTATATACTGTGTTTTTCCTCTACAGACATGCCCATGATAAAGTTTAATTTATAAATCAGGCACAATCAAAGTTTAACCACAAAAATAATAAAACAGGATAATTTTAAGGATATATGAGCATCACTGCTCTTGTGCTTTGGGGGCCATTATTAACTAAAATAAGGGTTACTTGAATACAAACACTGGGATATCACCTAGGGTGATCTGATAACTGAGACCGTTGCCAAGTGAATAACACGTGGCACATACAGGGTGGATACGCCGGGCATAGGGATGATTCACAGCTCACTTGGGTTGGAATGGAGCAGTATAAGATTTCAGCATAATACTACTCAGCACACAATTTGAATTTTATGAATTGTTGGGCCAGCCCTGTAATGCTACGGTTAAGTGCTGTGTATGAAAACCAGATACCACATGTCTGACCACAGTTCATGTGCCAGCCCAGCAACTTAAAAAACACACCGGGTACATGTACATGTGCACCCAAGTTATTGATGGAATGGCAAAATGGAGGAAAAAGGATTATGGTGTGACCGTGCTCCACTGGGAAGTGCTTCTCTTCTCTTCCCCCACCCACTGACAAGCATATAAACCCTCTAACAATAAGAGAAAAAAATTAAAAATTAATAAATTGTTTATTTCTAGAATTTTCGATTTAATATTTTTGGACTACAGTTGGCCACAGGTAACTGAAACTGCCAAAAATGAAGCCATGGGTAAGGGGACACTAGACACTACTATATAGTGATAACTCCATGTTCTTCTAAGTTTTACCATTGATATGTCTTCAGTAGTTTGAATTATAGGTCCAGAAAATGCACAGTTGGTCCAATACAAGCTTTTAGTTTTGCTGAGTGCAATGGACAGTGGTGCAAGAGGTAAAATAATGACCAGAGAATATTCACAGTGATGGAGAATGGACTGAGAGCTGAGGAGGAAAGCAGGAGATACACATAGCAAAAGTAGAGGGCAGGATGTATAGATGGCTAGAGTTCAAATCCTAGCTCAACCACTATGTAACTAGGTGACTGGGAGCAATTTGCTTAAACTCTGCCTCAGTTTCTTCTCTGTAAAATCAGGCACACAATGGCACAAAACCCACAGTATTAATATGTAATGGTAGCTACTAATGAGCTAGTAAATGTAAAGTGCTTAAAACACAGGCATTAGCCCTCACTACTTTGTTACTATTTTATTATTGCAACCATCAAGAGGCTGTCCTACTGAACAGGTTTAGTGGGAGTAAGGGAATGAGAGAATCAGAAGAAAAGGAGCCTGCGGTCAGAGTGGGACAATTCAGATGTGGACAGGGTATAACCTTGGGAATGGGAGATCTCTGTGAAGCATCAGAGTCCGTGGAGACCGGGAGGTGGGAACATCTCAGCACGGGCTTGGTATATAGCTCGCAAACCAGAACCTCACGTACACTGTCCCTGTGCACAGCCCGCATTTTAGAGCATCTGCTCCGGCCGGTGAGGTGAGTGGCACATGTGCTAAGTGTTGTGGTAGATGAAGAACGGAAGCTGTCTCTCCTGCAAAGAGGGTTAGGAACACTCCCCTGGAGTGTCCCTCAGCTAAGAAAGGTGGGTGGGATTAGGACAGAAGAGAGCAGTGCTGGGGTGGGCACAGTGGGCCGTCCCTGAGGTTAGAACACGTGGGAGCAGGCCTACCGGAGATGGCAGGGGTGGTAAAGCTCAGTGTAGATTTGGGCCAGAGCAGTGGATAGAAGCAATGAAGCAGGCCTTTTGCTATTCCAGTTTTAATGCCTGTGCTCCTTGTGTAGGTGTGGCCTCTCATCTCAGTTCTGGTTACTGAGAGTCACGATGCTCTGTGAGGCACAGCGTTGTTTTAAAAGGAGTCAGTGGAGAAAATGATTCAAGGAGACTTGCATGGCATCGGGAGTTTGGATAAAGCAGTGTCTAACTGAACGTGTGTCTCTGGTGCACACATGTGGGAGTGAAGTTACTTGTGCTGGGGCTCCACCTTCTCCTCACAGATGATCTGGGCTGTGCTCACAGATTCACTGTGTCACTGAGATGACAGCTGTCCATCATCCTTTTAGCCTGGTGTCTCTATCTGCCTCCAGAGGCTCTAACACTGAACAGTTGCACAAGGAGGGCCGTACAGATGGCTGGGCTCCAGCAGGTGAAGCTGAACTCCCTGTTACCTCTGCCTTGGAGATGAATAATTGTGAGCAGGCTGGGGAACATTTAAACCCACCTAAACCGAGAGCGGCGAGCAAGAAATGCTTTAAGCTATTAAATGCTTTGTGAGCATGCACAAAATCCTATTATCCCCAGTATATATTGAAAAGCTAAAAACAGCAAACTTTCTGGTGCTCATAAAGCATTGTTCCTAGTTGCAACTGGAGCTTTCCGACATTGTTTCATCCATTGGAACCTTCAGGTAATCTCATTCAGAGGAGGATGAGTTCTGACAAGGCGAAGGAGAGGGTGGCTGATTGCGGGAAGAACGCAGCTCTTTTCATGAATATATCTCTGGCACCATTTGCTCTGAATAAGGATAATCATTTCTTGCAATCTGGAAACCATGTTATTTAGAAAATTAGGATAAGTGCAAAACAAAGCAAGAGTGGGAAAAAAAATAACTTTCATCTTAGAATGTCAGAATGCCGAGAAAAAAGATAAATCATGGAACATTTTTCCCCATCAGATTTGCATGAATGTGATTTCTTGCGGTTACTATTTCACTCGTGATCATAAATTTTCAAATCAATCACTTAATATAGTTCCTTTGCAAAGAAGAAAAGATCAAAATACCCATGCAGACTTCTCACTGCTAATGAAAATCAAGCACCTCTTTGGCTGATTTTTACCTCTTGTAAAACATGTATTTGTGGAAAGATGAAAAAGAAAAAACCCTCTTGAAATCTGTATTTTACATTTTTTAGATAATAGTTGGCCACAACCCAAAGACAGGAGGTCTTAGCTTAGGGGCCTTGTTCCTTCAGAGTCTCTGATAATGGCGAGGTCTGTAAACTTGGTCAGGAATATAAAGTGTATGTGGTTGTGTTCTCTGATCTCTAAGCATTATCAGAGTGTGTTGCTGTTGTGAATGTAATCTATGATCTCTGTATGATTAGTAGTACCTGTGCCTTTGTCTTCAGTAATAACCATAGAAGCATTTATGTCATTCTAGTTCTTTTTTATTTTATTTTTTAGAGAGATTTTTGGTATAGAGCACATGTACTTGCCAGAGAGACAGAGAGACAGAAAGCAACAAATTATCCCCTAGGGGGGATGGCCACGCCACAATCCCTTCTCCTCCATTCTCTTCTCAGGATTTTGGACACACACACATGCACCTGGCATGAGGTCTTTTTGTTTTTTTTGTTTTTGTTTTTTTATGTTTTTTTCTGGCATGAGTACTAAGTTGCCGGGTTCGAAATTTGAGCCACAGTTGACTATGTGGGAGTCCAGTGACATAACTATTATGCCATCTGCTGGTCCCTATGTCATTTCTAGCTTTTGCAGATATCTGTAACTCCTCCTGACTACTCTTAAATTTATGACAGTAAACTCAATACTAAATCTTGTTATTTAATGTGTTAAAGAAGTACCTATATTACTATACTATGATTTTTTTAAAAAATCAGTACTAGATTTAATCATAATTGGTTTCTCTTATCATTCTATGCATTTTATTTTTAATGCATTTTAAAACATCACTCTAAGGAGGACTCTGTAGGCTTCACCAGACTGTTATAGCCGTCTGCGGCACAAAGTGATCCCTATCTTATTCAAAAAGTGGAATCCCAACCATTAAAATGCAGATTGTATGTCTCCACTCAATATATACTGACTGTCTGCACTCTAGGGCAGAACCTGAAAGATTACAGGATACAGAAGCATGGAAAACAGTTACAGATACTGGAGACAGTGTGAGAAGAGGGTGGGACATGGGGAAGAGTAAGAGGAAAGGACTCAAGGAGAAAAATAGAGGCAAGACATTTGAGGGACACCGAAGTGGAGGATTGTCTGTTGATAGCATGTATGATATCTTCAACTGGGCTGGTGAGAAGTGTGTTCATGTTGGGTAAATTCATTTCACAAGCTGTAGTGATATACAGTGATTGAATATATAAAATAAAGTAATAAAAAAGAGAGAAAAAATTTAGATTATTAGGGTCCTCCCAATTAGATGCCCAGGGAATGACACCTGGATGTGGTTGTTTTTCAGGAGCTCTCCCAGAGGATTAGGAAGCAGCCAGCCTAAACCTGAGGCCTGTTATTTGGAAACCTCTGGCTTAGATCATCTGTAATCCCAATAACCAGGATCTGGGGATTTGGGGGTTGGTAGTACTGTAGAGAGATTTAATCAGAGAGATATGGGATCTTCTTAAATTTCTGGGAGTATGAGTGGTGAGAACAAGAACAGAGGTATAATGGGCCCATACTTGAATTTTAATCTCTGTAAGTGTATCACGGGCCTGCAATACACTAACAGCCTTGCTGAGCTTTCGTTTCGTCATCTATTACTTGGTAATTACTTCATGGGCTTTGTCTTAGTCTGTACCAGATGCTATACAAAATACTGTAAACCAGGTTAACTTACAAGCAACAGAAATTTGGGGCTCACAGTTCTGGAGGCTGGGAAGTCCAAGATTAAGGCATATTTAATGTGTGATGAGGCCCACTTTCTGACTTGTAGGTGGTACCATTTTGCAGTGTCCACACATGGTAGAAGGATCAATGGTTGTATTGGACCTCTTTTATAAGGTCATTAACCCAATTCTTGAGGGCTCCATCCTCATGACCTAGTTAGCTCCAAAGGCCCCATCTTCTAATACTAAAGGTTAGGATTTTAACATATGCATTTTGGTGAGACAAGCTTTTAGTTCTCTGCAGGCTTGCTGTCAGAATCAAATAAAATAATGACTATAAAGCACTTTGGAAAGTGGCTGACACCAATGAGGGGACTTCTGAAAGTTCATGGGAAATGGAATTAAAGTATGAGCTTATTTTTGTACAAAAATTTTTGAAATCCATGCAGTTTTTTCCATCATGCACATTCTCCAAGAAATTTTGAAGACCCCCATATAGTAAGTGCTCAAGTCTCAATTGCTGTTGTGGTTGATGATGTTCATGACATTCTTGTCACTGAACTAGCTAGAGTTTCTGAGGCTGATGAAGGAACAGTTGCTATGAAATGACCGTAAAATCTGGCTTCCAAAGCTTGGTGGAGAATTTCCACTGGAAGTTACAATGCAGCTGAAATGCCTCAGTTAGAGGAGCTGATCCTGTGTCTCTAGGTGTTCCCTCTCCCTTCAGGCTAGGGTTGATATGTCCCCAGGAGCTTGGGGTGTTTGCAGATGCCTCCTCTGTGATCCAGAGAGTGCAGTGTCATTCCCTGCTTCCCTCACGCTTGCCATGGGATGAAGCATCTCATTTTGTCAAAGTCACTCCTTCCTAGCTACAGGCCATGAGATATTGTTCTACCCAGTGGAAGCACTTTAAATAAATCTCCTCTGTTTCCAAGAGGGAATTTGAATGGTGCCCCTCAAAGGAGGTCCAGTAAGCTAGTAACAGAAAGTGCTGCAGGTTTGTGTAGCGTAGACTGCCTCATGTCCTTTGAGATTAAATTCTTTGAAGGAAAATTTTCCCTTACAGAGCTTCCTCTAGAGTCTCTACAAACTTCCACTGGCCAGTCTTATTCATGTTTCCCTAAATGCAGCACCCTGCCTAATGTTAAACCCAGAGACAATGTAGGTAGGCCATGTTTTCTTCCTACCCCCATCTCTTATAGCTCCCGAGGGTAGCAGAAAAAGGCAGGAGCACATGGCTGCTGTTGTGAGAATCAGATACCATGAACTTCAATGAGCAGAATGGACTGTGCCTTAAATTCTCCAGGACAAAGGCCCGGGCTGGCCTCTGGAGAAACCCTGAGCTGATAGTCCTTTAAGGTTTCAAGATCAATGCCGCTCAGTGGCACTCCAAGAATGATCAAAACCCAACCATACGCACACCCTAGCATCTTTACAAAGGAAGAAAAAGATGCATTCAAGATAATGTAATGCCATTCTTGTGTTTTCTTTGAGCCACTGAGCAGATAGACATATTTTAGTCAAGGTGGCTCTTTTGACGGTGTTTTCTATGAACGGGTCTTGTGCACACGCCAATTCTGCCTAACAGGCTCTGTGGGAGCCAGGCTGCTAGCTGTTTGCAGCAACAGAAGCCAGCAGGTAGGATATGACATTTTAGGATTGTTCAAATAGACCTCAAGCCTAGGAGCTGTGCCGGACACAGCGTTAGGAAAGAAAGAACAGAACAGTACCAGAAAGAACTGTTTAAAAATTTAAAAGACCATTTATTTTCCTTTATCATTTCCACCACTGGTTGCCTTTCTGGCAAATGTCTAAAACATGAACCTGGCCCTAAACATGACAGAGAAATGAATAGAATGGGGCAGGCCATTGACATTTGCCATCTCCAGGTACAATCTCCTGCTTCCATGGAAGCCGGTTGTTTTCTGGGAAAGAAACAGAAACACATAAAATTACTGGTTGGAAGGAACCTCAGGAAGTCCTCTTGCTTCTGGATACCTAATCCTTTGAAAGCATAGCGTTTCTGTGCTGTGCACATCTTGAAATGAAGCAGACAATACCTAGGGCAAGTCACTCTGCCTAGAGCAAGCAGACTTCCAAATCTCAGTGACTTCACATGATGAAAGTCTATTGTGTGTGTTCATAGTTGGCATCCAGCCTTCTCTGTAGCTCTTCAGGGACTGTGGCTCCTCTACCTTCAATAAGTGACTTCCAAGGTCTCCATACAGTGGGAATGAGAGGATGGAGAAAGCACACTGACTTTCAGCCACAGAAGGCTAAATACTCTATGTTTCAACTAGATGACATTCTAGAAAAAGGCAAAACTATGGAGACAGTAAAAAGATCAGTGATTGCCAGGGGATGCAGGGACGGAGGGATGAAGGGGAGGAGTCCAGAGGAGTTTTAGAGCTGTGAAAATACTCTGTATGATACTTTGATGGTGGATACATTTGTCCAAACACAGAATGTGCCACCAAGGTTCACTGATTGTAACAAATGTACCACTCTGTTGGGGGTTGTTGATAATGGAGGAGCCTGCATTTGTAGGGTCAGATGACATATGGGGAATCTGTACCTTCCTCTTGATTTTTTTCTGTGAACCTGTAACTGCTCTAAACAATAAAGTTTAAAAGTGAAAAACATAAAAGCTCCACCCTTAAGAAAAGGTGAGTGGGTAGGGGAATCAAAGAACCCAGAATTAAGTCACACTCTGCTGATCCCTGTGGATTTTTGACCAGTATTTCATGCCATGCCGTCCTGGATCATAGGGAGTTTGGGGCAATCAGGCTCCTGCAGTCCAGACAGCAATCCTCAGATGACAGTTGAACTCACCTAAAACTTCAGCTCCAGGATCCTCATTTTCACGGGCTTCTTTCAAGGCCAAGCTTTGTATCTACTGTTGTATTTGAATAGAGCATCTCCCAGACCCCATCGAACCTGGAGGCCCTGCACTGTGGGCTTCTCAGTCCCTTTCTGCAGGGAGTGAAGTTGTACTACTTCTGGGATGGGTCTTCCACATGACTTCCTTACAACGTTGTGAATTCTTCCTTTTGTCGGCTTGAAGTAACTTTGGAAGCCATTTAGACCCACTTACTTAATTTGAAACAATACAGGAGATTTCAATGCAAAAATTACATAAATAACCCCATTCAGTGAGCCAAGTGCAGTCAATGATAGCCCTTTGTTTGTAAATCTGATTCAAAACAATGCAGGTTTCTGGGTAAGTGAACATCTTAATTTGTTACTTGCACCCTACTGTACTTTTTTGGGACTTCTTGCTAACTGTCTTCCCGGAGGAGCGAGCTTAGCTTCCTGAAAATGCAGAGAATTTTCCCCAGGGCCTCCTCTGCCGTGAAGGAGACAGCGAGCTGGCTTCTCCCAGTGTAAATGCACGTTCTCTTTCACTAAATTGGATGGACACATAATGGCTTTCCTTCTAAAGTCTTTTTACAAAAATTCAATTTCAATCTTCTGCTTTATTTATTACTGTTTCTCAGAAATAGGATTTACAAATATGGACCTCAAGACAAATCTCAATTTAAGTACCACAGTGGCAAGAACCCCTAAATACCCAGATTCTGTTGCCAGTCGATGCAAGTCATTTCTCTTAATACAAGATGAGGAATTAAAATGAAGCGTGGTAAGTGACATGTAATTCAGAGGAGGAAAGGAACGCATATTGAAAGCAGCTTGATTTATTGCGTATAGAAGAGGTGTTGAGAGAGCTTTTTTCTTTTCTTTTGATTTTTGTTGCTGTTGCATATGCACTTACAGGAATAATATTGGGAGAGGATAATAATATTGGCTTGTGTTCATCGGTTTAAAATTCACCCCGGCCTTCCTTGCCCAGTCTGATAGCATGTTATTGTCATACTGAGTCAGGGCTTCTGTGTTGGAAAACTAGCCCAAAGTCACCTTGGCCAGGCATGGGTAGGTTGATTTTAGCCTAGCATGAATATGAATACAGTGCATATTAGTCAAGTCAAAGATATTATCATATACGTTATCATGAACAGATAACTTTTCATTTTTGTGTCTGTTAAATATTTTTTAAAATATTTTTAAATAAATTTTTAAATATTTTTTTTCCTGATCCACTCCTTCCCACCCTTACCCACCCCCTCCTATACTGTCTCTAGTATCCCTCCTCCCTTCCTTCCTTTAATTGCCCTGATCCTGTCTTCTCCTTCTCTGCATTCTCTCTCCCTTGAACTTCCTCACAACTGCTGGCCCTCACTCCTATTTCTGTCCTCCCAACGGTGTCTGTCCAAATATGCTTTCCTTTGGACCATCCCTCCTTTCTCTACAGCAGCTGCAACTAAGTAGGTGCTAAGCATTTAACTCTTGTTTGTATTTTCCAGCAACCAGCCTCATGCCATTAACTTCTAACAGTTCACCTTCGTTGGCATTCTATTCAGTGTCATATACAGGTGCTCCTTGGGATTATGTTCCAATAAGCCCATTGCAAGTTGAAATGATCCTAAGTCAAAAAATGCATTTAATACACCTAACCTACTGAACATCATAGCTTAGCCCAGCCTACCTTACTTAAATGGGCTCAGAACACTTACATTAGCCTACAGTTGGGTAAACTCATCTAACGCAAACCCTGAATAATAATAATGTCTTAAAAATCTCATATATTTTATTACTGTGCTGAAAGTGAAAACAGAATGGTTATATGGGCTGAGAGGGAAGTGGAGTAATTAGGGGTGTGACTGGATATGGGGTGTCCAGGTAGGGTGATTAAAATGTTCTGAAATTGACTCTGGCGATGGTTGACAGCTCTGTGAATATACTGAAACCCATTAAATTGTACATTTTAAATAGGTAAATTTTGTAGTATAAGGGGACTTTGAAAAGCTTATGGAGAAATAGAATTAAAATATGAGTTTATTTTGGTGCAAAACGTTTTAAATGCTTGCACAGCTTTTTTAAAATATGCATTTTCCATGAACTTTTGAAAAATTACTATATGTAGATTATATTACAATTGTCATGTATTTGAAAAAGGCAAAATATCAGCCCACTATATTCCACTCTTTAGGCAGGCCTAATGTGACACCCCAGGCTGTGGTCCTTTGAGCTAATTCATCCTTATTTTGTATCTCCATAATCTGCTTAACTCCTACTCTCTTTCAGACTTGAGGCTTGCCAGTAAAACACCCCTCAGTTATGACTCTGACTATCCTCCTTCTCTTAGCAATGTCTCTTCACAGAACTCCAGCCGTGTGCTAGACATCTTATCTTTTCCCTTGGACACTCTTCTTCTACCCCTGCCCCATGGGCAGCAGGCAGTTCCATGAGTTTACTTGGTATCCTTGGCAGAGCCTGGGTAAGATGCTTGTCTTGGTCTGGGCTGATGAGAACTAAAAAAACTAAGCTCTCATGGATCAGGAAAAGTTCACATCTCCCTTACAGGATACACTGACATTTGTCAGTTGAACCTACAAAGTTTTGACTATGTGTAAGTCTGGATTACGCCTCACAGCAGGGAGGGTTGGCAGGCTGGGAACCTCCCTGTGATGAGGAAATGCAGCATCTCAGCCCACAGCTTTCTGCTCATCCCAGCATCCTAGGGAGGGATGGTACTCGTTTTGTGGACATGGAAAATGGCCTCCCAGAGAAAGCCAACTACTAGAACTGACAGAATCAAAAGAAAGTGACCCAAGAAAGTGATTCCATAACGAAGTGCTAGCCATAACAAATTAAAAGAAGGATTGATATATTCAGCAGTTGTTTAGATCTGAGATATGGTAGTGTCTTTCTTTCATGGTCCAGAAAACATTCCTAAATCCATTCAGTGGGGGAATTCCTAGTGGTCTCCCGATTATTCCTCAAGGAAGTCAACACCAGGCTATATAGCCTGTGCAAGCTGGTGTCATCTATTAGCAAAGTCTATAGCCCTGTAGCCTGGACCATGGTCTGTGGCTAAACAGTCACAGACTCCAGATACCAGAGGTAAAAGATCTTCTGAGCTAGCCCTCCACTCCCCCATTAATAGGTGAGAAAACAGGGCTAGAGGGAGAATGGGGGTGCTCAAGTTCCATGAGAAATGGAGCCTATGACCTTTGCTTTCTTCTCTAGAAAGTAAAATGATTGAGTCTTCCTCTGCTATATCAGCTCTGGTAGAGGATGCCAGAGGACCCCTGCTGGGTCCAGAGTGGGCTGGACTATCAATGGATTCCCATCACCAGAAGGGGTATCAAAGGGCAGAGTTCTCAGAAGCGTGAAGGTGGTTCTGGTCTTGTGAAGGGAAGAAGTTGGAGAGGGGCTCAAACCAATTGCATCCTGTATGTGCCCTTGCTGGATCTGTTTTTCTAATGGCTATGTTTTATCTTCCAGTCTGTTTCCTTTTTTTCCCATTGTTTTGTATTTCTTTCCCTCTCTCATTATACCCTCTCTCCAGACACATTCCATACATACTCTGCCGAGCTCCATCCATTTATTAATCTATTCATGTGTTCATTCATTGAATGAAAATTCATCAAGTGTTTATTTCTGTTCCAGGCAAAAGGCTGAGCAATGGAGACATAGAACAGCACAGTCTTGTCTCTCTCAAGTTAATAGCTTAGTAAAGAAGAGAGAAATAAATACTTACACAGTCAAGTGCCGGCGCATTAACAAAATTACACCTGTGATTAGCACTATGTGAGCATGTAATACCAACTGCTAATGAGACTGAATGATGCAACTCAAAAATACAAAGAATTTAGTTCTCTCTGAGTGACCTTTGACCAGTGAGAGACAAGAAATTAGAGGGTGGCTCTTGATATGAAGAACCTTTTGGGGGTGCCTGTCTCTTTCCCTGCCTTCCTCTTCACTCTCTCAGTCATGGAAGAAATAAATAAACTTAACCAATATGCCCTTAAAGACTGTCTAGAATGATGGAAATTTAATCCCACCCATTGACATTCATGTGTGACAGTCATCCTCTTCCAGGGTATCAACTTTCAGGAATCAGAAGGGTGGTGCCCTGCCTCAGACTTTCCAGCCCTCAGAGTTTTTTTTGACGGTCTCTTTTTCCCTCTCTCTCTCATACCCAGAGGCATGGGTAGTGAGATTATTCCTCAAGGAAAGCGTTTAGGTAAGTCTTTTGGCCCAGTGAATGATGCTTCTGTATATCTAGTTGTACAGCAAGAAACCTAGGGTGATTTTTAACCCTCTTTCTCCTTCCCAACCCTATTACCAATTATTTTGCCTATTAAAAATACCTCAGGGCCAACCCCATAGCCTAGTGGTTAAGGGAACCAGATCCCACATGACCAACCACAGTTTGAATCCCAGCTCCTGTGGTTTGAAAAATATGCCAGATGAGACAGGATGGAGAAATGGAGAAGAGATTATGGTGTGATCACAGATGTGACAGGATGGAGAAATTGAGAAGGGATTGTGGCATGACCACAGACCATTAGGGGTGCTTTTTCCGTCTCCCACTTTCTTTCTGTCTCTCTCAAGTACACTTGCCCTATAACAATTAAAAATAATTAATGAAGACCCCTGAAATAAAAATTAAAATCCTTGGTTGCATCTCTACCTCTATTTTATTACCCTAGCCAAAGCTACTAACTTTTCTCCCCCAGATAATTGCAAAACCCTCTTGTTTTCTCTGTCTCTGCTTTTCCTGGTGCGGATCTGTTCCCCATACTTGAGCCAGAGTGATCTTTTCAAACCCAAATCCTTCAGTGGCTTCTCACGTAGAACAAAGAACAATTTCCTCCACATGGCTTATAGATACTTGCCTTGAACAGACCCTGCCTTCCCCTCCAACTTCATTTTATGCTCTATTCTCTTCCACTCCTACTTCCTTAGTCTGCTTTTTTAAAGTTTACTTATTTGTTTTGAGAGTGGGTTGGTGCACCCTCAATAGGATTTTCATGCCATGATCCACTCCCAGCCTCAGCCAGCCTGGTTCACAAGCATGCAAGCATGCATGCATGCTCACACCTGGGACCTTTTCATGTGGGTCCAACCCTACAGGGCTGCAATATTGCATTACTGCCGTCATCTGATCCTGAGTCCAGTTTCTTCACCTCTGCTGTCTTGGCTGTCATCAGCCACTGGAAAACTTCCTATATACTCCTTGTCACTTGGAGCTGCCCAGGCGCTCTGCCTGAAATCCCCTCAGCCAGCTCAGAGTAAAGGCCTTGATACTTGAGAGTCACTCAATTCCAGATGCTCCCAGTGTCCCTGATGCCATATGGCTTTGTATAGTAGGAGGCTTTGACTCTGAGGGTATCATTGGTGCCACTGCAGATCCACTGAGTTTCCCTAGAGCTTGCATACACCCCCTGTTTCTGCCCCATGGGACCTTCCACTGTTCCCCTCACTCACTCTGGTTACTATGCAGGAAAGAGGTGCCAGCCAGATCCCTGGAGCAAGGCACAAGGTCATGGCTGAGGGAGAGCTGAGGGAAGTTCCTTGGGCCAACTCTCCCTGAATGGAGTTAGTAATGGCAGATTTGCTGCTGTAGCCTGTGCTTGGGGCTGGGGTTCTGCCCCCTTCACTTCCTAACTGTGGGATTGTGAACAGTTTACTCCACTTCTCTGACCCTCAGTTTCCCCATCAGTGAGGCAAATGAGGTTGTTGGTGTTTGGTGCTTGGCTGTAATCAGCTGGCTGATCCTGGGATCTGGAGCAGGCAGAGGGGACACTCACCTCTCTTGGGGGAGGGTTTGTAGAAGTGGAGTTTGGGGAAAGGAGGGCTCAGGACCACTTCACGGTTAGACTGCCTATCAGGGCCCAAGGGCGGCTGGGTTTGTCACCTGCACCCACTGTGTATGCATGTATATGTGCACGTGTGTTGCTTCTTTTTATTTTCTTCCTTTTTTTTAATTTTAGCTTTGAACTTTCTCTTCTCTATGATATTTCCAGAGTGGTTTTTTGCAGCTTGAGCATTCTTTGATGTCATTTCTGTCTCTCACAATGCATGCTGCTGCTTGTTCTCACAACTCTAAATCTAGTCTGAGTCACCAGAGGTGACAGGCTGAGGTGTGGACCAAGGCCAGGCAGGTAGGATGACAACAGGAATGCACTCCAGGTGGTGGTGATGTTACAGACCTCCAGGCCAACAGCAGACTCCTGGGCCAGCACCAGCCCTGGTGATTAACTCTGGGTTTGCTGAGCCCACCTGACATGGACTTTCAAAACATCTGACAGCCCAGGAGCCTCTTGCTCCCTCCCAGCTCTACAGGAAGAACCAAGAAGCTCTGAATCGATGACCACTGTGTGTGCCTGATGATGTTGACACTACAGCATGCAGGACAGGAAGCCAGCATCCCTATGACACAAGATAGGCACATGCTGAGCCTTCCAGCACAGAACACCATCTCCCTCCACTTACTTCAGAAGCTGGCATGTGTCACAGGTCCAGCCTGGCTCCTCTGCCCTCCAACCTCCACTCCACTGCCCTTTCTCATGAGCTTGGCGACACCCCAGACTTTGGAACAATCCCAACCTTGGTCTGGACACTTATGGAAGACTTGACCCTGAGTCAGCCTGGCTATGGGTTCTGTTCCCACCTGGCACCTCTGTTGTAATGACTGGGTCACAGGCTTTTGCTGAAGCCCAACCTACACCTACTTCTGTGATCGTCATTTAGTGACTGGTCCTCACAGAGCTCTGCTTTTCTTTTATCCATTCTTGTGGGCTTCTTCAAAATGAAATTCATCCCCTGAATCTTTATTTCTCTATATTTCTATGAATTTACCCATCTATTTATTTATTTTATAACAGCTTTGTCAAGATACTCATATACCATTAGAATTCACTCATTTAAAGTGTACCACTTAATGTGCTATATATATATATATTTTTTTTTTTCAACAAGGTGTGTAAAACTTATCACAACCAGTATTTGATTGTGGGCCAAATATTTTGGGTCCACCCTGTAGTCTAGTGGTTAAAGGAGCTAGATCCCATGTGGATTAAATGTTTGAGAGGCCTTTGAAAGTTTTCTTTTTTTTTCAATCTTCATGGATTTCAAAAATGTTTTTGCACCAAAATAAACTTGTAGTTTCATTCAGTTTTTCCATAAATGTTCGGCAGTCTACTCAATCATGGTAAGTCAGCTGAACCATTGCTTTTGGGCCATTGCTTCTGGGAATGAGGGCTGTGCTTTCTGAGCCTTTCTGTGCCAGGCTGATGAACTCTTTGTGCCAACAGGTATGGCTCTGTGGAGGCAGCATGGAGGTCCTTCCTTGCTCACGGGTGGCCCACATTGAGAGGAAGAAGAAGCCGTATAATAGCAACATTGGCTTCTACACCAAGAGAAATGCTCTCCGGGTTGCCGAGGTCTGGATGGACGATTACAAGTCTCATGTGTACATCGCTTGGAACCTGCCGCTGGAGGTAGGCTCAACAGCCTTCCCTACCACTCCAGACAACAATCCTTACTGTCTGGCAGATCGTGCATCCCTTTAACAAGCTGCTGGTTCCTCCCCAGAAAGATGCTCGTACTCGGAGAAGTCTGAATGCACTTTGAGGAGATTCACAGATATCTGAGTTTCAGAACCCTTGCTTTAAACTGGGACTGGCACAATGGAAATCCCTAAATCTACTTAGACAGATAGAGGGTCTTACTATGTTAATCCCGGTCTTAAGTAATCTGGCTGTTCTGCTCCTGAACAAACATGGTGTCCGGAAGGTTCTTGCCCAACGTTTTTAGCACCAGACCCCTCATCCACGCTTACTGTGTGCCCTCCCATGAAACTCCAGCTGCCTCCAACATGTGCCCCTGCTGTATGCCAAATCCCTTGACTCTTCACCGCTCCTGCACATCCTGTTCAGAATACAGCCCAGGAGAATTCTCATGTCACCACACCCCCAAAGTGGTTGTGCACTAGCTCTGTTGGAATCCAGCTCTGCCACTTAATTGCTGTGAGATCTGGAGCAGACCCACCCTTCTCTGTGCCATCTTTTCCTTGGCTATAAAGGTATTATAGGAGGGTTAGGCGAAATAAGAGAGCTAATGCATGTGACGTGCTTGGTGTAGCACCTCCCACAGAATGCATTGTTCAGCAGCCCCAAGGGGTGACCTTTGCCCTCAGCCAGAGCACCTATAGATGTCCAAGCCATAACCTTGTGATTCAGGAAGCTACAACCTAGAACAACAGAAATATACTTGCATGCAGATAAAGTTTATGAAGAAAGAGGATAGAAGCAAAGAAAGTCTGTTATTTTTGTTATGATTTTTAAAATACCATTCTAGGGACCAGCAATTGGCATAATGGCTATGTTGCTGGATTCCCATGTAGTCGACCATGGTCTAGTCCCAGACGCAGCAGCTTAAACTCACACCGGGCACGTGTACATGTGTGCCAGATCCCAAGAGGAGAATGGAGGAGAAGGGATTGTGGCGTGGCCATCCCCCCCCCGGGGGGGGGGGTGATTTCTCGCTTTCTGTCTCTGTCTCTCTCTGTCTTTTTGGCAAGTGCACGTGCCCTATAGCAAAAACCTCTCCAAAAAAATAATAAAATACCATTCTAAAGGATTTTTTTAAACCTGTATAACCTCAGAGCACTTTATATTGGGTCACTGGGAAAGTCATGACATATTTTTCTGTTTTTATGCAAAAGTGTGTCATGACTTTTTGATGACTCAGTAGTTATTAGAGGGGACTTCAAAATAATCATGAAAACCATGGAACTAAAGTAAGCATTTATTTTACTACCAAAATAATCCATGCATAGTTTTTTCATAATATGCATGTTCCACGAACTTTTAAAGACCCCTACATACAAATGGCTTTTACACATTATTATGTAAAGATAGGTCATATTCGTTGAGCTCTTACTATATCCCAGGTAGCTATAAGTTCCTTATCTGCACTATCTCAGTGGTCCCTAACCTTTTAGGCTCCAGGCACAAGTTTAATGGAAGACAATTTTTTCATACACTGGGAGGACAGGGAAGGATGGTTTCAGGGTAATTCAAGCATGTTCCATTTGTTGTGCACTTTATTTCTATTATTATTACATTATATCATTAAATAATTATCCATCTCACTATATTGCAGTGTTTGCAGCCACTCCCCAGCACTAGCATCACTGCCTCAGCTCCACCTGAGATCATCAGGCATTAGATTTTCATAAGGAGTGTGCAACTTAGTTCCCTCACATACGCAGTTCATAACAGAGTTTGTGCTTCTGTGAGAGCTAATGCTGTCACTGATCTGACAGGAAGTGGAGCTTACGTGGAAATGTGAGTGATGGGGGGTGACTGTAAATACAGATTGCTCACCTCTCACTTACCTCCTGCTGTGTGGCCCAGGGATTGGGGATCCTTGCAATATCTCATTTCATTCCTGTAACAACCTCATGATATAAAACGTGTCTCACAGTTTTCTCATTTGTAAAACATCAGTTACTAATATTTACTTCAGAGGCCTCAGTGAAGATAAAATGAGGCTTACAACAGAGCTTAGTAAGTCTTAAGTGTTCAATAAATGCTAGCTTGATATGAATCTATTATGATATCCACTGTACAGATGAGGAAACTGAAGCTCTGTGAAGTTATAAGTGACTTAGATTACATTTCTACACATAGTACGTGGGCAGGGTTGTGAACTCAGGTCTTCATTCAACCCTGCCCACAGCCCTGTGAAGTCAGTAGAATAAATGTTCTCATTCTTATTACTGCTTTACAGAGAAGGAGTTGTGACCTACAATGTTGGCATGACTCACTGTCACAGAACTCAGGTCCCCTGACTCTAGCTGTACTCTTTCTCTGTTATTGCAGACAGCCTCTGTTTCCTAATAGCAGTAGTATCTACTATGCATTTTTTTAAATGTCTGTTTTCCTTATAGAATAGTTATATATTACTGCTCAGATTTGCCTTTGAATTTTAATAAGTTTGACACTTAAAAGGATTTTCGGCCCAGGCTAGTGGTGCAGTTGGTAACATACTGGACTGCAGTGCTGGAAGCCACATGGCTAACTGTGGGTTCAGATCCCCTGCCCTGTTGACCTGAAATATGCCAGGTATGCATGCACGTGCCCCAAATCCTGATGAACTGGGGGGCTGAGGGAGGAGGATCATAGTGTGACAAGATCCTGTTTAGGATGCTTCTCTCCTCTTTCCCCCTCTCCTCGCCTTCACCCCATGTGTGCATCCAACCATTCTCTATTATGAGTAAAATAAATAAAAACTTCTTTTTTAAAAAAAAGGTATTTTCTTTTAAAATGACTATTTGGCTGCTGAAGAAATATTAATGAAATAATTTTAGCTCTTCTCTTGGGCCACCAAAATACCGCCTGGCTGTCTGTCATAAGAGCAAGCATCCTGTCTCCACTGCTCCACGGCCATCTTATGGCGGAGTCTGTGGAGTCGTATTTCAGATACTTTATTTTCCCCTGTCAGCACACAGCAGCCCATTACAGGTTCATTTCTGTAAAAGCAGAGTGAATTATTCATTAGAACATCATTACAAGCTTTGCAATGGAAAATTATTTTCACTTCTGCATATAATGAACTTCACAAAGAGCCAACAAAGAAGGAAATTATACATGTATAGAAAAGAAAGGCGGGAGGTGGTTACAGACATTTATTTTCTCATCTTAATCAAATAATTCCTCTAATAATTGGCCTGATAGTTTCTAAGGAAATGTAGAAAAGAAGGAGCTGGGGATCTAGGTCATCAAGATCAGTGTGTCCCAGGAGCCCTTTCACACAGCAAAAGGTGGATGGGCAGCCTGTCTGGGGAGCTTCGTGCTACATGGTCCTAGCTGCACTCAGGGAACAAGATTTAGAACCTGGGTCTGGATGACTGAAGTAGATCTTCTTAAACTGACCTTCTGAGTAAGCATATAGGGCATCTTAGTCCACTACGGAGTTGCTAACAGAAACACCTGAGACTAGATAATTTATAAGGAATAAAGATTTAATTGGCTTTACACTTTTGGTGGCTGAAAGGTCCAGTGGATGGGCCTCAGGCTAGTCCTTGGTACTATATCATAGCATGGTTGATGGAAGCAGGGGATGGTGACTGCATCCAGACAGACCTAGAGGCAGTCACCTTCCTTTTATAATAGCCTAATCTCACATGGGAGAAAGCATTGATCCATTCATCAGGGTGGTGCTTCCATGATCCAATCACTGCCCACTAAGCCTCTATTCTTATAGGTCTCACCATCTCCCAATGCCATTACACTGGGGACCAAATTCTGAAACCATGAACCTTTGGGGAGACAACCAAACTGTGTCGCTGGGTTTAAGCTCTTCTCTCTGAAAGTTTCCCTGAAAGTGACTTCACCCATGCCCCTTTCTGTATGAGCTCCACAGTCACTAACACCCCTTTGCTTCTCTCTACTTCCAGAATCCAGGAATTGACATAGGCGATGTCTCTGAAAGAAGGGCATTGAGGAAAAGTTTGAAGTGTAAGAATTTCCAGTGGTACCTGGACCATGTTTACCCAGAAATGAGGAGATACAATAATACCATCGCATATGGGGAGGTAATTAAGACTGTGCTTGTTCTTGACTTGGATTGTTCTTCAATGTTGTGGATTGCTTTGCTGGGGGAACAGAGTCATTGGTTCATGAGTGTTTTGGAGAAGTGTATTCCCTTGCAGCAGGATTCCCACCAACTGGTAGGGCAGTGGGGACAATAGGAATAAATGCTATGATGGGGCTTGGAGAAAAGGCTGTGACAGCCTTCTCTGCCTGAAGCATGTAAAACATGATGAGTTCCATTTGGGACATTTTGACTTTGAGATCCTTTGAAACTTATAAGTGGAGACATTAAGCAGGAAATTGGGTGTAAAGAGAAGTAGGGCCTAGAGCCATCTATTACTTAGTGCTATGGTCCAGGGCCACTTGTCATGACAGAAAGGAAGGAAATGGTCATCTCAGACTTTTTAATAATGAGAAAATGTCACCTTTCTGAGCATTAAAACAAATTGATATTTTCTCTATGACAAATGCTATTAATATGCATTTTAGAATATATTAAAAGTAGGGCCAGCAGATGGCATGGTGGTTAAGGTGCTGGACGTCTACATATCCAACTGCTGTTTGAGTCCCAGACCTGGCAGACTCTCCCTCACTTTCTTTCTCTCTGTCTCTTTCTCGTCAAATTTTTTTTTAAATGTGAATAAATAATTCTTAAAAAAAAGTCCTGGACTTTAGAGGAAATAATATATTAAAATTACAATGGTAATGAACATGGATTACTTTCAGTATGCCAGGCACCATCCCAAGTTCTCTTCAAATATGAATTTATTTCAGCTTCACCTTATGAAATAGCAGTAGTATTTCCATTTTATTGATAGAAAGCTGAGACGTAGAGAAATTAAATTACTTACAGTCACTGTTCTAGCCTGTTCTATTTTTAATAACAAAATAACTGAGTCTGATTTATTCAGCTCATAATTAGGTAATCTAAGGTCAAGGAGCTACATCGGGTTTCCAGGGTGTCACATGTGAGAAAATAGAAGCCCTGAAGTCATATCTATGAGTCTGTATCATGTTCTTATTCCTTCTCCTTATAAACCCACCAGGAGTCAAGAATGCCCTACTGCCCTTAATTCTGATCTCCTTCTAAAGACCCAACCTCTCAGCACCATAGTTGGACTATGTTTTCAACCTCTTAATCCCATCACAGCCAAATTTCAGCATGTGAATTTTAGGGGGACATTCACACTATAGCGGTCACAGATCTATGAGTTATGAAGCCATAATTGAACATAGATATTCTGACACCAGAGATAATGCATTTAATATGGTCTTCTTTATTGCATATATGTGCATATGTGCACACATATGTATCAATAAACACACGCACACTTTATTTTTACTAAAATCATGATACCTAAAATGCATAATAATTTGAAATTTTACTCAATAACAAACAGAATATTTTCCTATGTCATTAACTATTTTTTTCTGCAACATTACCAATGGCTGCATATGGTACAACTTCGTGTGTATGCTGTGTTTTGCTTGGGAATGTAAACATTTGTGTTGTTTCCATTTATTTTTTTTAAATTTTGCCAGAAAGTGCATGCACTTGTAGAGAGAGAGGCAAAGTGGGAAAGTACCCTCCACCCCCATAGGGGACAGTTGTGCCACAATCTCTTCTCCTCCATATCTCAATCCTCTCAGGGTCTGGGGCATGCACACACATGCATCCAGGATATATTCAAGCTGCCAGGTTCGGGACGTGGCCATGTGGGATCCAGTCGTCTTAACCACCATGCTACCAGCTAGCTCATTGTTCCCAATTTTTAAATATCATAAGTACTGTTGCTGAGAGCATCCTTACATATAAGCACTTGTGCGTCTACCGTGTTACTTCCTTGCAGTGCCTGTTTGAAGGTGGGATTGGTGATGCAGTCAGAGTCAGGCCTGCATCAGTGAGCTGCTGCTCTCACCTGGCAGAGACTCCCCACTGGCTCTGCAATTTGATTTTCTTCCTAAAACTGCCTGGGACTCCCTGTGACTATTAGGCTGAAGCTAAGAGCACTCCTTTTGAGTTCAGTGTTTACATTTTTCTACAACTGTGGATTTTCCTATTCTTTACCTGATGTCTTTTGTGGAAAGTAAAACAATCACAGATTAAATCATCAGTGTGCAAGTGGTGACCCTGCTGAGCTGGAATTTGGAATAGGATGCTCCCTCCTTACAGGGACAACCCCCTACAGTGGCTAGGGATGTGTGAAGACCCTGGAGCTAACCTGATGGATTAAAATCCTAGCGGGCTGTTACCAAGAGTGGCTCCTCTTGGCTCCAGTTCCTTCATCTATAAAATAGGAGAAATGAAAGTGCCTACTCCTTAGGATTGTTGATTGTTTTGCAGTAGTAGTTAGTTAGTAATAGTACCTACTAATTTGGTAGTAGTAGTAATTAGGTAGTAGTAGTTACTACTAGGTACTACTACTATTAACTAACTGCTAACTACTACCTTGTCTTTTCTTTAAAATGAAACTATTTCTTCTTTTGTTGTTGTTGTTGTTTTTGTTCTCAAAGTAAGATCAAGTATGAAGGAGGCATGGAAAAACAATGGGCAGTGAATGGATTGTTCCTAAAACAATTGGATAAATGGCCTAGCTCTTTGGAAAAGAAATCAGCTTAGATTCTTACAGTTCGCCATACACCAAACTATATTTCAGATGGACTATAGCATTCCATGAAAGAAAAGAAACCATAAAACAAGCATATGGAACTAAAGATGAATCTCGTCTCTGAGCAGGGAAGGGCTTTCTAAGAATGAAACCCGCGGCAAGAAATGCAAAGGAAATGGAACATGGACCTGAGCTCATAATTAGTAAAGTAACCTATACATCAACGAAATAGGGAAATAATATGCCAAACTGGGAGCATGTCTGCTAGGAATCCTATACATGAACAGATAATGCCATTAATACATAATAAGCTCAACAAATTGATTTAAATTTTAAAAGAATTTACTATACAAAGTGCATGCACACACACATAGGTGGGGGGGAGAGGTAGAAAGAGACAGAGAAAGCACCCTCAGTAGGGTCTACTTACCCTCCAGTGCCCTTTCCCCAGCCCTGCGATTTCTCAGGATCTTGAGCACCCATGCACACACCTCTTTCAGGCTGACCTGGATCCGAACTGCGGTTGTCATGTGTCTTCCAGCACTGCAGGGCACTAGCTTTCCTGCTGTGCCACAATGGCTGGGCCTAAATTACAAATTTGATTTAAATAACAAAATAAAATGCCCCAGAAGAAAAAATACAAAATACGTGGCTATACGCAAGAAAATATAAATATCTGCAAAACACATGATAATTTTTAAAATTTATTTCCTAATCAAAGAAATTAAAATAAAACTTTGAATACATTGAGGTAGCATTACATTTTTCTTGCTACTAAATGAACAAAGATTCATTTTGGGAATGTATGTTGGTACTCTGCTGGCAAGGCCTTGGTAATATGAAAAATCACATATCCTCCGGTGAAAGTGCAAATTGAAACAAGGTTTTTAAAAAGCAATTTGAATCACATGTATTAAAAAGCCTAATGATAGTCATACTTTCTTCTCCACTCTTATCCCAAGCAAATAATCTGAAATAGGGACAGAGCTTTGAGAGTAAAATTGTTCAGCTCAGTAATTTTATTTTTTGGAGCAAACATTTTTGAATTTAACTTGAAGATTAGTTAAATATAATAGAGTAATGGTTTGAAAAATTTTGTAGTCCTTCCAAATGGTGTGTACAAAAGAACTCCATGACATCAGATAAATATTGATACTGTAATGCTTAAGAGGAAAACGTCAGGATGATGAAACCAGATTAGCTCTAGTTTGGAAGCAGATGAGAGAATTGCATGGGGAAGAGGAGGAGATGGTTTCAGTCACCTTGGGTAGTGGGGCAGCAGGCAGTTCTTGTGTGAGTACGCTGTCATGATTTCCCATTTTTCCACTAGTTATGTCATTTTTAAATTAGAAGGAAGGTAGTCATTAAAAGAGCAACAGGAGCCAGAGGGTGATGTAACAGTAAAGCAGCTGGACCCATGGAAAGCTGGCATCCTGGAGCCTCCCTGCACAAGGCAGGAGACCTGGGCAGCTTGTGGCCTAGGCAGGCTGAGTCTCAGGGCTGTCATGGTGTGACTCTCTCTTTCTAGTGCTGCCTCTCAGGGAAGACATAAATAAATTAACATGAAGAAAGAAAGAGAAACAGAGGGAGGGAAGGGAGGGGAAGGGAGGGAAAGGAAGAAGAAGGAAAGGGCAAGAAGGAGGGAGAGGGAGGGAAAAAAAAAAAAGAAAAAGGAAGAAAGAAGGAAGTAAAGAAAGAAAAGACTCAGCCTTTGTGGGGTCACAGTAATACAAGTCCCTGGCTTGAAAGGCTGAAAGCCTCATTGCTGGCTATGGGCTCAGATCCCCGGAGTGGCCTGAAAACACACTGGGCGTTTGTGCAGGTATCCAGAATTCTGAGGAGCTGAAGGGCTGGGAAAAGGGGATCATGGCATGATGAGGCCCTGCTGAGGGTCTCTCTCTCTCTCTCTCTCTCTCTCTCTCATGCATATGTGCTGTCTACTAGGAAGAGAAGAAGGGAAAGAGGGAAAAAAGAAAGGGAACAAGGGATGGAGGGAGGAAGGGAGGGAAGGAAATGGGAAAATGCTATTAATAACAGAAGGTGGCCAGGGCTTCTGTACATGGTTTCACAGTCTGTGCACTGCACAACTCCAGTGGCTGCCCTTTACATCAGCAGCATATAATTGATGTCCCTGGAGCTGTACACTGGGGTGGCCTTAGAGGAAACAGAAATCATACTCTGAGATTTTTTGAGAAAGACTTTTTTTTTTTTCTTTTTTTGGGAGGGATTTTTGCTATAGGGTGCGTGCGCTCGCTCGCCAGACAGACAGAGACAGACAGAGAGACAGAAAGCGAGAAATCACCCCCCAGAGGGGATGGCCACGCCGCAATCCCTTCTCCTCCATTCTCCTCTTGGGATCTTGGGCACGCACGCACACGCGCCCAGCGTGAGTTTTAAGCCACCGGGTCCGGGACGCGAACCACGGTCGACTACGTGGGAGTCCAGCGACATAGCCATTACGCTAACTGCTGGTCCCCGAGAAAGACTTTTATTTCTGCAAGTTTTCTCCTTTTTAAAAATAATAAATTCAAGGCCAGCAGATGACGTAATGATTATTCCCACACGGCCAACCTCAGTTCGAATCCCAGACCCGCAGGCTTAAAACTCATGTCGGGTACATGTGTGTGCATGCCCAAAATCCCGAGAAGAGAATGGAGAAGGGATTGCAGCATGGCCATCATCTCCCTCGGTGGGGGGGGGGGGGGGGGGGGGGGCAGGGGAACGCGGGTGTGTTTGCAGATTTCTTACTTTCTGTCTTTCTGTCTCTCTCTTTGGCAAGCACACATGCCCTATAGCAAAAATCTCTCTAAAATAGTAATAATAATAATAGTGATAATAATAATAATAACATATCTTTTAAAAGAAATATGAAGACTAAAATAAAACTTACTCTAAATCCTAATCCCCAGAAATAATCAGTGTTAGCACTTTAGGGCATTTGCTTCTCTGATTCCTTCTCTACCTACCGAGCTCACCAAATGCCAAAATACATTTCAGATGGACTACAGCATTAAATAAAAGAACCAAACTAATCAAATTCAACATTTACCATTACTTATACAACTCTATGCTTCATGTTATGTTTTAGACACAGCCATATCCCAAAGCAGTGAAAAAAGAGAGAGGGAAGTAGGTATCACACTGGACCTACCGTTTGTATTTTTCATTTTTCATTGACAAATCTCTTTGTTTTTTCCACAAAGTTTTTGAAGGCCCCTCATACATGTACAACATAATAATATAGACCAAAAATCCATGTTGTCACGACCGGGGTGAGAGACTGAACTTCACCTGCATCACTTCCATGTATGTTTCTTAACGCTTAGTTCAGGAGTCACCTTCTCTCGGCAGTGATCTCTGAGCCCTCAGATGGAGTGAGGACATTCTCTTTCTTGGCCCCAGAGTATATCAATCATTGCTCGAGCTCATCCTGCTTCTTTCTCTCCAACCCAGAGGCCAATTCAGGACAGGGACTGTCTTGTTTATCTTTGTGTTTGTTAAACTTAGCACCAGGCCTTCAATAAATATTTATTAAATTACTGGGTGATAGATTCGATTGCACAAACACTAGAAGCAAAATTTAAAAGCATAGCAGTCTGAAATCATTACGTGGAACAAATATGTCCTAAAAACTTTAATGTCCTTAATATGTAAAGAGCTCTTACAAATCTATAATGAAACCACTTAAGATCCCAGTGGGGAAATAAACAGACAGTTCCCAGAAAGGGAAATGATTAGTAAACATAAAACATTCCATTGTACGATTCATAGTAAATTTATGCAAACAAGATATCTTTCATTGTCTCTCAAAACAGTAATATTTTTAGATGGTGAAACTCAGGACAGAAATATATATATATATATATATATATATATATATATATATATATATATATTTACCTACATATGTATTTACCTTTTAGGTGGGAGTATAAATTAGTCAGATCTTCCTAAAAATGGAACATCAGGGTCCTGATACCCCTTGGTACTATAGTTCCAGTTCTAGGATCCCATCCTTGAGAAAATCTGAAATAGGAACTACATTTTATGCATCAAGTTACTCAACACAGACAAAACTGAACAAAACTAAATTGCTCAAAAATTGAAAATTTTAACTGTTGTGTGAAAGATTGTAAACAATCATTATTTTCTTCTGTATTTTCCAAAGTGTCTCAATGAGATGGCATTATTTTTATAATCTTTAAAAAGATGTTAAGGGACCAGCAGATGACATAATGGTAACGTTGCTGGACTCCCATATAGTTGACCACAGTTCGAGTCCCAGACCTGGTGGCCTGAAATACGCCAGGCTCATGTGTGTTTGGGTGTGCCCAAATTCCCAAGAGGAAGTTGGAGGAGAAGAAATTGTGGTGTGACCATACCCTCTAGCAGGGTGATTTCTTACTTTCTGTCTCTCTATCTCTCTCTGTCTCGCCGGTGAGTGTATGCACCCTATAGCAAAAATTTCTCAAAAAAAAAAAAGATGTTAAAATAATTAAAGTTCTGGGGCTGGCAGTTTGCATGGTAGTTAAGGGCACTGGACTCCCATATGATTGACCTTGGTTCTGGTTCCAGTCCCAGATTTGGTGACTGGTTTTCTCACTCTCTTTCTCTCTCACTGTGTCCTTCTCTTATCAAATTAAAATAAATAAATAAATAAATAAATAAATAAAGTTAAATAAAATAGTTCTTTTTTTTTAAAAAAAAAAAACTAAAGTTCTGCTTAGTTGTTGAAGCCTAGATACAATTTGGGCACACAAAGAACAGAGTGCCCCTTTTCCTCATTTCTTTATCTCTGGTTAGTTTGGTTCCCATGAGAATATAATCTGGAGGGAATCAACCGTACATGAGAAAACCAGCAACATTGCCTTTTTCCCACTTGCTGAGATCATAGGGTGATGGCTGGGATGAACAGCAATATGGAGTCACAGTGCACCTGGAGGTCTGAATTAGACAGTTCTTACACACCCTGAGCCACCTGCCTAGGTCCAGGAGTGTTACTTGGGGACTTTTGTGTCTTTCCTCACTGGTGTACCCCAAACACCTAGGGTGGTGCCTGGCACAGTATAGGCCTTCAGTAAATAAATGTTGCCACAGCCTTTCATGATGGCAAGGTTTTTATTTGCTTTTTTGTGCCTCTATGCCAGTACTGACCTGAGAAGCTAACCTATGATTCCCAAGGTTATTAAAAGCAGAGTTAGGGAACCAGCCAATGGCATGATGGTTAAGGCAGCTGAATCCCACATGGCTGATGGCGAGCTTTGAGTCCCAGACCCAGCAGCTTGAAAAAACACACCAGGCACATACGCATGCATGCCCAAAATCCCAAAAGGGAAACTGGGGGAGAATAGGTTGTGGCATGATGATCCCTGTGGGGTGTGCTTTGTTACTTTCTCTCTGTCTCTGTCACTCTGGTGAGAGCATACACCCTCTAGCAAAAATAAACCAACAAACAAAAACAAGAACAGTGTTGAAGTTGGCCTCTGGCCTGGTGGTTAAGGGAGCTGGGTCCCACACAGCCAACCGTGTGATTTGAATCCTGGTCCCAGTGTCTTAAAAAACACACTGGACTTGAATGTGTTCATACCCCAAATCCCAACAAGATGGAGAAATAATGAAGGGGTTTCAGTGTGACTATGCCCTGTCTCTCCTCTCTCTGTCTCTCTGTCTCTTTCTGGCAAGCGTATGAGCCCTCTGGCAAAAAGAATTTTTAAAAAATTGTTGTGCAGAGGCCCACTTGGATTTGTTTACACATTTTAGTCCCCACTCTGAGGTGACTTTTAGCCTCAGATCTGGGCAACCAATGTTCTTATATCCAGAAATTCCCTAAGATTCTCCTTTTCGCTAGGGATGGAGGAGCTCTGAGAGGGCCACACAGGACATAGCAGAGGGTAGCACCCATGCCACCCACTGGGAGACTTTGTCATCTTGTTACAGTGTTCACTTCACAGACTGGAGCCTTGGTGCCAGGGTAGGGGCAATGGATTAGGTGGCTTTCCCACCTTGAAGTCAGAAGCAGGGCATGGTGGGAAAGTGAGACTCATGGTGGGACCTCCACTGGATGACCTCTGATGGGTGATGTTTTGCCTATTCCTACAGCTTCGCAACAACAAGGCAAAAGATGTCTGCTTGGACCAGGGGCCACTGGAGAACCACACAGCCATACTGTATCCGTGCCACGGCTGGGGCCCACAGGTAGGAGCTCATCTCTGACCACACAGGAAATAAAGTCACTGGCCCACAGGGGCCTGGTGGGATTTCTGTAAGTTTCTATTGCCTTCTCCTTTGTTAGCTGTTACTTTGTTGGAGATTTAACAAGAGGGTAGGAGGCTTTGTGGTTGTTCTCTGAAGAGGCTAGAGGAAAGATTCATCTACACAGATATTAAGAGGATCAGTGTACATGGGAGTAACTGCAAAGGCTTTTGCTGATAGGCAGATACGTACCACATGTGTCTCTGCTGTCATTGTAACCAAACATACCTGCTCACAACTTTGGAGCAAGATTAGCAGAGTCCCTCCCCGAGAACCTGATTGCCATGTTCGTCCTGAAAGACCATTGTTAGCGTGAGCTTGGTGGGAAGTCGCGTGGACTGTTAGGGCTGCTCTGAGAGCAACGTCCTGACTGGGAAGCAGGAAACTATTTGCGGGAGCATTTCAGAGAACACACAAGATAACTTGAAAAGGGCAGAGCTATTTACCAACAAGTGAAAATAGGACCTTGACGAATGAATTTCCTTTGACTAGCCTCATGCTAGCCAGCGGTGTGTGTGCATGTGTGTGTGTACATGAAGAGCTTAGCAGAAACTCTCTATGACTGGGAGAAAATACATCCAAAATTGTCACTAGTCTTGATATTCACAAAATTTCAAAACATTACATGCACTGGTAGTAGCACAAGGCAGGCTACAATCTGGAATACATTTATGTCAATCCCAGAGGAGCACTCTAGGGTTGGTTTCTGAATCAGGGTCATAGATTCTCTCTCTGGATCTCCATGTGTACATTACAAAAGGAAGGTCCTGGATAAGATGTCCTGCAAGCTCCTGGCATCTCCTTCACGCTCTATGAACACACACATCACGTGCAAAGTCATGCTCATCAATCACACACACCTGCCCTATCACACACGCCCTGCACACGTCAGGGCTCATGGGTTTTCTCCCTCCATAGCAGTTTGGCTTTCCTATGAGACTGGCTCCTGGATAGAGAAGAGCGTGTTCTCTTATATCCTGGCAGGTGGTTCTCCTAACCCAGTTTCTCAGCCTCCTTCTGAAGGGGGATGAGCAATGCCAGACAGGTTACTGGTCAAATCTGGAGTCCTTTGTTTCTTGCAACAAGTCTGGGAGGTAGGAGCCAGTCTGAGGAAACTGAGACATGGAAGGCCAAGAACCTGTGAGCAAAGCCACCTGGAGCTCTGGCCCCAAGGCAATTTTGATCCAAATAAACCCCATTTAATTCAAGAATATTTATTGAACCCTACCATCTCCTACAACTGGCTGAAAATGCCTATGGGGAGCAGGAGAATAATCAGGAAGCCCTGACCCACTCCCCTCCCTTTGGGGAAACTTCAGTGCTCCATTTGGGAAACGGCAATACAGACTAAAGAATCTAGACCAGGCCTTCTTCCATCCTTCCCTTCATTTGTTCCACAAGCACAACGTGGTCACAGTTGTGTACAGGCAGTTGATCAGATGCAGTCCCTTCTTCCACATGGTTTACATGTGAGGAGGAGAAACAGATAAAGGCAGAGTAAGTGTAGTCCAAGGTGCTGGGCACTGGCAGGTGGAAGGTGGCCCAGCCTGACCATGGCTGAGAATACAAGATGAAGGGAAGGCTGAGAGATGAAGCAAAAGAGAGGTGGAGATGCAGAGGCCGGACAGTGGCATGAGAGTAAAACAGCAGCAAGGCTGACGTGGGAAGGTTATATGTTCATATCTGGAGACCTCTCTAATTTTACCCAGTACACCTGTGCCATGATCAGGGTTGGCTGATTCTAGGGTGAACTGCAGCTTGAGGGCCCTGTTGGGGCCTGTCTCTATATCTCTCTTGCTTGTGGAAGAAATAAATGAATAAAGTAAAAAAAAAACAAAATAAAAAGATGGAGAGGACAGACCATGTGATAGTCCTGCAGAGCCATGCTCTGGGCACAGGTACTCACTCTGCATGCCCAGTGGAACCACCTGTAATGCTGTGAAACCCCAACTCCCGAGCCCACCCCGAGTCTCTAAATCAGGAGGTTGGGTGGGACCTGAGATTTTGTTCCCAGATGACTCATTCTGCTGATATGAGGAGTGATGAGCCGATCCTGAGGGCACTGGGGAGCCACTGAGGGCCTTGCCTGGGGGATGATATGTTTGCACTGAGAATGGACAGCCCCTGAAGGGCTTAGCTAAGAGGCTATATCTTGGAATAGGGCATGTGAAAAACCAGTAGCCCAAGTATTTGGGCTAAGGCGGCAGGGACAGAGAGATGGAGACTGTGGTGCTGGGCCAGGAGGACCTGAAGAAAAGGAATACAGATCCCCATACCATCTTCCAGGAAGCCCTCGGCCTCTGGCTCAGGCTGTAGGAAGCTGGACACTGAGCCTGGGCGAGTTCACGTCTGACTCAGTGCTACAGCTCCCTGTCACTTTAGGAAATGTCAGGAGTGACTTTCAGATCCCTTAACTCCCAGGCTATTCTTCCCAGTCTTCTGAGTAGGTGACTTTGGAACTGAGTACTTAATAACTGACATGATAGGGACATCCCATTTAAACATTTGCATAATCAAAACCTAGCCTCAGAAAGCCACCTTCTCCTGGGAAAGAGAAAAGGAGTAAAGATGGCTGAATTAATATCTCCCAGATCTGAAGGCTTCCCTGTGTAGCTCTAAGTGATTGATTTTTGCTTTGGGTATTTCGGGGAAAAGGTTTTGTTGTGGTGGTTGAAGTTTATTTATTTACTGATACCATGAGAGACAGAGACAAAGAGACCAAGACAGAGAGAGAGGTACCCTTGACAGGGTCTTCATGCCGCTATTGACCCCCGCCTCAGACAGTCCAGATTGCCTGGCATGCACAGGGAGGCCTCAGGATATAAACCCAGGACCTTCCCATGTGGGTGACCCTAAAGACCTACTCAATTTGTCCCCAGGCAGAACCCAGACTCCAAGTTGCCATTCTGCTGGAGCTTAGTGGTATTAGCAGCACAGGACCAGGGCCTTGGTTGGGAAATAACCAGAATTATCTGCCTCTAGTTGCACTTGCACACCGAACTTTCCAAGTGCACACGCCTGCCATTTAGTTAGTTATGGAACAACACAGGCCAAATTAGGCACCTCTTGGATGAACACCTAGGAGGCAGCCCTGGTTACTTTCCATCCTGATTTTTTTTTTAAGTTTTGCTATATGTTGTGTGCACTCACTAGAGACACAGAGAAGGACAGTGAGAAATCACCTTCTACAGGGGATGGCCACACAGCAATCCCTTCTCCATTCTCCTCCTGGAATTTGGTGGTGGGGGCGGGGGTGTGTTTCTCAAGCCGCTGGGTTTGGGACTCCAGTGGCGAAGCTGGCTATGTGAGATCCAGCCGCCTTAACCACCACATCATTGACTAGTCCTCACTGATTTTTCGAAGTAAATCTCATGTTGTTTTCTGTTCTGCCACATGTTCTGAATCAGAGTGCATCTTTGGCTTGACTCTCCAGCTGCTGGGCTGTCCCTCCACTAGCTCATCAACCACCTCCCTTCCCAAAATGCTCCCTGTAGGCAGAGTTCTGTCCCTCCCAAGCACCAGGTACGTGCCTTGGCATCTTGTTAAATCAGTTCCTAAGTGCCTCAGGCAGCCAAGACTGAATCAGAGCTCCTACAACCAGGCAACTCCCAGAAGAAGGAATTGGTGTTCCACGGACATTGTTAGCTTAATTAATGGACTCAATGTTGTAATTTATTATCCAACAGCAATTAAACAGAGATAAAATAGGCACTGAGGAGGGTAATTTCCTGTCTCGCAGCATGTGTTTGTCAACAAGATGGAAACAATTCCTGGCCACTCAGAGAGCCTGCTCCCTCCAAGGGTCTGTGAACAAGCTTAGGACTAGCCTCAGTTTTGTCTGGTTACAAATTTGGATTAGACAAACATCTACAAATATTTTGAGCCCAAGTTTTATTTAAAGATAGAATGTCAGACTGACTCCATTGTGCTGCAGTAATGTGGTGCTCAAGGAAGTCGGATCCCACACGGCAAACGCAGTTCAAATCCCCAGCCTGGTCAGCTTCAAACACACAGGGCATCTGTGAGTTCCTGTGATCTGACAGGCTGGAGGACTGGAGAAAGGAGATCATGGCATGACCAGACTGTGTACATGTGTGCTTTCACATACACACACATATACACTCTCACAAATTAAGTGAAAACAAATGAATAAAGACAAGATGGTAAGGACACAGCAGCAGCCCTTGGTGCCACCTTGAACACACTGGGAGCGGGAAGTCTTGTCTAAGGAGGTCGTGGACCCTTATTCCAGTAGCAGGTTGTTGCCTTTCAAGGCCCACATTCAAAATGGGTCTCTGAGTTAGAGCAGCCTCAGGAAAACTTCATCTTCTTCCAGGGTTATTGGCCATGGGGTCAGCCTCTCCCAAACACTTCCTGCTGCACTTGCAACTCAACTAGTCTACCTTCTCCAGTTATAGCCTCTGAAGTCTCTCCAGAGGCAAAGGTGCGATCAGGAAAGGAGAAGGGGAAAATGCTGTTGATAAGACCCAGGTCTGTTTTTAGCGACATGCTTAATCCTCCCAATGACCCTGCCTGGTAAGTAAGAGCATCTCCCCACTGTCTTTTCACTAATGAGAGACATGAGATTCCAGGGGACAATGGCAATTTTCAAAGGAAGTCTGTGACTCTGAGTCTTGGATACTTTGCACACCCTCTGGTGAATTCTGGGGACCGTCTCTCACATCATTGAGATATTCCCTAGCCAAAGCTGATCATGGTAGAAAGACTCAACATCCTTGAAGTAAGCATGGAAGAATGCTGGGCAAGTGGGATGTAGGAGACAGGGGAGTAGAAGGCACGTGAAGGGAAAGGTAACATGGTTGGCTGGGGCAGGAGGTTTAGGGAAGCCAGTAAGGGCAGAGTGCAGAGAACCCTGAGCACCAGAATGGAGGGCTGGGGCTGCCAGTATCTCTAGCATGGTCCATGGACATTGTGAACCATGGAGAAGGTGGGCCAGTGCTAGTTCCCAAGTCCAACCCCAAACCCAGTGAAGGAGGGCTGGGGTTCTGCAGGTTAACCAATATCTCCAGGTGCTTTTTCTTCAAGCAACAAGGATGTATTGAGCACCTATTATGCTCAAGGCTATTTGTTAATAGATCATAGACAGGGACCATGTGTCCCTGTTTTCCCAGGAGAGGCATAATTCATGCTTTGTGTCTCAGCTAATTTTTTTTTTAATTTTTAGTGCCATCTCAGTGTTTATATCATTTTTATGGTAAAATTTGTCCTTTATAGTGGACAGTTTTGCAAGTTTGGACAAACTGTGATCAAGTGGTCACATCCTATCAAAATTTGGAACACAGGGTTAGGTACTGATGCAGCAGTAACACATGAGAAGGTCCCAGGTTCACATCCCTGGATCTCTATGCCTGACAGGTACACACATGTGTGCCCATGATCCAAGCTGACTGATATTGAGGATGGATTGAGGCATCAAGACCCTGTTAAGGGTGCCTGTCTCCCTCCCACATGCATGCTCTATCTCTCTGAAAAGATAAATAAACAAAAAAAGATATACAGCCCTTCTGTCAACCCTCCTAAACTGCCACAAATCCCCTTATATAGTTCTTCCTTCTCTTTGACACCGGCTCTTTTTATACATATTAACCTTGAGGACCAGCTTAACTGGGAGTGTTCATGGGACTCGCCTGTATGCTTGCATATGTGCAAATTGGTAACCTCCCCGTGGATGTGATACATCATCCTCCCCGAGCTGAGGGTCACAGCTCCTCAGCAGTCCATGAGCAGGACATGATCAGCAAAGTGTTCTGCATGTAGAAACCCTGGAGATTTGAAGGCTCACACTCAGAAACAGCTACTAGCTACAGTGATGTGCTTGCAAGGTGAGACGTGCACTGTGGAAAGGAATCCAGAGTGTCAGTCCCTGTTTGAAGGGTGTTGGGCTCTGATCTAAGGACCTTTTTGATTTGACAGGCTCAGGGGATAGTATTAGCGATCTGTCCCCTGTTTGTTCTCTTTGTCAATACGTTTTCCTCCTCCTCTTCCTTCTTTTCTGAAAGGCTCACTCTCCTTCCCTCAGTTAATTCATCACCAGAAAGACAGATGAGGATTCTTTTATCCCATAATTAAATTTAATCTGATCTTGGACTCATTCTCTGATGGCTTCATCTTTTAAGTGATACATCATCTAAACACCTTGTCACGATGATGCATTGTGCCAATAAGGCACGAGTGCCCCGCTGGAGTGACATGGCTCCGGTGAGCTATTAGCATGTGCAAGGCACACCTAGTCTTGGGAAACACAGATGCAAATGACATCTAGCAGCCTCCTGGCTTTCCAAAATGATCACGTCAGTGTTGGGGCTCAGGAGACAGAGTCATTAAGAGCACATTGAAATTAACACTAAAAGAAGATAGCTTTGTCCCTGAAATCAAACCTATGATTCTGGGAACGTGCCTGCCCTATTGGGTAGAAAGTAAATTCAGGAATCCCTTCCCATCCATGGGAAGCCTATTCCTGGAAAGCACTATGGCATCAACAGAGGGGAACTTTGGCCCTTCTGGGAAAACAGCTGGGCACCGAGGACAGGTTCTTTCTATGCTAAGCGAGCCCGCTATCCACATAAAAGAAAAACAGAAAGCAGGTGAACAAATACTCATGCTGCTTTACACATCTGGAATTCAGCACTGTGGAGCGTCTCTACGCTCATTTCCATTTCCCATCTACTATGCGATCTTTAAAACCCCTCCTCCTGCATTCCAGTGCAACACTTATAAATTCATTTTGCCTCATTGCAGGTAGTGGGACTATTAAAAGCTTTTTTGGAGGGGTTGTTCCCCTGACTCATTTCTTTCTCAAACTATTCAAAACATTTCTGATTCTATTACTTCAAGGTTGTTAGTTCTGCCTCCCGGGCCCTGCCTCCATTAGCCTCCGGGCACATCCTCCAGGCCCAGCCTCCTGGCAGACACTGCGGAATGCCAGGTTACTTGGTTTCTGCTGCTGAGACTTTCTTGGGGCTTCCAGGGACCCAAAGCTCTCTCTCTGCCATCTGCCTTGCTTCCCTTTTCCATTTCCAATCCCCTGTTCCCTCTTTGTCTATTTATTCTCGCCAAGTGGCTCCCAAGGTCCACATACCGGAAACAGGAAGGCTTGATTTACTAAATGATATCAGAAGGAAATGCACATGTGTTTGACTGTGACCAAGGGGAACTCAAGGTTCAGGAGGAACCGCTGTACTATTTTTTTCTCACCAGAATAGACTGATGAACTATTCTTCCAGGAAATCACCATTACAATTATAAGTTGTTTTCCAGTAGAGAGTCTTCATTCAAAATTTTGTGTGTCCTTAGAAGTTTAGCTGATTTTTCTCCAGACACTATAAATGATTCAGGCAGGCCTTTTTGTTCCTGTTGGGCTGAAAATAAAGAACACAAATTGAACAATAGGGGGGTACCCATATTGCCACTGAACCTTCCTCTCTTGCCATTACATTCAATAGCCAAGTAAGAGTCACTGCTAGTATAGGTTTTTAAGTTTGGAGAGAGAGAGAGCACGCACCAACAGGGTCATAATGCCCCAGCCCAGCCTCTGGCAGCACTGGATCATGTACACACATGCCCAGAATACAGGGAGGTCTCCAGATGCAAACCCAGGACCTTCCCATGTGGCTTAGCCTCATAGAGCATCACATTTACCGGTTGTGCCACAGTCCAGGGCCTCCCCAACTTTATCTTTTTCTTTCTCTTTATCCTTTTTGCTTTCTTTTTCTTTTTCTTTCTTTCTTTTTTTTTTTTTTTTAACTAAAGGTACAACAACATCACAGAGACTTTGGAAAATACAAATTCGAGTCATCCATAGTCTTACCTCCCTATAAAAACTACTATCATTACTAAGGCTTACATTCAGCTAGGTTTTTTCCCCAAAGAAATATGGTTTCTTAGGCTGTTTTTATAATGCCAAATTAATAAAGAAACAACCTCACTGCTTCTGAAGGACAGGAAGCATCCATTAAATGTTTTTGGATATGTGTGTGTATGTTTTGATTTTTTTTTCTAGAAAATTCATACACAGGAAAGAGAGGGAGAAAAGAAAGGGAGAGGGAGGTACTACTAGGTTCTATGTACCATTAGGTACACCTCAAACTCCTCTCTTCTATTTGTCCATCTTGTCAGGATTTGGGGCACATATGCATACACACCCAACATATTTTTCAAGATGCCAGGGCTAGGATTCAGATCTTGAGGTTGGCTGTGTGAGATCCAGTCACGTTTACCTCCAGGCCATGGAACTGACACAAATGGGTATTTTCAAAGACATTACTTATTCAAAATTTAGAGGGCCTGAGAACATGGCTGATCAGAATTAAAGATGGATCCTGAAGAAGTTGAGGCTGCTGGAGTTTAGGCCATTGGTACAGGATGTCAGGGCTTAGGAGTGAGTTCCTACCAGAGGAAGACCAAAGGTGGGCAGCAGAATGTCCCAGACTGCCCTCGTTAGACTTACCAGGTTCAGTAGCAAGAGGTTCTGCAAAATGTCAAATATGAAGTGACTTGGAATGCTGCCTACATGGGGACCACTGTGAGAGCTATGTACACATTGACGCTGGTTATAGCAAGGTGTGAAGGCCTTTTTCAAGTTATCCTGTGGCATGGCAGTGTCATGGCTGGCCCCTTGCTGGGAGTCACATACAGCATCCCATGACCTCCTCATGGTTTCCTTCCTGCAGGAACTGAGCATCATGGGTTATGGGCCCTGCTTTCAAGGGACTGCTGTTGATTGTCTTGACTTGATATTGCTCCCAAAATGCCAGGCTCATGCAGGACCTGAATGTGGGTTTGGCCATAAATAGGAAAGGAGATGTCAACTTGGTGGACAGATGTGTGACTTTGTCATATCATACTCTACCAGAGATAAGGCTTCTAACACACTACCAGGGTGAGCCAGAAGTGGCCAGAGCCAACATGGCACCTAGAGGTCCTGGATCCATGCATCTTAGTGAGTCTGGAGGTCAGGAAATGACACTTTACACACCTTCTGCCCCAAAGTTAACTCTTCTGTGTCGATACTAAGAGATTTTTATTTCTGTGTGTTCTATAAGAGTTCCATGTCACATTATATATCAATAATTTTTAAAAATTTTTTCAATTGTCAGAGTATGAGGTACTCACCAGAGAGAGAGCAAGAGAACACTCACTTCCAATGGGACATGGTCATGCTGCAGTCCCTTCTCCTCCATTTCTTCATCCCATTAAGATTTTGGTCACACATATACATGTGCCCAGCATGTTTTTCAAGTCATCAGGGCTGTAATTCAAACCGTGGTTAGCCGTGTGGAATTCTGGCTCCCTTAACCACTAGGTTAGAGTGTTGGGCCAACAACTTTATTCTGTTGTACAAACCTCTATAAGTATTACCAAAAAGTCACTCTTTTTTTTTTTTTGAGAGAGATTTTTTCGCTATAGGGCGCGTGCACTCGCCAGCCAGACAGAGAGAGACATAGAGACAGAAAGCAAGAAATCACCCCCCAGGGGGGATGGTCACGCCGCAATCCCTTCTCCTCCATTCTCCTCTCGGGATCTTGGGCACGCACACACACGTGCCCGGCGTGAGTTTTAAGCCACCGGGTCCGGGACACGGACCGCGGTCCACTACGTGGGAGTCCAGCGACATAGCCATTACACTAACTGCTGGTTCCCAAAAGTCACTCTTCATAAGAGAAAAGTTTGTGAGGAATAAGAGTACAAAGTCACCACTTATTGTTGAACTGCCAGGCCAGAAATTATGCAAGATGCTTTAAATATTTTATTTAATCATCATAACATATCTATAGAGCAGGTGTTAACATCTTTTCTTTATAAATAAGGAATATGAGGTTTGTTGAGATCAAATGACTCGTTCAGGTTCCTAGATATGGCAAAGTCACATTTTCAAACCCTACGTGTTGGATTCTGGGCTCTCAGAGATGTTATGAAAGAGTCATAGCCTATAGGAATTCTTGGCTTCTTCCAGAGAAGGGCCCTCTGAGTGCTGAGAGCTGACCTCCCCAGCACTGTGCCCTGCTATGGTGGCTTTGAAATACAGCTGATCTCCAGATAAAGACAATTCTTCTGCCTTCCTTTAGGATGTCCTAGGAGCTAGTTGGCTGGGAAAGACAGAACCCAGCTCCACACCTTCTATCTGTAATGCATGCTGCATGATAAAGGCTCTGATAAGTCTTGCAGTAAAGAAAACTTGTTGAACTTTGTTAAGCCTAGTGTTTTCCAAACTTATTTGAATGCAGAGTCCTTTGTTTCACATAACATCTATAAACATCCTTTGAGGCTAGTTTTCTGTGGAATGTACTTAGGGAATTGCTGGTCTATGCAGGGTTTTGTTTGTTTTTGTTTTAAGACAGATTTTCACTATAGGATGCAAAAGCTCACCAGAGACACAGAGATGCCCATGCTACAATCCTTTTCCTTCCATTCTCCTTTTGGGATTTTTGGCACACATGTACATGTGTCCAGCATGAGATTTATGACCCCGGATCTGATACTTGAACTGCAGTCAGCCATGTGGAAGTCTAGCACCTTAAATGCTACACCACTTTTTGGCCCCTATGTTGTTCTTTTAGTTAGTTCTCACTAGCACATTGGCTGACTCATGCATGAGACCATCTGGGTTCACATCCCAGCTTCACCCAGCTATGACTTTGGGCAAGACACTAATGCTTCTTAAACTTTCATAGATGTTTCCTTCTCTGTAATGTGAGGATATGAATATATCATTGCATACAGGTTTTGTGTCAGTGAAATAAACTGATAAGTGGAAAGTATGTAGACAAGTACCAAGGCACTGCATGAAAACGTTGTCCACAATGATGACAGTGAGAACTTGGAAAAGTGTCAGTCTTTTAAGAAAGATTCAGAATAAATTCTAAGATTTCATCATTGTGCACTTACACAAATCCATTGCTAGATGGTATAGCCCTACTACACAACTAGGCTCTATGGTGTAGCCTATGCCCTCTTAGGGAACCACTGTGGTCCATTGTTGACCAAAATGTCATTATGCAGCACATGACTATATTTGGAGCATATACTACAAAGCCTGATATTTCTACTACACAAGATCTTAAACATTAAGGAATAGGGACCAGTAGATAGCATAATGGTTACATCACTGGACTCCCATGTAGTCGACCGCAGTTCAAGTCCTGGCTTGAAGCTCACACTGGACACGTGTGCATGCATGCCCAAAATCCTGACAGGAGAATGGAGCCAAAGGAACTGTGACATGGCTATCCCCTCTGGGGGATGTTTTCTTGCCTTCTGTATATCTCTGTCACTCTGGTGAGCACACGTGCCCTATAGCAAAAATCTCTCTTAAAAAAAATGTAAGAAACAAAAAAGCAAAAACCTGATAGGAAGTGTAGAAAAAGACATAGGAGACAAGTTACCCTCCCCAAAAAAAGTTAAAAAAAAGTGTATATATATATATATATATATATATGCCTCTAAGTATATGAAAAAATATTAAAGTTGGTTGTCATATTTTCTTATTAAGGTTTTAGAGAAATAGGAACACTTACAGAATGCCAGTGGAAGTGCAAATTTGTACCACCTTTCCAAAGAGGAGTTTGGTAACTTGGGAGCATATTTAAAGACAGGGTGAAGAGGAGGGAAAGACTAAACAGAAAATAACTAGTTACAATTTCTAAAACATTGGTGGAAAATCTGGTGAACATTGAGAATAAACACTCAGGAAGTAGTTTTGTAATCTTAATTTGAACAAAACTGAACTAAATTTCCCTTGGGTCAAATTATGGAATATTGGAGCAGAAATTCAGGCTATTTTTTTTCCCCTAAGAGAAATTTAATAGCTCACTGTTTTAGTCTGTTGTGTTGCTAATAACAGAAATACCTGAGTTTAGGTAATTTTAAAATGATAGAGGTTTATTTAGCTCACAATTCTGGGATCCAAGGTAAAGGGGCTTAACTTGGTGAAGGTCTTTTTGCTACTGGATACCACAGTAAAGGGTGTCACATGGCAAGACAAAGAGCAGTGTATGTCTGTATCTCTATATCTGTCTCATTCTCTCTTTTCATAAACCCACTAGCATTCAATCATAAGGGACCCATCCTGGTGACCTTAATCCTAACCACCTTCCAAATGCTCCACCTCTTAATCCCATAGTCAGATTAAGTTTTTACCCTCATAATCCCAATCCAACCAAATCTCACCATGTATTTGTGGGGCAAGAGGGAGGCATAGTACTCACCTCTACAGACAATGTGGAACTCAACTGACCTGCCAATCCAGAATTATCCTTCTGAGAACTACAGTTTTGAATTTACTTAGCCATAGTGTACAATGCTGAAGGTCCAACAGTCCAGGGAAAGACATCCTTCCAAGGAATCCCAGGGAATGTCCTTTCTGGTTGAGAAAGCTGTGGCACAAGGTGGCTGACCTACAGACGCTGAATGTTGACTGAACTGTGCACAGAGGTGGATTAGCTGCAAGGAGAAGGGACTCTGATGCTTTGGCCAGGGCTGTGAGGTAATCCCAGAATGGACAGTCTGGCATAAACTGCAGGGTACACTCATGAGCTCTTAAAGGAGTTAGGAAGATGGAGAGCCTGAGAGGAACTGGTCTCGTAGGAGAAGGCCACAAAATGAGGGAGAAACCACCATGCCAATGAGAGTTCAGGCTTCTAGAATCAAGAGGCAAAAGTATAGTCTCTTCAGTGTAAGAAAAAGAGTGATATTTGGGACCAGCAGTTGGTATAATGGCTATGTCGCCGGACCCCCATGTAGTTGACCGCAGTTCAAGTCCCAGACCCAGTGGCTTAAACTCACACTGGGCACGTGTGCAGGCATGTGCAAGATCCCAAGAGGAAGATGGAGGAGAAGGGATTGCGGCGTGGCCATCCCTCCAGGGGGTGAGATAGATAGATAGATAGATAGATAAATATAAATATAAATATAAATATAAATATAAATATAAATATAAATATAAATATAAATATAAATATTGCTGAGGTGGTGCTTGGGGCATCAGCCCTTGTAGAAATGGTTTTAGGAGAAAACAGGAAGCCCAGAGTGCTAGGGAGTAGCTAGGGTCAGGAAATATTGGCCGTGTGAGTCCACACTGGAAGCTGTAGGGAAGAAAAGAAGTTCTTGGTGAAACAGGAGCATAGCCCCACATATCCAGCGATAGGTAAGATCAGGGAACATAATAGTAAAAAAATTCACATACGCTCACAAATTTATTTAATCTCTACAACTACTGATAAGATAATCTTACACTTATCCTCATTTTGAGGATGAGGAAACAGAGTCTATAGGGTGTAAGTAACTGAGCCAGTGTCATAAAGCTATTCAGTGGCAGAGCTTGGATTTCTTAAATAGTTTCTAGAGTCTCAGTCACACCGTTATAGTATACTGCTTCTTTGTTGACACAGCTCAAGGTCAGAGGTGCTGTTTCAACTGGCAGATGAAGAGGGTAAGCCAATTAAGCAATGGTGCAAATTTAACTTGATTGTGCTACCACACAGTGTCCACCAGCACTTCCACACTGCACCAGCTTACATTTACCTTCCCATTTTACTTACAGAGACAGAAAAAAATGCATGTTATCAGTGACCTATCTTGTTGAAAAATAGTCTCTTTGTTCCCCCAACCCACTGAGGAGTCAGGGATGAACTTATGGCAAGTTTAGGAAATTCCTCCTGGACCCTTGAAAGTCCAGGTGGACTATACTGCTCACCATCCCCTCTCCTCTTCTGCTCACCCAGATCTCCTCCAGTGCTCTCCACAGAGAGGTCTTCATGTCTCTCTACAAGGCTGTTTGAAGAACCTGGCACTCCTCTTACCACCACAGCATCAATGTCCTTAATCCATTCACTTCTGAAAACTGTCCCTGCACAAACATCATCCCAGGCTTTGTGGCACAAATATATGTTCTCATCCATCTCAAGTAGCAAACGTGTGTTTTAGAAATATAAGGCTTGAGGGACCAGCAGTTGGTGTAATGGCTATGTCACTGGACTCCCATGTAGTCGACTGTGGTTCAAGACCCGGACCCAGTGACTTAAAACTCATGCCAGGCGCATGTGCGTGAGTGCCCAAGATCCCGAGAGGAGAATGGAGGAGAAGGGATTGCGGAGTGGCCATCCCCCTGGGGGGTGATTTCTTGCTTTCTGTCTCTCTCTCTCTGTCTTTCTGGTGAGCATACGTGCCCTATAGCAAAAACCTCTCCAAAAAAAAAAATAAATAAATAAGGCTTGATGGGATCAGCAGTTGGTGTAATGGATATGTCGTTGGACTCCCATGTAGTCATCTGTGGTTCGAGTCCCAGACCCAGTGGCTTAAACTAACACCGGGTGTGTGGGTGTGCATGCCCAAGATCCTGAGAGGAGAATGGAGAAGGGATTGTGGGATGGCCATCCCCTCAGGGAATTTCTCACTTTCTGTCTCTCTGTTGAGTGTACGCATCCTGTAGCAAAAACCTCTCCAATAAATAAATAAAATATAAGGCTTGACTCTAAAATGACAAATTAAACAGCAGAGCAAAAAGACTTAGGAGGGAGGCTTCTGGGACCATCCCAGCCCTCAGAAGCTGGCCCTCTCTGCAGAAAACATCCAGTTCCATAGTGTGACTTGCAGCTCTCAGATATATTTTTTTCATCAGACTTTATGGAGGAATACGATAAGCATAATACAGTGTATTCATTTAAAATGTACAATTTGATGAGTTTTGACAGGTGTTCACACCTGTAAAGCTGCCTCCCTTAATCAAGATATACAACACTTCTACCCACCCCTCCACCCCAAAGATTCTTCATTCCCCTTCTCCCGACCCTGGCTTTTCTATTTTCAGTGAATCTGTTTTTACTTCTGTGTTACATTTGGAATCTGATATAAGGCTTCCTATTGGTGATACTATAAAATTTTCTTGAAACTCATGCATAGTTTGTTCATAATATGCTTTTTCCACAAACTTTTTGAGGATTCCTTGTTTAATGAGAAGCTGGTTGTCTAATGGCCACAGCAGAAGGAGTGAGTGTCAGCATGTCAATATAGTTTCAGGCTGGTGGAAATGGAGTGTCTTTCTAGGCCTTTCTCCTCTGCATGTGAAACTGGATCTTAGCTCTCAGGCCAGCCTGGAAGGGCTCCTGTCCATGGTGGGGCTGCATTTTCCTTTGCCTGGCCCAGCTTCCTACGTAACTGCCCACTGATGGAGAAAGCGTGTTTGATTTTAAGAACGTACACGTACACATGCAGTCATAGGAAATCACTCTTGGAGGCAGCAGCCAGGCAATAAACAAGGAAATTTATTTCCAAAGCCGATTTGAATCAATGGAACACATCTCCCTGTCTCCTGAGTAGAAACTGGGAAAACTGCATTTTTCATTTAGCCATGGTTTTCTCCACTGACTGTGCCTGATTTTAAAGTGATGAGAAAGACTCTTAATAAGAAAGCAATTGCAAGCCATGTTTTTATTGACAATCCAATGGATTTTGCTGTGTTCCGGAGTCATTTTACAATTATTTGTCTGGTTTTTGTTTATCTGGCTGTAACCCGCATATTTTAGTTTTCCCTCAAGGTTGTTAAATTTGGGTTAATAGTTATGTGTGTCTCTTAGATCATCTCAAATAGAAAATTCTTGTTTTCCCCTAAATGAAAATGAATTGTATTTGAGCTCAGAGGTTTTTTTTCCCGATGCATTAGGATTGGGGATAATGATGTACGTTTCTCCTCTTGGGCCCAGAAGCCAAACTTAGAATAATCCCATTCAATTCAAAAGACATTTATAGAGCATTTGCTTTTTGCAAGATGGGTTTTTTTTTTTTTTTTTTTTTGAGTGTGTGTTTTTTTTTGTCCTCATGCTGTATAAAAATAAATAGGATGCTGCTGTCCTAAAACGACAATGGTAATAGATAATAAAAACCTATAAGAAAGGAAGATATTTATAAAATACAAAATCATGTAAGTTGAAAGTGAACACACCTAGATGGAAGCTTCGTGGAGCCAGTGGAGATAGTGTGTGGATAGGCCAGGAAAGCCTCTATACAGGAAAAGATAGGCTGAAATATTGGCTGTTTTGAGAAACTTCAGGTCATCTGTCCAACTAAGTCAGGAAACCAAGAATTAAGCCTGAAAAGGTAAGTTGACTCATATAGTGTAAGGTCTTGGTAAAAAATTTACTCTTAAATTAGTAAACAGTGGGAACAATGAAAGGTTGAGGTAGGAAGCCATATGATTTACCTACAGGAGTATATAGGATAAATGGAAACTGGGAGGGTTTAGGAGCAAGAGGACCACCAAGGACAAAGGTACTGCTGCAATTCAGGTCTCAGAATAGTCACACCTAAAATTTAGGAAGAAACATATGAGAGACATCCTGTATATGAAGTCAGGAATTAGAAGACTAATAACTTGTTGGATGAGGAAGATGAGCTAGAAAGAGAGGATAACGATGATTCAAGTTTGCAAGTCTACAATCTGGGTAGAGATTGAGACTCTGAGTGTATGAAGAGACTTTGCAAAATGGAACTAAAATGTGAGGTTTTTTGGCATAAAATTTTCTTGAAATCCATGAATAGTTTGTTCATAATATGCTTTTCCACAAACTTTTTTGAAAATTTGTTGTTTAACGTAGACCTGGTTGTCTGGTGGCCATAACTGAAGAAGTGAGTGTCAACATGTCAATATGTCCCAGCAAGTCATAAACTCAGAGGAAGCATTACCCATTGGCTCCTCTTAGAGCAAACAATATGTGAACACGTGCCTCTCCTTCCATTACAGGAATTATCTTGGCCATAGTGAGCTTTGCATTGAGATGATAAATGCCACAGATAGTGGCTTGACCCTAATTTTCTGAGTGAGCCTATAGGGGAAAGACAATGAGCTTCTAAAAGCAGAGCAGACTACATATGTTGAAGCTCTCTCCATTACATATAATTAGATTGTAGAAGAATGACTGTAAAGGCCAGCAGATGGCATAGCAGTTACATCACTGGACTCCCATATGGCTGACAATGGTTCAAGTCCTAGACCCAGTGGCTTGAAACTCACTCCAGACACATGTGCATGCATGCCCAAGATCCCAAGAGGAGAATAACAGAGAAGAGATTTCCATGGCCATGCTGCAGTCATCCTGGGGGGGGGGGGGGGGCATGATTTCTCACTTTCCCTCTCATGGTCTCTGTCTCTCTATCTCACCAGTGAGAGCACACACACCTTAGGCAAAAACCTCTAAATAAAAAAAAAAAAAATGATCAGTTGTAGCAAACTTAATTTTAAAACCTTCCTAGGCTCACAAGAATGTGGTTGTATCAATAAGCTTTTGCTGCATAACAAATCACCCAAGACATTTTTGGATAAGTGAAATCTGAGCATGTTTACCATAAAATATTGTCAGCAAAGGAACTTCTAAAGAATGTGCATAAAGAAGGAAAATGACTTCAGAAGAATATCTTAAGGCAAGAATGAATTATGAGAAAATAAATTTATAAACACATAAGTAAACCTAAGCAAACACTTCTTGCATAAAATAAGAATAATGTCTAATCTGGGTAGCAAGAGAGATATAGCCAAAATGCTGAACAGTTAGAAGGAAGTGATCAGATTTGGTATTCTAATGCCATTGAATTTTATTGAGGGTAAATAGATGTTAAGCTATTGAATAAAATTAGATTTTCTAAGTTAATAATGGTTAAGTTTCAAGAGTAGACAATAAAAATAAACAAAGGAAGAAATGGAGTTTAATATGTGAATCTGTAGAGGGGAACAATGAAATATGGTAATATTCCAACAGATAAACTAGACTGCAACTGATCCAAACAAAGGCAAGAAAAGAAGAAAAAGGAAACTGATAAGGCTGTGGAAACAGAAAGCACAAAGCAAGATAGCAGAAATAAATTCAAATATATCATTAATCACAATAAATACAAATGGACTAAACTCATTAGTTAAAAAATAGAGATTGTCATTTTGGATTTTTATAAAATCTGATAGTTTGTGTTTTCAAGGATCACATCTAGGGGCCAGGAGGTGGTGTAGTGGGTAAGGCGCTGGACTCCTATGTGACTGACTGTGGTTCAGTTCCCAGACTCAGTGGGTTGATACACACTAGGTACATGTGTGTGCATGCCCAAAATCGCAAGAGGAGAATGGAGAAGAGATTGCAGTATGGCCATCCACCCTGGGTGGGTGATTTCTCACTTTCTGTCTCTCTGTCTCTCTCTGTTTCTCTGGCAAGCACATGTGCCTTGTAGCAAAAAATCTCTCAAAAAAAATAAAAAGAGTCACATATAAAACATAAGATGAGAAAGTATTCAAAGTAAAAAGATGGGAAAAGGTATGGCAGGAAACTTGTAAAAAGTAAAAAAATTGGAGTGATAACTTCATTAATATCAAACGAAGGAGCCTGTAGAGCAAACAGCACTATTAAAAATGAAGTGTGTCATTGTATGATGATAAAAGATTCAGGTACCAGAAAGATAAAGTAATTATTTTAAAAAAAAAAAAAAAAGACTTATTTAGAGACCAGTAGATGGTGTAATAGTTACATTATGTGGCCATGGTTCAAGTCCTAGACCCGATGGCTTACAACTCATGTCAGGCATGTGTGCATACATGCCCAAAAGCCCTAGAGGAGAATGGAGAAGGGATTGTGGCATGACCATCCACCTTGGGGGTCATTTCTCACTTTTTCTATCTCTCTGTCATTGTCTGTTCAGCGAGTGTGCATGCCCTATAGCAAAAATCTCTCAAAAAAATAAAGAAACCTATTTATTTTTATTGTTATTATTTTAAAATTTGCTTTAGGGCATGTGTGCTCACCAGACAGAGACAGAGAGTGAGGGAAGTGAAAAAATAAACCACAAGGTCCGAGACTTGAACCACAATCAACCATATGGGAGTCCAGCGTTTTAACCACCATACCACCTGCTGGCCCTGGTAAAATAATTCTTAACTTGTATGTACCTCTCTAATCTGACTCCTTTCTTCTTCACAGTCATCACTTGAGTTCATATCTTCATCAGTCCCTCAACTTCCATAGGGTTCCACTTCAGTTTATTCCCCATTCAGTAGCCAGTGAGATTATCTTAAAATTCTGATGGTTCCTCATGATAAAACCTCAATTCTTGAGCATTATGTGTCCATATAGTGAAGTCTCAACTTCAGTTTATCCCTTCCTCTCCATCCCTACCCTCCATCATGGTGAAAACTGTGATTGGAGCTCCAAAAAAACCACATTTCTTCTGATCTCCACATCTTTGGACATACATGTCCCTTTTTCTCATCTGCTCTGCCCTTTCTTACTTGTTTGGTTGTCTGATTCCATCAGGGCTTGACTTAAATGCCCCCTCCTCTGGGAAGCCTTCTCAGACCTCCCTCTTCTGGATTGGGGCCCCTCTTATGCTGGCTCTTTGACCACCTAGTATATTTCATAACATTGTTTCATACTGTGTTGTCATTGCCAGTTTACTTGCCTGCCTTCCTGAGTAAGTAATGACACAGGTACTGTGTCATTCATTCATGATGTCAAGAAATATTATCATGTGAGAAGAGGGTGAGAAAGGGCAGAGGGTCAGACCTAGGGCTAAATATTATATATATATATATATATATATATATATATATATATATACACACACACACATATATACACACACACACACACATATATATATATATATATATATATATGTGAAACTAGAAATGGAAAATTATTGATAACATACATGATTAAGCCACTATGCAGTATATTCTGGATGGGAAACCACTTTTTGTATGCTGTGACGATGATTAGGGGATGAATGTAAATTAATTAATTTTAAAAAAAGGTTTCAGGAGAAAAAAAAACATGAAAACTATTTTTCTTGAAATTAAAAAAAATTCATATTGATGACTACAGTAAGCTATATAGTCCCAGCTAAGTGCTTCTTTATAGTATGTTCATTCTACTCACTGAGGTTAATGCCTAAAGTCAGACTTGTGTTTGTGGATATGTATATATCAGCTGCACTTGCTATTGGAAGTATTTAGATTAATTAAGTTCATTAGCAAATAAATATAATGGGAGGAAAAGGCATAGAAAGCAACCATGGATACCAGAGACAGTGTGGGAGGAGGGTGAGACATGGCAGAGGGTGAGAGATAGAGAATCAAGGATGGCAAAATAATATATATACAGGAAACAAATGGAAAATTGTTTGTTGATAATAACACATATGTTGATGTGCTTGATTGAGCCAATATACAGTGTATTCTGGATGCGAAATCTCATTATGTTTGCTGTAATGATGTATAATGAATAAATGTAAATAAATAAATTTTAAAAAAGAGAAAGAAATATTATTAGGCATGTTAGGCAAGCCAAGCATTCTTTTAAGAGCTAGGAATCAAGCAATTTTAAAAAAAGACAAACAGGGACCAGCAGTTAGCATAATGGCTATGTCGCTGGACTCCCACGTAGTCCACCGCAGTTCGAGTCCCGGACCCGGTGGCTTAAAACTCACATCGGGCGCGTGTACGTGCATGCCCAAGATCCCGAGAGGAGAATGGAGGAGAAGGGATTGCAGCATGGCCATCCCCCGCAGGGGGTGATTTCTCACTTTCTGTCTCTCTGTCTCTCTCTGTCTTTCTGGCTAGCGCACGCGCCCTATGACAAAAACCTCTCAAAAAAAAAAAAAAAAAAAAAAAAAAGACAAGCAAAACTTCCACCTTTGTGTCACTCACATTCTGGTGGAAGGAATTAAGCAACAAATGGTATAATGAAAATGAGCTCTTAGAAGATAGAAGGTGCTTGAAGAGAAATAAAGTAAGGAAAGAGATAGGAATAACTGATAGAGGTAAAATGTTAAATAAGATCATCAAAGGAAAGCCTCACCAATAACATGACATTTAAACACAAACTTGAAAAAAGTGAGAGAGTAAACCGTTCAAATATCTGGGGGAAGAACATTCAGGAGAGAAGAAAATAGTGCAAAGGCTCTGATCAGGTGCAGATGTCTGGTCACAGATCAACATGGAGGCCAGTAGAGTGAAGGGAGCAAGGGGCAGAGCAAGCTCAGAGAGCTGTTATTGGATCACATTAGATCGTGCAGTCCATTATAAACATTAAGACCATTTTTTTTTTTAGTGAGATGGAATAAATAAATATTTTGAGCAGAAGAATGGCATGACCTGATCCCAATTTAAACTAAAATAATTTAAAGGAATAAAATATTTTACTTAAGATGTGATTTTGATTTATAAAAAAGGGGAGGGAGGGAAGATGTGGGAGCTGAGGGACCAGTTAAGTAAGGAGGTCATTGCACTGAAATAGTCAAGAGATCAAGGTGCCATGGTACAGGGAAGTGGCAGTGGAAGGTGAAATCCAGATGTAGTTTGCTAATGAATTGAATATAGTGGGTCAGAGAAAGAGGCAAATAAAAAGTAAAGCTGAGTTTTTCAACTTAAGGAACTGGGAGGATGGAATTACCATTACCCAGATGGAACAGATGCTGGACGAGTGTATGGCAGAGGGTGGGTACATGGAAGGATGAGTTCAGTTTTAGTTGTATAAACTTGCTTATTAGATATCCAAGTGGTATGTCAAGTTGGGAGTTGACTATACAAATTTGAAAGGGAGGGAAAATTTTGGTTTAGAGATAGAAATTTGACACAATTAGCTAAATTACTATGTAGATACTAATGAAAGTCCTGAGATTGGAAAGCTCTTCAAGGCAATGAGTGAGAGAGGAGAGATTATTACCACCTGCACTCAGCACAGCATCATGCAATAAACAGTTCATAATAGAAAGACTAAGAAAAGCCTTTGATGGGAACCAGCAGTTAGTGTAATGGCTATGTCGCTGGACTCCCACGTAGTCGACTGCGGTTCGTATCCCGAACCCAGTGGCTTAAAACTCACGCCAGGCGCATGTGCGTTCGTGCCCAAGATCCCGAGAGGAGAATGGAGGAGAAGGGATTGCGGCGTGACCATCCCCCCTGGGGGGTGATTTCTCGCTTTCTGTCTCTTTGTCTCTCTCTGTCTGTCTGGCAAGCGCACGCGCCCTATAGCGAAAACCTCTCTCAAAAAAAAAAAAAAAAAAAGCATTTGATGATGAAAACTAATGGATCCTGTTGACCTTTGAGAGGGCAATTTCAATGAAGTAGTGATGGTAGGAAATGAATGGTAAGGAATAAAAGAGAGAATTCAAGGGCAAAATTTAGAGGTAATAAGGGCTGCAGCTGAAGAAGATTTTCTGGTTATAACAATCTGGTTATGTTTATAGCTTGTCTGAAGAAACAAAAGAGAAGAGATAATGACTTAGGGTACTTGTTGAGTAAGGGAGAGGTCAGAGACTGAAGGGGGTAAGAGAGAGTGAAGGAAGACAAATTTTAAGGAGTAGGGGAGATAGCTTCTCAACCAAATGGGATATAAAATTCTTTGTGGACTATGAGGATCTAGGACACCAGGCTAGGAGACAAGAGAGGAAGGACACATTTAAAAAAAAAAAATCTATCTTGTGGCAGGGGTGGGAATGGTGTGGGCTGATAGAGGGTCACATGAGGTGGATGAAAATATAAGAAAGGCCCAGTCCCAGTTGAAACATGGGTCTGCCAAGGATATAGTCAGCCAACACCTGGCCCTGGCCCTGTGACAGCAGGAACCAAGGGGACTTTCACATTCTGCAGTTCAGATGATGACCTCAGTGGCTGTCTGTAGTCACAGAAGAATCTTAAAGACACTTCTTGCATTAGCAATGAATATTCTGAAAAGAGAATTAACAAAATGACACTAATTGTAATAGCACCACAAAGTATGAAATGCTTAGGAATAAATGCATCCAAGTACAAGACTTATACATTGAAAACTATAAAACACTGTTCAAAGAAATTAAAGACTCAAGTAAAAAAGATAACCTGTGTTCACAGATAGAAGACTCAATATTGTTAAAGTGGAGATAATCCTCAATTGATCTAGAGATTCAATATAATCCCTAACAAAATTCCAACTGCTTATTTTTTTCGGAAACAGAAAAGCTGAATTTAAACTTTATGTGAAAATGCAAGGAACCCAAGATAACCAGAACAAAATTGAAAAAAGAAGAATGAAGTTGGAAGACTCATTTTCCAGGTCTACATGTACTACAAAGCCATAATAAAGACAATGTAGAACTGGCATAGAAATATGCCTAGAGATCAATGAAATAGCATTTAGAATCTAGAAACAAACCTTCATATTTATAGTTAATTGATTTTTGGCAAGAATAATAAGACAATCCAATGGGTAAAGAATAGTCTTTTCAATAAATGATGCTGGCCAATCAGATACATGAAAAAGAATGAATGTGAACTCCTACCTTATAGATGAAAGAATTCAAAATGGATCAACGACCTAAATTCAAGAGCTAAATCCATATAGACTTGGGGCTCAAAGAGTTACAGAAGATGTTAAAGAAGGGACTCACACGGAGGCTTAGGAAACATGCAGCCAGACAAATAGCAGCTCAGGGCAGTGCAAGCAGCTGGAGCAAAGTCTTGGAGGCAGGGAAGCCTACTGAGCGTGTGGAATGAGGAGTCATGGCAGGTAAACAATACCATGAAAACTCTCAATCCAGGACTAGGGCAAAACAGGGAGCCTGGGTTGACAGCAGGTCCCAGGGTTCACCCCACTCCTATCTTGTGGGAGAAAAGAAGGTACGAGATCTGTTGGCCTAACCTTAGCCCTACCATCCTTCAGACTATAGTGCCCTTTTCCTGACTTCCTCTTAAAGAGTTGGCCCCTTGGCCAGGCTAGCAGAGCCTACACACGTGACTTTTCAGTGTGAGAGCATTCCCTCCAAAAGGAAATCCCTCCCAGGCCCTACTCGCCTGCTTCTACCCACCTGATGCCTTCATGACTCTGGGCATTTGCCTCTGCAAGTCCCATCAGCCTGGGCCTCATCATTTTCATGCCCTAACAGACCTCAGAAAGGAGAACCTCTAACTCCCAGTGGCATTTAGCTTCGCTCTTTAAACATCTGGGTCACAGATATGCTCAGTTAATTAATGTTCTTAGTGCTGCTCATTTGCCTGCTGGATAATAGATTGATTCATAATTTCAATAAGCAGCTGTGTATATCTTTCCCCTGAACATAAAGGCAGCTTGCTGTCATTCATCACTTTGCATTTGGTGAATTTAAATATATTCAGGGAGACGTTGTTTAGGGAGGGAGAGGGAGGACTTCTGATTTTCTTACCATTTTGCCTCTAACAATTACTCTGATTTGGAACTAATTTGGGTTTAAAGCACACGTTAACCGCATCTCTTTCAAGGACACTTAATAAACTCCCTGTCATTTGTTCAAGGGGAGCAGACAGGCTCTCCTTTTAGGATCAGAGCCAAGGGTTTCCAAGTAGCTTTCAACAAAGGATGAGAACCCCTGCAGAGAGTCTTCTCCACCAGAAGAGAGCCACTTGTATCCTTGAGCAAACTACCTTCTTGCTTCATTTCTGGGCAGAAATGCCCAGGCTCTCCGAGGAGGCGGGGATCACCCAGCAGTCTGGAAAGAGGCTCTTCTGCTGCTCAGGTGACAGGGCAGGAAAGCTAACCATCCAGTCTCTGGGGACCCAAGGAGAGAGTCCAGGACCTAACCAGGGGACAAGATGTCTTCACACCTCAGTTTCCTCTTCTATAATATAAAGTGGGGATAATAATATTGGGTGGTCGGAAAAGTCATGACGTGTTTTTCTATGTAAAAATGTGTTATGACTTTTCCAGTGACCCATAGAGCCTATCTCACAGAGCTGTGAAAATTACATTAGTTATTCCCTGTACAGTGGTTAGAAGTGATGCAGAGTGTGCCTTCGAAACATTCTAGCTGGTAATATTATTTATTTATAGCTTCTTAGACACCAGCTGTAATATTAACAATTACCAGTCACCTGATATGTAGGATCTTGACGGTCAAAATGAAAAATTGGGGGACCAGCAGGCAGCATGGTGGTTGGGGCTCTGGACACTCCCATATGGGCAACCATAGTTCAAGTCCCAGACCTAGTGGCTTGCTTTCTCACGTTCCTTCTCTCTCTGTGTGTTTCTCTCTGGTCAAATTAAATGAATGAATAAATTTTAAAAATTAAATAAATAATTCTAAAAAAATGAAAAGTTGTGTTTACCTCTCATATTGTCATTACCTACCTCTCTTGGAATCACCTCAGTGAAAACATAGCTCCATCCTTATATTCCCAAAAGGCTGTTCTGAGGCCAGGCATACAGAACACTCTTCAAAATACACCTGTGAGTTTAACTGAATCAATAAGGCTACCTTTGTTTGTTTGTTTGTTTGTTTTTGTCATAGAGCACAGGCATTCAAAAGAGAGAGTCAGAGAAAGGGAAAGCAAGACATCATCCCTCCTGGGGATTGGTCACACCACAATCCCTTCTCCTCCATTCTCCTTGGGTGCACATGCACAGTTGCCTGGTGTGATTTTCAAGCCATGAGTGCAGGACTCGAACCATGATTAGCCAGGTGAGCATCCAGTGCCTTAAACCCCACACCACCTGCTGGCCCCCAGACTGCGTTTTTTACATGCACATTGGAATTCACATTTATATTGGGCTCAACCACAAACATATTGAGCATTTGGTGATTCACTCCTAGTAAGGAATGCAATTACTTAGGCACAGTGACTGCCTTTCAGGAGTATGAAAGATGGGTGAATGCATTTATTTCATGCTGCAGTATGTAGGCAGAGCCCGCTGGTGGTGTGGCGGTTAAGGCAGCTGGATCCCACATGGCTGACTGTGTGGTTTGAGTCCTGGATCTGCAGCTGGGAAAACAAGCCAGGTATGTGTGCATAAATGCATGCCCAAGGTCCCAAAAGAAGACTAGAGGAGAAGGGGTTGCAATGTAGTCATCCCCCCAACTGGGAGGGGGTGCTTTCTCTTTCTCTCTTTCTCTATTTCCCTCTCTCTCTCTCTCTGTTGCCTCTTCAGTGTGCATACATAACCTATGGCTAAAACTAAAAACAAAAAACAACTACATAGGCAGCCGAGAGTGAAGGCAGAGGAGGAAGGCCATGGGCTTTGTATGGGCCCCGCTGTGGGAAAGGTTGCCTGGCTATGCCATCTCTGTAACAGGTCGTGTTAGTGATCGCTACATACAAGTACTCAAGCACTTAGTGACTTCAGACAATATGTGTTTATTGCTCTTCATGGGTCTCCAGGTCAGCTGGATGATTCTGTGATCTGGACCAGGCTCAGCTGATGTTGGTTGGATTTATTCATTCATTTCCTATCAGCAGCTAGCAAGTTGACTTAGAGCTGCCTGATCTAGGCTGGCCTCATGTACTTTCCTGGTGGCTGAGTGGCAATCAGTTGGGCAACAAGTCTTATCCTCCAGTAGGCCAGCTTGAGCTTACTGCCATGACATCAGCAGGCTTCCAGGAGTGTGAGCGGAAGCATACAAAGTAAATGGTCCAGTTTAGAAACCGGCACATCCTCGTTTCCACTACATTCCCTAAGCTAAAGCAAGTCATGAAGTCAACCAATGATCTAGGCATAAGGAAAGAAACTTCTTTTTTTATTATCATTTTTTGTATTTCTAAGGCATGGCATCACTATCACCATCCTTTTGCCTTAGCCTCCCAGCTGGCGATATAGGAGTAAGCCACCACATCCAGCTCTTTTTCAGACAGAGTTTCATTGTATTGCCCACATCAGCCTTGAGCTTGCAGTCCTCCTATCTCAGCCTCCCAAGTTGCTGGAATTACAGGCACATGCTGCTAAACCTGGCCTTTAGGTTGGACCTGGAAGTAAACCAGGGCTTCTCTGTAGTCCTAGACTTGAAACAGTCTTAGCAGCATATACCATGGTGGCTGGACCCGACTTCATTCCTTGGTGGAAATTGCTACAAAGTCATCTTGCCAAAGATATAGAAGAAGTGAAGGCTGTGGCTACTTTTGCAAATTACCAGTCTTTTCGCATTTGTTTTAGTACATGGATCACAAACTATGTACTAGGATTGTAGTGCCCGTCTAGGATGTGTCTGCTTGTCTCTCATTGGAAAAGTCACAATAAATACCGTATCTGTAAACATTTGTTTATAACTTTGATTATTTCCGTAGGTTGGATTGCTAAAAGTGAATGCATTCAGCTAGAGGAGATAAACATTTTACAAACATATAATGTGCATTTAGAAATACCCCTTTTGAAAGGTTGTAGTACTTTATCCTCCCTGTAGTTCAAATGTGAGAGGGTCCATCTTGGGCCAGTTTTGCTAAAATGCAAATTATCCCTTTTCTTTAAATATGGTACCTCATTGTTGTTTTCAGTTCTTTATTTCTTTCAGTATCTATGAGGTTGAATGCTCTTTAGTGTCTGTTTCTTTAGTGAGTTGCCTCTTTGGGCCCTTTCTTAATCACTTTGTATTGTTATAACAGAATACCTGAGACAGGGTAATTTATAATGAATAGAAGTATTTGGCTCGCAGTTCTGGAGCCTGGGAAGTCCAAGAGCTTGGTGCTGGCATCTGGTAAGGGCCTTTGTGCTTCATCATCCCATGGCAAAAAGGCAAGTGAGCATGTGAGACAGAGAGAGAAAAAGGAACTTATTCTTTTATCAGAAGCTCACTGCCACAATAACTAACTCACTCCTGTGATAACAGCATTAGTCTGTTCATGATGGTAGAGACCTCATGACCTAATCACCTCTTAAAGGCCCTACTTTTTAACATAGTTACATGGAAATTAAATTTCAAGACACATTTGGGAGGAGACATGAAAACTATAGCAGATCCTTTGCAGGAGGGTAGGTTTCACTAATTCCAATTTATAAATGAGGAGGCCATGGAGACTCAGAGAGGTTTAATAACTTGTTGTAGATGGTCCAGCCCAGTGGAAGCAGAGCCAAGCTTTCAAAATTAGCTCTCTGTCTCTTTTGCCTATTTTTACTCCCCCATGTTATTGAACAGAAGGCTGAAACAGGGACCGAGGATGTGCTCAGGAAAAAAATCAGATAAAGGCCTAGCAAGCCTGAGGGATTTCTAGAAAGATACTTTCCTGTGAGGTGGGTGTACAGGTGTGCATGATTGGACAGAGATAGTGTAGTACTGACAGAAAGCAGGGCAAGGCCTACAGACCTGCACTTCATTTCCCTATGTACTCTCACCCCTACTTCTCACTGCCCTACCCTTGCATTTCTGCTCTCTGCAGCTTGCCCGCTACACCAAGGAAGGCTTCCTGCACTTGGGTGCCCTGGGCACCACCACACTCCTTCCTGACACTCGCTGCCTGGTGGATAACTCAAAGAGCCGGCTGCCCCAGCTCCTTGACTGTGACAAGGTCAAGAGCAGCCTGTACAAGCGCTGGAACTTCATCCAGGTGAGTGGTCTGTGGACAGTGCCTCCCCCAGAGCAGGGGGAATGCCGCTGGCCAGAGGGAAAGCAGGCTTCCCCAAGTGTATCCAACAAAGCGCAACCGAGAAACCAGATCTCCCGGCTCTAGGCCAGATTCAGGGGAAGCCATGAGAGTACTCTTGCTGATTCCTATACCAAAATAGGCTGGTTGGGCTCTGAAAATCCTGTGAGGGGAGTGTGAGGTTTCCCTGAAATCTGCTAAGTACAGTAAGATTGAGAATGTCAGACCTCAGATATTCCAGGAAATTCCTATCCCAACCTCTGCCCCACTGAAGCTCGTCTCCTGGTTCATCCATTCAGACATGGTAAAGTTTATTTGTGATCTGAGGTTAGAGTCCAAATGAGTCCCCATGATCCCTCCCTCTGTGGAAAGAATTTTGGTAGAACTGATTCTCCATGTATTGGGAATGATGGTGGTGAAGCCTCTCACCTTCCTCTCTCGCTCTTTCCTCCTTCCTTCTCTCACTCTCCCACTCTGTCACTTTCCCACTCTTCTACACTCTGTCCTCTCTTCTGTCTCCTTCCCTTGTCCCCCCCTCTCTCTCTTCTTCCTCCCTCCCTCTTACTGTCTCTTCCTTTCTCTCTTTCTCTCACCCTCCTTCTCCCTCCCTCTCACTCCTTCTCCCTCTTCTCTCCTCCCTTCTCTCTCCCTGTCTCTCCCCCACATCTCGCTCTCATTCTCACCTCTCCCCTCCCAGAATGGAGCCATCATGAACAAGGGCACAGGGCGCTGCCTGGAAGTGGAGAACCGTGGCCTGGCTGGCATCGACCTCATCCTCCGCAGCTGCACGGGACAGAGGTGGACCATTAAGAACTCCATCAAGTAGAGGGGAGGAGCAGGCCACCCGGAGCCTGGCTCAGGAAGGGTCTTCCACCCTCCAGACCAGCCGCACTGGTGGAGAGACTACAGGGGCCAGCAGGTGCTCAGCAGACTCCCAGGGTTTCTCCAGGGCAGCTCAGGAACCCAGGTGGTGACTTAGTGTCCCCCTCAGGCCTTCAACTGCCCACAGGCTTGTGCACCCTGGAAACGTCCTCACCCTGAACCCTTCTCTGGGAAACTAGCTGTGGCTCCTGCAGCCCAGATGTGCACCTGGTTCCAAGGAGTGAGACTCCCCATGTCTCTTCTTTGTCATCTCCTACTCACTCCAGATCTGGGACCGGCAGGGTCCTTTCTCTTTCTCATCTTTTGCAGCAGCAGCAGCTTCTGAACTCCACACCAGCCCTCAAGGCAGGGGCAACGGGAGCTCCACCACATCCAGCCCCCCCCCCTTGCTTAGAGGGGCAGCCAGGCCCTGGAACTTGGTTTCCTCTAAGGTTGCTTCTGCCCAGATGCTGTTTCACATCCAAGGCAGTGCCGCCCCCCAACTTTCCCAGCAGGGTGGCTTTGAGGGCTACAGCTCTGGGCTTGTCTGGGTCCCCCTAAGATGGCCTGGGAGGAGCTGATGCATCTCTTCTGGGCACCTGGGCTCTAGGCGCCTGTAGTCTGCTCAGGTCAGCTCCTCTGCCTGTGTCTTGAGGGAACCAAAGACAGAAATGGGCTGAGCAGGCGAATGACAGTAGCTGCCAGGGACCCTGCAGGTGAAGCCAGGCCATGCAGCTCTGGCCACTGCGACCAGGAAACTCTGACTCATCAACACTGTCCTCAGGCCGCAGCAAAGGGGCTCCACCTGGACTTGAGGGCTGAAGTTAACGTGGCCTAGAGTGCCAGGAACCTCGAAGATGCTTCGTGCTCACCTCATTTCACCCCACGCTCTGCTGGCTGACGGGAGAAGGCAGTCGTTTCCTCTCTTAAGAGTAATAATTTTTTCTGATTGCCCTCTGGTTAGGGTGCACTTATAAATCAGAGTTAATATATGGACGTGTGTACATGCATGCGAGTGTGGGCCTGTGTGCTGTGCGTGCAGGGTGTGTGCACGCATGTGTGTGCATGTGGCGTGTATGTGCGCGTGTGTGTCTGAGTGTATGGTAGAGCAAATGTAGCTGTGTGGCCTTGGGCTTGCCACCTCATGGCTCATCTGGATGGGGACAGGCTGATGAGACACAAGTGGGGGTGGCTCTATGTCACTGGCCAGGAGGATGTGGCTTGGCCTTGCCCAGTGTGGTGTCCCAGACAGAAGCCTGTCCCTTCTGCCAGTTCCCATCTCTGTACCTTGTGCTGTCCCTGGCCAACCCTTGCCCAGAACCAAACCCTGTAGTTGCTCCGTTGCCCAGTGTGGGGTTCACAATGTCTCGTTGGGTGGCCTCTTATTGGTGATCGGCCCCTCACCCCATCTCCAAACTTGTGAAATAAATACATGTTAGCACTCTCCAAGGCAGCCTTGTTTGCGTCTTCATTCTTCCAGAACCCCAGGGTGTGAGCAACTTCCTGAGACGTGGCAGAAGTCTTCTTTGGTTTGGGGAGCTCGGTCTTATTAAAGGCAAAAGGCCTTCATGGGTTGGGGCTGATATAAAGCCAGCTTGCCCTTACACAGACCTCCCCCGCAAAGCAGGATAGAACTTGATTTCTTTTCCTCAAAGTTATATTCATTTATTTCTTCCGAGAGCGACAGAGGAGACAGAGGCACCTCAATAGGGGAGGTCCCAAGTCACAAACCTGGAACTTCCTATGTGGTCCTGTTGCAGTACCACTGTGCCACCACCAGGCCCAGAGTTGACATTTGACACTGGCTCACTATCCCTGGCTGACTGGGCTGGTGCTGAGAGCAGTAAGGAGGAGACTTGCTGGGTGACCTATTCTGGCCCTCCTGACACACCCACCTCTTGCTGCTGCCGTCCTGTGAATCCCACTTCCCCAAGGCCTTGGAGCCTGTGGAGGGAGGCCCTTTCTCATGGATGTTCGTGGAGAAATGGAATCCTAAAGGGCACTGGGCCTCTGCCGTGGAAATGGACACAGATGGGATGATTGGCCATCCTCTCAGCTGTGACAGTCCCATCTGTCTTTCCTGTGAGGAACCCAAGAAGACCCCTCTTGGATGACTCACACACACACATCAGTTGCCATTTTTCTTTTGAGTTCTGTGAAAATAGAGTCCACAAGCACATTGAAGGGAGACATTGCTGTTTTATACTGAGGAGTTCCTTACCCTTAAATACCAGTCTCAGTGTGACCGGAAAGTGAAGAGTTAAGACCTTTGGGTCCCATGTGAGCTGAAGGTGGATGCTAAGATATGAAGCCCACACCCTCCAGGGCTGGAGAAGAGAGTTAGTGAGTCAGAGGGCAACTTGCTGCACTTTGGGCTCATGTGTATACCCAGCTGTACCCCACAATAGGAACATCACTAAGTGTCCTGGAACTTGGGAGAAGAGAGTGCCCCATGTAGTACCACACAGCAGAGGGCAGCGTGTCAGTTTGCTGGTCTATGTGGGGTGCTGGTTTAGGGCCAGGGAAGGCAGTACATATTCTCAGAGGCTCTGCTGCAACTGGTGGTTCCAGAGTCCAGGAGCCTGGGCTGTCCATTCACATCAACATCAGTCAGCAGCAGCTTCCTACCAAAGGCCAGGGATTGCTGGACAGACTGACCAGAGCATGAGCTCGGCATCCACATCCCTCCTGGACCTGAAGGCACTGGGAATGGCCAGGGACCGAGAGAGAAGAATCAATGAAGTCAGAGAGAGGGAGGATAAGAGGAGTAGGAACCTGGGAAGTCTTCGATCCCAGGTTCTTTAGGAGAACGGGCAAGTTCTAGAGACCCCATATCCCTGCACATTGACTGCCAGGGAGGCAAACTTCAAGTGTTGGGCTTGAGGGAATCCTTAGACTCCTTCACCCACGTTGGCAGTGGGTGCCTTCTGTGGTGTGAGAAGTGACAGATCTGTTGGCCAGCCCTCTCTGTCACCAGTGCCCCTAGGCAGATGAGACAGGGGAGGCTAGGTTCCAGCCTCTGCTAAGTTCTCCCTTACACCCACTTCCTCATTGGAGAGGTCATTTTTCTCTTTTTAATTCTTTCCCCTGGATTTGTATTTCCAAAAAATATCACCAATGATACTCCTGATAAATGCCTGAGCTGTCCAAGCTGATATCTTTTGAGTATGTCTGTTATTTCCCAAATGTTCTTCATAGTTTCACTTATTCTGGTGGTTAGAGAAGATAAAGAAATGGAGAAAACTGAGACAGCACAATGGGGCCAGAAACTACCACCTTCGGCCATTGCAAGTCTTTTCACTTGGGTTTCTAAAGCCATTTTTGTTTTCCATCTAATTTTTTTCTTGAGAAATATCTTGTTACACAAAGGGAGGCCCAGGCAGAACAAGTCACTTTCCCAGGACCCTCTGGTGAGTGAGCTGTCCCTGATTTGTATGCTTAGGAAAAATACTCTGCTTTGCTTAAAATGCTTCTCTGAGAAGGGCTGAGCAACAACCAACCAGAATGGGCTGGCTTGGGAGGGACTTGGAGCCTGCAGAGGGAACCAGATGCCCCAGGAGTCTGGGTACAAGCCAGGTATCTGAACCTCAGGGCTCGAGCCCTTTTCATCACTCACATGCTGGCCTCTTGATTGGATTTGCATCCTAGATTCACACTTGAGCTGGCACATCAGCAGTTCCTAATCACCCCTGAACCAGGGATCTGAGTCTCTCGGCCTCTCTGCTTCCTCATTTACAAGGCAAGTTTCATCAACCTGAGTTTAGAATCATCAGTGGATCCCAAACTCAAAGGTACATTTCAGTTCAGTTCAACAAATATATTGTGGCACCTCTTCTGTGGATTGCTTCACAACTTTTGGGAAACAGTTCAAAGGAGGAGAGGACGGGAAGAAAGAGGTGGAGCTAAAATACATTAAGCACATGGAAGGCACCCTGGTGAACAGTAAATGTAATGGTATTTGCCCTTTAAAGCTCGTGTTTGGGAGAAGAAAAGAAATGCAGTATTTTGAGTCTCTCACCCTGAAGCCTGGGCAGCCATGAAATGGGATCTACGCCTGATGGCCCGAGGGGGGATCTAGGCATGTTAGCAGATTCCAAAGGTGGATCTTGCGCCCCTGACTCATAACTGCATATTGACATGGACTCCCAGCACCGATTGCCCAAGTATGAAGAGCCAAACAGAAGAACAAAGAAAGCCAGGCAGGGATGATAGCTGTTGTGGATGGTTCGAAAACACGAGAGACTGTCAGGCCTAGCCAGCTATTATCATCATCCTTAATAAATGGTCAGGGGCTCATGTTCCTCCAGGATCAAAATCTCACTGAATCCACTCTTCACGTGGATGCTCACCCACCTGACCAGGTAATCACTCAGAATCTAATTGAGAAACTCGAGAGACTGGTTGTGCCAGGGCAGAAAAGAGAGAAAGAAGGGTCTGAATCTTGGTAACCTCTTCGCACTGCTGGGCCCTCTGGAACAAGACTAAGCCTCTGTTGCTTGGGGAGATTAACTCCCTTTTAAGATCTACAAGGCTCCTCAAAGCCAGTAGGCCTCCTTTAAGCTTTCCTCGAATCCATCAGCAGCTGTTTTATTGGTGGCTAGAATTCATCTCTGCCACCTGGAGAAATGGGTCACTTTCTTGGTTAAAGAAGCCATACGCCATTTTCTGCAGGGCTGGGCATATATTGTTGATTTTTTTTTTAAATCGAATTATTTCTTAAGTAATAGATGGAATCCTTCCAAAGGATAAAAAATATTCTCACAGACCCTCTGAGTTGACCTAATTTATTTTTTATTATAGTGTTTTCAAATATGTACAGCCATAAAATGGCTTTTGCTCATAGGTCTATTGCCACTATAAAATAAAAATGAATTGACAAATAAATAGGAGGAAATCTACAAAGTCAATACAATTTAAGTTCACAGCATTCATTTAACCTGGTGACAGCATCGCTTGCTGAAAGGAAGTCCCTGCTGGGGCTGATGCGAACGTGGCACCAACTGTGGCAGCAGGAGGTGCTTCCAGGCCGTGTGATAACTCGGTTATCTGCACTCCAATTACTTTTAAATGTCTACTCACCCTTCGTCCATTCAGCACGTGTGTATTGTGACCTACTCTCTGTCTAGGGTGTGCTTAGGGATAAAGGAGTAAGCAAAAGACAGGTAGGTCCCCTGTGCTTTGGGAATTTCTATTGTAGTTGTCCTGAGGGACAAACAGGGTTATGTGACAATCTCCATTCTCGTCTCTTTCAACCGTGACAATTACTGTAGAAGCACGTAGTTCTGGTTTTGTCAAGACAAAACACGTATCCTGAAACTAACCTCAACCCACATTCAGTACTCACCTGGTTGCCCAGATATCCCAGAATATTACATTACATTTTAGAAAATCATCAAAATGGAAACTCGAAGTGTGAAAATCGTTGCGATAGCTCGTATGTACAAAAGCCAGAGAATCCTTGGATGCCCGCGAAGTCTCAGTTGGAGAAGCACAGCTTGAATCACTTTCCATTACACGTTTTTTATCTCGTTCAGGGGTTTGATAAGGAAGTGGTACCAGCAAACCAACAATAGTTCTTATCTCTAGAAGAAAAATATTATTCCCATAGGAGGGTTGTTTTCAATTTCTGCTTTTCTTCCTACTGCTTTTGGTCATTCCCAAGCTTGTTATGTTATCTTAGTTTGAAAAGAACAAAACTTCAAAACTAAAAAATTACAGGTTTTATTTTTTTTTCCCCCTCAGCTTTCAACATGGAATAGAGCTTGTTGCGTAGGCCGTTGGAAAGCCCTGGTCAGAGGAAGGCTTAGGGATCCTTGTTGGGTTTGATCAGTACCAACTGTCACGACTTTTCACAGAGTTCTCGTCCTTTGGTAGCTCCCATCGCCTCTTCTCCCTGGGAGTCGGGCCGTCATCCTGTGTGCAGCTGGGAAGGGCAGGCAAAGTGGACCTGGTGGGATCATTGTAATGAGCCCAGGGCATCAGCGTGAGGCCGAGATTTCTACAGGGGCCTCCCACACAGCCCCTTTGCAGTTCTAAGGCAGGGCGCTTATAATCCAGCCATGCAGATAGCAAAAGGGAAGACACAGGCCGTTCAGTTTTTATTCTCCAGCTTCTTTGCCTAGAAAACACACAAAGAATGAAACCTCCAGTCCTAGCCCAAGGCACAAAGCCAAGTTTCTAGTGCCCAAATTCACACCTGGGAATTTCTCTGCACCGGTACAAACTGCAACCTCTCTCATTCAGGATTGGTGATGAGTTCAAGTCTGCTTATGTTTTGATTCATATGAACAAGGCTTAGAAAATGAAACGTTTCAACCAAAAGTTATTCAACTGCACAGTCTCTCAGTGCCTCAGGGACCCCTACCCACCTTGACATAGATGCCACCACTCTGCTTTTCTTTTTCTTACTTTTTTTTTTTCCAACGATAGAGCATGTGTGTGTACAGAGAAAGGAGAGGGAAAGCTCCAGTGACAGGGTCTTGTCACGCCACAGCCCTCCCCTCCCCAGTCCTCCAGTCTCACAGGATCTTGGGCACCTTCTCGCACACCCAGAAGGTTTCAAGAACAACTCAAGGATTTGAACCCCTTACCAGCCTGTGTCTTCCCACCCTACAGGGTGCTGCATTTTCTAGCCTCGTCACATGGCTGGGCCCATGCTGCTGTTTACACCCACATTCTAGGCCAGTCCTGTAGCCTAGTGGTTCAGGGAGCTGGCGCCCACACAGCTGAGTGCTGTTCAAATCCTGGCCCAGTGGCTTGAAAAACATGTGTGTGTGTGTGTGCCCCAAATCCTGACAGGATGGAGAAGTGGAGGAGAAGGGATTGCAACATGACTACACCCCCTTGTGGGGTGTTTCCCCTTCCCTCTCTGTTTCTGGCAAGTGCACGCGCCCTCTGCCAATGAAAACAACGTATACACACAGCCACTTCTTAGATGTTCTTTGGTGAGTGTCCCCCACCTGGGGCTCATGTGAAAACCACCTGAAAGTTCTTATTCAGGTGTGCACTGCCATGAAGCTACCACTGTTTTCTAACTTAGATTCTCTTTGCCCTCAGAAGGCCAACCCTAACTTACCACCAATTTGCTCAAATTAAGGGGTCCTGAGTATGTATTTCTCAGACCACATTTCTTTTAGAGGGGTACATTGTAGTGCTGGCCTCAGGAGGGAAGCTGCCTCTCTTTCTAGAGAGTGCCTGTAAGGTTCTAATGAGCATCCAGTGGAGGCACAGTGCCTGGCTCAAAGCAGGTGACAGCAGAGGAAATCTGCAGACACCTGGGCAGAGAGAGAGCCAGAAACTCCTGATTCCCGTCCGCCGCGTGCGCAGGCTGCCGCAGACATCCTCTTTGTTCTCCTGAGCTTCCCCAGTGCTTGTGACAGCGTCCCAGAGGTGTCATCTGAAACAGTGAGTACTTGCTCTTGATGTCTATGCGATACCTGTGAGTGATGACAACGGGGAGGAAGAAAGTTGCCACCTCCAAGGAGGAAATAGTTCATGCTCTTAGTGCGGTGGGAAGTTTCTCTTTTGTTTTTGTTTAAAGTTAGCTGCTTTTCCTAATGCACATTTCCGCAAGCTTTTCGAAGACCCCTGGTGGGAGCATTTTCTGTGTGCCAGGGTTTTTACAAATTTCTTTACCAGTTCTCCCAGCAACGTTAGAGGTAGGGACTATGGTTTCCCCTCATACGGGGAGATATATATACATACATATTAAATCTTACTTACATTTAGTTTTCATACATCTTTATGGCACATAAGCATGCATGCAATGTGTGATAATCAAATCAAGAATATTACCACATCGTTTTCTTTTTTTTTAGAGTTTATTTATTTATTTATTTATTTTTGCTATAGGGTGCATGAGCTCACCACAGAGAGAGACAGGGTGACAGAAAGCAAGAAATCACCCCCTGGAGGGATGGCCACACCGCAATTCCTTCTCCTCCATTCTCCTCTTGGGATCTTGGGTGCATACGTGCCTGGCGTGAGTTTAAGCCACCGGGTCTGGGACTCGAACCACGGTCGACTACATGGGAGTCCAGCGACATAGCCATTACACTAACTGCTGGTCCCCATGTACATCGTTTTCAACAAAGAACTTTACATCCTTGCATCTGTTAAATGCTTTTTTGCTAAGCCCCTCCCAGTCCTCCCCTCCACCCACCCCTCTCCCATACAGTCTTTAGTATCTACACTTTTCTGAAACTCGGAGAGATGAATCACTTGTCTGCAGGTGGCAGATTTGAGTTTCAGGCCTCAATCTCTTTCACTCAAAAATCTCTTGTTCGGAACCACTAGGCTACTCCGCCTCCCAGGTTGCTTTGCGCTGCTTTCTGCCATCATGTGAAAACTTAGATAAGAGAGAAGGAGGAGGCTGGCCCCACCGTGCCGAGATTAAGTTGCTGCACAGAGGAACCTGGATCTCACATGGTCCACAGGGGTTTGAGTCCCGGCCCAGATAGTTTGAAAAGCACAGCAGATGTGTGTGCAGACGCGTGCCCAGGATCCTGATGACATGAAGGACTAGGGGGAAAGGATGGTGGCATGACCAAGCCCTCTTGGCAAGACCCTTTCTGTCTCTCTCTCCATTTTTTTCTCTCACTCGTGCTTGTGTATGTGCCCTCTGACGTAAGGTGGGGAGAGAGGGAGAGAGAGGAGAGAGAGAGGGAGCCAAGCCAATATAGAAATCTGTCTCGGTTCCCTGACATGAACCCTTAGATGCTAAAGAAGCAGAAACTCACGGACTTTATTTTTAACCTGTCCCCAGATGTTGGGAGGACCTTCATCCCGAGGAAAGGACAACTGATTTAGAACAGCCAAGTGTTGTAATAAATTCTCCCCTTTGTCTCACACTTCTGCTTCCCCTTTTGGCCTGAAGTGCCAGCAAATGTACACTTTGAGGATTCACAAGGAGAACTGACTAGTGCACAGGATTCTCCACAGGCTAGGAAAATGGTCTGACTCACACACGATTTCTAAAGATGTAGTAAACTACAAAATAAGGGCTCATTAAGGAAAAATTTGACAGTGTAGGTAAGTAATAGCAGGAAAAAGTAAATGCAATAATCCTACCATCCAGAGAGACCCAGACTACTGTTGATCATCCTTCCGAACACCCTTCCTGCCTTTTCCTTGCATATAGATACACAGAAGTTCCTAACAGTCATGTGTCACTTAAGGACAGGGATCCGTTACGAGGAATGCTTCATCAGGCGATTTCATCATCGTGCAAACATCATAGGGTGTCCTTATACAAACCTGGGCTGAACAGTTCAATCTTAGGGGACCACCGGCGTATGCGAGAGTGTACCTTCTGCTGACTGAATCATCATCCTGACTGCGTGTAATAATGTATAATGGATCATCATGACACAACTAAACTTGATGGGATACATTTAAATTTGTGCACTTTGGGCCAAAACGCCAGTTGTACTAATGCGCACCGTGAGGAGATACAGTTTAGCAGATATCTACTATAAAATGAGTTGGGCTTTATTAACGTGAGTCGGCAGTCCCCAAAAGAAGGCAATGGGATTTTGGAGTAGGAAACCCAGGCTGAAGGGCTAGTCATGCCTCCCTTGAGTCCACTCAAAGGAGAGCAGCTGGGTGGTAGTGAACCCAGAAATCACACATTGTCTATGAAGAATACAAAGCCAAAGATGTCGAGCTTGGAGAAGGCTGACTTGGGAAGAGGCACCATCAGTGGCTTTGAAGAATCAGTGGGCCATGGGGAGGTGGGAGTAGGGCCAATGGGAAATGATTTGGATTCGTTCTTTATGACCCAGAAAGTCACCATGGGGCCAGATGGGTGGAAACTGGGCTACCACTGACTCAGTGAAAGGACTTGCTTTCAGATAAAATAGGATGGAGGTAAGCTCTGCTGCTGGAGTTGCTCGAGCAGGGGTAGGTGGCCTTTTGTGGTCCCTCCAGCCCATGTTTATGGGACTCCACTGTTCTTTGGTGAACCTACTGACGGCTCCTGTCCCAGCCTGTAGGTGTGGGGAGAAGGTGAGCTATGTGCTCAGGTGATAGGAGTGGGTCTCAAAAGACCTTTTATTTATGGATGTGCACATGACAACTGGGAGAGGAAAGCTATATTTGTTACATGTCACTTTTTTTTTTTTTTTTGAGAGGTTTTTCGCTATAGGGCGCGTGCGCTCGCCAGACAGACAGAGAGAGACATAGAGACAGAAAGCGAGAAATCACCCCCCAGGGGGGATGGTCACGCCGCAATCCCTTCTCCTCCATTCTCCTCTCGGGATCTTGGGCACGCACGCACACGCGCCCGGCGTGAGTTTTAAGCCACTGGGTCCAGGACGCGAACCACAGTCAACTACGTGGGAGTCCAGCGACATAGCCATTACGCTAACTGCTGGTTCCCACATGTCACTTTTGAAGAGAAGGACTGGGCTTGGCAGCTCATAGTTTATTTAGCTGGATGACTCACAAAGAGGCAAATAGAAATACGCTGTTTTCTTTTAAAAAGCATTATTCAGTATTTAACCATAGGCAAAATCCAAATGTGCATTCCTAAGTTTTTTGCTTCAAGAAAATGCAATAGGCATATTTTGGGTCTGGCGGTAAGAAACTATTCTAGACTTTTGTGGTTCCAGACCTTTTCCATGGGAAGAAGCGAATCTGTGAACAGAATTCCAAGTACATTTTGTAGATACTTTACCTAAGTGAGGGGAAACAAAACTCCCCACTCACTGAGTGTGGGCTGTGCAGAGTAACTTTATTCCAGAGAATATGGTATGGAAAAGGGGCTCCAAAAGAACTTTAGAGTGGAGAAGCCTGACAAATGGTAGTTTAGCCACGTGACCAAGGTCGACACCAACGGGCATAAGTCATGTAGACAGGATATATCCTTGAAGTGATATGATGACAATGGCACTTTGCCTACGTGATCTTCTTCCAGAAAACTGTAATCCCTGTGAGATCTCTGCACTCACCAGAGAGAGAACGAGAAGAAAGCACCACCAATTAGACACGGTTACAGTGCAATCCTTTTCCTCCATTTCTCATTCTGTCAGGATGGGGGGGGGGGGGGTACATGCACATACACCTGGCACGCTGTTAAAGCTTCTGGGGTTGGGATTTAAACTGTGATTGGCCATGTGGGATCTGGCTCCTGGAACTCCTAAGTTTGGGGCTAGCCAGCCCAATAATCTCAGTCTTATGAGAAAAATATCAGACAAATTCCAACAGAGGAGCAAGCTACAAAATACCTGATCAGTACTCCTCAAAATGTCTAGATTAACAAAGATGAGAAAAAGTCTGAGAAAATGTCACCTCTCAGCCAAGAGTCTAGAGATATATGACAATAAATGTAATATGATATCTTGGATGGGTCTCTGGAACAGAAAAGGAAAAAAACAGCAAAAACAAACCAAAAAAGGACATGAGTTTTAAAATAAAGTCAAGCAAATCTGAGTAAGCCATGGCTTTAGGCTATTTAATTTGGAACAGTAATGATGTATCAATAATGCTTTACTAATTATAACAATCAAGTCGGACTACTATGAGATTTTAGTCATACAGGAAACTCTATGTGGAGGAGAGTAGTACGAAAACTCTTTGTACTATCTGCTTGAATTTTCTGTACATCGAAAACTGTTCTAAAATAAAGTCTACTACTAAAAAAAAAAAAAAAAAAAAAGTGCTCCATGGGCATCATCTCGTGTAATCATCTCGGCAGGCTTGGCCAGTTCTGGATGTCAGGGTCTGGGAAGTAGCCATCCATCTGCCCAGGAGGTATCACTGCCACTTTCTTACACTCAGCCATTATTAGCTATAACAAAGGAGCCAGTGGCCGTGGGGCATTCTTCTCGGCAGAGCCATAAAAGTGCAATGATACAGACAGTTTAGTCAATACCATTAATAGCTATTATAGAAAAGCCAATTGGGGTTTGGATCTGTGGGAATACATCTTTCTGTTCCCTTAGGGAGTAAGAGGATGTGTTAGAGACTGCGGACTGCCTACCTTTCTCCCCTTCTTCTTTGGTTAGAGAACCTCTGTATCGCTATGTCGCTTTAGGAAAGCAACTTCCTAGACTTCCCTGTAGGTACAGATGGCCAAGGAGAGGTAACTGGAAATCACTAGATTGGGCTTATGGGAATGCTCTTTAAAGAGAATCAGTCAACTGGGAGATACACTCTGACTCTTGCCTACCTCTTTCTCTTGCTGCCTGGATCATGAAGAGGATGGCTAGAGCTGCAGCAACCATATTGGAATGGTAAGATGATTTTGAGAATGGCACAAAAAGAAAAAAAATAGAGGTGCTTTGGACTCCTGACAAAGCAACCATACTAACTCTGGGTTGCTTATTTAAGAATTTCTTTCTTTCTTTTTTTTTTTTTTTTGGAGAGGTTTTTGCTATAGGGTGCGTGCGCTCGCCAGACAGACGAGACAGAAAGACAGAAAACGAGAAATCACCCCCCAGGGGGGATGGCCACACCGCAATCCCTTCTCCTCCATTCTCCTCTCAGGATCTTGCGCACGCACGCACAAGTGCCCGGCGTGAGTTTTAAGCCACCGGGTCCGGGACGCGAACCGCGGTCGACTATGTGGGAGTCCAGTGACATAGCCATTACGCTAACTGCTGGTCCCAAGGGTTTCTTTACATTAGAGAAAAATGAAGTGAAAAGTAAACCTTTTATTTATGCCACAGTTATGTGGGCTTCTCAATATATACCATGGAACCTAATCTTTGCTGATCCAGAAACAAAGTTTCTGCTGATTGAATCTAAAATGGCTGGTGCAATTGTTCAACCTGAAGATAAAGATGTAGTGTGGCATGAGAAACTTCTGGAGCTCGTAATTTTACAGGTGAGGAACAACTCAACCCCTGGTGCATACAAAGCCTACTCCCTGAAGCAGACAAAACACTGTAGCATTCACAGTCAGAATAGAAGCAGTTTAAAGGCGAGAAGAACCAGGCTTTGGTTAGGCAGTGTTAGAACACATGGGGCAGGAAAGAACTTCTCAGTATTCAAGTTCCTCACAATTTCAGTAGCAGGAGAGGTGACCTGGAGACAAAGAACCCAGAGCTAGGTTCTCAGCAAGAATATATTGAGTGTTTGGGTTTAGGCTAGTCCTATTCATACCCATTCCTCCAAAATAACTAGAATAGATTCTAACCTTTCTTAAAATAGTGGGACTGTGTAATTCAATTTTCCCTGAGAGAATGTGAGACGATGTCAATCTGAGAGAAATGCTGAGGCAAAGTATACACAGAAGATGAGTTTGGGCCTTAGCTGAGGACAACCACCTGGGTGTCACAATTCAAGTTGCCCTAAATATGTGCACCAAGGTCTTGGCAACCTTCAGGATGGTTTTAAAAGTTACAAATTGTGAATGGGAAGGGGAATTGCATCCTTGTTTAGGGATCATAAGTCGATGCCACTCTTTATTATTGTTGGCAGCATGATTGTTATCCAATGGTCAGGTGGGTTCTGGGCAGATGTCTTTGCAAATTAGCCTTTGTGACAGTTCTTATCATCTTGTGAGAACTACCCCATGTGTGCCCTTCTTTGGCTTAGTTTAGTCAGGGCTTAACATAGTTGACACAAATAGCTCTATTTTTTTTTTTGGGGGGGGGAGGTTTTTGCTATAGGGTATATACACTTGCCAGAGAGAGAGAGACAGAAAGCGAGAAATCACCCCCGACAGGGATGGCCATGCCACAATCCATTCTCCTCCATTCTCCTCTTGGAATTTTGGGCAAGCACACATATGCACCCGGCGTGAGTTTAAGCCACTGGCTCTGAGACTCGAACAGAAGTTGAATACATGGGAGTCCAGTGACATAGCCATTACACCATCTGCTGGTCCCGCTCTATTTAAATTTTGAAAACTTTCACATGACCGTCTCTAGGACTTGGCGTTCATAGAAGTGGATTTGCCTCCATCCCCTCCCCTTCTGGGCTAAATGTAGACAACAGTGGGGCCATAAGGTGAAAGGATTCTCAGTGCCTGAATGACTGCCTAAAAGAGATCCTCCTCACTGACCTAAATATCCCACCAGGATTGTTTTGTTTAGCCATTATGTATTAAGGGCTATTTGTTACTGCACTTTAGTCTGCCCTAGCTGGTACAAGATCTTTTATATACTGTGTTGCCTATCTATTGCTCCATATCAAATTATCCCAAAATGTAGTGACTTAAAACAACAACATTTAGGGACCAGCAGATGATGTAATGGTTACATCGCTGGACTCTCACATAGTTGACCATGGTACAAGTCCTGGACCCGGCAGCTTAAAACCTACACCAGGCGCATGTGCATGAGTTTCCAAAATCTCAAGAGGAGAACAGAGAAGAAGAGATTGTGGCATGGCCATCCTCCTAAGGGATGACTTCTTGCTTTCTGTCTCTATCTTTTCGGCAAGCGCGTGCACCCTACTGCAAAAATCTATCTTGAAAAACAAAGTAAAAAGTTTATAACCTCATGGTCTCTGGGGTTTAGCTGCTAGAGACAGCTAAACTGAGGACTCAGTTTCAGGGCCTCTTTCAGGCTGCAATTAAGATGTTGGTTATAGTTGGAGTCACTTCAAAGTTTGACTGGGGGAATATCCTCTTCCAAGATCCATGGTTGTTGGATGATTAAGCTGGCTTGAGGGCCCCAGTTTTTTTCTGGCTGTTGGCTGGAAGCCAGAGACCTCAGTCCTTTGCTCTGTAGGCCTCTTTATCGGGCAGCTCACGACACGGCATCTTTATCAGAACAAACAAGCAAGCAATCTCAGCAAGAAGAGTGAGCAAGATGAAAACCAGTCTTGTGTAACCTAATCTCAGAAGTGAAATTCCATCACTTTTGCAATATTTTATTTGTTAGAAGCTAGTTGCTGGTCTAGTTCACCTCGGAGGGGATTAGACAGCAGCATGAAGCTCAAGAAGCAACAATCACGGGAAGCCATTTAGAAAGCTGCCTACCACACATACTTAGTCCTCACAAGAATCCTACTTCAGTACAATATTCCATCTACTTTGGCGAGGCGCATTTGTACAAGGAGGCCCAGAGAGGTTCAGAGCATATCCAAGGTTTCTCGGGTCATTCTGTGAGATGCCAGCACCTGTGCCATTTTGCCGCCTGCCATCCGGGATGTGGGTGCCACAGTGTGCCCCAGTGAGGCTGTCTGCAGGAGGAGTCACAGGAGGACGTGCAAGATGAGTGTGAGGCTAAGGCAGGGGAAGGTGTGCACTCACTGCTATCACTCTGCCCGTTCTCTGCTTTATAAACTGCTGGTGGCCTCCAGCCACAAAGAGCTGCTGCCTTAGAAGGATGGGTGTGTGTGTTACAGAGAGAGGGCGAGAGAGGGACCAGGAAAGATGGAGCGGAGAGAGAGGGGAACTGGGAGAAATGGAAAGAGACATATAAATTTAAAAAGAGAGGGAAACAAGAACAAAACAGAGACAAATAAGCAGGAATCACACAGAAACATAGGGAGATAAGAGCAAAGGAGAAAGAAATGATTCGGATAGAAAGACATAAAGAACATTAAGAGAGGAAGGGAGGGAAGGAAAGAACGATATGAAGAGAAGGCAAGGGAGAAGCAGGGAGTGGGACAGACAAAGAGGAAAACAGGCAGAAGACAGCAGGTTGGGCAACTAGATCTTCCCTCTGCAAATCGGAGGGAGAAACCCAGGTTGTATCCCCGGCGCCTGCATCCCCGGCGCCCCCTGGTGGAAATTTGATTCCATGTCCTCAGGCGCATAGACGCCCCCGCGACCCAAGATCTGTAGAGACAACAGCGACTTTGAGCCGCTTAGGTTTCCCAGGGCTCAGCTGGAACTGCCAAGGACAGAGGCTCATGTGAAGTGGGAGAGCAGTAGTCAGCCGACCTCTCCAGGTGCGCCTGCTCAGGCCGGAATGAGCCAGGTCTGGGAGAAGTGACTGCTAGAGGCAGGACGTGCGGGAAGCCGTGATCTGGGCTTCGTGGAGGTCCTGCCTCCCGCGGGAGCGACGCCTGGAAGCCTGGCCAAAATTGATGGCGCAGAGCGAAGCTCCGGCACCCCCTGCTGGCGCCCGGCTTTGATTTCTGCTGCTTCCTTTCTTCTGAAAGGAGTTGAAAGAGAACAGGCGGGTTGTGACACTGAGCATTCCTCTGCCGACTGCTGATGAGGGTGGGGAAAGAGACCAGAACTTTTCCCTCTGCTCTGGTCTCTGGTGTGATGAGTGGCACCAACCCTGGGCTGATCTTGTTCCCAGGCATTTAGGGGCTGCCAAGGGGTTTTAACCTTGTCCATGCCTTGGACTCTCTGTAAGTCTGGTGAAGACTACAGGCCCCTTTTTAGAATGTTTTAAATATGTGTAAAATAAAGTACGTAGGATTTCCAAAACACACACACACACAACCACAAACCCAGTTAAATAGAAATACCTAAATGTCTGATATAGAACTATATATGCTTTTAAAAATATTGAGTGAGATATAAGTGATGGGTTTAATCAGTATAATTTCTAAGTCATGTGAGCATAAATGATATTACAAGATTTCCTGCTTTTTCTTTTGAGAGATTTTTTGCTATAGGACATATGTGTGCTCACTGGAGAGACAGAGTGAGACAGAAAGAAAGCAAGAAATCACACCCACACACCACGGGGGGTTGGGGGGGATGTCTGTGCTGCAATCCCTTCCGCTTCATTCTCCTCTAGGGATCTTGGACATGCACCCACAAGAATCTGGTGTGAGTTTTAAGCTGTGGGGTCCAGGATGCAACCTCAATTGACTAAAGTGGGAGTCCAGTGATGTAACCATTACGCCATCTGCTGGTCCCAATATTACAAGATTTCTGCAACAAGTATAACTTTGTGTGGAGGAGAGTGCATTTTTGTACAGGGGCTTGCTATGTCTTGATCCTCCTGCCTCAGCCTCCGGAGGAGCTGGGACTTCAGGTGAATACCGCCATGTCTGGCTCTTTGGCACCAACCCTGGGCCGGTGGGGTGGGCACAGCCAGTGTATGCTCCTGGACACAGGCAGCAGTGTCCAGGGTATGCTACTGCAGTTGCACCAACTCTAATTGTACATAAAAAATCTATGATTTCTATTGGCGATGAAGGCGCAAGTACTTCTCATCCACAGTGGGTGGTTTGCCGTCTACATTCATAACAGAAGGAAATGCTAGATTTCATTTAGAGGGAAAAGAAATGAAGAGAGAAATTTTTTTTTTCTCACCCAAAGTCACAGACTCCCTGCACTCTACACACGGAGCCCTCTGGAGTCGTGGGCCAGGTCAGAAGCTGCAGAAGCGTAGTTCTTATTCCAGATCTTACCTTGCCAAGGCACGGCATGATGGCAGACAGGATTCTTGGAGATGAAACAACCCCTCCCCCCCCCCCCCCCCCCCCCAGAGAATTGCATGCAGCACCTTGGTGACAGATCCTCTGGTCACTAACGATAGTACAAACAAAAAATATATTTTAGAAAGAATGAGGGCCAAAATGTCTCACATGCTAGACACCACATAAAGGGCTTGATCTCATTCAATGTGTTCACCCCATACCCCAGAACCAGCCTAGAAAACTGATGGTATCTTAGAGTGGTGCTGATTTCCTGGTCATCCTGGCCAGCTTCCATATCCAGGTCCCTGGAGGAGGTGAAAAGTCAGAAAAGGACCTGGGACCCTGTCTCTCACTTCTACTGAGCCCCAGAGGGGATCAGCCATGTCCTGGGGAAACCTCTGTAAGAGGCTCTTGGTCTAAAATTTGTCCTGATAGCCAATTCTCCCCCATTGCTCTCTGCTGCCAGTTTTCTTGGCTCTCAACTCCATTTTGCCACACTTTGGGATGAAGATGCTTGCCTGTGTCACCCGTTTGACCTACTTCAGCACAGCTTCAACTCGAGCATTGGCCCCGTGGTCTGGTGCACTTTCTCTTTCTCTCCAACTATAGATAGAAACACTTTGGTCCTGCACTCAAACTCATGGGGCCTGGTTCTGCCCTTCCTGGCAGGGCTTCCTACTGGTAGAGGAAAACTCGGAGGGTAGCAGCGGCTGCTGGGGGCTCACCGTTTCCCTCAGGCCTTCCCACACTGGCAGGCTCTGGCCAACTTCCACATGCCAGATCTGCATCTCTTTGCCCAGGGGCTTCCAAGGAAGCTCACGCAATCTGAGCACCTTAGTCAGGAAGTGCCAGGGAATTAGCAGGCTACCCCCGCCGGTCACCATCAGTTCCTGCCTCCTCATCTGGAAGGCTCGGTGATGGGAGAGGAAGCGCAGAGTCCTGTATTTGAGGAGCATCCCAGTTCGCCTGCTCCACATCAACTCCAGTTCCAGGCCCTGAGACTCTCTTTAAATTTTTTATTACATTTGTTTCTTCATTTCATAAGAATAAGAGATGGGGGAACAGCAAATGGTGTAATGGCTACATCACTGAACTCCCATATAGTCGACTGCAGTTCTTGTCCCAGACCCAGTGGCTTAAACTCACGCCGGGCGCGTGTGCGTGCGTGCCCAAGATCCCGAGAGGAGAATGGAGGAGAAGGGATTGCGGCGTGGCCATCCCCCCTGGGGGGTGATTTCTCGCTTTCTGTCTCTCTGTCTCTCTCCATTTTTCTGGCGAGCGCACGCACCCTGTAGCAAAAACCTCTCCAAAAAAATAAATAAATAAAAGAGTAAGAGACAGAGAGAAAAAACCACGCTCAACAGGATCTCCTGCTGCGACTCCCCAGCCCACCAGGATCACGTGTGCACTGGCCCAACGTGCACAAGTCAGCCAAGAGCTGAACCCGCCTTCTTCCATGTGGGTCCAGCATTGCTTGAGCAGCATGTCATCCCTGCACCACCAAGCTGTCCTTTTTAGATGCTTCTGGAAATCCTGGCCTTTGTGAAGGGTAGAAGATTCTGGGGCCTTTCTAATGCCTCCAGGTGTGTGCTCACCAGCTGTGTAAACACGCCTGTGGGCCAGAGAGATTCCCAATACTGGTTTCATGACCCCAAAGACACTTCTCTGTCTGGGTTCTCACTGCCGGATTAGTGAGGTCCCTCCATGGGTTTAAGATTTTACAAAAGGTAAAGGTGATGGGCTTCAAGTGCTTCAGTTAAATGAGCTGCCACGGTTTTCCCCAAAGCCAACTGATAGGTTAACCTGTCGGAAAATTTGGGGGTCCGTATCTGTGATCGCGTTCTTTGGATGCAACAGTCAGGTCTTGGGGAAGCAGGGCAAGAATCAACTCTCGTGGCTACAACAAGCACCAAAGCCCAGAGGAACCCAAGGCTGGCTACATCTGCCCACAGGGCACCCAGGCATAGCGCCCCACATCCCACAGGCAGGTATGGACAGGAAACCCAGACCCAGGTACAATGGCTGTTGGTCAGGGGAATGACGTTGAGCAAAGTTGTAAGATTAAATAGGGCTTGGAGGCCTAAGGATGCCACAGAGAACTTCAGGTTAGGCCACTGAACAGAGATGGCTTGAAAAGCCTTGGCTCAGAGACCCTGCCTGTGACTGTTACCAGCTCTTGGCCCTAAAGGTCTCGAGCAAACACAGCAGCACCATCTAGTGGGGAAAATACAAAACGTCACACTTAGAGAATCCTCCCAGTGGAAGCAGAAATCCCCAACTTCAGAGGCAAATAACAGACCAAGATTCTCAGCTCTTGACCTCCCTTTTCTCTGAGGTTTACTTTAGAAAACTTGTCACTGCAAATCTTTTCTCTGCCCCCTTTGAAATGAATACGAAGGGTATGTCAAAGAGTTCATGGAAAAATGGAATTAAAGTCTGACTTTAATTCAGTTTAAACAGTTTTTGAAATCCATGCATAGTATGAATTCATAATATGAATTTTACAGAAACTTTTTGAGGACCATTTTCTCCCAGCCTCTCGCCAGTTTTATAACACACGGTTGTCTTTCTCAAGGGTCTGGGAGTCATCCCTCTGAAATGGAATCCTTAGGGGAGTAGGGCCCTTAGCTCCCATTTTTGGTGGGAGGGTAAGCGCTTAGGTGGGTGCCAATTAGCCCACACAGATGTCCTAATCACAGAAAAGATCACTTGCACACTCAGGAATACTTCCATGTACTTGACACATTCCACGGATCAACCTTTCCCCTTAACATTCTCCAGTACTTAGTCTCCCGCCCATTCTTTCAGAGACCGTGAGTTCAGTCTCTCCCCCATTGCAGGAGTCTGGAATAAACTCTTCCTTGCCTGATTTACTTGTGCAAGATTAGTGAAGGCCTCTGCATGAGTTCAAGATTCTATAAAATCACGACTTTAGTCTTTCTTTGACTTAACTCTCTTGAGGCCTCCTCTCCAGTCCTGCAGTCCACCCCAGGCACCCCAGGATGATTCAGGAGCAGCCACTCGCCCTCTGTCTGTCCTTCTGGGTAGACATTTTGCCCATGTCAGGCTCTTCTGGTTCCTCTTGCCCAATCTACTACCTAGACCAGGCCCATGGTATGGAAGTCAGGAACACAGTTTCTGGAATGATCCAAAATGTTCTGGTACAAAGTTTCAGTGACTATGTAATAATGCAACAGTGTTGGAGGTGGTTCTAATGGGAGGTGCTTGCAACATGTGTGGATCCTTTATGAGGAGGTTAATGCCACCTCCTGGAAAAAGGGAGTTCTCAATGGATCAATTCATGCAAGAGTAGGTTGTTACAGAACAAGCCCAACTGCTTGCACAGCATTCTCTTTTCATGGGCCCTCTGACCCTTCTTCTTCTCTTGGCCATGTTGTGACAGCACCAGAGGCCAGCCAGGTGCTAGCACCATGTCCTTGGACTTTTCAGTCACCAGAATCATGAACCAAATAAATCTCTTTTCTTTATAAATCACCTAGTCTTTGGTATTCTGTTATAGCAACACAAAACAAACTGAGACACCTTCTTGTTAATAGGTGAGAGAGAGAGACCTGGGACAACAAGAATTAATTATTACTGGGATTGAAAATATATTGCCTTACTCTCTTTAAAAATACGATCCCTTGTGAAACAACAATTTGCTTGTATGTCCATTTTGAGGGAAGAAAGAGTTCATAGTTCTAATCAAATGTTCAGACTATCCAATTACCACAAAGTTAAGAGCAGCTGTTTTAAGACTTCTATCTGGCTAATCTTGAGAATATAATTTGCCCTACATATTTGTGAAGTATGCTACAGTTTCAGATCATAAACATTCATTGTAATTACTTCTTACGCATCAGACTCTCCCAGCACCTCTCTGTGATAGGGCAATATTATTACCTCAGTTTCACAAGTTAGAATGCCAAAGTACTCATTTTCTAATTCTGGTTCTAGCAGCTAGTACCACTGGCCAACTGCAAAGCAACCCTCACAATCTAGAACATCAGACAGTGAAGGGCCTTAGGGAATAGATTTTAAAAGTCTGTTTGCTTATTTAATTAGAGAAAGAACTAGCGAGGAAGAGAAAGAGAAACAGAGAGAAAAAAAGAGACATCCTTCCCGGCCTTTGCAGTTAGCCTGAGTACAGGCACATATGCACATACCCCGGCTTGTACAGGTCTACCTGGGAACCAGATTCTGATCTTCCACAAGAGCATGGAGCTTCATATGATCCAAAGATCATAAATTCCCTATAGCTCCACAGCACAGAGTGGCACACTGCTTCTGTGTCACCATGTCAGGGCCACTTTGGGGAGAATCTTGGCCAAGTCCACTGATTTTCAATGGAGGAAATGAAGCTCAGAAAGAGGAATGATCCTGGGACCAGCAGTTAGCGTAATGGCCATGTCGCTGGACTCCCATGTAGTCGACCGTGGTTCGTGTCCCGGACCCGGTGGCTTAAAACTCACACCAGGCGCATGTGCGTGCGTGCCCAAGATCCCGAGAGGAGAATGGAGGAGTAGGGATTGCGGCATGGCCATCCCCCCTGGGGGTGATTTCTCGCTTTCTGTCTGTCTCTGCCTGTCTGGCGAGCGCACGCGCCCTATGGCACAAACCTCTCAAAAAAAAAAAAAAAGAAAAAGAAAGAAAGAAAGAGGAATGATCTTGTCTCCTACTTCACCATCATCAGTACAGAAATGAAGTTAGATGAACTGTTAGCCTACTAAGAGGAGCAGCATGAATCCTGGAGATGGGGTATGGAGAAATAGATGACCTTACCTCTTAGAAACTGCCAGTTTCTCTATCTGAATTAATGTCTACAAAACCATAATTGGCAAGATCAAAGTTTGATAGTAAGCAGAAGATTGGGATGGGTGGTGGTTAAAAGAAACATTAAGAGACTCCTCATGGCTACTGGGAACTAGATTTTTCAGGGAACAGGAGAAATGAAGATTTTCTACTCATAATTCAGCCTCCAGCAAGCAGAGCTAGTGTGGTAGGGAGCCCCTCTGGCCTTCTATCTCTGTCTCTGTGTCTCTGAGGTCTCTGTCTCTCTCTGCTCCTGTCTCCTCATTTTTGTTTTTTGGTAATTTTTCCTTTTTACGATTTTTTTAAAGGCAAAGTTTTTCTCTGGCGCTCTGCTCCTCCCATTGTTTTGTTAATAATCCCTTCTGCTTCTTCCTCCCAGGCAGGAGAGTTGAGCCCTTCTCTGAGCAGACTCCTCATGGTTACTGGGAACTAGATTTTTCGCGCAGCGCGCTTGCGCGCCGCGCGGTTTTCTGTTTTGTGATTTTTTTTCTTTAAAAAAAAAAAAAAAAGATAGAAAAGTAATTACAATTTTTTATTTTTTGTCTTTTTTTCTCTCTTTTTGTTGTTGTTTCTCTCTCTCTTTTTCATTTTCCTTTTTCTTGTATCTCCACCCAATATCTACTGAATCTGCTGCACCAGCGATCAAAACAGAACGGCAAAAAAAAACAAAAACAAAACAAAAAAAACAAAACAAAACAAAAAAAACAGAACGGCAAGCAGATTCTAGAACACCTCTGTCTGCTTGTTCCTGTACATTGAGGCTTAACTTCAAGAATTTGAAAGAAACACACCATTCATCAGATGACAAGAAATCACCGCCGGATCACGAGAAATATGGGAAAACGAGAAAATACCTCTCCTCCACGGGAAAAGAGTAACTCTCCTTCATCCACAAGCAGTTCGGTGAAAGTCATGGAAATGTCTGATAAGGAATTTAGAGCATTCGTAATGTCGAAGCTAACAGAGATGGAAGAAAAAAGAGATAATGAACTGCTAAAGAGAAAGGAGAAAGAAGTTGCCGAGTTCCAGGAGATGAGGAAATTCTTGCAAGATCTAAAAGAGGAATTACACACTTTACAAAAGACTCAAACGGAACTGCTAGAGATGAAGGCTATAATACAAGAAGTCAAAATCTCCCTAGAAAGTATTAAAAGCAGACTAGATCATTCAGAAAATAGAATCTCTAATGTAGAAGAGAAAATGGCTGGCTTAGAAAAATCCACCACGAAGACTGAGAAAATGGCTCAAAAATTTGAGAATGATATGCGAGAAGTACTGGATACCATCAAACGTCCAAATATCCGGATAATTGGCATTCCAGAAGGTGAAGAGACCCATAAGGGCATTGATAATCTATTCCATGAAATCCTGCAAGAAAACTTTCCAAACCTAGAGAGGCATTCAAAGATCCAGTCCCAGGAAATACAAAGGACTCCAAATAGAATCAACCCAAGAAGATCTTCTCCAAGACACATTATAGCCAGGTTGACCAAAACCGCAGACAAAGACAAGATACTAAGATTGGCAAGAGAGAAACATCAAGTTACCTACAAAGGACATCCCATCAGGCTAACAGCAGATCTCTCGTCGGAAACAATGCGAGCGAGGAGAGAATGGGAAAATATATTCAAAGTGTTACGAGAGAAGCAATTTCAGCCAAGAATACTGTACCCGGCAAGATTATCTTTCAGGTGGGAAGAAAAGACAAGAACATTCTCAGATAAACAAAACCTGAAAGAATTTACCAACACCAGACCAGATCTCCAAGAAGTTCTCAAGGGTGTGTTGTATCAAGAAAATTAAACACAGACACATGGAAATAAGAGTCCAAAAACTATGAAAGTGGCCAACTTAATCATAGGGACAAGTATGGAGTTGAATATTATATCCTAGAATTTAATCAGGAAAATTGAACCAGAACAGACGATAAAAGTACATGAGACTGATAGGTTCATACACCTACCATTTGAACAGAATCCTAACTTGTTTCCTGGCTTAAAGCAAAGTTCCTTGGCACTTTTTTGAGTTAAGTTAAAACTGGTTTTCTTAGTAGTAATGAGTGAACTCAACACTGAAAGTAGTTAGATTATGTAGGAAATTGTGTGATCAATGCAATGTGGGTGGGAAGGGAATGAAGGACAATTGTAGACACCGGAGGTGGTGTGAGAGGAGGGTGGGAAGGGACAGAAGGTCAGAAAGAGGGGTGGAAGTAATTCTAGGAACTAGTAATGGAAAATTTTTTGTAATGTGCATGATTGTATCACTATACAGTGTGTACTGGATGGGAGATTGCATTTTGTATGCTGTGATAAAGCTTAGGGAAGGAATGTAAATTGAGTTACAAAAAGAAAAAAAGTTTCAGAAAAAAAAAATATATATATATACCTAATGACTGCAGTAGGATATGTAGCCACAGCTAGGTGCTACTTTATAGGATGCGTAAAGTAAGACTTGTGTTCATGGAAATGTGGGTATCACCTGTGTTTGCTATGAGGGTATTTCGATTGATTAGGGTCTTTGGCGATACAATAATTGTGAGGAGAAAACAGTATAGCATGCAAACATAGATACCAGAGACTGTGGGAGGAGAGTGGGAGATGGCAGAGGGTAAGAGATAGAGAATCAAGGATGGGGGAAAAAAGCAAAACATACAGAAGACAAGAAATGTAAGCTCATTTACTGACAATAACATGTTTGTTGATGTGCTTGATTGAGACAATATATAGTGTACTTTGGATGGAAAATAAATTAAAAAAAAAAAGGCAGTAATTAAAACTTGTGCAAGAGTATAGAGAATAAAATAAGGAGGAAAAATAGAGGCATGACATTTGTGGGGCAGAGACATGGTTTATTAACTGTTAATGATAACATGTATCGTACTCTCAACTGGACTGGTCTGACGTACTTCATGTTGGGTAAATTCTCTTTACAAGCCAAATGACATATAATTATTGAATGGTTAAAAATAAAATAACAATAATCTAAAAAAATGAAAGACTATTTGATGATGATGTGGATAGTAATGTCTTTGTCTTGACTGATATGTATGGTAATCGTGCTAAAAGAAGGCTATACACTATAAAGATATATGTGATTAAATGTAATATAAAAATAATAAAAAAATAAAAGAAAACTTGTGTCATACAAAAAAAAAAAAAAAAAAAAAAAAAAAAAAAAGAAACATTAAAGGTAACTGCAGTTGGTGTAATGGCTATGTTGCTGGACTTCCACATAGTTGACCATGGTTCCAGTCCCAGACCTGGTTGCTTAAACTCACGCCGGGCGCATGTGTGCATGCATGCCCAAGATCCCAAGAGGAGAATGGAAGAGAAGGGATTGCAGCATGGCCATCCCCCCTGGGGGGTGATTTCTCGCTTTCTGTCTCTCTGTCTCTCTCTCTGTCTTTCTGGCAAGTGCACACATCCTATAGCAAAAAAAGAAAAAAAAAAAGAAACATTAAATACATATTTCAGAACACAGCTAATAAAAATTCTTTAAGGAGTCTCATCTGAGAGCAAACTAAATTCATTGGCATTTAGTTTCTCAAACTTTCTCTTCTAGACAATTATTTCCCTGAATCACCATCTTAAATTGTTCAGAAAATGCCAACAGCATCATCATCTACTGATGCTAATTTTCCTACATGTTTTACTTAGGGCAGAGTAACCACAGTGGGTGGGCTTTTGCTTGGCTTATCTGTCTTTAAGTGTTTGTAACAGTCCTTACTGGCTTGTAAGTTAATGTCTTTACAGTTTCATTCTCTTTTTTATTTCCTTTGTTCTTCCTTCCTGCCCTTTCTTTTTCTAGGGAAATAGATTTTTGCTACAGGATGTATGTGCTCACCAGAGATACAGAAAGAGGCAGAGACAGAAAGTGAGGAATCACCCCCGGGGTGTGGGGGATGGCCACACCACAATCCCTTCTCCTCCATTCTTCTCTCAGGATTTTGGGCATGTACACACACATGCCTGGCATCAATTTCAAGCTGCTGGGTCTGGGACTCAAACTGCTGTTGATCACGTGGGAGTCCAGCACCTTAACCATTACACCATCTGCTGGCCTCCCTTCATTCTCTTTCTTTCCTACTCCTTCCTTTTTTTCTTTATGTTTTCCCCATGAACCTCTTTCGAATGCTTAAACCCTGCCTTTTCATTGGATTATGATGTTGTGGATTATGAGGACTAATCTGAATTGTCTGTAGGTTCTTCTTAAATCAACGATTTTAAATATTTGCCTTAAGCATAAAACCAAGTTTGTTTGTTTGATTTTTTTGTTTGTTTGTTTTGTTTTGGAGAGGTTTCCGCTATAGGGCGCGTGCGCTCGCCAGACAGAGAGAGACAGAGAGACAGAAAGCGAGAAATCACCCCCCGGGGGGATGGTCACGCAGCAATCCCTTCTCCTCCATTCTCCTCTCGGGATCTTGGGCATGCACGCACATGCACCCGGCGTGAGTTTTAAGCCACCAGGTCCGGGACGTGAACCGCGGTCAACTACGTGGGAGTCCAGCGACATAGCCATTACGCTAACTGCTGGTTCCCAAAACCAAGTTATTTTTGAGAAGTTTTTTCTGTGCTTTCTACTTGACTTCATGGGATCACCAGTAGATGATTTCTGTATCTGGGAAGCTTTTAAAAATTTAGATTACTGGGGCTTCACTCCTGCCTTATAGGCCAGAACTTTCTGACCAGAGGCCTGTGAACCTTTGCTTTTGTGCAAGTTCATCAGGTGATTCCTATGCAATTAACCTAGCGTGAGCTTTTGAAAATCAATGGTAGACAACAGCATTTTGGATGGGGAGGGCCATGTTCCAGCAGTGTATGAATTGTGTGTGAGCAGTGCGTAAGGCAGAGTTTAAGAAATAGGTAACATTTTCCTACATTCTGCAACTTGACTGCTTTGGCAAACTGCCTTTATAAACGATTTTGCTCCGACTTAGGAAGCATAACAAGGTATGTCCTAGACTCTCAGAGCCTTAATCGATAATCAATGTAAAGACAGCAGGTGTGTTCGTCTTATTTCTGCAGAGAAATAGAACCAATAGGGTGGATGGATGAGTAGATGGATGATAGATTTACTGTAGAAATTGGCTCATATGATGGTGGAGGCTAAGAAGTTGGTAAGCTGGACACCTAGGACATTCAACAGTGATAGCTTCAGTCCAAGTGTGAAGGTCTGAGAGTTAGGAGAGCCCATGGCATAAATTCCAGGCTGAGTCTGAGTCCAAAGATCAGAGCAATGTGCCAGCTCTAAGACTGTCAGGAGGAAAGAATTGTTTCCTACTCAGCCTTTTATTCTGTTTAAGCCTTAGGTGGATTGAATGGGACCCACCTACACTGGGGAGGGCAATCTGCTTCACTCGGTCTACTCTGATTCAAATGCTAACCTTATCCAAAAACATCCTCACAGTTGCACCAGGAAATGTTAACCAAATATCTGGGCATCCCATGGCCCCATCAAGTTGACATACAAAATTAATCCTCACAGCAAGTATGGATTCCTACATTTATGGCTTATTGGAGGCCAGTTACCTCCAATGTTGTCTCCGCCATCTGTCCCATAGTTATTTGGTGACTGTGAGAAAGCTCTTTTTAAGTGCTTTGTAAAATTATCATAGTGTAGAGCAAGCATGATCATTTGCAAATTATCTTCGAAAGGCAATGTGTTGGCAATTCCCAGGATCATCCTCGGGTTCAGTGATTTATAAGGTGGGATCATAAGATTCAGAAAAACTGTAAACTCACAGTTATGGTTTATTACCGTGAAAGGGCAGAGATTAAACTCAGCAAAGGAACAAGGTGCATAAGACCAACCTAGGAGAAATCAGGCATGAGCTTCCAGTTGTCCTCTCAGCAAAGTCACACGAGCAGTGCTACTTTTTCCAGCAGTGGTCTGTGACAACACATACGAAGTATGATCAACCAGGGAAACGCACATAAACCTTGATGTCCGGTATTGTCTTGGGGGTTCAGTCACCTAACTATGCAGTTTCTAGTGAGTCAAACACGTAGAATGGCCCAGTGCCCCAGGCAAACAAAAACCAGCATGGATGGGGGCCAGCAGGTGGCGTGGTGGTTAAGGGCACTGGACTCCCACGTGGACAATGGTGGTTCAAATCCTGGACCCGGCAGCTTGTCTTCTCACTTTCTCTCTCTCTCTGTCCCTCTGGTCAAATTAAAATAAATAAAGTTAAATAAAGTAATTCTTTAAAAAAAAAACAAAAAAAACAAAAACAAAAAAAAAACCAGCATGGACCATACATCTCTGCTAGCAGTGGCCCCAGGTCTTAGGTATACAAAGACACTCTTATCAAGGGAGATATTCAAGAGTTCACAGACCAGCTCTGAAGATCTTCAGAATGTGCAGGGTCTGACGTAAGACAGGCCTGTTGAATTTATCCTTTAGTAGGCAAGTAGGCCAGATAAGAATTACCATCAACATCTAATACACAGGAGCCAGTAGGTGGTGTGGTGGTTGAGGCGCTGGACTCCCTCATGGCCAACCGTGGTTCAAGTTCCAGACAGGATGGCTTGCTTTCTCACTTTCCCTTTCTCTCTCTCTTTCAGTGTCTCTCTGGTCAAATTAAAAAATAATAAATAAAGTTAAATAATAAACAAATCTGATACACAGAGATACTAAGATTGAAATGTGCACACTATCACAAAAGAAGCCAGTTCCAGAAATGCCACAATGGTGGGACTTCCTACCGCTAGATCAGTATTCCTACATCTCAGAGGGTACAATTCAGGGAAGGCATTGCGCAAGAGAGTGAAGCCAAGTCACTGCGGCCCCGGAATAGCATGGTGGTCTTGCTGGTAAAAGAACCCTGGAGTAGGCAGCAGCCTGACTGTGGGAGATGCCCCTGAGTGGAGGTGAGCGGGGCCAGGGTGTTGAGGGCTGCCCCCTGCAGCTTGGAGAGAGAAGACTGTTCATATGGTCAGTAGGACTTTGACCTAGAAGTTTGGGCAACTCACAGGCATTAACAGCATGTAAGTGAAAATGAAAGGACCATCAGGTCTGGCTTCTAATCCCAGAAAAGCCATGCCCGGGGGGGGGCTCACCCACAGCAGCTGCCAAGTAAGGCTGGACGAGAGGTTGAGTTGTGTAGATTAGAGTGGTCTGGAAGGGGTAGTTGGATTGCCAGACCCAGAGATCGGCAAAGATCGAGAAGTCCTTGTCTGGCCAACGTGCCCCATAGAGCTTCTGATGAGAAGGGTATGACAGTGGCATTGAAGTGAAAAAATGTGTGAAAGGACCAGATCCTGCCAAGATCCTGGATGAATCACACAGAAGACGACTCCAGGTGGAGGCACCCACACGGCCACCTTCGCCTATCATGTTCCATCCTTCAGTCGGTGGTTTGCAGGGGTCTTTGGCGCTATGCTCAGAACCCTGCACACGTTTGAGTGTGGACCCTGCCTTGCAGGCAGACTTGCGCCCTCTTCTTGGGGACTAGGAGTTGGAGAAGCCATCAGAGCCTTTGTCTCTCACGGCCAGCCTCCCGGGGCACCTGGCGTTGCACAACGTGTGTGCTTTTTCCTTACACACCACACTTACTTATTGCTTGTCTGTCAGGGAGCCCAGGGCCTATGGGCTTCACTGCACTTCAGTGGAAGTTGAGAGAAGATGGTGTGCAAAGGGCTGGAGGGAGCCCAGCTCTCCCAAGAGTCTTTGGAGTCTGAGGTTGGGTGGTTTATTCTTATTTGGTTGTTGGTGTGACTGGCTGTGGAACATGGCTGGTACAGGGGCATTAAAAAGGTTCAGGACAGCTGCTGTCATTTTTCTCATCATTTAGCTACAGCTGGTGCTTAAAATCTCAGGACCAGCAGTTGGCATAATGGCTATGTTGCTGGATTCCCATGTAGTAGACCACGGTTCGAGTCCCGGACCAGGAAGCTTAAACTCACGCAGGGCACATGCGCATGCATGCCCAAGATCCCGAGAGGAGAATGAAGGAGAAGGGACTGTGGCATGGCCATCCTCCCAGGGGTTGATTTCTCGCTTTCTGTCTCTCTGTCTCTCTGTGTCTTTTGGGCGAGTGCACATGCCCTATAGCAAAAACCTCTCAAAAAAAAAAAAATTTCACAGTTAACTCAGTGGTTTTCCAAGGTGGTCCCAGGAGCCACGACATTGGAATCAGCTGGGAGCTTGTTAGACATGCAGATCCTTGGGCTGTAACCCAGACTCTCACAACTGGAGATCTGCAGTGCCCTGATATCTGTGTTTTAAAAAGCGCCTGGCAGATTCTGCGGCACACTCAGGTCTGAGAACCACTGAAGATACCGTTTAGTCTTCCATAATAGATTAAGCATAACCCTGGAATCTTCTCGGAGCGTGTGAATTTCCCTCCATAACAGTAAGGAGGTGAGTCATAAGACTTCACGTGGGTCAGATCAGGGAGGGGTTCATCAGGATGGAGCTTATGACACAAAGGAACCCAGTAGCAGGTTCTAGCAGGCAAGAACCACAGTCCCTTACACACCCTTACAGGTTACAGAGTGGTGAGCACGTCCACCACATGACTTCAGTGGTTCTACAGTGGCACTGCGTGGTGAAAGCAAAGCAGGACCATGAGCTTCGTGTGACCGCTGAAGAAACTAAGTGCAGAGTGAGAGAGGCAAGGCCAGAATCTGGGGCAGGGTCCGCCCTGGCGGCTGGAAGCAGAACTAGGCAGGGAGGATTGTCTAGGGCAACCACGGTGAGCAGAAGGTGTGGCCCTGCCCTGGGGTGTCAGGGCCAAGGTCACGCTCTGCTAGGCTGGCCACAGCAGGAGCTAGCCAAAGGTCACTTTCTTTGCGTTTGGCTGCAAAATTGCTGGAGAAGTTCCCTGCAGTCCTACCGACTGCCTCAGCCGATCTCACCTCACCTGGAATTCCGCTTTTTTAAAAAAAGAAGACCTGTGTTCAGTATTTAATAAATGCAGAAGAAAAAAACCTCTCGCAGCACAGGATCTAAGGGAGTGCAACACAATAGCAAAAGAGAACAAGGGCAAGGGCACACAATGCTGGGCTGAGACTCGCCCGAGGCGGCGAAGACACTGGAAGCCCCCCTCACGGCGCCAGCGCGGAGCTTGCGGCAGAAGCCGGGCCTGCACAGGCGGGACCCACGGGTGGGTGCTGTCAGCCCGGCGGCGCGGCGTCGGGATCGGACAACGCGGCGCCACTAGAGGGCGCCGGAGCCGGGCGGAGGACGGCTGCACCTGCTCCGGATCTCAGTAGCGCCCTGTTCGCTCTTAGGCTCTGGGCCACTGTGCCAGCGCTCAGCCCTCCTATGGCCACACCAGGAGAAGCGGGGGGAGGGGGCTGCTCCTGGAGGGAGGGTGACAGTTCCTGCCTGCTGTGTTCCACGAGGGCTTCTGTTTGGAAGGTGGATTGAGTTGGCTCCTGTGCCTCTTCCACGCCGCCTTTCTTGCTTTACTCTGGACATCTCTTAAAAGGCTTTCTGTCCACCCACAGGGGTGAAATTTTAGGGATGACACCTGAGAGAACTGGGGACCCGTACGAACAGGATGGCTCAAAGGAGTTCATCCCCCCCGGGGGTCTGATGTGCCGAATCTGTAGATGTGGGCAGACTGCACCAACAGAGGCCGAGGCACTGCCAGCCCAAAGGTGGCCCTCCGCTTCCCTCAATGCTGCCCGCCACCTTCCCGCTGACCTGGAGAGTGGGTGTTCAGGAAGAGGGACTAGCTCCATGGGCCAGCCAGGAATCCAAAGAGGTGGGCGGGCAGAGAAACCTCCCGGAGGGTGAGCACCTGGAGCCCCCGCCCTGAGAAGGGCCTGCTGTGAACCCCCGCCCCGGATGATCACCCTGACTTTCTGCCCTTCAGACCTGGCCTGTAAAGTCTTAAATTTAGGATAGGATTTTCTAGGTCGCTGGGGAAAACTATGAGAATAAAGTTCATCTAAGAATAGAGGGAAGGAGGAAAGAGGGCAAATGAGAAGAGGCAGTAGAAGACAGAGATAGAGAAGCCTGACAAAATCCACCCTGGCTGAGGCCCTTGTGCAGGACGGTGTGGACATGGGTGAACCTGGCAGCTTCTCCTTGGTGCCAACATGGCCTTCTGATGCCCTTTCCCCACCCAGGAGACTCATACCTGCCCCTCTCCTCTAAGACCTCTCTACTTTCTTCACTGTGTTCTCAGAACTTCCAGAGACAGTCCTGATGGCAGAGGAACCCCCTTCCAAGCCTGGCCTCTGCCACCATTCTCTGACCCGCCACCTCCCTGGGCCTCAGTTCCCCCATCTGCCAAAAAAGCTCCTATGATGTCTAAAGTCTTTTTCTACTCTCACATGTAAATATCAAATATCAAGTTTAGGTTCTCAACCCAAACAATGTCTGAGTCTCCCCTGGCTAGAATTAAAACTGCCTGGGGAGCCTTAAAATATTATGGCCAGGTGTCCCCTCTCCACCGGATGTAATTGGTCTACAGTGAAGCGCTGCGGCAGTATTTTTTAAAAGTTCCCCAGAGGGGAATGTGCAGCCAGGGTTGAGAACCCCTGGCCTTCCATGGCTGCTAAGTATTTGCATTCTTAAGGAGACTCCTGCAAATGGAGTAGTCCCCCTATGACGACATTCCTCTAATGGTAGAACAGCAGGGGCCTTGGATTTGTGGAGTGGGGCATGGGGGCCATTCCCCCTTCAAAGGCTTATGACCTACTGGACCCCTCTGCAGCTCTGGGTGTATGATGAGCATCTGAAGGGAGAGGAGAAGAGCCTCGTTCTTTCTGCTGTATGCCCCTCCCTGTTTCCCACCTCCCTGATATCCCTCCCCCCCATTAGACGGCACTTGTGTTGACTCCTTAGTATCAGCCTCCGCCAGCTGGAATGGCCTTCCTGCTTCAGCCTTTCCCCTGGCTTTCGTGATATATGTGATTCAATGTAATATAAACGAGATTATAAATAAAAAAAAATTTTTAAAAAAGAAAATAAAATTTAAAAACCCACCTTCCTTCTCCACAACATCATCTCATGCTCTCTCAGTCCACAGCTGAAGCTGGAAGTTGGAACTCTGCTACTGAGCCCAGGGCGGGTAGGAGCCCTGAGTAGTCCCAGGGAGGGGTGGTCCTAACAGGGATATTTGTGAGCCTGGGATGGAGCCCAGCTCAGACTTGTCCTGGGAACCATCAGATTCTGCAACTGCTGGGCTAAGAGAAGCTGTGAGATCGGGGGAAGCGGCAGGGTCAGGACTCGGGCACCTGGTCCCTGTCCCTGCTTTGCCATTAACTCTGTGGAGCATGACCCTGAGCCCAGCACTCCTCTCCGCGCCTCACTTTTGTTACTGTGACATGCGGGTCTACGAAGTATTCCTGTCAGTTTGACATGCTAGGACTTTGTTGTCTCCGGCTCATCCTGAGTCAAGAGAGGGTAAAATGCCTTAAGACTGAAAAGACAGGAGCTGCAATGGCTAACATTTATTGGCTCATTATTCAGGGCGCTGTTATAGATGCTGAGGGTAAGAGTAAACGCGGTCAAGTGTCTCCCTGCTGACAGTGTGCAGGATGCCGGGCACTGGCTTGGGGGGCCTCCAGCTGCATCTACTAAGTTTTGCAGGGGAGGTGCTGGGGGGCACAGGGTAGGCAAGGGTTGATGCTCAGTCATAAGCTGAGGTCAAGGGAACCTGAAGCACCTGCAGGAGCTCTGAGCTTCAGGGACACAGAAGAAAGAAGCTCTGGGCACAGAATGTAGCACTGAATCTGGAAAGTTCATCCTGAGCAAAAGGCATGAGGAAGAGCACCTGCTGGGAGAAGGGACTGTCAGGCTAAGCTGGGGTCATGACAGGAAAAGGTGAAGAGAGGGGCTTTGACAGAGGCCCAGTGGTAAAATGCAAAGCTCTGTGAAGTCGCCTGTGTGGGGAGGTACTGGGTTCATGTCCTGAGACTTCCCTGAGTGCGCCAGGCATGTACATGCCCATGGCCCTTGCCTGGCTGGAGCTGGAGGTGAATGATAGAGTCAGGGCCCACTTGGGGGCGCTCTCTGTCTCTCAGAGAGAGACAATACAGGTTAGACGAAAGTGGTGAGAAGAAACCTCCTTGTCTTGTTCCATCTTGTCACAGAAGCATCCTGTCTTTTACCATTAGCACGTTAGCTGCAGTACTTTCTAGATATTCTTCATCGTGCTGAGAGAGAGAGACACTCTTCATCTTCTATTCCTGCTTCGTTCAAGTCTTTATCAGGAATAGATGTTGGCTTTTGTCACATGTCGAAATGATTGTTTTTCGTTCTTAATTTGTTACAGGAAATTAAATTCATTGATTTTCAAATGATAAAATAAGCATGTTTTTCTGGGCTAAACCCTTGTTGGTTAGAACGTGTAATTCTTTTTCTGCTTTACTGGATTCTATTTCCAGAAGTTTGGTTAAAATCTTTTTTGTATATGAGTTAATGAGGAATGTTGGTCTGTAGTTTACATATAATGCCTTTTTCTGGTTTTGATATTAGGGCAATTCTGGCCTTGTAGGGTAAGTAATGGGAATTATTTTATACTCCTTAATATTCTGAAAGAGTTTGCATCATTTGTTATGAATGCTTCTTCAAATGTTTGGTAAAATGTATTACTGAAGCCATCTGGGGCTGGAGTCTTCTTTGAGGAAATATTTTTAATTAAAAATTCATCATTTTAGCATCTAAAAAATCAGTAGTGATGTCACCTCATTCCTAATATTGGTAATTTATATTTTCTCTCCTTTTTTCCTTATTACTCTTCTCCAAGAATCAGCTATTGGTTTCATTGATTTTTCTCTATGCTTTACTGTTTTCTCATTTATTTTTTCTTCTGATTTTTATTATTTCATTTTGATTTAAGGACTACTTTAACATTCTTATAGTATAGCTGCTAAATGATAAATTCTTCCAACTTTTATATGTCTGAAAGCTCTGTATTTTGCTTTTTTGAAAAGACATTTTTTTCTAGTTAAAGATGTCTAGGTTGACAGCTCTTTCTTTTTTGGTATTTTAAAGATATTCTTCCACTATCTTCTAGACTGTTTCCTGATGTCTGAAGTTATTCTTATCTTTGTATGTAATGTCCTCCCAACTCCTGGATGTTTAAAAAGTTTTCTCTTTATCACTAAAGCTAGTGATAGTTTAAATCCAAACAACTTAATATAGTATTCTTCATGTTTCCTATGAGTGGGGTTTATCAAACTTTATCAAACTCTGTGGTTTATAGTTTTCATCAAATTTGGAAAACTAAACTAACCACTCTTAGTTTTTCCAGCTTCATTGATAAATAATTGACAAATAAAATTTGTACATATTTAAGGTGTACAGTGTGATTGTTTGATATACCTACATATTGTGAAATGATTATCACAATCAAACTGATTAAGATATCCATTATCTCACATAGTTACCCCCTTTTATTAGAGGTTTTTACCTTAGGGCACGTGTGCTCACCAGAGAAACTGAGACAGTGAGAGGAAAAGTGAGAAATCGTCCCCCAGGGGGATAGCCATGGCAGAATCCCTTCTTCTCCATTCTTTTCCCGGGATCTTGGGTGTGCACGCACATGTGCCTGGCCTGATTTTTAAGCCACCAGGTCTGGAACTCAAACCAGGAGTGTGGGAGTCCAGTGATGTAACCACTATGCCATCCACTGGCCCATAGTTACCACTTTTATTGTTGCAAGAAGACTTCAGATCTACTCTCAGCAAATTTCAAGTATACAGTGTTATTAGCAATAATCACCATGATGTACATCAGACCCTCTGCACTTATTCATTCTACAAACGAAAACTGTACTCTTTGAGTAACATCTCCCATCCTACTACCCCTTAACCTCTAGCCTCAGACAACTGCCATTCTACTCTTTGCTTTTATGAGTTTGAATTTTTAAAATTCCACGTGTAAGTGGGATCATGTAGTATTTTTCTTTCTGTTTCTGGTTTGTGTTGCTTAACATAACATCCTCCTCCAGTTTCATCCATGTTGTTGAAAATGGCAGGATTTCCTTCTTTTCCTTTAAGGTTGAACAATATTCCATTATATACAGTCTTCAACAGTTCAGTAAGAATGCATATTATGAAAAAATTATGAATAGATTTCAAAAAATTGCACCAAAGTAAACTCATTCTTTAATTCCATTTTTCATAAATTTTTAAGTGCCCTCATGTGTCATATTTTGTTTATCCACTCATTAGCCAATGAACTAATAGTGTTTCTATATTCTATAATAGTATTTCTATATTCTGATTATTCTGAGTAATGCTGCAATGAACATGAGAACTTTTACCTTTGCAAGGAAGTAATTTAATTTCTTTTAGATATATACCCAGGAGTGAGATCATAATTTTGGGGTGAAACCTCCAAACTGTTTTTCACAACAGCCGTACAATTCGTATTCCTACCAACACTGTACAAGTTTTCTCTTTTCTAAACATCCTTGCCAAAACTCGCCTCTTTTTTTTTTTTTTCCTATAGGGTATGTGTGCTCACCAGAGAGAAACAGAGACAGAGAGAGAGACAGAGACAAAGAAAGACAGATAGAGAAGGAAAGTGAGAAAGCACCCTCCAATGGAGATGGCCAAGCCACAATCAATCCCTTGTCCTCCATTCTCCTCTCAGGATTTTGGAAACACATGCACACATTCCAGGTGTGTTTTTCAAGCCACTGCGTGCAGTCAGTCATGTGGAATCCAGCTGTCTTAACCTCCATGCCACCTGCTGGCCCCCGATCTTTTGTCTTTTTTATACTAGTCATAGTAACAGGTTTGAGGTGCTCGTTCATGGTTGTTGATTTGCATTTTTCTGATTATTAGGGATATTGAACACTTTTTCATATATCTGTTGACCATTTGTATGTCCGGTCTTTTTTTGTTTGTTTTTGTTTTGTTTTGTTTTGAAATGTCTGTTTATATACTTCACCTGTTATTCATCAGGTTTTTGTTTTTGATTTTTGCTATTGAGAGTTTTAATTCCTCATATATTTTGAATATTAATGTTTTATCGGATACCTGGTTTGCAGATATTTTGTCCCATTTCATAGGTTGTATCTTCACTTTTGTTTATTTCTATTGCTGTGAAAAGAAGCTTATTAATTTCATGCAATCCTATTTGTCTACTTTTACTTTTCTTGCTTGTGTTTTTGCTGTTCTATCAAAAAATTATTGTCCAGAACAATGTCAAGAACCTTCTCTATGTTTTCTTCTATTTTTAAAATTTTTTTTCTATTTCAGGTCTTACATTTAAATCTTTTTTTTTTTTTTTTTTTTTTTTTTTTTTTTGAGAGAGAGATTTTTGCTATACGGTGTTTGCCAGAGAGACAAGGACACAGAAAGTGAGAAATCACTCCCCCAGGAGACCTAGCCTGCTGAAATCCGTTCTCCTCCATTCTCCTCTCAGGATTTTGGACACACATACACATGGGCTTGGCTTGAGTTTTAAGCTGCTGGATCCAGGACTTGAACCAGTCAACTATGTGGGAGTCCAGCAACATAAACATTATGCCATCTGCTGATCCCACTTTTTAAATATTTAATTCATTTTTAGCTGATTTTTATATATGGTGTGAAATGATCCAATGTTATGCTTTTGCATGTGTATATCCAGTTTCCCATCACCATTTATGGAACATACTATCTTTCACCAAAGCCTACTTCTCAAAGATCATTTGACTGAGGCCGGCATGATAGTTAAGACAGCTGAATTCCATGTGATTGATTACAAGTCAAGTCCTGGATCTAGCAGCTTGAAAAACGTGTCAGGTGTATGTTCATGCATGCTCAAAATCCTGAAAGAAGAAAGAAATAGGGGTTGCTTTCTCACTTTCCTTCTGTCTATCTCTTTCTCTCTATCTCTCTTCAGTAAGTACATGCAACCTCTGGATTTTTTATTTTTTTATTTAACTTGACTGTAAGTCTGTGGGTTTATTTTTGTGCTCTCTCTTCTGTTTCATTGGTCTATGTTTTTATGACAGAACCAGTACCATTTTGATCACTGTAGATTTGTAACATAATTTCTTAAAAATTTCACTTGACTGGGACCAGCAGTTAGCGTAATGGCTATGTCACTGGACTCCCACATAGTCGACCGCGGTTCGAGTCCCGGACCCAGTGGCTTAAACTCACGCCGGGCGCGTGTGTGTGCGTGCCCAAGATCCCAAGAGGAGAATGGAGGAGAAGGGATTGCCGTGTGGTCACCCGCCCTGGGGGGTGATTTCTCGCTTTCTATCTCTCTGTCTCTCTCTGTCTGTCTGGCGAGTGCACGTGCCCTATAGTAAAAACCTCTCCAAAAAAATTTTTCACTTGACTATAAATCTGTGGATTTATTTTTGTGCTCTCTCTCTTCTGTTCCATTGGTCTATGTTTTTATGACAGTACTAATATCATTTTGATCATTGTAGATTTGTAACATAATTTGAGATCAGAAAGTATGATGTCTCTTAGCTCATATCATTGAGGTGGGAAAATACAATTTCAGTATTCTTAAAATTTTATAAACTTATTTTATTCCTCAAACCTTCTCGGTGTTAGATAGTGATTTTCCAGTATACCACTTAAATTCCCTTGTCAATTGTTTTATTATTTTTCTCTTATGTTTCTTTGTTGTTTCCCTGGGAATTAAAATTAAGATCTTGGGACCAGCAGTTAACGCAATGGCTATGTCGCTGGACTCCCATGTAGTCGACGGCGGTTCGAGTCCCGGACCCAGTGGCTTAAACTCAACACCGGGTGCGTGTGCGTGCGTGCCCAAGATCCCGAGAGGAGAATGGAAGAGAAGAGATTGCAGTGTGGCCATTCCCCCGGGGGTGATTTCTTGCTTTGTCTCTCTCTGTCTGTCTGGTGAGCGCATGCACCCTATAGCAAAAACCTTTCCAAAAAAAAAAAAGATATTAAGATCTTAATTTAAAGCAATCCTGTTCAAATTAATGTCAACTTAATTTAAATAGTTTACGAAACTTCCCTCCTTTATATATCTTTATATTTCTCCATTTCCCCTGTGCTTTTATTTTTGCAAATTATACTTTTATATATTGTGTATCCATTAACATAGATTTATGGTTCTTGATTTATGCAGTTATCTTTTAAATCATGAGTAAAAAAGGAATTGCAAACACAAAATACAGTTATATTGTCTTTGGTTTTGCTGAAAATAAAGTTCTCAGTTGACAGTTATTTTTTTCCTTTTAGCTCTTTGACTATGTCATTCTAATTGTCTTTGGCCTTTATGATTTCTGATGAGAAATCAGTTGTTAGGCCCTCATCTGTGTTCATCGAGTGAATTCAAGGAGAGAGTAAGTGTCCTTAGGATAGGCAGCTTCTGATTCCTCAAATCCACAATTATGAGTAGTAATGGAAAGAAGGAGAACCTCATTATGTCAGAGAGCTAAGGCAAAGGCTGTTCTTTTTTTTTTTTAAAACTTATTTTATTTAACTTTATTTATTTATTTTAATTTGGCCAGAGAGACAGAGTGCAAGAAAGAGAGAGAGGAAAAGTGAGAAAGCAAGCCGCCAGGTCCGGGTACTTGAACTGTGGTCGGCCATGTAGGAGTCCAGCACCTCAACCACCATGCCACCTGCTGGCCCCAAGGCTATTCTGTTTTAAGCTCGTTGTAGACTCTACCATACCCATAGCTTGGCAGGGTTATTATAGATCAGAAGATAGCATGTGAACTGGTCATCCATTGAATTTCTTCTTCAGTCTTATCGGTTCTGTGGCTATTAGAAATTTAACTCTGAACTCTTACCTTGGGTTTCTAGTGTTGATTTTTTCCTCTATTTGTACATTTTTATAATTGTTACAATGGAGACTTGAGAGATGGAAAACAATGCATTACTCTTTAATATTACTTATATCTTCTTGAGTAGTTATGATACCACAGGTAATAATGAAGTAAGGAAAAGAATGGAGAAAATTACCACTGATAGGAAATAGAAGATGACTCCCAAGAATGGTTATCCCTCTTTCATGGATTGGCAGACAGGAAGCTTGTCAGGATGGGCCAGGGGCTAATCCCCATGGGTACATAAATCTCTTATAGGTGAGTTAAAATATATTTGGAAAACAAATTGCATCCAAATATAGCCAATAGTCATGCCCAGAATCACATTGTGTTCTGAGGGTCTCTCATATTTCACATCAGTTCTTACACTGAAAGCTTCTGCCTTGACAAGTAGATGTAAACTGATTCTCAGGTCTTTGAGAATGGTGACATGTGTTAATATGTATTACAGTGAAGAAGACACTTGGAAAATGGTTCAGTGCTCAGACTGAACCAAGACTCATAAAAATTCTGAAGCCAAGGCTGGACAGTAGCTCAGTGGTATAATGCAGTGCTCTGTGAGGTTGATCCACATGGGACGTTTCTGGGTTCATGTCCAGAGATCTCTGTGAGTATGCCAGGAGTGCTCATGCCCATGATCTAGGGCTGGAAGAGGCTGGGGGTAGATTGCAGCATCAAGACTGCTGGGTGTGCTGTCTCTCTCATTCATGGGATAAGTAAATAAGAAAGTAAATAAATACATTTTTAAAAAATTCTGAAACTTCCAAACTTTCTGAGAGATGGTAAGGGCAGTGGTCTTACCAAACTGACTCAATTGAAGAGATTTTGCATTTTTTAAAAAACTCTTGGAAGAGAGTTCAAAGCATATTTTATTCTGAAAGCCAAGCCAAGAAAATTCTCTTCATTGATAGGGATATTTGATTTTATCCTTCCCAGGCAATATAAACTATTCTTTTGTGTGGGCTGATGCTGAGACTCTTACTGGCCAATGTTCTATTTGGGTTTAATAGGATAGATTACCTTGGAGCTTCCTGGAGTCAAAACAAGAAATCAGCCGAGGTTGCTGAAGTCAGAGCTGCAAGGTCTTCCAGAAATCACAGAGAAAATGCAAGTTAAAGAGCAAAACCACATGCATTCAATTTGATTTCAACCCTCACATTTCCTGGAAATCGTTGATGAAAATCCAGGTTTGGCAATGAATCTGTTAAATGACTGAGCTGAGATCAAGATTAGCAATGTGTGTGGTGGGGTGGTGGGGGTTGTGGCTGAGATGTGACTGGCCACACTGCTTAGGTGTGCACATTGTTAAAGGGGCTTAAGATAAATTTGCAACAGGCCATGCATAATGAACTGAGTGGAACAAGGCTCCTGGGGTGGAGTTCTGATTCCACAGCCATCACCTATGTCTACCTGGACCTTGCAATTTCTACAGAGCTTCTTCTTAAACCTTTAGGAAGTCAGTAAGACATAGGAAACAATGACAAAGTCAGCAGTAGACTTTCTTTTTAATTTACCAGAGGGCATGTGCATTGCCAGAGAGAGATAAAGCGAGAGGGAGAAAGTGTTATAGGAGGAAGTTGAGCTGTGTTATATAAAATCCTCCATTCTTTGGGTCCAGATCTCTAAGATTAAAGATCTGCCCTGAGATGCAGAATGAAAAAAACCACAAACATTTGCAAAGTAGAAAAAGAGAAGTTTTAAAAGGAAAGTGAACTTTTTTTTGAGAGAGGTTTTTGCTGTAGGGTGCGTGCACTCACCAGACAGACAGAGAGAGACAGAAAGACAGAAAGTGAGAAATCACCCCCCAGGGGGGATGGTCACGCTGTAATCCCTTCTCCTCCATTCTCTTCTCGGGATCTTGGGCACGCATGCACACTCACCTGGCATGAGTTTAAGCCACCGGGTCCAGGACTTGAACTGCGGTTGACCAGGTAGGAGTTCAGTGACAGCCATTATGCCAACTGCTGGTCTCAAAAGTGAATATTTTTAATAGAAAAAAATACACCTCCATGCCGGAAAGGCATGCAGGTGGACAACTGCTAGAACAACTGAACTAGGCATGGGGTTAGGTGTTAAATTTGTGAGAGTTGGTAATAAATATTTAGCAGGGGAAGGTATGTCGGCATATCTGACTTGTGTGTTTGATTTCAAGGTCTTTATCTTATGCTTGTGCATCTCTCTCACAGGTGAGAAATTTAATTACCTAATCATGCATGACCACTGTGAACTTTGAAGGTATGAGCATCCGTATATTGATGAACTGCCCTATTAATTTATTGCCCCAGTGGGAATTAGGATGGTGACCTAGCATCCCATCCTGGTGGTGAATTTCTGGATGTACGTAAGAAGGCAGGAGAGAAGGTAACAACCTTCCTGGTACCAGGAGCCAGGTGAGAAGTTCTCACAGAGGGTCTGACTGCAGCTCCTGACAGATGTCCTTCTGTTATCTCAGGGCTGCCCACTCATGTCTATCTGACCCCCTCCCTATCACAAAAGCACCCTGGAGTGAGTGTAATGTAGTCAGGCAGTGATCCCCTCTTCTCGGTTCTCTGTTTCATCAGCATTTGGGGCACATGTGCACACATACACCTGGTGTGTTTTTCAAGCAGCCAGAACCAGGATTCAAACTGTGCAGTTGGCCTTGTGGGGTCCAGTTCTCTTGACTACTAGGCCATGGGCCAGCACCAGTAGGATTTATTTCAATGCAAACAACTGAGGCACTGAGTTTTGTCTCTATGACACCAGCTTGTTTACCCTCCCAGGGATGGCTCTGATTTTAGTTCAGCCTTCCAGCCTGCCATTGGCATGGAACTCAATTTGCTCAGTTTCTGCAAAGCTGGATTGATGTGGGGTCTCAATGATACCAGAGAGCAGGAAGGAAACGGAACAATTAGACACCAGGTGTAGCCCAATGTTTGAACAGTGGCACTACCAAGACAGGCTGCAGTTTTTCTCTTTTGCCACAAGGTGGAGAAGGAAGAAGCGGAGCGAGAGGTCTGAACACAGACTTCTCTGATTGGGTACCTCTTTCTCTTACAGAAGGGTTAACTGACTAGCCATTTATTTTTATGCAAAAAGGCATGCAGCCAAGATCACCTTAGCTGCCTATCTGATCTTCTTGAATGTCCTGAAGGCATGACTTATACTAAATCAATGCCACCAGCACTTCTCAAACTGGAGACCTGAATGTGATCCTTGAACCCCTCCTCTCTCCCAAGCCACACACCAAATGATCCACTAGGCCCTCTCCTTCCTCAGTGCCTTTTGAGTCCACTCTCTCCTCCTCACCTCTCACTGAGTTGAGGCCACTTCTCCCCCTGAATAATGTAAGTCTTCCCAACTGGTCTCTCAGCCAAGTGTGCCTTGGCTCTGGGCCTTAGCACATGCTGATCCCTCTGCCTGGAATGTACTATTCCCATGTTGCCTAACTTATTTTCCAGGAAGGTTGTCCATGAATGGGATCTTTCATGGCTAATTTTATGTGTCAGCTTGACCGCCCAGTTTAAACATGGCTTCTGGGTGTGTCTGTGAGGGTGTGTCCAGATGAAATTAGTAGTTGACTCAGTGAACTCAATGAAGCAGAGAGCCCTCCCATGTGGCCTCAATCATCATGCAGTGGGACATTGTAATTATGCATTGATCCCAGTGTCTACCGCTGTGAAAAACAGTGTTACTGAGACAGTGGTCCTCAAACTGAAGGATGTGTTAGAATCATCCTGGGGGCTTGCTTTCACGTTCACTTCCAGAGCTTCTGTAGGGTGGTTTAAGAATATGCATTCCCAGGGATCAGCAGTTAGTGTAAAGAATATGCATTCCCAGGTTCTGGTTGAGGGACCCATTTTGAGAACCATTTTACTAAGAGGACTGGCATGTTTCCTTGGGAAATCACCCAAACCAAAGTAGAAATGCACTGTCCTAATTCTTAACCCTGGCTGTAGCTAGAATCACCTGGTAAGTGTCTGAAAAGCTGAATGCCCAGGTTGCGTCCCAAGTCGTATAATCATCACAGAGCAATAGAAAATCTGGAGAAGGGGCCAAGACATTGGTAATTTTTTATAGCTCCCAAAGCAATTCTCATATGCAACCAAGATTGAGAGCTCTTGCCCAGGGAAGGTCTTTGAAGCTCACCGATTTTGAACTTCTCTAAGGAAGGTGGGGAGGGAGAGGGAGACCACGGTAACAAGAGCTAGAGTGGGGCTGGGAGCCCCACAGGGAATTCCTCCTTCAAAATTCATGTTAAAATTTAATTGCCAGGCTGGCTCTGTGGTGCAGTGGTAATGCCCTGCTCAAGAGAAGTCGGATCCCATGTGGCAACTGCAGTTGGAATTCCTGGCCTGGTCAGCCTAAAACATGATGGGCATGCATGTGAGTGCCCAAGATCTGAAGGACTGGAGGAAGAGGATTGTAGCATGTCTAGATTCTGCTGAGGGTGCCGTACTCCCCATCACTCATGCACGTGCACGTGCACGTGCTTTATTACAAATAAAGGATAAAAAATTTAATGTTAAAAAGAAATTTCCTTAACCTGATTTAATACACACACACACATTAGTTGCCATTGCAACACTGTTGAGAGGCGGGACCTTTAGAAGGTGATTAGGCCATAAGGGCCCCACCCCCATGGATGCATTAATGTTGCTATCAAGAGGGTGGGTCAGGGGACCAGCAGTTAGCGTAATGGCTATGTCGCTGAACACCCATGTAGCCGACTGTGGTTCAAGTCCCGGAACTGGTGGCTTAAACTCACGCCGGGCGTGTGTGCGTGCATGCCCAAGATCCCAAGAGGAGAATGGAGGAGAAGGGATTGTGGCATGGCCATCCCCCCTGGGGGGTGATTTCTCGCTTTCTGTCTCTCTGTCTCTCTCTGTCTGTCTGGCAAGCGCATGCGCCCTAAAAAAAAAAGAGGGTGGGTCAGTTATCTCAGCTGTGGGACCCTGATTAAAGGGCAAAGTTCAGCCTCCTCCTTTTCCTCTCTTAATCTCGCTATGTGATGTCTTCTGCCATGTGATGATGCACCTAGAAGGTTCTTACCAGATGTGGCTTATTGATCTTAGATTTCTCAGCCTTCAGAACCATAAGACAAATAAACTTAAATTTTGTTTGTAAGTTTCCCAGTCTGTGGTATTCTGTTACAGTAAAGGCAGACTAAGACAAGACCTGAGACAGCATGTCTACTTAGCACAGTCCTGGAGCTCCTCCTCAATTAGCACCTGCCTCTTTCTTTCTGGTCTAGGACATTCAGGAATGAGAGCAGGGCTTTGCCCAGAGCAGGGGCAGCCAGCCCTTGGCACAGCTGCAGGACTGATTCTGATTGCTGGAGGCCACCCAATCCTGAAGAGCCTTCTGGGCCACACATTTACCTACACGTAGGAGCCCCATGTACTGTGCTCTAGGACCTGTGGGCAGGGGTGTGCCAGAGAGGTCAGAGCGCAGCTGTTCTCTGCTCAGGCCGTTGCCCGGTGATCAATCCCCAAATGTCTTGGGTTGTAAAATGAGAGAGAATAAGACAGACCTGGACCATGACCTTGGGTCCTTGTGCTAGCCTAGGCACCAACCTTTGCCACTCAAAGAAGCCAAGATCCTTACTGCAGGTGAAGCTTTCAGAGGCTTGGAATTCTCTTGTCAATCCCTGGTGGGTGGGCTGTTGTGCAGGAAACTTCCTGGTAGGAATAATGAACATTCATAATAAAGTGCTTATAATAAAAAAATTTTGAAAGGTCAGAGAGGATAAAAATCTTAAGTCATTTTCTCAATGGAACTTACCAGAGGCCCCCTTTAACAGAGAGAAAAACTTAAAGAAAAATGTACTTTCTACCTAAAACGCCATTTTTAGACTCTTTAAACAATAATAAATGCTTAGTGGTTTTACCTCTTAAGTTACCTCCAAGAAGGTATATAAAGTGGAAAATTTGAAATAGGGTTTCTTAAGAGATCCTGGAAGACCTTACCCCATTGAAAACTCAGATCTTTGGCTAACAAGTCATCTGGAAAAAGGTACGACAGGCCAGCCATGGGGGCACAGCAGTAACACGACACTGCAATGCTGAGACCACATGACCAGGGCCCAGAATTGTCCTGAGGACTCCCTGTGCACACCAGACATGCCTGAGCCCTGCAGGGCTGAAGTTGGCTGAAGCTGGGGGTGGATCTCAGTGTGAGGACCCTGGTTGGGGTTGTCTCGCTCGCTCTTTCTTCCTCGTGGAAGAAACCTTTTTTTTTTTTTTTTCAAAGCGTGATAACATTTTTGAGAAGTGAAGAAAATATGAGATGCTTCATGGAACTTGGAGACAGGCGGCCAAAGTTCTGGTCCAAATTCTGGCAGGATCTCAGCTTGTGCATTTAATCAAGTCACTTAACTTTTTGATGCCCTTTCTTTCCTTTTCTATATAAGGAAACGGGTGTCTTTTGCTATCCCCAAGAAGCTCAAATAACATTAAAAATTCAAAAGCTTGAGAGTGAAAACTATGCAATGTCTGAATGCTAATGTAGGGAAGAACTTGGCAAATCAGATCCCAGAAGGATGACACCATGATCGTCAGTGTCTAAAAAGTTTTCCTACATACGGTGTCTGCTCCCCAGCCGGAAGATGTTTCCTATTGCTCACCATATGCTCCGTAGCAGCTTACTTTCCCTAATGTCAATCATTCCTCTTCCAGTCCCACCACACGCCCTGCTCCCCTGGCTGGCCCCCTAGGGCTGCTGCTTAGTGATGCCGAATTGTCATCTGAACAGATATGGCGTTTCTTCAGGGTCACAGGACTCAATCTCAGAAACCATTTGCAAGTCAAGCCAGAGACAATGAACTGACTCTCTCTTCAAAAGAAAAAAAAAAGGAACTTTTATTTTTTCTATTGCATAAATAATGGTAAATTAGACTCTTTTTTTTTATACAGATTATATATTTACAGACAGGTTTGGTTAGAGAAAACATCTGGTAAATATGGCAGTCAGTTTTCCTTTATACACTAAGATAACATATTAATAATATATACTTCCTTTGATCAGTGAGTTGCATGCCAAGTTAATTTATATTAATATTTACATTTTATATAAAGAGTTTCTTTAGACTAATCTGCTGACTTTCTCATCACTTCATAGCATAAATCATCAACTAGTACTGAATAAAAAAAAAAGGGGGGTTATGTGGATGAGGTAAATGGAGATTGTGGTCTATAGTTTCAGTCTGAGTGGCTCCTTCCAGATATAAGAGCTGCCATGCTCTAATCTCGGTCATCACTGTCCTCAGCTGTGCTTTTATTTACACTCACCATGCTGGGGGCAAGGATTCCAGTCAATTATTACTGTGCTTGAGAAACAACTCACGTTAGAGTCTAACAACCTCGAGGATCACTGTGACTCTCAGCTCCATCCAACAGAGGGCAGTTTGCCAACCCACTGCCTGACCAGACTTTACAAATCTGAATTCCCCTCCAAGGGTATTGTCTTTGGTTAGTCCTTAGCAAAACAGCTTCTTCTTGGATTCAGAATTGGGGAAGAAAAATCAAATCCCACAAAGAAGCCACTCCAGGATCCCTGAAACCTGATTTTCAGGTACCAAAGAAAGAGTATTCATTGATTTTCCTTGGAGAGAGTTGAGAGACACTGGCTTATCCAAATATCTATCAAGAGCTAATGGGATCCTTTCTTGGTCTAGGTCTTTCCAAGGAAGAACAGCAGGACTTGCTTTAAAAAGACTGAAACCTCAGCTAACTTTGTGAAGAAGGAAAGAACAAAAATCTAGGATTTTACATTGGCATGGGTGGGGCAGAAGGGCTGGAGCTTTTTGGGGATCCTGCAGCTGCCCCCTTCCTGCCCCTGTCCATCGATATCGTTGGGTTACCTCTAAAGCAGGCACCTGTGCTCAGGCATCCGAAGGTCAATGCAGGCAGCTGGTCCCCCCAGGACTGTTAATCTAATTCTTAGCAATCACCAGAGATGGTGACTTTCTTTCTTCTGCAGTGTTACGTATAATTACAAACCTCTTATCACAGATACTGGAACTGCTGTGTCGGTGGCCAGAAAAGAAGGAAAGAAAGAAATGACTGGAAATTGTGCTCTTTATTCAGCAGCTTCCAGTTTGGCACTCTCGGATGGGGAAACAAGCATCTTTTCTTGGAATCTGACTTTGTTGCACCCTATTTACTCACAATTTTGAGTCACATGACCTGTGGCAAGGCGACTGAATGCCCTTAATTTCCACACTGGCTAAGACAATGGCACAAAGCCCATCTTTCATGCTTTCTTGAATCAGCAAATCCTCGGGGAACAAACAGAACCTCTTGCCTACAAGACATGACACATGTGATGTACGCTAATTTGCATTCTTTCATTTACAGACAACGGACACCAAAAGAGATACTTCATCACAAGTGCCCATTGGGACTTGTGTTTGAAAAAGCTGCCAGTCCCTCATGCTATTTTCATGGGGGAAATGGGAAGCTTGGCGATGGTAGATGTTCACCCCAATTTGTGACACATAGAATGTTGCAATGGGAGGGCTCTTCTGGGTTACCTTTCCTCTGGTTTCAGATGAGCAGCCCAAGGCCAGGGAGGGAAGCTGACTAGTAAGGCAAGAGTCCTGCCCCTTCCAGCAGCTTTCCTAGCTGAGAGTGCTGACCATGCTTCGGGTGCTCTGTCCTGCTCTCCTGGCCTCAGTTTAGTAGGTCTGAGAGCCCTGGGAGAGGAGTTCCGGGCTCAGCAGATGTCAGCATCCTCCAAGGAGAGGCCTCTTCTTGAAACTCACAGAGCATGTCATTCGGATCAGGTTGATGGGCAGCCCTGTGGCACTCAATCCCCCGTATGTTCCCAAAGTAGGCCAGATATCCAGGGAAAAGAGACCAGCGTCTGCAGCCCTTGAAAAACTTTTTCAGTCTCTCAGGACCAGGGAGGGAGTAAGAACACAGTTGAGTTTTGCATTCCCTGGAATCTTCCTTCCTAATTAGGTTGCTCTTCCACCCCACTGGAAAATTACGGTCACTCCATCCTTCTCACATGGACAAAGACATCTAACACTGTGCGAGGCCCTGGTTGGAAAGCCAGTGCCATCATGCCAGGAGGAAAGAGGTGGCATGTGAGACTCGGCTCAGGATGTGGAGTGTGCTATACTGTTAAACTACCCAAAGCAGGGCTGAGCAAGTTTTGTCCGGTTTCAGAGGGCAGTCTTTGTGGAACTGGAAAAACCTGCTTCTCTGTGGTATATTTCAAGCCAACTGAATCAAATTAATTTTGCCTTGAAGACTTTTGACATTATTGTCATGTCCCTTGAGACCATATGAAGAGGGTCCCAAACTAACAGGAAGTAGAAAGCATAGCTGTTAGAATGACCACGTGTGTCGGCAATGGGCATAGATTGCTAACAGAAATGCTCGACTGGTTGCTGTACTTGACCTTATTCTTCCAAAACTGTCTACAGCAAGGCCACGTGACTGAGGACAGTCCCCTGAGTGACTTAGTCAAAGAAAGTATGAAGTGAAGCTGAACAGTTCTGACACTTAAATTGTCATGGAGACAGAGTCCATAAGAGGCAGCCCTAATCCTCCTCTACTTTGCCATCACTTTAAATAATTCAAATTGAAAACCCTAGCTGCTGATAATGTTTCTTTTCTACTTCTGATAGATTATTTTCCTTCCAGAGAAGTTGAGCAATCAGGTGGTGAGGTTGGATGGCTACAGCAAGGCCTGTAGGACTCTCAGCCTCATGGGGATCACTGGAGAGACTGAGAAAGATCTGAGGTCAGTTCAGATGTCCTCCAGGGAACACAACTCTGCAGTCCTCCTGGCACTACGACTAGTGTGTGCCAAAGGCTAGAAGCTTAATTTCAGTGCATCTGTGTCTTTATGGCATTACAGAAAAGGGGGGGCCCTCCTTGTAGTGGGGAGCAGTTCCAGACCCTCTTCCTATCTCAATGGAACTTTATAAAGAACACGACTTCTGTGGGTCTGTAGAGGAGTAGTCAGTGCAGTAGAAGGATCCACCATGCTTTGAGACCTCAGGTTGGGAAGAGCAGAGCTCAGCAGCTTCCAAGGGGATGGAGGGCAAAGGGAACAGGATTCCATGGCCGGGCAACCCAACCAGGGGAGGCTCCCCTTGTGGTCACATCCTTCATCTTCTGGCTGTGCCCTCACATAGTCCCAGGGAGGCTGTTAGCTACAGGGTAAGCACGACGTGCAAATTTCTCTTTGATGTATGACCTGAGTCTGGACTTACGCCTAGTAGGAGGCATTTGGAATAAAAGGTCAATTTTTCCTCTTCCAGTGCTTAGATAGATCACTTTCTGATGCTGCAGATGAGAGGTTGGGAGGGACATTATTGTCAAAATGAGCTGCCCATCTTTCATTCGGTTCTTTTGGATAACCACAAGACAGACCATTTGTCATATGAAATGTGAGAGGAGAGCAGGTATTGGAAAGAAAACTCCTAGTGCACATCTTGTTCTCAGCAAATGAAACACTTGGGAACTTCCGAAGCCACTGGGCTTGCCTAAGACCACATGCAAACCTCAGTTCACGGAAGTTCACATTTCTGGATGTGGGAAAAATTCTCAACGGGCACAAAGATGCTCTTAAAGATTGGAGGCTTCAAATATTGTGGGTTTCTTTTCCCCCTTCCAGATGATATTTCTGCCCTCCCCTTTTTTTTTTTGCCTAGGTTAAGAGGTCCTTGTTCAGAACACCTGGGAGATGGGCAAAGGGAAGACATGGAGAGGATATCACCCAGTTTACAGGTAGCTCCTGTTCTCCTGAGCAGAGTTCAAACACAAGAGGAAAAGGCCAAGAAACCACTGGGATTCTTTGAGGGTAATGTCCCCTCCCTGCAGGATACAGGGAGTCAGGTTGCACTCATGCAGAACCGTAGTATTCTTTAAGAAAATGTTCCCTATTTTTGTGTGCCTTGGCAAACTCAGGGTGAAATGTAAGGGTTGCCATGGTAATATCTTTTTTTTTTTTTAACCAATCGGTCACATGGGACCCACGCACATTCTGGAAGCTATTAGTTCCAATACTGAGTCTTGTTTGAGAGCTCTGTCTGCATCTGGAATGGTGGGAGACAGCTTCTTTGGTGGATGAAGGGGGCCAGGGCCCACTTCCCTTTCCCAAGTAAAATGCCTCCCTGCTCATCACCTGTATGATGTGAGGTGTGTGTGTAGGAGAATCACCTATTCTTGCAGTAAGAAGTCAGTGTCACCCCATAGCAGGCAGCCTACATCTCTGACTCCTAAGTCTCTTAAGGAATACAGGGCACAGTGAGGGTTGGGCACCTCCCTTCTGGTTCTTGCAGAAGTCACCTCCAGCTGGGGCCACCTGTGCATGGGGGACCAGGGTCTTTTGGAGCCTTCAGCCATGAGCATGATAGCCTGTGATGAGGATGTTAATTGGCTTAAGGCCCTGGTGAAGCTTTCTGTACACAGGCTGGGGGGAGTGGGGGCTGCCTAAAGCCCAGAACCTTAGATATATCAAAGACAGACTGTCCAAGCAAAGCAGCCATGGTGCAAGTCACAGGGACAAACTCTGGGCTCAGAACTGTCTCCACACAGTGTGTCCCTCAGCCCCCAGGTGCCACGTTGAGGTTACTGTGGCAGCAGACTAAATTCTAGGCCATCGAAGAGAATTCTGTCTTCTTTATGCCCTCTTTCCTAGCAGCCTAGACAGGGATATACTCTCCTAGACTTTGCTCCTGGGTAGGAAGGGCTTGCTTCCAGGTCATTGGGAGAGTGAAAAGGGGTTCTCTTTAGGGAAGGAATGCGATGGCCTTTGTAAGGAAAAGGTTGTTGATACCTCTCCAGAACTCCTTTTAATCCCCACTCCTAAACACTGGCTAATCTCTCTGTGAATGAAATCTAACCCCCACATTCTTTGAGATCTGTCTTCCAACTAGAGGCAGAAGAACTTGCAGCAAAGCAGTGTTTGAAGAGGTACTCCCTTTCTACCCTGAAGGTCAGCCTCAGCTGCAGTACTGCAACCCTCTCTCATGGGGTAGGGATCTTTTAAGAATAACCCCTAGGGTTTCTACTCAGTCAACTTAGGATCCTGCAACCCCATCTCTTGCAGGAACTAATGTAGTGGTTCAGGGCTCATTGAAAGGTAGGGAAGCATGTCCCTACAACACTCTTTAATGCCCTCCCATTCATGTCCAGATGGGAGACAGCAAGCCACCCTGAGCAGAAACTAAGGATGAAGTTTTCTGATGTATTAGTATTCTGCATTTGGACCTGTTCTAGCTTATGATTCTGATCCAGGGCCCTGTGGTGAGTCAGCCAAGGGGAGGAACAGAAGGGTAGGTGTGCAGTGTGTGCAGTGACAGGGCAGGGCGGAGAAGGAAGGGAAAGGCAGGTTGTTGCCTTCCTCAGCCTGGCCTGTATGTGCCAGACTTAAGGAGGTTTTACAGAGGGACTCTCAGCCCCCTGGCTTCTTGAGGGTTTACAAGTGCTCCCTCTTCCATACTATGGCTCAAACCCTAGTTTTACTTGTGCTCATTGTGAATATTTGCACTCTCTCAGCTGCTCCCAGGCTGTTGCCTAGAGCGCCTGCAGAGGTGAATTGGAAGAAGACCCTAAATGGAGATCCTGGCTGCTCCAAGTCTAAGAAGGCAGTAGGGAGAAAGCTGATAGGTCGATTAGGCAGGAGGAGGACTTCAGGAACACACATGGCACCAAAACCTCCCTGCTGCATTCAGAGAGAAAAGATCTAGTGCCTCAACACTGGAAGAAAGGGGGGGAGGGGGAGAAGGGAAAAGCATATAGCTTTTAGATGCAATTGAAAGAAATAGGAGCCAGATAATTCCATTACAGAAATAAAGACCTGAGCTTGGAAAAGTACAAAGGGAAATATTACATCTAGAGATTATTGGCTAATATGACTATGTAAGCTTGACTTAAGAGTGGTGGCTATTATGGGACCTGGGAAAAGTGAGGAAATTACAGACTTGAAATGGTGTTGAAAATGGACCATTGGATTCAGTTCTCTTCCCCAGCAGTATTTCACAGGCAGGACTAAATTACCTGCCATGTTGGCTACACCCATTAACATCTTTCCCCCTCCTTGTGAAAATGAGTCAGTTGCAGAATCTGAATGCCAGAAAATATTATGTAAAATACAGTCATTTAATCTTTCCTCTTTTCTACTTTGGACTGTATTCCTCTTGTTAGCTGGGGAAAACTAACTAACGAAGCAAACTTTAAGATGGGGAAAAGGTAAAATGCACCCACGAGGACCTTAACTTACGGAAGTCATCAGGCATGGGGGCATGGTGGGCTCCATTAGTTCAGACGACTGGGGTGGGGCTGCCAACAACTCCTCACCACCAGTCTCAGTCCCTCCCCTGCCCTCCGCTTGCTACACCCCTGTACAGAAGATGCAGGAATGAAGGTGGGAGGGAGGACAAGCTCATATCTGAAGGAAGCGATTAGGAAATGATGACGTCACACATGAAGAAGCCAAATACTATGTCTACGTATCTATGTTATAGAGATGCCCACGATTACACTTCTCTGTTCTCTAGTGGCAGACAGGCGGTGAAGCTGGGAGGAAGGCTCTCTGCAGATTCCAAAATGCTGGTGCGGGATGGGCTCTAGGAACAGAAAGCCAAGTGCCGTCGGAAACCGATAGCTCCCCAACTCTACCAACAGAGTCCTGTACAAAAGGCAGAAAGAACGGAAGCAATGGAGGTGCAGCTGCAGACCGCCAGGGGCTGCACTCACTTCAAGGCTTTCCCCTCATGCCTTGGGGGGAATCTCCACAGGGTGGAGGGGGGAAGCCAGGGCGAGAAGGAAAGCCCCCTCTACTGAAGCAACCCGGAAGCCAGCCTCTTGGAGATGAGGGTTGACCCCAGTAGGAGTCTCCTGTTGACCGCTGGGCTGCAAGAATGGGGCGTGGAGGTGATTACGTGTTCATGTCTCTCTCTTGCTCTCTCACCTTTACTTCTGGGTGGCCGTTGGAGTTCCAAGAGGAAAATGAAGTTTTTCTTTAAAGTTACTACTGGTGGTTGAAGCAATAATTTGGAACTCCTGGCTATTTATTGCATTAGGAAACAAAAACCATTAAAGCATTGAAGACAGCCCTTTTGTGTCCCTGCCAAGGAGATGAAGTCGATTTGCAACCCCAGTTGCACTGCAAGCTTGGGTTCTTTACTGAACTGTGCCATTGTCTGCATTTGTCCCTCAGTCCATGTCTGCTTTGTGGAGGAAGAGTCTGCCCGCAGGGCATGCACATGCGCGGTGAGCTGGCAACACAGTGTGGCTGGCTGGCGGGAGGCTGCTACTCCATGCCGCTCCGCAGGATCTGATTGGCCGCAATCAGCATGACGCTTATAATGAAGGCCATGGCGAAGGCGCATATGAGGCTCTTCCGGACGCAGGTCTGTCTGTTCTGTTTCTGGGAATGCACTGGATGGGGAAAGGTTGGAGAAGAGAGGGCAAGGGCATGTGTAGGGGAGAAGACATGGTTGGGGAAAGAAAGGTAGGAGAAGAGAGAAGACAGAAATGACACAGTGAGACAGGCTGCACTACTTCCTCAACAAGCGAAGGTGAGTCCTTTAGAATGAGACTGGGCAAATCAAGTTAGCAAGCACTTAAGGGACAACTGTTCAGAAGAACATCGCACCTTCTGGCAAAAGGTATGAAATGGCAAAATAGGGAACATTCCAGAATAAGTTTCATAAAAAATATCAGTCGTTGCTGTGTCCATTTCTGTAACTGATACAGAGTGAGGTTCCAAGGCCTCTCTTTACCTTCGTGCTGGGTATGGACCAACTTACCTTTCCTGGAATCGGTCTTGGGGGGCTGCTAGCCAAAATGACTCTAATTGACTTCTGGAATAGACATATAGTGATTGTGGGGTAGGGTCTCTGAACAAGCATCATACTCATTACGAGGAACATATTAAAAATGCAGATTCCGGGAACAGCAGTTAGCGTAATGGCTATGTCGCTGGACTCCCACGTAGTCGACTGCGGTTCGAGCCCCGGACCCAGTGGCCTAAACTCAAGCCGGGCGCGTGTGCGTGCGTGCCTAAGACCCCGAGAAGAGAATGGAGGAGAAGGGATTGCAGCGTGGCCATCGCCCCTGGGGGGTTATTTCCTGCTTTCTGTGTCTCTGTCTCTCTCTGTCTGTCTGGCGAGAGCACGCGCCCTATAGCAAAAACCTCTCCAAAAATGCAGATTCCAGGGCCATCTCGTTGTACAACTGGACCCATATGGCAAGGTCCTGGGTCTGTGTTCTGGGACCTTCCTGTGCACGCCAAGCATGTGTGCCAGTGATCCAAGTCTGCTGAGACCTGGAGTGGATTATGGTGAGAAGACCCTGTTGGGGGTACTGTTTCTCTCTCTCTCTCTCTCTCTCTCTGTTTCTCTCTCTTGTGTGAGCACTGTCTTTCTCAGGGAAGAAGTAAATAAATATACGTTTTAAAAAATGTAGATTATTGGCTGGGCCCCACCTAGATCTACTGACTCAGAGGCCCTTCGAATGGGGCCCCGGGATCTGCATTTATCAAGCTCTCCATGTGATCCTGGATTTTGCTGAAGTTTGAGAAGTGGGGCCCTCACACTCTGTGAATAGGACCAGAGTGAAAAATAGGAGGTACAGAATGTTCTCAGACATTCCAGAGGCAGCATGTCCTGCCCCCAGGGGGTCTGACTTTAGACCTGGGGCCTCCATTCCCTTCATCTTTCTGTCACCTAGCTCTTGCACTATTGTTTTTATAAGGCTCATGAGGACCATGTATAGGTCTCAATCAAAAGGCATTCATTAGTGGGTTACCAAGATGGGCCAGAAACAGGGAAAAGGAAATAACACACAAAAAAAACGTTGATGAAGAGCACTGGGAAGGAGCAGGTCCCTTCTTTGGGCATTGCTTCTCAGAAGAGGGGTTGCAATCGACTCTGAGGTCAGGAATTTTCCCCTCTTCTTCATCTTTCCCTGTATACCTCTTCCCGCCCCCTCTGTCCTGCAGTGGCCTTTCCTGAGCACCTGGTTTAGCACCCTCAGTTTATAAAAGGTACTTGTGCCTGGGAGGCAGGCAGGAAGTCACCCATAACCAGACCAGCAGCATCAACATCATCTGGGAATTTGATACAGATGACATTCTCAGCCCCATTGCAGAACTACTGAATCAGATCTCTGGGATGGAGGCCAGGAATTTGTGTTTTAACAAGCTATTCAGGTGATTAGGGTAATTGCTGGCCCCACCTCTTGAGTTTTTGATTCAGTAGGCCAGAGTGCAGTTTGAGTGTGTGTGTGTGTGTATGTATACGTGGGAGTGTATTGGGGACATCGGGTCTGGGTGTTAGGGAAGATTCAGCTACTCAAGAAAATTGGCAAAAGAAAAAGATTTGGGGCCATCAAGTGGCATGGTAGATAGGGGCACTGGATTCCCACATGGCTGACCACAGTTCAAGTCCTGGACCTGGCGGCTTGCTTTCTCACTTTCTCTCACTCTATTGCTCTCTCTCTCTCTCTCTCTCTCTCTCTACCTCTACCTCTCTACCTCTCTGGTCAAATTAAAATAAACAAATAAAGTTAAATGAAATAATTCTTTGAAAAGAAAAAGGTTCAAGGTAGGGCCCAGGTGCCTTCAAAGAATGTAAAAAAAAGTTCAATCTCAGGTATTTCTCCCCCTTGACATTTCATGGCTCCTCTAAACCCTGGGGAAAATATTTAAAAAGGCAGAAGTAGGAAGCCGGCTATGTTTCCAAAGGCAAGCAGGGCTTCCCTTGAGGGAAGGGGCCCCAAAGCTGATCAAAGGGCTTCTAAAAATGACATCAAGCAGGTGTCTGCCTCACTCCTACCCCCTGCCCTGTCCAGCTCCTGGCCTCTTCCCCAGTACTCACTGGTTATTTCTACCACCATCTCTTAGGTCTGTCTTGTTATCATTAATCTGTTCGAATCCACTAGACTTCTTCTTTGAGTGATTAATGCTTTTGTGGTTCAATTCTCTGCTTGCTAGATCTTAGAATCTTTTAAGATCTTACCTAGAAGAAAAATTCCTTGGTGCAGATATGGGGCGCCTCGCAGGAATGAGCAAACGCAAAAAAAAATGCCAGCTCTCAGGAAGGAAAAAAGGAGTGGATGTTTCAGAAGGAAAGGACCGAAGAATAAAGTTAAATGAGGATGTGGAAGTAGCATATCCTACCGCTTTCTGAGGACTGGCCAATTTATTCTGGGCAGCTGTCCTGTGCAGAAATACTTCTGAAAGTGGTCCCTATGCCATTCTATCCAGAGACCTCTGAAAAGCTTTAGGGAAAGAAGAAATGTGTGATTGGGCAAGGGAGGAAGTTTTTGCTGGAGTCTTCTTTGTGAAGGACAGGTCAGAAAACAACTTTACAGCCTGTGACAGGATTATCCCCCAGGAGAGTGGCTGCAACTTTGATCTAAAAATCCTTCAAAGCAGTAGGAGGGGAGATAAAGACCATAGGAAGCCCTGGATTATCCAGACCAATGTCCTGTAAACGGGGAGGAGCTTCTAGCTCACTAGCTAGTCATAGTAGCTCTGAAACAGATCTTGATTTTCCTGTCTCCAATTCAGACCCTGTGCCTTGATGAGAATTGTTTTCTGCTCAATTCTGATGTGACCATAAATTGTGTGGCAAAGCAAAATGCCATGCCTTTGGAGCCAGAGCAAATCCTGAAATCCTGGTTATCCCACATATTAGCTGATTATTGTGCAAGCTAATTTCAATTTCTTCATCTGTATAATAGGGGTAATAAGATCTACTCTGTGAGCAAGGACATATGTAGATACTAGAATGTTGTCCGTGCCCAATGTTGACTCTTGTGTAAAGCTTTAACTAACTCCTGCTTACTTATTGAACGCTTGTCTTAGTGGACTAGATACTTATGTCATGTGCTTGCTTTTTTTTATGTGCAGAATTGCGTCCTGGCAAATCTCATATGAGCAGGATGTGCTGCTCTCATTTGATAACTGAGGCACTGGAAACTCTAAGAAGTGGAGTCCAAGGTCATTTGGCATATGATGGACATAGATATTACTCTAATGTCGATGTTCAAAGTTTGCACAAATTCTTATTTTCACTTTTATTTATTTATTTCATTATTGGGAGTGGAGAGGGACTGTTCCCCCCCCCCACACACACACACACACACAACAGGGTCTGTCGCACTGTGACTTACCTATACCTCCAAGCCTTCCAGCCAGCCAGGATGTCAAGTGCACCCAGTATGTTAAGGTGGATCCGAGACCTGAACCCTAGGTTTTCCCATGTGGCTCTGGTAATGCACATACCCTACTACCTATACCACCTGCTCAAACTCTTCTTGATCTTCTGATAGCAACAGAAAGATTCAAACAACAAGCACCTCAAATACTTGGTGTGGTTAACAGAAATACCAACTGGCAGTAATCATGTGCTTTTTGATAATGTAAGGACCATCTCGGACTACCATGTATTTGGTTGGCACTGTATCTGTATGTATGTATTCATTCTTGGTGTCTGTTTCTTGTTTCCCTAAGAAGACTTTGTTTTCCCAAGTTAGTTTGGGATTAACTGAATCTAAGCTCTGACTTCTAATTGCTACTTAAAAGCCCTGTGCAAGTGATTGAATTTCTCTGAGCCTCAGTTTCTCTCTCTCTGTAAAAGAAGCTAATGATAAATGCTTTGCTCATCTCAAAAATTATTTCTAAGATCAACGAGTGAATCAAAGCAAAAGCTATGTCCAATGGTAAAGTGCTAGAGAGATGTAAGATTTCCTCCTAGTGTACCCTCAGGGAAGGGGGAAGCACCTACTTACTTTTCCTCCTATTCCCTCCTGTCTCTACCACAGAGCTGAACTACCTCAGGCACCTCCAAACTTCAGCTTTGGTCTCTTCTCTCATTCATCCATTCATTCATAACTGCAGCTAGAATCACCTTCCTAAAGCAGCACTTAGGATGCATTATCCCTCCTTGCCCTTCTGCCTTCCTGCAAAAGCATGCATTGCCTGGAGAGATGTGTTACATCTCCTAAGCTCCACAGGTAGGATCACTGCTCACTCCTATTGGATTTATGGTCACCTCCATTCCAGCCAAACAGGTCTTCTCCCTACTTCTTACAGCATACCTCACACACAGCACTAGGGCTGCACTTGGACCTTTGCTAGGGCTGCACTCGGACCTTCCCTCTCTTTTCTTTTTTCAGCTATTGTGAATACTGGTGTGATGAATATTCATATATGATTTTTGTGTGGATGGATGTTTTTGGTTCTCTTGGGCACAAGCCTAGCAGTCCAATTGCTGGGTCATATAGTCACTCTGTTTAACTTTCCTGAGAAACTTGCGCCTTTTCAGATCTTGCTGGACGTGTGGTGCAGTGGCAGTATTTCTCATGTCTGTTTTCCCACCCGGTCTTGAGCACTCTTTCCAGCACAGTACTTGACATAGTAGGAGCCCAGAAAGTATTTGGGGATGAAACATGAGTTGTGGGAGGCTGATGCAGGAAGACATAGAAGTGAGGTTTCCTATTTTCCCGGAAGCTTGTTCAAAGTTTCTGGCTAACAGTGGCTGCCTTAACAGGACCTGGATTTGTAAACTGCAGTGACAGACTGTTTCTTTGACTGTCTTCTTTCATTCCTTCACTTACTCGTGCCTGCTCTGAGTGAAAGAGACAGAGACTGAACCTCCAACAGAGTCCTGATGCTGCAGTCCCTCTGCATTCTCAGCCAGGCCTGGGTCATGGGCACGCACATACCCAGCATACGCAGGTAAGTCTGTGAACATGAACCCAAAAATCCTCCCATGCAGGTCAGCCTCCCGTAGCAATGCACTAATGCACTTCATCACTGTTTCACTGTCCAGTCCCCTTTCTTCTTATTTTAACAAAGTTCCCCTGGGCAAATGACAGACATGGCCACTGATCAGCTGGAAAACTCTGGATATAATGGGTTCATAGTCCTTCTGGCCTCAGTCTCAATGTTTGGACACTGGACAGCAGAGGGACTGGTTCCTAAATGAAGCAAATTAGAATCATAACAATTCAGATTTGTTGCCTCACTGCAGACCTATAGGAATAACATTTTTGGCAGAGATTTGGAGACTCTGGAATGTAATAAAAAAGAAAGAAAGAAAGAGAGAAAAAAAATTCTACCAGTCCCAGTTCTGGCGATTCTAACAATAAGCCAGAGCCTCCCGGTCTGAGAGCTATGATTGCTTTGTGGTCCTTCCAGGTCTAACATTTTATGATTCTGTGAAATTGGCTATTTATATAGCCTAAAATGGAAATAATTAAGAGCTTTTGAAAGAGAATTTTCTATACCTCAATAATATCAGACATGCCCAGACACCCAAACAAGACCTAAAGATAGAAATGGAGGATGTAGCCTCTTCGGGAACAGGAGTGTAATTGGTGTGTTTCATGCAGTTTTTGTGAAGAGGAAGAGGAGCCACCACAACCTGTGGGAAGGGAGCTAGTCCCTTTTCCACCAAAAAATCTCGTGCCCCTTGTTTCATGATTGCACGATGTCAGACAACTATGTCTTGCTTTGAAAGTCTTACTGTGGACCCTTGGTATAGTGGCCAGCTATTATTTTGAAATTTCTGGCAGTCTTTCCCTTTCTTCTAAAAAAATTTATCTCTGTACTCCACATAGTGGAGCTGTCAGTCCAGGACTTCACTCTTTCACCAACACAAACCAGTTTGCCCAGGTAGAGTACCCAAAGCTCTGGGCTTGGTTCAGGGTGGGCACATGAGCCAAGGCAGGTTTGACCAGAGCTCCTTCTTATGTTGGAGATGAATCCTGAGAGAGTGAATCCTGCCACTTCCTGAAAAGAGAGCCAGTCCAAGAATGAAGTCAACAAGAAGGAAAGAAGAACAGAGGGAGTGGGAGAGCAAGTAGGAAAGAGAGAGGAGAAGAGAGAGAACGTTGCTCGAGCTCTGTGGGTCCAGATCACTCAAAGTTTATGCCTTGACTTGCCCTATTATTGGAGCCAGTGCTTTTTAGTTCAAGGGGGTCTGGATTGCTTTATGTAGCTTGCAATGAGAAGCATCTTGATGAGTATCGTTGGCAACTCCAGTATCAGCAGTGTCTTGACTTAAGGCATGAATATGGGAAGAGGAAGGTTCAAACTCTGCATATTTGGGCCCTACCCCATAGGAATGTGGAGTTCCAGCAGCAGTATGCACTCAGCAATGTCTCCAGGTAAAACAATATCAAGAAGATAATTGAGGTCAGGGACTGGTTAACTTTCTCTTAAAAAAATTATTTCTTAAAGGTTTTTTTTGTGTGTGTGTTTGTTTGTTTATTCACCCTATGAATGAAAGAGATAAAAAGAGAGATCACTCTCAACAGGGTCCTGATGCCATGATCTACTCTCAGCCTTAGCCAGCTGTGGATTAGTGTGGACATATATATGCGCAGTATACTCAGCGAGGTCTCTACATGTACACCAGAACCTTCCTATGTGGGTCAGCCTCATAGAGCACTGCACTTCACTACTGTAATACTGTTCATTTATTTATTTTAGAGAAATTTTTTTTCTATAGGGCATGTGCACTCACCAGAGAGACAAAGAGATAGAAAGCGAGAAATCACCCCCCTCCCGTGGGGATGGGCACGCTGAAATCCCTTCTCCTCCACTCTTCTCTCAGAATCTTGGAGATGCATGCACACGTGCCCAGTGTGAGTTTTAAGTCACTGGGTCCAGGATTCAAACCACGGTTGACTACGTGGGAGTCCAGTGACGTAACCATCACACCATTGGTCCCCACTTCTTGTTTATTTTGAGTACTTATTAATGTGTTAAGATTTGTTCTAAACATTTTCATTGAATCCTCATCACAAGCATATCATGTAGGTCATGATTCCCATGTCATAGATGAAGACAGCAAGTTCTTGCTATTTATTTAAGTGCCTTACTCCAGTAAGCACATGGTAGACCAGGAACTTAATCCAGACTTGTCCTGAGCATGGAGCTGGAGCTCTTGACCTGCTCTGTTTTTGCAAATTCACAAATATAGCTCTCTAGGCCTCTATTTTGCATCTCAAAATCTTACTCCTCAGAAAATTCTCCTACAAACTTGCTGCAAAGCCCTCAAACAGAAGGAAAATTATTTTTTGTCAGAGGTCCCAAATATCTTTAAAAACTGTCCTCTGTCTCAGCACTAGACACTGACCACAGCTCTGCCTTGACCTACATCTCCCCAAGGAGAAAGGATTTATTTCAGGAAAGTCGCAGCCAAGGTGAGCTGAAAACAGATGGTGTGGGTGACATATGGTGCCCTTTTCATTTGGATGGGCACGTGATACCCATTGAGCATGGCCAGGTGACAGGGCAGGTCTCCTCCTTCAGGTGTGCATTTGATGGTCTGACAGGAACACTGTGACTTTAGGGAGCATGACTGATCTGGAGACCTTGGATTTGACTACAAAATGCTTTCTGACCTTCTACTGACCCCAGGAGTCTTTGTACCTATATATGGCCACTGTTGTCCAATCTTTGCACTGGATAGATGAGGAAAATAAGGCTCAGAGAGGTTATATAATGATCCTCAAGATCCACTTAGTGGCACAGTTGATAACAAACTGAACTGTAGTGCTGGAAGCCTATTTTCCAACTGCAAGTTCAGATCCCTGGATCAGCTTAAAAATACAGGGTATCATGATAGGAAAATTCATTTGGTATGCTATAATGCTGATTGAATGGAAAAAAATAATTAAATTTAAAAATTTTTTAAATAAAAACATAACAGGTGCATGCACATGTGCTCAGGATCCTGATGAACTAGAGGGATGAGGAGAAGGGATTGCAGCATGGAAGAACCTGGTCGAGGATGTTTCCCTCTCTTTTCCTCTCTCTCTCATGTCTGTGCATGTACTTTTTATCATAAATAAACTAAAACAAAACAAAACAAAATAAAACGAAAAAAAAACGAAAAAAGAACAAGTCCAGAGTCACATAGCAGTCAGCACAGAGTTAGCAATGGAACCCACCAGTGATCTTTCTGTGGCTTCCTGGCCCGTGTAGTCTCTTTTGACAACATTGTTTCTCTTGTCCATCATCTGGAAGTGCTGGGAGTGGCAGAGCAGATCTACCACGTCTTTCCCAGAAACTCTTTATTCCCCAGTTGATGCTTTTGCTTTACTTCCCTCTCTTGTGTTGTCAGAATGTCTAGAAAAATCTGACAGCTGGTATTCCATTTAAGGACAACACTTGGGGGATGTGTCTCGAGAGGGCTCACACACAGATCTTACTGCACTTCCACTCAACTTCCAAATATAGTCTGATTTCATTGGCATTGAAACGGAAAATGAGTAAGGAGGATGGAACGCCATTTTATATGGAGACTTTGAAATGCTGGAGCCCAGGTAACTGACTCTGGGTAACAAAGAGATCAGGATAGGGCTTTGTCAGGAACACCTGGGTTCAGATTGTTAACCGCTGTTCGACTGAACAAATTACTTCACCTTTCTCAGGCTCAATTTTCTCATCTGAACCACAGAAGTAACAGGACTTTCAGGGCCATGCTGAAGGGGGTCGGTCTATTGTAACACTTGGCAGGCATGCTGGAAAGTTATCATCCACTCCTTTCTTCTTGGACTATATTAATATGGAACAAGCCTTTAACATACTGGAGGCAAGCACTATCAAACTTAATATATAGTACAATTTGTCATAAGAATACTTAATAAAGTTCTAGTGACAGGCAGATAGATGAGTCAACAATGAGACCACTACCTTCCATATATGTCAGCAACTAACATCAAATCAATACAAATTTGTCTCTCAGTCTTACTGAGCTTATGTCCTCTAAACCCAAAATTCCTAGTTACTGAAAGTGACCAAACTAAAGCAAAGAATCTTAAAACTCTCTTACTTAGTATGGGTGGTCATGGTATTCTGGGTGACACATACTCTAGTAACTAATCCATTATGATGGATGCTAGCCTGATCGTTTATTTTTCCAAATGATTAGGGCACAGAGATTGGCAACCAACACAGAAGTATATCTAGCATAATTTATCTTAACAAGGGGATTCAGAAGAACATGAGGGACTAGAAGTGTGACTAGAAGAGTTATCCTTTTGGATAACCAAATATTCTCACCAGGACTTGGGACGTATAGGATTCTAACTGGTAGATCATGCCAGAGAAGTCCCCATATTCAGTGGGGTGAGATAGGCATGAAGCCCCCACATAGTATTGGTAAATGATTGGTAGTTGAGCAATCTGAATGACTTCCTACCTGGATGCCAGGTAGTGAATGAGGAAAACTTCAACTGAGGCTGGGGAACTTGTGATCAGTAAGTTACATGGCCTGTTACAAACTTGTTGTACCAAAGCTAGAATGGGAGGAGGAGGAAGGAAAATGCCTTACCCTCTCCCTCCTTTCATCAGCTATTTTGGGATTATGGGGAAGATTAGATTTGAAGAGAAAAGAGTTCTGTGGATAGAAAGAAATAAAGACACTATCTTGTCCTTTCATGGTTAGATGCTGGGTTAGTGAGACTTGGGATGCAGGAAGCAGACGGGGTGTAGGGGATCCTGAGATGCTGGCAAGGGCATGACTGGAGTGGCAGGACAAGGCATGCAGCCTGGGCTATGGGCAAGAGAAGCCAGGAAGCAGTTGACAGTGTGGGGGACTAGGGAGGACCCTCGGGTCCTTTGTGTGGGGGACTAGGGAGGACCCTCAGGTCCTTTGAGGCTCAGAGGGAGGAGAGAATTTTGAAGGCAGAAGCAACACAGTTGTGTAACCAGGCTGTGCTAGAAGAAGGGAGAGGTTCAAAATACCCCCTCTGTGGGTAGCAGGAGGGATGGAAGATGGAAGTGAGGAGGCCAAGGTCAGCCACAGTTTTTCAAATGGACTCCACTCCTAGGGTGCCGAGGGAGTAGACTTAGGACCTATGAGTTAATTTCTTCCTAGATATCTTTGCCCAAAATATAATCAGAGGCCCTTTCCATAAGGTGAGAGGGATGTGGGCATTAAATATATGTAACAGTGACATTGATTTTATCCCACATTAGAAAATTCTTAAATCTAAACACAAACCAAGGAATTTGTGTTTGGGGCCAAACAACATATATATGTATACACACACACACACACATACATATATATATATATATATATATATATATATATATACACATATATACATTTTTTTAAAGGTTTTTGCTATAGGGCACATGCACTTACCAGAGACAGAGAGACACAAAGTGAGAAATCACCCCCTGGTGGGGTGGCCACACCACAGTCCCTTCTCCTCCATTCTTCTCTTGGAATCTTGGCCACGCATACACATGTGCCTGGTGTGAGTTTAAGCCACTGGGTCTGGGACTCGAACTGTGGTCAACTACGTGGGAGTGCAGTGACGTAGCCATTACTCCATCTGCTGGTCCCTATTTTTTAAAATGTCTCTGGTAACCTAGCAATTCAACATAATACTTTATGAAGCTTACTCACTGGAAAAAGAGTTCAAGGTTCACATCTGGAGAACTGAGTATGCTTAGCACATGTGCACCTGTGATCTGGGGCTGGCTGAGGCTGGGAGGGTCATGGCACCAATCTGCTGGGGGGCCTGTTTATTTATTTATTTCCCCCCTTCTCTTTCTCTGTCTCTCTTACTCATGGAAGAAATAAATTAGTCAATTAAAAAATTTCTCTGACATGAAAATATACAAAAGAGATTGTGTAAACAAATAACAGAGGTCATGTGAAAAAGGCAATGTGCTAATTACAAAATAATGTTTCTTTTATTAAACAAGATAGTAAATTTTAAGTCATTCAGCACAGTGCCTGGAACTTATTAATTACTCCCAAATGGTGGCTATTGCCAATGTTGTAAGAGTAATCATAAAGCAAACCCAGTAATGGTTCTATTTGATAGCCCCATTGTCAGACATTTATTTTATTAATATATGAGCTTCTGAGTAATGAAAAGGCATTGCTTAGAATTTAGATTACTTCCTACTGTAGTCTGACCTTTCCCAAATTACTAAGACTTGTGACATTTCTCTGGACAAAACATTGATCCATAAACAAAGGCTCTTGTGGAAAATGAGCTGCCCAGATGCTTTCCCACCCCTCTCAAGGATGATTGCTGAGAGTCAGGGGCGAGACCCCCAAATGCTTTCATTGCATGAACACAGAGTCTGTCTGCTAGCAATGAGGTAGGATGGCAACGCCGGGCCTGTTGTTTCCCCAAGTTTTAGCCCAATCTCTGCCCTCCTCACTCCTCCTTACTCTCCCAAACCCCTTGCATTGTCTTGCTGGAAAAGGCATTGGCAATGCTGATTCCATCCTACCCTTATATTATCTGTGTGGTTCTAACTCCAAATAAAGTCAGATAAAGTCAGCCCAGATGTCACATCAGGGAAACCAAGGCAGCGTCTGGGCCATACTGGGTTTTGTTTAATGCACACAGCATTTTTGAAAAGTTTAAATTAAGTGACTTTTGTAGGGGGCCCTCCTGCCTACTTTGCCCCGGTCGTCACTATCTCTCTGGTTTTAGTTCATTTTGTTTGTAAACTTGGAGTACAAGCCATCCCATTTCCTCTTATCATGGCCTTTAATCCTGGCTCTTTTTTTTGGAGAGATTTTTGCTATAGGACGTGTGTGCTAGCCAGAAGGAGAGAGACAGAGAGATAGAAAGCAAGAAATCACCCCCCAGGGAGGATGGCCACGTTGCAATCCCTTCTCCTCTTGGGATCTTGGGCACGCACACACATGCACCCGGCATGAGTTTAAGCCACCAGGTCCGGGACTTGAACCACAGTCGGCTACATGGGAGTTCAGTGACACATAGCCATCATGCTAACTGCCGGTCCTAATCCTGGCTCTTTGAGGCAGGATCCAGCCCACATGGGGCCTATGGGAGCCCAGGCCTGAATGAATAGCTACAGCTCCTAGGATGGCTCCAGCCCAGCTGCCTCCCCACCATAGTGCCTGGTTGACTGCAGTGCAGAAGTGCCAAGACCAGATAACTGTCCTTCTGGGCTCTGTGTGCCAGCTTACCAACTATGGACAGTAATTGGTTGAAGTGTTCAGAAGAAAAGGTCGGTCTGTGGCCTGATGGTTAAGGGAGCTTAATCCCACATAGCCCACCGCACAGTCTGAATCCTGACAGAGATGACTTGAAAAACACACACATGCCCCATATCCCAACAGGATGAAGTGGAGAAGGGATTGTGGCATGACCATGCCTGTTAGAGGGGGGATGCTTCCTCTGTCTCTCTCTTTCTCTCTCTCTCTCTCTCTCCCTCTGATGAGTACACAGACCCTCTGGTGCACATGCGCGCGCGCACACGCACACACACACACACACACACACACACACACACAATATTCAGAAAAAATTAATCTGACCTCTTTAAGAAATCTCAGCATTGGGGCCAGCCAGTGGTGGGTGGGTAATCAATGCTCTGTGGTGCTGGACCCATATGAGGGTCCTCCTGAGGCCTCTCTGATGCAGGCTGGCTGAGGCTGGGGTGGAGTGGGGCATGAAGACCCTGTTGGGGTGCCTGTCTCTTTTTCTTTCAATCTGTCTCTCAGAAGAAATAAATAAACTTAAGAAAAATATCATGGTTGGACAAGTTAAAAATTGCTGATAGCCTGCTATGATGTTTTAATGTAATTAAAACATTTTTTTCCTGTACATCAGAGCTGTTAAAGCAGCTCTGACTTTCTTAGTTGGAAAGATGGATTAAATTATTTAGCTTCCAGGAAACTCTCTACTGATTGGGAGATAAGGTAGCCCTTTTTTTTTTTTTTTTTTTTCTTTTTTCCTTAAATTTCCTTTCATGAATCCAAGAAAAATGGCCTTTCATGGATTTCTTTTCTTTTTTCTTTTTGACTCAGGGGAACCTTATTTCTTCTGTAACTACTTTGTTGAGTTCATGGAAAGGCTCTGTCTCTGGGCTCTTTTTGGTCAGTGAATTTTGGAGCATTTAGGTTGTCCATTCCTAAGGATTCTGTGGAAGTATGTGTAATTCGGCTAATGTTTATAGATGAAACACAAGGAAAGTATGCCTCTTGCACAAGGTCACATGATGAGCCAAAGTACTTGATCCAATTTTGCCGACAGCTCGAATAGGCTCTTTGACCGCACCAAGCAAACCCCACCAGATGTAGTCAAATACCACAAAGCCACGCATCCAGTTGCAGACCTCAGAAAGTCATTAGAGATAGATAGGACAGGGTCAATGGAGAATCTGCAAAAATGCAGTTTTAGGGGTAAAAAAAGAAAAGAAACCCACTGCATCTTTACAAAAAGGATCTTTTCATTTCAGTCCTGGAGTTTTGGCTTCAGTACAAGGCCACTTTCACCCAAGAAACTGTAAACCCATTTTTTCATATAGAGGATATGGAGCTATGGGCCCATCCAAGACCAGGGACAAAGTGGGGCTACCTACCTCCTTCAAACTCTGTCTGGCAGTTCCCCGAGGTCTCGTTCAGGCTCTCTTCCTCATTGATGATGATATTCTCAATGTCCTTCATTGTTAAGTGGTCCCGGAAGGCGTGATAGAGAATGTGCTTCAACTCTTCCAGTGTTATCCTTTGCATGTCAAACTGTGGAGATAAAGAGAAATGAGATGGTTGTGGGCTTACCAGCATGAGCGCCTAGCTTGAGGCATGATTGACAAGCCCTAGCCATCCTCTAAGGAAACTTGTCTCGGCTTTTCAGGATATCAGATGAGCAGTTTTCCATCCTGTTCAGCTCTAGGCAAACCTGAGAACTCACAGGGACTTATTGGGAATACAGTGAGTGGAACATATCCCCCTCAATTTAGACTCCTAGAGAAAAAATGCCACCTGCTAGTTTGGTTTTCTCCTCATCCAGCCATCTGCTGTCACCCCTCCCCATTTCATGTACTTGAGCGTTGTATCACACTTCATACAATGCATATGTTTCTAAAAAAGTTTATAATCAACCAAGAAAGCAGCATTTCCCATCTTGTGCTACGTAGGTACATAAGTATCATTAAGCATGCTTCTTATTTTAATGCCCATATTAGATAAAACACAAGTTCACAACCATATTTATCAAGAAGAGCAGCAAGGGGGGTTAGAACTCCTGATGACATCCTGCTCCTCTCAGTGAGAGGACTGTACTTTCCCATTTCACTTATACCAGGTTTGGGCATGTCACTTTTTTGGCCAATGAAACATGAGTAGAAATCACATATGCTACATCCAATTAAAAGTGTTAAGAATCATTGTGTGGTTCCATCATTTGTTCTTTCCTCTCTGCTTTCAAAATAGCATGCCCTAGATAAGGGCTGTTCCTGGCCTGAGTTCCAAAATAAGGATAAAGTGGTGAAGACCTGAAATTATCCCATAAAGGACAAGTAATGTGGGTAAGAAATATCCTTAGTTGTTATTAACTATAGAAATTGTGGCCTTGTTTGCTACCTCAGTATAACTTAGACCACTGTTGGTCTATGTCAACAATACATTAATTAGTACATAGAGGTAAGAAGCTATCCTAAAAAAAAAATTCTAAAATGTGATACATTGGTTCCAGGGTCAGGCAGTGAAAAATTAAAACAAAACAAAACTGCTCCTGAAGGTTAAAAATATAGTGACCCATGTCCTCCAGTAGCAACACATTAGTAAAACTGTTGCCTGTGATATTAAGAACATGGAGAACAGATATATATTGAATGAGCTTGTGGTTTTAAGTAGAATGTTGGAAAACAGCATGTTCTGGTTTCAATTAGTTGCATCAAGGTAATACCAGAAAGAGACAAGCTCGGGAAAGAACTGGTTGGTTTACAAACTGGGATTAAAAAAAAAAAATATATCCAGAAATTCCTAGTCTTGCACAATTCAAGAAAAGCAGATGACATAATGGTTATACAGGACTTCCACGTAGTCGACCGTGGTTCAAGTCTTGACCAAGCAGTTTAAAACTCAGGCCTAGCGTGTGTGTGTGCATGCTCAGGATCCCAGGAGGAGAATGAAGAAGAAGGAATTGCAGTGTGGCCATCCCTCCAAGGGGTCATTTCTCACTTTCTGTCTTGTCTGTCTCTCCAGTGAGTACATGCACCTTATAGCAAAAAATATCTCTCGCTCTAAAAAAAAAAAGCAATTGTTTCTCATCTCCAAGTAGTAAGAAATAAAAATTGAGAAACACCTTCATTAATAATGCATGCCTATTAAAACAAATCAAAGTGCCTTTTATTAATACTTCTGAATGTTAATTGACTCTCTCAGGAAGCCTGTTATTAAGTTTAGAGGTGTGTCTCATAAATAATTGTGGGTGTGGCTATTAGCATAAACCTATTGGGATCAGATGAAAATAAGAGTACGTTTCTGAGAGAGACGTGTGGCCAGGAACAAACAGCCTTGGATTAATAGACACCAGGACTGTTCACAGACTAAAATGATCTTTGGGCTTCTCAACCTACAGGCATAAGCAATGAGGATAAATTACATAGTACCCAACAAGGGCATTTTTTCTGATGCCCTCCTTGATGAGTACAAGGAGTGAAAAATGACTGTTCTTTAAGGAGGTGAAGTCGAGAATCACAGATCACAAGGAAATGAAGAACAATTTCCAGGAAGCAGAACTAGGGTTAAATTATGGAAATTTTCTCACCCTAATATGTGGCCAATAGGATTTCAGAAATGCCTTGAGCCCCCAACTACTATGCTTTTCCCATGTTTTGCCTTAGGAGTGTGGTTCTTTGCCTGGCCCTGTTCTACCACCCATGTTGGGTTTGTATGAGAGGTTGGGTTTGCCTCAAAAGTTCATGCGTCTCTCGATCACGAGGAGCTGCACCCAGATTTGATGTATATCATGAGATTCTTAAGTCTGATGCTGTAATTGGTTGGGACTTTTGAGGTGTCTCCTCTGGGGAGAGGATGAGTGTATGTTTAGGCTAAAGGGAAGCATGAGTATTTATGAGTAAGAGTATATAACAGGATGTATTATTCCCATTTGTTTCCTCTCTCTGCAGGAGGATTATATCTCCTTGTCCATTGACATAAGGCTTTGGCCAATTTAAGACAGTATAAGAGACAACATGAAAGAAGGAAAAGTTCAAGGAGAAGCTTCAAAGGCATCACACACCCTGCTATTTCTCGTTATCTCTGCCACAAAACACTTATTCCTAATGGGATTGTTTCCTCGCCCTGGTTCCTAGAATGAAGCAGACCCTCAGCTAACCCAAAAGGACACGTGGTTGAGAGAGAAATCAACCTTCATTGTTAGCTACTAAGATTTGGGGGCTCCTGCAGTGTAACTTAGCCAAGAACGAATACAGAAGTCAATGTTTCAAGTTAGTTTCGACCATAATGAAAGCAAGTTTGAACATTTTTCTTTCCCTGCTTTCTTTGTGAAACAATTCCTGTCTTGCTTAAAGTAATGTACCTTGTTCTAACAAATTAAACCAGGTTACTGCAACTTGTTGGAAAATCTAAATGATTCCAACTCAAAACCATTTTTATGAGTAATAGCAATGGGAGGGGAGGTGTAAAGTAGACTTGCTTTGTACTAAGGTCTCCTTGTGTGTTGGAAAGTGAGCAAGCTGTTAGGCTGGGAGCATGACGAAGGCTGGGAAAATGTATGAGGAGGACTCACAAAGGGGAAAACTGGGAGGCCCAGCCATGACCAGAGATGAAGTGACAAGATCACCAAGACTCAAGAAATGAGTATTCATGGAGAACCAATCGAAGAGCCTGGAAAAACTGACTAGGTGACATTCAGAAATTAGGAAAAACATTGTCTGCAGAGTGTGAGAAGAGAAGGAAACATGCAGACTCTGAAAATCTGCGGTTTGGGCTACCTGAGTTTTGTCTGAGTATTAGAATACTAGCACCTTAACACAATCAGTTCAGTCTCTTTCTAAATGCCTTCTATATTTTCAGAATACCTGTCTCTTAAAAGTTCAAAAGCAGGGCCAGCAGGTGGCATGGTGGTTGAAGCACTAGACTCCCACATGGCTGATCGCAGTTCAAATCCTGGACATGGAGGCTTGCTATCTCACTTTCCTTCTCTCTGTTTCTCTCACTGTCTCTCTCCGATGAGTCCACATGCCCTATAGCAAATTTAAAATAATAATAGTAAATAAACTAAATAAATAATTCTTTAAAAGACAAAAGTTTGAGAGAAATCACTATAAAATGTAAGCACAATGTCAACAAGTATTTCTTGACTATGATTATCAATCAATTGAACTCTTTAATTTTTCTTGAGTCAATTTTGGCAATTTGCATTTTTTTGGAAAGTAGCCACAAGATTGTCATTATTATTAGCACGTGGCTATGCACAGTGGTCCCACAATTTAAATTTTTTTCTTAAGATTTATTATATTCCATTTATTATTTATAATTTGATTTGGGTCTCTCTTTTTCTAGGTTTGGATTTTTATCTTTTTTTTCCCCTGAATTAAACAGAATATAGAAAATGTGGCCTATACATCTGCTATTTTTAGAAACCTATATATTTATATAATTGACCTTACAGAGATTAGTTTCATTACAGTGAAGTCTCTGTAAGGTCAATTATATAAATATATTTATCTTTATCATTCTGCTATAGAATCTTAAAATTATAGTCTTTATTTTCTGTAACCTTGTCTTTTTGGACTACTTGATTTATCAAGGACCATGAGTAAATATTAAAGTCTGTGAAGAGAATTGTAGCTCCATAAATTGTTCTTATTGTCTTACTATTTTTTTAAATGAGGTTATTCTTTAAAAAAATATTTTATTTAACTTTATTTATTTTAATTTGATCAGGGACAGACAAAGTGAGAGAGACAGAGAGGGAAATTGAGAAAGCAAGCCACCAGGTCCAGAACTTGAACCACAGTTGGCCATGTGGGAGTCCAGTATCCTTAACCACCACGCCATCTGCCAGCCCCAGTGAGGTTATTCTTTAACGCAAAAAAAAAAAAAAAAAAAAAAAAAAAATTATAGACTAATTCATAAGTACTAATTGAGGATGATTCTGTGCCAGACATTGTGATGGAGATACAAAATTGAGCAAGACACATCCTGCTCCCAACAGATAAGCAAATAGACAAGCAAATGGGGGTCAGGTGATGGTCAAGCAGTAACATAACTGGACCCACACAGGAAATGTCCAGGGTTTGCATCCTGGGACCTCCCTGAGCACATTGGGTATACACGCATGCCCAGGATGCAGGCTGGCTGAGACTGGAGGTGGGTCATTGTTTGAGGGCCCTCCTGGGAGTGACCGTTTTGCTCTCTCTCTGTCTCCATCTCTCATGGAAGAAAATAACTAAATAAACTAAGGGGGTTGATCCACTCCCAGCCTCAGCCAGCTTGGATCCTGAGCATGTATGCATGCACCTGGTGCACAAAGAGAACTCTGAACATGAACCCAGGACCCTCCTCTGTGGGTTCAGTTGCATTACCATTGTACCACTGTCTGGTCCATGAAAAATAATGTATTTTTACATCCTTATGGTTATGCTTATTTTTTCCTGTGTGCATTCTTCTGCTAGATGCTTGTCTCTTGGTTTTTAAACTTTTCATGTTATATTTTATAGGTATGTCTCTTACAGGGAGAATAGGATTGATTTTTTTTTTAAATCTAGGTTGAGATTCTTTGCCTTTCAATGGTGAAGTTTAATGCTATTTTAATTTATTATGATAAACAATTTTGGCTGTACTTTTGCTATTTTACCTCCAGCTTTCTCGTTTCTTTTTGGTCCTTTTACTTGGCCTTTTGTCTTCTCTATAAAGAACTTGCAGATGTCCTCATTTTGCTTATATTGATGAGTAGCTTTCCACTTATCAACTGTATTATTTAAGCCACCATTTCTTAAATTATCAACTTTAAAAACACGAAACTGAATCTTTTCATCTTTCCTTGTATGCGTAAGAAAATGTACATAACTTCCACCTTCTTACCTCTTACCCAACACTTTACAGTCCTTGCAAGTTTAATTTGAGATTTATGATTACACATTTTGTACTATTTGCATCTTTTTCTAGAATAGTATTTGACTTCTATATTTAATTTTTCAATAAATTTTACAACAGTTACTGCTACTTTATTATACATAATAGCTTTCTATATTCACTTCAGTTTTTCTATGACTGTCCCAATGCTGAGTGTATAATTGTCATCTAAATATCTGTTAGAGAACTTTTAAAAATTGTTGATAATTAAGTATTTGTGAACATACATTCTATTTTATGAATTCTTATAATTCTGATATTACCTTTTATTCCTCCTTTCATGACAGACAACTTAGTTTGGTTTAAAAAAAAATCTAAAATCACACAATGACCTCCTTCAAAGTTGTGTTGAAACGTTTCCAGTTCCTTCTGTTAGTTAATGTGGGATAGAGCAAAAAGAGTTTGGGTGGTGACCCAAGTTTTTCTTTGAAGATCATCCATTTCTTTTTCAACACTGTAGAAATATTTCATTGTCCTTGAAATTAAAAATGTTTTCCATCCCATGTTCAAGTATATGGTCCTGCATTTATGCTGACTGGAGTTCAGTGAGAGTTTCTAATTTGTACACCAGGGTCATTTTCCACCTCTGCTCCTGGAGACCACTTTGATTATTGCCTTTCTCTTATTCTATCCAGCTCTTTCCTCTGGGACACAAATTACTCTTAATTAGATTTTCATCCTTTGTTTCCATATTTATAATCTTTAGTCATTTTCATCTCTTTGTTTTGTATTTCACATCACTAATTTTTTTTCTGTGGAATTAATTCTGCTGCTTACCATCTCTATTAAAGACTTATTTTATCTCTTTAAATATTTATTGTAATTTGTAATTTACATTTAAACATTACACGCCTTTGTAGGGTACAGAGTGGTCTTTAAAAGTATGTATACAGTGTGTAATAAACAGATTGGGGATATGAACATATTACCACCTTCAACATTTAACATTATGTTGTGAACATTCAAAACTCACACCAGTGGCTATTCTGCAAGCATGGACTGAATTGTCTATGACAGTCTTTACTGCAAAATACAGTTCTAAAGAAAAACATTTTGATTAAAAACCAGGCAACAAACAATACCAACCATAAACTAATAAAGAGAATATTAACATGGTCGGTAAAAGAAGAATTTGTAATTTCCACATAGAGGATTGTGGGAAATAAGAGTTTATAATCCGAAAATCATCTGTGGATATGAATCATTGATCCAGTTAGAGAGAGGTAAAATCTATTGAAGATTTTACTCTTGTTTCATTTCAATTCTTTGTATCCTTTTCTTAGTCCATTCCCTTTGTGTCCCAGACTGTGATGGTCCCTGCTTTTCTTGTTGTTGTTTTTAAGTAATCCAAATTTTATTTGCATCACCTTTAGAGATTAAAATATGAAAGAACACCAAACAGGCATGTTCTACAACTTTCACTTGATTCTACTTTCAGAGGGAAGGTCCTCTTCCTTGCTCCTTTCCCTAGTCTCTGCTAAACTTCAGTGAATTCTGTTGTTTCTGTCTACTTACCCATGAATGAGAAATGGGCAATCCAAATACAATATTTGCCAAAAGAGAGGGTGGCAGAACATTCTTGGGCTCCTGATTGTCCAGCTGGTTGTGAGTAATTTTTGCCTGAGAACCAAGATCTGTTCATATCCATTAGCTCATTATGGTAGTCAGACTTCTTTATCTGTGCATTCTGCATGTGAAAATTCAACCAGCCACAGATCGAAAATGCCCTGTTTTTGCTATGCATGCCATGTAGTTAGGCTTATACTGGCTGAGTCTATGCTGAACATACACAGAAAATTTCCTGTCATCATTCCTTAAACAATATAGTATAACAACTATTTACACAGCATTTACATTACGTTAGGTATTATATGTAACTTGGAGAGGATGTAATACGTATAGGAGGATATGCCTAGGTTATATGCAAATACCATGCCAATGCCATTTTTTATCAGGGAATAGAGCACTCTTGAAGGATTTTGGTGTCTGGAGGGATCCTAAAACCCTGTGGATATTAAGGGATGACTATATCTGCAGGCATTTCTCAGGTGCTACTTTGTTAGATACAACATCGATTCCTATTGCTCAGAAGCACAGTTCTCTTCAAGTGGGGAGATTCCCATTCATCGTTTATTGATCTAGCATAGTGCTTCTCAAAATGTGTTCCTTGGACTAGCTGCACCTAGACACTAGGTACAATCGCCATTTCCCCAGCCTTACCCCAAGCCTCCTGACTCTGGAGGTGGGGCCCAGAAACCTGGACTTAACAAGTCCTCCAGGGGAATCAAATGGTCATTCATCTGTACAAAAGTACATAAAATACTAGTACATAAAGGAGGTCCTTCTCAGAAGATGCTGGCCCCATGATGTCCATGGTGGTGACCAGCATTCTGGGTCTGGGCTTACGTACTGGGCCCTCCTTGAGCACACCAGGCACATACTTGTGATCTGCGCTGACTGAAACTGGGGAGTGGATTGTGGTATGAAGACCACAGTTGAGGCTGCCTGTCTCTCTCTCATGAAAGAAAGAAATAAAGAAACTTTAAAAAAAGAAGTACCCCTGTCTTTTTGGGGTGCTTTGTGCTAGTCTGACTCAGAAAGAGGAGCACATGATATTTGCTGCAAGCTGACCCCTCTTGGTTCACCTTCCTTCACTGGGTTGAAGGCCTTGCTAGGGGCAGTGTCAGGGCCTTGGTCTTCCCCGTGCTTCCACCAGAGCTTCTCACTGCTCTTCCCACTGGGACTTGATTTTGTCTGTTACATGGTGGCCCCATTCAGTGGATGATGAGCCTGTGAGGGCATGCTGCATCTTACTCAGTGTTAACATCATCACCAAGCACAGGGCCTGGCCCAGCTGACTACATGTCAAATGTTTGCTGTGTGAATAAATATGACTCCTTCACTTGTTCCAGAGCATACCCTTTCCTAGCCACCTTCTCTACCCCCACAGTCCATGAGAAGGCCAGGAAGAGCAGCCTTTACAACAGGACTTGCCATGTTTAGATTCTCAACCATTCACAGTGGAAGAGTAGAATAATTGAACTTGTTCTCCTGCTGTGATAGGAAACTCAGGGGTGCCTGAGTCCCTAGTGAAGTCCTGAATCCTTGATAAGATGAAATGCCGAGCTGCTGAAAGGACAGAGCTCGCTGCTCACTGCTGGCCACACTGTGGGGCCTTTGCCTCTATTCTTTGCCCCTGACTCATACAGAGACCTGCACAGCTGGGGACCATATCTCCTCTGACTGGATATTAGGTGACGCCAAACTCATTTCAACGTTCACAGAAGGTGTGGAATTAATTTGATGACATAGTTCTTTCTCATCTAGAGAGAAGGATGGGGGGCTCAATGGTCTCCAGAATTTTCTGTTCCTCTATTCTTTTCTCTGTCTACAAAAGGAATGATCCTGTAAAGAGAGAGCTGCCCAGAAGACCAATGGGTCAGAACTTCCAACCAGGGAATAGAATTGGTCACAGTTCACCATAATAGTGACCCCTGTAGTCTGGGATTTCTGGACACAATGTAGAGCAGTCTGAGTCCCATCTCACAGTTGAGCGATCTCAGCCATTTATCTTGTCATGGCATAAAAATACTGCCATTTTTAAAGACCTGCTCACGAGTGTGACAAGGCCAAGCAAGGCCATCAGATCTATCTAATCTCCTTCCAGAGGCTTCCCCTTCATCTTTGACCCCACATCGTAGGCAATGCAGCCTCCTCTATCTCCTAAGCAGACCCAGCCCCCGAGGGTGCATCCTTCTACTGGGCTGCCAATGGTGTCCAGCTATAAAATATTGGAAGCACCAGCATAACCAGAGAGACTTCCAGAGTCCATTCTCATTCCAACATTTCCTGCCCCTTCCCCTCCTCCCCCATGAAGAATTAAACAGTGAGACTGAAATGCATGGTATTGTGAGACTTTCTTCCTGTCCAAAACACAGGGACAAACACACCGGGAGCTTTGCTTGTCAAGAGGAGTAGGTTGGGCAAAGAAATGGAAGGATGGTGAAGGTACTGAGAAAATTAAAAAATCAAAGCAGAAAACAAACAAAACAAAAGCAACGTGTGCTAGGCTATGGATGAACCCGTTCAGACAGGGCACATCTCCCCTTCACTTGGTTTGATGAGACATAAGGACAGAAAAGAAAGGAACATGCTGTGTTCTTGCGCCCTGCAAGCAATCAGTCCAGGTGAGCATGGGGGTAGGCTGTAGCATGTGGCTTGGTTTCTGCAAACTTCCCCTGGAATGCAGCAGCGGCACAGAAAAAGATGAAAACCCACAATCACACCAAAACTAAGATTGAGCACCTATTTACTGCCACAGTCTGGAAGAAATTTTCCACTAATGGCAAGATCTTTGGAGCAGACACGTGACTCAGATTCTGTAACTGACATTGAAAAGCTTTGTCCTCTGAAAGAGAGCAAAGCACCATTCAAGTAAAAGCAAGGAGGCACTTCAGCCTGCTCTGCTGATCCCCTGGTCAGGGCCCTCCCCTCCAGTCTGTTTCTAAAGCTGCTCCAGAGCCCAGCCCCAGCCCCAGCAGGCAAGCAATCCTCCCTGTGTTCCTCCTCAAAGGCAGTTGACAACAGAGCAGGTTGGAGGGGACACTGAAGTAGCCTTATTGTCCACCTACTCCCAGTGAAATGAGGTTTGAATTTATTGTTCCCTCTTTTGATCTCATTTCCACAGGCCATTCCAAGTGCAGTGGCTCATCATGCCAAGGATGGCTGTGGCACCTGGAGATACATGTTTCTGATAAAGCACAGCCTGAGCAGAAGCCAACAGCATCAGTGAGTGCTCAGATGAAGCAACTGGTCTCTCGCAGCCTGGAGGGGAATGCCAGCTGTGACACACACCCTGACAAGTGGTGCATCCAGATGCCAGGGTCACGTTGACTGTATGTGGCTATCGCCTGGTCACAGAACCTGCGTTCCATGGAAGACAGTGTTCCACTACAGAATGGGTGAGAGGGGTAGCATTTCCATTTGATGAAGGCTTGTAAATAGAGAATTTGCCTGAGCACCAAGTCCACAGATGGGTCTTCTGGCTGCAGATCTGAGAAGGGATGTCCACGACACTGGACTGTCCAGATACCAAATGCTTTGTTTCCAACTAGACTGTCGGGTGGCCACTAGGAGAGGCTAGATAGATATAGGGAGAACTTCCTCCAGGCCAGGTGTATATGCAAATGTGACCTCATTTAAACCCCACTGAGAATGTGGTGGCTACATTATGCCCATTTTACATATGAAGATGTTGGAGCTCAGAGAGGTTGAACAATACAGTTAAAGATAAGGAGTGAAGGAGTGAGATGTAAGGTTTCAATCAAGTGTGCACACCCCGTCTGTGCCCTCTCCAGCCCAGGCCACCTGTTCTGCTGATTTAACTTGAACTTAGACTCAGGGTATGTGCCTTGCTCTCCCCAATGCTACTGTTGAAATTAAGGGAACCATGGGCCAACCCAACACCAACTGTGGCTGATATCTACCCTCTTTATGCTTTCCTTTTACTGATTCAAAAATTAAATGTTGAGAACATACTAAGTGCTGGACATTAATCTAGGTACTGCTGATACATCAGGGAACAAAGCATAGAAAATGCCCTGTCCTCATGGAGCTTACAGTATAGTTGAGGAGACAGAAAATATACAAAAAAGTAACCCCTACGGGATGCCTCTATATGTGTGTGTCTCATGAAATAAATAAACTTAAACTTAAAAATAAATAAACTTAAACTTTAGATAGTGTAAAATGCTATGGAGCAAAATGAAGTAGGAAAGAGGCTAGGGAGTTGGTAGAGTCACTGCAATTTTAAAGAAGGATGTCAAGAGGATCAGCATATGGCATTATGGTTATATCGCTGGACTCTAACATGACTCTCCATGGTTCAAGTCCTGGACCCGGTGGCTTGAAACTCATGCCAGGCATGTGTGCACGTGTACCCAAAATCCCAAGAAGAGAATGGAGGAGAAGAGATTGTGGCATGGCCATCCCCCTGGGGAGTTATTTCTGGATTTCTGTCTCTGTTCCTCTGGTGAGTGCATGCACTGTATAGCAAAAATCTCTCTAAAAATAAATAAATAAAATAAGGATGTCAGGGAAAGTTCCACTGGGAAGGGGATATTTGAGAAGAGACAAAGGAAGAAAGTAGATCAGTATGGATACAGGGGAAAGGCATTCCAGGCACAAGGGATAATAAGAGTAAAGGCCACAAGGCAGAAGTCTGCATGGTATCCTGGCCAGACTGGAAGGGAGCTGAGGGTACATGTTTTCTACAATGACTACTTATCACTGTGAGAACCAGAAAAGCATTTCTCCCTTTAAAATGAAGATACTCACTGTGCTGACATGCGCTCCCTTGGGCGAAATTATAGGTATGGTTTCAGAGTACAGGTCAAAGGAGAACCCCATTAGCAGCTCTCTGCTCCCAATTTCAACTTCCATCATGAGGGAGCCTTCTGCCAAAATAATAACTCTCTCACATCTCAGCCCTTCACACCAGCTTGATCTGTCCCACTGGAGGGCAGAATGCATGAGAACGTTAGAAAATGGAGTGATTTCTACCCTCCTAAAAGTAAGCTTCATAGTAGGCTGAATTATAGCCCCAAAGATTTCAACATCCTAATCCCAGGAACCTCTAAACATGTGACATTATGTGGTCAAAGGGACTTTATGGGTGCGACTAAGTTAAGGACCTTGCAATGCAAAGATTTGGATTATTTGGGTGGGCCTTACATGTAATCACAAGGTCTTTATAAGAGTGAGGCAGAGAGAGAATTGAATGAAGAGAAGGCAAAGTAAGGAGGAAAGCAGAGATTGGAGATGGGTATGAAATATGAAGATGGAGCTGGGTCTGAGCTGTGACGGTGGAGCTGGGTCTGAGCTGTGACGGTGGAGCTGGGTCTGAGCTGTGACGGTGGAGCTGGGTCTGAGCTGTGACGGTGGAGCTGGGTCTGAGCTGTGACGGTGGAGCTGGGTCTGAGCTGTGACGGTGGAGCTGGGTCTGAGCTGTGACGGTGGAGCTGGGTCTGAGCTGTGACGGTGGAGCTGGGTCTGAGCTGTGACGGTGGAGCTGGGTCTGAGCTGTGAAGGTGCAGCTGGGTCTGAGCTGTGAAGATGCAGCTGGGTCTGAGCTGTGACAGTGGAGCTGGGTCTGAGCTGTGACGGTGGAGCTGGGTCTGAACTGTGACGGTGGAGCTGGGTCTGAGCTGTGATGGTAGAGCTGGGTCTGAGCTGTGAAGATGCAGCTGGGTCTGAGCTGTGACAGTGGAGCTGGGTCTGAGCTGTGACAGTGGAGCTGGGTCTGAACTGTGACGGTGGAGCTGGGTCTGAGCTGTGATGGTAGAGCTGGGTCTGAGCTGTGACGGTGGAGCTGGGTCTGAGCTGTGACGGTGGAGCTGGGTCTGAGCTGTGACGGTGGAGCTGGGTCTGAGCTGTGACGGTGGAGCTGGGTCTGAGCTGTGAAGATGGAGCTGGGTCTAAGCTGTGAAGATGCAGCTGGGTCTGAGCTATGATGATGGAGATTGTTATGAGATGTGAAGGTGAGATGGGCCACAAGCTCCAGATTGCAGGTGGTCAGCAGAAGCTGGCAAAGCAAGGACTCTCCCCTTGGAGTATCCATAAAGAATACCTTGATTTTAGCACCGTGAAACTGATTATAGACTTCTGATCTCCAAAATCATAAAATATTTTTGTGCTGTTTTAAACCACAAAGTTTGTGATAATTTGCTATAGCAGCAATGGGAGAAAACTAGAGGTTTATTTTGGAATTTGTTCATAAAGTAAGGCCTTATTTTTTAAAGTATATATGTTTATCTTTTCCATGAGTGAGAGAGGCAGAAACAGTGAGACCCCCAATAGGGTCGCTATGACTCAATCCACCCTAACTTCAGCCAGTCTGGATCACGGGCACGTGTGCACCCAGTGTGTTCAGGGAGGTCTCTGGTTACAAACCGAGAACCTTCACACATGGTTCAGCCTCTCTGAGTGATGCGTTACTGCTGTACCACCATTCAGCCCTTAAAGGCCTTTTGCCAAGAGCTCATTATATCTAGAGAGAACTAACTTCCACCTCCAGGAGTTTGAACCCAGGGTAAGCTGTGGTTCTTTGGAAATGGTGGCACAGCTACTGGACTGCCATGTTTGGGGCCAGAGGGTAAACTGGGAATACATCCCTGAAGAGCTCGTCCCTGTGAAACACAGGCAGAGGGTCCCAAGTGGGAACCTCCTCATTACCCAGCCCCTGGGAGATATCTGCAGAGTCTGACAGGATGATGAAATGGGAAAATGGGAAATAAGCAGGAAGGCAAAGGAAAAAGTCGTGTCCTCACAGCAACTGTGAGGACATGTGTTGAGAATCATCAATACACAAAGTTCCCCTTTGCACATCTGAAAGAACATGCTCATGGCTCCCAGTGGTTCATATGAAACAGCGTATTAGGACAAGCATGTATGACAGATCTGCCTGGAGGTAAAGGCTCGATGGAGAAGTGAGGGGTCTCACTCTTTCTCTCTCCCCCCCCCCCGCCCCCCGTATGTGTGTAGGTAAGTTCTTTCTTTTTTTAGAGGTTTTCGTCTTAGGGTGTGTGCACTCATCAAGGGAGAAAGAGAGACAAAAAGAGATAGTGAGAGAGAAAGTGAGAAATCATCCCCCTAGAGGGATGGCTATGCCACAGTCCCTTCTTCTCCATTCTCCTCCCAGGATTTTGGGCATGCACGCACACATGCCCAATGTGAGTTTCCAGCCACCAGGCCCAACACTCACACCGTAGTTGGCCACGTGAGAGTCCAGTGATGTAACCGCTATGCCAACTGCTGGCCCCCAGGTAAGTTCTTAATAGGAAGCTAGCTGTGGAGGTGAAGCCATAATTCAAGGCCTTGTGATGCCGAAACCTCATGGAAAAGTCCTGGGTTCGCTTCCCGAGGTCTCACTGTCCATGTAGGTGCATGTTCAGTGAATCTAGGCTGGCTAAGGGTGGGGGTGGATGCAGTGTAAAGAGCGTATTGGTGGCTGCTCTCCTTCTCTTTCTCTGTCGGCATCTCTTTCTCCGATGGAATAAATAAATACATACATAAACTTAAAAGAATTTCATGGGAGTTGGTTTCTGTTCAGATACTAGCTGTGTGACTCATTTAAGTTACTAAACTCTGTTCCTTCATTTTCCCCTATGCAAAGTAGAGATGATATTATGGGCTTGTTATGAGGCTACAACTCTTTTTTATTCTAAAATGCTCAGTTCCTTGTACGGTACACATTCTGGTTCCCTGGTCCTTTGTTTTGTTGTGGCCCACACATGGTAGGTTAAGGGGCACCAAAACCATTCAGTTAGTAATCACAGAGGTAAGGACCAAATGGCACCTGGAGTCCACATCCAGAGTTCCTCACAACACCTACGCTGGCAAACGTGGCAATTCCAGAAAATGAGATGAATTAGTTAAGCCCTCTGTCTCCCAATGCAGATAAACACAGATGAGGGTCTGAGTACTTAGGCGGGTGGCTGGTGGAAATGTCCTGAGTGCAGGGGTTAACAGACCCCGAATCGTGGACAAGGCCTGCCATTAACTTGCTGGATGTCCTTAAGCAGTTCATTCAATAGCTTTGAAATCTGTTTTCTTGTCCATTTAATAGATCGTCATCATAATAATGAGAATACTAAGAATGGTAATAATGAGATAATAGTAATAATAACAAAGATACCTGCTTTATCCACCTTACAGAGATTTTATAAGGGTCAAGTAAAATAAGTAATGTTAAATTTCTTTAATAAAAATGCAAAGTAGTACAAATATAAAACGTAATTACAAAAGGCCTGTTAACGAGGTGATTGCCAATTTCATCTCTGCATTTAGGCTCGGAATATCCATCTCTGCCCTAGGCTGGAGGCTGAAGCCACCCAACACTTAATTCTGTCTGAGAACAGTGAAATTTAAGCTCCTTGTGGCTGAAGTATACCTGCTTTTTTCTCATTTAAAGAATGTCATTTAGGCTTTCAGACGTCTCTTGACAGATTCCATCTCACATTCAGCAAAGAAATAGGACAAGATGTCACTGCATTACTTGTTTCATTCTGGAGGGTTCCTTTAGCCATACTCATGACTCTAGACAAATAATTCTTACTGAATACCCTCAGAGAGGAAAGCCATTTCTTTTTTCTTTTTTTTTTTTTTTTTTAGAGAGATTTTTGCTATAGGGCGTGTGCGCTTGCCAGACAGAGACAGAGAGATAGAAAGCGAGAAATCAGCCCCCAGGGGGGATGGCCATGCCGCAATCCCCTCTCCTCCATTCTCCTCTCGGGATCTTGGGCACACATGCACATGCGCCCGGCGTGAGTTTTAAGCCACCGGGTCCGGGACTCGAACCACGGTCGACCACGTGAGAGTCCAGTGACACAGCCATTATGCTAACTGCTGGTCCCGGGAAAGCCATTTCTGATGGAGGTTTGCAGAGGAGGGAAAAGAATGAACAACAACTAATTGCAAAAATAAAGAAAGAAATGTAGATGTGTTTGGACTACATGGATAAATGAGGCCTGGATTTACCTTGATATTCTGTCTACAAGGGCTATGGCTTTTCCGGATATAGGCATTGATAATTTTTTAAAGTTTTAATTATTTATTCCATGACAGAGAGAGAGTGAGCACAACAGCCCCAACAGGATCTTGGCCCATGATCCACCCCACAGCTTCAGCCCCTCAGAGTATAGGCACATATGAGCTTAGCATACCCTGAAAGGTCTTTGCATGGAAACCAGCAACCTTCCATGTGGATCTGCCTCCAAGAAGCAGTGTGTGATGGTGCCGTGGCAGAGCAGTAAAACGTGACCAGCGTGTTCCCTGGGAACCAAAATTGGCTCAAGCATATTCTAATTGATTTGGGGTTCTAAGAAAATAATAACCACCTTAGTTTCATTTCTCAATCTCAGAACAAATTGTCTTAGTTTTCTTAAATTTTAAAATTGCCTAATTGTAATTTCCTACTGTTTTTTCCTTTTAATCTTTAAGGTTTTGTTTGTTTGTTTGTTTTTGTCATAGAGCATGTGTGCTCACTAGACAGAGACAATGAGAGGAAAAGTGAAAAATTTCCCCAAGAGGGGATGGCCACAATGCAATCTTTTCTCCTCCATTCTCCTCCTGATTTTGGTCATACACATGCCCAGGGTGATTTTCAAGCCTCCTGGTCCAGGATCCAACTGCAGCTGACTATGTGGGAGTCCATCACTTTAACCACTGCTCCACCTGCTAGCCCAAATTTCTTAGTATTTTTTAATATATTCTTTCTTTTTTTTAAGAGAGATTTTTGCTATCAGGCACATGTACTTGCTGGAGAGACAGAGAGAAACAGAGAGACAGAAAGCAAGAAATCATCCCCCGGGGCATGGCCTCGCTACAATCCCTCCCCCTCAGTCTCCTCTTGGGATTTTGGGCCACACACAGACACGCCTAGTGTAAGTTTCAAGCTGCTGAGCCTGGGACTCAAACTGCAGTGGACTACATGGGAGTCCAGCGACGTAACCATTATGCCATCTGCTGGTCCCAATATGGTCGTGCTTTACTGTTGTGCCTCCAGGTCAGATATGAACACTTACTCTAAAACTAGGTCTGAAAAGCTAAGGTAATCTGCTGAAAATTCCCAGTTCTTTCACCAGCTTTAGGGTCTGAGTCCCTAAACGTAGCTTCCCAAGTGCTTCTGTCATTCTGTCATCCTTTGACCTGACTAATCCCACTCAATACATTTAGAACCTCCACATGCCAACCATCCTGCACTACTTACTGGCTACCATGTACATCATTTTCTTTTTATTTCTGGGTTTTTGCCTATTCTCTGCCTGGAACACCATTCCCTCACCAGTGTTCTGCTCTCAATCGGTTCCTCCTTTAGGCCTCAACTGTTCCTGACTTTCCTCTGGCAAGGTGTCTGGAGTTCCCTGAGGGTGACTGTGCTTTTCTGTGTGATTTATGTGCTCCATACCTAACCTGGCATCTGCCACAGTGGGTGAAAACTGCCTGCTTACGTTTCTGCTTTGCCCATTAAACTATAATATCCTTGAGGATAGCGACCGTGTCTTGTTGGCAGTTGTACCTCCATAGCTAGCAAAAGTGAGCCCTAGATCAATATTTGTCGACTGAAAGAATGAGTACACATTGTCTTGAGAAATTGGTAAAGCCACTAACACATTGAGGAGAACCCCTACTTACTGAGAGAAACACACGACAAATGGAAATAACTCAACAAAATGGGCCATAGTTACTTACGAAATTAAAGCAAGAAGAGGAGTGGAATAAAATCTAGTAACATTGATTAGATGTACAGAGTGGAAAATACAAGAAAATGTGGGACATAAAATTGATAAAGCTGAAAAAAAAAAAGGTGATCAAATAGGAAATAATCAGAAGGCCAAAATCAAATGGGTCTAGGCTGAATGGAGAACAGGAAAAAAAAAATAAGTATATAGAAGTGATAGAAATACATGGCACTGCAGGGCTGGGTGTCCTTTCCATACTAGAGAAATATTAGTATTAATTGTTAAAAATTAGGAAAGCCAAGCCTGCTCTGTAGCCCAGTGGTTGAGAGGGTCAGATCCCAATGACTACTGCGGTCTGAGTCCTGGCCCCAGTAAATAGAAAAACATATCAGGCGCGTGTGCATGTATGCCCCAAATCCCAGTAGGATGAAGAAATGGAGAAATGGAGAAGAAGGAATTACAGTTTGACCATACCCCACGGGGGTGGGTGGGTGTGTCTTTCTCTGTGTCTCTGTCTCTCTATCTCTCTCTGTCGAGCACATATGGCCTCTGGCAATTTAAAAAAATGGAGGAAAACAAAGATATTTTGTTCTGAGATTGAAAAATGAAACTAAGATTGTTTTTATTTTCTTAGAACCCCAAGTCAATTAGAATATACTTGAACTAATTTTGGTTCCCAGAGGAAACACTGCACAGTTCCAAGGCCTACTTCTTGAAAACAACCAGACAAAAGTTCAAGGTTAGGCCCATGTCCTCTTTCTTCATTACCCATATCACAAATGTGGACTGTTTAAGCCATGTGCCCCTTTATTTTAGTAATTGGGACATAAATATCATGTGTGAAAATGTGGTACATGCTCTGTTTTAGTAATTAGATCACAAACATAGCACATGGGTAGTTTATCCCGGACCTTCTGTTTTAGTAATTGATCACAAACACAATGTGTGGTTGAGCTGGAAGACCTCTGGTTAGTAACCAGATCATTAATATGGCACTTGGGTAAGTCACATTTCCTCCCTTTAGTCTAACCAAATTGTAAATAAAGCATGTGGTTGGGAATTATAGCCCTCTGATTTAGTAACCAGATCACAATCATGGCACATGGATAAGTGGTAGAACTTTCCATTTTAGGAACCAGACCGCACACTCAGACTATGGCTAAGCCTCAGTCTCTCTCCTTTTTAATAAACAGATCACAAATATGGCAGGTGACACAGCCTCTCAGATCACAAATTGAGCACACAGCTAAACTGTGCAATGCTGGGCTTATTGAATTCAATTACATATCCTGCTTCATCTTTTAAAATTGTATTTGTTGACTATGAAATTTAAATCAGCTAAAGAAAAACAAACATTTTGTAGAAATAAGATAAGAGAGCCCGTACAATTACCAGTCTCATATAAGTACTTAAAAAGGCACATTGAGATTACATCCTGGGAGTGAGGAAGCCAAGTTGAATGAAATTCTGAAAGAAATGCAACAACCCCACTGGATCTGACACTGACGGCATGAGGGCAATAATCGACTATACCATGCATCTCCCATGTGAAGGTCTTTTGCCATTGAGGATCATCACATCTGAGAACAGCTGGGAGTTATAATTTGGAATATTGCAAAGCAAATGTTTATTCTCCCTACTTCAGAACATATTCTCACCCTATCAGTGTTGGATTTGGCCAGGTGATTTGCTTTGAGCCATGAGATGTTAGTGGATGTGGCACACGCAGAAGCAGTTGGGCATGTCCATTTTTTCAAATGACATCTCAATGAGAATCAGAAACTTTCCCTGAGTTTCTGCTTCCTGGGTTCAGAAAGAACACATGGAAAAGATGGGATGCAACTTGCTCAAAAAGCAGAGCTTCCCACTGAGCCCAGCCTACATCAGCTGGGCCTCAGCTGACTTGAAGATCCATGAATATCAGTAGAAATGTTTCTTGGGGTATGTCACTGAGTTTGGGGTGGTTTCTTGTGCAACATCACCGTGCAGTATTAATGAATACATTTGGGATTTCTAAGGACAAGAGTAATCCCAGGATGGGAACTAGAAACTGCATCAGGGACAAGCCAAACAGCTGGACGTGAATCTAGAGTGGACATCAGGTCCAACAGAAAACAAGAGAAGAAAAGCTGACCCCAGGTTCACTGGCTTTGGCCTTCATGGAGGAGCAGCCATGCAGAAATAGACTTCCCCAATAGTCCCGCCTGCATTCCTGGCTCTCCATGCTCAGGAAATGTTGCTAGTTCACTGAGACTCATCCTATTTTATGGCAAATTATGTTTCATTATTTATCTCTCTTTCCACAAAGGTGAGTGTAATGGAAGAAACAAACACACAAAGTTTTAAACTCTTGAAAGAGATTCAAGACATAAAAATCATAGGAGAGGAGGCTGACTGGTGGTGTAGAGCTAAAACGCAATGCTTTTTGAGGCTGACCCACATGAAAAGATTCCAGGTTCATATATGGATACCTCCCTTAGTATGCCAGGTGTGCATGGGCCCATGACCCAGGGATGGTAGAGACCGGGGGTGGACTGTGGTGTTATGACCTTGTTCGGGATGCTGTCTCCTTGTCTCTCTTTAGCAGTTAGCGTAATAGCTATGTTGCTGGACTCCCATGTAATCGACAGTGGTTTGAGTCCCGGACCCGGTGGCTTGAACACACGCCGGGCGCGTGCGCATGCATGCCCAGGATCCTGAGAGGAGAATGGAGGAGAAGGGATTGCAGTGTGGCCATCCCCCCCTGGGGGGTGATTTCTTGCTTTCTGTCTCTCTGTCTTTCTGGCAAGCACACGCACCCTATATCAAAAACCTCTAAAAAAATAAATAAATCAGAAAAATCAAACACTTTGGAGACCGAAGAAAACATACTTTTGAAAAATTTATGAAAAAATGAAAGCACATTTTTCATAGCAACTGCTTTATGTTTCCTATGGTATTCACATGTACATATTTGGCTGATTATTAGAAATCTAGTTAGTTTAATAAATAATGCTTTAAAAAGTCAATAATGTCAGGCTAGCCGGTGGCATGAAGGTTAAGGCAGCTGGAACTACATGGCCAACTATGTGGCTCAAGTCCTAGACCCAGAGGTGTGAAAGTCATACCTGGCATGTGTGTGTGCATGCCCAAAATCCCAAGAGGAGAATGGAGGAGAAGGGATTGTGGCATGGTCATCCCACTGGGGGGCGATTTCTCACTTGCCCTCATTCTTTTTTTCTCTCTGTTTTGCTCCAGCTAGTACATGTGCATTATACAAAAAAAAAAAAAAAAAAAAAAAAAAAAAAAAAAAAAAAAGAAAAAGAAAGAAGAAAAAAAAGAAATCCGATAAACTAATAACACCATAGTAGAAGTGACAGAAACAGTAAAATGCAAAATTCATAGTGAAAACATGGATTCAGTGATGCATGACAAAACATATCATGGTGGCAACATATATGTCATTAGCTCTCTCATACAGAAAGGACTTGGGAAGAAAAGATATGACAAGAGAGGATAAATATGAAGAATAAGAAATAGAAATATACAGAAAATTATTATTTCTGAAGAAAAGCCAGAAGGAAGTGGAACAGAAGCAATGACTAAAAATGTAATAGATTAAAAAAAATTTTCTGAAAACAATAGCTCTCCAGATCTATAAGGCTTTTTGTTAATCAGGTAACAGAAGTTAAAAGATATTTATGCTTTAATATAGCTTTTTTCCTTTCTTTCTTTTTTTTTTTTTTTTTTTTTTTTTTTTTTTTTTTTTTTTTTTTAAATTACCACAAGGTCCTTGCACTCACCAGACAGATGGAGAGTGAAAAACAAAACAAAAAAACTCTTCCCCCAGTATATTCATGCTGCAATCCTTTCTCCTCCATTTATCCATCCTATGGGGATTTGGGACACACACACACACACACACACACACACACACACACACACACAGTGTTTTTCAAGCCACCAGGACCAGCATCTGGACTGTGTTTGGCCATGTGAGATCTTGCGATCCCAACCACCCAGCTATGGGAACAGCCAACATTTAGATATATCTTGATGATTGATGTGTTTGAAATGCAAGAAGGAAGAAAAAATTCAGGAAACATCTTGGCATAAAAAGTGGGTTTACCACAGGTTAAAAAAGAACAACAACAACAACAGAAACCCTTCCTGGACATGTCCTTGGCAATTCCAAATTCCAGTGGGGAGATATCACTGACTTTTTAGGAACAGAGTTTTTATTTAGTAATTTGACACCTGGTAAAGTTATGATTCATCTACAGAGACAACAGAGTATAAGTCAGCTATGCAAGAGCTCAGAAAGCATAAAATCTACACCCTTCCTAAATACATTACTTAAAGTGAACACCAGCTCACTGAGAGATGAATCAAAGTAAAGAGTCCAGCAATGGGGGGAGGTCATGATATAAAGGAGTCCTTTCTGAAAACCGAAACCATTCAAATCTAAAATTTAATTTTAAATAAATGCTGCAACCTTAACTATAGAATAGATTACAAATAAAGTGGCTACTTCTTGAAAGGGAAGACATAGTATGAAAAATCAGTAATTTCACTGTAATAAATTGGATCTAAATCCCATATTATATAAGCATAAATCAAAAAGTAAGAACAGACAGGAATAACAAAGAGGGACGTGTACTTATTTCCTTATGGAAATGAGGAAGAGTTCTTCGTTAATTTATCAATAGATTAATGTTAATTGATAGTTATGGTGACAGGCATACATATTTACCATGTTTCTGATGATATTAGATAGGCCTTGAGAGGCTGTACAATAATTGTATTGTCTTTTCCAAACTTTGTTATGTAAAAGATAGTTCCAGGAAGTTGTTTTTTTTTAAAGTCTTTTATGGTAAATATAAATGAGAAATATGGAATATGATTTCTTCTACTGGAAATGAAAAATGTACATCATCGTAAATGTTTCTAAGCAGTCTATTAGTTATCAGTTCAGAATTTTTTATTGTTGTTTTTTGTTTGTTAGATATTAAAGCAGGGAAATCTTTTTCCATGTGCTATCGTACTGGGTCATCAGAAAAGTCATGACATGTTTTTCTATGAAAAAAATTCATCATCACTTTTCGGACGACCCAATAATAGACATTGAGGTTGTCACTTAACATCCATTACGTCCTAGATGGGCATGTGATCCAATTTTGACCAAAGAGCCATGCTGTGATGTCTGCTGAGGGCTCCACTGAGGCATTTTATCTTTCTTAAGAGAGAGACAGAGAGCCATAGAGAGCCCCTCTTTAAACACGAGGTATTGTATGTCTAGATGTCATCTTATCAGCACAAAAATGACATTGTTCTGACTATCACTGTTGTGTCACAACCTAACCATTTCATTACATGTACGGATTCTGGGAAGTTCAAAAAGGACAGATGGAGACAGTCTGTCTCTGGCTCCATAAGATCTGGGTACTCATTTGGAAAGACTCAATGGCTGGGACTGAATCATCTGAGAGCTTGCTCACTCACAAGCCAGGCACCAGGGCCAGGAGAGTCCAAAACCAACTATAGTACTTCTCAAGGCCCTTCCATGTAGCTTGGCTTCTACACAGCATGGCAACCTCAGGGTGACTGCATTTCTTGCACGGCATCTCAGGGCTTCATGTGTGAGCAAACAAGACAGATGCTGTACCACGTTTTCTAATCTAGCATCGGAAGGCAGAAGTGTGTCACTTCTGCTGCATTCCATTGGTTACAAGAATGTCACGAGTACACCAGATTCAAAAGGAGAGAAGGCAGACTCTCCCCTATGTGGGGGGATTGTCAACATCATATCACAGAAGAGCATGTGGTGTTGTGGCCATATTTGGGGAATATAATCTGCAGTGATGTCAACACTAATTAGGTGTTGCATGCAGGGAAAGATGAGGGTCAAAGAACCTGGGTTTTTGTTAAACTGCTGATTCAACCAGCCCCAAAGGTTGCCCCAACTTTGGATATCCAATTTGTGAGATAGTTTTTTATTCTTTAACTTAGTTTGAATTGGTATTTTTGTGACTGGCTGTATAAGCATTCTAATGGAAACAAACACCTATTAACATCCTGCAGAGCCAAGAGTGCTGTCCAGATAATGCTTGTGAAAACATTCAAGTCAAAGAGACCTGTGAGTGGATGGCTGGGGCTTCTTGGGCACTTACTGAAGCACTCAGAGCCAGGGCTTGGTTTCCTTATGTGTAAAACAGGGATAGTAACACTAACTGATAGGGTTGTTGCGATGCTGAAATGAAACAGCATTTGTAAAAGGTTTGTTGTTGTGTTTAGCACAGAGAAAACACACAGTAAATTGTAATCTTCACTAGCACTGTTTTACCATTAAGTATATGACAGTATTTTGGGGGTAAAATCACATTGGATATGTATTCTTTCCTTTTTATGTTTAATTTTACTTATTCATGAATGAGAGACACAGAGACTGCACCCCTACAGGATCTCCATGCCATGATCCACCCCCAGCCTCAGTCACCCTTGCACCATAGGCACACATGCACCTGGCATGTCAAGGGACATCTCCAGATGCAAATCTAGAAACTGTCCATTTAGATTAATCTCAGAGTGTTGCATTACTGTTGTGTCATCATCTGGCCCCTAGAATGCATTCTTTCTATATTTACTGAGATATGTGTGTATGTGTATGTTTTAGGTATTTATTGAAGCAATCTTAGCTCCCCCTTTTACTTTTAAAAGCAAATAATCAGAGAACCATGTGTCACAAAATGATAGGCCAGGGATCTTCATTACCTTAGTGGAGACATTTTGTTAAAAACAAAACAAAACAGAAATCCTGCTCTGAGGTAAGTAAGAAGTGGGCTCTTTTAGAAGGATAAGAGAGGATGACATAGAATCTGAGCGGTAGAAATGAATAGACTGTAGTCCTCATGATCCAAGGACAAAAAGGGCAAAAACTGTCCATAATACAACTGAAAGCAGAACACAGGGCTGGGGAGGCAGGCTGCTCTCCCTTCCTCTCTGGGATTGTAGCACCCTCAGTCTTCCTGTTCATGTGGCAGGAAGAGGTCTGCAGGAAGATGTCTGCAGGATGGTTCAGTCCATGTCTATAAAGATTGGATGGAATTACCAAGGGCCAATTCCAACAAGATTGACAAACCTCCTAGCCCACATGGCTCAGATGTCCACTTGGGTCCTGACCAATGAGGAAGGAGAGATGCATGGATCATACATCACTTAGGGAAGCTAGGATATATAAAATCATATGTCTGCTTCTTCCCTAAGAATAAAGTCTAGTCCTGGGTAAACTACATGAAGGACAGGATTCACCTGGTGTGATATTAGAGAATTGTACCTTGAGCATGGAAACTTGGATTGTTGATGCAAGTGAGGACAGAAGTCTGACTGTTCTTTCATATTTCAAAAAAATTCCTTCCAGAGGGCCTGGAATCAATCATGCCCACAAACATTAACAGACCATTTTGGTCCATTTGATAACAGGACTTTTCCAACATCCTGTCCCTGACATAGTATCTTTGCATTGAGTGAGTCATGCCCACAAATATTAACAGACCATTTTGACTCATTGATAACAAGACTCTTCCTACATCCTATTCTTGGGGCTGTATCTTATGATGTATACAAGCCACCCTTCTCTCTGTTAAAGTCCTTTTCCAAAACACAAAAATCCACCTATAACTTCCAAGCTTCCACTTCCAGATGCCCCACCTTTTTGAGCCAGACCAATGGGAAAATTTTTCATTAAATTCTAAACCTTGTCTCTCATTCTCAAAACCAAATAAAAGAAACCCCTGTATCTGTTTTCTGTATTTGGGATCACCCCAAAAAAGGCATGTTTACCTTTTTCAAGGCCTGGTCACACATATTCGTGTTTAGCAATAAACCACATTAATAATCATTTCTGCAGAGTTGGTTATTTCCATTGACACAGGAAATGCCACTCCACCTTGCTGGTGACTGCCTGCAGGAGTGTACAAGTAGGATTCTGTAGTCTCATATGAGCAAATCATGTGATTTTCTGGTTGTTCTTTCCACATTTATCCTCTGATGTTGATTCCTGCCATTTTGTGTGAGTTGCCAAAGACTCAGAATCCATCTTCATGGTGCTCCACACTTGTTTTATATAATTAGGTATGAGTCTGAGCTATTGGGACTTTGCCCCTGTGGCTTAACTGATTTCTTCCTGGGATGCTGGCAGAATGGTTGGTAGCACAAGAGCAAGGTGTCTAAGTTTACAGTCAGTTCTAAATTAAGAAAACCTCAGTACAGCCTGGAACCCAGCCAGAGCAATGCACTGGTACATTAGCTTCTCAGCTTCCATTTGCAGTGTTCATGGATGCCCGCAAGCTGTGCTTGTTACAGAGTTCTTTGATAACGCATTAATGCACTTAGTGAGGTAAAAATAAATAATAGGGTTTCTTAGAGTTTCCTGGCTTTGAACCCCATAACTATTAGTGCTTCTGTAAATAATTATCCCAAAGAGCCTACAGGTCTTTCCCTGTACCCCCAGCATTGCCTAACTTTGGAGTTTTACCTTCTCTTGGTAATTACATTTTGTTTATAATATAACTACATTAGACTGTAACACTGTATTTTATTCTAACTATACTCTAAATACTTTACCTGCATTATAATGTTTTATGGAAAATCAGTGAAGAAAACACATAGATACCTAGAATCCTAGGATGGTGAGAATTTCCTGTTTAATTTTTCTCCACTTGACATTAACTAATAAGTAGAAATGAAAAGATGGGAATTGAACATCCCCCAAAAATATGGGTAAGAAACAAAATGTATAGTAATGCAATCTATGATTTCCACATCTTATTCTTATTTTCCCTCACCCTTGATTAATAGGAGACAGAGTTTACTTTTCTCTCTAAATATCTCTCTATGGTCCCCAAAGACCAGTTAAGAGTTAAGGCAGCTAAGGAACGCACTGGATCACCATCCTAACTCACAAATACATAAAATAGTAGCCAACTAGACCAATGCACCCACTACAAGTGAGAGATAAATAAAATTATAATAATTCTTCCTCCATTTAAAAATGAATGTTTGTGACCAGCAGATGGCATAATGGTTACTTCACTGGACTCCCGTGTAGTCAACCACAGCTCAAGTCCTGGACCCAGCAGCTTGAGATTCACACTGGGCATGTGTATGTGCATGCCCAAAATCCTGAGAGGAGAATGGAGGAGAAGGGATTGTAGCATGGCCAACCCCTGGGAGGTAATTTCTTGCTTTCTGTCTCTCTGTCTCTCCAGTGAGCCACATGCCCTACAGCAAAAATCTCTCTCTAAAAAAATAAATAAAAATGAATGCTTTAGGAATATGGATAGTCTTCATTATGGACTTTCACAGTGTAAACTGCATTGGGTTCTCCCAGTCCTAGAAAGCTGGTCCAAGCCAGCTAGGGTGTGGAGCAGCCCAGTGTTCTCAGAGCTTGTCAACTGGGCAACAGAGAATTGGCAGTACTAAGATGCTGGTCCTGAGCCAGCAGAAAGTTGCAGCAGAGATTGCTTGTTATCCATGCTCCCTTTTATTCTATTTTGTTGGGGGTGTCTGTGTACCCAGCCTCTTTACATATATATACACACACACACAAAAGTTGTGGGCAGAATTTTAGGGAAAGGTCTTGAACAGGAGTTTACCCAGTTAGTGAGCACACTTTTTTCCCCCTCCTTTCTCTTTCTTCCTTCCTATCCCTGATGGCTGTGTTGCAGCAGCAATTCTGAGACACTGAAGGGAAGACCAAGACAATTGCAGAGACCTCAGACCTGACAATTTTATATTGTCCAAACAACATCAAAAATTGCCTTCTCATTAGGTGATAAAAACAGATTCTGTGTGTTGATGTCATTGTAATCACTTCTGTTACAGCCAGTGAAATACAATTTCCTTCTCATACACAATGTCTTCCTTTCATAAGAGTCAAAGAATAAGGTTGAATGAGTTCAGCCCTGCTTATCATTTACTCGAACATGATCAAGTGGGCTTTATTTTTCCCTCTTCTGGTATCATAGCCATGAACTGAGAGTAGAACATAACTCACTCAATCCTTATCTGTGTTCCTTTTGTTGTCAGTGAGCAGTGATGACAGATCTAGCTCCAAACAAACCAGGAGTGAAGAGGATAGAGAGAAGAGGATGGAGATTCCTGATAAGGGTCTTTTGAATAAGACAAGTATTATCTCATTGTTGGAATCACTACGGAATCCAGCATCTCTAAATCCAAAGGGTCCTTATTCACTAACTCCCATCAAGGTTAAAAAACACTTGGGGAGTGTGACAATCACCACTAAAACCTGATGACAGGTCTGAGCTAGCACAGAGAGATTCAAACCATATTACCCATCCATACAAGGCCCACTTCTTGGCATAACCAGGGCTTTCTGAATTTTCACCTTACCAGCTCTTAATTATTTGGTTTGGTGGAAAGATACAACTGAGATAAATTTCTTGCTCCATCATTTACCATTTTGTAAACATTTATTCAAGTTGACAGTACAGTTTTGTAACTAGAAACACTATAGCGCTGTTAAGTGGTTAAGAGTACATGTGCTAGAACCAGAGTTAACTAGATTCAAATGTTAGCTCACCTCTTACTTGTCCTGTGACTTAATGCAAGTTACTTAAGTGCCCTGTTTATCAGCAGCAAAATGTGAATAATAATAACAACAATAATGCTGTAGGATTATTATGAGGTTAAGTAACTAGTGCCCGGCATTAATATATACAAGGGGTCTTCTAAAATTCACAAGGGGCTGAATGGTGGCATAGTGATAAAATGCCATGCTCTGTGAGGTAATCCCACATGAGAACGTTCCTAGTTCAAGTCCAGAAACCTCCCTGAGTACGCTGGGCATGCATTTGCCCATGATCCAGGGCTGGCTAAAGACTGGGGGTGGATTGTGGCATCAGGGCCTTGGTGGTGGTATCTTCCCTCTCTCTTTCTTTCTCTCTCCCTCTCTGTATGTCTCTCTTACCCATGGAAGAAATGAATAAATGAGACTTAAGAATTTTGATGGAAATGCATGTTATGAAAAAACGATGCATGGATATAAAATTTTTTGCATCAAAGTAAACTCATACTTTAATTCCATCTTCCATGAACTTGTTGAAGTCCCCTTATATTAAGTAATAGAAGAACTATGTTATTTTCACTTATTATAACGGAGAGCTAAGTTAAGTTCCTCATGGTGAAGTTAAGCCTCAGTTTCTTGCCTTGTAAAGTGGTATTAAATGGAGCTAATATATTATACTTATAGCACATTTACTGCTACCCTCACAGGCTGCTGTGACACCAGGTATGTTAAATGCCAGCACAGTGCCTTCTACCAGCAGGACCTCTAGAAATGTTCATTTCCTCCCCCTCCTCTTTCTTCTCCTACAGTGACTAACCTGCACACAGATGGCACGAGTGATTTTGCACAGTGTGCTTTATTTTCTGGATTGGGACTCAAGGGGGAAGAAACTACAATAGTAGAGAGGCAGGTAAAATGCATGTTAGTTAGGAATTGAACTCGGCGACTTCTTAGCCAATGCGCTCGGTATCCTGGCATTTATAGAGCTGAATCCAAGTGGGGAGAGTTATGCCACTGTCCCACAAGGAGTCTCCTGCGATAGGTCTTGTCATGCTTTTCGGTGGGCTACGAAGAAAGGAGAACTGATTTCCTAGGTGGGGAAGCTGAGTTCCTGAAGCCTCAATCTTTTCTCCCCACCCCCACCCCCCACTCTCTCCTTTTTTTCTTTTTTTTGGGAGAGGTTTTTGCTATAGGGTGTGTGTGCTCGCTAGAAAGACAGAGAGAGACAGAGAGACAGAAAGCGAGAAATCACCAACACTCCCCCCCAGGGGGATGGTCACGCTGCAATCCCTTCTCCTCCATTCTTCTCTCAGGATCTTGGACGTGCATGCACGCATGCCTGGTGTGAGTTTAAGCCACTAGGTCCAGGACTCAAACTGCGATCGACTACGTGGGAGTCCAGTGACATAGCCAGTATGCCAACTGCTGGTCCCAATGAAGCCTCAGTCTTGAAGATCCCTTTTTTGAGGGGATCAACCTCCACCTCTGTCAGATGCTGCAGCCATAGCCACATGATGTGTGCTCTCTTCAGGAAAATGGTTTTACGTGAGATCCAGTTTATTCTGATTTAGTCGTATCTGCCTCCTTCATAATGACTCGAAAATGTGTTATTACAGGATATAACCCAGATTATATGTTTATGCTATACTCACTCTGGGAACAATCGGCTTATAGATAGGCAGCTTCACAACAGTATATTCCATATCAGTATCTATAAGCAGGGCCAACCTCATGGCTTGGTGGTTAAGGAAGCCAGATCCCACATGGTGATCATATGATTCAAATCCCTTCCCTAGAAGCTTGAAAATACACCAGCGCAAGGGCACACATGCCCCAAATCTTGACAGGATGGAAAAGGAATAGTGATGTGACCATGCTCCATAGAGAGGTGCTTTCTCCCTCTTTCTCTCTCTTCCTCTCTGTCTCTCTCTGGTAAGCACATGCACCTTTTGGCACAAAAAAATTTCACAAGCAGATAAATAACAAACGGAGAAATAATTTAGTCATTTAAATTGGAACAAATTCTCAAAATATCTTCTTGTTATCACTTTGATGAATCAGACTCCAGACTTCTTAGGGAATATATCAAAATAGCTAATTAAAGTTTTTAAGATGATGAAAAGGAATTAATATTAACTGGGCTGGAACGACAGAGGGAAAGGCAGAAGGAGAGAAAAAGAAAAAAAAAATTCATCTAAACTAAGAGCTGATCGTGAAATGCACTCATGGCCGAGAAACAGGTCCACAGCAGGGAAGGAATAGCATCTTAGATCAAATTCTGACCTAACCTAAGGACCTATCATTTATAGAAAACATCACATATTATAAACTAGAGGCCACACTCCCCCACTTGGACTCTGTGATGCGTGTTAGCGGTCTAATTTCACATAGCTTTTGCCTCCTGATTCAACAATGCCAGGACACCCAGTGCATTGACAGAATCCTGGCATTTATAGAGCTGAATCCAAAAGAACAGTATCAATCGAACATTTTATCCTGGACATCTATAGTGACAGAATCTATTGCTCTTTCCAATCTGGCAAAATGTTCCATGTGCTGGAAAGAAGATACCGAGGAGGAGGCTGAGCAGGTTTTCCTTCACACCACAGTCGTGTTTTGCTTAGGTGTAGCCTAGCCTGGCGTTGCATGTTAGATAATACACCCATCTCCACGTTAGAGGCTGGCATCGATGTGAATAGCTCTTGGCTTTGGGCCTTTGTCCATGGCCCACGTCCTGGTTCCCACTTCCACCCTCTCTTCCGTAACTTGACTTCCTTGCAAGGCTCCTGACTTCCTGTGTAATGATCTGGTTTCAGCCCTTTCCTTGGAGCCCTAAACTCTAGTGCAGAGGTTTTCAACACAGCTGGGGAACTTGTTAGAAACGGACATATTCAGGCCCCACTCAGACACCCTGCAGGTGGACCTAGCACCCAGAATCCAGGTGATTCTGACATTACTCCAGGTGCTGACCCTGGTTTTCCTGCCAGGTTAAGATGAACACTTTCTGCTCAGACTCCATCTGCCTCTGAACACTTTGAATAATGATGCCACATGGAGGAGGGCTGGACACCCAGCACTTGATTGGGGTGTTTGGGAAGCACAACGAAGAAACACCCTGTAAGGAAGGGGAAGCACATTTCTCATTGAATATATATTTATGCCAATGGCAAGGAATGTTGAAATCCCTCAAATAGTGTAATATTTGCTAAATTGATTTCTCTTATCTTACAGAGCTCCCAGGCTCTTGGGAGATGCCAGACTGAAGTTATGGACAGAAAAAGGCTCTTTGGCCATAAAAGTAATAACCCTGATCCTTCACGAAGAGGGAAGAAGCTTTCAGTTGTCTGCTGAGCCGGAAAGCCCCAAGCACTGCCCTGTGGGAGGCTGTATTAGTCAGGGTTCCCTAGTGAAAAGTAACCAACGAGATGAAGAGATAGATACATACAGTCATCTGCTGCATAATGACATTTCGGTCAACGATGGACTGCGTAAGGCACATAGCCTGTACCATATATCCTAGGTGTGTTGTAGGCCATACCATCCAGGTGTGTTTAAATACACTCTGTGATGTTCACATAACGATGAAATCACCCCATGACACATTTTTCAGAGCATATCCACATTGTTATGCTACGCATGACTACATGTATATTACAGAGAATTTGGCTCATATGATTATAGAGGTGAACAAGTCCCCAGACCTGCAAAGCAAGTTATCAAGCTTGAAGTCCAGGAGAGCTAATGGTATTGTTTCAGTGCATCTGTGGCAGGCTCAAGGTTCAGGAAAAGCCCATGTTTCAGTTTAAGTAAGAAGTCAGGAAAAAAGTGAATGTCCCAGCTGAAAGGTAGTCAGGCAGAAGGGAGTTTCTCTTATACAAATGAAGGTCCTATTTTTTGTTTAACTTGAAATAGGCCTTCAAGTGATTGAATGTGAGCTCACCCACATTTGGAGGGTGATCTGTTTTACTCAGTCTATCCATTTAAAATGTTAATCTCAGACCAGCGGATGGCATAATAGTTATGTGGCTGACTCCCACATAGTTGACTGCTGTTCAAGTCCCAGACCCAGCGGCTTAAAATTATGCCAGGTGTGCATGTATACATGCCTAAAATTCTGAGAAGAGAATACAGGAGAAAGGATTGCTGTGTGGCCATCCCTCCTGGGGGTGATTTTTCACCTTCTGTCTCTCTGTCTCTCCGGCAAGCACACGAACCCTATGGCAAAAATCTCTCTTAAAAAAATTAATCTGATTCAAAAACATCCTCACAAAACACCCAGAATAATGTTAGACCACATATCTGGGAAGCCTGTGGCCCAGTTAAGTTGACATATAAAATTAACCATTGGAATTGAATTCATTTTTAAGTGTGATAGTAAATATAAACACCCTGGGAGAATGGTACTTTAAGAATTCCGGTTTTTCGGGAACCAGCAGTTAGCGTAATGGCTATGTCGCTGGACTCCCATGTAGTCGACCGCGGTTCGCGTCCCAGACCCGGTGGCTTAAAACTCATGCCAGGCGCGTGTGTGTGCATGTCCAAGATCCCAAGAGAAGAATGGAGGAGAAGGGATTGCGGCGTGACCATCCCCCCTGGGGGGGTGATTTCTCGCTTTCTGTCTCTATGTCTCTCTCTGTCTATCTGGCGAGCGCACGTGCCCTATAGCGAAAAACCTCTCAAAAAAAAAAGAAAAAAAAAGAATTCCAGTTTTTCTATATACATTGTTGTAGTCAAGAAAGAACTTCAGATTGTATAAGATTTGCCAGAAATGAATAATGTTACCACAAGCAGAAGATGAAATGATAGTGTATCGTTCTTGGAACTGCACCAAATTTGCATGCAAATAAAATTTGATGCCAACGGCCATATTTAAACTGAATGGCCCCTTTAGCTTAAGAACAAAATTTGGGATTCTGCTGACACTCAAAAGAGCAGAGGAAGACCAAGAAGTGTCACCCACTCTGTGCCATATAAACTGGGATAAATCTTTCCTCTATGAAGGATAAACAAGGAAGGAAAAAAAAACAAAGAACATTGAGAATTTTTTGCACAACAAAAGAAGAGGTACTCTGTCAGAGTAGGAAAGAAGTACAGCACTGAAAAGGATTTATTACAGGAAAAAAGCTTCGAAACATTTGCTTTGTGTTCTTGAGGAAATAAGCACACACACACAAGTATTGTCTATGAAACAAGAGTGATGATGATTGAAGATTGAGATATTATATATATATATATTAAGCTGAGGAAAATTTTGGTCATGGACTATATGCTGATAAATAGCACAGCTGAAGAAGAAGTTAGAAGAAAAGCTACCCTCACAAGCTTAGCAGAATACATGTCAGAAGATTTTCAGCGTTTACCGTTGTTCTCAGAAATTTAGAAAATAAGGAATACTGCAAGGTGGCCAGATAAAGTGTCAACATATGAAAATCAATGCTTTTCTAATCATCAATGATAACCCATTAGTAAATATAATAGAAAAACAGATGTCATTTATTATATTGGGTTGTTGGGAAAGTCATGACATATTTTTCTATGCAAAAATGCATCATGACTTTCCCAACAACCTAACAGAAAAAATTAGATGATAACTAAGAATAAATATCTATGAAGAAACTATAGAACAGTTATGAGGATCATAAAATCTATAGCAAAGGGAGAAAAACAATGTATTCATGGGTGAAAAGACTGACATTTTAAATATATCTTCTATAAAATTAATGAATAATTCAGTGTAATTATAATAAAAATCCAAATGAGATTTTCAAGGAATTGCTAAATTGATCCTAAAATGCATATGGAAAAGAAAAGAGGCAAGAGCCAAAGTTTTTCTTTTTTTAAGTACTCATACAATACCAAGAGCAGAAGTCTGTGCTACCATATATGAAGAAATATATATATCTTTGTGGTATTGTCAATAAATAGAATAGAGGCTGTGTCACTGGAATGACCAGCAAGTCCAGTACACACTAAATATAGGAACTTAGCACGAAGGTGACATCTCAGATGACTTGAGTTAAAGATGGAATATTCAAGGGAGTTGAGAAATTTGCTTATTTATTATGAAAAAGGTACATCCTTATTCAACAGTATATATAAAAATAAGTTACAAATAGATTAAACACACAAAAACTTTGAAATGGATGCAAATAAAATATAATATATTTATACAGTTGAGTCAAACACCTCAAGGCAAAAACAATAGTCAGCAGGACCAGCAGTTAGCGTAATGGCTACGTCGCTGGATTCCCATGTAGTCGACCGTGGTTCGCATCCCGGACCCGGTGGCTTGAAACTCACACCGGGTGCGTGTGCATGCGTGCTCAAGATCCCATGAGGAGAATGGAGGAGAAGGGATTGCAGCATGGCCATCCCCCCTGGGGGGTGATTTCTCGCTTTCTGTCTCTCTGTCTGTCTCTGTCTGGTGAGCGCATACATCCTATGGCAAAAACCTCTCAAAAACAAAAACAAAAACAAAAACAAAACAAAAAAAACAATAGTAAGAAAGAAAAAACAAAGAGTTTTGACTAAATAAAAAATTTAAAATCCTCATGGTGAAAGCTACGATAAAAGGTTAAAAGGCAAGCTACAAACTGGGAAAAACTGTTTGCAACTTTCATAATGAACAGAGGATTAGCACCCAGAATATCAAAAGGAGTAAAAAATTTCAAAAGAAAAAGATGGACAACACAAGAGTAAACCGAATAATTGATTGATGAAGAAATGCAAGTGGCCAATAAATATGAGGGATCTTTAAGAAGTTCACAGAAAATACAGTAAATATTATGAAAAAACTATGCATAGACTTAAAAAATATTGCACCAAAATAAACTCATACTTTAATTCCATTCCCCAAGAACTTTGGAAGTCTAAATACTATACATGAAAATCTGTTTAACCTTATTGGTAACCAGGGAAACGCAAGTAAAACTCTAACGTGCTATTTTTAATCTAGCAAGTTGGAAAAAAAAAAAAGAACATTTGATGGTATCAGGAGTTGGAGAGAACATGGCAAAGAAAGGTCTTCTACATTGTTACGGCAACGTTTTCTTTTTTTTTTTTTTTTTTTTTTTTTTTTTAGAGAGAGGTTTGCCATAGGGTGCATGCACTTGCTGGAGAGACAGAGAGATAGAAACCAAGAAATCGCCCCCCTCCAGGGGGTGGCCATGCTGCAATCCTGTCTTCTCCATTCTCTTGAGATTTTGGGCACACACATACATGTGCCTGGCATGAGTTTAAAATCACTGGGTCTGGGACTTAAACCTCATTGACCATGTGGGAGTCCGAGGCCTTAACCACTGCGCCACTTGTTGACCCCCTGTTGCAGCAACCTTTAAAGGTGATTTGACAGTATTTATTAAAGCTCAGAATGTGCTGGGTCTACACTTAGCAGTTCTGCTTCCCTGAATCTCCCCTAGAGAAACTTTCACACTTGTGGACATAGAGACAAGAACAGGTATGGGCCCTGCAGGATTCTTGTGAAAAGAAAAAACACTGAAACCATGTAAGGCAACTGGCTAAGTAAAATATCCTTAGCATGAAATCTATGCCATGGTTTAAGAGACATGATTGCTTAACATACTGACATATTATTGAGCAAAATAAAAAGCAAAAATGCTAAATGAGTATGATATTATTAATAGAAAAAGCAAACAATTTTCAAGAAAATAGTATTTTTTTCCTGGGCTTGTGCATAGAAGATTCTGGAAGAATCCATACTAAAGCAATAACAGTGGCTAATTAGCTCAAGAGGATTCCAGGGTTGGCCAACAGTAGAAATGGCAGTAGAAATGAAGTAGATGCAACATGGCTAATTCTTCAAAGCATAGTATAGTGAATGTAGTACAGAACAGAATAAAATATATTCTGTGTTGTCTACTGCTGTATCCCCTGCACCTAGAATAGTGCTTGGCACATAGCTACTACGCAATACATATTTGATAAGTGAGTGGGTAAACACAATACGTCTAAACACATTTACAAGGGATTAGCAGGTGGTGTGGTGGTTAAAGGGCTGGACATGGCTAGCCACAGTTCGAGTCCTGGATCCAGTGGCTTGAAAATCATACCAGGTGTGTATGAGTGCATGCCCAAAATCCCAGGAGAAGAATGGAAGAGAAGAGATTGTAGCATGGCCATCCCCCCAGGGGGTGATTTCTTACTTTCTCTCTGTCTCCGGTAAGCACACACACACTACGTCAAAAAACAAAATAATAATAATAATAATAATAATAATTATTATTATTATTATTATTTACAATCCATGCTTTCAAAACGAAAATGAAAACTTTGTACCAACAGACACACAATAAGATAATTTGGATATTTGCCATTAGGAATGAAGGTGCAAAAGGATAGGGGAATCAGAAGAAAGGGAATATAAATAAATAGATAGATAGATAGATGATAGATAGATAGATAGATAGATAGATAGATAGATAGATAGGAGAGGGGCTTCATGAGGCTCTAAGATGATTTGGTACATAAATCAAGGAATATAATTAATTCAATTGATTCAGAAAAAATGAACCAACTAACCAACCTTTCTCTGAACTGGCAGGAAAGTTAAGAACCCTTCAGAGTACAAACATTAAGGGCAAGCAAGAATCCAGAGAATTAAGGGGAGAGCTCTGAGCTGTCTTTTCCTAAGACAATCTAACAGGGCCTATAAGCGGTGGTTTGGATGACTCTGTAGAACCCAGGGAACAGGAAGCAAAGCCTGTGGACCACCCAAGAAAAGGGATCCACATAAAGGTAGACTCTTAGGAACCAGAGAGATGGTTTTGACATTCATCCATGATGTTAGAAGATGAGTAGTTTGTTCCATTTTATTGTTGGACAGTATTTCATTGTATATCTTAACCCCAATTTTGTTTACTTATTCTCTTACTGATTGACATTTAGCTGTTTCTATCTAGCTTGTGATTACTATGATGAAAGTTGCTATAAACAATCATGTACACACCATTTCATGGACATATGTTTTCACTTTTCTTGGGAAAATACCTAGGAGAGATATGTGTGGGTTGTAGGGTAATTGTATTTTAACTTTACAAGAAACTGCCAAAAAGTTTCCCAAACTGATTGTAACATTTTTCACTCCCAGTAGTAATGCATGAGAATCTCATTTGCTCCACATCCTTGCCAACATTTGGTATTGTCGGTCTTCTAAATTTTAACTTTTTTTGTGGGCAAGACATGAGTAATTTATAGATGTTTTAATTTGTGGTCTCTCAGACACAAACGATGTTATAAATCTTTATACATATTGTGTATATTAGCCATTCATAAATTTTTTGTGAAGTAGCCAAGTATTGTTTACATTCTTTATTAGACTCCTGACTTTTTTCCCCTCAAAGTTCATTTTTAACATTTCTTCTATGAGAGAGCAAAATAGAGAAACATAGAACCAGATAGAGAAGCATCTCTAACGGGGTCTTCCTGCCACATTCCAGCTCTTCCCTCAGCCAGCCAGGATCATGGGCATGCACACATACACCCAGCATGAACATGAAGGCCTTGGAACACAAACCCAGCTTCTTCCCATTGTGGATCAAGCATCACAGAACATTGAGATACTGCTGGACCAACATGACTGGCCCCTGCTTATCTTTTTATAATTGAGTTGTTGGACTTTAATGATATATTCTGCATAAAAGTCTTTTTGCAGATAGATGCATTGAAAATACTGTTTACTAAATCTGTGACTTACCTTTCCATACTTTTTTTTTTTTTTTTTTTTTTTTTTTTTTTTTTTGCTATAGGGCATGTGTGCTCACTGGAGAGACAGAGAGACAGAAAGCAAGAATTCACCCCCAGAGAAGATGGTCATGCAGCAATCCCTTCTCCTCTGGCTTTCTCTTGAGGTTTTGGGCATGCACACTTATACACCCAGTATGAGTTTTAAGCCACTAGACCTCAAACCACAGTCAACTACATGGGAGTACAGTGGCGTAACCATTATGCCATCTGCTGGCCCCACCAGTTCATACTCTTACTGGTTCCTGTTAAAAAGCCGAGTTTTACATTTAATCAATTTATTTACTTATTTATTCATTCATTGCCAAAAGGCATATGTATTTGTCAGAGCAAGACACATAGAGAGAGAGAGAGAGGAAAGGAGAAAGAAAGCACCCCCCCCCCCCCCAACAGATCATGTCATGCTGCAATCCTTTTGCCTCTGTTTTGCTATCTTGTTCAGATTTGGGGCATGCACACACACACACCTGGCATGTTTTTCAAGCTGTTGGGACTGAGATTCAAACCACTTGGTTGGACATGGGGGATCTGGCTCTAACCATTATGCAACAAGGCCAGCCCTACATATGTCTTTTTAATTTTTTTAATACATTCAATCACTGTATATTGTTACAATTTACAGAATGAATTTTCCCAGCATGAATACTCTGTGTATTAGTCCAGTTAAAGATATTATCATAAAGAGGTATTTTTCCTCTCACCTTCCTCCATTTCCTACCTTCCTCTCACACTGTCCCTAATGTCTGCAATTGTTCTCTATGCTTTTATATTTTCCAGTCTTTCAGTTTATGCCTTAGAATGCAAAATTAGATCATTTAAAAAAAATTCCATTTGACAATTTCTGTCTTTAAAATATGATTTAATTAGCAAGCAAAAATCCTATATATTAATGGTGCTTTGATACAAGTATACATTGTACGATGGCTAAATTAAGCTTTTTAATATAGGCATTACCTCACCACTTATCATCTTTTAGTAGTGAGATCACTTAAAATTTGCTCCATTAGTAATTTCCAAGTGTATATTATCATTAGCAAGAATCGCCATGATGTACAATAGAGCTCCTGAAATTATACCTTTTGTCTAACAAATTTTGTGTCCTCCTAAAGTTTAAAATTTTAGTGATTCCCAATAAGTCCATTTTGTAATGGTTCATGATTTTTGTGTTCTGTCCATGAAGCCTTTGCCTTCCTTAGGTTGTGGGCCCATTTTCCTGTTTTCTTCTAGATCTAGCATTTCTGGTCTTTGAATCATCCTAAATTGACTTTGTTTTGTTTTGTTTTGTTTTGTTTTGGTGTGTAGGGTTTTAAGTAAGAACCAAAGGTATGGCAGAATTTTTACTTATATTTGGACTCTTGCTATTTGCTTTAAAAAGATCTTTGCAAAATATGGGCTAGAAGAAAACACCCCAAACTTAAGACAATGGCTACTTCTGAAAAGGCATGGAAGGGAGAAGGACCGAAAGGTCATGTAAAAGGGATATTGAATAAATTGGTAATACATTATCTATTTTCAGAGGAAAGAAAAGGTCAGAAGCAATTATAGCAGGTTGTTGATGTTTGTTAGTTTTGCATAGTGGCTTCTTTGGTGTTTGTTGTAAAGGCTCTGTATTTTTTCCTAAAAACATTTCATAATTAAAAACAAGAGAAAAGAGTATACTACAATATAACAATTTTTAAAAGTTGCTTTGAACCATGGAGATTGGCAGTGTCATGCTAGACAATTAAATGCAGCCAAAATAGCCAGACTCTTTTGAAAGATCACAGAAATATTCAGACTTGAAGAAGCTACGTGACTGATTCATTTGCTGTGACTGTCTATCACACAGGGGGTGATATCTGTCATAAGCTGTGGTTCCACTTTGCAAGAAAAACTAGTTAATATGAAGCTAAACTTGATTCAATTAAGCAAAGAAGATATGGCTTTGCCTAAACATAAAAAAAGCACAAAATCTCCGAATTCTTTGATACATCTCAAAATTGTGTTGTAATTCACAACGATGCTAAAGTGACTAGGTTAGGGCCCTGTGATTGACTCCTGCTGGTTTCATAAAGAGAGGGAAGGAGAACAGAGCAGGGAGACTCATGGACATAGCTGCTCTACTCTGCTCTTGCCCCTATGATATGATCAAGGTTCTCTAAGATCCTCCCACCAGATATGGCAGCTGGAACCTGGACCTTCAAACCATGAGTTAAATAAGTTCTATTCTCTGAAATTACCCATTTTCAAGTATGCTCTGTGAATAGCAACAAAACAGACTAGAACAAGTCCAAATAAAAAATAATTACAGAGCCAACAGGAGGAGAAATTTAAGGCACTGGATCCCACATGGTGTGGAGGTTAAGGTAGTAGGTCCCACATGACTGGTTTGAGTCTCAGACCCAGCTGCTTGAAAATCATGCTGGGTGTGTGTGTGTGCATACCCAAAATCCTGAGAGGAAAATGGAAAAGGGATTGCAATGTGGCCATCCCCCCATCGGGGGGTGGGGGGTGATTTCTCTTTCTCTCTCAGGTGGGTGCATATGTCACATAGCAAAACTATAGGGATCAGCAGTTGGTGTAATGGCTATGTCGCTGGACTCCCATGTAGTCAACCACAGTTCAAGTCCCAGACCCAGTTACTTAAACCCACACTGGGCGTGTGTGCGTGCGTGCCCAAAATTTCAAGAGGAGAATGGAGAAGGGATTGCAGCGTGGTCATCCACCCCTGGAGGTGATTTCCTGCCTTCTGTCTCTCTGTCTCTGTCTTTCTGGTGAGTGCACGCACCCTGCAGCAAAAAATCTCTCCCCCAAAAAAGAAAAAAAAAATACAAAAAAAAAAGTAATTGGGACCAGCAGTTAGCGTAATGGCTATGTCTCTGGACTCTCACGTAGTTGACCTTGGTTCGTGTCCCAGACCCGGTGGCTTAAACTTATGCCAGGCACGTGTGCGTGCATGCCCAAGATCCTGAGAGGAGAATGGAGGAGAAGGGATTGTGGCATGGCCATCACCCCTGGGAGTGATTTCTCGCTTTCTGTCTCTCTGTCTCTCTCTGTCTGCCTAGTGAGCGCATGTGCCCTATGGCAAAAACTTCTAAAAAAAAAAGTAATTACAATGCTGTTATTTGAGAAAGGATCATGGCGTGATATGAAGTGTAAACTAGTCAAGGCATAAGGGTAGAAACTATGAATCAGTCAAATGAATCAGTCTTTTAAAAAAAATCAGAAATTCAAAGATCTATGTCAAAGATATCTACTCTAGTTATTTATAATTAGCACAGTGGAAATTAGTTAAATAATCTCACAAATGGGCAGCAGCTAAGTGAGAGACGATGTCTCTATACACGGGATCTTATAAAATACTAGATTTCTGAAGAAATGTCCATTAGGCATCTTCATGCCTCTGGTGCTATCAAAGCCAATACCATATTGCTCAGAGTTACGAATTCAATATAGGAAACCCGTATACAGTTGTGAAATGGGAATTCAGTCTGTGAGGCAAAGAAATTGAAATGGAAGGGCTGGAAGGGCTGACTAGTGCTGCTCACCCATTCTGGCTGAGAGCTGCTGCCTTGGACATTTCAAAGGATTGATTCTCTTGAAAATCATCGGAGGAGGTGGCCCTTATCCATTCCTTCATTATCCTCCCCAGCAAACTAACAGGCTGTCTCACCCAGTTCTTCTCCCTCTCCTCCTCCTGTTCTCTCGGCAAGTTGTCCAAGCTCACTTAATCAGGCCAGTGGCTGAGGCTGCGGAGGTGGCAGTGGCTCATAGCCCTAGGCAAGGGCTCTGCAATCCTTCATTGAGTTTAATGTAAAGTAATTGGTTTAATTTACTCCTACCACTGGAAAAGGATCCCCAAACCAAAGTATCTTTAACCAAGATGTTTGATGAAAATAGAAAACAATAATTTGAAAATAAAAAGCGTAATAAGTAATAGCCGAGTTCTTCATGGTTCAGGGGCTCTGAAGCAAACAGCATTCACGGGAACGTTGCATAATCTCTATTCCTATTATCAAGGAAGCACGCCAACGAGTTGCAGGATCCTGGCACATCAGCAATGAGGCAATGAGAGAAACATTACGAAAGATTTAAGCTGAACAAGCTTCCCTGGCAGGGTTCCTCTGCTAGGACATCATTTTGCATCTGTGTGTTAACCCCCTGACACCACGTCAGCCTCGACACCCTCTCTCTGTTAATGTGTTCATATCACTCAGTGCTGTTTTTGAAAGGAAGGTTTGGGGGCAGGATAGAGACACAGTTGTAACAATGCTCTGTGAGGGTGACACACATGGGAAGGTTCCAGGTTCACGTCCAGAGACTTTCATGGCATTCTGGGTTCATGCATTCCCATTATCCAGGGCCGACCAAGCTGGAGGTAGGTGTCAGCATAAGAACTGCGTTAGGAGTGCCTCTCTCCCTTTCTCTCTCTCACTCAGCAAAAAGAAATGAATAAATCTAAGAAAAGAAAAAAAAAAAGGAGGGAAGGAAGTTTTGTAGGTTGTTCCAGCAGAGATTCTATAAACTTTGAATTCTTCTGCAGTCTCTGACTTCCATTTGTATCATGACTCTTGGTTCTCGTAATTGGAGGCTCTAAGCATTGACTCCTATACCCAGCTGTACTCCAATTCATCTCATTGTCTGGCTTCTCCTCTTACTCCAAACTTGAGTCTGCATCGGTGAAGGATACTAAACTAGAAAACAAATAAAAAGTTGCTCCTCATCCTAATTGAGCCCACACTAACACAGCAGCAGTTGTTATGATATAATATTGCTAAATGTTGAGGAGAAAAACCATTTAAAGCTAAGGAATGAAAAGGTCTGTTAAAACTTATCTGGTGCAGAGAGAGATACAGGCATGGAGTCTCAGTCACGTCCTCTACACACCTATCTAAAGAAATTGTTCAATGACATATCTACCAAACAGTTCCCTGACTAGCTGGTGCTGCAAACAAAGTACCCTAGGTAATCACAAACTACACATTATACTGTACACAAGTATAACTTCTTAAGGAAAAAAAAAAACCTTTTGTAATCCCCTCCTTTCTCCCAATTTTCCTACATAATCTAGTCCATTCCAAAACCATTCTGATGAACATGGACTCTAGGCACTGAATCTATGTTTACCTGGTAAAACAGCCACAGCTCTGGCTCAGACAAAGTCTTTGGTTATGCATTTGCTTCAGTTTTTTTACTATACCAACAGATCACCAGATCAACATGATGCTGCAAGTTTTTAAGGCCATCAGCTACCTTTAGGAGCAGTAGAGGAAAGTAAAAGACAGAAAGCAGATCATGAGGAAGAGTCTTTAGAGAAGACTTCCTGGGATCACTCTGTGGAGAGTGCCTAATGCCTGAGCCCTCCATAGCACTCCTCTCACCAGAGTTCCAGAGAGCACTTAGAGGCAGATGATTCCATACAGAGCTCTGTGCAACCAGCAGCCAGCTGTGATAAAGGAAGACATCTAGTTTAAAGTATTTCATGTTATTAAATTAATATATGGTTAGCTCTTTGGACAATTTGAGTCATATATATAGAAAAAGAATGAGGAAATAAGAGGAGGTAGATCAGGACAGACTCTTCCTATTCATCTCAAGAGTTTCTCTCATACCTACTGCATGGAATGCAAGGTCAGCAGCAGACCTGGATTGCCATTTTGCATGTATGAAGCAAACTAGGGTGTGTGTGTGCATGTGTGCATATGTGCATGTGTGTGCATGTTATGTTTATGTGTGTGCAAGTTAGTGAATAAACATTGATTGCATGTTTACTTGTGATGGGCACCAAACTGAGTATGCAGAGAGGAGATAGCTTCTCTACTTTTGAGAGATGTATTGCTCTGCCTGTGATTTGGAATCAGAGATCTCTTCACATAATTTTCTTGTCTATAAAATCTCTTTCTGAATCTCTTTAGATATTATTTTTTTGGAGTTTTTTGCTATAGGGCATGTGCACTCTCCAGAAAGACAGAGACAGAGACAGCAAGAAATCACCCCCTCAGGGGGCATGGCAATGCCACAATATCTTCTCCTCCATTCTCCTCTTGGGATCGTGGGCACACATGCACATGCACCCAGCGTGAGTTCAAGCCACTGGGTCTGGGACTCGACCACAGTCAACTGCAGGAGAGTCCAGAGATGTAGCCACTATGCTATCTGCAGGTCCCTGTCTTCAGGTATTTTGACAGTGTCAGAGGAAAGCCACATTTGGGCCTCACTCTCAGAAAGATTCAAGGATATCAAATCTGTGTTCAAGTGCAATGTCTAAAAAAGTTGATTGGGTTTCCCATCTCAGGTCCTTCACTTCAATGTGACATAGACCTTTTCAGGTCCCTAATGTCATGAAAGGAGTTTCCTTAAAGGCTTCTAGAGCTACCAGTCTACTTAGATGGGAATTCTCGACCACCCAAGATTGGCAAAAGCATGGAATAAAGGAGCTTCATATTTAAGCTGATGCCTTGTGAGACATGCCCAGTTCCTCAAAAGTTAGCACTAACAATCTTTAACACAAGGCCATCTGATCTTTTCCCAATCTTTCTGGGCTGGACAGAGAATCTCATGCCTAGATATCAGGAGAAATCAGCCTTTTATAATCAGCAGTTACCTGCTATAAGAACATTGAGATCCAAGGTTTATTCCCTCTTAAACAATCTAGGGTGGAGTTGAAATAAGATTAATATATTCTGGAGACTGTATTATATGTTAAGGTCAGAGCATCCTGAGCTAGAATAGACAGACAAATCTATTCTAGAATCTAGATTTACAGTGGCTAAAATTAGTCAAACAATATTGAGATGCTAAAGTCTTTGGATACATTACCCTGACTAGGATTCCAACTTCCAAATTTTGCTCTTCTAATTAAGGTACTAAAGTTACTTCTGTTTCCATTGGTTCAGATCAAAAGGAGAATCTACTAACAAGCAGAAATTCAGGGAAGGGGTAGAGTACCCTCCAGTCTGATCAGATGGATAGAGAAAAGCAAACCCCATTAATGGTGAGTTCTCAATGTGGACAGAACTTAATGCAACACAGAATCCATAAAGAAAAACAAGTAGTCTGATGCTGTAGAAAATATATTGCAAAACAAAGGGGTCACTTCAGGCAAGACTTCAGGCTAGAGTCTGTCTATGCAACTGTCTGTAAGACTAAAAATGATAACTGAAGTAATTATGGCATTTGCGGCAATCTGCTAGCCTGTCTACATCTCCTCCCTAGTGTTCTCATCCAACCTCAGGAGTTGGCATTGCATCCTGACTGATGGTTCCTCAACCTGCATTCCCAACTCCCTCTTTCTCTCTCCCCTGAGCTCCATGCATATATATCTAACTGTGAATTCTCTATTTGACAGCTAAATAGAACAGGAATCTTAAAGTTAGCATGTCCCCAGGTGAGCTCTTTATTTTCACCTCCAGACTCTTGATCTCAGAAAATGATACCATTTTGGCTATGAATTACTGGAGCCAAAATCGTATTTCATTCTCTACATAGCATTCAGTTAGTTTTGTTCCTTACAGATCCTCCCTTGAGACTGGTTAGATTTATTTAATGTTTGAACCAAGTCTCTCTCTCTCTCTCTCTGATTACAATCCTTCAAATAGCTTTTCATTGCAAATAGGAAAAAGTAAATATTTCTTCCTGTATGGTAGGTAGAGTCCTAAAATAACCTCCAATGACCCACACCATTCTATAATCCTCTCTCCTTGAAAATATCACCTCCATGATGAAGCAACTTATCAGTGGGCTCTGAGTTCATCAAAATTCAGTGCACTGGGTGGGACTGCCCTAATCAGAGGGTCATTTAAAAGAAGAAGTCAGTGAAATGTGCTCTGGCTGGCCTGGAAGTAATCCATGTAGTAAAATGCCTCTGTGAGCCACGTGAACGATCTCGAACTAGGATTCTGAGTGCCAAATAAGTGCCACGGTGCAGCTGATATCTAGACTGCAGTTTATGAAATCAGAGCAGAAGACCCATCTAAGCTGGGCTCAGACACCTGCCCAACAAACACTAGATAATAAAGAGTGTGTAGTTTTAAACTGCTAAGTTTATGGTAGTCAGCAGTAGAAAAACAAACAAACAAAAAAACAAACAAAAAACTACACCAGGGCCACCAGATGGCATGGAGGTTATGGCACTGAATCCCACATGGCTGTCAGCATGGTTCAAGTCTGAATCTGCAGCTTGAGAATCACACCCAGTGCATGTGAGTGCGTGCCCAAAATCTCAAGAGGAGAATGGAGAAGGAATTGTGGTGTGGCCATCCCCTCCCCCCAGAGGGATTATTTCTCATTTTCCCTCTCTCGCTCTCTCCCTCTTTGTTTCTCTGGTAAACCAATGAGCCCTATAGCACAAACTTAAAAAAAAGAAAAGAAAAGAAAAGAAAAGAAAAGAAAAGAAAAGAAAAGAAAAGAAAAAAAGGAAAAAGGAAGGAAGGAAGGAAGGAAGGAAGGAAGGAAGGAAGGAAGAAGAAAGAAAGAAAGAAAGAAAGAAAGAAAGAAAGAAAGAAAGAAAGAAAGGAAGGAAGGAAAAGAAAAGGAAAAGAAAAGAAGGAAAGGAAGAAGAGAAAAAGGAAATGAAACAAAATGCACCAATACATCTTGGTTTTCAAAGCCCTATCTTACCTGGTCTTTTCTGCCTTGTTGGCTTTGTCTGCTAAGACTATTCCCCCTCACTCACCATCCAGCCATTAAAACATTGCTATGTCTCAATAGCTGGCCTTGAAGGGGGTTAGTAATTCAAGCAGCACATGGAGGGTTCTGGAGTGATGGTAGTTTTCCATTGCTGATCTGGATGCTGCTTGGTCAGGTGTGCTTTATTTATGAAAATTCACTAAGATTTGTGTATTTTTATTTATGTATGTTCAGCTCAATAAAAGCTTAGAGTTAGTTTTGCAGAATATTTAATGGCATGACAAAATGTTCATCGTTTACTATCTATGTGACCAGTTTTAGGAACAACAGCAAATAAAAGTTAAAAGTGTATTAACAGCAGTTTTGAGGCATGTAAAGTGATTTAATACTAGGAAGGTTTTAATTATTTAATAAATATACATATATGCCAGAGCGCATTTGCTCACCAGGGAGATAGGAAGAGAGAGAGGGAGAGAGAACATACCCCATAATGGGACATAATCACACCACAATCTTTTTTCTTCCATTTTTCCTCCCATTAGGATTTTGTGCACATACACACACATGTGTGGGATCAGGAGTCAAACCACAATTGGCTATGTGGGACCTGGCTCCTATGTATAGTGCTTAACCCCTGTGCTATGGTGTGGCCCTATGTATTACATATATTATATGTAATAATATATGCATTAATGCATTGCATACGTGGTATGTAATATATGCAATAACATACATTATAAACATTTCACTCTCTCTACTATTTATTTTTTGTTTAGTAACATCAACATGCTATAGATAAAAAGTGTGGATTATGTATAATTGATAGTGCTGGAAAAAGACTTTTTAAAATGCAGTATTTTGTTTTGAGCTTTAAATTTTTTTAAAAAAAATAAAATGGTAGAGGACCAGCAGTTGGCGTAATGGCTATGTTGCTGGACTCCCATGTAGTTGACCACGGTTCGCGTTCCAGACCTTGTGGCTTAAACTCACGCCGGGCGCATGTGCGTGCATGCCCAAGATCCTGAAAGGAGAATGGAGGAGAAGGGATTGTGGTGTGGCCATCCCCCCTGGGGGGTGATTTCTCGCTTTCTGTCTCTCTATCTCTCTGTCTGTCTGGCGAACGCACGCGCCCTATAGCAAAAACCTCTCCAAAAATAAAATAAAATAAAATAAAATAAAATAAAATAAAATAAAATAAAATAAAATAAAATAAAATGGTAGAAATCCCACATACTCACCAGAGAGAAAGAGATAGAGACAGCACCCCCAAAGGGGTGTGGTCTCACCACAATCTTTTATCTTCCATTTCTCCACCCTGTAAGGATCATGAGTAACATGTTTTTAAAGCTGCTGGGCTAGGATTCCAACTATGGTTTTCCATGTAGGATCCAGCTCCTATGCCAGTGCTTACCTGGGGCGCTACAGGGCTGGTCCTAAACCTTTCTTTAAAAATTTATTTATTCACAAGTATGTAAGGTTCTTTGTTGAAAATTATGTATATAGTCATATCTCTGACATGAGTATCACACACTGCATATGTGCTTTGAAAAAACATATGGTATCCCATCAGGATTTATGACAATTAAATGTAAATAAGAAAAAAATATGTATTTATTTATTTCCTTCAGGAGAGAGAAAGAGAGAGAGAGAAAGAGAAAGGGAGAGAGACAGGCAGGCACTCCACACATGATCCATCCCTCAGCCCCACACAGCCAAGATCAGGGGCATGCCATCACGTTCAGGTTGCCCCAGGTCACAGACCCAGAGCATTTCTGTATGGTCTCCAGCATCCAACAGCAGTTCCCCCACAGCCTGTACCACCATGGCTGGGCCAAGTTATAAACCTTTCAGCAGGCTAATAATGGAATGAATAGAATCCTCAATGTGACAGAGAATATCTAACTAAAAGCACTAGTCGCCATCCTACTGGATGCTCATGCCTAGATATGAGCCAGTTAAAATCAAGAAGGATGGAAGAAAAAAGGGTGACTTTCAACTTCAAACTATTTTAACATGACCCCGGAATTTTAATCAATATAGTGTAGACATGAAGTAGGGCAGAAGAAAAGAGAAAAGAGAAAAGGGAAGTGGGGAAGAAAAGAGAAAAGCTGCATTTATAGATAATTTATCTACTGGAAAATCTAAGGGACCTTACAGTGATACTATTTGAACTGAGAGTATGATCTGAAATAAAAATAAACATACAAAATCAATAGCTATCTTATACACAAGAGTGTCATAACATATGATGAGAAAGGGCCCGTTGACAGTAACATAAAATCTACAAAATATATCAAAATATCCTTAGGAGCATAAAAGGCACTTCAGCCCACTAGAATCGGGCCACGTGTGGCTCTGAATCTGTCTAGTGCTCCTTTATCTAGTGCTCCTTTGTGTGTGCTTGTTTGATGTTCCTTTTAACCATCAAAGATCCACAGTATTTGTGAAGAGTATGTCAGTGAAGCAAGAGCAAACACAGCCATGCCAAAGACAGGCTCACAGGAAGCTCAATGCTGACTCAGCTCTTATTGATTTATGAAAACTTTTTACATATTAACGAATACATTTTGGGGGGGCCAACAGATGACATAGAGGCATACCTCCTTCCTCCTTGAGGTGCTGGACTCCCACATGGTCAACCACAGTTCAAGACCCAGACCCAAGAGTGTGAAACTCACACTGGGCACATGTGCATGCATGCACAACATCCCAGGAAGAGAATGAGGAGAAGGGATGGAAGTGTGGCCAATCCCTCGAGAGGTGATTTCTCGCTTTCTGTCTATTTGTCTCTCCAGCAAGCACACATGCCCTATAGCAAAAATCTCTAAAACAAATACGTAAATATAAAATAAATATATTTCTGTTTTTAATGTATGTATGACAGACACACCTACCATTTCACTGTTTATTTCAGTGTATGGTATTTTTATGTATAATTTTCTAACTTTTTGTTTTTAAACCTATTACTGTTTCTCTTATTGCCTTATTTTTGCTTTCAAACATTTATGTTAGCCCATCCCAGAATCAGAATAATTGGAAGAGGTAGGGATGGTTTATCCTATCAATATTAAAAGAGGATATACTGGATCATCGGAAAAGTCATGACATATTTTTCTATGTTTTTCTATGCAAAAATGTATCTTGACTTTTCTGAGACCCAATAAAGTGATAATATGCCAGTCGGTGTGTTTACAGCCTAAGAATAGAGGTGCCAGTTGAAATACAAGCTGCTTCTAGAAAGAATGCAGAGAGGCCAGCTCAGATGATCAAACTATTGCTCTAAATCATTTTCTCTTTGCTCTGATTATGTCCTTGATGAGTTCAAATGAGTTCAGATCCCTGGGTAGGCCTGAAAATGTACTGGGTGTGTGCACATGTGCCCAAGACTCTGATGGGCTGGGGGGCCGAGGAAGGGGATAGCAGCATAACAAGATTGGGGTTTTTTTTTCTCTCTCGCTCTCTTCTCTCAGTTCATGCATGTGCTCTCTATCATGAATAAAATAAATTACCCTAAAATAAAAGATAAATTAAGTGGGGCTTCTGTTCATTTTAACAACTTCAATGAGAGTCAGTCCTCGGGGGGGATGGGGTTGAGGACAGAGTACTTTTTTCTTCCCTCCTTTAGTGGAGAAACAAAAGGAAGAGCCTGAATATTACATCTATAGGAGACCTATCTACCAGAGAGTCAATCACACTTTTTCAAGACCTGGAGAAAATACTCATAAATACTGATATATGGTCAAATTGTGACTTCTAAATTGTTGGTTTTGCTCTTTGGTACTTTTTTCATACAAAACATAATCAACACTCAATGTGTTTTTCATATGACTTTGAGGCCAGGAAAGCAAATTGGACTACTTTGCCACCATTTTAACCTGGGAATGATTTTATTCTTGTCATATATTGCATATATTTGAATATTCAATTTTGTACCCCCTCCTTAGGGTTATTAAAAGTTATTGGAAGGATAAAATGAAATCATGTAATACAGTTGGAAGACCACATAAAGGTAAGTGAATGAAGCTGAGAGCTTCATTTCAGCGTCTCTGGGGTAGGGGAGCTACCATTGCCACAGGCTGGGCCTCAGCTTGGCAGATCAGACTCCTGAGTTTCCTCACCTTGCCAACACTGAGACCCTAAACCCAGATAGCCATTGATGAGTATCTGTAGAAAACACCTGAGGGCAGTAGTTACCTCTAGAGAGAGAAGGAATGGCAAGGAATGGACTTCGCTTCCATCTATAATACTGTATTTCTTGAGAACAAAGCATGCTATTAGATTGTCAAGAAAGTCATAACATATTTTTCTGGGTTTCTATACAAAATACATCATGACTTTTCTGACAACCCAATAAACAACTACAGCAAGACAGTTGCTGTGTTTAATTTTTTAAAAGAATTATTTATTTAATTTTATTTGTTATCATTATGATTTTTATTTATTTATTTATTTTTTGCTAAAGGGTGCGTGCGCTCGCCAGACAGACAGAGAGAGACAGAGAGACAGAAAGCAAGAAATCACCCCCCAGGGGGGATGGCCATGCCGCAGTCCCTCCTCCTCTGTTCTCCTCTCGGGATCTTGGACGCACATACACACGCGCCCAGCGTGAGTTTTAAGCCACCGGGTCCAGGACGTGAACCATGGTCAACTACGTGGGAGTCCAGTGACATAACCATTACACTAACTGCTGGTCCCTATAATTTTTATTTTTATTTGACCAAGAAGAGAGAGGGAAGGAAAGTGAGAAACCAAGCCATCAGGTGGGACTTGAACTGTGGTTGACCATTTGGGAGTCCAGTGCCCTAACCACCATGGCACCTCTAGCCTCTGCTGTATTTAAGTTTTAAAATAAACTTTAAAAAATAAAGCTGGACCAGCAGATGGCATAATGGTTATGTTGCTGGACTCCTATGTAGTCAACAACAGTTCAAGTCCCAGAACCAGTGGCTTAAAACTCATGCCAGGCACGTGTGCGTGTGTGCCCAAGATCTCAAGAGGAGATGAAGGAGAAAGGATTGCAGCATAGCCATCTCCTCTGGGGAGTGATTTCTCACTTTTTGTATCTTTGTCTTTTTCTATCTCTCTGGTTAGCACATGTGCTCTATAGCAAAAATCTCCCTTAAAAACAAATAAATAAAATAACTAAAGCATATATAGCAAAAAAAAGTATTAATAATTGTTCATCTAGGTTGTTTGATAATAACTTCTATACTTGTCTGTATGTTTGAAATGGTTCTTGACTAAAGATTATTTTTTAAGGAAAAAAGACCAAAAAGAAATATAAAATAATGTGAATGGCTGGTTTTTTAAAAGTTTATTTATTTCTTCCATGAAAGCTGTGGAGAGAGAGACAGACAGACATTCCCAACAGAATCCTCATGCCTTGATCCACCCCAAACCTCAACCAGCCTAGGGCATTTCCATATGAGTCTAGCGTCACAGAGCATTCTGTTACTGCTGTATCCCTGTCCGGCCCCATATTGCTGACTCTCTTTGAATAGAACTGCTTTTTCACTCCTTCCTAATTTTCAATATTTTCCAAAATTTTTATATTGAGTCTTTGGTACTATTATAATCTTTTTAAAAAGCTCAATTTTAAAGTCATATAACTAATTGATTGAGATAAAGAGGAATGTACTGAGAAAGACAACAGATGAAGAGACTGCTGATAAAATGGCAAATGACAAAGCATAAAATGTGGAGAGATCTCATTAATTTGTAGTTAACTTATTCTGAATTAGCTAGCGAACAACTGGGTTGGTCCTGCACTGCTGGTGAAGAATGACTGCTTACCAGGTGGCGGTCTTGTTTGTACCCAACTATTCAATACATCCTATGGTCCAACTATACCTCTCCAATGGCAAGGGCTTGTTTTCTACATATTTGATTTCTCCTTCCATTGCAGGAATCTCTAGGCCCTTAACTAACTGATATCACACACTTGTTGAAGGAGTGATTAAGCAAAAAGGTAAGCAAAATTGCAGGGAGATTCTCAATCTACTTAAGAGAACAAACTCTTCTAATAGCTGTTAGCTCATTAAGTGTTGAAATGTAAATATTGTAGCTAATTAAATACAGTTTTATTTATTCATTTTAGCAAGACCCAGCTGAACATCAATTAAAGAGTAAATTTTTAATGACTAAAAGAGCTTTAAAAATGATGTATTTGCTAACACTGACTGACCTCTTTTTCTAATTAGTGGGAATTATCATAAAACCTCATTTCCCATTATCTGCAGCCTGTAGGACTTCCTCAAACAAAAACGGTACTCAACCAACTCTCAACCTGACTCCAGGCCTGCACCCACACAGCTGAATGTGAGTGGACCGAAACACCTGGTTGGTTTGTCTGGTGTTACCTTAAACTCACTTCTGCAGCCCTGCTGCCACAGCGCACTCCCTGCCCCGGGTCTACTCCCCTGGACAACGGATTTCACACCTTCTCTGCCTTCACTCCCTTCTCCACACCTTCTTCCTCTTGACTAATGGCTCAAGCTTTCTGCTTTATTTAAAAAAGAAGAAAAGGAAACGAAAGGAAAAGAAAACGAAAAGAGAGAAGAGAGGAGAGAGAGAGAAGAGAAGGGGAGAGGGGAGAGAAGAGCAGAGCAGAGCAGAGCAGAGCAGAGCAGAGAGAGCAGAAAGAGAGAAAAGAAAAGAAAAAAGAAAGAGAGAGAGAAAAAGAGAGAAAGAAATAGAGAAAGAAAACGAAGAAAGGAGGCAAAGGAGGACCCTCCCTGTTTCCCATATGCCTTCTCCTAAGCCAGTAGGCCTGACCTCCTCTTCCATGACCCTGGTAGGGTCATCCTGCTTCCTGCACAGTGGTAGATCAGCCCCTCTCTTTTCTCCAGAAATCTCTTTTTCATGGATCACCAATTTTCCTCTCTACTGAATTTTTCCCATCAGCATGCAAATAAGCTGTTATTTTTCTATTACAAGGACAAACACCAAACCCTGTTTTGACCCCATTTTCCTTCCAATTAACACTCTATTTCTTGTCTCCCCTATACAGCAAAACTCCAAAGTGCTTATTGTCTCCCAAGTCTTTCCTCCAATTCTCTCATGAATCCATTCCACTACGACAACCCCAGACCAAGCAACTTAAAACTCACTCCAGGTGTACGTGCGTGCATGCCCAAAAATCGGAGAGGAGAACGGAGGGCGAGGGGTTGTTGCTGGCCATACCCCCAGGAGGTGAGTTCTCACTTTCTGTCTCTCTGGTGAGCACACATGCCCTCTAGCAAAAATCTCTCTAAATAAATACATAAGTAAATAACAAAAATCTCCTAATGGGTCCCTACTTAGCCCTAGCTCTCTTTCAGTCTACAAGCCACAAAACCACTAATTATGCTGTTAAAATAGACATGCAATCATGTCACTTTCTGCTCAAAACCCACCTGTGGCTTTCTGTCCCTCTCTAGGTAAGAAATGAAGTCCTTCCCATTGCAGGCAAGTCCTTATGTTGCATTCTCCCCACCTTACATATCTGACTTCTTCACTTCTATCTTCCATCCGTCTCCACCTCACGTGGGGCCCCTTGTTGCTCCTGGACCACCCCAGACTCAGCCTCAGAGCATCTGCACCTTCTGTTCCCTCTCCAAGAATGCTTTTTTAAATCTGATCTCCCATTATTTACTCTCCTCTCTTTTTCATCTCTTCTCAGATAATACCTTCTTGGAGACATTCTCAGAGATATTTAACCAACACATCCGCTGTTCTCAGCATGGTCTGATATCCTGCCCTGACTTACTTTCACCACATATATGTCACCTTCTACCATAGTTCAGATCACCAGCCTGGTATAACTGTCCACAATGATGGAAATGTTGACTCTGCACTGTCCCATATGGTTGCACCAGCTACACCTGGCCATGAGCACCTGACTGTGGCTAGTGTGACTGAAGTACTGAACTTTTAATATTACTCATTTCTAATGAATTTAAAGTTCGTTTAAATAGCTAAACAGTGGCTATTACACTGGACATGGTAAGGCTATAAATTATTCATCCTCCAATTAGTTTGTTCAGAGGTTAAATCTGTAAATATGATCTTCCTGAAAATAATATCTATAATCGACTCTTCCTCTTCAGTAGAATATTTTATTTTTCAATAGCCTGTGCCAGATATATAATAGGTGTCCAACAAACATTTGCTGAATGAATACCTTTACCTCAGGTTTATCATTTTAAGAGCTGATTTTTTTTCTTTTAAACGTTTTTAGAAATGGTTCTATATAATATGTTCTTATCTTAACAGTGCCAGAACATACTAAATGTTTCCTTGCAATTTCAATGTCACTTTTCTGTACATAAATTGTTAAGTTGTAATAAATCGTGCCTTCCAAGATCGTTAATGCCATTTCTTCATTAACTGCACCAGATTGCTGCGTTTTTATGGTCTGTCTACTAACTGACTGTTTATCATTAATTTTCCTTGCTGCCGTCTCCACCATGTGCCTTACTTATTTCTCAACAGACATTGACTGTGTAAGTTTTGAGGGTACTTCTATCTGGCCAGACAGTTAAACTTACATGTTTTGTGACAACTCTTGTTGTACATACATTTCAAATCTGGTCAGAAAATGTGGATACCTGCACGTACCATCTCTGTGAAAATAATGACCTATAATGACAAAGAGAACAGTTATTGCTACTCTCTTTTATAGACTGGAACATGAAAAAGAAAAAAAAAAATGGAAACTTAAGGCTATTGAGCTAGAATTAAAACCCAAGCATTTTCCTCTGCCTTCTCTCAGCTAACCCTGTTCTTCCTGGTTGTGTGGTCCAAAAATCCATCTACTAAAAATCACCTGTGGTGTTATTTAAAATGCATATCTCTGAGCTCCCCTGCGGACCTACTGGCTCGGAATCTTCAGAAGCAGGACCCAGAAATCCATAATTTTAATAATGCATAGTCAAGTTTGAGGCCCACTGCACTGATTTTATTTTCTGAAGAGAAGTACACTATTACCTTGAGCTTTTATTCTGTAGGGAAAAAAATGACACTGTTTTTATTAGCTCCCAAATCATAAGGTTGTAACAACCATTCTGTTGCAAACCATAGGATGATTTTAAGCACTGATTTATAAAATCACTAATCTGACTATACTAGTCAGTAGAGATGTGATCAATAAAAAATGTGCTTCAGTAACAAATTATAGGTCAAGAAATACTTGTAGATTATTTTGCTGCTTCCTGGGAAGAGAGAAATCCATTCATCACGTACTGCAATCTAAGAGGTATCATTGCCGTCAGAACTGATAACAGAAAATCTGAAAGGTGATTATTCTGTGAGATAAACAAGGTCATCTGCAGCAAAAGCAAACTTCGGGGCACAGTTGCTGGGCTCACAGTCTCTGGTGTGGGCTCCAGAGCACGGAATGGCTTTGTGATTTAAAGCCACAGTGGATGTGAGATCTGGGACTACTTTGAGTACTGATGCTGTGTACAGTCACCAGTCACGGTAATAATCAGACCTGGAATACAAGAGAATAACTCTCTGTGATTCCCTGGGGCCATTTCTAGCCAGAAGAGATCTTGGCAAAAAACTTCTGTTTTTTACTGTAATTTCTGAGACTCCAAGTGGCAAAAGGCATGGAAAACAGGAGCACAATAGGAAATCTAAGGAAAACGACCCAGAGTGAGGACCCACAGCTGTATGTGTTTGGGGTGGGTTCAGAGATTAGTAATAGGAGCTCCTCAGGGACTGGAAACAACTGAAAGGAACAAAATGGAAGAGTGTGGGGATCTACCAGGACTGAGGCAAATCACCCCAAGAGTGGACCATGCAAGTCTGTCACCAGGTACTAGCAAAAGTCTCTAGAGAAACTTAGCTTCCCAGGTAGGAGCTTCAGTCAAGGAAGGCACTGGCATTCAGAGTAGCAGACCACTTTGCAGTTTGGGGAAATGTAGTCGGAGCCAACAGGGAGTGGGCTGAATATGTGATGTAATGAAGCCGCTAATTGATGGTTGAGGTCACAGGGTACAGTCCTTCATTACAAGCCTGGTAGAGGTCGTAACAGGAAGCCAAACACTGGGACTCCAATACTGTGAGAGATGGAACAGCTTGCCCCAAATCCTCTGCTCAGCCATTGAATGAGCAATTACCAGCAGAAGCTTTGTATCTGAAGAGCTATCAGCAAGGAGCCGCCTGCCTCACATTCCACAGTGAGAAAGAGGGGCCAGGGGCTAAGGGAGCCCAAGTCGGTTCTTCTACCACATACTGAACAGGCTCAAATTCCAGGGACTACATATTGGTCTCTGTCATCGGGAGACTCCATGGGGAGAATGTAGTCTATTGGCACTTTATTTCCTGCTCACTCCACTGTGGTGAGGTGAAGGTAGTGCCTGAGCACCATCATCAATTGCAAAAGTGTGCCTGACCCAGAGCACAGACTCAAGGCCAACATCAAGAGGAAACATCCACTCCCACCACTGGAGGAACCTATTTATCAGCCAAAAAAAAACAAACAAGTGACTCCCTCTCCTTTGTGGTAGGTTAATTTTTGACAGTTAAAATGGAAGAGTAGTTTTCTTTAATGAAAATCATTCAAAAATGAGAATAGAAAGCTAACTTTTTGGAGCTCCTTACAATATATATTACAGCAACCCTGTGAAGCAGTTACAGTGATCTCTGTGTAGTAAGGGGAAAGAATGTGACTGAGACAGTCGAAGCAAGTAACCTACATGAATCCACATGAAACATTTAGAAAAACATAGTCAAAATTCAATAAATGTTAGCCATTTTTATTACCCTATGGTTGAAAAGCTGCTAGAACCAGCATCTGACCCCAGATCTCTCCAACATGGAAACTTAAGCTCTGACCCACCTCACTGTTAGTTTCCCAAATTATTATTTTGCTTTGTTCTTTAAAGGCAAGTTCTTGCTGTGTTGTCCAGGCTGGCTTCAAACTCACTATCCTCCCGCCTCAGCTTCCCAAGTACTTGGGATTATAGTTATGCACTACCACGCATGTCCACATTATTACTTTTTAATTTGTGATTTTGCTTAGTTGAGCTGGTCAAAAGATTAAATAGCTCCAAGGATTAGGTGTGCTGGATTCGTGTTTCTGCTTATCAGACTTTGTTTCTCCACCTCCCCCGCCCCAGCCTCTTAGCTTCAGACAGCTTATCCGAGCAATCAATTAGAATCTGTGGTTTAAAGATATAAAAGTAAAACTAATGAGACAGGAAAATTGATTGAGCTAGTAACATGTTTCTTTCTTGCTACAGAATGAGAACAACACATTAAAGGAAAAACCAGAGGAACATATCAATAGATGCTGAAAAGACATTTGATAAAAATCAACAACCATTCCTAATAAAACTCTTAATTAAAATAGGGCTAGGAAGAAGCCACTCAAATGCATTAAAGACCATCAAAGCCCAATAGCAAATATTATTCTAAATGTTAAAACAGTAAAGCTATTTCACTTAGAAGCTAGACAGTTGCCTTTGTTTTTGCTATTATTTTTTAACATCATTTGCAATTTCAAAAAAGCACAGCAAAACTAAATAAAAAATAGTATAAATATAATACAAAGAAATAAAATTATACTTTTGTTAAAAATTTTACTGCTAAAGAATACAAACCAGTTAAATAAATAAGAGAATTTAATAAGTAGGCTTCATATAAAATATTTAATTTATCTTATAATTTTCTTCTGAAAATAAAAACCTAGAAATGGGATGGGAAAAATACTTAACTCAATATAATAACCTCAAACTGTAAATTATTTATGAATCAACTTGACAAGAAAATCAAGAGACCATTGTGAAAAAAATACAACAATGAAACCGAATTGATGGAGAAACCAAAGACATTTCATAGTCTCAGATATAAACACTTAATGTCACAAAATACCAGTTGTCCCACTGTTAATAAATAATTTATTGCAACATTCCGTCAGAACCACAGATTATTTTTTCTTTCAATTAGATAAAATTATGCGAATGTTCATTTAAAAGAACAAACGTCCAAGAATAAACAGGGAAGTCTGAAATCAAACCTTAATTAGGGGGCATTTGTTTTATAAAATAATGCAATGTAAAAGCATGCTCTGGAAAACCATTTTTAAGGCAGGCATGCCTAAATATTGGCATGCATTGGAATCTGCTGGTGGGCTTTTTAAAATTTTTTTTAATTAAAACTTTTTATTATCAAAGTTTTAATTGGTGTATATAAAATAGTTGTATATATTTGGGGGTATAGTTCATTTTTCATTACACGAATACAATGTATCATGACCAACATATGGCGGTAAGGCCAGCCCTACAGCATGGGAGTTAAGCCTGTCTCGCTTTCTCTCTCCCTCTGTCACGAAGAAAATATTAGGTCATCAGGAAAGTTATGATATATTTTTCTATGCTTTTCTATGCAAAAATGAGTCATGGCTTTTCCAACAACCCAATAAATAAACTTTAAAAAGAAAAGAGGCTTAAGGCCAGCTCTGTAGTGCAGTAGTTAAGTACTGTGCATAGGGAGCTAGATCCACATGGCAGACTGTGGTTGAAATCCTGGACTAGTGGCTTGAAAACTTCCAGGCACATGTACATGTGGGCTCCAAATTCGAATGGGATAAAGAAATGGAGGAAAATGGATTGTAGCATGACCATGCCCCATTGGAGGGTGCTCTCTCTCTCTCTCTCTCTCTCTCTCTCTCTTTCTGTCTCTGTCTCTCTCTCTCCGTAGTTTGCACACATGCTCTCTGAAAATTACAGAAAAAAAATAAATGAAAATAAAACAAGGCAATAAACATCCATCTCAAACACTTAGCATTTCTTTTGTGTTGCAAACATTCGAAATTCTCTCTTCCAGCTATTTGGAGTATACACTGATATTGTCCCCAGCTGCAGTGGCTCTGCTGTGCCATAGCTCCCTAGCACTCATTTGACCTACCTACTTGCAGGGGTGGGCTTGTTAAAACACAGACTGCTGAGCCCGTTCTAGCAATATGAGTCAGGAGGTCTGTGTGGAGCCCACAAATGTGCATTTCTAACAAGTTCCAGGTGGGCTGAGGCATACTATCTGAGAAACACCACTATTAAAAGAATCAATATCATGCTGTTGGCAAAAATAAAAAATAGGCAAACCAGTAGAAATGAGCCTAATGTATATAAACATTGAATAAATGTTAAAGGGGGCCCAGCCACACAGGTGCACCATGTTAAGATGCCACTGCATTGCAGCTGAGGCCACATGGGAGATCCAGGTTCAATTCCTGCCCCATCCTAAAAGTCAGGTTAGTCTGTGGTCCTAACTACTTGGGAGGCTAAAGTAAGAGGCCGATTAAAACATAGTAAGACCCTGTCTTAACGAATGAATGAATAATGACAAAAGATACCCATGAGATATGATTTTAAAAGATAAGGTGCATTAAATTTTGTATGATGTGGTCTCAGAGAAAATGCAATGCTCTATGTGTGTGATTATGTACGTACGTATGCTTAGCATGGATTGGGGAAAATGAAAATGGTAGAGGAGTAGGGGAGTTCAGCCAAAATGGCAAGGAAAAAAGAAGCTCTGAAAAATTACCAATATATATGATGCAATCACATTTGTACATTTATGTGAAACTGCATGTAGCCATGATTAGAGATGTGTTAAAACGGAGTGTAAGCTGAAGTCCAGAGACAAGAGACGCTACATTTCAAAGTGAGACACCAGACACTCCCTGTTTTCATTCACTCTATGAATGAGTACTAAGTAGCTACTATTATGAGACGCTGATTAGACAGCAAACAAAATAAAGCTCCTTTTTCTCGTGTAGCTCATATTCTAGTAGACTTGAACCATGATGCATATATCAAAAAGAAGGTGACCAAAACTTATTACTGGACTCTTAATATTGGCCCACCTCAGGTATTAAAGCATCAGTTAGCCCTGTGGGGAGATGTGCAGAAAGAGCTGTCAGCAGTGTGGGGTTCTCCCTACTTTCCAGTGGGAAGGAATGGCGAACACCCGAGCTTCCTCTTCGGTGATTCCTGCAGTTCAGGGGCAGACTGGTGGTCTGATTTCTGCCTTGCAAACCTACAGGGCTTGCTAAGTCCTCGGATGGTAGCAGAAAAGAGGGGTGGTTGTGTTGGGTATTCTTTACTCATAAAAGTCATGGAAAAGAGGGTAAGTAATTACAAATTTTTTACCCAAAATAGACACTTGAGCATGAAAGCATTATGCTAGGACAATGGCATAAAGAGGATGATTGGGGGAAAGCAGATGGTCCCTGTAGGAACAAGATGAGTTTCTCATGGGCCAGGTGGGCCATACACATAAGACAGCTGCTGTGGGGTTGTGCAAAGACTACTTCCAGGGGACAACAGACCTAGTGTAGAGAAACCACAGGTTCTATGAATCCCTGGAGACTGAAGAGGAGGGAAGTGACCTGCTGGAATGGAGGTGAATTTGACCTGATATTGGAACTGCAGGTGAATGATTCTGAGGAACGGAGGGTGAAAGTATCCTTGAGAACATAAAAATGTCAATGTGCAAAAGAGGTGGCTCTGACCATCTGCCCAGTTCAGAGAGCTGAGATGGAAGGTCATCACAACAGTGCCAGTCAATAGGAACGACCGCCTGTCCTCCCTCCACCCTGCCCCATTCCCTGATGACCCAGAAATCATAGCTGTGGAGCTGGAGGGCAAGCAGGAGACTCAGATGGGAAAACAGGACTAAGCTCCTGCCCCTAATCTGGAGCAGTGGTGGGCTCGAAAAGAAATAGTGACTTCCGATAGAGTTTGCAGTTTTGGTCATGACATGTTAATGACTGAATTGTAACTGTGTATGTGACTTCAAGGGACTGCAGCACAGAATATTTTTATTACCTAAAAGTAATCAGAGAAATCTGCCCTTATTTTCACCTGATGACAGGGGAAGAATAAAATTAAGGAATATCGTGAGACAAAAATAGAGCTGCTTTATTTCAAGAGTATGTTTGTTCAACTTAAGAGTAATATAAAAATTATAAAACATATAAATGAAATACAATTAAAAAATATGGAAGTGCGTTTTTCTCTTCCCATTAGAAATACATTATCTCTGCTCTGAGTAGGGGTCATTATCTTTGGGCCCATTAATAGCTTAGAGTCTCAGCACCCAAATACAATGATCTGGCACCTAAAAAAAATCTCAGTCATATTCTTCTCTGAAGATTAAAAAATATATATTTTTTTTATTGCTAGAGGATATGTATGCTCACCAGAGAGAGAAAGAGTGAGCCCCCCAATGATCACACTGTGATCCTTTTCCTTCATTTCTCCATCCTTTTAGGATTTGGGGCATTCACTCAAGTTGCCAGGGCTGGGATTTGAACTGCTGTTGGCCATGTGGAATCTAGCTCCCAATGCACAATGCTTAACCACTCTGCTACGGGATAAGTCCCTCTCCAAAGATTTTGTGAGAGAGGCAAAGACTTGTTTAGGGAAGGGGAGAAACATTCTTGTTAAGAGTGGAAAAGTGGGCCAGCTAATGGCATAGCAGTTATGTTGCTGAACTCCCAGATGGCTGACTACAGTTTAAGTCTTAGACCTGGTGGCTTGAAAATCAAGCCAGGCATATGTGCGTGTGTGCCCAACATCCTAGGAGCAGAATAGAGGAGAGGGGATTGTGGTGTGGCCATCCCCCATGGGGGGTGATTTCTCACTTTCCTTCTCTCTCTCTCTCTCTCTCTCTCTCTCTCTATATATATATATATATATATATATATATATATATATATATATGTGTGTGTGTGTGTGTATATATATACATATATACATATACATATATATATATATATATATATATATATATATATATATATATATATCCAGCAAGCACATGTGCCCTAGGCAATAAATAAATAAATAAATAAATAAAACTCTAAAAAAAAAAAGTGGAAAGGCCTGGGGACAGGTAGTGGTGCAGCAAGTGGACCCACGTGGAGAAGGTCCCGGGCTTGTGTCCTGGGACTTCCCTGTACATATCGAGTGTGCGGACTTGTACCCATGCTGACAGTGGGGTGGATCATGGTGTGAGGACCCTGTTGGGTACCTCTCTCTGTGTTTCTCTCATGGAAAAAAATAAATACACAAATTTAAAAAAACAAAACTGGAAAGGAGAATAGTCTTCTGTGAGGTAGAGACTTCCCTTCCAGAGGTTGAGAAAGGGCAGGGCTGTGGGGCTTCTGGAAGCTGTAGAAACCTGGTCCCTCCTGTCCCTCCTCTAGCTATTTCCCCAGAAAAGGTGAGTGCAGAGTGGCTATCTGGCAGCCAGTCCTCAGGTCCAGAGGTTGAATAAGAAGAACAATCTGAAGGCCACCAGAGCCCAAGAGATGGCAGGCAGGAAAAGAGCCAGCCTCATCCTACAGCAAAGAGCAAGAGGGTAATCACGGGACCCTCCACAGAAGGGCTGGAGCACCCTTCCTGGACTCCAGGTATCATTCTGACTCTCATCCGCCTCTAGGGATGCGGAAGGGCTCCTCAAATACGACAGCAAGAATTCTTGCCAGCCTGGTGAGGGAGGCTTAGAGCTAGATTAAATGGATGATGAAATGTGTTAATGACCATTCTGGAACACCGCCTATATTGGCCATATCCATCTATGCTCTGGACATGTACTGTAAACCAATGCCACAAAAAACAGAGGAGAGATTTGCACATTTCCCAAAAATCGCTCAAGGTTGATTAGTTTGATCCTTAAATTGAGCTCATCAACCTAAGGTGAGACTGGGAAAGAAATGAATCCGACATGGTGCTAATTCTACATTCCATAGTGTTCTCCTAGGATTGATTCTATTTCCTCTACCAACTTGCATTCTGGCTCAAAAGGAATATAATTATTTCCTTTTGACTCGAATGTATTTGGGTCTGTCTTTCTGTGGCTTCATGCCTCAGGCTGTCTGTCATCTAAATTCAACACTGGCCCTAGGCTTAGTTCTCTTCTGTCCTCCTTCTTCTCTTCTTTCCCCTCCCTCCTCCCCTCCCCTTTTTCGCTCTCTCTTTTCTATGCTTAAGGGATCCTGTCTGGTTCTATGTTAATGAGTCTTACAGGCGGGGATTTCAAAAAGTCTATGGAAAAATGGAATTAAAGTACGAGTTTATTTTGATGCAAAAACAATTTGAAACCCATGTGTAGTTTTCCCACAACATGACTTTTCTATAAACTTTTTGAAGACCCCTTGTATTTATTTCTCTGGTCCAATTTCCCCCCACATTCTACCCTTATAGATAAAACTGCTTGCTAAACGTCTCCATTTGAGCATCTAACAACTATCTCAAACTTAAGCCCAAAACATAATTCTTAAACCCTCTCACTAGAAATTGGAAAAAAAAAAGCAAACAACCAGTGAAATCCTCATAGTCGTTCTTTCCCAGTTTTCTATATTTCAGTAATGGCAGTTTCATTCCATCAGTTGCTCAAGCTGTTGAGGAATTGCTAGGAGTTATCCTGGCTCCTTTTCCTTGCATTCCTTCATTCTAATTCATCAACAAGTCCTGTTGTTTCTACACTGAAATATCACAGGCCTGACTTCCTCTCACTGCCTCCCACACTGCCTCATCACCACTTCTCTCTAACTCATCTCCAGACTTCAACTACCCCCTCTCTGAGTCTGTCTTCCACTCAGGAGCCAAAACGACTGTCGGAAGGTGGCTCTTCATTGCTCAAAGCATTCCCATGGCTTTGTATCACACTCAGATTAAAGTTTAATATCCTTTCTGAGATTACAAGGCTCTACCATGTTCTACATGATTCGACTCCCGTATTAGTGGCCTACTGCTGCTATAACGAAGTAAGAATATGAAGCTATCTTGTAAGGACTTAGAACTCATCACAAAGTTAGTGGCTTAAAATCATTTTAAATAATAAAATACTTTTTTTAAATATAAGTTTAAGGTTAGAAGTCTAAAGGCAAGGTATGGGGGGCGGGCTGCATTCCTTCTGGAGGCCCTACAGCTGAATCCATTTCCTTGCTTCTCTCAGTGCCTCATGGCTGCCTGCTTTCCTCACCTCATAGTCCCCTCCTCCACCTCAAATTCAGCAGTGTAGCGTCTTCTGTTCCCTCTGACCTTTGTTTTAGTCCTTGCATCTCTCTCTGGCCCTCCTGCCTTCCTCTGAAAGATCTTGATGATTACACTGGACTCTATCTCAAGGTACTTAACTAAATCACACCTGCAAAGCACTTTTTACCACGAAAGGGAACGCAGTCGCAGGGGCCAGGAGTTAGGATATTGATATCTTTGAGGGGACATTTTTCATCCTGCCACATCTGTTTATAACTTTATCTCCTGATACCCACCTCAACACTTTGGCTAGTCACATTGGCCATTTTACCAATTCCTGATGCATTCAGTTTATTTTAAACTACTTCTTACCTCAAGAGAACTTGCCCCTTCTATTCAGGTTAGAATAGTACTCCACTAATACTTCATTCCTTCATCCTACCTTATTTTTCATAGCACTTGTTATTGACCTATTATGTATCTATTTGTGCAATTGGTCATTTTCTTTTTCCTCTACATTAAATTTTATGAGACATATATATTAAATATATACGTTTATATATATGTGTGTGTATATATTATAGCTATCTATACATACACGTACACGCATTATGCTTGTTCATTCACTGCTGTGTCCTCAGTGTCTAGAAAAGTATGCAGCACAAAATAGGAACTCAAAAATATCTGATGCTGACTCAGCCTTTGTGGTACAGTTGAGAGTGTACAGGATTGCAAAGCTGGACACCCCATGCCAAACAGAGTTCCAGTTCTCGACCCAGTCAGCTTGAAAACACACCTGGTGCATGCATATTCAGGATCCTGGTGGGTTAGAAGGAATGAAATTGTGGTAAGTCTGAGCCCTGCAGAGGGTACTCCAATATCTCTCTCTCTCTCTCTCTCTCTCTCTCTCTCTCTCTCTCTCACACACACACACACACACACACATACACACACACACACACACACACACACACACACACACATTCTCTCTGATGTGCAGTCTATCATGACTTTTTTAAAAAAAGATTATTTGATGCCGTATGAACAATTGAATGAACCCCATTTTTATCTAACAATGTAGAATGAAAATAGAAATGAGAAGCTACTTTGTAAGGTCTTAGAACTCAGGAAAATTTTAAGTTCCTATACCATAAATCTCTCTGTTCTCTTCCTTTTCCTTCTTATAAGGAGTACAATGAGCAAGAAGCAATGTACTCTAGTGCTTCCACGTGAGGCCCTGGGGGAAGTACAAGGCACTGGGGGAAGTGAACTCCATGCTTCCTTCCCCTCCATCAAGGCACTGGGCAGGGCTGAGTCATTATCTACCACCCACCAGATGCCATGGAAACTGAAGAAAGACCACAGACCCCAGGGTTGGGTGCTGGGGGAGGCTAGTCTCTCAGTGGTGGTGGTATACATTAGAGACAGTCACTTCTTAAAAATAATATTGTTTTTCTCTTGGAAATTGAGTTCTTTTAGGGCAGAGTGAAGCAGCTCAGGGAAGTGCTGAGCCAAGTAAATAAACTATAAACAAAACAAATAAACAAGAGCGAGATGCGCTGACCTAGAGCAAATAGATCTGCCTGATGTTTTTGATAATTACACATCTCTGGCTCTCTATCCCTGAGATTCTATTCTCATCCTTTCTCCTCTTTGGGGACAAATTCACATGAGCATTGCAAATGTTGCCATACAGCCTGAAAATCGGAAAGGAACCACAAAAGTAACAAATTCATTTCCATAGTAACAGGCTCAGGACCGTTCTGGCTGTCAGTAAAATTAGTTGATTTGATTCATTCCAGCAAACATATCCAAGATTTAAAAATGTGAATGGCACAAAGAAGTCATCCTAAAGGGTCCAGAGAAATAGCTAGCCCAGAAATATAGAGTGGGCTCTAAGACCTAACAAACAACCCAACACAATTTTAACACAAATTTAAAAGAAAGCACCAAGTTTTCTCTGCTTTGAAGGGAGTGATTCATCATCTCACAGTGACCTACAAAGCCCTTACCCCCTGAGGCGAATGTCCCCTTTGAAAGCTTCATTATTAAATCCAGCTGGATCCACATGACACCTCAAAGTCATGGCAGCCCAAGTGGAGTATGTTGGCCTGAAGCGCCCCAGAAGGGATTTTTGGCAGAGCCAACTTTTCCCTAAAATGTCAGCATTGCAGCCACCCCCTGCTTCCCCTTAGCGTGTCATGTCCCTGTGTTGAAAGGAGTCAGGCTAAAGCTTCATGTGTTCATTCTTTGATTCCTGCCACAAGTCAACAAATAATTATCGCCTGCCTTCTATGGTATACTTGTGGTGTAGCATTTGGCACGGAGGATCCAGGAGGACTAAGAAAGGGTGTTTGCTCTTGAAGAATTCATATCAACCAGGGAAGAGAGACATGTAACACAGAAATGTGGACTATCGAAAAAGGATTAGGCACAAAGCACTGTGGGAACTTAGAGGAGAGCGGATCTACCTCAGTTGCAGTGACTTTGAGCTGTATCTTAGAGGATAAGTGACATTTTGCTAAGAGGAAATTCTTAACAGGAAATTCTAAAAGGCATTTCAAATATGTGGAGGTGTAAAAATGATGGCTTGCTTGGGGAGCATCAAGGGATTTTTTTGTGTGGTGGAGGCCCGTGAGCCGTAAGGTTGGCAAGACATTAGACAGCATCTTGTGCAGGATCTTGAAACTGCTGAAGCATTTGGACTTGGTCCATTTGTCCAAGTGTACAGAGTCCGCGCCACCGTGGTTCTTTGGCACAAGTCCATGATGATGTCTATAGTTTAGGAAGAGAGCCCTGGTGGCTAATCTGGAGGCGGAAACCAAGGAGGGGGGCCTCTGAAAGACTCGAATACATGTGTGGAGTAAGACAGCTGCAGTGCAGGTAGGGAGGAGGAAATGCAGGTGAGACGTGCTTAGGAACTTAGAATCCACAGAACTTGGCAAAGGCTGAGATGATGGCGAAGGAAAAGTAGGAGAACGGGATGGCGAGGCTTTCCTTGAGTGACACAATGAATGATGCTACTGGTAATGTGCATGTAAAAGGTGTTGCAGCAGAGGGAAAACATGTATGATGGTAGAATGGATGCATGGGCATGAAAGACACGGCCCATTCCACTTGGGATCTACAGAGTTCAAGGTGTCTGCAGGACAACTGGGTGGAGCTTTGGAAGGCGCAACCAGAAGACTAAGCATAGAACTAAGGTCTGAGCTTGGAGACTGAGTCATGAAGGTCACAGAATGTCAAGTTGCAACCATGGGCTTGAATAAAACCTCTCCGGGTTTAGGAGTAACATGATATGAGAGGAGGGCTAAGAAGTGGGGTTTGGAGAATAGACATAGTTTAGATGCTGGAAGAAGAAAAAACCAAGAAAGAACAGTCAAACCACTAGGATATCCGAGAGGGAAAACATTTTAAAAACCACAGGACTGCTAATGGGTTTATTTCAGGGGGTGATGAAAATGTTCTGAAATGGATTGTGGTAACGGTTGCACAAATCCATGAACAGACAAAAAAACACTGAACTGTCCTTTTTAAATGGGTGAACTGTATGGTATGTTACTTGTAATACCATCATCTTGGGGGTTGGGATCTCGCCATATATATTTGGGAGCACAAACACTCATATCATAGCACCATAGATTTGTGATTGCCTTGAAAAGAATGTGGATCACAGCAATGTCTGATTTTGAGGGTTTTTCAATTGAACCTCTCTCCTCTTTCTGGATGGGGAAGTGAGACTATGAACAGAACTTTTAGTAACAGAATCCAGAATAGACACATCTTCCAATGACATATGATGACTTGGTGGTCACTATGTTCTGGGGCCATTACTTGTTAATGCCGCTGGCTCCCCTGACCAGACTGTAAACTACAACTCACCTCCCCTTCCATCTTTTTCACACGGTTCTGGATTGCTGAGTCCCTTTTTCTCTCTCCACATTGCATTTCTCCTTTATTCTATCACTGCTTTGTTAACATTTTATTATGATAATAACACACGACCATTATGCAAACAAAATTATTAAGAAGAAAAATAATCACTCATAATATTGTATCCACACACAACTATTGATGATACACAGTGTATTCCTTTATGATCTCTTTCAATGTACCTATGCATTTTAACATTGTTAATGTCAAATATGCACTTTTGTTTCCCAGATTTTAACTTAAATTTCTATCCTAACCATCTTCTTCTAGGTATTAAAATCTAATTGTAAACATAATTTTCATGGCTGCATAATATTCTACCACATGCATTTATCCTCATGTAGGAACATTCTTCTATTCTTAGATTGTTTCCACTTTTATTTTAAAAAATGGGACTAAAGCAAAGAACCCTCTAATTTTCATTCACAGTTCTAGTTTCTTTTTTTATTCAGAGAGATTTTTGTTATAGGGTGTGTGCATTCACCAGAGACACAGAGAGAGACAGAGACATAAAAAGTAAGAAATCACCCCCAGGGGATGGCCATGCCACAATCTCTTCTTCTCCATTCTCTTCTTGGGATTTTTGGGCATGCACGCACACACACCTGCCATGAGTTTTAAGCTGCCAAGTCTGGGACTTGAACCATGGTTGACTACATGGGAATCCAGATGAATAACCATTATGCCATCTGCTCGTCCCCACAGTTCCAGTTTCTTAGCATTGGCATTACTGATTCAAGTCACTGCAAATATTTTAAAGACTCTTAACACATGCTGTCTAATTGCTTTCCAGAAGGCTTATTACTCTTTTGGACTTACGCTACTACCAGACTTTACTACCAGTGAAGTCCGAGGGAATCCCTTTTCCTCTTTTGATCATATATTCCCTGGAAGCAGCCTAGCCAAGTGGTTACAAGCAGAGACTCTGGAGCAAAACTGCTTAAACTGAGCTCCCACTCCTGCCACAGTCATGTGTCTTTTGGCATGCTACTTAGCCTCTTGCCTCAATTTCCTCATTAACAAAACAGAAGGATAATAATGGGATTTCTAAGAGAACTAAAAGTATCTATATTGCCTACATAGCATATAATAAATATTATATTCAATTTATTTATTAAGTTGACTAGATAGACTAGAAGGAAATGAAGACAGAGGCTATTCCTTGCATGTCTTGTGTCCAGAACTCCCTGCTTGGTGCCTGACATGTAAATAAATGCTTATAGAAGTGTATAGAACCTTGGCTACATTGGGAATCTCATTGCTATTTAATCTTCACTGATCTAGCAGTCAGGCATTATGTCTCGTATTAATTTATTTTTCTTTGGTTATCGGTGACGTTTGATGGATGATTTTTCAAATGATTAATTATTAGCTACTTATCTTTCATTCATCTTCCCTTGCCATTAGTTCCCTTTCCCTCATTTAACTGTTGAGGTCCTTGTATTTTTCTCATAAAGATTCAAACTTCTCTGTCAAAGTTGTTGAAAATCTTTTTACCAGTTTGTTGTTTGACTTTCAATATCAGTTACACTGTTTTTGACAACAGAGTGTGACACAGAAAACCTTCCTCGCACAGAGGTAGAAGAAAATTTATTTACATTTCCTTTTACTGAGTTTTTTTTGTTTTTTTGTTTTTTTTGGTTTTTTTTTGGAGAGATTTTTCGCTATAGGGCACGTGCGCTCGCCAGACAGACAGAGAGAGACATAGAGACAGAAAGCGAGAAATCACCCCCCAGGGGGGATTCACGCCGCAATCTCTTCTCCTCCATTCTCCTCTCGGGATCTTGGGCACGCATGCACACGAGTTGTAAGCCACCGGGTCCGAGACGCGAACCGCGGTCGACTACGTTCCAGCGACATAGCCATTATGCTAACTGCTGGTTCCCTGGACTGAGTTTTTAAAATAGTTAATCCTCTAATCTATTTGGGATTTCTTTTGGTTTATGGAAATGAGGTTAGGACCATAATTTTCTTGTTTTCAAATTTTTAGGTTTAAGGAAGCTTTTTGGTCTGAGAAGTATTTCATGATGGGTAAAGTCTTTTTACAAGAAAAATGAGAAATAGTGATTGATTGTTTAAAAAAATAATTGGAATAATAACAATAATGATCGGAAAAAACAATGAAAAGATATTGAATGATGAAGTGGGGAGTTTAATGTCTCTGTATTGACTGACATGCATGGCAATCCCTTTTGAAAAAGCAATATAATACACTGTAAAGTTATATGTAATTCAATGTAATATAAACAAGATTATGATGATAATAAATAAAAAAGAAGACTGTTAAAGACAAAAAAAAATAATAATCATTGGGGTGTGATAAGCCCCAGAGTGTCTCGACTTGAGAGACTCTGACATTGTGTCCAAAAAGCCAATCGATCTTCCTTAATATATTCATTTTTTTTTCTGTTTTCCTGGTTCATTACTTTAGAATGCCACTGTCATAGCCCATTTTCTCTATAAATAATTTTAACTCAGTGGTAAAAGATTTTGCATTCTCCCAAGAACATTTGACAACACCCAGAGGCATGTTTGGTTGTCAGAACTTGGGGGTTTGCTCCTGGAATCTAGTAGACAGAGGGCAGGGATGCTGTAAACATCCTACAATATACAGGACAGCCCTTACTCTGCCATAAATGAACCGTCCGGCCCCAAATGTCGGTTACCTGCTCTAACCTGAAAAATACAGTCTAGTTGAAATAAGATGCTTCTAGGAAGTCTCAGGCTATGCTTGGAAAGTCAAACAGAAAATACTGAGATGAACCATTAGGGTTCCCTCAGAGCCTCTTTGGCTTGTCTTGTTTCGGTATTTGGGCCTTTGTGGGAATAGAAGGGCAGACTTGAGGAAAGGCTAGGGAAATCATACTGGACCAGAGTCATCTCTGAGGTGTCTGTGAACGCTTTCCCTGCAAACAAGCTTCTGCTGCCTTCCATAATGCTGTCCAGCTGCACATCACTAGGTCAATAGACTCTCCCTGGATTTATCAAGCTTGGCAACACTGGCCTCATCTTCTGTCAAGTTATCCATGACTGGCTCTCTCCTAGCTACTGAAACTGGGTTCTGGCACATGGCACTAGATTTTATAACTGATATCCCAACCCTACATATGGATTAACTGATTTATAGTGCCTTCTTAGTCACATCCGACATCCTCATTTATACAGAGGTTTGTTTCTGGACTAACCTACTATCCTATTGACTTGACTGATTTAAGTACTGTAGCTTTATGTTTAAGTTAATTTATTTATTTCTCTTTGGAACAGAGAGAGAAAGAGAGAGAAGCATCCTAAACAGGGTCTATATGCCATGATCCACTCCCACCCCCAGCCAGCCTGAATCACAGGCACATGTGTGCCCAGCCAGTGAGTACAGGGAAATCTCTGGACTTGAACTTGGGACCTTCCCACATGGGTCCAGCACTACAGAGCATTGCACTACTACTGCATCACTGCTGTTGGGCCTCTGACATAAATATCACACTCATGCCAGTTGACCAATAAAAATCTAACAGCTGTGGTAGAAAGACAAAATATTATGAAGGAGAACAAAGTGACTTATAAAGAGACTTGAGAAGAAAAATCAGACCTTGCAGGATGGGCCAATGAGGCTCAGGTTCGGTCCAGCCAAACAACCTTGACATGAGCCACGTACAAAAGTAATAGATAAACAGTTCTGTCCCATCATTACTCTATATTCTAAACTAGTTGGAGGGATGCTACAAATTTCCATTGTTAATAAACTTGGAAACACACTGGCCATAAAAATATCTTAATGTTCTTATTTCCTGAAAATAATGATCCCAGTCAGCTATCAAAAATAGGAGTAGGCTGCCCTATATAATGCCTGCTGTGTCTCAGAAGCCAATTGAATTCTAAAAAGGGCACCGATTATTCTTAAAATGACACATGTAATATCTTTCAATTCCAATAATATATGTTTTAATTTTTTTAATGGTCTATTCATTGAAGTCATTGCCCAGATATGAAGAAAGATGTGACTTGATTGATAACGTCACAGTTTTTGCAGGGCTCCATTCAATAAGAATATCTGAGAATCTGTGACTACGTAAACTTGACAATTGAGGACTGACTTGTCACAAAATATCACCTCTCTTTATTAATTCAGCATGTCTCTAGAGAACTTTTTCCTTTCTGGCAAGCTCAGCATTTTGTAATGTTTTAATAAAAGATTATGTTTCAAAAAAATAGCTGAGCAGGTTAAAATGGAATCACACTTACAAATCTTGATGCAACAGTTCCCAAAGTCTCACTAAAATATTTGTGAAAGAACAAAAAAACAGTAAATACTGACATTAGACCAGAACCTTGAAAGAATTCACAACTACAGGTCTGTAGTGCTGATTAACGAGCAGTATAGGAGACTTTGTCTAAGTCCATTAGGTTCCTCCTCTAGAAGATGAAAGGAAGGGGTAAAAAGACTTTGGGAAACCCTCAACAGCATCTCCCCAAGGCCCCGGTGAGACACAGACTGATCCAATAACAAAACTGGGTACAGTATTGAGGCAATCAGGGAGCTGCTACATCCTCCCAACTTTCACTCCCACTGTGGCCCTTCTCTGCTGGTGCAGAGTCTGCCACTCCCAGATAATATTCTGCTCCCAGATAGACAAAACCGGTAAGCCTGCTGGAATGAGATCCTCACCTGCACAGTACTGCATGTGTGCCAAGGAGGAAGAAGGAATGTGCTAGAAAAGAAGTGTTTCCTGTACTCTACCTTGAAAATAGTCCATATCAGTCTAGCACAACCTTACTGGATGAGCAGTTACTAAAAGAAAAACAAAACAAACAAAAAACCCTGGAAACTTGCTGTCAGCCCTGAAAATAAATCCATCCTCTATATGTGGATATATCAGGCTCAATCCCACATTAAACCTATGGAAAATTACTCTAATGCAAGGTAAAGAGAACATGACCATGAGTACTCAGAGTAAGTATGGATCTTTGGAACTTATTTCCTAACAAGATGGAAGAATATTGAGCATTTCCTTCTGATCATCAAGATCCAAGAGAGCTCTGTTCTAGAAAATGATAAGGGCTGGAGGAAGATAATATTATCCCTGGCCACAAGATATTTCTGTAAGTAGTGTTCAAGTCCAGTGTCTAGCAAACAGTCAAAAATAATGTGGTGCGTGAAGAGATAATACACTGTGAACCAAAACAGAGAACACAAATAGACCTGCAGGTGAGGTGACCACACAAAGACTGTAGAACAATGCTTGTTACGATGCTCATGGAAGAAAAAAATCTATGCTAGAAAACTTTGGTAATCAATTGAAACTATTAACAATAACACATATATTGTAAATTTTGAAATGATACTGAAAAATACAATAACCAATAATTAAAAATTCAGTGGATGTGTTTAGGAAAAAATTTGGCACAGCTAATAAAAGGACTTAGGAACAGAAATGCAGGTCAGAAGAAATGCAGGTCAGAAGAAATACAGGTCAAGGTAAGAATACAGAGACATAAAGGATACAATGAGAAGATCTAAGAAAAGATCTTAACTTCAGAGTTCCAGAAAAAGGAGAAAGAGTTAGGAGAGAGGCAACATGTGAGAATTTAAAGGCTTAGACATACAATTCATTATTTGAAACAGCCTCATCATGTTCATGGTAAACACATAAAAAGAAATCTACCACTAGATATATCATCATCAAACTGAAAAATCAAAAACAAGCAAAAATTTCAAGAATGGCCAAAGAAAAATGAGAAGTTATTCTCAAAGATACAATAGATAGACTGTCAGCTGACAGATTAATCTTGAAGAAATAAGATTCAGACAGAGTAGGCATCTCAGCAGCAACAAAGGCAAGAAGACAGTGGAATAACATTGTCTCATTGTAAATGGGAAAGTGACTATTTGCCTAGGAACTGATTCCAGAAATAAAGAGCACCCCTATCAGAAATTAGAAGACCAAATTATCATTATTGAACTCTATATTATCATGTATCTGTACAACCTAAGAGACTAAAATTCAATACGATTAATAAAATTCAGTAAAATCTAGTGGCTCCTTAGAGCCAATATAAAGAAAAAAAAATCCACAACAAACACACAAGTTCCTGCTTTCACGCTCTCTCCTAGCTCCCCCACCCCACGCCTTTTACAAAATGTCAAGCTATGATGCTAACAAGAAATCTATGGGACTTAAATAGAAAATACTGAAAATCATTATTGAAATTTATAAAGGAAAAATAAATATTGAGAAAGCCATCCTACGTTCCTGAATGGCAAGATCCTATATCTTAAAGGTCCTTTAAAGCAATTTAATAAACATCCCAATGATATTTATCTTAGAATTAGAAAAAAAAAACTTTCTAAAGTTCAGATGAATAAATAAACAGGGAAGAAAGCTGGAAGAGGACTGGATGTCCAGACACGAAAGTATGGCGATAGCTCAGAATAATCAGCGTGATATAGTAATGGCAAAATAATGGACCCATGGCATAGAAAAAGGTCAAACATATATGAGGCACATTAGCATGTTCGGTTCTCTGGAGGGAAAAAAATAAATCAAGTGAAATCCTTTTCATGTGAATGAACGTGAATTCTAGAAGGATCAAAGAATGTCATGTTACTAAATCAAATTAGAAAGCATACAAATTAGAAGGTCAGCCAGGGGTTGCAGTGTTGCAGTGTTAACAACACCCGGACATGCACAAAGGTCCTTGATCTGGGCTGACTGAGACTAGAGTGGACCATGGCCTGGAGACCCTGTTGGGGATGTCTCTTTATGTTTCTCTATCCTTCTCCTTTTCTCTGTCTCTCATGGAAGAAATACATAAAAAAATTTTTTTTAAATCATTAGAAGGATGGGTACCTACTTAATCATTAGACAGGGAAAATCTTTCTAATCACAAATGCCATGGAGTAAATAAGAAATTACTAGAGTTGTCTATTGCTAAGTTTAAAAACTTCATCATGTCAAAAACACAAAGAACAAAACTTAATGACAAAGCGAAACTAGCAAAATACTTCCCACGATTGTGAGACAAACATTGAACATCCTAAGTATTGGAGCTCTTATAGATCAGTAAGAAAAACAGATAAGTTCCCAGAAATAGAAAATGTAAATAGGTATGGTTATTTTTCAAAATAGCAAATTTAAGAGAGAAACCATTTCTTTCAAAAAGTCATCAAATCGGCAAAGCTTTTGAAAAATGCTAGTGTTTAATGCTGTGAAACAGACACTCCACTGCTAGGGGCAGTACACTCAGGGTCTCTTCTCTGGCAGGTTCTGGTAATCATTAATGTAAATACTTGGAGCTGGGGAATTTGGCGGCATCTGACTATAACTTCGCATTTTCCAGACTTTGGAAAGTGCAGCTCAGATGGAGATGATGTATCTCTGGGGCCTAAGCCAGCAGACAGTGAGGAGGAGCTCAGAAACTGATCCAGAGACTTGGAAGACGTGGAGATATGCTCACAGGACTCAGTATTTGGGCAGGGGATAGAGGAGTCACTAGACCAAAGACTAGGATGGTAGACAAGCTAAAGGTCAGGTTAGGAACCTCGGTTGGGAGCCAGGCATTCAGTATGCAATGCTGGTGTGTTAGAACCGGATGGAAGCACTCATCCATTGTCTAATATGGAGCTGAGCTACACACCAGGCACCGGTGTGTGCTGGGGATTGATGGTGACAGGACTGATGCGGTCTAGTGCCAACAAGCTTACGGTGTCCTGGGGAAGACTGGAATGCAAGATGAAAAATCAAGCAAATAGTCAAATGGACAAAATGACACAAGTTTTCATGAGAATAATAAAGGATATTAATCCAGCAATCAGACAGGGTTCGGGTAGGGACCCTAAGGGACAGAGCAAAGCACAAAACAAGAAGGGGAGCCCGGCAGCCGCTGAGGTTGCAGCTGGGTTGCTCAGGAGGCATAGAAGTGCACAGTGGCTCTTGTGCAGAATAAAAACTGGGCTGTATGTGCTGTTGAGGCTCAAAGCTCCACCTGGCTGCCTTCCTGTATCTGGGTGGGGAGGTATCCTGGCCTGGTCCAGGTGAGGGAGACCGGCAGGCAGGGCCTGGTGCTGCCCTGCCCTTTTGTGGTGTGCATGCTTCCATCCTGGGCTGCTCACTGTGTGGGGAGGTGCTGGGCTCTGGGCGTTGCTTGTGCACGTTTCCTCTGGCCTTTTCTGTTTGGGATAATTGAACATTTAAATGATTGTTCCACTTCATAAAGTAAAGTCCACGGAGACACTGTGCAAATTGCTAAATCAATTTATTTTTAAACAGAAATGAGGTTTAAAAAAAAAAAGTGAGAAAGCCTTGATGTGTTCCACTGAGAGAGACTCCGGAACACTGCCCTTCGCTCCTCGTGAAGTCACTCTTACATGTTCTTTAGGAGCAAATCAGAGCAACGAATCTGGGGAAATATGAATGGCAACATTCTTTTTCTTGCTTACAAAGATCAGTGGTTCTCTGTTCCCTAATCTATAAAGAACACCACACGGGGTCTCAACATCAGCAGAATAATACAGTGTATAAGAACCTGGTTTGGTGTTTGAAAAAGACCTGGACTCCAACTTCAGTTCTTTCACTGTGTAATTCTTGTGCAAATTACCTAATTTTGAAGCTTCAGTTTCCTTGTGGTTTAAAAGCAATAATATCTTCTCACCAGATCTTGCTAAAAAATCAATTGACTGTATACTAACAATAGTAGCTATACGAAGCACTTACTATGTGTCAGACATGGTATATTCAGTGCTCTATCTGTGAATTCTCAGATGTAAATACGCTTAGGAGAGGAAAACAATTCAGCTCCCATTTTAGAGCTGGTATTTGTAACGTGCAGAGTACACACAGCTAGTTCTTCTACCAGTCTATAAGACGATTTGTCATACTCTCATTCTGTATTCAGAAGTGTTAGATTTGATGATACCCTGTCTTCTAGGTAAAGGAGTAACAGGAAAATACATATGCAACTATGTGCATGTGCACGTGGGCAGTGTGAAATAATTGCTCTTCTGAATCCAAAATGTTTTCTGTACGATCATCATGGGTTTTAGGTCTAGGCTTCAAGTTACTGCTCTAATCATTTTTACTTGGTTCTGTTACCTTTTGGACACACGATTCTTCTTGGCTTCTTGCTTCACATCTGCAGTTAACTCAGATCAACTCTGTTTTCTCTCTGACTTATTGACCCCCCCCCCCCCCCTTAGTTATCTCCTTTGCCCTCAGTCATCACTCTAAGTCATCCAGTTTTGGGCTCTAGTCTCCCACAAGTTTGAGCTTCAGATTTGCAAAAAATGACTTTTCTTGCACACTTAGGCCATATAATTTTTCAAAAATCATGTTTTATTTTGGAATTCTCTTTCTTCCAACTTAGAACCAATCACAGAGCATAGAGTTTGGTCAAGGATAGCTACTTTCAATGCCAAGTGGAGACAGAACATAAATCAAAAAGTTAACATTGAAAGGTCTCTGAGAATCCTGGAGAAAGAGCAAATCTAAAGGTGACCTGGGAAGTCTGGCCAGGAATGGAAGGCAAAAATTACTTTGCTTAATTTTCCTTAGGAGACAATCAGACAAGTTAACAGGGCACTATGAAATGCACTGAAAAATAAATATAACAATGTGCCATGGGGCTGCTTTTATTCAAAACCCTGCCTCCAGTGTTTGACTTGGTATCTTTACCATATCCTCAAGAAGTGGGGGCAGGCAAGCACAGAAGTGTCTTCCTTATTGCAAAAGGAAAACTGAGGCAGAGTTTTTAAGTGGTCGATCCACTGATTCTTGAGCTGGACAGAGCCAGGTCAAAGCCAGTTCCAATGAACTGAATCTTTTGGTTTAGGACAAATCAGAGAGTTCCAGGGATGTCCTTTAGGGGATCCAGCAACTTCTAACTAAGTACTTTTTTACTTGTTCCTGTTTCATTTATGGAAATATCATTCTAATGACTTCTATAGGGTATCTAATTTTGAGTTTCTCATTGCGTCAAACCAGCTTTACTTGTCAGACATAACTTCTTTGAGATAAAATCATGTAGGTAGGGATAGGTATATGTTTCATATACAAACGCTATTAATTCCTCCTTTATACAAACACACATTGGTTAAAAAAGCAAGCTGAGGGGTCAGAGGATGGCATAATGGTTATGTCGCTGGAATCCCCCTCCCTCCCACCCTGTGTCTGACCGTGGTCCAAGTCCCAGACTTGGTGGCTTCAAACTCAAGCCAGGTACATGCATGCTCAAAATCCTGAGAGGAGAATGGAGGAGTAGGGATTGTGGTGTGGCCATCCCTCTAGGAGATGATTTCTCTCTTTCTGTCTCTGTCTCTCTCTGTCTTTCCAGTGAGCGCACATGCCCTATAGCAAAAATCTCTCTCAAAATAAAGCAAGCTGAGGTTAGCTAGGTGGGTTGGTGGTTAAGGAAGCTGGGTCCCATATGGCCGACTGCATGGTTTGAGTTGCAGACCTGGCAACTTGAGAAACACGCCAGGCATATGTGCATGCATGCCCAAAATTCTGAGAGCAGAATGGAGGAGAAAGGATTGTGGTGTGGCCATCCCCCCCAGGGGTTGCTTTCTCACTTTCTTTCCCTCTTGCTCCACTGAACTCACATACCCCACAGCAAACTACAAGAAAAAAATCAAGCTGGCTGCTAATGGAGGCATTTTATGCTGAATATCCATATTAGTCCACTATTGCATTGCCAACAGAAAAACCTAAAACTGTGTGACTCATAAGAGAAGTTTATTCAACCCCTTTGGAGATCCAAAGTCCAGAGGCCAACTTCTGGGGAGACTATAATATGACAGAGGGCAAGATCTTAAGCAGAGCAGTTGTCCTTAAATTTCTGCCTGTTTGCTCTCCTTTCTCTTCTTATAAACACACCAGAATTCAATCTCAGGAGTACCACCCTAATGACCTTATCATACCCAAAGTCCCCATCTTGGGACATTACAAAGGAATTTTCACTTAACATCTTTGCAGTACAACCAAGTCCCAACATATGAATTTTTAGAGACATCCAAATTATAGCAATATTCTAGACACCTTAATTTCCTATCCAATATTAATCCTCTAAGTTTGGGCACTTCAGATCAACGGGATGAAATTAGACAGACATTCATCTGAGCAGATCTGAAATAAATGACAAGCCACCCCATCTCCCTGTCTTACTTGAGGTGGTTCAGTTCTGTGGTGGGACATTTGACCACAGCTGGTTCCCTTAATATGAACACTCTGAAACATTGTATCAATGGGATGCCTTAGTTAAGATTGTCTAGGTTACACTATTGGTTGTAGCATCTCCTAAGACACAGTTAATGACCGACCCCCAGAGACCCAAGCAGACAAAGATTCTACCATTTTATGATGCTACCGTAGCAAGACTATGCTTGAGAGTTTCCCATGGTGGGGGGAAAGGTGCAGAGAATCTCAGACCAGGTCTTAAATGCTTCCATTCCCCAAATAACCCACATCACTTCTGCTCAGGTTGCATTAGTCAAATCAAACCACACGGCTACATCTAACATCCATCCTTATACTCCTAATATGTGCTAGAAGGTGAGATCAGGAAATATTTGTGATGTCTGTGCACAGGATGTCTGTTGATTTTGACTGTCCAGTATCTGCACCTAACAGACAGGTGACCCAAACTAAACCCAACTGAACCCTCTCTCCAGGGTACCCAATCCATTGAATATTTGAGCCAGACAATCCCAAACAATGTTTATTACCCTTTAGTACTAATGGGCTAACAGAATCTGGAGATCAAAGTCTCTCCAGAGACTTGCTCTTGAGTGGAGTTGTAGAAGAAGAGAAAAAGGAGCTCATTCATTCTAGCAGCCTCATCTTTCTAATACTGTCAATTGTTTTATGCTATCCAGTCCCTCTGAAGTCTTTCCCATTTCTTGCTCTTTCTTTTTGGAGCTTGTTTCTTTAGCTTTCCTATAAGTCTGAGGGCTACTAATGCCCTCCAAATATTTCCTTTTTCTACTTCGTAAGATTCAGTTTCTGGGGGCCAGCAGGTGGAGTGGTGGTTGGGGCGCTGGACTCCCACATGGCCAGTCATGGTTTGAGTTCTGGTCCTGAAGGCTTGCTTTCTCACTTTCCCTCTCTGCCGCTCTCTCTGTCTCTCTGATCAAATAAAATAATAATAAATAAAATTAAATAAGTAATTCTTTTTTAAAAAGAGTCAGTTTCTGTTATATGTACTCCCAAGTTTTCCCAAACAGAAAACAATAACCAAAACCAAAATGCCCACCTGAGATGATTTTGTGGATGCTATGAGAAATACAGGCTGGGATGGACAGGCAGGAAGAGATGGGGAATAACACCAGTCATGAAGCCAGAAAAATTGGTTTTCCAAGTCCAGAGTTTCAGGTCTGTCGTCTGTCCTGCTGTGTGAACTTGAACAAATCCAGAAAACTTATCTATAAAATGAGGGTCTGGGACGAGTTGACCTTCAAAGTCCTTTCTGGATCCAGTGAACCATGACTGTTTCATTTTGGGATTACTGAAGCAAGTACAAACCCTGTATTTTGGTATTTGACTGAAACAAAACCAGGCCCAACACTTTGATAAATAAGCTGTCAACTCTACACATACGCTTGGAATCCCATTAGCTTAGGACATCATTGATTTGTGTATAGTTTACATTTCAAATACACAGAGATGCTGGTGTCTACCAAGGACAAGACACCACCCTGAGAGTTTATCTCAGATCCAGGGGTGGCTTTCAATACAAGTGATCATCATATTCCTCTATTTATTGGAGTCCTATCTATTGTGGAGTACGTCCTTTAGTTTCTCAGGATTAACTGAGGTCTTTTATTATATGTCAACTTAGTACCCAAGAGGCAGAAGAACCTGGTGTTTCCAGAACACTGCCATCTATTAATATCAATAACAGTAACGAGTATAGAATCCTCAGCTCTCCTTCTCTGATTAGAACTCCAGGAGCTGGGCAGAGAGAAAATCCTAAATATTTCTCAGCAGGTGGGTGCACAGATGAAAAATGAGATGACTTTTCCCGTGAATAAGTGTCACCCCTGATTAAAATTCTGCCTGGAATGATAGGGTGATGTACTGAGATATGAATGACTCACTAAATCAGAAGGGCCGCTCTGTACACATTATTCTTCTTGCCTTTAGGCACAATAGTCTTTCTCTCACTCTCACATTTATAAAAAGGGATTTTTTTTTTTTTTAATATCATGCCTTGGTGAGGTAAGGATAAAGACCAGACTCCTCTACTAAAGGCAATGGTCATGTCTTTCAAAAAAAAATCTATCTACTTCTTACATTATATAGATAGATGACAGATAGATAGAGATAGAGAGATAGATAAGCGAGAGAGACAGAAAGAGAGAGAGAAAATCTCAACACGATCTCAATGCCACAATTCACCCGCAGCCCTAGACAACCCTGGATCATGGACTTGCATGTGCCCAGCATGCTCTGGATGTTAACCCAGATTTTCTCATGCGGGTCAGTTTTGCAGTGTCACATTTTGCCCCTGCACCACTGCCCCCCCCCCCCCCCCCCGCATCTGTCTTTCATGCAAATGAATGGGTTTCCTTAGATCCCAGAATGCCAAGATCAAAGAAATCTCAGGGCACTCTGGTTCCACAGGCTATGATCAGAGCGCAGTCCCTGATTGTGAATTTTTATTTTCCTTTTCTGCAAAGGTGGAAGATCCCAGTCCTAAAATCTTGGCCTCTTTACCCCAAGATTGAACAAACAGGTCACGGTTTAAGGTTAATCTGTGTGCACATCTGTCCTGTGGGTGAAGTGAGGAAAAAAGGCTTAAGGAGCCAGCCAAGTCAAAGAGAAATCCAGATGCACAGAGATTTCAAAAGATCCTGACAAGCTAAGGTCCTCGTCCTGGAACCTGAGACTTCCTACTGCGCCAAAGTCTTCGTGAAAATCCCTTAGCAAAGGTGTCTATCGTAGGTCTCGGTTGAGGGTAGCAGACCAGTGCCCTGTTAAACCAACATGTTTGGTGATCAGAAGGTGAATAGCGCTAGTACTCGAAGTTCTCACGTGTTTCAAATGCAGTTTTCCTATTTAACACAGCTGCATTTGTTATGCTTGTAGCAACTTAAACACAGAGAAACTGCTCATATAAAATTGATGCATGTTGGTCTCAGAAATATGGCTTGAAACTTTTCTGTCTTTAACACAGGTAGGGAATTTGAAAAACAATCTACTCCTAATTTTGGCTATTTCTCAGCCAGGACTCACTCAGCAGATGTACTCCGTTCCTGCTGACCTTGGCAGCAGAGAGGGAACCCAAGAATTTGGCAGAAAGGAAGTTATGTCTGCACAGTTTGAGAAGCACATGTCTGACTCAGGAACTGGTGGGTTTGGGGTTGGGATTAGGCTTTGGATTCCGGGAATCGGTATCCAATGATTCCATAATGGCCTTTGCTATTGATCTGGCAGAGCTGAGGTTTTATTTTTTTTAATAATAATTTTTATTGTAATTTCTAATTTACATATAATAGTTATAACTCTTTGTGGGGTACTACGTGGTTTTTCCAACCATGTATACAATGCATAAAGATCAAATCAGCAAAATAAACACATTCACCATTTCCAACGTTTATCATTGCTTTGTGTTGTGCATATTCAAAATGTGCTCTTCTAGTTATGTTGAAATGTAGACGAAGTTGTCACCAACGTTCTTCAGTCTACTGTGCTACAGTACTCTCTTACCCATTCCACTTAGTTACGTGGCCTCGTGTATCTGTGAACCCAACTCTCCCCAGCCCTCCACCTCCTGCCCCTTTCCAGATTCTGGAGTTTGGTTTTCAGTATTCAGTTCCAGAACCTGAGCTTAGAAAAACAATTCACACATGAGATTCTCAGAGTCAGCAGTTCAGTTCAAGTTCAACTGACTCGGTGAGCTGAGCCCATCTGGTGACTGAGCCAGACTTCCTCAGAGCCAGGTCTTGGGGCGCTGAGCTGGTCGCAAGCTAGCACCTATGAAATGGGAGCTGGAGAGAAGCACCCAGTACAAACACTTGCAGGTGATGAACTGCAAATGTTGGGCAACGTAATTGACTTTAAGGGGAAAGGACATTTTCCACACAAGGTGGAGGCTGAGGCCACACTGTGCACCACCACCCAGGGCTGCCTTGTCACGTTGGATACTACTGATTATTTTCCTCCAGGAAAAAGGAAAATGAAGGGAAAAGGTAAAAAGGGAAGTGGAGAAATTCCCCGACCAGGGCATAGAAGTTGGCGTCTATCAGCTCTAGATGACAGGAGTAAATGTCTTTGTGCATTACAAGAGCTTTCTCCATCTTGCTGGGGGAAGAAGCCCTATTGCCAGGTAGTAAGGAACAGAATTAGAATTCTTTAATTTGCTACACCCTTTCTCTCAAAATAAAGTTTATAAAATGTTTCCAACTCTTACTGAAAGATATGTGTGAGAGGTCTTCAATAGTTCATGAAAAAACCATGCATGGATTTAAAAATTTTTTGCACCAAAATAAATTCACTCTTTAATTCCGTTTTCCCATGAAATTTTTGAAGTCCCCTTATGCTCTGCAACTAGAGTGTGGTGGCCATGGGGCACAACCACTTCTAGGTGTTAAGGGCAAGTCATAAAAAGATGAGGATCTCCACTACCCTCACGAAGTTTTCTCCTCTTGACAACCTTAACTCTCTGTTATAGGCCTAAACCTCATTTTCTTATGCGTTCAAGCTACTCAGAACAAGAGACCAAGCAAGGATTAACTCTAAGAAATACTTGTACTTGCTGCCTTAGAAATGAGAAAAGAGGGACCAGCAGTTAGCGAATGGCTATGTCGCTGGACTCCCACGTAGTCGACCATGGTTCGAGTCCCGGACCCGGTGGCTTAAACTCACGCCAGGCGCATGTGCGTGCATGCCCAAGATCCCGAGAGGAGAAGGGAGGAGAAGGGATTGCGGCGTGGCCATCCCCTCTGGGGGGTGATTTCTCGCTTTCTATCTCTCTGTCTGTCTCTGTCTGTCTGGTGAGCGCACTCACCCTATAGCAAAAAAAAAAAAAAAAAAAAAAAAAAAAAGAAATGAGAAAAGAAATGAGGCCATCTCAATGGCACTCCTTTATGAAGAGAGGTGAGCCAATTAGGTTTTGACAGTTTCTATCTTCTTTTAAAATTCTTCCTCTCAAAGTAATGACAAAAGGCTCTGAAATCAAATGTCGAAGAGTAAAGACACAGGGTGGCAATGTCAAGCAACTACAAAAAATGTATAGATATAAAAATGGAAAAACAAAAACAAATAAAACAGAGCCATCCCTGAAGCATGGTGATTAAGCACTGTGCATAGGAAATGGGATCTCACGTGGCTGACCGTGGCGTATGCTGGGCACATGTGTGCATGCTTCAAATCCTGACGGGATAGAGACATCAAGGAAAAGGACTGGAGCATGACCTAGCCCAAGGTGTCTTCTCTTGCTCTCTCTGCTCTCTCTTTCCTTTCTTTGGTGAGTGCATGTGCCCTCTGGCAGTTAAAAAAATGATAAAGTATGCAAAAATAGAAAAGTTAATCAAGCATTTTCTCTCAAAAAACGAAACAACAAAAGTCTGACCAAGAGATGGAATAAGGCCCTGGGGTTACAAATCCACCTTTCAGAGACCCTACTTGAGATTCCCGCCCACAGAGCCCTTTCCAGACCCAGTTTCTCAATCCCCCAAAATAAGGGGCATCATTGTCACAGCAAATCTGCAGCCTATTAGCTAGGTAGACGTGATCTAAGTTCCATAATTGCTGGAGATTTTTCTTCCTTGCCCTGTCCGTCCACATAGCAGCTCTCAAGACAGTGAATATTCCTGGAAATCGATGCTAAGAAAGTGTTATGCAATACTTGAGCTGAGATTGGAGGTGGATTTTAGGAACTCAGAGAGTTGTCCCCATCAAAGCTGTCTAGTATAGCAGTTTAAGAGAATCTTGGACCAGCCAGTGGCATGCTGTGTAAGGCAGCTAGATCCCACGTGGCTAACTTTGTGGTTCAAGTCCTAGACTCGAGGGCTTGAAAATCATGCCAAGCACATAGGCATGCATGCTCAAAATCCTGAGAGGAGAGCAGAGCAGAGCAGGATTGCATTGTGGCCATTCCCTCTGGGGGTGATTTCCACTGTCACTTCCCCTCTGGCAAGCTCATGTGCCCTATAGCAAAACCAAAAAGAGAGAGAGAATCTTAACTATATACGAAGGACTTCAAAAGTTTATAGAAAAGTGGAATTAAAGTATCAATTCATTTTGGTACCAAAATTTCTGAAAACATAGTCAATCAAGCATTCTTGGTCTAGGCAAGGAAAGATGCTTGGGAGATAAAATGTAGATTCCTTTCCCAGAGGAGATGGTGAATCACCTGAAGCCAAGCACAGGCTAGGGTTGATCAAATGTGATTTTTTTAAGAATGAGGGACCAGCAAATAGCATTATGGTTATGTTGCTGGACTCCCGTGTAGTTGACCACAGTTCGAGTCCCAGACACGGTGGCTTGAAAATCTCACCTAGTGCATGTGCGTGCGTGCCCAAAATCCTAAGAGGAGAATGGAGGAGAGGAAATTACGGTATGGTCATTCCCCTCTTGGGGGTGAATTCTTGCTTTCTGTCTCTCTGTCTCTCCAGAGAGTACACATGCCCTATAGCAAAAATATCTCTTAAAAAAGAAAAAGAATGAAGGGGTGGTCAGGCATAGAGAGGGCAAAAGTGGAACAAGGCTTGTAGTAGAGCAGCACAGTTCCTGAACAGTCACCATTTCTTCCCTGCCAAGGCAGCCTCCGAAACTGGTAACACCCACTGTGTGAGGATAGATAAGGTCTCTACCAGACTGTGAGGACCTCACACAGGCACAAAAGGTTCCATTTTCCATCTGATACCCAGCAGAGCAGACAAACACTAACACATTTCCTGTACAGACAGAGGACATCACAACCTATGAGAAGAGAATGACGGGCGTGGTGGCGCCCGCCCTATGGCAAAAACCTATGGAGGCTGGAGGATTGCGGCATCGAGAAAAGAATGAGCTTGTTCAGAAGGAGCTTCCCTGAGATTTGGAAACCTCAAGCTCAGAGCAGCAGAGGCACTGTGTTTCTGCTACCAGAGCTTTCCCTGGAATATCTCAGGGCCCACAGACATGGCTGGGAAAGCTTCTGAGAGCTGAGAAGCTTAAAGAACTCCCAGAATGATGCAGAGCAGATGGTGGTCACTAAGAATCAGGAGGTGCTAGGAATGGGGAGATGCTGATCAGAGAGTACCAAGTTTCTGTTGTACAGGACAAATAATTTCTGAAGATCTAATGTACAGTGTGATGACTAAGGTTAAACATATTGTATTGGGGGCCAGCAGGTGGCTTTGGGGTTAAGGCAGAGGACTCCCATGTAGTCGACCATGATTCAAGTCCTGGACCTGGTGACTTGAAACATACACTGGGTGCATGTGTATGTGTCTCCAGAATCCCAAGAGGAGATTGGAGAGAAGGGATTGAATCTGGGGGGTGATTTCTCGCTTTCTGTTGTCTCTCCAGCAAGCACATGTGCCTGATAGCAAAAATCTCTCTAAAATATATTGTATTATACTCTGTTAAGGAAACAGATTTTAAGTGTGCTCTGTGCACACACAATAGTAATGAAGCCTAACACAATATACATGTATATACAATCATCACATAGGACACCTTGAATACATACAGTTTTTATTTGCCAAATATACCTCAGCAAAACTGGAAAAAGTGAAAAAGAAATCCCCAGGCTCTGAAATTCTAGACTTAACAAACAAAATGCATTTAGGGTTGATTACACATATGACAAAATAATTCTCTTCGCTTTCTCATTTTGCTCCAGTTTCCTCATCTATGAAGTGGGTAGTAATGTCTGACTCACCTAGAAGATGGGAATAGCATAAGGTCAAATTGCGTAAGTATATGCCTAGACAGGTGCTTTGTAAAGTACATCCATCTGTACACTAATTACCATCCTCAGCAATATTTAAACACCGTACACAAGCCTGGGTGAATTATGTTCATAAATACCTGAGAACAACATCTCTCTCTTTTTTTAGAGATTTTTGCCACAGGGCACTTGCACTCATCAGAGTCACAAAGAGAGACAGAGACAGAAAGTGAGAAATCACCCCCAGGGGAGGTGGCCACATCGCAATCCCTTCTCCATTCTCCTCTCAGGATTTTGGGCACACACGCACACATGCCTGGCATGAGTTTTAGGCACACATGCACACATACCTAGCATGAGTTTTAAGCTGGTGGGTCCAGGACTCAGACTGCAATCGACTGTGTGGGAGTTGTAACCATCACACCATCTACTGGTCTTGAACAAAGCATCTCTTGCCATCTTCTCCAACTGGAGACTCTTAAAGGGTTGTAAGGTTGGTAACTGATGAAATTGTTCCCTGAGAAATTATCTATCTATATGAATCAAGATTTCTCAATATTGAGCTAATTCAAAGCTGAAACTGAGCAAACATATTAGCATCTCTGAGCTCTGAGTTCCTTCATCTGTACAACAGGAACCCAGAAGGGTCTCTGATGATTAAAAGAGGTGGTGTGTGTAAGCTGCTTTTCTATCATGTGAGATATGCCAAGGTTTTGCTTATTTGTTTGTTTTAGCATACAAGTACTAGAATGGAAAAACCTGGAGGGATAGTTGTCTGTAGGCCTGAAATTCTTTTTTTCTTTTTTTTAGAGAGTTTGTTTTGTTTTGTTTTGTTTTGTTTTGTTTTGTTTTGTTTTGTTATAGGGTACTTGCTTGCTGGAGAGACTGAAAGAGAGAAAGTGGGAAATCATCCCTCAGAGGCGATGGCCATGCTGCAATCTCTTCTCCAGTCTCCTCTTGGGATTTTTGGCAAGCATGCACACCTCCAGCATAAGTTTCAAGCTGCCAAGTCCAGAATTCAAACTGTGGTCAGCCATGTGGGAGTCCAGGATCTTAACTACGGTGCCACCTGATGGTCTGAAATTTCTAATGAAGCAATGAAAGACCTCCTCCTCTTCTTAGGTAGAAAATATATGCCCCCAAAGGGGAAAACACCTGCCTGAACCAACTAGCCAACAATCCCTAGGGAAGGGTCATTCAGGTGTCCGTCAAATACTGAACCCAGACCCCAGTTCCTTAGCGTTTGCTCATGTCTTAAGGTCATGTTTAAGTCCTTCCTCAGTCATGAGATTGTCTTCATGTGGAATTTTCACTGTTTTTCTAGTTCTTCCACTTTCTTTTTATCCAGTTATATAACATACTTGCAGTTTGCCATATTTCATTATTTGTGTGCATCTTGAAATGAACTTCCCTGTGAGACTTTGGAGGGCAAGGAGTGTGTATTTTTCATCTTTGTGTCTCTTAAACTGCTCTATTAGAATGTCTGCCTTTTGAATGAAATATACTTAAAACTCTCACTCCGTCATCCATTTAAAGCCAATTCTATAAATAAGCGATGAGGGCTATCTTTGCCATCAGCACCTAATGCCTGGAGGCTGTAACACTTCTTAACAGACATCTTGTCTGCAGACTGGCCTCCCCAATTCATCTTCTTTAAATGCCACTTAAAATACCTTATTCAAATTTCCCACTCAAACTCTTTTAAAGGCTTCACACTGCCTACAAGATAAGGTAAAAACATCAAAGTCTTGAATGTAAGGCTCTTCACCAGCTGGCTCTAATCCACCTATTTAAACTCTTTTAACCCACGCACTCCCAAACAGTGAGGCTGTTTGACTTATTCATTCACTCACTTGTTCATTCACTTATCAAGCATAGGTTCAGTGCCTACTATGTGCCAGTCATTCTGCCAGGTGGTAGGATTCCATACAAAAAGACAAAGTCCCTGATCTCAATGCAGTTACCCTTCAGACGGTTAGCAGGAAATAAAAGGAATGTTACAATTCTATGTGATAAAAACAATAACAACATGATGTAGAGGAGACATTGAGAGTACAAAGAAGCCAGTGCCCCAGTTGGATTGTGGGCATCTGGGAAGGTTAGCAGAAGAGGGCCCAAAGGAAAATGGGTTTTCCAAGAAGACACAATGTGGTTGGGTACCTGTAGGTCATTTGAAGCAGATAGAAAATATTATGCATAAAACACACAACACACACACACACACACACACACACCACAGGGATGGTATAAGAACTTGGTGTGAAGTTACAAGTGGTTCAGGAAGACCTCGTTAAAGTTGATTTCAAACCACACGGGGTCCCTGGGGTCTGTGACATGGTATGTCTGTATTTCCCAACTTATGTTTGTGAATGTGGTTCTTGAAGGCATTGAGTAGATTGCCATGAATAAAAAAACAAAAGCATTCTGTAGTCAAAAAAGGTTTGCAAAGTAAACCCATGTTCTCCTCCACCTCAAAAAGGGATAACATTCTCAGCATATTGAAGATTCTGCTAAGTCCTGCAATAAAATAAGTTGTTGAAAGTGTCCCAAATCTATTTATCCAGAGAGTATCAAACCACCATGGCACTTCCTGAAGAATGGGGTGCAAAGACAGTTTTGGAAACACTGATCTATACCTCTTCTCAACTCATTAGGCTCACCTGTACCGATCTGTATGTGGTTTACTAAGTCACAGTCTTCGGGGAAAACCTGGTTTTAAATCCTGTCTCCATCATTTAGTTATGGTTTGACCTTAGAAAAGTTACTCAACATCCTTGATGGACAGTTTACTCATCTGTAAAATGGGCATACGAGTAGTTTTGTCCATAGAATAATTTTATTGAATACATATGCCTGACACATAAATCTGCTTAAAGAATTTCCTTCCATTATTATTGACTAACACATCATTTAAACTAGCCCTTATGAGTTACATAGATTTGTTCTTCCCTCAGCACCTCAACAGTTTCTTCACAGTGGCTCTCAAATCTCATCTACTGTTCCTCAAAGCTCAACACCAAAGGAGTCCCAGAGATAATGCAAAACATACTTGATCAGGAATAGACTGATTTTTTTTAGTGAGGCATTATAATATTCAGAGTAACCTAAATGCCCTTTAGTGAAAAATAAGCTGTGGAACAGGCAGCTTTTGAAAACAGAAATACCTACCATGCTATGATTAAAATTAGGGCACTCAGAGTGGAAGGAATCTTAATCTGCAGGGTTCTAAAAGTAGGGGAGGAGGTGCTCTCTTCTATGTCTCATCTGGGACATATAATCTATCCTTGGTTTTAAAAAATTCTCACTTCCCCACTGGAAAACTCCCACACATCCTCAAGGACTCAACCCAGGCATCATTTCCTTCGTAGAGTTGTCCTTCAAGGCCCCAGGCTGAATTAATGGCCCCTCAGCTCCTATCATTAGGCAACAATTAATGCACTCTTACTGAATTGCTGCTATGGTCAGGAAGCTGGAAAAGCAATCATTGACCAGAGGTGGCCCCGCCCTCAGGGAATTTACAATCTGATGGTGGCAGCAGACACCAAACAGGTAACCAGGTGAGCCCAGTAACATGACAAATGGGGAAACCTGCTATGAGGAAATAAAAGAGAGGTTATTCTTGAGAGTCGAATGGAATCTGCTTTAATTATTTTCCTTGCTGCCTCTTTGGCAGGCCATGAAGTACTCGAGTGTAATGTAACTGGTTCACATTTGTATATCTTGGCATAGTATTGTGCCTGTGTATATCCGGCACACATTAACTGCTGCCTGAAAGAAGGGATGAATGATTAATCCCACGATTTAAAGCTGAGACCCATAAGGCTTGCCTGCAGTGACACGTCCAGCTATTAATGGCACTTTAATTAATGACACTTTCAGATATTCCCTTCATTTGAAGTGGGAGTATACTTGTAAATATATAAATATAAACATACAAATTATATATCCACATATATCTGTGGACATTTATGTATATATACAAAGGATCTGTATAGATTTCAGATGGTTTTTGCATCAAAATCAACTCATACTTTAATTCCATTTTTCCACAGCCTTTTGAAGTCCCCTCACGCATGAGTGTGCATGTGCACGTGTGTGTGTGTGTGTGTGTGTGTGTATACACATAGCCAGCCCATCCAGACCACTTTCACCACTGAATTCCAGGCCTAGAAAATGGGTACTTGTTGGAGGTCCTTTACTTTTGGCCTGGCCCTCGCTGTTGTTATTCTCTGTGGGTCCAGGAGTAAGTGGACCTCTCAATGGACTTTGATGAAGAGAAGATACTCCTAATCTCTTCAGTTCTTTCTGACAGGAAAAGCCTAGAGCCAACCTCCAGACAATTCCCTCTGCATTCTGTTGATACTCGGCTTTATTTGGCTGTTTGGTTCTCTTAGGCCCTGTAAAAACACAAACTTAATCAATGGCTTCACATAACAGCTAGCTCGAAGGAAGAACGCACTTTATTTGGAAAATGGTATCTTCCCCTTGCACTTGTGATTAAAGGGGGAAGAAAACATTTGCGATTCAGCCAATTAACCTCAGTGGTATGTCATTCAAGCAAGGTCCAGACAGAAGTCTCACTCTATTATTCCAAATCCTTCATTAAACCAATTCCATCTGCAGCCGACATTTTTCTGCCTTTTTGGTGCATTCTTGTGATTACCTAATTTAAATAAAGAGCTAACTCATTGTTTTTCCTAAGTGCCAAGAAGATTTAGAGCAATGACCTGGATCAGGGATAATATGCTCTTATCATATAATTTTCAGAATCTATGAAAAATTAGAAAGTGCACATAAGGACGTCCACATTCCTCCTGGAGACAGCTAGACAGAGATGCATACTTGTTTTTAAGAACTACAAAAGACAATACCACTCCCTCCTCCTGATTCCCACGACCACTTGATTTTTAAAAAGTCACCAATGTTAGCCTTGACTTTGGTGACTTTACAGTTGGAAGCAGGCAGCCTAAGATTGAGATTTCAGGTTTTTTGTTTGTTTGTTTGTATTTGTTTGTTTGTATTTTCTTCAGCTGGTAGAACGTACCCCCATTTCAGATCTGCTTTTCTGGATATAAAATATGTGATATGGTGGGAAGTAGCAGTTTGCTGGTAAACCATTTTCAGCATTCTTTTTCATTTGCAAAACTCATTATGTTGCATTTAATCTAAAATTTTTTTCCTTGGCTGTAAAATTTGGGGTTGACAATATTTTCCCGCCCTGTGGGCATTTTAAAAATGTCATCTTACTTGGGACCAGCAGTTAGCGTAATGGCTATGTCGCTGGACTCCCATGTAGTCGACCGCGGTTCGAGTCCCGGACCCGGTGGCTTAAACTCACGCCGGGCGCGTGTGCGTGCGTGCCCAAGATCCCGAGAGGAGAATGGAGGAGAAGGGATTGCGGCGTGGCCATCCCCCCTGGGGGGTGATTTCCTGCTTTCTATCTCTCTGTCTCTCTCTGTCTGTCTGGCGAGCGCACGCGCCCTATAGCAAAAACCTCTCCAAAAAAAAAAAAAGGAAAAAAAAAATGTCATCTTACTGTTTTCCCATTCACATAGTTTCTGATAAGAAATCTGTTGTGATTCTTTTGAAGGATGTATCTAGGTGTATGTGTGTCTGTGCTTGTATGTTGTGGGTGTATGTGTGTGTTTTATTTTGGTATTTATTCTGCTTGGGGTTTAGGTAAGTAATCTATTATTGCATCTCGGCTCTGAATGCAACCTTCAACGCTGCTTGTGATGAACAAGAGAATTCCCTTGAGCATTTCTCCTTTAAAGAGAGGATGATGCTGTGCTTCTCACTAGAGGGTGCTAATGAGACACTGGAGAAGGAAAAAGCTTCTTGCAATTCCTGGTTGGGCCAGGAGAAGTCAGTGTGGTATGGTACTGAGGATATGGGTAGAAACTGTCCCAACTATGACTCAGGGTGTGGCCCCTCTGTGACCTTGAAGCCTCAGGCTGGCAATAACCTTTTCAGTTTCCCCAACACAGAAGCCACCTCACCCCCGCATGCCTGTATGCAGCTGCCTGCTTGAACTTCCTTAGCAAGCTCCCCACACAACTACACTGTGTCTCTGATGTTTACACATCGAATAGTCATTTCTTCTGCAAGTCTCTCAGTCTCCCAGCATTCCTCTTGACCTCTGAAGGTCTTTTGCTCCAACCAGTGCCCAGACTCCTACTACATGCTGCTCCCAACCTACACTCCAGAAGGTTACCTATTGTTTGCTCGGCAGCTCCAGACTATCTCTCTCCTGGCCAAACAAACAACTTCCCTATGACCCAATGGCTCAAACATACCATCTTTAATAGGTCAACTCCATTCCGTATTTGTACTTCTTTGGATTGTCTTTCTCAGCCTTAGTGTGCCATATAGAGTTTCCCTATATCTTATAGTTGCTCTTTTACCATAATTACATCTCTCTGTTTAGCCATTGTGTGGTTTCTATCTCCTGATTAGACCTGATCTGTTACAATATTCTGTGAACTTCCTGGATCTATGGTTTTATGTCTTGCAGCATTTTTAGATAATGCTCTTTTACTGTCTCTCTGAATAGGTCTTCTGTCCTTATTTCTCTTTTGAAACCTTCTGGAAGTTCAATTACTCATATTTTAGACTATTTGATTTCAACCTGCTGTGTTTAGACATTCTATTCTTTCCTTGGTAAATTTTTATTATTTTTTTTCTCTGTTTCATTCAGGTAATTTTTACGATTCTACCTTCAAGTTCATAAATTATTTTCTTGGCTGTGTTAAGTCTACTGATAAGCCTATCAAAGACATTTTTCACCTCTCTTATCACATCTTTTATTTTTAGCATTTCATTAGACTCTTTCTTATAGATTCCATCTCTCCACTAAAATTCTTCATCTGTTCATGCAAGTTGTCTACCTTTTCCATTAGCGCCTTCAACACCGAGAAAGGCTTACCCTTACCTCCTGCCCATCCTCCAACTTCCCTGTGAGTGTGTGGTGGAAGTCCACAAAGAAGAGTCTATGAGTGGGTGCAAGCCTATATTTTCATGTGAGCCCACACTAAGACTTTAGAAACTTAAAAACTTTCACTAAATTCGTATTTCCCACTTGTAACACCCAGCATCTCTTCCTCCATGGTCTTCCAAGGATGACTCAGAACATATGCCCATTTCTCCTTGGAGGTACCTGTCCGTCCATGGATTTCAGGCTATCTAGTTGCCTTGGGCCTCAGTTCTCTGAAGGACTCAAGAAAAGTTATGGCTTTTGTAGTTTATCTAGACTTTTTCTTGTTATTAGGATGAAAAAAAAGCTCTCATCCTAGAGAGAAGATAAACTTCAAACTTAATGTGAAATATTTTATTTTCTCTCATTAATCCCCTTCCAGGTCTGCAAGTAAATCCTATAAATCTATAAAATTTTTTTGTTTCTTAAACTAATAAGCAATTGGAGGGGCCCAGCCTCAGTGGTATAGACAGTGGTGTAGTGACCTGCAGTGCTGGAAGTCACATGGTTGACTGTGAATTTGAACCCTAACTCAACCTAAAAAGATGCTAGGAGTGTGTGCCTAAGTCCCTGATTATGTGGGAGGCAGTGTGATGAGACCCTGTTGAGAGCGTCTCTTACTTCGCACACATACATATGTGCATACTCTCTGTCATGAAATAAAAAAAATAAACTTAAAAAAATTAAAATATATCATTAAAATTTCTCCCTATAAGTGGTTAATTACTCTTTACATTTTATCAATATTTTGAGGCATATATGTTGAAGCTATGTTAATAAGTGCACGGATTTTTTTTTTAAGGTTTTTGCCACAGGATGCCTGTGCTCGCTAGACAGAGAGAGAGAGAGAGAGTGAGAGGGAAAGCCAGAAATTACCCTCCAGGGGTTGCTTGTCATGCTACAATCCCTTCTCCATTCTCCTCTTGGGGTTCTGGGTATGGACACACACATGCCCAGCATGATTATTAAGCTACCAGGTCTGGGACTTGAACTGTGGTCAGCCATGTAGTAGTTCAGCACTTTAACTACCATGCTATCTGCTGGCCTCTGTGCATAAAATTTTTAAAAATTTAGTCCTCTGGTTACTTAGATATTTTACAATCAAACAATATCTCTTTTTATACTTAAAATGCTTTTTTTCTCTCCAATTCTGATTTATTTGACATTAAGAAGTGATAACCCTTCCTTTATTATGGTTAGTCTTTGTGTGTTACCTTTTTCTATTCTTACTTTCCATCCTATATTTTTATACTTTAGATATATCATTTAAATAGTATTTAACTGATCCATTTAAAAATATGATATGCTTATTTCCTACATTTTTTAAAGATTTTTGGCACTGGATTATTACAATGTTATTAATATTTCTTCTGCTGAGTACATTTCAGAAATTCAAACCCATAGATCGACAGTGAACTGTGTCATTACACTACAACTTCTGTATCTCTCAAATAATCAATTAAAATAGCTCTCTGAGCTTGTTTTCTAACATTCTAAGTCTCTTATATGCTACTCTTCCCAATATACTGTCCTTTAAGTTATATCAAAACCTCTGATCTGTTGATTATGCTATTTTCTCTTAATTTATTAAGCTCTTTTCTGGCTTACTCACTCCTAGTCAAGGAACTAGACAACACTTCTTCATCTCTTCACCTTCAATTTTTCCTCCTCTAATGCTTCTTCTGTACTGTTTCTAGAGTACTGGTTATCACCTGTCTTTTTCACTATTATGAAGTGGTATCTCACTGTGGCTTTGATTTACATCTCCCTAATAACAAGATGTCAAATATATTGTGTGATTATTAACTATTTCTTTGGAAAACTGTCCTTTTAGGTTCTTTGTCTTTTTCATTTTTTTTATTATTGTATCTAGAGTTCTTTATATACTCTAGATACAAGTCCTATGTAAGATGTACTATTTGTAAACATATTATTCCATTGTGTGGGTTGTCTTTTTACTTGGTTTGTTTAGTTTTCTTTTTTTAATGAAGTATTAAATTTTGTTGACATCTAAGTTACCTTTTATCCCTTGTGTTCTCAGTGTCAAGGTTATAAAGATGTATTCCTAAATTCACTTCTAAGAGTTTTATAGTTTCAGATCTTAAATTTAGCTCTATGATCCATTTTGAATGAACTGTTGTGTTTTGTTATAATTAAAGGATACAGATTAATTCTTTTGCATGTGTATATTCTGTTGTCCCAGTTTCCAAAACTCTTTTGTGCTTCTTCTCACATGCTGTTTTCTGTGTCTCTAAACTCTTTCCTGTTTGGTCTCCATTTTTTGGGGGGAGGTGGGGTTTGCCATAGGATGTGTACACTCACCAGAGAGAGAGAGAGAGAGAGACAGAGATAATGAGAGGGAAAGTGAGAAATCACCCCTAGGGGGCATGGCCACACCATAATCCCTTCTCCTCCACACACCACAATCCCTTCTCCTTCATTGTACTCTCAGGATTTGGGGCATGCATGCGCATAGCATGATATTCAAGCTCTGGGTCCAGGACTTGAACCACAGTCAGTCATGTGGGAATCCAGCACCTTAACCATCATACCACCTGCTGGCCCCTATTCTCCATTTTTAAAACTCTCAGCTGCATTTCAATGTAAACAGTGCCTATGTCAAAGTCTTCTCTGACTTCCTGTTCTAATTTAGATGTCCCTTTTTGGTGTTTCTATAATACTACACAGTCTTCTAGATGAGGGGTCAGCAGACTTTTCTGGTGAAAGATCAATTAGTAAGAATTTTAGGCTTAGTGTACCAATAACAAAATAGAGGAATTTATGTAGGTACTTAACAAGAGAGAAAATAAGTTTCCAAAAAACATTTATTGATAAAATTTTAAATATAATAATTCTGTATTTTATTGTAATTTATACTGTCATATTTTTTTTCCTTTTTTGAATACAAGTCTTTTAATGAGAAATACAAACTTTTTTTAAAGGAAAATTATATTTTGCTTAACTAGAGTTCAAAATTCTGCTCCACAGGATTTCATTGGTATCCTATGTTCATCTGTGAAAGCCATTTTTTTCCCCAAATGTCACATTGTATGTTTTCACCACTATACTTCAAATCTACATTGTACAAAGTGACCAGAAAGTGTGCTCCAGTAATTGACCAAGCTCTGAGACCGCACCTTTCACACCAGTGTCTTCTCAAGATCTTTTGATAGTAAACACATTTCTCATTCAAGTAAATTGAAATGCTTCAGTTGGGTTGATGCTTAGGAGTCTCGTAAAAAAAAAAAAAAAAGATATTACACCATCTTTGTTTAGCAATTCAATATTTATTTCTGTGAAAGCCATTCTAAACTCTTGGGCCATACAAAAATATGTGATGGGCCAGATTTGGCCAATGAGCTGTAACTTGCTGAATTTACACAAATCAGTAATTTTAGTCTTTTTTCAAATCTACCACAGCTGAGGGATGGAGGGCAATCCCAGTCATAATTGTGGAAGGTTACCCAGGATTGTCTTTTTTTTTTTTTTTGGAGATATTTTTGTTACAGGGCACGTACGCTCGCCAGAAAGAGAGACAGAGAGATAGAAAACGAGAAATCACCCCCCAGGGGGGATGGCCACGCAGCAATCCCTTCTCCTCCATTCTCCTCTCGGGATCTTGGGCATGCATGCACACGCATCCCGCGTGAGTTTAAGCCACCGGGTCCAGGACTTGAACAGCAGTCGGCTACATGGGAGTTCAGCGACATAGCCATTACGCTAATGGCTGGTCCCCCGGGATTGTCTTTGAGGAGGGTGAAGAGGCAAGGTTTATAGGGCTTGCAGCTAGGGTTCTGCCAATCTAATCTGTGAGGGAATTTTAAAAGTCTGTGAAAAATAGAATTAAAGTATGAGTTAATTTTGATTTAAACCTTTTTGAAATTCATGTATGGTTTTTCTTATAGTGCATTTTTCATGAAGTTTTGAAGACCCATTTACTGACATAAAACATTGGGCATTAGGCATGGTGCTGGTGCCTAATGATCCTGGTGTGAATTGTGGCACTAGTGCTATGATTCTGGCACTAGTAGTTGGGGTGATGGTTTCCAGATTCAACCAGTGGCCTCTCAAATTAGCAACTTCCTCATCATGCCAGAAGAGGTAGTTTCCTTGGAAGCCCAGGTCTGCAGTGTGATTTTGAGAGTGGTTCTTAGAAGCTGAGCCTTATCAACAATCCTGTGGGTTCTCTACATCCTCTAATAAAACATGTTAAACTATAGAAACTGAGATGTTTATGTATAACCTGACCATGATAGGTACATACTATGTACACAAGCGGTAGAGGAAGTAATTCTGATTCTCTCCATTTATAACCACTACTTTTTTTTTTTCTTTTTTTTTTTTTTTTTTGAGAGGTTTTTCACTATAGGGTGCGTGTGCTCGCCAGACAGACAGAGAGAGACAGAGAGATAGAAAGCGAGAAATCACCCCCCAGAGGGGATGGCCACGCTGCAATCCCTTCTCCTCCATTCTCCTCTCGGGATCTTGGGCACGCACGCACACGCGCCCGGCGTGGGTTTTAAGCCACCGGGTCCGGGACGCGAACCGCGGTCGACTACGTGGGAGTCCAGCGACATAGCCATTACGTTAACTGCTGGTTCCCTATAACCACTACTTTTGATAACTCCAGATACTGCGCAGATCACATAGAGAAACTATTGGTTTTCTTATGTATTTGATCCATCAGATTGCAAGCTATGTGGGCTGGCACGTTGCCTTGTTCATCTCTGAATCACTGCTGCCAGGCAGTCAGTAAAATGGGCATTTCTAAGTTTTTATGTTCTTGATTAATTTCTCTTTATAAATTTTAACTTATCTCCCAGTAGAAACGTAAGTTCTGGGGTTAGATGGTTCACAGTGGTAACACAACTAGACCCACATGGGAAAGGTCCTGGGTTTGTATCAAAGGATCTTCCTGAGTATGCAGGACAGGTATGTGCATGCCTGTGATTGGGCCAGCTGAGACTGGAGGTGGATTGCAGCATGAAGACCTTTTTGGCATGCTCTCATTCCCCCCAAATAAATAAATAAATAAATTTAAAGAAAAAGAATGTAAGTTATTTTATGCTGAGAAACTTTAAAATGGAATATTCTAAGTCATGGTGGTAAATTCACAGCAGTATTGATAATTACCAGCCTTGGCAGATTCAAGGAATTATTAACTCCAGGACCAGGCAGGTAATATAAGTGAGTGACTTGGGATAGGTACAAAAGAGTAGGGTGGCAGGAACAGAGGAACTTAGAACTTTTTGCCTATCCAAAGGTAGCAGTCACTGCTCAGCCTCAGACAAGAGCTGCCATGTGGGACTAAAGACCCATTTATTATAAACAACTTATCTGCGTTTTTACAAGGAACCTTCCTGTTTTAAAAATGTTATCACCAGTTAAATAAAATTAAACTGTATCTGTCAAACAAAATAGGACTATAGGCTGAGTTTGGCTTTTGGGCCAACAGTTTGCAACCTTTGCCTTAAATAGTTCTCATGACACTTCCGAAAGGACTTAAATTGTACAGTAAGACTATACAAGCACCCCTTGGTATCTATACGGCATTAGTTTCAGGACCCCCCCAGATACCATGGATACCAAAATCTGCAGATGCTCAAATCTCTTATGTAAAATGGCATAGGATTTGAATCAATACACGTCCTCCCATATTCTTTATATCACCTCTAGGTTACTCATAATACTTAGTACAATGTAAGTGTTATGTAAATAGTTGTTAAACTGTATTGTTGAGGGAATAATGACAAGAAAAAGTCTGTACATGTTCAGTACAGACACAACTGATTTTTTTTCTAAGTATTTTCAATCTGCAGTTGGTTGACTCCACAGATGTGGAAGGCCAACTGTACGCAATGAGATTTGTTCTTTCTTAGACCTAATACCCACAGATGTTCTGTTGCTTGGAATAGATGTAAACAATGGAAGACTGTTAGCCCTTATGGGATGTGTGAGGTCACTATTGTGGTCTCTAGTGTAGAGGTAGTCGTCGCTGGGTCTGGGTTAGATGAGAGGGCTACAAGACAATGGTAGGGCTTCACTGGAGTTGGGGGGGAGGCTGCTAAAGTGGTATCTAAAGGACAAATGAGTTATTTCAGCTGTTACTCAACCAGAGTGTGTTGGAATGAAGAAAATTTTCAGGGGCAGGATGGAGTGGTTTTTAAGAGTGAAAAAAAAAAGTGGTCATGGGCCTCGTGAGGAAGGGGAAAGCCTTTCTAGAGACTGTCTGGAGGATAAATGAGCAGCTGCAGAAGAATTAATTAAGAAGCACTCTCCTTTAGCTGTGAGTGAAATGAAGATACACATCTGCCCACTGGTAATTGAGGCCTGGGGACTCTCAGTCACAAAATGTGAGCTACAGGCTGTATGTGCATTCTGCAGTTTCTGTTCTCCACTCCGCCTTTTCCTCTCACCTCGTTTTGACAATGCAAGTGAGTGGGGAATGTTGACTTGTCAGTGTCGTAGAGATTCCCAGTGTGCTGGGTGAAGATGTGCAGAGAATTGGGAGGTTCCCAAAATAATACACTGGAAGTTCTTCTCTGCATGACCACAAACCATGTCAAGACTCTAATGGCATAGCCTGCTGAGTTAGAAAAAGGCTTCCAGAAACCACAGGTTTAATCTAACAATAAACAGCTTCTCAGGATCTCTTAGACACGGCTGCATAAATCTGACTGCTTAAAAATAGAAGTGCAGAGAGCCTTGCTTCACTCCTTGGCGTTGTACACAAGCTGGAAGGGCCACTGATTATATGTGAACCATCCCCTGGGTCTCCAGGAAGTTCTGATGGGAGATCAGCATGGACATGAGGCTTCAGGCGGGGGGACTCCCCGTGTCAGGTGTGGGACTGACACAAAGGCTCAGGTGGACACTTGGGTCTTATCTGCTGAACTGCTCCTGTTTCCAAAGTGTCTTGAACCTACCCCTGACATCTACTCTTCTGAAAGCTTTTGCCAATTTTGTTCCCCAATCCCAAACTCCTCAATGCAGCTCTTTGTATATTTGAAACGATAGCTATATCCGTTGCTTACCTGATTGTCTTCAAGGAAACAAAAAGAAGATCCAGGTTTCATCAACTATGACCCATATGAAATATGAGGACTTCAAAGAGTTTATAGATAAATGGAATAGAAGTGTGAGTTTATTTTGGTGCAAAATACTTGGAAATTCATGCATAGTTTTTTCATAATATGTACTTTTCATGAATTTTCTTGAAGACTTTGTAGTGCCCATGCTTCCACTTATCTAGTCACCCTTTTCAGAACCATCTCTATATTTATTCAACACAGATCTGGGCAATACTCAAAGAGGCTCTTTGCAAGAGTTAGGGAAGGTTTGGTATTTTAGGGAACATGTGAATCTGAGCTTGTAAAATAAGAAGTTTACCAAAGAATGGGTAATGTTCCCAAGAGATAAAATCAGGGCATATCACAGAGAAGGGGGAAATTCTTTCTTGGTCCCATGGGACCAAGAGGGCCAAGAATGCTGAAACTTCACTCTGTATCCACAACTTCCAAATGGAAAAAAGTAATTGTCCCTACCCTGTTCAGAAAGAGAGTGAGAAAAATGTTCCAATGAGGACAAGGATATATGTTGTTTGTTTGGTACTATATGCCCAGAAAATGGAATAGTATCTACAACACTGAGCTCAGTAAACAGTCAATAAATACGTGAACAGATAAATGGAATCAAGTCAGTGCTAAGAGCAGGGACCAGGAAAGAGCCATTTATTGGGGCTTTTAAGAGCTTCTCCCTAGGGGCACAATGGCCATAATATATGTGAGTGTCTGGGAAAGGTAGACAAAGATGAAGTGAGAGGACTATCAAGATGGGCCTGGCACACAGATCCATCGAGAACAGGGAGAAGCAGAGTGGGATCACAACAGGGTGACCTGGGAAGGCTTACAAGAGCAAGAGGCAGCCGCAAATTTGAACTTAATCCATGCTTTCAGGATGAATGAATGAATCTAAAGTGGAATAATGAAAGGAAACAAATAACACAAAAGGAGATAAAGCTTTTTAGCCAAGTTCTAATAAAATAATAAGGGGACAGAATAAAGGCAGGTGTAAATGTTAAGCTTCTTTCTACACAAATAATACACAAGGGCAAATCAGGTCAGAAATTAGTAAGATTAGTTCATATCTTTTGTAATACTAGATACTAATCACTCCACATTTGTTTACACGCCAGAAGTGCTAGGTGACAGGGATACAGCAATGTCCACACTATTATTAATAGCACATTTAATGTTTGCAGATGGTAGTTACAGTACTTACAATACACCTCCCCTTTCATTTAATAGAAAAAGAAGTGAGACAAAGCACAATGGCACGATACTGTTGTGTGATACTGGGATCATGAGAGAGGACCTAGAGTTAGATCTTTGACCTCAACACAACTGGTATACCTGTGATTCCATGGGGAGGGATTGTAGCATAGTGAGACTCTAGTGAGGGTAACTCTCTAAAACAGAACAAAACTTTAAAACAGAAAGAAAAAAAAAAAGAAAATGAGAAAAGAGAAGGAAATGGCTTGCCTAAGTTGCACTGCTTGGAAGTAGAACAGTTAGGATTGGGGTTTATACCCAGCCTTCTGGCTCCAGAGCCCATTATCCTACCCACAGATTATACTTGAACCATCACCTGGGTCTCTGCATACTTCTAGGGACCAGTGAATTGAAACCCAGGGAAGAGGTTCTGGCTGCTGATAAGGTAGAACTCCAAAATGGGCTCTTGGCTTCCTTCCTGAAATATCCTGGAGATTTCCCAGGAGCAAGAGTTATATTGGCATTATACTTCTTAAGAGCAACACTAAATTTAAATTATAAATGCACACATCCTTTGACTCAGAAACTCCCTTTTACAAATGTATCCTTCAGTTATATCTGGATCCATATAAAAGCCAAAAGGGCAAGGTTAATTGCTTCAAAGCACTTGTAATGGCACAAGCCAGGAAACTACCTTTATGTCCACCAATAGAGGGATGGTAATGGGACAGAAGATAGTGATCTAGAGAAAAGGTACTGAATCTATATCTCATACCATATACTTGAGTGAATTCCAAATAAATGCATATTTAAATGGAGATCAGAACACAAAAAGCACTGCAGAAACATGAGTGGAGAATGCCTTTTCTTTTTTTTTTTTCTTTTTTTCTTTTTTTGGAGAGGTTTTTGCTTTAGGGCACGTGCGCTCGCCAGACAGACAGAGAGAGACAGAGAAATAGAAAGCGAGAAATCACCCCCCAGGGGGGATGGCCACGCCGCAATCCCTTCTCCTCCATTCTCCTCCCGGGATCTTGAGCACGCACACACACACGCCTGGTGTGAGTTTAAGCCACCGGGTCCAGGACTCGAACTCCTCCATTCTCCTCCTGGGATCTTGGGCACGCAGCACATGCGCCCAGTGTGAGTTTAAGCCACCGGGTCCTGTCGACTATGTGGGAGTCCAGCGACATAGCCATTACGCTAACTGCTGGTCCCTGAGAATGCCTTTTCTAACTAGGATACAAAATCCAGAAACCATGAGAGAAAGATGTATAAATTCTATCACCTAAAAATTTTATGTATGACTTTAAAAAGTGCCCAACATGAGTTTTAAGTCATTGGGTCTGGGACTCAAACTGTGGTCAACTATGTGGGAGTCCAGTGACATAACCATTATGCCATCTGTTGGTCCAACCCTATCTCTCAATCTGTCCCTCTCTAGGAAGTGCACATACCCTATGGCAAGAAACAAAGAGTCACTGCTGAGCCAGAAAAAAACTTGTAACTTTGGTTACACAAAAAGTACTAATTTACTTAATGTATTAAACATCTCTTTTTTTAAACAATTATTTATTTAATTATATTTATTACTATCATTATTTTTAATTTGACCAGAGAGAGACAGAGAGAGAGAGAGAGAGAGAAAGCAAGTTACCAGGTCCAGGACTCAAACCAGTTAATCATGTGGGAGTCTAGCACTTTAACCACCATGCCAACAGGGACATCAGGTGATGTGGAGGTTAAGGCAGCTGGATCCCACATGGCTGGCTCTGGTTTGAGTTCTGGACCTGGCTGCTTGAAAATCAATCTGGGTGCATATGCCTGCATGCCCAAAACCCCAAGAGGAGAACGGAAGAGAAGGGATTATTAAATCAACTTGGGGGTGATTTCTCTCTCTCTCTCTCCCTCTCTCTCTCTCTCTCTCCCTCTCTCTCTCCCTCTCCTCTCTCCCTCTCCTTCTCCCTCTCTCTCCCTCTCCCTCTCCCTTCTCCCTCTCCCTCTCTGTCCTGAGTACATGCGTCCTATAGCAAAAACAAGCAAACAAATGAAAACAAAAATCTCTACAAATTTATATAGACCAACAACTAACAGAAAGCCATAAACCCACAATTCACAGAAAAAAATACAAGAGGTTTTAAATATGAGGATTTTACATATTTTGTTTTGTTTATAAATTTTTTTCCATGAGGAAGACAGAAGGGGATTAGAAAGAGAGAGAGAGAGACATTGTCCCCAACAGGGTATTGATGCCAGGATCCACTGCCAACCCTCAGCCAGCCCTGGATCATGCACATACACATGCCTGGCATACTCAAGGAGGTCTACATACTTGAACCAGGAACCTTCCCATATGGAATTGCCTCACAGAGCAGTAAGTTTTACTGTTGTGCCACCATATGGCCCCCACTTGTTTTGATATGTTGTATTTTCCTTCTCATTCAGTTCAAAATATTTTAAATTTTATTGTATTTTCTTTTTGGCTTGCTTAGAAATATATTAGGGATCCCTAAATTTCTCTTTTGGTTCTTATTTTATAAATTCCATTGTGATCAGAAAATATATTTTATTATTTTAATTTTGAAAGTTGTGACTTGCTTGATAGTCCAACATATGATCTATACTGGTAAATGTTCCAGGTGCACTTGAAAACAATGTACAACCTTCAGATGTTGCATGCATTATTCTCTTGTTAATGTTTATTCATTTATTTCCTCTGAGAGAGTGAGCAAGAGCAAGAGAGAGAAACAGCACCCCCAACAGCGCTCAGATGCCATCCCTGATCACTCCCAGCTTTTAGCAAGCCCTGGATCATGGGCATGCATATGCCCAGCAACCACAGAGAAATCTCTAGACTTGAACCAGCAACTCTCTCATGTGGGTCAGTCTCACAGAGCATCATGTTTTACTGTTGTGCCACTCTCTTGCCCTGAGTGCAATATTTTCTATATATCATTAAAGTCATATTTTTTTGTCTAAAGTTCGAAACTCTCATATCCTCATTATTATTTACCTTCTTGTCCTACCAACTCCAGAAAAGTTATATTAAAATTTAGAAATACAATGGGAGGCTTGTTTATTTCTCCTTTTAATTAAGTCAGTATTTATTTTATGCATTTCAAAACTATGTTGTTAGGGCCACATAAATTAAAGATTGCTACATTTTCCTGTTGAGTTGACCCTTTTTCTCTAGTAATGTTTCTTATCTTAAAGTCATTTTACATTGATATAACTACACCACTACACCAGTTAATGGTATATATATATATATACACACACACAGACATACACACACATACTTACACACATATACATATATGTTTTACCTTCAATGTTTATCTTCATTTTATCTTCAATGTTTTTGCGTCTTAATATTTAACACGCATCTCATATAAGCAACATATATTGGATTTTGATGTTTTTAGTCTGAATATTTGGTCCACTTAAAGGTAACATACTTACTTACATATCTGGACTTAAATATATCCTTTAATCAGAACTTCTGAGAAAATGTAAAGGCTTTACAATACTTAAATCCAATTGATTTCCTTTCCTTTTGTACTATGGTTGACATGCTTTTAAATAAGTATATATTTAAATCCTACAATATATTTCTTTATCAATTGTTTTAAGCATTTAAATTCATTATGTTTACCCATATATCTACCACATCTTTACCCTTTATAGTTCTCTTCATTCCCTTCTCAATTATCATCTTTCCATCCGGGATCATTTTTCACCTGCCTGAAGAACTCTTTTTAGTATTTCTTTCAGTTCAGGTCTGGTAGCAAAAAAAATCTCTCAGTTTTATGTGTCTGAAAATGTCTTTATTTCACCTTCATTTCTGAAGGATATTCTTTATGGGTATAGATTTTTTACAATGACATTTTTCTTTTTGGAACACTTTGAAGATTCCATCATTGTCATCTGACTTTTACCATTTCTATTGAAAAATCACCTGTCAGTAATAGTAAGTTTTTGAAGATAATCTCTTTTCTTTCCTTTGTGTTTATGTGTGTGTGTGTGGTGCAGTGTTTTAGACAGAGTCTCTCTGTGTCATGGTCCTCCTGCCTCAGCCTCCCAAGCACCTGGGGCTGCAGGTGTGCACCATCATGCCTGGCTTTTTTGGGTGGGCCAGGACTCAAACCCAGGCCTCCCATGTAGCACCAGCCTGCCTATTAGCAGGGTCCAGTGCATGCTACCAGGGATGGGTCTATGTGTTGTTTTTCTTCTACTGGCTTTAAGATTTTTTTCCTTGTCTTTAGTTTTTATCATTTTTACTATAATGTACATAGTAAAATGATTTTTCTTTGTGTTTATTTTTACTAAGGTTCATTGAGTTGCATGGATCTGCAGCTTGATGTCTTCCACCAATTTAGGAAAATTTTCAGTCAGTGTCACTTCAGATCTAGCACCTACGTAACTCTCTCAATTCTCCTTTGGCTACACTAACTGCACACATGTTATAGACTTTTTATATGTTTTCCTGTATTTTTCTTAATTTTTCTTTGCTTAAATCTGGATATCTTCTCTCATTTGTCTTCCAGTCCATTTATCCTATTCTCTGCTATTTCTTATTAACCATTAAACCTATTGAACTATCAGGTTTAGTGATTATGTTCATCATTTCCAGAATTTCAAATTGAATCTTTCTTTAAAGAAAAGTTTTTAGGCCTCTGTTAAATTGTCCTTTTATTTTCCCTTTCTTACTGATTTCCTTGAGACTATCAATCATAGTTCTTTTAAAACCATGACTGAAAACTCATATTTTGTTCATTTTTGTGTCTGTTTACATTTCTTATATTTTATATTGATTTTGCTAATTTGGTCCCATTATGGAGGACATAGTTAGTAACTTGGGGGGGTTAATTTTCTCCTGTCAGGAATATGTAGCATGGGCTGATGAGTTTCATGCTTATCCATAGTTTTTCCTCATTTCAAGAGCATATCCCTTTAAGGATCGCTACTGGAAGCCAGGGATGTCCACCAGGTTGGTCCTTCTTTGGCAAGCCCTAAACTCCATTTTTTTTGTCTCTTCAGCACTGTGAGACTGAGAAAAACCTCCAATTAATGTTTTTATCCTCTCAGGTCCTTGAAACAAAGATGCCTTACCTTGTATATTTGTCGTTTACAAGTTGGTGAATGCCTTATGATAAAATTTTATGGAATTCTTTCTTCTGGAATGGGGTTCTTCAAGTAGCTATCTACCCCAGTGTTGTACACTCATCACTAAAAATACCACATTTTCAATGCCATTGCTTTCTCTTCCACCATTATATTCATTACAGCCAACTCCTTGAAGGTAAAATGGTGCCGCCAATATCAGGCTTACTTCACTGTACTACCTTTCTCTCTGAATTTTTGGACCCTGAGTCTTAGTGGTCTTGCTTAAGTAACCAATACCATTACCTTTGAATGACTGTTTTACTCTTCTTTATCTAGCTTTTATAGTTCTCCCTTACAGAAGGTTGCTCTTATAAAAATTACTCCATTGTATCCAGAAGCAGATAGTTAGAAGTATTTTCAAACCAAATTCAAAAGTTTGAAAAATCAAAGTTAAAAAAAAAAGAATGGATGCAATTATATAAACACTGGAAATTTCTGTTCAACAAAGGATATCATAGATGAATTTAAATGATGAGTGGAAGACTAAGAGGTGATACTTGATTTTTTTTTTTTTTTTGAGAGGTTTTCGCTATAGGGCGCGTGCACTTGCCAGAAAGACAGAGAGAGACAGAGAGATAGAAAGCGAGAAATCACCCCCCAGGGGGGATGGCCATGCCGCAATCCCTTCTCCTCCATTCTCCTCTTAGGATCTTGGGCACGCACGCACACGCATCCGGCGTGAGTTTAAGCCACCAGGTCTGAGACTTGAACCACGGTTGACTACGTGGGAGTCCAGTGACATAGCCATTACGCTGCTTGTCCCAATATTTGAAATTTTTTTAATTGACAGACAGTACATGGGGCACAAGACAAGAGTCCTATTATAAAAAATGGGCAAAAGTTATGAATAAGCAATTCATAGAAAAGTAAGCCAAATGGCCTCCAAGTTTATAAAGAGATGTTTAATTTTGTGAGTGATTAGAGAAACATAAATGAAAACAACAATGGTATACCACTTTGCCGCCATCAAATTGATAAAAATTAGAAAGTCAGATAAATGTTGACAAGAGTTTGGGGAAAAAAAGAACCTTTTATACTGCTGGTATCATTATCTAGAAACCAATCTGACAGAAGTACTTTTTAATCCAGCAATCCTTTTCCAAATGATATATTTAGACAAATTCACACAGGTCAGTGAGGGACCATGGATAAGGGACTTCAAAAAGTCAGTGGAAAATGAATTAAAGTACACTTTTATTTAGTGCAAAAAAATTGAAATAAATACAAAGTTTTTCCTTAACATGTATTTTTCATGAACTTTTGAGATTCTTTGCATGAGAATGTTTATGTTAGTAATGACTGAGGTTTAATAAATGGGAGATGTTCTTTCTGACTGTCTATCACTAGAGAAATAAAAAAGTTAGCTGAGGTGTGTATATATATATATGTGTGTGTGTGTGTGTGTATATATATATATATATATATATATTTATAGTGGAGTCTATATAGCAGTCAATGAATTAGAGATACATTTAGCAAATTATTAGATTGTAATTACATGATACAGAATGAAAAAAATAAGACAGGAGATGTATAGCAGGATAATAATATTGAAGTAGTTTTCAAGACAAACATATACAAAACAACAGACTGTACTTTAAAATATATAGTACATAGAGTACCGCACGCAGGTAGAGCTCAGGCTCTGAATATAGGTTGCCTGGGTTTGTGTCCTCACTCTGCCCTGTACTAAATGGGTGGTCACAGGAAAATTACTTAATATATCTGTGCCTCAGTGTTCTTGTCTGTTAAATAAAACAACAAAAGAACTTGTCTTATTTTGTTTAGAGTATAAGAGAAAATTATGTTAAAGTGTTAAAGTCTCTGGTCAATACAATTAGAGTTAGGAGTAGTATTTATCTTCAAAAACATACAGTAAAAAAATACATACACACACACACATACACACACATATGCTTTTTGTTTGTTTGTTTGTTTGTTTGTTTTCCCCAGGTTTTGGCTGTAGGGTGTGTGCACTTGCCAGAGAGACAGTAAGAAGGAAAGTGAGAAATCACACTCACCCCCCCGGGAGGGGGATGGCTGTGCCACAACCGGTTTTCCTCCTGGGATTTGGGGCACTCAAATATTACACCCAGCATGATTTTCAAGCCGCTGGGTTCAGGACTCAAACTGTGGTCAACCATGTAGGAATACACAGCCTTAATTACTATGCCACCTGCTGGCCCCACAGTAAAACTTTTAGAGGTAGTATAGATAGGCAGGATGAAACTGGAGAGTGAGGATGGAGATGAAGGAAAAATAATAAATCAACAGGGATCTTTCATGCACTGATTTTTATTTATTTTTTATTTTTTTGCTATAGGGCATGTGTGCTCATGAGAGAGAGAGAGACAAAGAGGGAAAGTGACAAATCACCCCCCGCCCAGGGGGTATGGCCACGTAGCAATCCCTTCTCCATTCTCCTCTCGGGATTTTCAGCACACATGCATGCATGCCCAGTGTGAGCTTCAAGCCACTGGATTCAGGATTCAAGCCATGGTTGGCCATGTGGGATTCCAGTGCCTTAACTATCATGCCAAATATTGGTCCCTTATGGGTTGATGTTAACATGTGGCCTGCACTGATAAGACTGATTAACTCAATTTTCTGAACCTGAGATCCCCTGAATCTGAAAGAGTTAAACTCAAACAGACCAAAGTTCTGAGTCGTGGACCTAGCTATTGCTGAATTACGAACCTTCAGCATGTTTCTGAAGAGAAACTCTGTGGTTTTATGGCATTTTTGTGGTGTTAGTCCTGAGTAAACTCATATAACAGTTTATCAATTGTGTCTGATTAGGATGTTCTTTAAAAAGCTAATTTCTGGGACCAACAGTTAGCATAATGGCTATGTCCCTGACTCCCATGTAGTTGACCACAGTTTGAGTCCCGGATCCAGTGGCTTAAACTCACTCCAGGCGCGTGTGCGTGCATGCCCAAGATCCCAAGAGGAGAATGGAGGAGAAGGGATTGCGGCGTGGCCAACCCCCCTGGGGGGTGATTTCTCGCTTTCTGTCTCCCTGTCTCTCTCTGTCTTTCTGGCAAGTGCACATACCCTATAGCAAAAACCTGCCCCCCCGAAAAAAAAAAGAGGTGTAACTGACTTACATGAAATAATAAAATTTCCTTGTAGATTATGTCATTAAAAAAACCTAATTTATCTCAAATTGGTTAATTAGTTAATTACTAATCATGAATTAGTTAATTAATAAGTCTCAAGTCAAGAACCTGTTATATTTACAAGCAATTGCTAATCACCCTTGACTTTGAACTCATAGTCATAAAGAAATTGGCTACTAATTTGGTACCTGCCCCCTACCATGTTTGAAAGAGTCAGAGAAAAGCACATTAATGCTTTTCCTTAGAGGTGACTACACTGAAACCTAGCAAAGTAAACAAGACACGCAAATTAAACAAAGCTAAGTACCAAACACAGGACAGCACACAGGAAGGATAAACACAAGGGGTGCACACAGGTCCAGGTCAGTGAGGTAGAGCAGTGAAGCCCTGGGCAGGTCTCTAAAAGACCTCCTCCTAAATGCAAATGTTCTGACGACAGGCAGGGGGTGAGGGCCGCTTTGGGGATCGCCCCTGGCAGAAACCTGGACGCCAGCTTTATAGATCAGTTAGGTGGTTCAGATTCCAGAAGCATTTTTGGAAACGGCAAACTCTAGGGAAATGGTAGACTCTGGGTTCATTTTCTTTTAATTAGCTGAAAAACATAACAAGAAAAAGGTCCCTCCCATGGAGGGGAATCAGGGTATCTTCACACATTTCTATTTTTGTATGTTTCCAAAGACCTTGAGACACAAAATCTAATTTATATAAAAATAGCAATGATGATAAAGGTAGTCTGAATTATATATTACCTTACATCCAGAGGGCTCCAAGAACTTTTCATACAAACACATAATTTTGTCTTATGAGGCAAATGCTACAAGATTTTTTTCCCCTCTTGAGATAGAAAATAGGCCTTAAGACGTAATGGCGGTATCCAACACAGGCTAGAACCAGGCCTCCTAATTATGAACCCAGGGCAGTGTGTGATAACAAGGAAACTTCTAGCTTTCAGGGACCTGAAACCTGAGGTGAGAGGCTGCAGTTACAAATGGAAACTGATCTTGCTAAGTATCTGCTTGTGTTCACACCTTGCTAGGAGTTCTATGTCCATTATCTCAGTTAATGCAATCACATCTCGAATTAAGACACTTTTACAAAATGGACTGAGAATCAGAAAACAACATGTTTAAGGTAAAATCCAATACAGTTAAGTTACAAAATTGAAAATAAGAATTAGACTAGGAATATAAGCCCAAGACTTTCTCACCATACTCTTCCCCTTTGCCATGTTCTGTTTTGGAATTTTTTTTTCTTCATTTTTCCTTTCTTTTCTTTTCTTTCTTTCTTTCTTTTTTTTTTTTTTTGGAGAGGTTTTTGCTATAGGGCGCGTGTGCTCGCCAGACAGACAGAGACAGACAGACAGATAGAAAGCGCGAAATCACCCCCCAGAGGAGATGGCCACGCCGCAACCCCTTCTCCTCCTTTCTCCTCTCGGGATCTTGGGCACACACGCACACGCGCCCGGCATGAGTTTAAGCCACCGGGTCTGGGACTCGAACCACAGTCGACTACATGGGAGTCCAGCAACATAGCCATTACGCTAACTGCTGGTCCCTGTTTTGGAATTTCTGAAAATATCATTAGACTTAAAAATTAAGTGTATCATACTGGATTTTTTTGCCTTCTAAAAATCCCCACATGGTGAGACCAGCAGTTGGCATAATGGCTATGTCGCTGTACTCCCATGTATTAAACCATGGTTCAAGTACCGGACCCGGTGGCTTAAACTCATGCCACGCGCGTGTGCGTGCGTGTCCAAGATCCCGAGAGGAGAATGGAGGAGAAGGGATTGTGGCATAGCCATCCCCCTGGGTGGTGATTTCTCACTTTCTGTCTCTGTCTTTCTGGCGAGCGCACACATCCTACAGCAAAAACCTCTCCAAAAAAAAAAAAAAAAAAAAAAAAATCCCCACATGGAGCTAACCCTATAGCCTAGTGGTTAAGGGAGTTAAATTCCACATGACTGACTGGTCATGTGGAATTGGTTCAAATCCTGGTCCTGAGGGCTTGAAAAACATGCTGGACATGTGTGTACATTCCCCCAAATCCCTTCACTTTGCTGGGAATGGGGTGGGGGGTGCTTCCTCTCCCCCTCCCACTGCCCTCACCTCCCTTTCTCTCTCTAACAAGCACACATGCCTTCTGCCAATCAAAGAAACCTCCACATGAATCTGGTTGCCTATAATACTGTTCTTATAATGTGGGTATGATTTAGAAAAATTGTTGCATGTAAATAGCCCCTACCTGTTCTACTTCACCTCTTTTCTGACTTCTGGTATTATCAACTCCTTGCTGTTGAAATATCACTTGTTCTAAGGACCACTATCTAGACAGACTAAGGCAATTTTTTTCTAATTTTTTTTTTTGGCAGTTTCTAGAACCCATTACATAGCCATAGCCTCTCTGACCCCTTTTGAATCTGCCCATCCTCAGGATTGGAGTAAAATAACCCCTCTTCCAAGGAAACATCCCTGGGCCCCCCATAGGATTCTGTCTTCCTCTCTAGAACTAGTTTACAAGGAAGAGAGAAAGGGTAGCTCTAACCCCAAAGCAAAAGAAACCTGGGCTAAGAGGGAGGCCAAAGGAGTCAAACAATGAGGACAGAAGAAGCTCCACGAATAGCCACTTCTTTAGAAAGGCCGTGGATATGCTTTCCTTTTCTCTCTTCAGGGATGTAGGGATGTAGGCAAATGCAGTGAGAGCCATCACCAGGGAACTGACTCCCAGATTTTGTTCAGGTAACCATTTGCCTCCAGACTCCCAAATGACAGCGCAGTAGTCCATCCAAGGAAGGGTTATATCAAGCCAGCACACCTAGGGAGATGTTGATGTTACGGCAGCTCAAAATGCTTCTAGGGAAGAGTTGAATGTCAGCAGAGAAGGGTCTTCTCTGCTACAAGGAGTCTGCTTTGGGGGAAGGGCTCTGGGTATTCCCTCCCTGGGACAGGTGGCAAAGGTCCCTCCTTGGAACCAGTGGCAAATGAAAGCTGACCTGATGAGTCTTCTAAGTGCTCAAGCTGTGTTTCTCCTGTGATGCAGGGGAGCCATGGCTGTCTGAGAAGGCGTTGTCACACGCACAATACTCTGTAGTCCACTGGAATTTGTTTTCTGTGCCATTAGTTTATCATTATGACAGTGTGGCCTAGACTGAAGGACTGGCCATAAATATTACAGACATTTGGAAGGAGAAAGCGCTTCCCTGACTATCTGTACAGGGAAGGTCTTTATGTAGGAGAATTGCTTCCACTTGCTTTAACCCACAGAATAGTTCTGGCAGGATGGAAAAAGGGACCTTGGGTATGACCTTCTTCAACCCTTTCATTTTAGAGATGATGGACACTGAGGCAAAGGAACTCGTCTGATGTCACATATGGATCTGTAAGAGGGCTGAAAACAAAACCTATGTTTCTGACTCCCATTCTCATGCATTTACAAACTATTCCTTACTAAAAACCTAGGTAAGAGGAACAATTTCTAGAGTTATAAAATATAGTAGGGTGAAAGAATATCATTAACAACCATTTACTATATACCTCAGAGTAACTAAAACACAGGATTTTGCAGTTTCTAACACAAAGTAATAACAAATGGTTGAGATGATGGATATATTGCCTACCTTGAATTAGTCACTACATCCTACTCTTGCATGAAAAATCACATCGTTCCCCACAAATATATGCAATTATATTGTATGTCAGTTGAGGGAGAAAAAAAAAAACGGCAAAAAGTTAAGCATTATTCTTGATTCCTCTCCTTTTAGTGCCCCCTCCCCACATCCAATCCATCACCATAGTCCTCTTGAGAATTTGTGAGCACACTCTGAAGCAGCCCTGTCCTCCCCATACACCTCACTATCCCTCCGATCTAAATTGGCTCATGCTGGGCTATTCTCTGACCCAGAATGATCAAGTCAAACCTCCCTCTTGTTCCTTTCACCTCCTATCCACACAGCCACCAGTCAGCCTTGGAAGCCATGAATTCAACAAGGGCATGCTTCTGTTTAAACTTCCAGCAACTTCCCACCACAAGAAGAATCAGGTGGCCTGATGTGCCTGACCTTCCCCTGATTTGCCCCTGCTCAGCTGTCTGCTCTGTCTGGGCCTCCCCCAGTGTGCTCTACCCACACCAGCTCTCTTGTTCTGGAACATGCCAAGTGATTCCCACCTTAGGATTTGTACTTGCTGCTCCTTCTGCACAGAATGCCATTCCTGCAGTTCTTTATAAAGCCAACTCCAGCTTGTCATTCCTTTCCCAGCCACTTTACCTCCTCCAAGAAGCCTGCCTTTACCAGCCTCAAGTAGCCCCCAGTTAAGCTTATCGCCCTGTTTTATTTTCACCATATCTCCCTTTAAAAAGAAGTTTATTTATTAATTTCCCCATGAATGTGTGTGAGAGAGAGGCACCCCCAAAGGGTCTTGATGATGCAATCCTCCCCAGCTTCAGCCCGCCCCAGCTCATGGGCTGTTCATCTCTGGAGCACTCAGGGAGATCTCCTAATACAAACCCAGACTCTTCCCATATGGGCTAGTCTGAAACCTGCCTGGTACATAGTAGGCTCTTAATAAATATGAAGTAAATTATACTGCTAAGAGATGGCCACTATAGCTACCTCTCTGGCATACTGCACCTATGATTTTTTGCATGACACAATGGAATTGGATCAAAGAGCTCTAGCACTATGTAGAAATACTTCACTTCTAGTAAAGAAGTCAACAACAGACACAAGGCTTTCGAGCTTCTGCGAGAACTCCATGAGGAGTTTGTTTGTTAGAGTATCTCAAAATATAGTCTTTGGACTTGAGTGTGGCACATACCATACTAAAACCAAACAGATAAAGCCAGCAGCTTTGGCTCACTGGCTTGTTCTGAGTGTCTCCCCCTGAGCCAGCATGTGAAATCAAATCCTTGACTTTGAAATGCATTCGAGTGACCTGTGCCGTTATAGATCTTCCTTCTTGGGCTTTTTCTGTGCTCTGGTTTGTTAGACTGCTGCAGTCTTTTTTTCCCTCCTGGGAGGCAGACTCAACCCATCCATCACTTGCCCAAACTAACAGCTGCAGCTGCTGACTGCAGAGGGAGAACCAGGGCAGGACCACCCCTGAACCGGAGCCTGCTTTCTGGGGCATCTTCAAGGGAAACCACTGCTCCCTGAAGCATGAACAATGGCCAGTCTAGCCATCCCAACAGCTTCCTTCTTATATCTCAATCAAGTCACTGATCTGTTGAGTTGAATACACTGCTTGAAATGGCTAGGTTGAAGAACTCTGAGGCAACTGGGCAGCACTTTCCTGAGCCATGAAATCTTCATGCTCAGTGTGTTCATATTCTTGGCTCCACCCTGATGCCTCAACATGCTCAGTGGCTCCCGCATATAAATAACTCCAATCTTCCCTTCCTTTATGAAGTCTGCCCCTTTCACCACTGCCTCCCTGCCCCCCATCTGCACTGGTTCCCTCGGTCCTTATTTAGACTATTGCAGGTGTAGCTTGACTTGATACCCTAGGCTCTGGACTAGTCTACCTTGTACGGTTTGCTAGATTATTCTCTCTCAAGCCAAGTTTCCACCACGCTCATGTCAGCTCAGCCATGGTGGGGTCCCTGCATCCTTCTCACCATCACATTCAAAGTCCATCCATTCAGCTTTCTCATCTCTCCAGTCATCTCCGTAAAGTCTTTGATTTCTCTCATGGTAGGGTGTGCTTCCCTCTCTAAATTTTTATAAATGCCTTGTGCTCCTTTGGTGTCTCAGTCTTCCACGTTTTCTTCAGAAAAATTTTAAATTTATTTATTTATGTCTTCCATGAGCAAGAAAGACAGTGAGGCAGAGAAAGACAGAGATAACACCTCCAATAGGGTCTTGATGCCACAAGCTAACCCCAGCCTCAGGCAGCACTGGACCATGGAAACATACACGGCCAGCGTTCCCAGAGAGGTCTCTGGACATGAACAGAGGGCCTTTCCATGTGGGTCAGACTTGCAGAGCATTACCTTTTACCACCACACCACTGTCTGGCCCTGTCAGTCTTCCATAATTTCTACCTTCGCTTACTGGTGCCATGACTTATCTCCATTATGTTGTTCATCTTAATACTCTCTACATAGCCTCAAGTCCTGCACTGTATAAGTAGATGCCTTCAAGATACACTTACCTTTAAAAAAAATGAGTATATTATTTCAAGGGGTTAAATGTTTACTCTAGGCCACTAAAGTGGCTGTATTTTGGCAGAGAAAAGATATAGTTATGTCTTTTTCTCCATTATACATTATCGAGGCTTTTGTGAAAGGTCTGTTTCATGTTTTAATACATACTCTTTTTATAGTGCTTTTAACATTCTAAGGTGCTTTCACATCTTTTATGGCATCTTATCTTCATAATAACTCATCTAAGATGTGTATAAAATGATTTGGATAATTGTAAATATAATTTCCCAAGAAATAAGTGTCTACTGAGTGCCGTTTGTATGTTAAGCATTGTGCTGGGAACTGGGGACCCAATGGTTAGCTGGGTTTGCAGAATTATGATACCTTGACAAGTAAAGAAGTGCTTTCTACATTGTGTAGGAAGTGTTCTTATGAAGCTGGGATACATTTCTATAGGGGCACATAGAATAGACCTGTCTTCTAGAATGGGGAACAGATAGGGAGGAACTAGCCAGGCAAGATGGGATTGGAGGCTGGCAATACAGACAAAAGACACAGCAGACATCAAGAGGTAAAAGAGAGCCTGTCTTACTGGAACAACTGCAATTAATTCATTATTGCTAGAGATGCAAGGATGGGAATGGAGAATGACTGCTATTATTTTGTGGCAATTATTACTATTTTTGAATTTACAATGTGGAAACTAAACTCAAGGAAGGGAAGTAACTTTAAAACTGGCTTTGAAGAACTGGCACAAACCCTGTATCCCTTTGGGAAAGACCCCATGAAATCCATAGTTCTAATCACTGTCCGGGTGCAAGCCAAGCTTATTGACACAACCTTCTCATTATAGCTCAACTTACAACAGAAGTTCTTGAATCTTCTGATTCCTGGCACTTATTCTTCCCTAAGGTAGTTATCAAAGAATGTAAAGGGGATTCTGAAATACTGAGAGAAAGGTTTATAAATATTGTTAGACTTTGATCATTAGTTAAACATTCCTTCAAAATGCTTTCAGTGGGTAGCTAAAGTCCAATAAATGTGTGAGTGTGAATCAAATTCCCCTAATTTCTTCCAATACTTCTTATGGGCTCCAGTTAAAAAGAATACACAATAATATAAAAACAATAATTACTTCGGGACCACAGATAGCATAATGGTTACGTTGCTGGACTCCCACATAATCAACTGCTGTACGAGTCCCTGACCTAACAGCTTAAAACTCATGCCAGGCGCATGTGCATGCATGCCCAAAATCTCAAGAAAAGAATGGAGGAGAAGGGACCACAGCATGGCCATTCCACCTGGGGGGTGATTTATTGCTTTCTATTTCTCTGTCTCTCTAGAAAGGCCATGTACCCTATAGCAAAAATCTTTCTCTAAAAACAAAATAATAATAATTATTATTTGCATGATGCTTGATTCTTTACACAGTAACAACCATAATATTAGAAAAGATAGATAACAATTATTAGTATGGCTAAATAAATTTTAAGTGCCCTGCAGCTAACCTGTACTATAAGCCCAAGAGACAGATTCTATTATCACCTCACTTTACATTTGAGGAAACAGAGCAACAGAAAAGTAAAATAACTCACCCAAGGCCATAACTATTGGGTTGTCATGACATATTTTTTCTGTTTCTCTGTGTAAAAATGCATCATGAGTTTCAACAACCCAGCAGTAGGATGTCATTAGCATTCTGCCCTAGTCACTCTGCTAGATCTTTGTATAGACCAAGCACTTGCTTACCTATTTTTTTCTTCTGATCTTATCTACCTTGAGTTTCAAGGAAGAGAAGATATTACAACTACTACATTTTTTGCATATTTAAGAAATTAAGTTTCTGAAAAACACAGTAGCTTGCTTACAGCCCCTCTCTGCAGTTTCTTGACCTACATTCCCAGCTCAGCAGTCTCAGTCATCCTAACTGCTGGTTTGCAAAGGGAGTTGCTTCCTCCCCAGGTGGGAGTACCCAAAAATTATAGAAGCAGAAGCATTTGTCGTCTTCTTCTATTGAGGATGATGATGGAACTAATGTCTTATTTTATATATACTCAGTACATTTCTATTTTCATCTTTACTCTCCATGATGTCTTTGAAAAATGGACAGAAATGGATTTTTTAACCCATTTGGTTAGATGAGGCAATTGATACAGGTTTCATAACTCACTGAAACAATTTTATCTGTAGTGAGAAAAGACAGACAATAAACTAATCAAAAGCAATTACATGTTACGAAAGAATGTGAAAAAGCAATTTGAAAAAGAAAGAAATAAACCAAGGCAGAGAAAGTGGGTAAGAAACTTTAGGAGAAAGGGAAAGGAGTTGCTATTTTATATGGTGTGATCAGCCACGATCTCTCTAACTTATGAGCAAAGACCTGAAGAGAACAAGGGAATGAGCCCTTAGGTGTTTGAGGAAAAGGCTTTAGAATGAGGGGAAGTCACAGTGCAAAGTCCTGAAGCAAATACCAGCTTGGTGGGCTTTAGGAGCAGCAAGGAAGCCATGCATCTGTAGCAGAGTGAGAGGCAGAGAAGGCAGAAAGGCTAAGAGGTACATCACACAGGGCTTCACAAGGCAAAGCATCAGAGGGGACGTGAGCATGCTGCAGTACTTTCTTCTCTATTTCTCTATGCTGCTGGAATTTGGGGCATGCATGCACACACATCTGATGTGTCTCTCAAGCCACTGGGGCCAGAACTCGAACCACAGTCAGTCATGTGAGATCTGACTCCTTTAACCACTAGGCCACGGGGCCAGCCACATCTCAAATGTTAATAACAGGAAAAAACAAACAAACCAGCCTTTTGTAATGGATGTGATGGTTGGGCATATGTGTATGCTGTAGGTATGGACCTGCCTGAGAGCAGGGAAAGACTGAGCCTAATGGGACCTGAAGATGTTTATTATTCTGTGTTATTCCAATTTAAAGTCTTGATGGTACTTAGCAATACAGACACAGCAAGCCAGGAGCATTCGTATTTTATTTTCTGATAGTCCCTTCATCTTCCTTCAGGAGTGCTTTATGAATTGGTGGAGAATGGTGAAAGCTAAATGAGACTCTGAGAGAGACTCAGTGAAATTAATCATCTTGTTTTTATCTCAGTGAAAGACATGGTCTGGACACCGGAGGAATCTTGCAGCCACATTCAGCTTTGATGGACAATTCGCTTTCATTTTCTGTGAAAGAATTTTGATTTACTTCTTTCAGTAAGGCTGATAGGAGGTTGGTGGGACTGTAACTCTGATTCATGGTTAAACCTAATATTTTGTTTCAACTGTAAGAATTTATCATTATTGATTCCTCAACAACAGAAACATAAAGAAGCCTGATATAAAAGTATAAAAAGGAAAACAAAACAGTTTAAAAATTCAAAGAAGGACTTTCTCTGTAGTGGGAAACTGAGGAATGAACTATCCCACCCTCCAAAAATTCAAACCTCAAAAAGACACCACCCTCTGGGAACCAGCAGTTAGTGTAATGGCTATGTCGCTGGACTCCCATGTAGTCGACCGCGGTTCGCGTCCTGGACCCGGTGGCTTAAAACTCACGCCGGGCGCGTGTGCGTGCGTTCCCAAGATCCCGAGAGGAGAATGGAGGAGAAGGGATTGTGGCGTGACCATCCCCGCTGGGAGGTGATTTCTCGCTTTCTGTCTCTTTGTCTCTCTCTGTCTGTCTGGCGAGCGCACGCTCCCTATAGCAAAACCTCTCCAAAAAAAAAAAAAGACACCACCTTCAAACCTTGACATGCCTTGTCCACACCACTGCCAGGGCCTCAGTCTCCCACTGCCTGTCCCCTGTATGATTACTGCAAACCCTGAATGCCTTCCCCAGCTTACAATTCTGAGCCTCTTATTGAGTAACTTTAGTTCTCATGCATATGCATGCAAGTGCCAGGAGGTGAGCTGGACAGAAATTAAACTAGTTGGTAGCCTGGATTTTTTGGTATTGATTTATTTGAATAAGGGGAATAAATAAGAATATTCTTATTTGAAGACTTGAAATTTTGTCCTTAATTTAATGTGGCAAATTAGGTGTTTGCTGTTTGCACCATTGTACCTGGGACCCCTGTGGTAGTTTATCTTTTTTCATTATTATAATGAAATATAGGTGGCTACACCACAATTTGTTTCTTCACTCTGTTTTTGATGAATACCTGGTGCCTCCAGTTAGGGCTGGGACAGTGCTGCTCTGAACTCCAGCACACATTGATCTTGGCAACATTACTCTATTCTCCATCCCTATACTCTTATCTTTTCCAGAATATCATATAAATACAATCATAAAACATGTATCTTTTAATATTTTTTTCTATGGGCCAAATGCACTCACCAGAGAAAGGGAGAAAGAGAGAGAGAGGAAGTGAGAAAGTTACCCCCCCAGAGGGGTGACCACAAGCCCTTCTCCCCCAATTTCCTTTTAGGATTATGGGCACACAGGCACATGCGCCCAGCATGTTTTTCAAACCACCAGTCCGGGACTTGAACTGCAGTCAGCCATGTGATTCAGCTGTCTTAACTACCATGCCTCCAGCTGGCCCATAATATGTATCTCTTTATTATTTATTTATTTGTTTATTTGAGAGATTTTGCTATAGAGCACATGTGCTCACTGGAGAGATGAGAAATTACCCCCCAGAGCAAATGGCCATGTCACAATCCCTTCTCCTCTATTCTCCTCTCAAGATTTTGGGCATGAACACATATGCGCCTGGCATGAGTTTTAAGCCACTGGGTCTGGGACTCGAACCATGATCAACTATGTGGGAGTCCAGTGACATAATCATGACACCATCTGTTGGTCCCCACATCTAAGAACTTTGCCTAACCTGAACCATGAAAGTATTCAGGCCACAACTTCTGACCTACCCTCCGTGTGTGCTGTGGTTCCAATACTGGTTCAGTTTACAAAAAGCTTTTGTGTTGGTATTCACATCTGTCCTGCATGTTCCACCCGCTGGCAGGTCTGGAACCTGGGTGATAGTTTACCCTACAAATCAGTTCTCAAAGCCTTTGGTATACTGTGCAGGGTCAAATCCATGCATGTGCTATTTGGAGGTGAAGGTTATACAACTTCAGGAATTGCTGTTCAGAAGTCCCTTCTCTGTGTGATCTCCAGGCCTCTCTTCCTGGCCTTCTGGCTAGAAGGTTGGATCTTTAGTTTTTGCACCACACCATACACATTCTGCAACTGGTTCCTGCCTGCCAGGAACAGGCAATAGAGATAACAGAGAAAGGGGTAAAAAAGAAACAAAATAGAGGATAAAGAGAGGAAAATAGGAGAATAAGAGAGATCCCTCCTAGGCTCGTGGCCTGGAGTTAGACACCACCATGCCTGTGCTCTGCCGCTGACCTCACTGTTTCAGCAGCATTGAGTCCTGGGGCAGGAGAGAACGAAAAAGAGGCAAAGAAAAAAGGGCACGTGCCTCCAGCCTTATCTTGTAGGGGCTTAGTTCCCGTTCCTCAGATGGAAAAAGGGGGACTTCTCTGGGAGGTCTCACTTTCTGTAGCTGGTAGAAACACACTTTGGGGTTGGGCCTGGAGGACCCAAGAAATAAATAATAAATTCCAGGTTTTGCCTTTGTACCTTAGGTTTTTTTGTTTTTTGGATAGAGGAGGGTTATGTGTGGTCCTATTTTCAACAAAGGTAAGAGTGAATTGCCATCCCCCCTGCCTCCCCGCCCATCGGTACAAGATGGCCATGGTCAGAATCCATGGCTCATAGAACCAGAATCCATTTCCAGTCCTGATTGCTGTTCATTGCTTGGCAAAATGAAAGTGATGTGTCTTAACAACTAGTGGGTCGTCAGAAAAGTCATGACCCATCTTTGCACAGAAAAACATAGACAAATACATCATGACTTTTCCAATGGCTCCACTCTTGCTACATCAAAGTGCAAACTTCTCCATCACTATTTAGTCATAATAGTAATATTTTTTTATTTTACATGAAGTTTACATCATCATTACAATCACTACCATTACCTCTGAATCAGAAGCCATATTTTATTTATTTGAGAGATTATTTACCCAGAATATTTAAGATATCTAAAAGATTGTTCATTCATTCATTCGTTGCCAGGTACAGTTCTAGATCCTGGGCACACAGTGATGAACGAGACAGACAAGGAATTAGAAACGGAGCTTATCTCCTCTTCTAAAGACAGACATTTAAATCTCAATAGAAATTTGCCTACCAAATGTAGTTATAAATAGAAACTACTTGTGCTTGATGTGAGCACAGAGATATATCTGAAGAAAATGTTACCTGTATTTCTACCTCAGAGTCAGCCTCATAGACTGCTAATTCCCAATTTCCTCCCTGCTCTAAAACACCTAACAGCCTATGTTCACATTTGTACTGTACTCCCAAGGTATTGTAACATGAAACTTTCAAATTTCCTCTTTATCTTATTAAAAGAAAGGGAGGAAAGAACATGAAAATGTATGCCAACAATTCTTTGCCATTTTCCCAATCCATCTCCTACATGTCTCTGTCCTGGGCCTAGAAAGAGCTCCCTATGGAATGCATCTCCTAAATAACTTCACTGCTAGCTTTGGCTGGGTTAGGTCAATGGGGACCAAGGCAGGAAATCTGAGGGTGGTGGAAGAGGCTGGCTGGGGAGCTCCTCCCCTGCTTGCTTTCTCAGAGGACTCTGCCACTCTGGCAGTGCCTGTGTCCCTTCATGACCTCAGCTTCCTCTCAGTGGCACCTCTTCCAGCTCTAAGTTGGCTCTAGAAACTCTTTCCCTTCAGCCTCTGCTGTGGGAACATCTTCCAGCTATGGTAATCTCAGGGGGTCTCATCATCTCTTGTTTGTTCCTTAAACCTGCCTACACCATGTAAATAGTCTCTTCATTAATTCCCTTCATTCGCAGCTTGTGCACTCTGTTCCTTCATAAAACAAGATACAAGTGGCCCAGCTGCAGTGATGCAATGGTAGTATGCCGCTCCCACAGGCTGAAGCCACATGGAAGATAAGGGTTCAGTTTCCTGGTCAACTTGTATATACTGGGCTCATGCCCTTGCTCTTGCTGGCTGGGAGGGTTGGGGTAAGAATTGGAGCTTGAGATCCTGTCAAGGGTACTTCTCTCTTTCTCTTTCAAAAGAAAGCAAAGAAGGAGGGAGGGAGGGAGGAAGTGAGGAAAGAAGGGAAGGAGAAAAGGTAGGGAGAAAGAAAGGGAGGGAGGGAAGGAGAAAATTTAATATACAGTGTGTTTATGCTGGGGAAATTCATTTTGTATGTTCAAATGATAAACAGTGAATGTAAATAATAATAATAATAAAAGATATAAAAATAGGATACAAGCAAAGGGAAATGAAAATGATAGAAATAATCTTGAATTCACTCACACACAAAAGTAATATTACTAGAAACAAATAACTTGTAACAAATCTCTCTGACTCCATGTTGGGAACTGCTGGCAAAAACATACCATATTAGTCCCTCTAGGTTTGCTACCAATGTTTTAGCGGATATTCTAGATTATAGAAAGAATAAACACTTCCCCGCATTTTAACCTTCCACACTGGTGAGACCATGGGGCTGGAAGGTGTGAGGCTGACTAGGAAGATTTCAAATTCCACTAGAAATCTTTCATTATCTAACGACCTTTTAAAATTCCATGTTGGATGCCTCGAGATTCATTTTCTATATCTTATCAACAAATTGCTGAAAATTTAAAGCAAGTTTTATCTATAATATAGTATGTCACAGCAAATGTGGGTCTCTCCTTTCTAGTCTTGTACCTGTCTGAGATTGCAGGGGAGGAATAAGAAAGACGAATCCTGCCAAAGTTAACACAGGGACAAGGAAAAGTGAAATCAGAAGAGTTTGGTGGGAAGTTCATCAATTCAACACTTACTCAAATTTTTAGAAATCTTGAAAGGTTCAGGTACAATAAATTGTCATATAAATTCTCAAAGTGGTACTCAAGTTTTAGAATCCCTGAATTCAGATAAACATGAAAAGTTCACTCTTCCTGGGACCAGCAGTTAGCGTAATGGCTATGTCGCTAGACTCCCATGTAGTCCACTGCAGTTCAAGTCCTGGACCCGGTGGCTTAAAACTCATGCCGGGCACGTGTGCGTGCGTGCCCAAGATCCTGAGAGGAGAATGGAGGAGAAGGAATTGCGGTGTGGCCATGCCCCCTGGGGGGGTGATTTCTCGCTTTCTGTCTCTCTGTCTGTCTGGCGAGCGCACGCGCCCTATGGCAAAAAACCTCTCCAGAAAAAGGAAAAAAAAGAAAAAAAGAAAATAAAAAAAGTTCACTCTTCCCAACATCATAAGGTCACCTGCCCAAACCAGTAAGTTCTAAGGAACTTTCTTTTATTTTTTCTTATCCTCCTCCTTTTGTCCCCAAATCCCTTTCCCTTTCCCTGCCTCTTGGCCACCCAGTTTAATATATGTCTTTCAGTATGCCTATAGCTTTGTAATAATTGTAATAACAGACAATACTTATATAGGCACTTACCCAATCTCCAAATAACACACATGTATTTATTCAGCAAATCTGGATAACAATGCAATGCGATTATCACCATTTTTCCAATGAGAAAATGGAGGCACAGAGTAATTAAATAATTCACCTACGATAAAGGGTAAGTAGTGGAGCTAGAATTTGGACCTATGAACTCTGGCTTCAGAACTGTGTTCTTATCCCTTCTGATACATTGCCCTCAAATATGTGTGGTTTTAAACACCCATGTATTTTACATTAATGGATCATGTAATGAATCTCATTCTGTCTCTTACTTTTTTGACTAGAACAAACATTTTTAAGATTTACCCATATTGTTGTAGATGTATATTTGGATTGTTGCAAAGTACTTCACATTATACACTTTTATTTACCCATTCTCCTAGGACACCTAGCTACCTCTGACTCACGATATCACAGACAATGATTGGCAGCCTTCTATACAGCCTTTTATAGTTCAGTGCAAGAATATCTCCTGAAAGAATATACAGCCTGGAATGGCTGGGCATGTGTATACTTAATATCACTAAATACTCAAGATTGCTCAAGTAACTTTCTAACTAGGTCCAGGAAATATTCATTAACCCACCCATTCATTCACTCACTCACTCATTCATCCCTTTATTGCCTACTGTGTGACTCATACACTCATTCATTCTTTCATTGCCTACCATGTGAGTTGCTCACTCATTTATTCATCCTTTCATTACCTATGGTGTGATTCACTCACTCTTTCATCATCCCTTTATTGCCCTTGTGACTCACTCATTCATTCATTCATCCTTTCATTGCCTACCATGTGATTTATTCACTCATTCATTCATCCCTTCCTTGCCTACTGTGTGACTCTCATTCATTCATTTCTTCATTGCCTACTGTGTGACTCACTCATTCATTCACCCCTTGTTGCCTACTGTGCAGCAGGCACTGAGCTAGGAACTGAAAATATAAACATGAAAAAGAAAGACGTCACGCCCAGTCTCACTGTGCTTAGGGTCTAGCTCATTGCCAACTTAAAAGTGCTTCCATTAACTCCACAGGTATGGTGTTATCTGATTTTGTCCTGTGATCCTCGTTTTCAAACGGACAACCCTTTACTCCATTTCAGAGTATAAATATATTTAGCTTACTGGACATTTCATTTAAAATATATCCTCATTCATATATTGCAAGTCTGTGCTTCTCAGGCAATATTCTAAATGAGATTGGCTTGGGAACAGCTCTTCCAATATTGACCAATGTAATACTCTATCACCCTCTGGAGAAATCTATAATGAATAAGATGGTTTTATTGACTTGGGCTGAACCCAGAATTAGCACCTTAAAAACACTGCAAGACTCTGAGTTAATAGCAACTATTTCTGAGGATTCAAGGAAAAATAGAAACGTCTTCTGACTCAATTTTTTTTCATTGTTAGGGGGCATGTGTGCTCACCAGAGAGAGACAGGGACAGAGAGGTAGAGATAAGGGAGAAAGCACCCCTTCAAGAGGTATATGGCCACTCTGCAATCCCTTCTCTTTCATTTCTCCTGTCAGAATTTTGGACACACCTGCACATATACCCAGTGTATTTTTTCAAGTCACTAGGTCAGGATTCAAACTGTAGCCAGTCACGTGGAATCCAGCTGCCTTAACCACTAGGCTACAAGACCAGCCTACTTTCCTTTTTTTCTTTCTTTCTTTTTTAAGTTTGTCTTTACTTGCTTAGATATTACTTTTGGAAAGCTCAATCCTTTGTGTGTACCATTTCCACCAAACTTTAACAGGAAAATTAAAAACCCCCTTTCATTTGCACAAAACATGATTTTATGTTTGTGAGTCAGAAGTAGCTTTAACAGACATCTAATTTATTCTAGAAAGAAGGACTCCAGAGCCACTATTTAAGGAAAAAAAAAAATTAACTATGGTCCAAGCCATATTGGTTATATAGCCAATGAGATGAAAGCAATTAGTGGGCCCAGTGAATAATCAACCAGTTAAGGAATTATAAGCCCCATAGAAAGCAATTGCTGGCGCCTTGGGCCACTCTTTCTCTCTCTGCTCAGATCTGCTCTGCTCCTATCTCTTGGGAGTGTACTTTCCCTTTTGCTTAGTAAACTCTCTTTTACTTTCAAAACAAAATAAATAAAAACATTAACTGCAAATAAACATCAAATGTATTTTTTAAGAGAGATTTTTGCTATAGGGTGTGTGCACTTGCCGGAGAGACAGAGACAGACAGACAGAAAGAAAGAAATCATCCCCCCGTTGGGGGGATGTGGGGACATGGCAATCCCTTCTCCTCCCTTCTCCTCTTGGGATTTTGGACACACACACATGCACACACATGCACACACACGCACCCAGTATGAGTTTCAAGCCACTGGGTCCAGAACTCAAACTGCAGTCAGCCATGTGGGAATCCAGTGACATAATCATTACACCACCTGATGGTCCCCATCAAATGTATTTAATGGCTTAGAGCTAACTTCCTATAAACCCATTTCATTCACTTCCTAGAGACTCATTTTTCAACCAGTATATCCACAACCAAAAGAACATCGGTCCAAGTTCAAAGTTAGATATATGATAAGAACCACTTAAAATATTCCCTACCTTAAAATTATTGCAGCCATATTCTGGAACATAAAAGGGTATACCAGGGCTCTAAATAATTTGCCAAGATAACATGATATTTACAAGCTTAGAGGATTTTCCTTGGCCTTCTTCCCATAGAAAAGGGAGTAGCCTTCTAGTCAAGATTGTGTGCTTTGGGAACCAGCAGTTAGCGTAATGGCTATGTCGCTGGACTCCCATGTAGTCGACCGCGGTTCGCGTCTCGGACCTGGTGACTTACAACTCACGCCGGGCGCGTGTGCGTGCGTGCCCAAGATCCCGAGAGGAGTATGGAGGAGAAAGGATTGTGGCGTGGCCATCCCCCCGGGGGGTGATTTCTCGCTTTCTGTCTCTATGTCTCTCTCTGTCTGTCTGGCGAGCGCACGTGCCCTATAGCGAAAAAACCTCTCCAAAAAAAAAAAAAAGATTGTGTGCTTTTTAGAGCTTTTAACTATTAAAAAAATGGAGTTCTGCATATGCCCGTCAACATACTTAGGCTCTCCAGGGAGTACCAGAGTCTGGAGCCTTGTAGTCAATATATGCAATAGTCAGTAGAAATTGAGGCAATTTCTACTATTTGCAGGCTAACTTGAAGGATTAGTTGTCCACTTGTTCCCCCCATAGGGCCAGGTATTAATTATTTACATTTTTATGACCTTGTAGTGTCTGTCCCATAGAGTAAATTCTGCCGTTTAGTGAAATCTAGGCATAGACAATAGAAATCAGCATGGTTTGTTGCAGTAAAACTTGATTTGCCCAATAGGTGACTGGCTGATCTTGGCCTATGGGCTATAGTTTGACTCTTGCTCTCAAGAGTTCTTACCAATTTGGGGGCGAGTTAGTGGCTCCTATGTCCTCTGAAAGTCTGATGAAAATTATGTTTCTCTCTTCAAAAACATCCAAAGCTTTCTTTGAATTTTACATACAACTTTATACGTTGTAAACCTCCAAGTCAAGATGCTTTCTCTAGGCACTTTAAAATCTATGCTGAATTATGTCAGAACAACAGAGAGAGAGGGCCTTGGTTCGGTTTTCCCAATAGAAGTGGTTTCTAGCTATTGTTTGACATAATGTCATTGGTTATTATCTAGGTGTGTTTAGGAAATAGATCTTTGAAACTCATTCACTTGTTATAACAATATTAAACTGTATACTACATTATTGTAATATATGTAGCATATATTAGTGTACATATATACATATTTATATATGTAGAAATATATGTAGCATACATTGTAATACATCAAGTATACAGTTTAAAACTGACATAGTCTAAATATTAAACCCAGAACTATAAAATTTACAGAAGAAAATAGGAAGCTTTGAGTCAGGGGAAAAAAAAGACAAATGGGACTTCACAAAAATTGAAAACTTCTTTTTCAAAAGACACTGTTAAAACAATGAAAACACAAGATATACATTGACAAAATATTTGCAAAAGAAAATTTTAAAGAACTTGAGTCTGGAATATATAAAGAACTCTCATATTTCATAGTAAGAAAGCAATCAATACATAAAAGAGGGGGCAGGGTCAGCCACATAGCCTTCTAGCAAAGGGAGCCAGCTCTCATATGGCTGACCAAGGTTCAAACACCAGCCCCCATGGTTTAAAAGACATACCAGGGGGAACCAGCGGTTAGTGTAATGGCTATGTCACTGAACTCCCACGTAGTCGACCGTGGTTCCCGTCCCAGACCCGGTGGCTTAAAACTCACGCCGGGCACGTGTGCGTGCATGCCCCAAGATCCCGAGAGGAGAGTGGAGGAGAAGGGATTGCAGCGTGACCATGCCCCCTGGGGGGTGATTTCTCGCTTTCTGTCTCTATGTCTCTGTCTGTCTGGCGAGCGCATGCGCCCTATAGCGAAAACCTCTCTCAAAAAAAAAAAAAAAAAAAAGACATACCAGGCATGTATGTGTGCTCTAAATCCCAACAAGATAGAGAAATGGAGGCAATGGGATAGCAGCATTACCACGCCCCACTGGGCAATGCTTGCTTGCTCTCTCTCTCTCTCTCTCTCTCTTTTCCCGTCAAACACATCAAACACATGCTCCCACTGACAGTTAAAAAAAAAAAAGGCTCAATAATTTGAGCATACATACCGCCAAAGAATAACAAATAAATGAAAAGAAAGTAAATGAAAATCACAAAGAGATACCACTATATACCTACTGGAGTAGCTCAAATTCAAAAAGAACAAAAAAGCCAAGAATACCAAATGCTGACAAAGATGCAAAGCAACTGCGATTCCCATACATTGCTGGTAGGAATTAAAAATGGCATGGCTACTTTGGAAGACACTTTTGGCAGTTCTTTACAAAGTTAAATACGCATTTACCACATGATCCAGCAATCCCACAGCTAGGTATTTACTCAAGAGAAATGAAAACATATTCCCACACAAATGCCTACACATCCAACTGTATTCATAGTTACTCCAAACTGGAAACAGCCCTCAGTCCAGTAACTGGTGAAGGGATAAAGAAACTGGCTGAGGAGCCAGTGCCATGACTTAAAGGTTAAAGGAGTGGGATCCCAAATGGCCAACTACACAGTTCAAATTCTGCCCCAATGGCTTGAAAAACATACCAGGCACATGTGCATGCATGTCCCAAATCCAGACAGGATGGAGAAATGAAGGAGAAGGGATGTCCAATTTCTCTCTTTCTCCTTCTCTCTCTGTCTCTCTCTCTCTTGCTCTGGCAAGTGCACATACCCTCTGGAAAAAAAATTTAAATAAATAAATGAGACGTGATCTCTAATAAGACATCAGCATTCTACTGAGCAACATAAAGGAATGAACCAGTGATAAACACGACAACATGGATGCATCTCAAAAGCATTATGTGGAATGAAAGAAAACAGACCACAAGGTGACGCACGGTGTGATCCCAAATGTGGCACTATGGAAAAGGCAGAACTACGCTAAGTGAGAGGGAGCAGTAGTTGCTAGGGGCTCGGGCTGGGGACACTGACTCCAAAGAGACTTGAGGAACTTCACGAGTGTTGGAACTATTCAATGGATTTATTGGTGTGGCTACATGAGCACAATAAGTTTATCAAAATCCATAGAACTGCACACCTAAACGGGTGAGTTTTGGAAATTATAACTCAACCTCCCTCATCCAGTGTTCCATTTATCCTGAGCTATAGAAATGTTCAAGCACCGGAAATGGTTATATTGGGTCATCAGAAAAGTCATGAGGTATTTTCTATGCCTTTCTATGCAAAAAATGCATCATGACTTTTCCAACGACCCAATACTTTTCTTGAGTTCTGGGATTGTTATATTCTTTGCAGCCTATGAATCACACACCTGACTCGTTTCCCTTTGCCTCCGTCATTAGAAAGCTGAGCACTGCGAGTCTGACTTGCATTTTGGGTATTAATCTTCCCCTTGTCTTCATCTTGTTTTTCCTACTTTCATTTGCCTTTTGACTTGGTTTCTTTCTGACAAATTGTTTATCTTAATGTGGTCTATTACTTTTCAGAGACTTTTTTTTAAAATCCAAGTACAGTACATAGCACCAAATAAATACACAAATAAATCATGGGAGTGTCTCCTTCTGATACACATTAATAAAAGCGCATGCCATAAAATCCTAATTCATTAAAAAGCTTATTATCCTGCAGTACCTAACATGTTTTATTCATTTTTGGATGGCTCCTTTTATGAGAAATGAGAATCAAACAATATTATCAGAGAAAAGTAAATAGGATGGTATGTACAAAACAAAAAAAAAAAGTAGGAGAGTTTATCTTGGAGAAAAGAAAGCTGGAAAAACATGATAGCTATCTCCAAATATGTTCCAGGTTGTCAGTTAGAATAGAAGTAAATTAGTTCTGACTTGTCACATTGGATTAGGAGTGGGGCCAACGGGCACAGGCTATTATAGGATCATTTGGGGCTTTATATTAAGAATACATTTCTAATGGGGCACTGAATCGATGCAACATATTGTGTGAAGGAAAAAAGAGTTTCTGGGCAGTGGATTTAACCAAACATAGGTTGTATAGTAACTTGACAAGGATCCGTTTATGTATTTCTTTGCTGGGGGGCATGAGCACACACCAGAGAGAATGAGAGCGTGTGAGAAATCATCCCTGCTGACCTGACAAGAATCTTATGTTAAGATTCATGTAGAGGGCCAGCCAGCTGCCAGTGTGGTTCAAGAGGCTGGATCTCACATGGTCAACTGTGCAATTTGAATCCCAGACCCAGCAGTTTGAAAAGCATGCCAGGCATGTTTGTGTGCATGCCCAAAATCCTAAGAGGAGAATGGAGGAGAAGGGATTAGAGAGTGGCCATCGCCCCTGAGGGGTACGTTCTCACTTTCCTTTTCTCTCTCTCTCTCTTTCTGTCTGGTAAGTGTATGGACCCTGTAGCAGAAAGAAAAGAAAAGAAGAAGAAGACAGGGGAGGGGAGAGGCAGGGAAGGGAAGGGAAGGGAAGGGAAGGGAAGGGAAGGGAAGGGAAGGGAAGGGAAGGGGAGGGGAGGGGAGGGGAGGGGAGGGAAGGGAAGGGGAGGGAAGGGAAGGGGAGGGAAGGGAAGGTGAAAAACAGAAGAGAGAAAATAAAGCAAAGAAAGGGAGGAAACAGGTTCAAGTATTGAGTAAATGACTGCTTCTTTCCAGTACCAGGATTTGACAGTTATTCAATCCCAGGAGAAAGCAGTGTTCTTCCGATACAAAATTAAACTAACTTATTGTAACTAAGCAAACATCATTACATTCTTATTTATCAAATTATTTTATTATATTAAGTTATATCACAACTTCAATATGTTAGAACAACTAAAAAGGCTGCCCCAAGCAGATATTCTTATAACTATTTTAGGATCAGGCTCTTACAAAATGAAACAAAATTGCAACTAGAGTTTTAAGGACTTGCATTTGCAAAATATACCCTTTTCCTGTGCAGCCAGCTGCCCTTTTTTGCCCTCAGGAAAATAGGTAGGCGATACGACATTCTCCGAATGGAAGTTACAGTGATTTCCCACGTTGTCCTTGTGCTTTAACACTTAGGCAATAAAGCTCATGACATTTTCAATAAAGAGTAGAGAGAAGGGAAGTGCTCCTCATTCACGAAGGACTCAAGTCATCACCATCCCAGCATTTCCCACTTGACAAAGCCCAGTCATTGCCAAGCGGCGAGACCTACGATTTTAAAATCACTTCCATCAGCACCAGGGACCTAAGGTTGATTCGTTCTGCAAAATGGAGAGCCAATTTCAGGCTGGCTTAAACACCTAGATTTTAAGGCTATATGGGTTTGCTCAGCATTCCCAGTAGTTTTGCAGTAACAGGTGAGAAAGACCCCGAAGGCATCCTATTATGATGACCAAACTAGGAACTGAACAAAGGAAAGCGTAAAAGCAACAGTGTAATATAACTGGGAATGATAGGCACACAGCTACCAAAGGAGGCTGAGAAATGGGGAATAATGAGTGTGCCCGCTGGAAGGCAGAGTGTAAAAGAGATCAAAAGCGGAGACAATTGATGACAACGGAAGGCACCTAGCTATCCCACCAGCGATTGGCATCCTCCCCAAACTCCAAAGGAAATCCTCCATAGCAAAAATATTTGATGTCAGTAATTTCATAGATCTTAAGTTAGCAAATTCCATTGCAGGATTAGTATTTCACAGAGGAAGTGCAAAGGACTCAAAGCCGCAAATACGTAACTGAGCGTCTATGTGCTTACATATCAAACCGAGCATTCTGTATACATTATCCCATTTGATGCTCACAACTGCAAGAGGCGGTGGCATTTTATTATGCCTCGTATAGGTGAAGAAATAGATGTTCTGAGATTTATGCTATTAGTCTAAGTTCAACCCAGCTAAAAAGAGGTGAATACAGGTTTAATACCTACAAATGGATCCAATCGAAGAACACAAAGAGGCCTCCAGAGACCTGGACCCTGATGTGTGTGAAAGTTTATATTCCTCTGTCGTTTCCAGCCCTTCATAGATTTACAGGTCCAAAGCTTAATGATGACATTCGAGTGGTTCTGAATAACCTCTAGAATATTCCAATAGTGGGTGTTTGCATTTTTTGCATGCTTAGGGAAAGGAAAGCTAGTGTATAATGGTCTTGAAAGTAGTTTTGACCGAAAGACTTCAAGTTATCACGTGACCTTTGTGGGAAATCATTCCATGGAAATCTGATCTATTTTCTGTTTTAGTTGATACCGGAAAGAAAACTATTTTTATCTTCTCTTTTATTTTCACTTGCTAGAATACAGTACAATCACTTCCACACATGCAGAAGGAAGAAACCCCAAAGTGTGAAAATTTAGCCAGAGGTGTGTCCACTTCTCCGTTAGCTTGTTGTCACAAGTGATAAATGATGTCAGACAAAGCTGTCGGAAGAGATTTAGAAGGTGTGCAGCGAGAGAGCAATCAATTTCCAACAAAGGAAATTTAATAGATTTTAATGAGCTCCTCTCCGTTGATTACCATACAGCTTTGACGTTGGGCTTTACTCGCACGTGCACCTGGCAGTGAGTGATTGGCGTTCTAGCTCCCCTAATCTGAGTGCTGGATAGTAATCAAGTGTTGACTATCTCGGCTATACCTAGGAAGGGCTGATTCAGAGACCAGCAAAGCATGTGGGAAGAGAGTCATCTCTTGTGACCTTCTATTTAGTCCCCAGACTTAGCAGGTGAGCACAGTCATCTGACGCGAGCTCAGGAAAAGCGGGGCAGCACTATCAGCACCGTCCCAGCGATGGTCCAGCAGGTCACACTGCACTGTCCTTCAAATCCCTCACACTGTTCCCCACTTGGAAGGTATTTTGCGGACAGACACTGATATGTTCCAGCTGATGGTCTCATAGCCTCCAGCACAAGTGTTCAACATATTTTTGGGAAAAAAAAAAACAAAAAACAAAAACCAAAAAAAAACCTATACTACTTAACAGGTGTATTTCCTGGGAATAGAATTCCATTTCAAGTGTTCCCTGTTTCTGATGTTTGCACTGTAGAAATAGTGGATAAGCCAGTAGATGTGAGTTTGTAAGCCAATCTATAGTAGACCCACCATGTGGTTAGAGCAGGTATGTGTCTTCTCCTTGCCAAAGATGAAGACTTCTAAAACCAAAGATATATTTATAAACCATAAATCTTCATGAAGAATTCTGGACTTGGCAAATTTAAAATTTATGATAATTTGGTGCCAGTAGGGCTTGCGTCTTCCTCTTCATTATCACTGAAAAAGAGCTGCCTGGGCAGACAAATAGCATAAATAAAATTACAAAGCTATGTTTAAGTAACTTAAGAAAAAAGAAAACTGCTAGGGACTTTGGCAGTTTAATTGAGGGTATAAAAAAATGCTAATTATCAGAGTGTCTCAGAGCTTCCATTTAAAGACACTTCTTACAAGTAGCAGTTAATTCCAATTACCTTGGATAAACAAAATATGCGGGTAAATACTGCGATGAAACCCCATTTCTTGAAAATTCCTAAATAATGAGACAGCTCTAATTAATCCAGGCTGGCCTTCCCTATCCAGTCTGAATTAATGTAGTTCAAGCAAATCTGCAATAAACAAAATGATCATCTTTATTGATTTGGGTCATCCTTGTAATAGACAGAGCTATCTCTGCTGCTTTCTGCTCTCCTGGGGAGGAAATTGTGGCAAGGTTCTCCCTGACTTTCAGGCACGTACTTCACCCCTTAGGGTATTTTCTTCAATTTCTATGATAACTGATTATTCTGGCCCTCAAGACTCTAGGCAGAATTTGGTGGGCAATAGTGGTAATCATGATACTCATGAGCCTGGATGAGTTGACAAGAATAGGTGCACAGGTACCTACTAGTTCTAAGAAACAAGTCATCATGAGATAGCTGTCACTTGGACAATGTCGCAGCAGATGTTCTTTGCTCCCAGCCCTGCTGTCAGTTGGAAGGAACTATCCAGCACTCTCAGAGAAGAGATGGTGACAACCGGGTCCTCAGCTCTGCCCATGGCTCTTCAGCCTCCCGCCCCACCTCAATGGAGCAATTATGTTCAGATTAGCAATTAGGTTGGAAGCCAGCACAGGCTCTATCTGGGCAGCAGTTCTGGGAGCTGAGATGAAGACTCCCGAGATATTTTTCTCTCTGTCCTCATTAACCTTCTGTTTTGGAGAAGAAGGTCCTGCCCTCGAGCCAGGAACCCACAGTGGGGCTTTCACACTAGTAGCCAAAGCCCACCCAATCAGCTGGGGTTTCCACCAGATCCAATTAGTCACTGGCTCCATTTCCTCTCTTTAAAAAGATGAGGTCTGTGCATATGTTCCCTTCTGGGAAAGCCCATCCCAAGAAACAGGCCCAGAGAGAGGGGCTGCAACAGAAGTACTTTAGGGAGGAAAGGGAGCCAGGTCCTAGCCTCTTCCCTCTGTGCCACTTATTTGACATTGGCTCCTCTGGGCTACGGCCTCTGTGTTCTCAGTCATTAAAAACAATGCAGTTTAAATCCTATGTCAGAATCCATATTTGTATTCCCTTTCCCTTCTATGGCCTCTTGTTAATTTTCCCACCGTGATCCACACCCAACATCTTCCACGTGCTTCATAGGAAAACTCTTGTGCTCTTGGTGACCTCGTACCCTGTGGCTCCTCTCATGTACTCTGACTTTTACTCTCTCACTGTTTCACCCTTTCTTCATGATATCAGTTTTAGTACAAACCATAGTATCAGCTATGTTAAGTGTTTTCTATTTGCGATCTCAAGTGCACTCAAATTATGACAGGCTGGGGTCTCTGTGAAAGATAGTTGCCAACTATGCACAACTGATTGAAAGGATTCTCAAGATAAACTTTTTTTTTTCCTCCTGGTAAAAGCCTGGGTCAATGTTTAGACAATGATTTCAGTAGGATATGAAAGAGCTTTTGTAGGATAAACTGGTGTGAAACACAGGAGGCTAAGTATCAAGGCTGCCCACCTGCTCATGACGAGGACTAAAGGTCACGGCAAAATCCCTGAGCAGGTGTTCAAGCCACGTGTTGGCTCAGGATCTGGATTTCCTCCTTAGGTCTGCAACCTCCCCCACCATAAAATCTTGTTGGGAATTTGAGTCATTTCTCAAAATATATTCTCAAAAAGTCAGCTCTAAGCCTAAGTCTCATCCAACCAAATGCATTCACCCTGGATATTGAATCTTGAGTCAGTGCTGAAAAAGAAAAAAGAAAAAAGAAAAAAAAAGGAGACTCTGTAGAGAACTCTTTCAGGTGCTGGCCCAGGAGCAGCAGTGAGCCCAGCACTCTCTGTGGCTCCAGGAGCTGTGGCATCATGTCCTTGACAAGCCTTTGCCTAAGTCCTACTGCTTCCCACTGAATATAAAAAGAGACCAAATTCTTCCTGCATTCATTGCAGTTTACTTGGAAAGGCAAAGGAAGCTCTCAAGATCCATCCTCCATTTCTAGTGCTTATTAAGCTCTTATTAATACCACTGTTTATGCACACAGTGAACCTGCAGAAAACACTTTGATCACCTACTTGTCAGGAGACATTTCTCCATGGTCTCACATCTCTGCATGTTTTGCAAGCACACACACCGACTGCCTTTGTTTAGGGCTACCTTTTAAGGATGCTTATAGAAAGAGCCATCTTCGAAGATTCAGTGTCTCCCTCTAGAGCAAAGAGCAAGTGTGATGGCCTCCCAGCATAATGGAGATGATGTGACCTTCGAGGACAAAGGTCAGGCAGATTTACTGCCCATTGAAAAAGGTTCCGGTTCCTCAGCTCAGGGGTCTTCACCTATAATATTATGCAGGTGACACTAGGGGCTCAGGGAAACAGCTAAAAATGATAATACTTTGGCTACTGTTACTGCTTGAGCAGTAAAATTCTTTTCTCTAACCTTGCTGTCTTGTGCCTTCTGCCAACTCCCATGAAACCATGACAGGCTCACTGGTGAGCTTGAAAGCAGTGTAAAGTTTAAGACAAATCATCATTCTTGGTACTACTTTATAAACATGGCATAGTGTTTCTAAAAAGAATATACAAATGAAAGAACTGGTTCTTATTTTCCAGAAATTCAAAATTTAGCAGGAGTGTAACAGTCAAGTTGACACTAGAAGGGCATGCCTTGAGCACTGCTCCCATTCTCACTCCATCATAAATAAGGAAAAGTAAAGACACGCTACAGTAAAAGAACAAAGTAATCATTTCTATAGACCCCAAATGAAACTAAAATGTAGTACAGAAAATTGCCCTGAAAGTGAAGGCCTGCTGGCTTCAGGTATAGAAACAGACAGAGGGAAAAGGGAGCTGCTCCCCTGCTGAGTAGAGGTCTAAAATTGCTCCATGTGAAATGAGGAACCTGGGCTCAGCTCGCTGCTTGAAGCCAGGCACTGAGGGCAGGCCCCCCTACACATGAACAAAGGCCACAGGGGTCTCTCTAGCCCTGGGGATGACACGGTGCTAATCCTCAGGAGGCCAAAAGAAAGAGGCAAACCTCACACCAGGACATGGGCCAAGCAGCCCCTGGCAGTCTCACTGCATTTATGATGCTATCAGGTCACCAGAATTCTGGACGAATACACTAAAAAACAGAGAGGTCATGGTGATCACAGAGATGCTGGGTAACTGGGAAATTTGTAAAAAAAATGTTAAAATGTATTTTAAATGTAAGGGTAACATCTAACGGGAATATTAGGTCATCAGGAAAGTCATGATGTATTTTTCCATGTTTTTTTTCTATGCAAAAAATGCGTCATGACTTTCTCAACTATCCAATGCAATTTACAGCTTCCAAACCAAAATAGGAATAAAAGAGGGATTATATATTCAATAGATATAGAATGCAATCTAACAGTAAACAGAAAACACAAAATACAGATGGTACAAATGCTTACAAAAGTGTCTGTAATCACACACATGCATACGTGAACACACATGTATATACACAGAGGAACTGTGTTACACTTATCTATTTAAAGACAAAGACTATATAGTTGGAAGTCTTAAAATCCACCTATAAGCAACTTACACAGACAAATCCAAGTAAAAATACAGATAAATTTTGAAAATAAGTAGAAGAGAACTAGGTTAAAGAGAAGACATTGATAAATTGTCATTTTTAAAGAATTATTTAATTAATTTATTCATTCATTCATTTTAATTTGACCAGAGAGGGACAGAGTGAGAGAGAGAGGGAAAGTGAGAAAGCCAGTCACCATGTCCGGGATTTGAACTGCAGTTGGCCTTGTGGGAGTCCGGCACCCTTAACCACCACACCACCTGCCAGCCCCAATAAATCGTAATCTAATAGAGCAGATTATAAATCAAACCAAAAGACAAAAGTTTGAAAAGATTAATGAAATAAATGGATCTCTAGCTAATCTTCTAAGAAAAAAAAAATCTGGGAACCAGCAGTTAGCGTAATGGCTATGTCGCTGGACTCCCACGTAATCGACTGCGGTTCGCCTCCTGTACCTGGTGGCTTAGAACTCACGCCGGGCACGTGTGCGTGCGTGCCCAAGATCCCGAGAGGAGAATGGAGGAGAAGAGATTGCGGCGTGACCATTCCCCCTGGGGGGTGATTTCTCTCTTTCTGCCTCTATGTCTCTCTCTGTCTGTCTGGCGAGCGCACGTGCCCTATAGCGAAAACCTCTCAAAAAAAAAAGGGAAAAAGAAAAAAAATCTATAAATTATTGAGTATAAACAATCAAAGTCACAGAAGGCAAGAAATAAGCACCATGGCTATCTAGCTGATAAGGTCAATTCAGGAGAAACAGTATAGGTTGAAAGAGAAAGATTTTAACAGAGGGTGCAGGAGAAAGTGAGAGAGAACAGGCAGAAGGGTGAAATGATTGGGGTCTATTTTACTATATAATGAGGACAAGAAAATAGTAGAAATCTAGCCAAGTAGATTAAGTTTTTCATCATGGTTGTGAGGTATTTAATCTACTCTGGGTTGCTCTGACCTTGGGACCTACTCATCCTGTGAAAGAATGGTAATTCAAAAGGACATTTAGTGAGCCCCCCTCAGGAGTCATAAAAGCGGGTCAGTTGGTGGTGTGGTGGTTAACCTAGCTGGATCCCACATGGCCAACTATATGGTTCAAGTCCTGAACCCATGACTTGAAATATGCCGGGCATGTGTAGGTGCATGGCCAAAATTCCGACAGAAAGATAGAGAGGAGGGGATTGTGGCATAACCACCACCCCAGCCCGGGGAGTGCTTTATCACATTCTCTCTCTCTCTCTCTCTCTCTCTCTCTCTCTCTCTGTCTCTGTCTCCAGGGAGGACATGAGCTTTATAGCAAAATAAATTTTTAAAAAATTCTTTAAAAAAAAAAAAAGGCACAATAGTGACCTTGCCTGGTGGCATGACAGTAAAGTACTGTCCAACCAGTACTAGATCCATATGGAAGTACCTGGGTTTGGTTCCCCAGTGGACTTTAGCATACAAGCTATGCATGCTCATAATCTTGGCTGGCTGGGGAGGCTGTGAGGGATCAAGCCATGCGACCCCATTGAAGATCTCTCTCTCTCTCTCTCTCTCTCTCTCTCTCTCTCTCTCTCTTTCACTGAAGAACTAAACTTTAAAAAATAAAAAAGTCACAATAGCAAAAATAACAAGAATGATATGATGAGGGGGATGATTTGTGTTACATATAAAAGAGCTAACTTACCCTCAAGTACTCAGAAAACATCTAGACAACGCTGACCAGTTCCAGGCACCGGCAAAGCCAATGCAAGAAATAAACCATGCAGTTGCAAATCCGTGCAGTTACACAGCCGGCCTCTTGACTGTTTCATTCATTTAATTACTGCCTAGATTTCAACCGGAGAAAGATGGACGTTCTCTCTACGCTGGGGATGTGATAAGTTGGCTTGTGTTTGCAGCAATGTAGGCAGACTGCAGCTGGAATTATTCTCTCCACCCTTCCTATTGTCCAGGAACACTGAGTCACCCAGAGGTGAGAGCAAAACAATGAGTCAAAACAAATCAATAAGAAAAAGACACACCATCAAATTGAAAATTCGGCAAACACTATGAACAGGCAAGGAACAAAAAAGAAAACCCAACTGGCCAATAAACATCAGGGGAAATTGTCACCCTTTCCAAAACTTAAGGCAGAGCAAATTGCAACAACTACGAAATACCCTTTCACACTCGGCATTACAGCAGGGATGTGAGTAAACGGGAACTCGCATAAGGGATTGGTGAAATTGTAAATCGAAACAAAGCTCTTTAGGAAGCAATCTGGCAACTATTAATGAAGCTGAAGATGTGTATCTTTCCCAAAGCAATTCCACTTACAGCTAGATGCCTGGGGTGAGGGGAAGGCTCCGGCACAGGTACTTAAAAGTTTAATAGCAGCACTACTTGCAATAAGAAAACTTGGAAATAACCTAAATGATCAATGGGACAAGATTGAATGTATCAATAATGGTACAATGGGATACTTTGCAGCACTGAATATAATCTAGATCTACACACATTGACAGGGATAAATCTTAAAAAGCATCTCGAATAAAAATAAAAGCCTATCCACTGCAGTTTTATACCATTTAGATAAAATTTTAAGACAAGATCTTATTCTAGATACAGATAGTGTGGGAGGAATCTGGCTGAATAGAATGAAGGTCTTGATCTTACGGCTGCCCAGAGCAGACACCACCTCCTGCTGATACTTTTTATGTAAAGTTGTAAAACGAATTATTGTTGACCGTATATACATGTGTAGTAAAAGCTCAAAGATGTGTAGAGGAAAGGTAAAAACCAACTTTAGCACAGTGGGAGAAGGGAGGGGACCCAAGACCAGAGAAGAACACAGAACGGACATGAAACCTACAATATGTAATTTCTTAAGAAATTCCAAAACAAATACTATGTCATGTTAACATCTGTTCAATCTGGGTGATTTGTTACATAACTCAGCATTTGTTATATTTGCTCTGTACTTTTCAGTATGAGTAAAATACTTAATTCTTAAAAGTGTCTGAACCAAAAAGTCAGGCCTGCCAGGGTTTTCGTCTAGGGGCAGAGTGACATTACTCTGATTGGATACATTTTAAAGGTGCGCTGGAAGGACAAAAATAAAGCCAGGCTTTGATTATGTCAGGAGTTGTGCTTATTCAGCACCCTGGGGACATAAGAGACCACTGGTTTCCGGAGGGCGGCCCATGTGCTCTTACATAAGCCTGCCCAGGACGCTTGAGGACACAGGAGCAGGGCCCCAGGGGTGGGCCAGGCAGTTGCTGCCTCAGTGAGCCTTGAATAATAAGCAGCTCAGAAGCACAGAGGGGAGCAGTCGGTTCAGGGAGGAGGGGAAAGGGAAGGGCCCTTGTGCAAAGGTGAGAGCCACGGGATGGTGTGGAGGTGTGAAGAGATGTGGTGTGGTTGGGCCCACAGTCATTTGGAGGCTTTCTGGGTAGGCTTGTGAGGGTGTTACAAGGGACTGGGCTGAAAAAGGCAGATCATCAAAGGTTTTGGAATTTGGACTCTGTGCTGAGGGAGAAGCAGAGCCTTTGAAAGATTTTAAGCAGAGGCATGACCTTGAAGGGATCATCCAGTTCAGCTTCCTGCCTTTAGGCAAAATAAATGTCTAAATCTTTCTGAATGGCGGGCTCCTCTCTTTTTCAGTGTCTCCAAGGATGGATTCCAGAGTCTTCATCCCTCATCTTTTATAGTGTTGGGCAAATATAGCTAGGAACAGAGAAGGTGACTGCTCAGGGCGAGACATAGGGAGAAGGAATTGGGCCTCACCCCTGGGGCCAAGGGGTGCAGGGATGCAGAGTGCTTCAGGGCTGGGGAATAGTGGGAACAGACCTGGTTGGCCGCACCAGGCAGGCAGAACATAGCATGCCTGGGTGTGACAATAGACAACAGCAAACACTGGAGCGGGAGGTTCTAATGACCATGGCCATATAGCCATCTTCTAGTCAGCATCGCTACAAATGGACACAGTACTTACTTGGTGTGTTTCACACAGATCCAGCCATCCTACAAGGTAGGTGTATCATTATTCCTATTTTAGAGATGAGGAAAACGAAGCAAAGAAAAGGAGGAGTCATCTAACTATGGTCCCACAGGTCCTAAGAGGCAAATCAGGAGTTCAGAAGCAACCAGAAGATCGCAGACTCCTGAGTTAATGACCCTAACCATGACATTACACTGTCTTTCAAAACGGAGTGTAGGTGTGTCCCACTGGGCAAGAAAACATGGCAGAGGAGTAACTCAGGAAGGCATATTCAGCCCCCAAGTCCATTGTTCAGTGGAGCATGTCTCTAAATATGAATCAGGGCCAAGCGATGAGAACAGGGCCCAGGCACAGCCTCTGACCTGGGCCATGAGATCACAACTGGCCAGCAAGGAGAGCAATGCTGGCTATTTCTACGTGCAGCATCGGGAATAGGAAGGAGGCGGCCAGACCCATGATGAGTGTGGCCGTGTGCCAACCACCTCAGGCATGGTATCCCATTTCCTCCTCACAACAACCTTCTCACCGAGATGGACCTTTTGATTGGAGCTGAGAAAGCAGAGGTTCCGAGGAGTGCAGTAACAGGCTGACAGTCACAGCAAGCATGAGACCGAGGTGGAGGGAGACCATTTGCGTGGACAGCTCTGTGCATTTTTCTATGACTCCACACTGCTTCACCGGGGACTCTGCAAGTATCCACTGACTGGGTATGGTGCTGGCCCAGAGTCAGACTAGATTTCCTTGCTAATTTCCCAGAAGAATACACACAACAATAAATAAAAAAAAGAGAAGACAGTCAGTACCAACTGTGAACTGAAGATAAGAGAAGACCACAGGCCAAAGTCTGGGAGGAATTTCCACGAATGGTCATGTTCCTGGGGGTGGATGTAGAATTAAAACAAAAATCAAGCATACCCCAGAACCACAGGAAGAAAAACACAGCCCCAGAGAAATTGGAAAACCGTGCTACAAAGCCTCTGTGCACTGAGACAAATCACAGGATACTGGGACAATACAGATTCCAGAAAAAAATCAACATAACACTTTTGAAAAGATCATGAATAATAAAGGAAAATAAACATTACCCTGATTAGAGGGAAATCTAACTCAAAATCACTGTTCACAAGCAAAGATGATGCTTTAAAACATCTTAGTGTCTTCAAAATATCCAAGAGGATTTGGCCACTATGGAACGGAAGCAAGAAGCCACAGGCAGAGAAAAATGTTGAAAAGAGAAGAATCCAGGATTGAAATAAGACAAAAGATCATGTTAGGAAACTCAAAACTGAGAGCAAAATAGAAATTACATGAAGGCCATCTACTGCAGCATGTAGACTCCAGAACTCAGGATTTTTAATGCAGAGGAGTAAGGCTAAAACTTCTCAGAACTCAACAGATAGGAAATGAAACAGAGAGAGGTAAGTTGACAAATATAAAAAAGAGAACAGACACACACAAGAGAAAAACATCAGAATAGGAGCAGAAGCAATACTTTAAAAAAAAATAAAGAGAGAATAATAGAAAAATACCATGGGTGGTAAAGGAAAAAAACAAACAAACAAACAAAAAAAAAACTTGTGTCTACACACCTCAAGTACTCTCTGAGGTCCAGGTAGCATAATAAGGAAGACCTGTTCCGCCCAGTGTGTGATTTTAAATAAATGAAGAAAAAATCAGAAACAACAAGCAATAGGCAGGATATACAAAACAGATTCTCCCATGGGGCCAGGGGAGGAAGGCAGATGGTGGCATGATGGTAAAACACAGCAGTCTGAGAAGTATCCTATATGAGAAGGTTCCTGGTTCAGGTCTGGAGACCTCCTTGAGTATACTGGACACACACATGCCCATGGTCCAGAGCTGGCTGAAGACTAGGAGTGGATTGCAACACAGGGGCCCTGTCTTTTTGCCTCTCTCACTCCCTCATGGAAGAAATAAATTTTAAAAACTTAAAATAGCAAACAGATTCTCTCTAAGGAATATAATCAAGGCATCCTCATACTTCTTTACCACAAAGAACAAGAAAACAAGAGACAGAGATACCTAAAACAATTTCAGATGATACATTCTGCTTACCATTTTACTGAGAAGAAGGTTGTGGGCTGGTGCCACTTTTGGCATAGCCAGCAGCCACTTACCTCCTCTTTTCCTTTCTTAAAGAAACCTGGTTTGATTTGGGATAATGAGTCTAGCCCCAAGGAGAGGGTCATAACAGATCTAAGCTAGCCAAGCTGTCTCACTGCACTTTCCCTATTTTTTCCAGCTTCCCCTATAGCTACGAGTAATCCTGTGATTCTTTTCTGGTTGATGAAACTTACAGGGAAACTGTGTTGGGAGGGACCTGAGAATGTTCTCTTCGCCCATCAGAAAGAGAACCATTAGCAGAAAAAAGACTTTTTGCTCCTACCTCCACCCCATTTCAGATACAGTTCTGGTGTCAAAGGCAGAGGCTGCCATCTTGCAGCCAGAAGGCACTGTAGATGAAGGTGAACTTTCTACAGGTGGAGGATGGAGGGGAAGACTGATGGACAGAAGCCCAGGAAAATATCACCTGGCCTTGGCTCCCATCTTGACTGTCCACTTGTAAGATCTATGTCTTTATTGTTTCATTCAGGGCTAGGTTGATTTTTACAAATAGCTGAAAGAACTGAATGTATAAATATTAATAGGAAAGTCACAAAAAAGGAATTCTTCTCATCATTTTCATTTGAGAAACAGATATGCTAAACAAAACCAAACATTTTCCCAAATGAAGGCTTTAATTAAACTAATATACATTATGAATCCCCAAGAGATGAGTTAATATGAAACATTTCTACTATGAAAAATGTTAGATCACAAAATATTGAAATCAAAATTTTGTGACCCAAGAACTCGACAATTGACCATATTTTCCTTTTTTTCTTTTAAATTGCCAGTGGACACATGTGCTTGCCGGAGAGAGACAGAGAGACATAGAGGCAGAGAAAGCATCCCCCCAATGGGGTGTGGTGACGCCCTTGTCTTCCATTTTTCCATCCTGTTGGACACACGAGCACAAGCACCTGGCATGTTTCTCACGCCTCAGGGATTGAGATTTGAACTGTGGTTGACCATGTGGGATCTAGCTCCTTTAATCAGGAGACTATGGGGCCAGCACAATCATATTTTACTTTTATCAGCAAAGTTAACAGAATAATATTTTCAGACCTGCAAAGGACTTGAAAAACTTGTCTTAAGTAACTCCCAATTCCTGTATGAAAAATTTTTTAAAAAGTTTCTCCCACCAACTAAGAGATGAATTATAAAAAACAATTCAACTATATGAAATGTAGAGTAGGAGAGAATGACCATCTAATATAAGTGACAATGTACTATAATAAAAGCTGTTTAGAGATAAGTAAAAACCCCTGTTATAAATGTAGATGTAAAACTACACACAAAACCCAAAAATGTTATGAAAAAAAATTTACTGTTAAAAAATGGCAATTCAGTAATAAAGGGATTTCTGGTATGAACAAGGAGGTATCACTTTGCTTCTTCCTGCCTATAAACTGTGGAAATAGTGCAAGAGCTTCCAAAGGGGAATTTTCCCAGGTGGTAAGTGGAGATAAAGTAGCTGAGACTTAGCATTGGGGAACAACACAAGGCCAGTATGTTTTACGTCTCCTGATCCCATCAAAAGATAATCAAGATCTGACATTTCCTGTCTCCCAACCTAGCAACAGAAGGCAGCCCAGTAGGCTTACTCTTCCCTGAGACTAAATGGGAGACTCAGATAATTCCAGGCATACCCCACATGGTAGTCAAGGGGCTCAGTAGAAAGTCCCATCAATAATAAGCAGCTCAAAGAAGTCCTTTTCTTCCCTGGATGAAACGTATGCAAAACAAACACTCCAGAGATCAGGATTACTAAAATGGAGGGCCAATATTAAAATTTCACAGAATTTGGGGCTAACAAATGGCTTAATGGTTGCATCACTAAACTCCCACATGGCTGAACTGTGGTTCAAGTCCTGGACCCAGCTACTTGAAACACACTGGACATATATGCATGTGTGCCCAAAATCCCAAGAGAAGAGTGGAAGAGAAGGGATTAAATGGCATGGCCATCTTCCCTGGGGGGTGATTTCTCATTTTCTGTCTCTCTGTCTCTCAGGCAAGAGAAAACACTGTATAGCAAAATTATCTCTTAAAAAATTTATTTTTTTCTCAGAATTCAGATCAAAAAAGAATGAAACAGGGAAGGACCAGTCAACCAATGTGAAAGAAGAGAGCAGAAGTACAACTGAAGAATTTCATGTTACACAAGAGAAAAGCTAAGACACAATAAGAAGAGAAGCCATCATTTTAAAAGATATATGTTTTGCTGGGGACATCCTGAGGCTGCCATGTTATATTTTGATGGAAACCAAAATATAATAGAGTGGCTCCAGCCAAATGGACCTATACCGAAACAGTCTGGTCCAGGAAGCCTTTGTCCTGGTGATCCCTAGAATCCCACCCTTGTCCAGAATCTACGAGCAACTGTGCAACAGATCTTACCACAACAAGCGCCTGGCCCCACTAGCACAGCAGAATCTCACCACAGAAAAATCCCTGACTCTCAAAGCCCTTGTGGTGATCGTGGAAGGCCTGTTCATAATCTTTCTTATGGTGGTAGATACACACACACATATGTGTTTACATATACATTAAAATTGTATGGGAGTAAACACACACACACACATGCACACATGAATACAGGTAATCCTGGGGAAATCCGAAGATGATGGTTGACTTGTATCATTATGAAAATCCAAGTTATGATGTTGTACTATGTTTTGCAAAATGTTACCATTAGGGAAAACCAGGATGTTTCAGACATATTTCTTACAACTGTCTGTGAGTATGTCTACAGTCATCTCGACAAATTGAAAAATAAAACAAAATATATAGCATCTGATTAAATAAACAGACACTGGAAAGTAAAAAGAAAAAGTAAATATAAGGCAACTTTTCTTTTAGGAAAAGCCAGAAGCTATGTTTTCCTTTGACTTTAGTACTCAGACAAATATAATTTTAAATACATTCACAAAGGTAAATGAAATCAGTGAAACGATTACAATAAGAAGAGCTATCTTTCTATTTAACGTAGAAGATAAAACATTCAAAACAACCAATACAGCAAAAGAAAAAAAAAAGACAAATAAACAAGGAAATACCTTAAAACCAAAAAGAATGATATAGGACCATTGGACCATGAAAGAGCACCAGTTATAAAAGGATTGCCAACGTATTAAACACTCTATTGAAAGATAAATTCTCTTGGACTGGCTTATAAAAATGAATCTGACATTATGATAAGGAGAGGAAACCTAAAAACAGCAGAATTTTTTTAAAGGAAAAGAATAAAGATACATCCAGTAAAAACAAGCAAGAAGAAAATGAGATGTTAGGGTTAATATTAGAAAAGGAGCATTCGGGACAAAAATAGCAGATGGGCCACAAAAGCTATTTATAAATACAAATGGTAATAATGGGTCCATAATAAAAATGCCATGATTTTATTCAGCAAGTAGCGCTATCTCCAAAACAAAGCCTAGGTCTGTCTGTCCCCTTCTCACCATCTTGGCTGCTCCCATCCCTGTGCGAACCATTGGCATCTCTGGGACTTCTGAAATAACTTCCTAACTGAATTCCCATTTCCATTCTTTTTTACAAATTCTTTTCCCCTTTATTCATAATAGAATGTGTATGTGCGCATGTGAGAATAAGAGAGTGAAAGAGAAAGAGCCCCCTCCAGGAGAGTCTGTTCATACCAGGATCCACTTCCTCCAGTCCTCCACTCTGCAGGCACTCTGGTGACTGTCCAGTGGGTTGTCAGGCTGATTTGGCTAGGGATTTGAACCATGTGGTCACCATATGGGATCTGGTCTCTCCTGAGCAGCACTTCACTGCTCCCCCATTTCCGTTCTGGCTGCTATACTCCTGCACAGCAGCTGTTATGTGTTTTGCATGCAAATTAAATCATGCCACTTAAGTGCTTTTAAAACCATCCAATTAGTACTGTTTATATATAAAATCATACCCAAACTCCATGCCTTCATGGAACTGGACACAGAGTTATTCCCAAAGTGTCAATTCACTTTTTCTTAATAGCAGTAAGTCTCCTGATTTTTAAAATCAGGAACCGTGATTATCCAGAGTAAAGACTACAGTTCCCAAATTCCTTTGCAGCTGGATGTGGTAACATGACCAACTTCTGGCCAACCATGTGGCTAATTTCTGGCTAATGGAACATGAGTTGAAATGATGTTTACAACTTCTTTTTTTTTTTTTTTTTTTTTTGAAAAAGATTTTTTGCTATGTGACATGTGTGTTCACCAGAGAGAGAGAAAGTGAGACCTGGCAGCATGCTGTCTTCCTTTCTCTCTTTCTCTCTCTCTCTCCCTCCCTCCCTCCCTCTGGCACACATGCCCTATAGCAAATTAAAATAATAATAATAATAATAATAATAATAATAAAATAATTCCTAAAAAATTTATCTAAGACCATCTTATTATCCATTCCTTTAATGCCTAACTCTCCTACCCCTTACAATAGAATATAAATTCCATGAAAGCAAGAGACCTGTTTATTGTTCACTACTATGTTCATGCTCTATCCAAGAAGCTTTCAATTAGTACCTGTTGAATGCATCAGTCAATCAAAGAATGATTGACACTATCAAATACATAATGACACAAAAAGAGAGTGAAAAACCAGAACTGAGGCAGACTAAGAATCACACTAACACAGAGTTAATAGACCCAAAATAAATCAGGACATTCAAGATTTTAATATTAGTGGGAAAAGGACATATATCAGTACTTCTACTTACTACAACCTATGAAGGCTGTCTTTTCAATCGCCATATTATATATGCAGAAAATCAACACATGTTGCAACAATAAATGAACATGAAAAGTAATATGAAGAAGATATTAAATACCCAATATTCTATGATTACAATGCCTAAAAGTCAAAAAATAATAGCAAGTGTTTAAACACTGTGTTGAATAATAGTCTCCCTATTAATTATTGAGTGAAGAAAGATATCGACAATTATAGACCATATAGTAAGTAACAGTACATATCAAAATTTCCAAGATGCTGATAAAACTATACTAAGAGGAAAATTCGTATCTAAATTTATTTATTAATAGAAAAAAATAAACAAAATAATTGTTCAAGACAATAAGTTTATTCTAAAAATTCTCAATAATAAGTAAAGAGAAATCAGGGGAAAGGAAATTAGGTAAAAGCTGAAAAATAACAGGAAAAATATTCATTAAATAGAAAAGCAGATTTTCTCCAAAAATCAATAAATTAGATAACTATCTGGTATGTCAGATTAGTAAAAAGTGAGAACAGGAAAAATTACAATTAAGAGAACTATAATAATGGTAAAAAATATTACCAGTGAAATTTTTAAACAATATTATGTGGAGGTAAATGCTAATAAACTAAGTAATTTTGAGAATTAGTAACATCCTGAAATCATATAAATTTTTAAAACAGATGGAAGAAAGAATAATTTTAAATGTTTATCAAAAAAAATTACTTTGAAAAAAGTGAAAACAAAAGAAACCTGCCTCTAACTAAAGGCAGTTTACAAACTAGTCTGCTCAGAATGAAAGTCATAAATAAACTCCATACTATAGAATTTATTGTAGATCACAGGAAATGGAAGTTAAATAAATTAAGAGGGGTTAGGGTTAGGGTTAGGAACTAATAATGACACAGTTTTACACATATGAATTAAAAATCAAAATGAATGGCAAATCAAATTTAAAAATTACACTACAAACATAAATTACACTAAGAAAATAACCTACCATGACAACTAATATTAATTCTAGGAAGATAAAAATTATTTAATATTCACAAACTTAATCACCACAGCATAGCAGTAAATCCAAACAAGAATAATTATGTGATCCTATTATTAGAGATTCAAAGGACTTATTTTTTTAATTTGCCAGGAGGCATGTGCACTTGCTAGAGAGAGACAGAGAGAGCAGGAGAAAAGGAAAGCACCCCTCAATGGGGCATGGTCATGCCACAATCTCTTCTCCTTCATTTCTTTATCCAGCTTAGATTTTTGGGTACTCATGCTCATGACCTGGCCTGTTTTTTAAAGCTGCCATGTCTGGGATTTGAACTGTGCGGTCTGCCATGTGGGATCCAGCTCTCTTAACCACTAAGTTACAAGGCTGGCCTTCAAAGACATTTGATAAAAGATACATGTTCATGATGTCAAAAACCTATTAGCAAATAAGGGGTTAATTGCCTAATATCAAAGATCAGTGCTTATAGTTCATTAGTAACAAGAAAGTTTCAGTCAACACAAGTGGAACTAAGACATAGACTGTTAGAAAGGAGGAAATAGAATTGTTGCAATTTGTAGACAAAGGCATTACAGACATAGAGAATGTAACAAAATCAACTGGAAACTCATGGCCACTGGTTGTTGTTCAACATGTGTTTCAAAATCATATATTGAAATCTGGGCCAGCAGGTGGCATGGTGGCTAAGGTGCTGGAATTCCCACATGGCTGACCACGGTTCGAGTCCTGGACCTGGTGGGCTTGCTTTCTCTCTCTCTCTCTCTCTCTGGCAAAATTAATGTGAAAAATAATAATAACAATAATAAATAAATAAATAAATAATTCATTTTTTAAAAAAAATCATATGTTGAAATCTTAACCCCCAATGTGATGGTCTTAGAAAGCAGAGTCTTTGGGAGGTGAGGGTGGAGTTCTGGTGAATGGGATGAATGCCCCAATGAAAAGGACCCCAGAGAGTTCTCTAGCCTTTCCCATCATTTGACCATACAAGAACTCAGCAGTCTGTAACCCAGAGGAGGGCCTTGACCAGAGCCTGATGGTGCTTCCAGCTTCCCGAACTGTGAGAAATAAATTTCTGTTGTCTACGAACTATCCAGTCTATGGTGTTTTGTTATAGCGACTCAGATTGATTAGATACTTGCTAAAGAGAGAATTCAGTAAGGTAGCAAGATAAAAGCCCACATTCCAAAATCTCTGTCCACTAGACTGGCAGAAATGGGTTAGAACAAGCAATGAAAAGTTAAAAGTCCTATTCATAATAGAAAAAATAGATAGTGGTACCTCAACAAGATAAAGTGGGGTCTGCAGACCAGTGCCTGGCTGAGAGAGGGCCAGGAACCCTCTCAGAAAGTGGGAAAAGAGTCACCTCCCCCTGAACAAAAGAAAGGCTGTTGCACTCACCTCTCCATGCCTCACTGACTGTGTCTGTGAACCTCAACCAGCGCTGTGGTCAGAAGGTTTCTCTACGACACCATCCCTGAAGCACAGGAGGCCTCTGATTCCCCTCTGGAGCCTTCCTGTGCTTGCTTTTTTTCAGATTTGATCAGGATTTATCTGCTTGACATCAAAAGGTCCTCACCAGCATCCACACTCACCTCACCTCTCTCTGATTTTCTGATCTTTACAAGTTCAGGGTCAAGATTCTACTCTTGGTAGAGTCAGACCTGGCCATCTTTCTTTTTTCTCCTGTTTTCTTGATACAGATAAGTTTCAATGAAAATGTGTGCTTTCCTGAACATCTGCAGTGTTCACATTATGTGTTAGACATGGAGGGTAAGAAGATGGAATAAAAGAAAATAACTTGAGGCTCAGTTGCTGTGGTGCAGACAGTAGAGATGTTGCTAGTCAATGCTGGAGGCTATATGAAAAGGCTCTGGTTCCATGACTTTGCAATCGTGAATAGTGCCGCAATAAACATCGATGAGCAAGCACTTTTCCAATGAAGAATTCTTCTGTCCTTTGGGTAGATACCAAGGAATGGGATTGCTGGATTATATGGTAGATCTATTTGTAGATTTTTGAGGAATCTCCAAATTATTCTCCACAGTGGCTGGACCAATTTACATTCCCACCAGCAGTGTAAGAGAGTTCCCCTTTCACCACACCCCTGCCAACACTTATCATTTTTTGTTTTTTTAATCTTAGACATTTTGACTGGGGGTAGGTGGTACCTCATTGTTGTTTTTATCTGACCCAAATGCCCCCGTATGGAGGAATGGATCGAAAAACTGTGGCACATATACTCTATGGAATACTATTCAGTTATAAAAACCAACAAAACCCTGGCTTTTGACAGAAAGTGGAAAAATATGGAAGATTTACTGCTGAGAGAGGCAAGCCAGGCTATGAAGGAGAGACATTGTATGTCCCCACTTAACATATACCGAATGTCTGCACTCTATGACTGAAACTGATTGACTAACGGTTCTACAAATACAAGAGATGGGTGTGACTGTCAGATGAGGTGTATGTAGAGGAGTGTGGCCTAACGGACATTTGGAGAAGGGATACGGAGGTAGAACATTGACGGGATGGGGAAGTGTGGTGTTATCGGTTGAAGATATTTTGATCAATGGGACTGGGGAGAAATGTTCACATATTGAAATGCTCACATTGTAAGCTAAACAATGTGATTGAATGTATATACAAAAAAAGAAATTAAAAAAAAAAAAGAAAGAAAGGCTCTGGTTTGCGTTCCAGGTCCTCACCCCAGGTCTACCTGAACACACCAGGTATGCCCATGAGTACACCTATGATTGTGGCTGGCTGCAGGGTTTAGAGGAAAATTACTACATCAAGACCCTGTCAATGGTTTCTGTCTCTGTCTCTCTGAAAATTAACTTTTTTAAAAAGAAAAAAAATAACTTTAAATAAAACTTTGGAAATTTCCATTGGGTATGAGAGTTAAGCCACTGGTGGGGCGGGCAGGTGATGTGGTGGCTAAAGGTGCTGGATTCCCACAAGACTGACCATGGCTCGAGTCCTAGACCTGGCAGCTTTCTTTCTCTCTCTCTCTCTCTCTCTCTCTCTCATTCTCTCTCTCTCTGTCTGGTCAAATTTAAAATATAATAATAATAACAAATGGAATTAATTAAATAAATAAATATTTAAAAACAAAAATACTTAAGCCACTGGTGCCAGGATCTTTCTGATACTGTGATAGTGATTTTGTTCCCTTTCTGAGACCACTGGTGAGCTCATCCTAGCTACAATTTCAAGACCAGTCATGAATTTATTTTGAAAGGATTTTTTAAATTATGTCTCATTTACTTTTTTTTCTGATTATAAAATCAATTCCAACATTCTCCTGCAGTATGAATTTTCAGCATGCTAATTGAATATAAGATGACTAATATCAGGGTGAGCAGCGTCGGCTGCAGTCCGGCCTTGGACCTCATAGAGCAGCTCAAGGTGGGCAGCTGTGTCCTCCAGGCAGCTGGTGGCTGCAATTAATCCTGACTTTATGCTTTTACACTCTCATATCAACAGCTCACTCTGTTTACCACAACAATGAATACGTGATTAGGAACTCTTTAAACTCCAGTTAACTTTTTTTACTATTAAAAACAATTGAGATTTGGGTAACTTTTTTGAACAATAACAAAATGGACCATACAGCCTAATTGTAGAGATTTTATAAAATACAAGCAAGTATAAAGAAAAATTACATTCATATTTATTCTAATCTGTACTGTTAAGAATCATTATATTTTTTGTTTTTTCTTCTCTCTGTAAATATAATGGGAATGTATAATAGATGAGTATAAATGAATATAAATAAGTGTATATATAACAGATGTAGCAATGTAATTATACTGTAAATTCAACCTCTAGCTTGGCTTTTCCATTGATGTACAGTGAAAATACTGTTTTTTAAAATGACACAATTCTTAAAATTTTACTATTTGAAATTGAAGTGGGGTCTTTGGGAGGTGATTAGGTCATGAGAATGGTGCCCTTATAAATGAGATTAGTGCCCCTTTCATAGGAAAAAAGTTCATGGAAATGAAAAAGTTCACAGAAATGTATATTATTTTAAAAGATGCATGGGTTTCTATTGCACCAAAATAAACTCATAATTTAATTCTAATTTTTCAACAACTTTCTTTAGTCCCCTAAGTAAGTACATGTTTTCTGTATCTCTAATTTCATATGATAATTCCTTGACAAAGAGGGGTTTTTATTTCTGTTTTTTTTTTTTTTTTTTTTTTTTTTTTTTTTTTTTTTTTTTTTTTTTTAGTTTTGTTACAGGACACATGTGCCTGTGAGAGAAAGAGAGGGGGAGAAAAGGGAAGTAAGAAATCACCCCCCCAGGGGTCAGAGCACAATCTTTTTTTTTTCATTCTCAATTTAGGACTTTTGGACATGCATGCACACATGCCTGGCATGTTTTTCAAGCCACCAGGTCTAGGACTCAAACCATGTAGTCAGCCATGTGGGATCCAGCTGCCTTAACCATACCCCTGGCTGGCCCTATGGAGTTATTTTTAATTGCAGAGTTTAAACATTTAAAACATTGTGGCTAATTATCACCAAATAAATTTCAGAAAATTTATACAATTTACATTTCTGCCAATAGTATAATAGTTTGCCTATTTATCTCGCTCTTGACAGTATCATGTACTATCATATAATTTATTACTTTCCAATCAGATAGGAAAAGAATGTTATCCAGTAACTATTATAATAAACATTTCTTGAATTTCTGGTGAGGTTAACTGTTTATACTTATTGAAAATATCTATCAGTTGTCTGTTGTTCCTTATCTATTTTTCCCTATTTCATATCACTTTAAAAATGCCCTCATATATGCCTTATTCTATGAGTTGTCACAATTTTGCCTGTTAGTTGTTTTTTAATGCTTTTTTTTTTCATTTCAAGAAAAACAGTTTTAGGTTTTTTTCCTGAAACTTTTTTAAAATTAATTAATTTACATTAATTCCCTAAGTGTCATCACAGCATACAAAATGTGACTTCCCATCCAGAATATACTGCATAGTGGCTTAATCATGCATGTTATCATCAATAATTTTCCATATATATTTATTTCCCCTATTTCTGACTCTCTGCCCTTTCCCACTATCTTCTTACACTATCTCTGGTGTCTACAGTTGTCTTCCATTCCTTTTCCCCCAACATTTTATTGATCACACAATTTCTTAAATAACCTAACTACTTTCAATAGCAAGTTCAGCTAGTAATTTCAAGAAAGGCAGTTTTAATTTTAATAAATCAAAGAAATGCTAAGGAACTTTGCTTAAAACTTAAAGCAAGGAAACAGGTTAGGATTCTGTTCAAGTAGTAGGTACGTGAACCTATTGACAGCTCAAGACAGGACAAAAATCCTTAAAACCAGACAACAAAGCCTAAAAGAAAATTAGCAATGTTTTAGTCGAAAGTCATAAAATGCTATTTCACCAGTTCAGACTCATGTGCTTAATCTGTCTTCTGTTGTGATTCGATCTTCCCGATTAAATTCTAGGATATAATATTCAAATCCAGACTTGTCTCTATGATTAAGTTGGCCATTTTCTTAGTTTTTGAACTCTTATTTCTGTGTGTCTGTATTTAATTTTCCTGGTATAGCACTCCCTTGAGAACTTCTTGGAGATCTGGTCTGGTGCTGGTAAATTCTTTCAGGTTTTGTTTATATGAGACTGTTCTTGTCTTTTCTTCCCATATGAAGGATAATCTTGCCAGGTATAGTATTCTTGGTTGAAATTGATTTTCTCTTAACACTTTGAATATGTTTTCCCATTCTCTCCTCGCTCACATTGTTTCCGATGAGAGGTCTGCTGTCAGTCTTATGGGATATTCTTTGTAGGTAACTTGCTGTTTGCCTCTTACAAATCTTAGTATCTTGTCTTTGTCTGTGATTTTGGTCAATCTGGCCATAACGTGCCTTGGAGAAGATTTTCTTGGTTTGATTCTATTTGGAGTCCTTTGTATTTCTTGGGACTGGATCTTTGAGTGCCTCTCTAGGTTTGCAAAGTTTTCTTGAAGTATTTCATGGAATAGATTATCAATGCCCTTATGAGTCTCTTCGCCTTCTGGGATACCAGTTGTCCGGATGTTTGGACGTTTGATAGTATCTAGTATTTCTTGTATATTATTCTCATTTTGGAGGCAATCTTCTCAGTCTTCGTGGTGGATTTTTCTAGGCCAGCAATTTTCTCTTCTATGTCTGAGATTCTATTTTCTGTATGATCTAGTCTGCTTTTAATACTTTCAAGGGAGGTTTTGACTTCCTGTATTATAGCCTTTATCTCTAACAAGTCCATTTGATTTTTTTTTAAAATGTGTAATTCCTCTTTTAGATCTTGCAAGAATTTCCTCACTTCCTGCAAATTGTCAGATCCTTTTTTCTTTCTCTTCTGCAGTTCATTGTCTCTCTTCTCTTTCATCTCTGTTAGCTTCGCCATTATGAATATTCTAAATTCTTTAACAGACATTTCCATGATTTCCACTGAACTGTCTGTGGGTGAAGAGGATTTATTCTTTTCTCTTGGATAAGAGTTATTTTCTTGCTTTCCCATATTTCTTGTGGCCCTGCAGTGATTTCTAGTCATCTTATGGATGGTGTGTTTCTTCCTAAACTTGAAGTTCAATCTGAGCGTTCAGGAGCGTGCAGAAAGAGGTGATCTGGAATCTTTCTGCCATTCCGTTTTGATCCCTTTGCATGGCAGATTCAGTAGATTTTAAGGAATATGTTAACCATAATAGTATTTGGATTTTTGGCTATAGTTCCTTTAGATCCATCCACAAACACAGTGAATGGAGATTAAGGAGCAAAGAGATGAGATAAAACAAAATGAAAAGGGAACAGAGAGAGAAACAGAGAGTGAGAGAGACAGAAACAACATCAAAGAAACAGGGAAAAATAAAAAACAACTAAAAAATATTTTAAAAAAACCACAGAAAACAGAAAACCATGTGGCGTGGAATCATTAGTTCTCAGGAGCCACGGAGGAATCTTCTTCTGGAGGACTGCCCCTTGCCTCTCTTCGCCTGTTAGATTTTTAAATATCCTTTTATCAGTTTTAGTTTTAAAATTTAATTAAGTGAATAGTTTTATTTATGATTCTTTCATTGTTTTATTGCTTATAAAGTTACTTCCTACTTAGGAATTAGTTACATTATAGACATGTAATTTGTCTACCTTTTAAAAAGAATTTAAAACTGTAGTGTGATATAGACTAAAGATCAATTACATTTATGAACATGGATAAATAAAAGAGAAACTCATATTATCAAATCTGGAAGGCAGCCAAGGTCAGAAGGCAGCCAAAAGCAGTAAACCTGACTTAATGCCCTGTTCCAAATGTCAGGTTCCACAAAAATCCTGTAGCTCAATGACTTTCAAACTTGAGTGAGCTCCAGCATCACCTGAGGGCTTATTAAAAACAGACTAGGGCTGGTTTAGTGCCATGCATTGGGAGCTAGATCCCACATGGCCAACTGTAGTTCAAATCCCAGCCTTCTGTGGCTTAAAAAAATATACCTGGCATGTGTGTGTACATGTCCAAAAATCCCGATGGGAAAGAGAAATGGAGGCCAAAGGATTGCAGTAACATGATCACATTCCTTTGGGAGGCTTACTTGCTCTCACTCTCTCTGTCTCTGTCTCTGTCTCTCTCTCGCTCTCTCTTGCATACGTGCTCTCTGGCAATTAAATTTAAAAAGCTAACTGGCTTCACCTCCAGAGTTTCTGATTTCAGGAGATCTGGGTGGGGCCCAGGAATTTGGATTTCTGACAAACCTCAGGTGATGCTGAGATGTTGGTCCTGAACCATAGCTGGAGGACCAGAATGTATTCTGCACTTCATATTTCACGCTTAGTAAACTCACTTTAGGGACTGAAGTGCTTGCTGTCAGTCTAACAGGCCCAGTGATGGGCAGCACTGCTGAGAGCTATTTAGGTTCCATTAGATGATTAAGCCCTAAAGAACAGCAGCTTTGGATTCACGACTCTGATAGAGTGGCATATTGACAAAATATGGGGAGGAGAACAATCCCACTGGTGCCAGACTTGATACGTGGAGAGATATGTGTACTAGAACACCAGTTATCCTTAAAATAAAAAAAGTAAATGTCCTGGTGTTTTCTAAGTCTTGATTAATGAATTAATTTTACTCACTTTTCTCTGCAAGTTTTATCAACAACCAATCTGATGGGATAGGCAATCTCTAGTTTTATAGATGAAGACACTTGACTACCTGGAGACTGCATTCTCCTAATTTTTTTTCTGTGATAATAAAAGTAACACATGCCCATTGTTGAGATTTTCAAAATACACACAGATATGATCACCTACCTTCTATCACATAGAGAAAGTCACTGTAGAAGAGACTGTGGCACGACCATACCCTATTATAAGGGTGCTTTCTCCTTCTTTCTCTCTCTTTCGACTTCATCTGGCAAGTGCATACACCTTTTGGCCACTTTTAAAAAGTCAGTGTTTGATATATTTCCTCCCAATTGTCTTGGGCATACGAGATTTTGTATCATATGTGCTATAGCTCTGTGTAGTGTTTCTTACGCATGTCATGAACATGGAACATAAAGTGTTCTCAACTGCCTGGGGGTCAAGAATTTTAGGCCAAGCTGCCTGCCCATCTCAGTCATGTCCCCACAACCAGCATGGAAAATGTCTCAGATGGGAGCCTGAGCCCTGGGTTGGGAAGGACTGGCTTTTGGATCAGAGCATGGGACCAAGACCAAGATTCCAAGACCAAAGCAGAAATGGAAAGCCAGAGGGGACAGGAGACCAGAACAAGAATTCGGGATGGAGAAACAGAGATGAGCTTGGAAAGATTCCTGGAGAGCAGCTGCAGGTATTTACCTGCTGTGTGTTCTCCAACAGATGGGGGAGGAGTGGACAGCTGGCAAGGGTGCAGAGCAGGCTGTGATCGGATGATCGGGGAAGGACAAAGCAAGTCAGTGTGGCAAACAAGCCTTGATCTGCACCAGCTCTAGGGATGAGTGCCCCGTGCACTTTTATGTTAGGATAATGGACAGAGTCTTGGACGTTGCATGTAGCTGTGAGATAAACAAGCTATTGTAATGACCAGCTTGTCTACTGGCTCCCAGTCTTTGTGCGTGCTCAAGAACATTGCATAAATGTCCTGAGCATGCACAAAAACTCATGAGTTAGCATGGGCTTCCTGACCTTTAGCCCCCGATTGACTCCAACACACTCAGTGTCATCCGTTTGCTTGCAAGATATGAATGTGTTTCATTACTGAAAACAGGAACTCGAGACTGATGAATGAGGTTTGATTGTGAATAAGATACAAATGTGGTAAGATACAGCACCCGTTAGATATTGCTCAGCCTCACACAGGCCAAGGTGTTTTTACTTGCATCTCTTAGTAGCAACAGTCCGACAAATGGCTTAACACTCCTAGCTAAGTGTGGACTCACTCCTCTCTTTTCTTCAGAGAGTTTAATAGATGTGCTGGCTGGCCTCTGGGATTGGCAGAGCTGTTTAATCTCTCGTGATCCTTGTCATTATCCTTGCCATTGTTTGCTGTCTGCAAACTCATGGCAGAGCACGGCACAGTTGCATAGTTCCTGAGGTCAAGGAGGAGAAAATGAAAAAAGGCTGCTGTGAGGAGCTCATGTCAACACTGTGACACAGTAGCAGGGCTTGCTCCTCTGCCACTGGGGGCATCTACTGTATGATAAGGATCTCACAAGGGGATTCCTGTGTGTAGTATGAATGGAAAAACAAATGGATGAAGGCAGCACTGCTCCACAGTAGCAACCCACCTGCAGCACTGAGCAGCAATGTTGTCCCCCAACCCCAAGTCCTACCCATTCAGCCACTTCCTTCTCTCCTCTCCACCAATACCATACACCAACTCCTAAGGCTCACTTCAAACACAATTTTATGTTTTCACCTTTGCTTCTCAAGTCTATCACTGTAATAAAAGTGCACACACAGAAACTCAACAAATGAAGAGTAAGAACACAGTAAAAGTTCCACATGTTATTTACTACAAAACAGAAAAGTTCTGGGGGCCGGACAGTGACCCCAGTGGTAAAGCACAATGCTCGGTGAGGCTGCCCAACATGGGAAGGTTCTGGGTTCACATCCAGAGGCCTCCTTGAGTACGCTGGGCAAGTATGTGTCTGTGATCTGGGGCTGGATGAAGCTGGGGGCAGACTGCAATGCTGGTACCCTTCTGGAGGTGCTATCTCTGTCTCTCTCTCTCATGGAAGAAATAATTTTTTTTTTTTTTAAAAAAAGGAGAATAAGAGAGAGAATGAGGTTCCAAGCTGGTTACCAAAAAGTCTGTGAGTCTCACACTCAGAGGGCTGAGTGCCTGGGAGGACCAAAAAACTCCAAGAGGGACCAGCAGTTAGCGTAATGGCTATGTTGCTGGACTCCCACGTAGTCGACCGTGGTTCGAGTCCCAGACCCGGCGGCTTAAACTCACGCCGGGCACGTGTGCGTGCGTGCCCAAGATCCCAAGAGGAGAATGGAGGAGAAGGGATTGCGGCGTGGCCATCCCCCCCGGGGGGTGATTTCCTGCTTTCTATCTCTCTGTCTCTCTCTGTCTGTCTGGCGAGCGCACGCGCCCTATAGCGAAAAACCTCTCCAAAAAAAAAAAAAAAAAAAAAAACTCCAAGACATGATTCTTGGACATCCTCCTTCAGAAAGAAGCAGCATTGTAACCTATGCATTGTCCTTTCACCAACAGTGATTTTCTACAATGAACATAGGGCTCATAACTTCCAAGACTAGAACCAACCGATAAATAATAGTTTTTGTGAAATCCCATTTGATTTGATTTACCCTTAGCTGTGTAGGCTAAAAAGCTGATAGGAGGAGAACACTGGCAAACAGTTTTAATTAGGAAGAATGAGCCTGCGCCTGGTAAAATCACTTCTCAGGAATATAGAAAACAGCCAGGGTCACAGGTTTCCTCTAAGGTAGGAGGAAGAAGACAACGCCTTTGGAAAATCAAGGGCTTGTAATGGCAAAGTTGGGTCGGAAAGTGAAACCCAAATACAGAATCTTTGCCCTTTGCAGTAGCCAGCCTTCAAGACGCTCCCTAGTGACCCTCAACTCCTAGTTCAGCAAGAGGGTGTCCTCTCCCACGCTGAATACAAACGACCTGTGTAATGATCACATATTGTAGAAATGATCAAGTTTGACTTCCAAGTTCAAAGACATCATAACTACTGCCTTACACTCTCTTGAATCATTGCTTTTGAGAGGCCGTTGCCATGTCAAGAGGACACTCAAGCAGCACTACAGAGAACCCATGTGGTGAGAACCTGAGGCTCCTGCCGACAGCCAGCATTGCCTTGACCGCCATGTGAGTGAGCCATTGGAAGCACATCCTGCAACCCCAGTCAGGCCGTCAGATGATCACAGTCCCAGCCAGCATCTTGACTGCAACCACATGAGACCATGAGCCAGAACAACTCGGCTTGGCTGCTGACCCACAGAAACTGCATGAGACAGTACATATTTGTTTTTTTATGCCCCTAGATTTTGGTGTAATGTATTATCCCACCATAGATATATATATATTCTGATACCCACCCAGATATACTCATGTCTGTTTCCATATGAAACTGTTTCTGCTAGGAAACCTCGCCAAAGTATTTTAAATAGGATGATCTTCTTTACATTTATCAGAGGATGATATCAATATCCTCTGCCTTTCTGCTCCTCACTTTTATATTAGCGTCAACCACTATGACAAACAAAACAGACACGTGTATATACATGTATGCACACACATACATGCAAGCATATATACACTCATGTACACATAGCTTTTTTTTAACTTCAAAAACCATTCAAGCAATGGGAATATAAACTTTTTTCCTGGAAGGACCAAATGTTCTGAATGTTTTAAGTACCATTTTTTTCTCGCTCTCTCAGAATGGGCAGGAAGTAGGGGGAGGCAAGAGAGAGTCACTATTGTAAATTGATAGCTGTCTCTGTTCTTAGTTGCTAGTCATAAAATTCTGAGCTGGGTGAGCACCAGCAGGAAAGAAATCCCACAGCCACCACTCTGTGCATGTCAGCATTCATTTAAATATTCAGAAGAAAAATTTCTTTATTTTTCTCTTTTCCCCTACCCCATTATTTTTTTCGCTCTGAAAGAGAAGGTGGGTCTTTGGTAAGGCAAAAACACTGACACAAGGCCAGACAGTGGTACAGTGATAAAACACAACATTCTGCAATGCTGACCCACATAGAAAGGTTCTGGGTTCACATCCAGAGACCTCCCTGAATCCACTGGACACACATTATCCAGGGCCGGCTGAGGCTGGCGGTGGATCATAATGTCAAGATCCTGTTTGGTTGTATCCTTGCTCTCTGTCTCTTTCTGTTGTTCTCACTCATGGAAGAAATAAACTTTATAAAAAGGGAACAAACAAACAAACAAAAAATCCAAAGAACCAGTCTTTCCCTCATTTAAAAAAAATAAAATAAACACAAAGATTTTGTAAACATAATGGCATGTCCACATTATGCTAGAGGCAGTTAATACATTGTAAGAGAAATATTGCCTTGCTCTGTGGTTGCTCTACTGTGACAAATCAGGAAGATGGGTGGTCTCTACTTGAGGTAAAAGTGCCTGCAGCTCCTTACTCTCCAGAATGGATTCCAGGAAAAAATGCTTAAAGTTAGGGAAACCATGGAGCATTCTTCTAGGTTAGTGAGCCCTAAAGAGAGAGGCAAAGGGGAGAAAGCTTCATAGAAACATAAGAGAACTTCAAAAAGTTCATGGCAGGGCCAGCAGATGGTGTAATAGTTATGTTACTGGACTTCCATGTAGCTGAACACAGTTTGAGTCCCAGACCTGGCAGCTTAAAACATACCAGGCATGTGAACCCAAGATCACAGGAGAAGAATGGAGGAGAAGGGATTGTGGCATGGCCGTTCCCTGCAGGGAGTGATTTCTCACTTTCTCTCTCTCTCTCTCTCTCTCTCTCTCTCTCTCTCTCTCTCTCTCTTTCTCTTTCTGTCTCTCCAATGAGCGCACATACCCTATAGCAAAAATCTCTCTCTAAAACAATAACAACAAAATGTTTGTGGAGTATGGATTAAAGTATAAGTTTATTTTGGTGTAAAAATTTTGAAATTCATGCATAGTGTTTTTCATAATACATACTTTCCATTAAGTTTTTAAAGACCTCATAGAGTAGAAACAATGAAGAAGGGAGGCCACAGAGGATAGCAACTTTCAGTTGCCCATCCAGAGTAGACCTATCTGGGATGAAAGATGGGCAGGTAGGAAATGATGCTTCTCCAGCCTCTTAATTCCATGCTCATGTCTTATTTCTACCTGTCTGTCCTTCTCTATGTTGCCACAAGGCTTCAGAAGTAGAGAAATATTCTCACCACATAGATCCTAACCACAGTCTAGCATACAGTGTTCTCCTGAACATAGCAGCAGTTCAGGGTTCAGAGGCTCCTATCCAACTTTCCCTGCCCTGGATGTCCTCAGGACCGTGTCCTTTCCCTCTGCTTATCCTCATTTCTCCAACTTCCCTCAGAGAGTACAGCCTGGCCCATGATTTCATCAACTAGCTCTAATGAATCCCAAATCTGAGTGTCCAGCCCGGCCTCTTGCCAGTACTCCAGCCCTGAATGATGTCAGTTGCACACAGACATTCCTCCTCTTGGTCGTCTGACCCTCACCTTGCACTCAGCATGTTCAGTTTAGAATTCAGCTCCACAAGATGCCTCTGCATCCCCAGGATCTTATTCCTGTCAAGAATAGCAGGGTGGGAACTTCCGAGTCAGTTTTGTCCCTGCACTTTCCTCAGGTCCACAACCCACCCTGTAGTGGGCACTGCAATCTTCCCTTTAAGCTATATCTTGGTGTGGCCAATGCCTTTGCTGGGTGCACTGCCTCCAGGCCTTTCCAAACTTCTTTTCTTCTTTTTCTTTCTTACTATTCTTTCTTTTTCTAAGACAAGGTTTCATAGAGTCATGCTCCTCAACCTCCTGAGTAGCTGAACCCAGAGGCACTCAACCACTGCACCTGGCTCTTTTTCAGACTAAATCTTGCTATGTTTCATCATCTTCTCAAGTTTCTGGGATTACAGGAGCATGCCACTATGCCTGGCCTTTAGGTTGGACTTGGCATTGAATTCAGGACTCCTGTGTAGCCTCAGACTATAGAACTCAGTGTTTAGCAGTGCACATCACCACAGCTGATAAAATGCCCTCTTTTCTTTCTTTGTGCTTAATCTCACCCATATTTCAAGATTCAAAGCAAGTGCTCCATTCCTTAAAGCATTACCTGACCCTTCAATACTACGTTTTTTCTTCTTGGTCTTCTGTTCATTCTATTGAAAACTGAGGACCTACTATGTTCAATGTGCTAGGGGCTGAGGAGGCTACAACAGGGACGTCTCCATTAGACTATAATTAGATTATAGTCTAATGACCATCACACTAAATAATCACTTCTTTGTTTTCTTTCTCTTAATTGTGTTTCTCCAGTCAAATTCTTAAATAGCCAGTTCCGAGTCTTAAGTGTCTTTTGTAAAACTCATGACTAAGAGATTACAAAGCACATAAATTCTTAATAAATACCTGTTGGTCATATGCAAGTTAGTTACCAGAATAAGACTAGATACATGTAAATCCTTATCTAGATTACAGAGATTCTCTTTGGTGAAGGAAAAAACACATGTCAAGAAATTAAAGAAATCATGCTGTGTTTGAAAGATGTTTTATAAGTCTAACCAGTCATTTGATTTAACTTGACAGACAACTTAGTTGATTCAAATTTAAACATAACAACTGATAATTCGTTCCCCCACATCCCATATTCATGAAATAATAGTCACATTTTAAGATTAAAGAACTCACATAAAAATGACATGGAAACACTTTAATCATTAGAATATGGGTATTTGGAACTCCCTAAGAGATTTGATAAGATAAAAATCATGGTAAATTGAAAAGCATGGAATACACATTCTTAGGTAAAACCATTCTGTCCTGTTAAGAACATGAGTATCAACACGATCCAAAGAAAAGAGGCAACCACACTATCCTCTCAGCAAAGATCTCCAGGAACCAGGATCAGAGGCAAAACTGGTTCAGATAATACCAGTGAGACTTTTTAAAGTGTCTCCAGGAAAAATTTGCATAAATCAAAAGTGAAGGAACCTCATTTCTCCAAAAATGTAAAATTTCTGCTATCAAGAAGAAATAGGGATATATTTCATTCCTCCAAATCTTTTTTTTTTTTTTTTTTGGGAGAAGTTTTTGCTATAGGGCATGTGCGCTTGCCAGAAAGATAGAGAGACAGAGAGAGAGAGAGACAGAGAGACAGAAAGTGAGAAATCATCCCCTGGGGGGGGATGGCCATGCTGCAATCCCTTCTCCTTCATTCTTCCTCTCGGGATCTTGGGCATGCATGCATACACGCCTGGCGTGTATGCCACTGGATCCGGGACTCGAACCGTGGAAGTCCAGCGACATAGCCATTACTCTAAATGCTGGTCCCTCATTCCTCCAAATCTTTAATGAGTATAGTTTTGATTCTTTGTTCAGAGGACCTAGTACGGGTCAACTTAGATGTCCAATTCAAGGGACAGATGATATTCCTATCAGAAGAGAACCTTGTATGCTGAACAGAAGCTCAACAATTCAGTCAAAAGTCAGTCCTATACACATGTTTATTGTCAACCTTAAAAGTTCTCACTTACCTGCCAGAATATGCTATCTATTGTGTTTCCAAGAAAACCATCACGACCTTCTGAAGACACCAGTTTGGGGCCAAGAATTGTCATGAATTCATCAAAATCCACCTGGCCATCTCCTAGAAAAAGAAGATACAAATAAGAGTCAAAAAGTAGCTCGACTTGACCTATTATACACAGTGTAATAGATATCACTATGCTCTCCTCCTTGGCACTACCTCATAAATGAAGAAGAGCTGATAGCATTACTGAACATTGTTCAGTATTCTTTTATTTTTTGTTTTTCTAAAAAGAAAAGAAAATGGTTATTTTTTTCCATGATCTAGAGAGATGGAGAAACACAGCACCCCAAGAAGGTCTAGACACTGCAATTCACCCTCAGCCTTCAGCCAGTCCCGGATCATGGACATTCATGTGCCCAGCATAGCTCAAGGAGCTTTCCAGCCTTAAACAGGTTTCTAGTGTACTCAGGGAAGTCTCCTGTCTTTAGCTGGGAAACTTCCTGTGTGATATTTACCACTGTTCCACTTTATAGTCCCTGATCAACATTCTTAAAACACCAAAAGCCTTACGAAGAGTTCATAAGCTCGTCACTAAAATATGTCCACCAGGCGGACACTCCAGCTCCTGGCAATGATGTAGTGAGTACCATTTTCTCACTGGCATGGCAAGTCAGTGGGAAAGAAAAGGTTTAGCTTCCAAATGGGAGGAGTGGTCAGTGAATGACTGGAAGGAAATCAATTTTTCTCTCATTATTCAGCAAGATAAAGGGATCTAAAATTTCACCCTTACTGGGAATTATAAGGATACTAAATCAAGCGACAAGGAGGTATCATCTTGCCTTTCAAGTTAGCAAACACTTCTGAAAGAAAGCTACTGGATGCTGGCAGAGATGCAGAGAGATAGGCTCTCTTACGCATTCCTGGTATACTTGTCCCAGATATTGACTGGCAATACTTATTAAGATGCTATAAAATGCTGGTTCCTTTTGATGTAATAACTGCATTTTTCAAGACAAGGAAATTATCTTGAAAGTAGTACAAGATGTTTGCACACAGTCATCTAGCATTTGTAAAAAGAAAAAATTGAAAGCTAGAGAAAGAAGACTGCCCCGGTCTTCCTAGTATTTGACACCTTTGAATGCTAACTTCACGTGGCTCCAAGTCTCAGATGAGGCATACTTTTTATATGTGTGCTGACCCTCTCCTCACCCCATATCATCTTCACTAGTCCTAACTGAGGCTGAAGGTCTCCGACTAGAATATATATGCTAAATAGACAGTGGACCTCATCCTGAACAACTGGCATTCATGGAGAAGTAACAGTTCTTGAAGGCTTTAGAAACTCAAGGATAAGGGTCACTTTTTATGATGACTTCATAAGACCTTCACTAAAATAAGGTCACCAGGCAGTCACTCCAGCTCCTGGCCATGATGTAGTGGGCACCATTTTCACTTGGGCCCTTAGAGGAGGATGGTCCACAAAATGTGGCAAAACCTATGCTTCTCAGCAGGAGGAGAATGGGGGTATCTCCAAACAGTCACCTTCTAGGTAGCAGAAGGAGATAGACCACCCATCACTGAAAAATAGCCACTGCCCGGGACCAGCAGTTAGCGTAATGGCTATATCGCTGGGCTCCCACATAGTCGACCGCAGTTCGAGTCCCGGACCCGGCGGCTTAAACTCACGCTGGGCGCGTGTGCATGCGTGCCCAAGATCCCAAGAGGAGAATGGAGGAGAAGGGATTGCGGTGTGGCCATCCCCTCTGGGGGGTGATTTCTCGCTTTCTGTCTCTCTGCCTCTCTCTGTCTTTCTGGCGAACGCACGCACCCTATAGCGAAAACCTCTCAAAAAAAAAAAAAAAAACAGCCCCTGCCCCATGGCTGCAGGGCAAGGGAGGCACAGCAATGTGCAATTGATGCATTTCAAAGGCCCACAGGGAACTCTGGTGCAACTCATCATAGCACCAGGAGGTGCTCACAGATCTGCTCTTGGCTGAGAACTACAAACCAAAAGCTGACAGGCAGAAATGATGCTTCTGAAATGCTTCTTGCCCAGGTGAAGGGAGCAGCTCATTTTTTTTTAAGATAATTATTTATTTAATTTTATCATTATTATTATTTTTTAACTTGATACAGGCACTCACCAGAGAGAAGGAAAGTGAGAAAGCAAGCCACCAAGTCCAAGACTCAAACTGCAGTTGGCCATGTGGGAGTCCAGCACCCCAACTGTCATGCCACCTACTGGCCCCAAGGGAGCAGCTCATTTCTAATGAAAAATTGAAAGCTAGAGGAAGAAGACTGCCCAGTCTTCCTAGTATTTAACACCTCTGAATGCTAACTTCACGTGGCTCCAAGTCTCAGATGGGGTGTACTTTTTATATGTGTGCTGAACCTTTGGCCAGAGAGGAAGCACTGGGGGTGGGGGCGGTTACTCAGGATCCAGAGGATAGGAATACACATGACTTGGCAGAAAGGTCTAGATCATAAGAGGATTTACTTCCAGCTATTTAGGTGAGGACATCCAGAATCCTGGACTTTTTGTTGTCAAAATAGCATCCACTCCTTCTATCATCACCCCCTGCTGGAATAATGTGATCTTCTATAATGAAGCGGGAGAAAGCTAAGAAAAGGAAGCAGGTAAAGGGACCTAGAGCATCTGCCTATGTGGCTAGACAGAAAAACTGATCAGAGTAGACAATTCCCCACCCAAGGTAATGTAGGCAGGAGATTTCCAGGGGGGGATGTCTAACTAATTAAATCAATTTTGATATGGCCAGTGAGATAAACCAGTGGACCCTGCCACATTGATAGAGTCAATGAAATGAGAACAATCAGTGGGCCCAGCCAATGGTCAACTAACACGACCAAGATTTAAAACTTATAAACCTCACTGAAAGTAACTAACTGCGGGGCCTTTGAGCCACTCTGTCAGCTCAGGCCTGCTCCTACCTCTTAGGAGTGTACATTTACATTTACTTAATAAACTACCTTTTTCTTTCGTTATTGGTGAATTTTATTCAGTTCTTTGTCCGAAACACCAAGTACCTGGATATTATTGCAGAAGCCATCCCACAACAATAAGTATATTGTGTCCTAAGAAAAGTCCTGAGTACTTTGCTATGCAAAAATGCGTCATTACTTTTCCAAGGACCCAATATATTTGGTCTTTGTCCTCATTTCCTGTGGGAAAAACCCTTGTACTCATGAAACACTCATAAAATCCTTGTATTTTCCTAAGTGATAGAAATGCAAGGAGCATCTTTTGTTCTACCCTAGTGTTTGGCCTTTGACCCTAGTTCCTGACAGAGCTCCTAATCCCTTGGAATTTCTTCCTTATGGGTTGATCATTTGTTAGAATGAGGTGACTCTTGGTGGGCTCCTGGATGGGGCTGGTCACCAGAAAGCCCAAACAATGATAAAACGTTTTGAAATTTCAGTCCCTACTTCTTCCCCCACACTTCAGGGAGGAAAGAGGAGCTGGAATTTGAGTTAATAACTAATCACGCCTATGTGATGAAGACTCCATAAAAATCCCTAGTGCATGGGGTTCAGAGAGCTTCTAGACTGGTACTCATGAAGATACAGGAAGAGTGGTGTGCCCAGGGAGAGCACGGAAGCCCCTCACCCTGCTCCCTCACCTTCCCTCTCGCACCTCTTCCATCTGGCAGTTCCTGAGTTGTATCCTTTATAATAAGTAGGTAAATAAAAACTTTCCTGAGTTCTATAAGCTGTCCTAGCAAATGATTGAACCCAAGGAAGGAGTGGTGGGAACCTCCAATTTATGGTCAGACACACAGGTAGCAGCCTGGACTTTGACTGTCTTCTGAAGTGAGGGCAGTCTGTGGAACCAATTGCTAACTCTAGGTAGTGAGGTGGGAGACAGGGACCCTAAAATTATAGTTAGGGTCAAGGCCTAAAACGGAATCACAGAATGGCTAAGTTTTAAGATGGAAACAAACAGCTCGGTTGCTTGGTCAGGAGAGACCGCTTGCAACAGGGAGATCAGTGATTGACCTAAGCACCATGACCTAGACCTAAAACAAATGCTTTTTCCAGGCCACACCACACTCAGGGAAGAAGATATGATAATGATTTTTATGGCCCAAAGCCTCTAGACAAAGAATCTCCTGACCTTTGCATCCACTCCAAAATTAGGAGAATAACTGGATTCATCCAACATGTGCCCCTCCCCACCACCAGGGGAAAGCATGCTTCAGCCCCACCTAAAAACAGGCCTGAACTAGCCCTCTGACCCGGATAAAAACCCCTCGCCCCAGTTCCTCCTTGGCAACCCATTTTCCAGGATCCCTCCCTTTTTGGGAGCTCTGTGTTTCCTTCCCTTGCCTTGAATAAACTTCTCATCTTGCTATACCTGCTCTGTGTGTCTGTGTCTCTAATTTTTTGTGAGCATGAGACAAAAACCAGTGTCCTGCTGTAAGTGCTGGGCCCAATCACCCCTGTACCCCCATGTTCCTGCATAGGTAGGGAGTAAAAGAAATGAATTTTACTGCATGACACCCAGTCAACGTCTGAGGAGAATTGGGGAATTTCTTGGTGAGGAGGAAAACTCACTTTGGTGACTAGAAATATTGAGTGTTGCGAGTGAAATAACAGAAAAAAAAAGTGTGTGGGGTTTTTTTCCCCCCCATACACTCCCTTTTTACTTAATTGAACAAAGGGAGATTCTTCCAGGCCCACAGCTGGAGAAATAATCAGCAAAGGCCCCCTTCAGCTCTCTCTCTCTTTCTCAGGATATTTCTCAGTGCTGCTTCTTGAGTATAAGGACCCAGCACATTTTCTGTGACCTTCTATAAATGAAGACTTCTCCTTCTAATATATAGCGTGAAGCCAGCCCTCCTGGTAGCATAAATGTTCTATTCAGATTTCGACTGAGGCGAGGACCTCTTTAGCAAGTCCTAGTTTAACAGGGCCAAAAACACCCCAAAAGTTGATGCTGTACCCAGAAATCTAGCACCAACATCCCCACCCTCTCACCCCCACCGTCCTAAGGGAATTGAGACAAATAGAAACTCAAAATTGGTCTAACACATGTGGCCTGTCCAGGCTTGACAGAGTGACATTAAAGTGCTATTACACAGTCATATGTCTCCAAAGACAAAGGTGGACATTGTCCCAGATCCACCACCTCTCATGAAATGTGGAAGGATTCTAAATGCACCAACTTTATTGCTTTATGAATCTTGAATGAGCAAGAAACTGCAAAAAGAAAGAATGGAATTTACTCCTACCAGGTCTCGTTCTCCCTCTCAAGCCTCCAAATATCATGATCCACTTAGCAAGAAGTACAGGAAACTAACCTGCCAAGGACTGCGTCTCGGGGCTTCCTGCTGCTATGTGAGTCAAAGTAATGAACTTGAACTAGGGCAGGAAGCTGTGGGAGGGCCAGGACTGTACAACATTCATTAAGACCAACCAACTGAAATTTTTGCAAAGAGGTAAAATAATAATAAAAGCCACTGCAAAATAAAAGAAAGGAAAAGAATATAAACAAGAGAAAAATCAGGTGGGCTTTGAAGGGCAATAAGGAGAGACAGTTAAAATCAATGCATTAAATTCCAAAAGCATACCTACAAAGGGCCAGGTGAGTGGGCACTAATGTATGGACCAACAGAGAGATACAGAACACACAGGCTTAGCCTCCAGGAGCTTGCAATCCCTTACCCAAGGCAGGATCAAGTGAGCGCTGGAACTGACCTAAACGCATTGTACTAGGGCAGGACAAATGGGAGAGTGTAGACTCCAAAGAGGTCATTCACAATGGTTTTGCCTGGAGCCTTTAAAGGAGGGAAGGATTCTTACAAGCTGAAAAGGAAGACAACTCAAGCAGCCTGAGCAAGGGTGAAGACACCAGAAAGGATGGAAAGAGTCTGGGAGTAGCAACTGCCCTCTCTTCATCCCAGATAGAGGATTCCTGTTGGAAGGGAGCAGGTGGAGGGGGCAGTGGAAAGTGCCCACACCTGGGTGTGAGGGCATCAGTGCTTTGCTCACTGAAGATCCATCTGGTAACAGTGTGCAGGGTGGATTGGAGAAGCAGAACTGGCCCCCGGAAAGAGTCCTGGGTGAGACAATGGGAAAGGAAGGCCAAGGTGGAGGAAGGGAGTAGAGAACCGGATCCAGGGTAAAGTATTCCAAGTGTAACTGAAAAGACATAGCAAATTCCTCTGAAAGCAGGAAGAGAAAGAGGCAAGAGTGACTGAGGTTTTGAGTTGGGAACATGGGAAGGACCACAGAGCTAATTAGGAACAATAGAGAGGTCAGGAGGAGGGCAGGTTTGGGAGATGCTGACTTTGAGGAGCTCATAGGATGGAGGGATGGGAACTTAGGGTGTTTGGGGAAGCTAAAAGTATGAATTTAAGATTCTTTAGGATCTATGGAAAGATCTCTAAGATCTTCAAAATAGATTTCAAGTTAAAAAAAAAGCAAGCTGCAGAAGCAGAGTGTATTTTAGTATGCCATAACTTGGTTAAAAAAATGGCAATATCCTTGATTTGCTTATCACACACTGCACACATGCTTTGAAAATCCATATGGCACTCACAAAGATGTACAACAATTAAATGTAAATAAGAAGTTACTTTTTAAAAAGAGGTCAGAAAGACTATACTTGTTTATTTGAATAGGTATTTTTATAAAAATATATGGAAATGTACCCACCAGCTCCATCCCCCCTAAAAAAATAAAACTCATTATAGGGGTTTATTCATGGCCAGGTTTGGGCAGATAGGGCACAGGAATGAGAGAGAATCTTCTCAGGGGATTTTTTTGTGATTTCTTTTTAAAATTCTGGTTAAAAAAAAAAATATATATATATATACACACACACACACACATATCATAAAATAAAATGTACCATCTTTAGCATTTTAAGAATATAGGTCAGTGGTATTAAATGTATTCATGGGGCCAGTAGGTGGCATGGTGATTAAGGACACTGGATTCCCACATGGCCGACCCTAGTTCGAGATCTGGACCTGGCAGCTTGCTTTCTTACTTTCTCTCTCTGTCTGTCTCTCTCTCACTCTGTCCTTCTCTGGTCTAATTTAAAATAAACAAATAAAGTTAAATAAAATAATTATTTAAAAAAAATGTATTCATAATGCTTGTGCGACCATTACCACCGTTCATGTCAAGAACACTTTTCATATTGTAAGGCTAAAACTTTTACTCATTCAAACAATAATGTCCCATTCCCTTCTCCCACCAGCCCAGAGCAACCAAAATTCTATTTTCTATCTCTATGAATTTAACTACTCTACATATTTCATAAAAGTGGAATCATACAGTATTTGCCTTTTGGTGACTGGCTTATTTTACTTCCCATAACATCGTTGAGGTTCATTCATGTTGCAGCATGTGTCGGAACTAATCTAGAGATCTAATGTACAGCGTGTAATACACATGAGACCTTACAGATGATAAAATTGTGCCATATGCAGAATCCCTGCAAAATGAGATTTTAGCTGAGCTTGCCACAAAGCAATATAAATGGGTAACCTTTTTACTATCTATATGTGTCTCACAACATCATGTCATATACCTTAACTATACACAATAAAACCTGTTTTAAAAACTAACATTAAAAAATAAATAATATTCAATCACATGTACATACCACATTTTTTTTTATCCATTCATCTGTCAATGGACACTGGGTTGTTTCTACATTTTAGCTATCAGTAATAATACTTCTATGAACATGGATATACAAACATCTCAAGATCTTATTTCAATTCCTTTGAGTTTATACAAAAATTGGTGGATCATAAGATAATTTTATTTTTCGGGACCAGCAGTTAGCGTAATGGCTATGTCGCTGGACTCCCACGTAGTCGACCACGGTTCGCGTCCCAGACCCGGGGGCTTAAACTCACGCCGGGCTCGTGTGCGTGTGTGCTCAAGATCCTGAGAGGAGAATGGAGGAGAAGGGATTGCAGCGTGGCCATCCCCCCCCCCCAGGGGGTGATTTCTCGCTTTCTGTTTCTCTGTCTCTCTGTCTTTCTGGCAAGCGCACGCTCCCTATAGCAAAAAAACTCTCCAAAAAGAACAAAAAAGATCATTTTATTTTTGACTTTTTAAATGACCATTATTTACTTTAGCAGCTACACCATTTTACACTCACCAAGAATGCGCAAACAAGGGTTCTAATTATTCTACATTCACCCTCATTATTTATTTACTTTTTGATAATAGCTATCTTCATAAGTGTGACATTGATTTGCATTTCCCTGATGACTAATGATGTTAAGCATCTTTTCATACATTTATTGGCCATTTGTATATCTCTTTTGGAGAAATGTCTATTTAAATACTTTGCCTATTTTTTGAATTTGGTTCTTCATTTTTTGTTGTTGTTGAGTTTTAGGAGTTCTCTATATATTCAGGTATTAATACCTTATCAGATATATCATTTGCAAATATTTTTTCCCATTACGTGAGGTATTTATGTTATTTAGAGTGTCTTTTATTCTTATTTTTTTAAGAATTATTTTATTTTATTTTAATTTGACCAGAGAGGGACAGAGTGAGAGAGAGAAAGGGAAAGTCAGAAAGTAAGCTGCCAGGTCCAGGACTCAAATCACAATTGGCCATGTGGGAGTCCAGCGCCCTTAACCACCATGCCACTTGCTAGCTCCAAGTGTCTTTTATATTTTTTAGAGAGATATTTTTGCTATAGGGCACATGTGCTTGTCAAGAGACAGAGAGACAGTGAGAAATCACCCTTGTGGGGAAGGATGGCCATGCCATAATCCCTTCTCCTTCATTCTATCAGGATTTGGGGCATGCATGCACACACACCTGGCATGAGGGTCCAGGACTTCTACTGTGGTCAGCCATGTGGGAGTCCAACACCTTAATCACTACAACACCTGCTGGCCCTGAGAGTGTCTTTTGATACATATTATTTTTGGTATTTATGAAGTTCAATTTGTTTATTTCTTTATGTATTTTGCTGTCCATGTCCTTTGGTGTCATATAAGAAATTACTGCTAAATCGTGTTGAAGCTGTGACCTACGTTTTATCTAAAAGTTTTATAGTTTTAGGCTTACATTTAGGTGTTTGACTCAGGTTGAGTTCATCTTTGTATATGGTGGTGTGTAAGGAACCAACTTCATTCTTTGGGCATGTAAATATCAGTTTTCCCATTACCATGTATTGAAAAGATTGTCCTTTCCCCACTGGATGGACATGATGGACTATCTTGTCAAAAATCTTTTGACCATATATGTGAAGATTTATTTATGTACTCTTTATTCTATTCTATTGTTCTACACGTCTTTCCTTATGCCGGTACCACAATGTTTTGATTACTGTAGTTTCACAGTAAGTTCTGAAAACAAGAAGAGCCTTCTAGTTTTGTTCTTATTTTTCAAGATTGTTTTGGCTATTTAGGGTACTTTGAGATTCCATATAAATTTAAGGATGGTTTTCCTATTTTTTGTCAAAAAGCATAATATTGATTGCATGGTATTAAAGTGAATCACTGATTGCACTGAATCTGTAAATTTCTTTAAATAGTATGACATCTTAAGATATTGTTAAATATGGAATGTTTTCATATTTATGTATTCTTTAATTTCTTTCATCAATATTTCGTAGTTTTCATTGTATAAGTCATTCATTTCCTTGGTTAATTTAATTCCTATGTATTTTTTCATGCTATTGTTAATGCAATTATTTTCTTAATTTACTTTTCAGATTGTTCATGGTTAGCATATAAAAACATAACTGATTTTTGTCTGTTGACATTGTATCCTGCTACTTTACAGAATTCATTTATTAGTTCTAATAAACTTGAATAGACTATTTAGGGTTTTCTACATATACAGACTGAGACTCCCTTATCCAAAATGCTTGGGACCAGAAGTGGGTTTTTTTTGTTTGTTTGTTTGTTTTTGTTTTGGGGTTTTTTTTTTTGTATTTTTTTGGTTATATTGGTACTTGTCCTTGTTAGGGTTTTTTCCCCCTTTTTAAATATATTTTATTTTTATATACATTCAATTACTGTATATCATTACAGTATGCAAAATTAATTTTCCCAGTATGAGTACACTAAATATTAGTCCAGTCAAAGATACTATCATACATGTTATCGACAGATAGGTTTCCCCTTTTGTATCCCTTACATGTTTCATGTTTTGAATTTTAGGGTTTTTTTCGCTCACATTTTGGAATATTTGCATAGACATAATGAGATATCTTGAGGCTAGATCCCAAGTCTAAATATAAAATTCACTCATGTTTCATGTATATCTTATACTCAGGGCCTGAACATAATTTTATACAATATTTTTATTGCAGCATCTTGACTGTTATTCATCATGTGAGGTCAGGTGCAGGATTTTCCATATGTGACATCATGTCAGCAATTAAAAAGTTTCACATATTGGAGCATTTAAGATTTTGGATTTTCAGATTAGGGCTGCTTAATTTGTAAAATCACATCATCTGTTAACTTTTGACTTTTTCTTTTCCAATCTGGGTAGATTTTATTTCTTGTTCTTGCCTAATTACTCTGATTAGAACCTTCAGTACCAGGTTGAGTAGAAGTGACAAAAGCAGGCACCCTTGTCTTGTTGCTGATCTTAGTGGAAAAGTTTTCAGTCTTTCATTATTGAGTATGATGTTCACTATGGATGTTTCGTATATGGCTTTTATTTTGCTGACGTAGTTTCCTTCTATTCTTAGTGTGCTGAGTATTTTCATCAGGGAAGGGTGTTAAATTTTGTCAAATTCTTTTTCTACAGCAATTGAGATGACCATGTGGTTTCCCCCCCTCTACATTTTGTTAATGTTGTGATTTACATTGATTAGTTTTTATATTTTGAACCATTTTTGCATTCCAGAAATAAATTCCTCTTAGCCATGGTATATAATTTTAATATGCTGCTGAATTCAGTTTGCTATTATTTTGTTGAGGATCTTTGTATCACTGTTCATCAGTGATACTGTTTTATAGTTTTCTTTTCATGCAGTGTCTTTGCCTGGCTTTGGTATCAATGTAGTGCTGACCTTATAGACTGAGTTAGGAAATGCTTCTATTTATTTGGAAAAGTTTGAGGACGGTTGTTGTTACATCTTTATTTTTTTGTAGGATTCACCAGCAAAGTTATCCAGTCCAAGACTTTTCTTTGTTGGAAGATTTTTGATTACTGATTCAATTACCTTGCTAATGACAGGCTATTCAGATTTTCTACTTCTTCATAATTTAGTTGTGATAGCTTTTTTTGTTGTTGTTTTAGGAAATTGTACATTTCATCTACATTATTTAATTTGTCAGTATAAAATTGTGTATAATACTGTCTTAGAATCTATGTTACTTCTATAGAGTCAGTAGTAGTGTCTCCACTTTCATTTCTAATTCTAATAATTTGAGTCTTCTCTTTTTTTCTTAGCCTAACTAGCTAAAGGCTATTAAATTTTTTATTTAAATAAAAACAAAAGTTAAACAATTTTTTAAAAATCATTTCCATGAACCAACTTTTGGGTTCATTGATTTTTATCTATTGTTTTTCTATTTTCTATTTGTTCAGAGAGAGGTTTTTGCTATAGGGTGCATACACTCACCAGAGAGAGAGAGAGAGAGAGAGAGAGAGAGAAATCATCCCCACAGGGGATATGGCCATGCCGCAACCCCTTCTCCTTCACTCTTCTCTTGGAATCTTGAGCATGCATGCACCTGGTGTGAATTTTAAGCCACTGAGTCTGAGACTCAAACCATGAGCAACTACATGGGAGTCCAGTGACATAACTATTAGGCCATCTGCTGATCCCCTCTATTCTGTTTTTTTTAAAATGTCCACTTCAATCTTTGTTTCCTTCCTTCTACTAGCTTTGGGTTTAGTTTGTTCTTTTTCTAGTTCCTTGATTTGTAAATTTAGGATGTTAATTTGAGATATTTCTTGTTTTCTTTAATGTAAGTGTTTATAGCTGTACGTACAGTCCACCCTTCACACTGTTTTCACAGTGTTCCATAAGTCTGAGTATGCTGCATTTTCATTTTCCTCTAAGTATTTTTTAATTTCCCTCGTGATTTCTCCTTTGATCTATTGGTTGCTTAAGACTGTGCTATTTAATTTCCACAAATTGGTGAACTTTCCAGTTATCCTCACGTTGTTAATTTCTAATTTCATCCTGGGGAAGTTACTTGACATATTTATGTCGCTAAACCTATTAAGACTTAATCTGGTCTAACATTGTCCATCCTGAACAATGTCCATCTGCACTTGAGAAGAATGTGCATGCGTCTGTTCCTGGGTAGAGAATTCTGTATATATTTTATCAGGTTATTATGCTGTTAAAGCCCTCTATTTCCTTATTTATCTTCTGTCTAGTGTTCTGTTCAGTATTGAGATGAATAGAAGTCTCCTATTATGTTGTAAATTGTCTATCTATCTCTTAATTTCTGTCAGGCTTTCCTTTATATATTTTTATGGTTTGTCATTAAGTCCAGAAATATTTATAATCAATATTAAACTTGTTCCATGGAACGCTTGTGAATACATAATGTCCTTCTTTGTGTTTGACATAGTCTTGTTGTTTGATATTAGTATAGACACCCCTGCTCTCTATTGGTTACTATTTACATGAAATATCTTTTTTATCATTCTTTCATATTTGATCTATTTGACTATAAATCTAGAGTCTCTTATAAATACTACTTTGAACATGCTTTTTTTTAACCCATTCTGCCAGTCTCTCTTTCAATAGGAGAGTTTAATTCATTTGCACTTAAAATAATTACTGATAAGGAGAGACTTAGTTCTACCCTTTTGCTATTTGTTTTCTATATGTCTTATTGCCTTTTTGTCCCTCATTTTTGCATTATTGTCTTCTTTTGTGTCTAGTTAGTTTTTTGTAGCGAAATATTTAAATTTCTTTCTAATTTTCTTTTGTGTATATTCTAAAGCTGTTTACTTTGTTGTTACCATAGGAATTGTATTTCAAATCCCAAATTTATTGAACACTTGAATTTGAATTTATACTGACTTAACTTCAATAGCATAAGAATTCTGCTTCTTTTCAGCACTTGTCCTATTCCTTGCTGTTGCTGATGTCACTAAATTTTTATACAGTGTGTCTCCCAAAACATAAACTAGTTATATTTTTAAAGGCATTAGTCTCTCACACTATGTAGAAAACGAGATGCAGTTATAAACCAAAATTAAAATAATACTAACATTTAGACTAATAATTATACAAAATACTTGTTTATTTTTTAAATCTTGTAGAATACAAAAGGCAGAATTACCATTTGTTGTTACTTTTTTTTTTTTTTTTTTTTTTTGGTTTTTGACGTAGCTCGTGTATGTTTACTAGAGAGAAACAGAAAGAGGGAAAGAGAGACATCACCCCTCAGGGTGATTTCCACACAGCAATCCCTTTTCCTCCTAGGATTCTGGGTATTCGCACACATACCTGGCATAATTTTTTGATCTAAGGGGTCCAGGACTTGAACAATGGTCAGTCATATGGAAATCAACTTTAACCACCACATCACCTCCTAGCCTCACAATACTATGTCATTAATTGTCCACAAACTTTTATTGATCTTTTTTCATATAGCTTAAAGTTATTATCTAGTCTCTTAATTTCATTCTGAAAGAATTCCTTTAGAATTTCTTGCAGGGCAAATCTGGGAATAATGAACTCCATCAACTTTTGTTTATCTAAGAATGTCTCAATTTCTCACACACTCTTTTTTTTTTTTCTTTTTTTGGAGAGGTTTTTGCTATAGGGCGCGTGCACTCACCAGACAGACAGAGAGAGACAAGAGAGACAGAAAGCGAGAAATCACCCCCCAGAGGAGATGGTCACGCCGCAATCCCTTATCTCCATTCTCCTCTTGGGATCTTGGGCACGCAGGCACATGCGCCCGGCGTGAGTTTAAGCCACCGGGTCTGGGACTCGAACTGCGGTTGGCTACGTGGGAGTCCAGCGACATAGCCATTATGCTAACTGCTGGTTCCCCTCTCACACACTCTTGAAGAAAAGCAAGGTTAACTTACATGGGAAGGTTTAGAGTTTACATCTTGAGACTTCCCTGAGTGTACTGGGCATACTTCTACCCACAATGTGGGGCTGGATGTGGCTGGGGGTAGATAATGTGCTGAGAGTCTTTGGGAGTGCCTCTTTCTCTATGGATCTCTCCAGTCCTATTTTTGTTTATTGTACTCATGAAAAGGATAAATTTTGAAGCAGTCTTGAAAAACAAAAAGATTTGTTGGTTAATATGATTCTTGGTTGACAGAAGAATGTGTTGGTTGTCTGTTTGTTTTAATTTGCCAGCACGTGCATGTGCTCACCAGAGAGAGACAGAGAAAAATAGACAGAGACAGGGAGAGCAAGAATGCAGCCCCCATGGGGCATGGTCACTTTGCATTCCTTTCTCCTTCATTTTGCCCTCCTTTTGGGATTACTGGGCAAGACACACATGTGCCCAGCATGTTTTTCAAGTTACCAGGTCTGGGATTTGAACCATGCAATCAGCCATGTGAGATCCAGCTGCCTTAACTACTAGGCCATGGGCTGGCCCAAGCTGACAAGTTTTTATTTTACTTCTTTGAATGCATTGGTTCACTTTCTTCTGGCCTCTGAAGTTTCTGATGAAAAATTTACTGGTAATCTTACCAAGGATCCCATGTGTAATGAATTTTTCCTCTCTCACTACTTTCAAGATAATTGGTCTTTTGAAGATTTGATTAGAATGAGTCTTTGTGTAGATGTTTTTAAATTCATCTTTGCTTTTATTTTATTCATGAAAGAGAGTGTGTAGGAATGCAAGGGAGAGGAGAAAGAGAGAGAGAGACATCCTTGACAGGATCTCATCATACTACAACACCCTTTCCCTAGCACTCCAGATTGTCAGGATCTTGAGCGTGCATGCACATGGCCAGTGTGTTTTCAGGCTGTCCTAAGGATCCAAACCTGTGGTCAGCTATACAGTTGCAGTTTGTTGAACTAACTGCAGTTCAGTTTGCTACAAACTGCATCATTAGGCTTGGATTTTGAGTTTATCTTAAACAGAGTTTGTTGAGCTTCTTGAATGTTTATATTAATGTTTTTCATCGTTTTGGAGAAGTTTTCAGGCATTATTTCTTGAAATCTGCTCTCTAGCCCTTTCTCTCTCTCTCTTCTTATCTGGGGCTATTACAATGCAAATGTTGGTTTTCTTGATGGTGACTCACGGGTCTCATAGGCTTTGTTCAATTTTATCTTTTTTCTTTCAGTTCAGCAGTGTTCATAATTTCCTTTGTCCCATCTTCACGTTAATTGACTCTTTTTTCTGTGTGTTCAAGGCTCTTTTTGAACCCTTCTAGAGTTGTTGCTTTTTTAATCCTTCTAGTGAATTTTTCATTTTAACCATTAAATATTTTGCAGCTCCAGGATTGCTTTTTGGTTTCTTCACAGGTTTTCTATCTTCTTATTTTTTTTCTATTCTACTTTCTTCAGAATTGTTCTCTTGACTTTTTCTATATCTTCCTCTAGTTCTTTGAGCATCAAGACAATTGTTTTAGAGTATTTCTATTAGATCTGCCACCACATCTTTTTCAGGGACAGGTTCTGTTATTTTTTTTTTTTCTTTGAATGGACCAAATTTCTGGTTTCTTATTATTTTTTTGGCTAAAAAGTGGATATTTGAATATAATAATGTAGTACCTCTGGAAATAGATTCATCCCCTTCTCTTGGGGTTGCTGTTTCTTATTAATTTTTTGTTATTATTTGTGTTCTTGTTTTTTATTTGTTTTGTTTTGGCTCAATTGTTTTGTTGTTTTGTTTATTATTTTTTATTATTGTAGGTAGTCTCTTCACCAGTGACCACCTGAGATATAAACTTAAGGTCTTCATAGGTCTTTTCTGAGCACCTTTCCCTGGACATGTGTGGTACCTTTCTTTTCCCTGCATATGTAGTTTCTTTGGAGTATCCTGGGCCTTAATGTCTAGCTCTAAAATGGGGAAAAATAAAAATGGAAGGGCAAAAATGCACTGGATCCTTCAATACCTTAGAAGTCATTTTGGCCAAAGGGAGAAGGGCTAGCAACATGGTGGGGAGGAGCTCCAACAATGGCCACCTGCCTCTTTGTTAGAACTTCTATGCTCAAAAGCACTTATCATTAATCAGAGAGCAGAACACAGATCCCTGATATTTGGAGGACAGGGTGATTTTTGTCCAACCTGGCTCCCACAAGCTGTGTACAAGCTGCTCCTGGAATAGATGCACAGCTGCCTATTCCTGGAATGCATACACAGCTGGCTAGAATGCATATACAGGGTTGTAGGTGGGGGATGGATAACTGCCACTGTGCACACTGTGCAAAGAGCTTAAATTGCCTAAAATTAACCACAGTTTGCCATCCAAGCCTTCCTCTGGAAGTTGTAAGCCTTCAGTGCACTCCAGTGTTCCAAAATAGTTACATCAGACAGATTCTGCCAGTGTGATTGTTGCCTAGGTGGAAGGACATTACTGGAGCTTCCTATTTTATCATCTTCCCGGAATCATGATAAATATCTTTTTATACTTTTTGAATGACATCATGTATTACCTGTTCAACAATAAATAATTATAATTTTAAAATTAAATGATGAATTCTGTTGTTTGTATCTACTGAATGAACGCATCAAGAACACAGGAAGGAAAGAAGGAACAAGAGAAAAGAGAGAAGAGGACCAAATGAAGGTCTTGGGGAGCACCTGTACATCTGGTTTCTTGGATGAGCTAAGATCCATAGGGTATATACAGACTCAACCTTACTCTTTTTCACACTCCCTGTTCAAGTTTCCTTATCATTTTTTCCTGCCTCTGGATAAAGCACTGAGCTATTCCTGTAGCTTCTTTTTATTGACTCTTAAGGAATAAAAAGTTATACAGTACTTTCAGATAATAAAAAGTTTAGTCCATGTTAATAATCACATAATTACAGACTTTCCTCAGTTGAAAATGTCTTCTCTCTTTTGACTTGGGCCTAACCCAGGCTAGCAAATTTTAATGAAAGAGGAATAGATCCAAGTTTGGGGTATTTTCTCCCACTCGTTCCTAGTTCCACATTCTCCAGCTCTGGTTTCTGGCTATACTGTAGTTGGAATAGGCTTCAGAGGAGGTGTAAGGGAAAAGAAATACCTCAGGCTGCTCTCCATTTGGCTGCTTATAACCTCAAGGGTCCCCTCCTGGGACCCTTGAGCTTTTGGTGGTCTCTCTCTCCAAAACATTAACTCTCTGGGTTGTACTCAAGACAACCAAAAAGGGTTTCTCCATTGCCTCATGTATCAATGAGAAGGCAGACGTTTCCATAGCAGTCCTATCCCTTTCTGCTTGGCTACCTAAAGCCAAGAGCACCTCCCACTCCAGCCCAGACCTTTAAACGTTTCACATGTGGCTCAAACACCACTTTTACATACTTTATATTCTAGCAATCATAAATCAGACTCTACCAATGGCCCTAAGTAAACACGTTTAGCACAAAGTAAAAAGTCAATTGGAGGTAGGCAGATGGGAAGATGGCACTGCAGCATCAAAATTTTTATGGAAGGGGCTCATAGGGGCCAGGCACTGGTGTAGCAGTAAACACATAATCGTCTGTGAGCCTGACCCACATGGTGAGGTTCTAGGTTCACATCTGGAGAACTCCCTGAGTGTGCTGGACATGCATGTTCCAATAACCAATGACCAGTTGAAGCTGGGAGTAGATCAAAATGTTGAAACACTGTTGAGGTGCTGTCTTTCTTTCTATCTCTTTCTTTCTCTCTTTTTTTACTCATGGAAGAAATAGAGGAAATTTCGGAAAAAAGGGCAGAGGAATCAAGAGTAACAACTTGTTTGGAAATGATCTGTAGCCTTCTGGTGGGTTATGTATTAGAGGTAGCACCCTGGGATGGTAAGTTATGTATTTTGGGAATGCTCAAGAGTTGTCACAATATTCAGTGTTTGCTAAGAAGACATTTAGGACTTAGCATATGGTTATACTCACAGATATGATTTATGATTATTCTCACAGATATGATTTATTTCAGGGAAAGAATACAGTGCATAAAGGGATCAAAGGGAATGGGCATAGGGGCAAAGTCTAGGGGAAATCAGGCTCAATTCAGAGTCCTCTCTCAGCAGAGTCAGTAAGAGATATTTAATTCCTCCCAGCAATGAATTTTGGCAACATGTGTGAAATGCTCTCTCTCAGGAAAGTTCATTAGAGGACGAGTGTCCAAGGTTTTTACTGGGGATTGGTCATGCAGGTACTCTCTTCCAGGCATGTATTAAAATTCAAGACTCCCCAAAAGAAAGCAGGTGCTTAGCAAAAACTTTGCATGCACAAACTGTTCAGGCACAATGAATTGACCAGTTCTATGAGAATCCTTCTGAAATCCAATATCCCATGTACCAGCCAAGAGTCCACTCTGCAAGGGGGCCTTTCTAAGGATAGCCTATCATGTTAACGCTTTCTCTGCACAGATCACTACTCTCTAAGTTTCTGAACCACTGAGCTAAGGCTATAGAAATTGACTGACACCAACATTTCCAGCCAGGGCAGGAATAGAAGTATACCTTCTTATGGTTTGGTCCCTAATATAGATCTCACACCTGGTGGTGACACAGGTAAGGTCTTTCTTGATCTGAAATGCTTAACTCTGTGCAACCTCGTGGCTCTGCTCTAATTCTGAAAAAACTAACACAGTCTTGTGATTCTTTGCTTCAGGGTTTCCCAGCTCCTGAACTACCAATCCTCACTCTGCCAGTAAAAGCAAACCAGAGACCCAGAAAAACCAGAACTGCACACCTGCCTTCAGCAACTATGCTTCCCAGGAAGCCAATTTGCTATGGGAATTGAATAACAAGCCCAGCATTTTTACATGTGTTGTATAATACAAGCAAAATGGAAACAACACTTTACCTCCACTTTTCATTAGTATAGAGTAAATATCAACTGACCATAGCAGGATAAGAAAATCAAAGGGTAGGAGGGATGAAGATGGGAGCTGGTGAATATGGACAGTACCTCCTACAGTGGCTATTGCCCTTTCTCCCCTGTGACCTTCAAAGAGTGGGAGCTGATCAGATAGGATTGGCTCTCAGGATGTGTTACAAGTTTATGCTCAGAGCTGCAGCCTTTTCCCTGATAATGTTTCTCACTTATGTGACAGACCCTTCCAGGGCTGGTCTCCCCAGAGTAAGCCCAGCCATCCTACCCTCGTCTTCTTTCTGCACAAGGATGTGGGGCATGAGCCAGGCAGAATATAAAAGGGGCACTTTACATCTCGCTGCAGCTGTTCTTATGCACACATCTCCCTCTGGGATACATATGGAAGAGACAAGGCAAGACAAAACCAAGCATCTTAATAACATCACGAAAATCAAAGGTGCAAAATATAATGTAATGTTCTTTGTTGAAGATGATGAATATGGTAATATCTTTGATTTGATTATCACACACTGGATGCATGCTTTGAAAAACTGTATAGTACCCTACAAAGATGTACAATTAAGTGTAAATAAGCACTCAAAAAATTTTAAAAACACAGCATTAAACCCCACCGCCGACTCTAACAGCTACAAGGCACTTCCTAAACTTCAGAGAATAGTTGTAGCTTAAAAGTTCCAAACTGAAATATGTTAGGGAGTGAGTACGTTTTGGGAATGTGGATGCAATGACTCCAGAACCATCTTGACTTCAAGATTAAAAAGAACGAAGCTAACAATTTCTAACCTGTGTATGTTCAACTCGCCATTAAAAAAAAAAAAAAAAAAAAAAAAAAAAACATAAAACTAGGAAAAGACAAAAATTCACAGCAGCTCTAAGAGCTGAGGATAGCCATCATCCACTTGAGCAAATCTGGGGAAATGGATACTAACCACAGCTCTAGTGAAGTGGATGGAGCTTAAAAATCAATGCTCTGTGCAGGCTGTACTCTTACAAAACACCTGTCAGGAAGCAGTAGGAAGAAGTGTGAGCCTCGTACATTGTCAACCTAAGTTCAGAAACCCAGGGCCTGCAAAACCTAGACCTCCAGGCAATGAGCTCCCAACTGTGTGTACTTGACTTGCTAGAAAGTCTAGTATCTTGCCCTCCTCCCCTGTCATCTCCCTCCTCTCTTCCTGGTGTTTTCCTTTCAACCTCTAGTGGTAGGCCAACTCCCAACAGGCGGAAGTTTTAGTATCAGCTAGTAATGTGCTAAGTAGGAGCCACAGACTCCTATGGGGTGCTCTAAACTGGGTGGAGACAATATAACCCAGGGTGCTCTATATGTTATAAGTTGTCATTTTTAAATATAAAGCTTCTTTCTCTTTACTTTCCTACTTCCTTGCTTTTGTGATAGAAAGTACATGCACACGAGAGAGAGAGAGAGAGAGAGAGAGAGAGAGAGAGAGAGAGAAAGCACCCCCAATAGAGTCTTGTCACGACAAAGTCCCATATCCCTAGCCCCCCAGGATCTTGGGTACCTGCAAATACACTCAGTGTGTTTTTCAGGCCAACCCAGGATCTGAATTATGGTCAGATCCCAGGTTTTCAGCACCAAAGGTCACTAGCACTATTATTGTGCCACAGCAGCTAGACCTACATTGCTTCTTGACCACGACTCCTTAACCATAAATTCTTCTCATCAGATTTAGATCATTGGCAAGTGGAAGCAGGGTAAAACAGACTCTAACCAACATTCTTTTACTAAATATTTCCTAGGTACCAGAAATGGCACGAGGTACTGCAAGCTTCAACACAACAACTGGAAGATTCTGAAACCCGAGTGGAATGAGAAGGGGGTGAGCAATGCCCACACATGCTGATGGTTGGCCAACACTGGGACCCACATCCTCTCTGCTAAAAATTAAAAGCTAGACCCAGCTGCAGTGGCACAGACAATAGAGCCACTGCCCGGGCAGTGCTAAAAGTCATAATAGAAGGCTCCAAGTTTGTGTCTAGGGTCTACCTGAATATGCTATGTGCACCCCTGATCCTGGCTGGCTGCAGGGCTAGGGGGGAGTATCATGGTATAAAGACCCCATCTAGGGTACATCTCTCATTTTCTCCAGCTTTCTGGAAATAAATAAATAAAACTTAAAAAAAAAAATAAAAGAATGAAAACTAGAGGGAAAACAGGACTTAATCCAAAAGAGAAGCCTTAACCTGAATACCCACAGAAAAAAATAACTCCCCCAAATTGTTCACTAGCAGAGAGAGAAAAAAGTTCAAGAAATACCCGGTTTGTGTTAGGCTAGATGCGAATAGCCCCTCACAAACAAGATGTCTGAGGATGAATGAAAAGTTTGCAAGAGGCTGAGACATGAATGGAAGGAAAAAGGACCTGGCTTTGGTGAGAAGAAAAGGCAAGGACACTAACAATGCAGTAAGTCAAAGTCAACTGGGATCCATTGGCAGGGAACTGCAATTTCTAATTCAAGTCAACAAATATTTGCCTAAACCCATTATGTGGCAGCCATTGTTAGGTTTCGAGGACATTGCAGTGAACAGGAAGGACATATGTACTGTCCTCTTGGAAATTAGAGTTCAGCTGGGAGGAAAGACAACCAAGGACTCTCCAGGCTGTCTATTATAAGGAGGGCAGGGGAGAGTGCTGCAGAAGCAAAAAGCAGAGAAATTGAAATCTCTTAAGACTGGCCGTCCAGATGTGAGCTATGTCAGGGATGCTCAAAACCACTCATCATACGGAAAAAAAATTTTAGAAGCTCATTTATATCTATTCTTATTTGTCCTTTTAAATTTATATTTTGGGATATATTGGGTCATCAGAAAAGTCTTGATGCATTTTTTTGTAAGTCATATGTCATGACTTTTCAGATGACCCAAAAATTACAAAGTCCAAAATATATTACTGGAGTAACTCCTGCCCATAATACAACAACAACAACAAAAAATTACAGGGAGGTTTAGGACACACAAGTTGGGAAGGACAGAAAAGATCATTATATACTGGAAAACCTGAAATCTGAACACTTTGAATATTTTATTTACACACTTCTACCTATTCTAGAAACTACTCCTCTGTTCTATTACTTAAAAATATTGTATCATCATATTCCTTTTATGTAGTAAACGTAAGTGCTATTTGCAAGATACAATATCATTATATGGTAGGGAAAAACAACTGCAATTTCTATAATAAATACCAACAGCAACAGAGATAATCATATCAATAACCTACAGCCCTAACTTACTTAAAATAAAGAAGGAAAATAAAAGAGAAATAGAATGATGAGAAAGGATGATAGTAATGACAGAGAGATTGAAGACTTGAACTTCATAAGGAAGAAAAAACACAAGCACTCAAGAATACGCAAAGATACAAAAACAAGACATTTTCCTGAGTTAAGAGAGGTAATACCTTGGGGGCCAGCAGGGTAGAGTGGTGTTTAAGGCACTGGACACTCCCACATGGCCAACCACGGTTCGAGTTCCAGACCTGGTGGCTTGCTCTCTCACTTTCCCTCTTTCTCTCTTTGTGCCTCTCTCTGGTCAAATTAAAAATGAGTGAATGAATAAATACAATAAATAAATAATTCTTTTTTTTAAAAAAAGAGAGAGAGAGGTAATACCTTGATGTACTATCAGACAATACCAGTTCAGGTCAGCAAAATTAGTAACACATCTACTGTGATGAATGACAGACCAGCTACATTATAAAGGTACTTTACTCCTTTCTCACAACAATAATGAAAAGTAGATATTGATGTCCACATTTTACTAAGACATAAAGCAGGTTCAGACATTAGGTGACAGTCACAAGATTATGTTACTAATTATAACAAAACCCATATTTGAACCCTGGTTGATCTTGACCTTAAAACATTGATTGTTGGGCTAGCTCAATAGTCTAGTGGTTAAGACAGATAGACACCATATGGCCGACCATACAGATTCATAAATGCCCCTGGTGCATGTGTGTGCGTGCCCCAAATCCTGATGGGGTGGGGAAAGAAAGGTAAAAGGATTGCAGCAAGGCCATGCCTCATTGTGGGTGCTTTCTCCCTTTCCCTCTCTGTCTGTTTTTATCTCTTGCAAGCATGTAGGCCCTCTGAAAAATTAAAAAAAAATTCTTTCCATTAAATCATGTTATTTTCCAAAATTAGAACTTAAGCAATAAAATTGCAATTAATATATTATTAGCCATATTCTGAATGCTGTGGGAAACAAGGACTATACCTCTTAAAACAGCCATGAAACATTTGTAAGTATAGGATTATATGCTAGATCACAAAAAAAATGAGTTCTCCAAAATTGAAATTAGTAGGTCACATTCTCCTCCTCAATTCCAAAGAAACATTTAAGCAGAGATTCCTAAATCATCCTGAACTTGGAAATACTCTCCTGTTTAATGAAAAATACAAATGTGAGACAATAAATTTTAAAGAACATGACAATGAAAACTTCATATAACTCAAATACACAGGTGTTAATCAAAGTTGTCTTCAGCAGTAAGTTAAGACATTAAAAATCATTTATTTTAGAAGATTGGAAGGAAGGAAAATATCTAAAGAAAATTTTAGAAAATAAGCTAGACATAAATATAATTTGGGTAAGGGCAAATTAGTTCATTGGGGAGTCCACAAAGATATGCTAACCTCGGAAACAAATGTAGAAAAGAGAATTCCTTTTTAAAACTGTAAAGTATATAGATGAGTGGCAAAAACTAATGCAGAAAGATTAAAATAACATTACAACTGAAAAAAAAGCCATACAGTAACAAATATAAAAGAGATAAATATTATAAAATACTTTTTATAACTTAAAGCTAATATATTTAAAATATTTTTGTGAAACTAGTGATCTAATCAAAAAAGAATAATTTATCAGAATGGATTTAAGAAAAGGTAGAGAAGTAACAGAAAACATTTTTTTAATTAAAAAACAAATTTTTTAAATGTCCAAAAAACTTCCCAAATGAAAAAAGAAATTGCATCTGAGTTTTTTCATGTTGTTGAGAAACAGATATTCCTCATGTTATCTAACTTTTTCCAGGATGACAACAAAGAGGAAAAGTCGATATAACTTTGATACCAAAATACACAAAAGGAAAACAACCACCACATCTCACATTCAAAAATCCTTTAGCTGAAAAATTTAATTTAAAATACACTAAAAGCATAGCCTACCACAGCCAAGAGCTGATCATTCTGGGACTTGAGTACAATTTAATATTAGAAAAATCAATTAATATAATAAATCAAATCAACAGACATAATTAAATATGGATGTTGAGAAGGAGCTGGGTAAAATATAAGATCCCTTTTTAATACTAGGAAAAGACTAATCATCTCTTAACAGTGTAAGAATGATCTGTCTCAAGGCAATGATATAGATCCTCAAACATAGAGGAATTCCCATTAAATAAGCAATACCCCAAGGATGCTTGCTATCACTTTTATTCAATGGTGTTCTCAATGTTCTGGCCAATATTATGACTTGAAATACAAGTAAGAAAAATGACTGCAGGAAGGGGAAAGACAAGATTATCACTATTCAGAGGACAGTATGATTGTCTGGCTAGAAAAAAAGAAATGACTCAAATCTAATTCTGGGGAATTTAGTAACAGTGGCTATGTACAGACAAACATTTTTAAAAATCAATAGTTTTCTTGTGTGGCAGCAGCAATAACCATTTAGAAAATTTAACGGGAAAGAAGAGCTAAGGGACTGTAAGCATGCAGCAGGTGGAGCTCCCAATTCACTCTCCCTCCCAATTGGCTCCCCCTCCCAGTCCCCCAGCAAGTCCCCTCTGGAGTGGAGATGCCAGGCCAGGCAGGTCTCCAGAGAGAAGGTAAAGAGTCTCTTTCTCTCTCTCTCTCTGTCACAGCACTTTCCCCAGGGCTGGTACAAAGGAGTTTGCCTCACTTGTGAGCCATCTAACAGGACCACACCTGTTCACTGGAGCAAGTTCTGTGGGGACTGGGGTGTTGATCTTGACCTCCTTTACTCCTGAACACCTGGAGAAAATCTGCTCTGTAGCTGGTGTCTTCCTGCTTCTGGATGGGGAGCCCCACAGAGAGGGAGGATCGTCCACCTTGACCTCAATAGAGGACACACATTTGTGCCTACTTAGCCACAACATGGAAACCACTGTGCCTCTCTCTACCTAATGGATTGCCTTTGTCCTGGGGACCCTGACTTGGCACAGAAGGAGGATAGAAAACTGGAGGCAGGCAAAGAAATACCAACTCACTTCAGGGGATGCAATGACAGGGCAGGGGATGACCAAACCTAGCCTTTGGAACACTTGACTCCCACTGAACTACAACTAAAGGAAGAAGACCCTGTTAAGAATTTCGGGGGAAAAAAAAAGAAGAAGAAGAAGAAAAGAAATACTACCTGGGGGCTGGAAGTAGCATGGTGGGCAAAGGTGCTGGACTCTCACATGGCCAACTGTGATTCAAGTCCCAGACCTGGCAGTTTGCTTTCTTACTTTCACTCTTTCTCTCACTCTGTGACTCTCTAGTCGAATTAAAAGAAAGAAAGAAAGAAAGAAAGAAAGAAAGAAAGAAAGAAAGAAAGAAAGAAAGAAAGAAAGATAGATTTAAAAATAATTCTTTAAAAAAATAATTTTTTTTTAAAAAAAGGAAATACAAGCTCTCAGAGAGTTGAATTAGAGTGCAATTAAAAAACCTCCAAGGAACTAAAACCATTTTCAAATATGTAAATTCATGACTCACTGAAATAGTAGCAGGCATGTATTGGGAGCCAGGGCAGTAGCCTGGAGTTGCCACACAGAACAACATAATGAAGAAAGAAATTGGAAGGTAAGAGCTGACAGACCTGGAGGTTAGATCCCTGAGAACTAACTAGAAAAGACAGTAGTTCCAAAGAAAGAACAAAAGAATAGTAGAAGGGAAAATATTATTCATGATAATATTCATTCATTGAGCATTTTCTATCTGATAAGTATGAATCTTAGAATTAAACAGATTGGGCCAGGAGGTGGCACATTCACATTGGTAATGCAGCCGGACCTACATGGGGAAGGTTCTAGGTTCCTGTCCTCCATGGGCATGTTGAACACACCGTGACACATGCTGGCTGAGATGGGGGTGGATCGTGGTGTGAACACCCTGTTGGAGACACCTTTCTCTCTGTCTCTCTCACAGAAAAAGTTGTTTCAATTTTTTCAAATTGCATGAACTAACTCATTTAATCCTCAAAACATACTTCTGAGGCAGGTCATGTTATCATTTCACATTTGAAATCAGGAAGTAGAAACCAGGAGAGGTTGTGCCCAACCTGCACTGGCCAGGCCTACTGCCAAGTGGGGTCTGAATGCAGGCAGTCTGACTCCAGGGTCCATTGGTTTATACCAGAAAGCCAGTAATGGTTAAACAAACAGTAGAAAAAAATAACCCCCATACAGAGGAAAACAATCTTCTTTTTTTCATTGCCAGAGGGGAAACGCACTTGCCAGAGAAAGAGAAGAGAAGGGAGAAAGCACTTTGCAGTGGGACGTGGTCACGCTACAATCCTTTCTCCCCCATTTCTCCATCCCATTGGGATTTTGAACATGTACACCTGCCTGACATATTTTTAAAGTCACTGAAACCAGGACTCTAACCATACATTAAGTCATGTAGTACCCAGTAGGCCACAGGCTGGTCCAAAACAACCTCCAATTTATCTTTTCAAAGGAGGGACAAAATAACCAGGAGTAAACTTATAAATGATATTTAGGATCTATACAAAGAAACCTATACGTTAGTGAGATATTTAAAAGATGCTTTAAAAGGCTTTAAAGAAAACAGAAAATAATACTATGCTTTCTGGTAGAAAGATTACTGTAAAGTTGTTAATTCTTCCCAAATAAATTGATATATTTAATGCAATTTCAACAAAAAAAACTTATGAATTTGTTAAGACTTCTCAATGACTCTGAAGGTCATATGGAAGAATGAGAAGGCGAGAAAAACTTTAAAATATTGGGTTGTTGGAGCCACCAGATGGCATAGCAGTTACATTACTGGATTCCAACATGGCCGACTGCAGTTTGAGTCATGAACCCAGTGGCTTCAAACTCACACTGGGTGCATGTGTGTGTCCCCAAGATCCCAGCAGGAGACTGGAGGAAAAGGGATTAGGGCATGGCCATCTCCCTTGAGTGGGTCATGTCTGACTTTCTCTCTCACCTCACTGTCTCTGTCCCTCACCAGTGAGCACATGCACCTTAAGGCAAAAAAAAAAACCTTCCCCCCCCCAAATATATATAGGATTGTCAGGGACCAACAAGTGGCATGATTAAGGCACTGGACTCCCACATGACCAACCATGCAATTCAAATCCCAGAACTTGTAAGAACTTGTAGCTTGTTTTCTCCCTCTCTCCCTCTCTCTTTCTCTTTTTCTCTCTGGTGAGCAAGGGTGTCCTATAGAAAAGTTGAAAATAATAAAATAATAATTAAAAAATAAAATATTGGGTTATTAGAAAAGTCATGGTATTTTTTAATCTAAAAATGTGTCATGATTTTTCCAACAACCCAATAATTAAGAAAAATAGTGCTAGGAACAGCAGATGGCATAATGTCTATGTTGCTGGACTCCCATGTAGTCGACCGCAGTTCGAGTCCCAACCTGGTGGCTTAAACTCACTCCAGGCGTGTGTGCGTGCGTGCCCAAGATCCCAAGAGAAGAATGGAGGAGAAGGGATTGCAGCATGGCCACCTCCCCTGGGGGGTGATTTCTCGCTTTCTGTCTCTCTGTCTCTCTCTCTCTCTTTTGGCGAGCTCATGTGCCCTATAGCAAAAACCTCTCCAAAAAAAAAAAAAAAAGAAAGATAGTGCTATATATCTAATAATAAAATGTACTACCAAACTACAATAATGCAAAAGCTGCTGATGTAAAAACGAATAGGAGATAAAGCAGGATAGTGTCGAAATAAGCTCTAGTAAGTATAGACAATAAACAGAAATAATTCAATGGAAAAGATAAGGCTTATTTGACAAATAAGGCTGGGAAGTTAAGAATTTGGAAGGAAAACAAATTTTTCTCCTTAGTTCATATTTTTACTCTAAAATATTAAAGATAGAAATTAGAGGAGTATTAGGTAAGATGAGTAAAAAAATTCCAAGCTTAAAATCAATGAAAAAAGAAAAAAACAGAAAAGATAACACAGTCTGCATGTTGAGCACATCAGAGATCAAATTAAATATTTACCAATAAACTCGAAAAACTCTATGCCACGAATATGCCAAAGGGATAACGTTCTTCACTGACAAGGGGGTTTGTTAAAAAAGTAAATTCTAAAGGATGTGAACAGATAATTCACAAAGGAAAAATACAAACATGAAACGTGAAAAATGCCCAACTACAATAATATGAAAATCAATGCAAATTAAAGCAGTAATGAGATTGCATTTTCCACATCCCCAGTATGCAAGGATTTTATTTTTAAGCAAGAAGACTGAGTGTGCACAGTCTGCTGAGTCTCCTCACTCATCATGGTGGGAACAGACATTGGCACAGCCTTTCTGGGTATTAATTTGGCAAGGTTATCTAGATAAAAGGTTCCTTTTTTATGTTCTCCTTTTCTACAATCTGTCCTAAAGAAGTGATCGTAAATTTGGGCTAAGAACTCTGCCGTTTAGCATAGCACTATGTTTAATAGTGAAAAATAGAAAAGAATAAAGATCACAAGTGAGATCTCTGAGATCAACTCCCTTCTCAGAGATAACATTTGTGTATGCTCTTCCCATGTTCCTCTAAGCAAATAAATATAATAATTAAAAATTGTGTTTTCCTGTTCCTTTTTTCTTGACATTCTATTGTGATTATTTCTCATAGTGTTAAAACTCTTCACAATATAACTGGTCCTTATAACACCTTACAGAAATCTATAGCTCTTTTTTTTTTAAATGGTATTTACTAACTGATTTTATTAGACAGACAGATGGAGAGAGGCATCCCTAACATGATCTTCATGACACGATCCACTCCCAGCCTCTTCCAGGCCACATCATGGCCATATGCACACCTGGCATGTGTAGGGAGGCCTTGAGATACCAACAAGGGGCCTTCCCATAGAAGTCCAGCATCACAGGGTGTTGTGTAACCACTGCGTCACAGGCCGGCCCAGAATCCCATAGTTTTCTTAATCAGTCCCCTATTTTTAGATGGTCTGATTGTTTCTATAACAGTACGCCATATGTTTGTAATAAAACAGCAAGTTATTTCTCTTTTTATTGCTTTCAAGTGTTCATATGAAACAATTCTTGACAGGTAAAGGTTTCCCTGAGTCAAGAGTGCCACTGAATCTTTATGACTTCCTCTATGGAACATGTACCACAGCTTTCCAAGTTGTGCAGAAGTAAGACATCACTTGGCACCAATCCATATTAAATGGAATGTTATACAACCATCATCCAGATCATTTCATGCTAAATTAGAATTCTATAGAAAATTGCTCTTCTAGGCCCATCACTATAACACCAAAAAAAAAAAAAATTACAGTACATTAAATATCTGTACATTCTGAAAGTCTTCTCCAGATTAGACCCTGGATGATAATAACTTCAATCGTTCTGCCTCCAGAAATGACTAGCTTGCTAGAGTACAAAGTAGGAGTAAATATTGTGTGGAGGCTGCTGAAGGCGAAAGGAGGCTGAAACAACCTGGAATCTTTAGAGGACACTTCATAACACTGAGTCCATATGCAGGGCAAAGGACCAGAAACTGTCGAAGGACTTAAGAAGATAGTAACTTCTGAATTGAAATAGTTGAGGGCAGTAACTTTGCAAAATTCCCTTTGAAAATCATGGCTTTGTCCATATAGATCACAGGCATTGGGCACACCAACATGCATTGTAATACCAAAGGACATTGAGGTATAAGAGAAGTTCTGAAATTCTGTGTTTAAAATAATAAATAAAGTCAAAAAATAAACAATCTCTAGCTTTTAAAACCTAGCTGTCAACAGGGAGAAATGTAATCACTTTGACATGTTTCCATTTCATTGAAGATTCAGGGTTTTAAATTTGGACTTAAACCTAAATGTTATGCCTCCTGGATTGTAAATATCCAATTTTATTTATATTTTTAAACTAAAACTTTTTAGAAGTAGTTTAAACAGTTTTTAGACATCTAGGATACACAAGAGACATGCACGATCTCTTTCTTTTAAATAGTCTTTCTAAAAAATCTTTATCAAAGGAGCTACTGATATAGCAGTAACAGAATGCTCTGTGAAGCTGACCAACCTGGGAATGTTCCAGGCTCATGACCAGAGACCTCACTGAACCTCCCAAGCCTGCATGCCCATGATCAAGGTTGACTGAAGCTAGGAGTGGAGCATGACATGAAGACACTACTGGGGATATCTGTTGTCTTTTTCCCAACCTACCCTGTCTCTGTATCTCTTTATTCCCCCCCCTCTCTTTTTTTTTTTTCTCTCTCACGGAAAAAATAAATAAATAAGGAAAAAAGAAAACCTACTTGGCCCAGCCACTGTGGTACAATGGTAATGCTAACATCCTGTAGTGTTGGAAGCCATATAGCGATCACTGTTTGGATCCCAGGTTGACCTGAAAAACATACTGGGCATGTACTTGGACCCACAGGATCCTAAGGAGCTGGGAGGCTGGAGGAAGGGGGTCATGGCAAGATGAGACCCCTCCCTCCAATGTGTGAACACATTACCTATCATGAAAAAAAAAATCTTTATCAAGGAAAATAACAAACCACTTTTAGAAGTGTCATCCAATGTAGTCTTTCTCTGGTTATCTTCCCAAGTCCTAGATCTCCTAACTTGGGTCAAAGGGATTACTTGATTACTTCTCCCTGACATTTACCTATCTCTCTCTCTCTCTCTCTCTCTCTCTCTCTCTCTCTCTCTCCCTCCCTCCCTCCCTCCCTCCCTCTATCTCTCTCTCTCTTTCTAGAAGGCACATGTACTTGCCAGAAAGAGGCAGAAAAAGAGAAAGAAAATGAGAAAGCACTCACCATGGGAGATGGTCACTCCACAATCCCTTCTTTATTTCCTGCTCCTTTTGGGAATTTGGGCATGCACTCACATGCACCTGATATATTTTTCAAGCCTCCAGGTCCAGGACTTGAACTGCAGACTTGACCTTGTGGAATCCAATCACCCTAACTACCAAGCCATCAGCCAGCCCCCTGCCTCTTCTTTAGCAATCCTTTTGCAGGGCTGGTGTGTAAGAGTAATGCTCAAGTGATAATATTAGGAATAAAGATTTTTCTAGTAACACATTTCAAAAAAAAAACACAAATTAATCAAACCAAACCAGACATCCCTTGTAATTAGGGAGCTCCCACCCTAATTTTTTGCCTTGGTAAATGTCTCCCAAAAGGAACAGCCAGTGAGCACTCTAAACCAAATGTAAGAGCTACTTGTAAATTAGTTTGCTTTGAAATCTTATTATAAACACAACATTTCCAAAAAGAAATTGAACTATATGGGATCAGCAAATGGCATAATGGTAATGTTGCTGGATTCCTACTTAGTCAACCACGGTTCAAGTTCTGGACCCAGCAGCTTAAAGTTCATGCTGGGCGTGTGTGCATGCGTGTCCAAAATCCCTAGAGGAGAATGGAGAAGAGACTGTGGCATAGCCATCCCCCAGGGGGTGATTTCTCACTTTCTGTCTCTCTCTCTTTCTGGCAAGTGCATGTACCCTATAGCAAAAATCTCTTTCTCTCTAAAAAAGAGAGAATAAAAAAGGAAGAGAGAGAGAGAGAAAGAGAAAGAAAGAAAGAAAGAAAGAAAGAAAGAAAGAAAGAAAGAAAGAAAGAAAGAAAGAAAGAAAAAGAAAGAAAGAAAGAAAGAACCAGCAGTTGGAGTAATGACTATGTTACTAGACTCCCATGTAGTCGACCGTGGTTCGAGTCCCAGACCTGGTGGCTTACACTCACACCAGGCATGTGTGCATGCATGCCCAAGATTCTGAGAGGAAAAGAGAGGAGAAGAGATTGCGGCATGGCCATCCACCCTGGGCGGGGGGGCAGGGGGGTGATTTCTTGCTTTCTGTCTCTCTGTCTCTCTCTGTCTTTCTGGCGAGTGCATGTACCCTATAGCAAAAACCTCTCCAAAAAAAAAAAAAAAAAAAAAAAAGAAGAGAAAGAAAGAAAGAGAGAGAAAACTATAATAGATTTCAGAGCTTAGCTATCAAGGTTGAGAGTGATTGTCAACTATAGATCCAGATATCCATAGTGTACCCCAATAGTGAGAGAATCTGATATCCCTATTTTTGGTGAGTTCTTGTGGCATCATTTAGTATTCTATGGACCCTTAATTCTCCATACTACAGATATAGTGGCCTCATTTATGCTAGAACACTCAGTTAATCACTTAGGCTAAAGGAAACGTCTATGAAAATTTCCAAGAGTTCCAGGATATGGGTACATGAAGCAACACTCCCCTCTGTTTCTTCTACTAACCACAGCTATTACACCTACATGGAATACATGGGGCAGCTACTTGAGGGTTCTGAAAAGTAAACAGCAGCAGGAGAATGGGGAAGAAGACCCAAATGTGAAGTGCCACCAAACCAGCAAAGAGTTTCTTCTATTTCTTCCTGTGGTATTCCCAGGTTAGAGGCATTACTGTGCAATATCTGGCAGCAGGCACTGGTGTTGACAGCCAGAACTCCAGGAAGCCCTCCAGTCCTGATTGGGGGCTAAGAAAGGGATCGATGATGATCAGAGAGAATACTCTGCGCAAATACTTGTTTTTCTCTTCTTTATTTTCTGTGCCCCAACTCAGAACTCACATGTGCCTAAAAGCTTGGAGGGAAGAAAACCTTCCCCTCTGATCAAAGGAACCGCTGTAAAGGAGGTGCAAACCCTTTGCTTTTTTTCCCCTCCCTTTCTGATCTCTTGCCACTCAGACCAAGAAGCTGATACGGCCATGGGAAGTGTGAAGCAGAGTGGGGCAAGTAAAATCTTGGCTGTAGGAATGAAAAGGGGAGCCCCAAGGAACTGGAAAGTATTAGTGCGATCTTGGAACGTGAAGAGCTTGGCAAGCTGTTCCACAATTTTGTTTACAAAATCCTGGGCTCACTCACAAGCTACTCAAGCATAAATATGACCGTAAACCATAGACTTTGAGAACTGGAGAAACCAGGACAGGCCACTGCACAGTTCCCGGTGTATCCAACGTATGGCTCACAAGGACGGATCTGAAAAGCACTGCAAAGGCTCAAAGTCTTTGAAAACCAGACAGACACTGGAATCACGAACCAAAGAAATGGTTAGAATTTGTGGTCTGTACCAAGCTAAGTCAATTGCCTGCTAAAACAAAAATATTGCCATTTCCTATAGGATTTCTTTTCTGAAAAAAAGAATTTGTTTATTTCTTCCATGAGTGAGAGAGACATGGTACCCTCAACTGAGTCTTCATCCCATGATCCAGCTTCAGCTTCAACTAAGCACAAATCGTGGGCAAGCACTTACCCAGTGACCATCTCAGGGAGGTCTCTGGGCTTGAACTGGGAATCTTCCTGTGTGAGACTGCCTCACAGAGTACTGTGCTTTACTTCTGTGCCACTGCTTGGCCCCTCTATAGATTTAAAGAAGGCCCAGAATCTCATAATGTAATTTTCAAAATGTCCAGAGTACAATACAAAATTACATAGCTTATGAAAAACTAGGAAAATTTCAGCCCGCATAGGAAAATATGATCAATAAGTGCCAGTGACACGCATGTTGAAACTATCTCAAAAAGACTTTAATGAAAGCATTACAGAAATATTGCAGCAAAGGAGGACAGATCCTTTTGAGATGAATGCAAAGACAGAAAGTCTCAACAAAGAAATAAATAATATAAACAAGAATAAAATGGAAATATTAGAGCTGAAATAAAATAATACCTAACAACAACAAGAACGACAGATGAGCTCAATTGCAAGATGGAGATGATGAAAGAGTTTGTGAACTTGAAGAAAGCTCAATAGAACTCATAAGTCTTGGGACCAGCAGTTAGCGTAAGGGCTATGTCGCTGAACTGCCATGTAGTTCACTGCGGTTCACGTCCTGGACCCGGTGGCTTAAACTCACGCCAGGCACATGTGCATGCGTGCCCAAGATCCCAAGAGGAGAATGGAGGAGAAGGGATTGCAGTGTGGCCATCCACCCTGGGGAGATAATTTCTTGTGTTCTGTCTCTCTGTCTTTCTGGCAAGCGCATGTGCCCTAAGCAAAAACCTCTCCTGGGACCAGCTGTTGGCATAATGGCTATGTTGTTGGACTCCCATGTAGTAGACCGCAGTTCGAGTCCCAGACCTGGCACCTTAAACTCACGCTGGGCGTGTGTGCGTGCATGCCCAAGATCCCAAGAAAAGAATGGAGGAGAAGGGATTGCGGCATGGTCATCCCCCCTGCCCCGGGGGGGGGGGGGGTGATTTCTCACTTTCTGTCTCTCTGTCTCTCTCTGTCTTTCTGGCAAGCGCACGCGCCCTATAACAAAAACCTCTCCAAAAAAAAAAAGAATTCATAAGTCTTTCTCTTCTTCTTCTATGATTACTATTCCTACTATCAGTCACAGAAAGAGAAAGACTGGAGAAAATTAAAAATAGTTAAAGAAATAATAGTTGAAAACTTCCCAAATTTGCTCATAGAAAAAAATCAACAAATTCAAGAAGCTGAATAAATTCCAAATAGGAGGGACCAGCGGCTGTTGTGGTGGTTGGGGCACTGGATTTCCACATGGCTGATGGTAGTTCGAGTACTGGACCTGGAGGCTTGCTTTCTCACTTTCCCGCTCTCTCTTTCTCTCTCTCTCTAGTGAACAAATTAAAATAATAATAATAATAAATAAAATTAAATAAGTACTTCTTTTTAAAAGTTTCAAACATGATACACACATATACACATACAAGCCCAGGTACATCATAATCAAATCTCTAGAGTAAACATAAAGAATAACATGTAGAAATCAGAGGAAAATGATGTATTATCAACAGGGAAGCAATCACTCAAACCACTGCAGATTTCTTATCATAAAACGTGGAGGCCAGGCTCAGACATGGGGACACAAGCAGTAGGGAGCCACAGCACAAGGCTGGGGCCATGTAGGAAGCCAGGTGGACAGACCAACCTAAACACGCTAGGGCAAGAGGATTGTGGCAAGGCAAGACGGTACCAAAAATCCCTCTCTCTATATATTTATATCTTTTCTTCCTTCTCTCTTCTTCACGCTTTTCTCTCAAGAAAAAAAAAAAATGGAAAGAAACACAGTTGCCAGAAGGAAGCAGAATAACATCATTAAAGTGCCAAGAGCAGGGGACTGTCAATCCAGAATTCTACATTTAGTACAAATATCTTTCAAGAATGCAGGCAAAATAAAGACATTTTCAGATGGAAAAAACTCAGAAATTCATTGTCAGCAGACCTGCTCTGAAAGAATTTTTTAAGAATCTTCAGAGAGAAAAAAAAAAGAAATGATACCAGAAGGAAACTTAGAACATAAGAATGGCAAATATCTGAGTATATAAAATAGTCTATTCTTATCTCATTTTATTCTTTTAAGAATGTTCAATGTGGCACCAGATGTCACAGCAGTAAAATGCAATGCTCTACAAGGCTGACTCACAGAGGAAAGTTCTGGGTTTGTGTCTGGAAACCTCACTGAGTATTCTAGAAGCATGAATGATCTGGGGCTGGGTGAGGCCAGGGTCTTCATGATATCAAAGCCCTGTTGGGAGTCCTATCTCTGTCTCTCTTTCTCACTCGTGGAAGAAATAAGTAAACTTTTTAAAGAAGTTTGATGGTGGGGGCCAGCAGGTGGTATGGTGATTAAAACACTGGACTTGCACATGACTGACTGCAGTTTGAGTCCTGGATCTGGCAGCTTACTTTCTCACTTTCTCTCTCTCTCTCTCTCTCTCTCTCTCTCTCTCTCTCTCTGGTGAGCACACATAACCTATAGCAAATTTTAAAATAATAATAATAATAAATAAAATTAAGTAATTAATTCTTTAAAAATGTTTGATGACTGAAAAAACTTACAACATTATCTGACAGGGTTTTCAATGTACGTAAATATAAAAATATTAAATACCTATCCAAAATAACAAAATAAATGGACTGATTCTGCAGCTGATAGAAAACTAATAAAGATGAAAGGCACAACCTGAAAAGTCCTATTAAAGAAGTTGCATTCATAATTTTTAAACATTCCAAAAAAGAATTCGGGAGGCCCAGATGGCTTCATTGGCAAATTCTACCAAACATTTAAAGAAATGAGGTTTTTTATTAGTAAATGATGCCAATTCTGCACAATCTCTTCCAGAAGTAAGAGGAAGGAATACTTCTCAACTTTTTTGATATGACTAGCATTACCCTAATTCCACAACCAAAGACATTAGAATAAAAAAAATAAAAATTAGAGCCCAACATCTCTCATGACTTAGACACAAAGAGATAGCATGAGGTTTTGTTTGGTTTTTTTTTTTTTTTTGCTTGATCAAGCTGCCCTGCATGTAGAGTGTGCTGTCAAATATTTGTACATAAATGTGTATGTGTTAAAATTCACAGAACTGTACACTCCACAAAATGTCAGTTATCCTGTATGTCAATTTGAAGATTAAAATGATAGAAATGAAATTTTCGAGGACCCTAGTACTCAGATTGCATTAAGGGCTGGCTTCATTCAACATTGGCAAACCCACACAATAATCTTTTAAAATGGCATGACCTGTGATACACATAAGGGAAAGGTGCTGGGTGTCTTTTGGAAAATTTTTCCTTTCTTTTAAAAGGGGACATATCTGGCTTTGGATGTTGTCCTGCGAAGGCGTGATATGTGGTAGTCATCCTGCATCCATGAGGGGAAGCCAAGACAATCACAGAGTAGTTGTTTTATAGCCCTGACATCTTGGAGGTAGGATGTGTTCTTGCTGAATCAACCAGCCAGGAATTCATCCTACCTCCAGACTCATCATGAGAGCTAATAATACCCTTTCGTACTGACAGTTGAAAAAGCCTAATTGGAATTGATACCTGAATGTATATTTGAACTACTTTTGGATAGCTTTTATAGATAAATTGTCTTCTTGTAAAAGCAAATAAGAAGGGGAAAAAAAAAAGATTTTATTTATGAAGATTCTCTGACCCCTCTAGGTACAATTGAACCTTTTGAAGAAAGAGTTACTCAAAATCAATTAAGGCAAAATAAAACTAACCACTTCTGGCAGGCACTTTCTGTTAGGCAGATGGACATTTTTAAACAACTCCATTAGATGGGGTAATTTATCCAGTTGGGTCAGGACAGGTTTTGTAGCCAGTTAATCCTGATAAGGTAAATTATATAATCCCAATGAAAATTGCGTATTTCACAGTAACTCTATTATTTTAATGTAGACAGGGTTGTCTGTTAAATCCTGCTATCAGCTCTCCTAAATTAAGGTAACCTTTTTCATGCTTCTGGATGCAGGACTCCCAACCTTCCAGTCTGTACTTGCTCAGGCATTTAAAATGATTCCAACTCATCTTTAGGGAAATATATATATATATATATATATATATATATATATATACATACATATATATATATATACACACACACACACACATATATACATATGTATATATATGTGTGTGTGTGTGTGTGTATATATATACATATATATATATATACATATATATATATATATGTATGTATATGCCCTGTTTTTATGTGGTTCTAGTGTGTAGTGTATAGAATATGGCTACTTTACATTTGGGCATAAGCAGGCATCACCTATTACATTTTAATTATCTTTGTCATTTATACATTTGGAATCTACAGAAACAGAAGCCACCTTGAAATCAATAGCACACCATTTCCTTAACTCCTAGCTGGCAATCTCAGCTCTTTTTTTTTTTCTTTTAAGAATTATTTATTTAATGTTATTTATCATTATTATTATTATTTTAACTTGCAACAGGTCATATATGCTCACTAGAAAGAGATAAATACAGAGAAAGAGGGTGGGGGGAAAAGTAAGAAAGCAAGCTGCCAGGTCCTGGACTCAAACCATGGTTGGCCATGTGGAAGCAATCTCAACTCAACTCCTAGTTTTCCTGCCTATTCCCACTTTAACCCTATTGATCTGTTGACTGCTAGAGTATTAGTAGTAACAACTCCTTACTTTTCCCAAACTCTGCCTCCGCAGTAGTGACTTCCACCTCCTAGCACTTTATGTAGTCCTAAGGACGACTCTAGAAACAGTATAATTCTTGGTACCAGCAGATGGCATAATGGTTACATCGCTGGGGTACAAGTTCCAGACCTGGGGGATTAAAACTCAAGCCAGGGGCCAGCAAGTGGCATGGTGGTTAAAGGTTCTGGACTCCCACATGGCTGACCGTGGTTTGAGTCTGGGACCTGACATCTTGCTTTCTCACTTTCTCTCTCTCTCGTCAAATTAAAATAAATAAATAAATAAAGTTAAATAAAATAACTCTTTTTTTTAAATTTTTATTTACTCATTCATTTATTTCAATTTGACCAGAGAGACAGAGAGAGAGAGAGAGAGAGAGAGAGAGAAAGCCACCAGTCCGGGACTCGAACCACAGTCGGCCATGTGGGAGTGTCCAGCGCCTTAACCACCACGCCACCTGCTGGTCCCTAAAATAACTCTTAAAAAAAAAAAAAAAACACTCAGGTCAGGCATGGGTGCATACATGCCCAAGATCCCAAGAGGAGAATGGAGGAGAAAGGATTGTGGCGTGGCCATTCCCTCTGGGGGGGGGGGGGGGGCGATTTCTTGCTTCCTCTTTCTCTGACTCTCTGGCAAGCACATGCACCCTATAGCAAAAATATGAAACAAATAAACAAAAATGAAACAGTGTAATTCTTATGCATGACAACTACCCTTCAAATATCAACTTAAAATATTGGGTTGTCGGAAAAGTCATAACACATTTTTGCACAGAAAAACAAATCATGACTTTTCCAGCAACTTAATATTTGAAGACAACGATCACCATTTTATATTCTCTTCCCTTCAAAGTCAGTATTCCTAATCCCATCTATAGTTCATTAGAAAATGTAACCTGGAGTCCTACTAGGATCCTATTACCATCCTTCAAATGTTCTCTGTGAGATCTCTAGGTCAGGAAACCAGAGATGAGCCCTATATTTTATCCTGTCTAAACAGGAAGGACAGAGGAGGATAATTACTTCTCTTGTGATACGTCCCTCTACTAGTGTGGCCTAGAAGTAAAATTCACACTGTGGATGGTCCCCTCTGAGTGTGGCTCCACATCACACCTCATGCCAATCATCTGCACCTATGCTGAAAAGTCGTCCGTGTTTTATCACACTTTTCTTCTATTCTTGTGTAGTTGGTTGTTTAGATACAAATGTAGTACATTAGGATTATTTCTGCTAAATCTCATCTTGTTGGATTCAGCCTAATTGTTCCTGTCTGTCAAGACCTTTTTAGATCCTAATTCCATCAGGTGCTGGCCTCGGCAAATCACTACTAAAATTTTTGAACAAAATTAAATTGGGACAAAGCCCTGTGGCATGTTACTAGGAGCCTTCCCTTCCACATAGTTATTTATCTGGTTATTATTCTACCTAATAGTGGTATCATCCAGCCCATATTTTTCCATCTTCTCCATGTACATATTAAACTTATTCATGTAAACTTATCAAATGTTTTGATGAAATCTAAAAACACTGTCCAGGAGAGCCATTTTACTTCATTTTCTGTATATATGTATATACTGGGTTGTCAGAAAAGTCATGATGCATTTTTGAGTAGAAAAATATGTCATGACTATTCCAACAACCTAATGTATATACATTTTTTTTCTTCAATAAAAGTGTACATTTCCAGGGACCAGCTATCCTTTTCTGCTTATCACCCCATAACCAAAAATAACCATGATCTTTTTTTTGAGAGTTTTTTGCTACAGGGCACGTGCGCTCACCAGAAAGACAGAGACAGAGAGACAGAAAGTGAGAAATCACCCCCCGGGGGGATGGCCACACCACAATCCCTTCTTCTCCCTTCTCCTCTTGGGATCTTGGGCACACACACACACACACACACACACACACACACGCTCGGCGTGAGTTTAAGCCACAGGGTCCAGGACTTGAACCGTGGTCAACTACATGGGAGTTCAGCGACATAGCCACTACGCTAACTGCTGGTCCCTGATCTGTCTTTGTAGACAGCCCCCATATCTATGATTTTTTTAAACAAAGGTTAAATTTTCAATAAAAACAATACTAAAATTATCATGGAATTATTTCTGATTTGACTTCTGCAACATTCAGAGGAGGTGCCAAAAAATTCATTAGGGGCCAATTTTTAAAAACTCCCTACCCTAGAACATTGGTTTGACAGAAAGCAAGAAATCACCCCCCAGCGGGGATGGCCATGCCACAATCCCTTCTCCTCCATTCTCCTCTCAGGATCTTGGGCACGCATGCACATCCGCCTAGTGTGAGTTTAAGCCACCCGGGACTGGGACTTGAACCGCAGTCGATTACATGGGAGTCCAGCACCATAGCCATTATGCTAATTGCTGATCCCGGGAGCCCTTTTTTGAAATAGGCGTCTGGACTACTGTGAATCTGAGCTCCTCAGACACTGAGGACTCCCACACCTACCCAACACCTGTGTGTAAAGCCTTTAATGACTCTCAGGGTGCCTTACAAAACCAATGTCTCTCTGTCTCTATCTTTCTGGCGAGTACACATACCCGATAGCAAAAACCTCTCCAAAAAAAAGAAAAAAGGGGGGGAGGGGCTCCCTACCAGATAAGAGACGTAGGAGTCATATTGGCGTGTGGCCTATATCTGTATTGATCATATGAGCAGCAGCATTAATCATATTAATTCATATTTTTGACTACTAATTATATAGCAGGAATTATTCCAAGAAACTTGAACACATGATTTATTTGATCCTAACAACCCTCTAAGGTAGATATAATTTTTATCTCCCAATTTATTGGTAAGAAAATGAGGCAGAGAGCAGTGAAGAGTCCTAAACAGGCAACTACAAAAGTACTCGTTCTCCAAGTAGGACTGGTCTGAAATTGAAGGAAAGGCTTCTTCCATGTTTTGGTCAAGTGATTGGGAGATGGGGAAATAGAGGCAGAAATTCTCTGACTGTTTGTCTCTGCAGAGCGAAAATGTACAGAGAACACCTTTTCTTTGGCTCTCCCAAGCCTCCAGAGCACTCTGGAGAGCAATATTTTGGGAAGAAAATGAAAAACTATATTAGGTATCTCCAAAAAAGAAAGGAAGTATAATACCATTCATATATATATATACATTCATATACATATATATATATATATATATATATATATATATATGTATACACTCATATACATACACACACACACACACACACACACACACACACATATATATATATATATATATATATATATATATATATATATATATATATAAATATATGAATTGGTCAATTACTTTCAATAGGCTCAGCTCAAATGGTGAGGCAGGGTACTAAACTTCGGGGCCAGAAGCCTCCTGGCCAACTGCAGGCTCAGATCCTTGCCCCAGGTGATTTGAAACACGCTGGGAGTGCACACATGCCCAAGAACCTTAGGAGCTGGAGGGTTAGCAGAAGGGGATTGTGGCCTACTTCTCCCCTCACCTCTCTTCACATGCATGCACATACACTCTCCATCATGAATAAAAAATAAATCTTAAAACTTTTTAAATAATAATAAATTACTTTGCTAGGGAGACGTCCACGTGGACGGCCTGGTGAGGTACTGAAGGGCATGCCTCTGTCCTGTGCCCACAGTGGCAGCACTCGGTATGCACAGGCCCCAGGCCTGTAAGCGCTGACCTCGGGCCACCTTCAGCTGCCTCCTGCATCTACATAACGTGGCAGATACAGACTAGGATTCAAGTCAACTGAGTCTATCCCACCAAATACACTTTGTAGAGCATTAAATCTTGCAAAAGTAAATCTCTCTCCCTGCATGTATATGCTTTGTACATTAGTCATTGTTTACACGTCTGGCTCCTCTACTAAGCAATGAGTTAAACTAGACCAATTCAGTAATCTCATTATCATCAACCAATTTGTCCCCATGTTCATGCATAAATATCATCCTGAATAAACCTCAAATCATCAGTCTTGTCTAAAAAGGGACAATGGCAAGGGAGAATGGCAATCTCTTTATTTTATTAAAAGTGTACTCCTCCATCAGTAAGAGATTTAAAAATAAACATGACATTCATCTATTTAAAAATATATACATATACTAGTTACTTGTCAAATATTAACAAAGCTCAATTTTTTTTCATTAATTTTAGATTAAAAACAGATGCAAGGAAATTATAGTTTTTTTCCCATACCCCAATGAATTTTTCTCACTACAATTTGTCCTTGACTACACACACACCACTTTCGCACCTAGTGGTATAGACCATGAAGGTGAAGCCATCCTGGATTATAATCATGGCTTCCTGACCTGAGCCAAGTCATCCCTCCTCTCTTTTCTCACTTTTAAAATGATGTAGTTGTAATAAAAAAAAAAAATCACTTACATACAGCATGCATATAAGATGATAAAATAGCTTCCAAAAGGTTAAACCATAATATAGATGAAGAATAATGCTAGTTTAAATCATGAATATTAAGATTGATTGATGATTATGGAAAAGCTGAAGGGAACAGACACACTAAAAATTCTCAGAAGGAGAAATGGACCAATTCTAAGTTGCAGTAGAGTTCAGAGCTATTTTTGAGTGCAATGAAAATCACTTATCTATCAAGGACAATTTGGCTAGCCAACCAGAACAGATGTCAATGCACACAGAGAGGGCAGGTGACACTGAGGAGTGGCTAGAGACCTACATGTTGAATTCCAGACTTCAGGAGAACCGCTCCAGCTGTCAGAACTCTCTGACTGCAGAATGGACTGTCATAGACAGTAATGGGTTCAAGCAGAAGCAGTCCAGGCAGACAGCTGTCAAGGACCACTCCAGTGGGACACTGTGTGGGTCGGTAGTTACAAGTGACACCCTGTATTAGTTTCTTGAGGCAGCTATAACAAAATAACATATTTAGTCACTTAAAAGACCAAAAAGAATTCTCTCTCACAGTTCAGGGGTGGGGTGGGACGGGTGTGGGAGGGCCAGAAGGCTGAAATCAGTATTACTGGGGCCAAATCTAGAACATTCCCTCTAGAGACTCTAGAGTAGAGTCCATTCCTTGCCCCTTCCAGCTTCTCCCTTGGTTTGTGGTTACATCACTCTAAACTCTGTTTTTATCTTCCAATGGCCTTCTCTTCTAGGTGTCAAACCTCCCTCTGCCTCTCTCTTACTAGGATACATTTGGTCATATTGAGGGACCACTCAAATGATCCAGGATAATCTCCCCAACTCAAGAGTCTTATCTTAGTCACATCTACAAAGATTCTCTTTCCAAATAAGGTAACATTTATCAATTCCAAAGGTGAGGGCCTGATATCTTCGGGGTCAGGGGGCATTTTTCAGCCTACCATTCCGGTTCTGAGTTTCACTACAGCCTGAGATGCTATGATTCTATGGTTTACACACATGTAGCACATAAAGTATTATATAAATGGAGTAATTCATGTAAATTCAGTCAGCGAAGAGAGAGAGCGCCCAAGATTGGCCTCTTGGGGATGTACAAGAGCCCCTTTTGAAAGTACCCCTTCCTGTGAACACGGCATCTGCCCCTAATCCTACAGGGTGCAGAGGAGAGTCCACGCTTAACAGTCTCCAGGCAGCTCCACCTACCCCTGACCCATCCCATTCTCTTCTTCTCCCTTCCACCTGATATTTTCTAATTGCTTTAGGAAAAGCTCTGTCACTACAAGGAAAACAGCCTCTCTGTCAAGACCAGTTTGGTCAGTCAAGTATAATGACATATATGAAAGGAGAGGGCAGATGAAAGTGAAATGCTCTTAGCAATACATGCAAAAAAGTCTCATCTTTCTTGCTCCCAAAATTTAGGAGAAAACTTGTCCTAAGTCATCACTTGTACATCATCATCACTTGTACATCATCATTCATTTATTCCACAAACTGTTTCCTCGAGGAGCTCAGGCCAGAATATATGAGGTATTTTCTGGGACTGAATTTTTTTCCAGCTGCCTCATTTTGTATACTGTAATAATGTACAGTGAATGAATATAAATCAACAAATTTAAAATAAAATATTTTTTTAAAAAATCAAATCAAAACAAAACAAAAAGACTGAAGGGACCACAATGCATTAATGTACAGTTCTGATATAACCCTGGGTTAACTTTTGACAGTTACCATATCATAGAGTTTAATCTTGTCCCCTGTAAGCCTTTGCAACTTCAGTCTGAGAGAACCAAACTTTGTGGCATATTTTTATAAGGTCTCATCATCTGCCTATGACTCAGGTTCTTAAAGTCCTATTGGAGGCTTGATTCATGAAACCTCTAGTGAAATAAAACAAAGGAGTTTCCAATGCCAAAGCCTGATCGAGTCTACCTGTAAATTCAAACTAGAACTAGGTAGGGGAAATGGCAGAGTCAGGAGCACTGGGAATATCGCTCTATCTAGATAACAACTGTACAGGCAGACTCTGTCTGATGTAACTATTTTAGAACTCCGGGTTAAAAGTGGCTAAGACAGTGGATTTTATGAGTATTTCGCCACATTTAAAAAATTGAAAAGGTGAAATAAAACTAAATAGAGAGCCTTTGATAAGTTCTGATTTCTATTTTTCTGTGGCTCCAAGAACATTTAATTCCAGACTTCAAGTGTGGGTTTTAAACACTGGCCTGGTGAGAGCAGGATAGGTAAGGGGAATCACGGATGTTTCTTGGTGAACATAAAATTTGCGTTTAGTTTCTATTCAAGAAGTATTTGTGGAGCACTCACTATGTGCAAAGGGTCAGTTAAGGCCTGAAGAAAATCAAATGTCAACAGGCCAGGCCCCTGTTCTGAAAACTGACCATCCCACGGGGGGCATATATGAGTACAACTACCACCTCAGTATATCTAGAGGAGATTCAAGACCAGCCTTTTGTTGGGTAATTGAGAAGGAGAGCTAGAGAGGAGACATAAAAGATCATGCTATGGGTTCAGAGGAGGAAAATAATCACACTTGGACTCATAAGCAAACATGTTTCTAGAGAGAAGACACCATCCAAATTAGGTCTGACAGGGAAGACAGTGCCCAGTCATAGGGGCAGGACTCTTTGGTCCCAGCTCAGTGACTCTCTGTATCCAGTTCCCCTCTGCCAAAATTGATGAGCATAGCTACCCATTTTACAGGAAGACGAGCATCAGATTTGGTGCTCTGACGATCTACTTTTCAAATCCACAGACATTCTTTTATTCCATCACTCAGCGAATATTTACAGAATGTCTATCACACATAGGACACTATGCTGGAAGCCTGGGGAATCAGTTATAAATTGGAGTAGATCACACCCAGAGAATATCTATCTCTGGGTAGGATGAGTAAAATAAACAGATGTAAAATAATTATCAATTAAGTCTGAAAATGAAGGAAGGAGGTATTACTTCCAGCCACACCAGAAAGTATCAGGGAAGTTTCATAGAGGAAGAAGCATCAGAAAACGTGAACTCAAGGAGATGGGACAGAAAGGCACTTCAGTGAGTTAATAGTGGTATATAGTCCAAGTTCTCCAGAAAAAAGGGAATAAACAGAATGAGGGGGGCTGGCAGGTAGCATGGTGGTTAAAGGTGCTGGACTCCCACATAGCTGACCACGGTTCAAGTCTCGGACCTGGTGGCTTGCTTTCTCACTTCCTTTCTCTGTCTCTGTTCTCTCTGATCAAACTGGAAAATAATAATGATAATAATAATAAATAAAGTTAAATAATTCTTTTAAAAAATGTTTAAAAAAAACCAGAATGGGGTATGTGTGTGTTGGGGGAAAGGGTGGATAATAAGTAATTAGATTACAATAGGATTGAGACCCAAGAGAAGCCAGTGTTTCCATTTGAGTGTGAAACCAGGAAAAGCAGTCAGGCAAGAGGAGTACTCCCTTACCTATGGGAGACTCAGTCCTTTTGTTCTAGTCAGGTCTTCAACTGATTGGGTGGGGCCCACCCACACAGGAGCACAGTCTGCTTTGCTCATTCTACTTCTTTTTTTTTTAAATAATTTATTTAATTTTATTTATTCATTCATTTATTTTAATTTGACCAGAGAGAGACATAAACAGAGAGAGAGAGAGACAGAGGAAAGGGAGAAAGGAAGCCGCCAGGCCCGGGACTTGAACCATGGTCAGCCATGTGGGAGTGTCCAGCACCTTAACCACAATGCCACCTGCTGGTCCCAGCTCATTCTACTTCTTTAAATGTTAATGTGATCCAAAACAGCCTGATAGAAACACCTAGAATAATATTTGACCATCTATCTAGCCACTTGTGGCCTAGTCAAGTCAACACATAAAATTAACTATCACATGCAGAAATAAAGGCAAGAGAGTCTGCAGTTAAAAACACAAGCACACTCACATACTGAAAATACAGTTTAGTTCAACCGTAGCAAAGTTTTCTTATTTTAAAAGAACTTCAGAGCTTTACTGCTTTATTAAAGTTTTCTGTCGATCTGCTGAGCTTGTACCTTATCAGTCAAGAGGCCAAGCTGAAGGGTAATAGTCACACAGAAAGTGTTCAGTAAACACTGAGTGAGGAATTAGTGTCACTTCCTCTCCAGCCCTATTTGGCTTGACAGCTTTGTCCCTGTCTTCTCTGGGTGACCCTACTCAAGCCGGGTTCTAGCCCTGTCCAGCTTTTTTTTTTTTTTTTTTTTTTTTCTTTTTTTGGAGAGGTTTTTGCTATAGGGCGCGTGCGCTCGCCAGACAGACAGAGAGAGACAGAGAGATAGAAAGCGAGAAATCACCCCCCAGAGGGGATGGCCACGCCGCAATCCCTTCTCCTCCATTCTCCTGTCGGGATCTTGGGCACGCACGCACACGCGCCCGGCGTGAGTTTAAGCCGCCGGGTCCGGGACTCGAACCGCGGTCGACTACGTGGGAGTCCAGCGACATAGCCATTACGCTAACTGCTGGTCCCTAGCCCTGTCCAGCTTTGTCACAGCACTAATTGAATCAGATTCTCTGGGACACAGTGGAGTCTCTCTGTAATGTTTGTTTCTTCTGTCGAATATTTGGGTCCAACCTTAAATTCCAAGTCCCACTGTTTCATCACCCAAAGACCTGAGGTCGTGGGAAGAGGGATTTCAATAGACCAAGACTTCTGGGTGTCAGGGAAGCTGAACAGAGCAGAGAAAATAAACATGAGGAGATGGAAGGTCTAATTGCTCAGAGATCAGAGGGTAAATGTCTCTCTGGAGCACAGGGCAGAGACACATACGGCCAAGACAGTTGAGCAAACAAAGACGAGATGCCAGGAGGAGAGGAAGGAGAAAAGCCCAACACAGGTAAGGCCCATTCATTTATTCCACAAATACTTCTTGAGCACCTATGAAATGCCAAGCTTTGTTCTAGTCTAATATATAGACAGACCCCAACTTACAATGGCTCAACTTAGTATTTTTGACTTTATGATGGTGTGAAAGTGATACATTTGGTAGAAACCATGCTTCAAGTACCCATATAATCATTCTCTTTTTTACTTTCAGTACAGTATTCAATAAATGACGTGAGGTATTCAACACTTTATTATAACGTAGGCTTTGTGATAGATGCTTTTGCCCAACTGTAGTCTAATGTCTATAATCTGTACACATTTAAGGTACAGGAGGTCAAGCTAGGATGTTCTGTGGGTTAGGCATATTAAATGCATTTTCAACTCATGGTATTTTCAACTTACAATAGGTTTATCAGGACATGACCTTATTGTAAGTTAAAGAGCATCTGTATAAGCAAGTTGAGTGAAAATCTTCAGGGATAAAAAGCTTACAGTGGCTGGCAACCTTATTTTAACGTGCAAAACTAGGCAGCACTGGCACTCAAAGAAAGTAAAGACATTTGCTCTGAGCTGTTTCTGTCCATCTGTCAGCCACTGCTCTAAGGACTACCAGGAAGACCGCATCAGCAGCTGCCCCTCAGAGAGGCTATGTGCTATGCCCTGGGGAAAACTCATTTGGGAAGCTAGAACCACTTCCAAATTGGGTGAAAAGAATTCTAGAAAGTCCCAGGATGAGACCAAGATCTGAACCAAACAACAGGAACAAGTTAAGGACACACCTTCAAGTCTCCAGCCCTCTTTCTTGCTATTCACAACCCCCTTACTTCCCAAAAGAAGTCTTAATTTTCCTGCACAAAGCCTGTAGGGATGTGTGTATATATCTGCATACCGGGATCTCACAGAGATAGACATGTGTCCAAAGGGACAAATGACATTGGTATGAAATAAAAGCACACCCATTGCATTTGTCCACCTTTCTCCCAAGACAGGCAGGAGATCACAGGCATCATTTTGCAGACTGTTTCCTAGCAAAATGCTCCAACTCCTATGGCCAATACTGACAATCGTCACAGACTTTTTGGAAACCTCTAGAATCCTGCCCCCTAAAATTCTTCTCACCTGCCAAGCGCTGATAGAGTAGTACAGGTTTCTTGACAGTTTCCAGAATGTGCTGGGCCCCTAGGTCTCTGTCTGGAAGACACAGTTGCCATGGCAATCTTAGCTAATGAATAGGTATGTAAATGAGGGGGGAATCCATTCAACATTTGCCAGTTGTTCTAAGTGCCTACCCTTTCTGAGGCTTGAGGGTAGGTGGTGGGGGTGGGGGGTGTAGAATGTTTAAAAAATAAAAAGCTTGTTTAGTAAAATTTGGATTAAATATTTGTTTTCAGAGCTGAGAAATGATTGCTCCTGGCAGTATCCTCATAAAGTGGTTTTATCTGTAGCTACCCTGGAGAAGAGAACTGGGATTAAACAAAAGCACGTGGCATGGGCTACCTACACTCTGTGCCCCTTGGGGAAAACTACAGCACACACATCACAAGCAGTGAGCCTGGACTTTGGTCCACTTGGGTAATCTGATTCTTAAGGAAGGCCTAAGAGACTCAAGCTATCCTGACAGCAACTAGCAGTATGTGATGTCTCCTCCCCTGATTCCTAATTAAAATGCCATGAAACTCCATAAGCAGACAAAAACCTGGCGACAGCAATTTATACTGAGGACAAGTGAAACCAGAGCCCAGATTTACAGACTGTCAAATAACTAGGCTGCCCTGGAGATGGACTGACAAAGGCATCACTGTCCTCCAAATAAAAAACACGCAACAGTGGCCAGGACAGGACAGGAAACAACCCTCCTGCTCAACAAACGGGCAGCTCCTGTGGGCACCACCATCTGTTTAACTTTGGGAGATCTGGGGCAATTTCCTTCACTTCTCTGTGTTCCATGCTTTCATCTGTTAAATGAGAAAAATTAAAGAGTCTACTTAATCAGGTTACTGTAAGGATTCAATGAGGTAAGACAGGTAAAATGAGTATTTCCCCACTGGAATACAAGCTCCATACAGGCAGGCATTTTGTTTGTCTGCGCCACTGAAGCCTAGAATGACACAGCATCCACAGAGAGTGAGCAATAAATATCCATGGGATGAGCGAATGACTACTAATTCTGAATGTGAGAGTAGAGGGTATAAGTAAGGTAAGAGTGACAGTTACTGGGGAACTATGCCCTGTGGTTTGTGGCACCCAAGGAAAGATCTCCATAAAGGGATGAGGGAGTACCTCCTGAGCAATGCATGCTGGGAGGTGTGAGGTTTCTGCATGCACACTGGGCAGGGAGGTGGCGTGCACCTCGTTTACTCTGAATGTGGACAGAGAACTGGACAGGAGTACCTCAAGCGGGAAAGATGCCCACTCAAACCAGCAAACCACTCTGGATGAGTTCTGGTGAGTCCAGGGATAAGATGAAGGCTGTTCTCAGCCCTCAGAGAGAGAGAGGGCTGCTCTCTCTCTTTGCAAATGATCATTTTCTCAGCTCTGGTCATTTGCTCCTCTTTCAGGACCAATTATGGCAGAGGTAGTGTCATATCAGTAGGGCGCATGAAAAGATTTTACTATGGAAAATAATTCTCCAGAAACAGCATACTCTAGACATAAACTTTGCAACAGAAATCACAAGAAGCGTGTAGAAAGGATGTATCTTATATTCTCAGAAACTTCTAGAAAGCATGAGCTGTGAAAAATGAGTCGACAGAAATTAGGAGCATTTCAGTTGTGGTTGGAATGTACAGTCACCAAAGACTGTCTCTTATACCCTAAAAATGAGAACAAGTGAGATAGCACAAAAATCATAGATTTGTTCTTTTTTCTTTTTCCCTTTTTAATCCATCAGAGAGCTAATGTATCAAAGAAACTGAAATAAACTAAACTCCAGAAAGTTATGAGCCCTTCCGAAGAGAGAAGAGACCCCAGTCACTTCCACCATGGTGAGTGTCAGGTTGAGGAAGAGTCAGCCCAGCTTAACAGACTTTGAACAGCTGCACATGAGCTGCTGTGACAGATTCAAATCCTGAGGAGCCCCAGCTGCAGAGCTGCCTGTGCCCACCACGACTCGATCCCTGGCCTTAACTGAATGCATGCAGTTAGGAGAATGAAGGCAGGATGGGGCAGGAGAGCTGAAAGAAATCCCTCTAAGGCCCTCCAGGGTTGAAGCTTCATGGTATCCGCACCTCCTCTCGAAAGACTAGAAACATGCAGAACAGAGGAAGAGCTCCCGCAAACCCAGAAACCATGGTGAACTAGAGGGCAAAAACTACTTCCCAGTAACCATAAAGAACCCAGGAGCCAGACATGACTGTGTTCCTCTCTTCGTCCTGACGGGATGGAGGACTGGAGAAGGATTATAGTGACAAAGTCCCTTTAGGAACTGTCCACTCTTTCCCATGCATGTGCATGTACCTTCTAGCATTAAAAAAGAAAAAGATTAATGAAGTGAGCAACACTTCAGATGTCTGTGCAAGAGATTGCTGGATTCTTTATGCAGCCTAGAGCAGCAGGCCTCTCTGTCCACATTCTACCTCTGCAGCCACACACACAACCAAATTGATCACTACAGGAATGATGTAAGAACAGATGAGAGAAAAGAGGTGAGGGCATTTGCCAAATTGTAAAATACTCTGCAGAGGCAAATAATTGCTGTCATTATTATAACAGCAATTCATGTTATACTAGTCTAGGGTCTGTATTTTCCAGGTGGCCACAGGGTAGAGCGAAAATCTCTAGACACTGGCGACAAAGGCTAGAGGTAGAATCCCAGCACCATTATTTGCTGTGGCTTCTCAGACAAGGAATAAATTGATCTGATTCTTAGTTTCTTCATCTGTAAAATGGGGATATGCTTTCTTTTTTCCTACCTAAAGGAAGTCCTCAATCAAGGCTAACTTGGCTCACTTCTTTCTCTATTCCCTATTATAGGTCCAAAGCTCTGAACACATAATAAAATGTACAGTAATTTTTTTAAAGGAGTTAAGGAATATGACTAAAGTCTAAAGCTAGAAATGTATTATCAGAAGGACCAGCAGATGGCATTGTGATTACATCGCTGGATTCCCAAGTAGCTGACCATGGTTCGAGTCCTGGACCTGGTGACTTAAAACTCACACCAGGCGCGTGTGCATGTATACCCAAAATCCCGAGAGAAGAATGGAGGAAAAGGCATTGCGGCATGGATATCTTCCCTGGCAGTGATTTCGCACTTTCTGTCTCTCTGTCTCTGTCTCTTTGGCAAAATCTATGGAAAAAAAAAAAATGGTTATTATATAATCTTTTCCAGTATATAAAAAAAGATTAAAAATTCCCCAATCCTGTAAATATAGCATAACCCGGGTATGAAAAATCTGCAAATGGAAATAAAAGGCAATGGATCAATTATTTTTATGGATATATTTTCAAAAATCTAAATAAAAAATAAAATACTAGCTAGCCAAATACAACAGGATATTGAAAAAGAAACTTATCTTGACTAAGGAGGAGTCATCACTACACTGTGGGGATTTTTTAATTTTAGTAAATCCAATGAAATAATACACATCAACAGGCAAATTAATTAAAAAACTATATGAGTATCCCTGTAGATCCTGAACATTTACTTAATAGTCATTATTGATTTAAAAAGAAAAAAAGAGGAGCCAGCAGGTGGCATGGTGGTTGAGGTTCTAGACTGTCATACGGCTGGCCACAGTTCAAGTCCCGGACTTGGTGGTTTGCTTACTCACTTTCTCTCCCTTTTCCCCATCAAATTAAAAAATAATAATAATAAATAAAATTGAGGGCCAGTAGGTAGTGTGGTGATTAAGGGCACTGAACTCCCACATGACTGACTACTGTTTGAGTCCCAGACCTGGTGGCTTGCTTTCTCTCTCTTTCTCTCAGTCTCACTGTCCCTCTCTGGTCAAATTAAAATAAATAAATAAAGTTAAATAAAATAATTATTTAAAAAAATAATAAGTAAAATTAAATAAATAATTCTTTTTTTTTTTTTTTTTTTTTTTTTTTGGAGAGGTTTTTGCTATAGGGCGCGTGCGTTCGCCAGACAGACAGAGAGAGACAGAAAGATAGAAAGCAGGAAATCACCCCCCAGGGGGGATGGCCACGCCGCAATCCCTTCTCCTCCATTCTCCTCTCGGGATCTTGGGCACGCACGCACACGCGCCCGGCGTGAGTTTAAGCCGCCGGGTCCGGGACTCGAACCGCGGTCGACTACGTGGGAGTCCAGCGACATAGCCATTACGCTAACTGCTGGTCCCTAAATAATTCTTTTTTAAGAAAAGATTAACTAAAAATAGGATATTGCAATAACCACAACTTCAAAAAGTTTGTGGAAAATATAATTATTTTATAATTTTTTATCTATCTACTGAGATAAGGCAGAAATAATAATAATAATAAGAAGAAGAGGGAACTCACATAACACAGACCCAGAAACTTCAGGAAGCATTTTGTACATGGATCCCATGCATAGTGCAACTACAACAGACACCTACTGAGCCTCTTCTTCAATATTCCTATGCTGTTGAATAATTACCTGCTTATAATTACCTCATACCACCCCCATTCTTTGCTTAGACAGGAAAGGAATTTGACTGATGTACTACATCCATCTTTGCTAGAGCCTAATCTCATCTGACCTTCAGTTAGCACTAGACAAGCTGGATCTGCCTCCACTAGGAAATTTAAGAGACTTGTGAAATAATATTGTAGCTCAAAAGTCACCACCAGGACAAGCAGACGGCATAAGGGTTATATTGCTGGACTCCCACATAGTTGGCCACAGTTCAAGACCCAGAGGGACCAGCAGTTAGCATAATGGCTATGCCGCTGAACTCCCATGTAGCCAACTACGGTTCGAGTCCCAGACCCGGTGGCTTAAACTCATGCTGGGCGCATGTGCGTGCGTGCATGCCCAAGATCCCGAGAGGAGAATAGAGGAGAAGGGATTGCGGCGTGGCCACCACTCCTGGGTGATGATTTCTTGCTTTCTGTCTCTCTGTTTCTCTCTCTCTTTCTGGTGAGCACACATGCCCTATAGCAAAAATCTCTCAAAAAAAAAAAAAAAAAAGACCCAGACCCAGTGGCTTAAAACTTACATTGGGCATGTGTGCATGTGTGCCCAAAATCCCAAGAGGAGAATGGAGGAGAAGAGATTGCAGTGTGGCCATCCTCCCTGGGGAGTGATTTCTCACTTTTTGTCTGTCTGTGTTTTTAGTGAGCACACTCACCCTATAGCAAAAATCTCTCTCTTGAAATAAAGAAGCCACCACTGATTGTTTGAGGACTCAGCAACTCCCTAGCTCTAAAACAATCTACCAAAATTGTTTGAAAATCTTCTAGTTTAGGGGTAAGATGGTGGCACAGTGGCAAAACACAACACTCTGTAAAGCTGACCCACAAGAAAAGGTTACTAGTTCACATCCACAGACCTCCCTGAGTATACCAGACATGAGTGTGTCCATGATCTGGGGCTGGCTGAAGCTAGAGGGAGATAATGACATTGGAATCTTGTTGATCTCTCTCTCTCTTTCTCTCTCTCTCTCTCTCTCTCTCTTCTTTCTGTCTCTCTCACTCATAGAAAAAAATATATTTTAAGAGAAATTTTTGCTATAGGGCGCATGTAATCGCAGGAGAGACAGAGAGACAGACAATGAGAAGTGACCACCCCCCCAAAGGGGGATGGCCACACCAAAATCCCTTCTCTTCCATTCTCTTCTCAGAATTTTGGGCATGCACACACACATACCCAGCATGAGTTTTAAGCTGCTGGGTCCAGGACTCGAACCATGGTCAACTACACGGGAGTTCAGCGATGTAACCATTATGCCATCTGTTGGTCCTGAAATAATTAAAAAAAAAAAAAAAAAACCTCTCTATCCTAGTTTATGTCCTCAACAACACTAAGATAAACCAAACCAAATTAGAAAAGTGACCAAAAAAAAGTGCACAGAAGCGAGAAAGCATTGCTACAGAAATAAAGTCCAGTAATCAGTAGACTAGACACTGAAACCATCCAAGTAGTGAAGTAGAAAATATAATATATGAGAAATACAGATGACTGAGATAAAAGACAGAAAAAAGACACCTGTGAGTGAAAAAAAAAAATATGGAGGCCATAGAGCATGACCCAATATGCATAAAAAGTTAAAAGAAAGAGAGAGACACACAGAAACTGAAAGATATGTAGCAAATGCAGAAAACAAAGAGAGTAAAAACTTTATAATAAAAACTATAAAACATTGAAGAAAAAATTGAAGGCACAAATTAATGGTAAGATCCCACATGCAGGGCCAGCAGGTGGCATAGGAACTAAGGGTGCTGAATGCTGGACTCCCACATGGCCCACTGTAGTTTGAATCCTGGACCTGGTGGCTTCTTTCTCACTCTCTCTCTTTCTCTCTCTCTCATTCTGTCCCTCCCTGGTCAAACTTAAATAAATAAATAAAGTTAAATAAAATAATTATTTTTCTAAAAAAAAGGTCCCACATTCATGGATTGGAAGAGTTAATATTGTTAAAATACCATACTGCTCAAAGCAATCTACAGAGTCAATGCAATCCCTATCAAAATACAAATACCATTCTAGGGAACCAGCAGTTAGCATAATGGCTATGTCGCTGGACTCCCACATAGTCAACCACAGTTCGCGTCCCGGACCTGGTGGCTTAAAACTCACGCCAGGCGCGTGTGCGTGCGTGCCCAAGATCCCAAGAGGAGAATGGAGGAGAAGGGATTGCGGCGTGACCATCCCCCTGGGGGGTGATTTCTCGCTTTCTGTCTCTATGTCTCTCTCTGTCTGTCTGGCGAGCGCACGCTCCCTATAGTGAAAACCTCCACAAAAAAAAAAAAAAAAGGAATTAAACTCAAGAAACAACACAACAACAGTAGGAGAACAACACACCAGAGTAATGTATCTCAGATAAAATAAGCACAGATAAGGGTAGAGAAGATTTTGGTAACGTGAATATAACTTCTATGCGTATATAAAAGCCTTATACCATAAAGGCAATACTTTATAAAAGTTCATCTTCTTGGTTAAATAGAATATTCTGGGAAATAGTGGTTCATACTTATTTTCCACAGTGCAATAAAAATAGAAAACTGAATATGAACTAGAAATATTAAAATCTCAGTAACTCAGAAATTATAAAATATTTTCCTATAGAATGTGTGGAGTAAGTAGCAGAGGTAATAAGAACGTACAATAAAACATACAGAAAACAATGATCAATTAAAACTATCTATCAGAATTTCAGAGATTGCTGAAACTTCTCAGTGACAAATTGCTCAAACTCTGCTTGCCTTGATTATTAAATACTGAAGAATTAAAATAAGTAATCTACTAAACTAACTAGAATTGACAACAATAAGCAAAATGAAAACAAAAATTTGCAAAATCATCAACTCCCTACAGTTAAGACAAATGAAGAATGAAAGTACTATGGTTAAAAGAAAGGGGGATGGATGGGACCGGCAGTTAGCGTAATGGCTATGTCGCTGGACTCCCACATAGTCGACCGCCGTTCGAGTCTCAGACCCGGTGGCTTAAACTCACACCGGGCGCATGTGCGTGCGTGCCCAAGATCCCAAGAGGAGAATGGAGGAGAAGGGATTGCGGCGTGGCCATCCCCCCTGGGGGGTGATTTCTCGCTTTCTATCTCTCTGTTTCTCTGTCTGTCTGGCGAGCACATGCGCCCCATAGCAAAAACCTCTCCAAAAAAAAAAAAAAGAGGGTGGAGGGCAGCAGGTGGCGTGGTGGTTAAGGGCACTGGACTCCCACATGGCTGACCGTAGTTTCAATACCAGACCTGGCGGCTTGCTTTCTTACTTTCTCTCTCTCCTTTCTCTCTCTCTTTCTGTCTCTCTCTCTCTCTCGTTCTGTCCCTCTCTGGTCAAATTAAAATAAATAAATAAAAGTTAAATAAAATAATTCTTAAAAAATAAAAGTAACCAAAAACAACAACAATAAGAAAAAACTCTCTTATTGCTGATCCATAGGCTGGAATCACAAATCTCAAACTTGTAGAGACCAAGCCAGCTGACCAGAAGGAGAGAACAGTCAAGTGTAAGACAATAAATGATAGAAACTGAGCTATATTCCCTACCTAGAGAGAATAGTTACTCAACTCTACCAAATTATTTCAATAAAGGAATGGAGATTCTAGTCTTGTCAAATACTCCAAGATTTTAAGAAGGGAAAGAAAAGTAGATTTTTTTAATGTGAGATTTTCTGCCTAATAAAATGGTGTATGGGCCAAATAAAATATGGCTAAATGGGGACCAGCAGTTAGTGTAATGGCTATGTCACTGGACTGCCACGTAGTCGACCGTGGTTCGCGTCCCGGACCCGGTGGCTTAAAACTCATGCTGGGCATGTGTGCGTGTGTGCCCAAGATCCCAAGAGGAGAATGGAGGAGAGGGGATTGCGGCGTGGCCATCCCTCCTGGGGGGTGATTTCTCGCTTTCTGTCTCTCTGTCTCTCTCTGCCTGTCTGGCGAGCGCACGCACCCTATAGTAAAAAAAAAAAAAAAAAAAAAAAAAAAAAAAAACTCTCTAAAAAAACATGGCTAAATGTATTTGGCTGGGAGGCTGCAAGTATGCATCTTCTGATTTAGACTTACTTCAGCTTGAACCAATCTCAATAATTTATATTTTTCCAGAAAAATATCCATTTCACGTAGATATCAAAGCATTCATATTAAGTTGTATCAAATCTCCCAAATTTGTTTTTCATATCTAGTTTATTTTAGCAGTAATTCATTCTTACTCAGATACGCTATCTTTGTCAGTTTATTGCTTTTCTTTTTCAATGTATCAGCACTTGGACCTGTTCATCAAGTTGAAAAGTTGTTGGTTTTTAATCTTTAAATATAAGTGGGTGGGATTGTTATTGAAACTTTTGCTAATAATTTCTGGTTTATAACATTGTACTCAAAGAACATTTCTGCAATATTTGTCCTTTGGAATTTAATTGGGCTGTCTTTGTGGCTAATATATGACTATGTTTTTGTCAATATTCCAAAATTACTTAAGAGAAAGCTATTCTCTTTTTAAAGATTTAAAATTTATATTACACACACACCCACATACATACTCAATATCATTCAAATGATCTTATTTAGTTTAGTCTACTTGATCAATCTGAAAGAATTATATAAACTCTCCCACAATATCTGTGCTTTCACCCCTACTCAAAGTACTTCTAAAAAATCTTTTCTGAAACAAAAATTTTGCAATGGACATGACATTCTAATTTTTTAAAAGCCTAAAATCCTAAGTCATTATTAGTTCTGTTCACCAAATATTTCTAGTTCATTCTCTTCTGGGCATGGGGTTGATCTGTACTTTCCAACACCTTTTGATATTAGGGATGGCCATGTTGATGTACATTAGCCAATGAATGTAAACAGACATGATAAATATTCCAAAAGTCACTGCATGATTTACCTGGTCTCTTTCTTACTGCCTCTTTCTTTCAGAACCCTTGAGTGAAGGTGAAACAAAGGAAGGACACAAGTCAACCCACAATGGACAAAACAGCATAATCGAGAACTTTAATTTTACTATTTAAAGCTATATATAAGGGGTATTATTTGTTAGCACAGCATAAATTAGACTATTGTTACTGAAACAGATCCAAGGGACCGGCAGTTGGTTGGCGTAATGGCTATGTCACTGAACTCCCATGTAGTCGACCGTGGTGCGAGTTCCGGATCCAGTGGCTTAAACTTATGCCAGGCATGAGTGCATGCATGCCCGAGATCCCGAGAGGAGAATAGAGGAGAAGGGATTGTGGCAAGGCCATCCCCCCCTGGGGGGGGGGGGGTGATTTCTCTCTCTCTGTCTCTCTGTCTCTCTCTTTCTGGCAAGCACACACGACGCCCTATAACAAAAAACTCTTAAAAAAAAAAAAAGATCCACAAACGAAAGTAGACAATCTCCAAAAGGGGGACAAAAAATAGATAGCTAATCATCATGAAATGTATTTCATTTCACTTGTAAGTTAAAGCAAAGTAAGTCCTCACATTTTATCAAGCATATTGGTAATGAGTTTTTAAATGATAATACTCAATACTGCTCAGGGTGTTCTAAGACAGGCACTCTCATACATTCCTTTAGGTAAACCTTACCTGAGGAAAATCTTATTTATTTATTTATTTATTTAAAGAGAGATTTTTGCTATAGGACTCATGTGCTTGCCAGAGAGTCAGAGACAGAAAGACAAAAAGCAAGAAATCACCTCCCAGAGAGATGGTCATGCCGCAATCCCTTCTCCTCCATTATCCTATCCTCTCAGGATTTTGGGCGCACATGCACACGTGCCCAGCATGAGTTTCAGGCCGCCAGGTCCAGAATTCAAACTGCTGTAGACTACATGGGAGTCCAGGGCTACGGCACCTGCAGGTCCTGAAAAAAATGTTATTTAGGTAGGAAGAATTCTAGCAGGTTCCTATCTTTCATATAATAATCTCACTTTTAGGAATCCAACATGGTTTCTCCTTTCAAGATAGTATGTATGGTACATGGTACAATGGAAGCAACAGACTTCCTAAGTGGGGTTCTGAGATGGGTTTGCTTATTTCTAATCTTAAATTTACTGCTGTCCGTCTTGCCAATGGAAAATAGGATCTAAGACATACACTGGCATCACAATTGATTAAATGTCATCTGTAGTTTCTTGGGATTAAAAAAATTATTGGAACTTATGTTCTGGAAGACCCAAATGGCTTCTGTGTCTGACCTATGTGGTAGTAATGATGACTACAAGGACCTTGAAGGAAGAAGGTCACTTCTGTATGCTCTTGTGGGGGCGGGGCGGCAAGCTCAGGTCTTCGAACTCTCAACTCACATCACAGACAGAGAACTAGAGTGCCAACCCTAAAGTTATTACTTATTTCTTACAGCTGCAGGGAAAACTCCAAATTTAATTGTGAGGTCTGCAGAATTTTAAGTTGAAATTACAGGTTTGAAATCTCTTATGTGAAATTTCGAGTCCTGATTAGAAAAGAGTGGGACATGAGACTTAGAATAGAAACTTTTACATGAGTTCAGAAAATTAAATCCCCAAGTCTCCCTTGCGTCCTCGCTGACAACTCCTTGGGATCAGACAAAGTCAACTTAAAGACCAGGGAGACTTTCAATAAACACAGCTGAGGCAGCTGTCTTGAAAAGGGAGCCTATGAGGGGTTTTAAAAAGTCCTTGGGAGCTTATGAGGGGTTTTAAAAAGTCCTTGGGAGCTGGCCCAGTGGTCTAGTGGTTAAGGGTGCCAGATCTCCTATGGCAGATCCCACAGTTCAAATCCAAGTTCCAGTGGCTTGAAAAACACACTGGAGCATGTGTGTGAGTGCCCAGAATCCCAACAGGATGAGGCTCCTTTTTTTGAAACAGTAGCACAATACCAAAAATTATTTTTAATATGTTGGCTTGAGTAGCTGGAAGTGAATCAAGCAGTGTTTGGTTGAAACTTGGGCTCAATATGGCCAACTCTCAATAAGATTGGGATGGCCAACTCTCAATAAGATTGGGATGGCAAAATTTTTCTGGAATGAAACAGAGGAAGGAATTACTTAGGGAGATAGGGATGTTTGAGTGGGTTTGTCTTGAATATCCTTCACCACTACATATCTCAAAAGGGCCTAAAGGACTTTCTCTTCACTAAGAAAATGAGAAACCCAGAAATGTCATCTTCAACTCCACACTCTGTTCTCATACAAGGGTAACCTAGAGAGTAGCTGGAGTCACTCATCCAACCAAAGGTGACTTCGGGAGAAACCTTTGTTTCTAGATATTATTTGGAACAGTAGTTGGTCACCAAAATATTCACATATAGGTTTGAAATGCCTGGGATTTCATGACTTGTATGTGTGTATGTTCTGTTACTGTGTTACTGCCCCATCATTAATCTAAGTGATCTATACCCACTAACATTACAAAAAGAGTAATATATCTATAAGATACTGCAGTCAAGCTCCAAGAAAGAACCAAAGGTACTCCATATTAAACATAACATAATAGACTAGCCCTTAAAGCTGATTTGCTTTCCTTTTGCTAACTGACCTTGCTTTAGTCTTTTTAACTCATGGAAATAAGCCAAATCATAGCTTTGCTCAGTTTACACAGGAATGAGGCCTTGAAATCCCAACTAGAAAGCAGAGGTGTCTACAAAAATTAAGGACAGGAAGACACTGGCCCTGAGGGTGAGATGACCACAGCTGTGAATGACAACTTTGGTGCCAACAAATCTCCATGTGACCTAGAAAATGACTCCTGTGCAGAAGAGCATGTAATTAATTCCCCTTCCCATCTCCCTTCCTGCTTCTCTTCTGCTCCCGGCCCGAGACTTTGGAGATGGTCTTTGAACATTATTAGTTTGTCTTCCCAGGTTTCCAGTTTCCTGAATAAAGCTACCTTCCTTTTCACCAACACCTGTCTCTGGAGTGGACTTTGAGGTGGCAGCCAAACTTGGGTGTGGTTACTGAACCAGACTCGCAGATGGTTTGGTTATAGTATGTGGTTAAGTTCGTAGATTAGTATGGCTCTCAGTAGTAGCATTACCTGGGAAGGTTACTTGAAACCTCTGGATTTTTTTTTCTCATCCATAGAATGAGAACCATAATAGCTAGAACCTATAGCTGCTGTGATGACTACATAAGTTAATAAATAAAGTGCTTAGGACAGTGTTTGGTCCATGGTGAAAACTCTGTAAGTATTTTGCTATAATTGGTGGCACTAAAACACATGTTATTTATCATTATCATTAGTTACCCACTTAAAACTCACCATAGTGAGACTGAAGAACTCAGCAAAAATCCACTAGCATAGAGCAAAATAGGAAATCATTTCATGCCAATCATGCTTACTACCAAGTGCAGTATCTTTAGAGAGATATTTTCCTTTAGCTTATCTTCATCAAAATGTGTGCTTTGTGAAATATTTCAAGTTTTTAAAGTTATAATCCCCATGCATTGTGTTACTTGTAGGAGACAAAGGAGGGGCTCCGCTGCATTGGTGAGATCATCAAAGAAGGAAGTAGAGTTGGGTTTGCTTCCTGTTTCTCAAAGTGTGCCCCAGACTAGCACTTCTCATAAAGTGGGCCCCAGACTACCGCTTCTCAAACTTCCTTGTGTATGGATCACCTGGGAAGCTTGTTAAAGGAAAATTCTGACTCAGCTAGTCTGGGGTAGAGCCTGAGATTCAGCATTTTAAATAAGTTCCCTGGGGAAGCTGATGCTGCTTAACCCTGGACACACATGAAGGAGAGAGTTTCTTCAGAGGCCCCTGAATAAAGAAGTAGCGTGAGGGCCACCTGCTTTCAGGCAAAGGGAACCAACCGCTGTCCACTTCCTTCAAAGTCCCCAAAGAAAAACTCCTTATTCCCTTTCAGGCATTTACCTCCTACACAATGTAGCAAAGATTTTTTCTTTTAACCAGAAGTCCCCTAATTGTGTCAATGCACAGACTGGGGCACAAGCTGATGTGCTATTATGGTTTGGATAATGGTTTGTCCCCCAAAAGTTTGGAATTTAGTCTCAGTACACAGTGAGTGGGTGGACGTTCCCCAAAAGCCCATGTGGTGGGACTTGGTTGAATTGTAAAATATTAAGTGAAAACAATCCCTTCATGTGTCCTAGGGTGGAGCCTTTGGGTCATCAGAGCGGGGCCTCCATGATTGACTTCTGGTGTTTATAGGGAGAGGAAATAAGGCAGGAAGAGGCCACAGAGACACGGAACAGAATAAGGAGAAACTTATGGACAGCTGCTCTGCTCACCCTGCCCTCTAGCATGGGGGTAGCCTCATAAGAAGTTGGACTGTGGACCCTGAACCTCCAAATCATGAGCTGAATAAACATGTTTCTTTATAAATTCACTCAGTCTTGGATATTTCTGTAAGAAAAGCAATAATGGACTAAGAGATGTGCTTATTAAAGAATACAGGTGCTACATCTGGGCATTTGGATGCAACCCATCTGTTTTTGTTTCTTGGATGTTTTTTCTTTTGTAGTGTGTGTGTGTGTGTGTGTGTGTGTGTGTGTGTTGTGTTTAAAACAGGGTCTCATTGTGTCACAATCATCCTGCCTCAGCCTCTCAAGCAGATGTGACTACAGGCGTGTGTCACTGTATCTGATCCTTTAGGGTGGACCAGGAATCTCAGGTCCATGCAACAGATGCAAGGGCCACCAGCTGCTGTGAATGTTTGATTGTTGGATGATTTCAGGAATCTACTTGCAAAGCTAGCTGAATTCACTCCAGATGACTATAGTAATGTGGTTGTGTAGCTTCCCTTGGGTCTTAAAGCTACCAAGCTCCTGCCCCAGTGAATGGAGGCAGAAAGCTCTGAGGGGCTCCGGTACCTACTATGGGGGGGTTCCTGGAGCTGAGGAAGCAAATGGGATGTAGTAGAGTCCATGGTAACTTCCATGCAGTCATTCTCAACCTGCTTCTGTGAAATAATTCAGCTTTGTTAGTAAGTTTCTGAGTGCTTATTTTATCAGTTCTTTCTTTGTGTATATAATGAAAGCTTTTTAAATTTTGTTTTTAAGTTTTGCTTTTATTTTTGTTCTAGATGGAGAATACATTCTTGTGCACTGGGGGGGGGGGTGTTGGGGGAGAGCATCTCTGATAGAGTCTTGTCATGTCACAATCCCCTTCCTCAAGCTTCTAGCTCATCAGGATCTTGTGCCAGTGCACATGCCTGGTGTGTTTGTAGGCCTGCCCAGGGATCCAAATCCATGGTCAGCCATGTGGCTTCCAGCACTGCAGTTCAATTTGCTACCAACTGTACAACCTAGCTGGGACTACCAGTTCTTTCAAGGATGACACACAGGAGGTCAGTTCCTAACAGGAATGAAGGCACAGGGCAAAGAGCTTGGTGGAGAACACTGCAGACTTCCTAAATCAGGGCAAATAGAAAGGTCTCAGGAAATAACCTTCCAAGAAAGGTAAATCCTGATCCCTAGCTGGTGCTACAGGAAAAGTCACCTTGACTACAGAGGCTGATGAAAAAGGAATGGGATGAACACAAGAGGAAGAGGAACTGAGTTAAAGTTCTTAGAAAGAACCTTTGCAATAATAGGCCAAATGGGCATTGGCAGAAGTCTGGGGGTTTTGTTTAGCAGTTCAGCCCATGTCACAAATCTGTGCATGCATATACACACACTCGCATACATGCTTACACATACACAGTTGGTTCTACCACTGAAGGCAAATTGACTACAGGCCAGGAGAGTAACCCTAGACCCTCCTGCCTGCCTCCCATTCTGTCCTCTGGAACTGTCTGGTTAAGACTGTGTCCAGGAAATCCAGGCAAGCTCTCTAATCCAGGGTGGTTACTGTTACATGTGTAGCCAGCGAAGCACCCACTCCCATGGAGCCCCCTAATGAAAACCTCATGTGTCCACTTGGATTGTACAGTCAAACTTAGGCTAATTCCAGCTGGGCCTCATGCCGAAGGTATTACCTCACTCTTGGGTAAACCAGCAGGGACCCCAGAAAGAGAAGATCGGTGTGTGGGCCGGATCTGCTCCTAATCATAACCAGCTGGGATGGAAAGGAGTACCACCACCCCCTCTTTTGCTGCCCCTGGGTATCAGGGTCTGTAGGCAGGAAGCATGGTCATCTTACAGCTAAGAATCCTAAGCCCTATCCCAAACACCCCTATTTTGGACATCATCCCCATAAAAATCCCTTCCATTCCACATTTTCCATGCCAAAGAGAAACTTAAATTAGAGAGGACTGGATCTCTGTGGAGGATCCCCAGCTACAGAAGCAAGGAAAGAAGGATATAATTAGAACTTGACTTTTTTTTTTTTTTTTTTTTTTTTTTTTTTTTAATAGAACAGCTCAGAAGGCCCCATTAAGAGAAGGACACTGAAAAACAGTCAATTCATCCATATCCAGACCCCGGTATTCTAGCAATTTCACTTCTTGGCATTCTTTATAAAACATTTAAGACACACATTTCAGCTGCAGACTGGGCATTTTCCACTTAGCTCTTTCACATCTAGGCATTTAATAATGTATATAGGCAATTCCCTTTTGCCCACACCTCTGCATTAGTTTCATATATTTTGTATTAAATCTGTTATAAGCAACAAAACAAAACATGGAAGAAGCTGTGCTTCAAAAATAAATAGGTATATTTTTATTTTGGGTCAACATGAAATAGATAATGAGTTGGACTTTTGTCTAAGGAATTCATAGAAATGTTGGGTCCCAGTGGTGGTGCAATGGTACTGACACTGGACCCAGGTGGGAAAGATCCTGGGTTTACATCCCGGGACCTCCCTGAGGACCACTGGTGCATGCATGTATCTGCAATTCAGGCTGGCTGGGATTGGGGGACTGTATCACACTGTGAAGACCTATTGGATCTCTCTCTCTCTCTCTCTCTCTCTCTCTGTCTCTCTCTCTCATGGAAAAACCAAATGAATAAAATTTTTAAAAAGAGAAAATAAATTCTCTATTAGAGTTCCTTGTAAGTTATGCATTCAGCATTGGTAGCTGAGTCTGAGAAGTTGCAAATAAACTGATAAAACTTAAAATCTCTTAAACCACATGCCAGAAGGAACTTTTGCCTGAGCTGATGAACAACTTAAATAAGTCCCACAGGATTCCAAATCTTCACGGAATCAGGGAGGATTTACAATAATGTAAAAATACCCCCAGGAGCCATGGTCTAATGAGAAAATATACAAAGAACAAGAGTGGACTTTGATGAAGACCCTTAAATCTTATAGGAATAACTATCTCATAATAGCTTGTTTTATTAAAATTGCTAATCCCATTTGCATTTAGCCCATTTGACAAGATTTCATTATAGGAGTTGTATGAGGAAAAGCAAAAGCACAAAACCTTAGTTCCATAAGCGGAGACAGAGGTTAAGAATTTTATTATTTTTAAAAAGGAAACATCTTTTCCTGCAAATGGATCTCTGAAATGATGATGGAAGTCAATGGAAGAAAGATCTTGCTATAAAATATGTGCTTTGCTCCAGTTTTTCAAAAATATCTCTAAAATACAAAGCAAGGTCAAATCAGGCCTGCAAAGACATGGTGAGTCACAATCAATCAGGGTTGTGAGGACAAACTGGGACTGCTCATACAACTGAATACCCTGGTAAACTATCTCCATCCTGGACCAGAACATAAATGTCCACAGCTGCACTTGGTGGTTGGCACTGGGGTGCACTCGCCATATGGTCACCCTTATTATTATCTCCCCAACCAGTCCAGCAGGGTAACAGGAGAAAACCATGTTCTTGCAATTAGCCTGCAGGCCAAGCAAATATCTCCCTACATGACCTTGGTCTATTCCCCCAAAGACACTTTCTGGTCCTCTCCTCTGATTCCTGTTACTTGGGTCTCTCTACTTCATGTTCTCCCTAAGAGTGTCAGGAGCCCACCACTCTAGAGCTAAACTGTTTATGCTTAGAATTAAATTGCCTTCCTGGAGTTGGATGGACCATGTGTTGACAAGACAAAGTATGAAGGCTCCTCCCTGGATCTTCAGCAAAGCCCAGAATCTAAATGTCAGGAGGATCGCAGTAGGTTTGGGACAGACCTTAGGGTTTCAGGGCAAGAAAGAACTTTAAGATCATCTCCTACAGCTGTTATTGTTATTTTTCTGAAGTTTACTTATTCCTCTCATGAGAATTAGAGAGAGAGAGAGAAAGACAAGCACTCTTAACAGCGTCTCATACTGTGATCTCCCCATATCCTTTCTTGCCACCAGGATCATGGGTGTGTGTTCCTGGCATGTACAGGTCGACTAGGGAACTGAACCCTAATCTTTCGTACAGACTCAGCTTCACTTAAGCAATGCATTACAGCAGTGCCACCACACTAGCCTTAATATAGTCATTTTTTTTCAGAACTTTTTAAAATCAGTGAAAACCTTTTTCCCAGTGAGTTTCTCTGTAGAAACCCAGTGTGTAGGGGCCAGTAGGTGATGTGGTGGTTAAAGGTGCTGGACTCCCACATGGCCAACCGCAGTTCGAGTCCCAGACTTGGCAGCTTGCTTTCTCACTTTCCCTCTCTCTATCTGTCTCTCACTGGTCAAATTAAACAATAATAATAATAATGATGATAATGATAATAAATGAAGTTAAATAAAAAAATCATTCTTAAAAAAAAGAAACCCAGTGTGTAAAGCAGATATAAAAGAAGCTGTTAGGTCATACAATGGTATATGATTTGACTGCACAAAGTAGTAATATATGCTAAATATGGTGAACCTGGAAAAATACAACATGAAAGAAGCCAGTCGTACAGGATTGCATTCTGGATAATTCCATTTATATGAAATGTCCAGAAGAGCCTACTCTATAGAGATGAAAAGTGGATGGTTGGTTGCCTAGGGCTTGGAAAAGAAGGTTTGGGAGGTGAAGGCTAAGAGGTAAAGGGCTTCTTTTTGGAGCGATGAAAATATTCTAAAATTGATTGCACCACTGGTTACATAAATCTGTAAATATGTGAAAAGCCACCAAACTGAATAGTTTATATGGGTGAATTTTATGGTACATGAATTGTATCTCAATAAAAGCTTCTTTTTTTTTTAATGAGAGATTTTTGCTACAGGGCATGTGCGCTCACTGGAGAGACAAAGGGAGACAGAGACAGAAAGTGAGAAATCACTCCCCCAGGGGGGATGGCCACACAGCAATCCCTTCTCATCTATTCTCCCCTTGGGATTTTGGGCACGCACGCACACCCATCTGGTGTGAGTTTTCAGCCACCAGGTCTGGGACTCAAACTGCAGTTGATTTCATGGGAGTCCAGAGACATAACCATTATGCCATCTTCGGGTTGCAGATAAGCTGTTTTTTTTTTTTTTTAAGGAGGGCAAGGGCACTGCTCTCACTGTTCTGCCAGCCAGGCCTCCTTTCTCACTTCACTCCTTCAGTGGCCCCAGAACCACCTCCACTGGTGGTTTGAAAATCCCTGATCTATTGATAGCTCAGATTTCCCCTCTTCAAATGTAAGCCAAAACATGAACCCGAGTATTCTGATCCAAAATGCAAGGCCCTTGGTAAAACCAAGGCTAGTGGGACAGGAACTCATCGCTGGGAGGAGCAGCCTGCCCCGTCTTACCATCCATGTCCAAGCGCTGCATGATGATGGCCAGCTCCACCTCACTGGGCATGTACCCCAGTGAACGCATGGCCATGCCCAGCTCCTGCTTGGAGATGAAGCCGTTCCCATCTCGGTCCAGCACCCGAAAGGCCTCACGGATTTCTACAGGGAGAAAACAAAGAAAGTCCAATGGTCACACAGCTGGGCTTAGGACATCAAAGTTATGGGTGATGGTCTACTGACATTGCTTCATACTTTACAGAAAGTGAGATGTTCAAACCTTTTAATCAGACAAAAGAGAGGCCAAAATAAGAACAAAAGTAAGGAAGAAAAGAGGGGGATAAAAGTGAGAGAAAATGGAGAAGGAGAGAGAAGGGAAAGGAAAGGGAAGGAAAGGAAGGGAGAAGGAAAAAAACAAAAGGAGGAAGAGAGGGAAGAAAGGAGGGACAGAGAAAAAAGGAAGGCGGGAAAGGAAAGAGAAATAACTTCAGCCATCCTGAAATGCCATAGCAGCCACTCAACTGGTCAGTGGTCCCAGTACAGTCATATTAACCAAGGACACTTTCTGAGCAACCATGACAATTAGGTTTCAGTTGTGAGAACACTGCCTCTTATCGTCACCATCGGTCCTCAGGAAGAAAGGAGAATGAGATTACCTTTTGCAGGCATATTTCAGATTCCTGCTGCTCTAGAAGCTGTGCGGGAAGCTTTTACAACCTCATAGGAGGATAGGAGTTAAGTACCCTGCTGTTTTTATTTCATTCCTCTAATTTACAGGTGTTTTATGGCTATAAACAACCTCGGATCAATAAGAGTGTCATGAAAGCTCAAAAGGTGTCTTTAATCACTTTCTCTTGGATCTGGCAGAGAACTTGACTCTGCTACCAGTAAGGCCCATTTCACTGAGCAGGCCGTCTCCCATCCTCTTGCCTCTAACCAGAGCTGTTCGGAGGAGTTCCATCCAGAGTCCTTTCCCTCAGAGCCCCCAGCTGCTGGTCCTGGCTTGGCTGAGTGTTTCCTAACACGTAACACCCCTGGGATGCACAGCCAGAGAAAAGCGAGATCACAGTGTGAAGAGGAGAGGTTCGTCAACCACATCCAAGCGCACCAGACCTACAGCAGCTTGGACTTTCATCAGTGAGCCCAGAGCAGGGGCTAGACGTGGCACAGCAGTAAAATGTGATGCCATGTGAGGCTAATCCACAAGGTTCTAGGTTCACATCCAGAGACCTCCCTGGGTTCAGGGACATGTGTGTGTCCAGGATCTGATCTGGGGCTGTTTAAAGCTGGGAGTGTATTGTGACATTAAGACTCTGACCCTATTGGGGTGCTGTCTCTCTGTCTCTCGCACTCACAGAAGAAATAAATAAATATACAAAACACACACACACACACACACACATATATATATATAATTTTTGTAAGTATAAGCCCAGTAATACCATTCTATAAATAGGAACTACCTATGACACAAGGGGCATAGTAGTATAGTATTAAGTACCACAAAGAAATAAAAATGATCCACTAGGTATCATAGTTCTTCTCCTCAGCCCTGTACTCCAACCAGGAAAGTAAAATATGTGGAGAAACTTGCTGTCTTCAAACTAATGGACTTGGCCCTAACCCATCTAATTGCTACCTCTCTGAATATCCGACTCTTCTCTCAGGAAATGCCATGAACTACACACTCTTTCTCAAACAAGCTTTGTCCTTTCTTTCCTCTTTGTATTAGTATTCTGCAGATGCTGCAATAAATCAGCACAGATTTGGTAGCTTAAAGCAACAGAAATGTATTCTCTCAGTCTGGAGGCTGGAAGTTCGAAATCAGTGAGACCAGATCAAAATCAAGGCACCGACAGATCTGTGCTCCCTGTAGGAGCCCTAGGGAGTCTCTGACAACTGCTGGTGGCTACCAGCATTCCTTCACTGCTGGCCGCCTTGTTCCAATTTCTGCCTTCTCCTTTTCTGCCTGTAATCACCTCTGTCTCTCTTAAAAGATCATTTGGGTTTGCTTTACAGACCGCCTGAATAATACAGGATAATCTGCCCATCTAAAGATCTTTAATTTAATCATGTCTTCAAAGACATTTTTCCAAGATAGCATTTACGGGTTCCAAGGATTAGGACCTGATACCTTTGGGGGCTGTTTTTCAGATTACTACACCATCCCCTCCAGCACCTCCACCTGAAACACGTACCCTTCCTCTTTCCCTGCTCAAATCCTATCCATCCTTCAAGGCCAAATCAGGGGCCACGTGTCCCCACAGAAATGTCTTTGCTCACCATAGCCAAATTATCATTCTGCTGAATGTTCAGCAGGTCATTTGTTCCTTCACTTGATTTCTAACACACCCCTTTAGAAATACCATGATAGGCATTAAAATCAGAACGTCTCCTCTGAGCTGTAAGCTCCTCCTACACTTCTTTCATCTTTGTACGTTCCCCACCCACCTTCATGGGAGACCCTAGATAGACAGTCGATGAGTCTGAATAGATAAGGATCATATACTAGTAGTAAATTGATTATCAATATTAATTTAGCACACAGAATGCTTTCTGTGAATAAATGCGGGCTCCAGCAGAGAGAAGACCAGCCTGTGAGCAGCAACCCTAGGCTCTCAGCCAGGCAGACCAGCTAATTAGGTCCGCAGCCAAGCCCAGAGGCCTCAGTTTGTTCATGTGTAAAATGAGTTGGGTTGGCCGTAAGGACCCCTAAGGTTCCTACAGCCTTCCTTTCTGTGATTCCATAAACATCATTGAAGTGTTTAAGAGAACAGGAAGCCTGCATTCTCTTATATATCCTATTAATCTGCTGTTCCAACTTACCTCTTTCTTTCCCTTCATAGGATAGAAACAAATTCCAGTCCAGTCTAAATTCTGAATCTAGAAGTCTGTGTGCATTGTTAGGCTTTTTCCATCAATGAAACATGCCTAAGATTACCCACAGCAGCCATATGTTTTCCTATCAAGTGTCACATGGCCTGAAGAGAGCATAGAGCTGCCACTCAGCTTGAGGTCACAGCACACAAGCACTCAAGGACACTGGATTGAAGACCACAGCCTCATGCAGCCTGAGCCTGGATCCCTAGATCCGAAGATAGTAAGATGCAGAGGCAGAGGTTTTCTTTTTTGTTTGTTTGTTTGTTAATCTTTTTTATAAACATTTTCTTTCTTCCATGAGTGAGAGAGACAGGGAAAGACACACACACACACACACACACACAGCACTCCCCAAAATAGTCTCGATGCCACAACCCATCAGCCAGTCCTGGATCATGGGCATACACTGCCCAATGTGCGTAGGGAAGTCTCTGGATGTGATCCCAGATCCTTTCCAGGTGGGCCAGCATCCTCAAGCATCACATGTTCCCACTGCATCACCATCCAGCCCTCTGGAGACAGGATTTCCGGGAGTGGGAGTTGACCCACAAGGCAGCCAGTCCCAACTTTGCCTTGAGCCAGGCTTGCCCCTTAGATTTAATTTTCTCGCTTCTGAAAAATTGGTTAGGCTGGATCTCCTACCAGCCTCTCTAGTAGGATTTTGCACTGGGGCTGGCACATTCCATGCAACAGCAGAAAATGTCAGATGATGATAGGGTCACAGCTGCGGTCACTGGATGGCCAGCTGCAGGCCCAGCACTGGCTCTCATTCTCTGGACTGCTCCTTCCCAAAGCATCATCTCCATTTCCCATCCCTTCTGACTCAGTGCTGAACTCTGTACTGCTGATGTGACCAAACAGGGTGGTTTCCTTCTGTTTGCAGGGTCCGGCCTGTTCCTGTGGTCTCCTTGCAAGCCCTAGCTCCTACCAAGGAACTTCAGCCTGTCTCCTCATATTGTGCACCCCAGATGGGCCTAGGTGATTGCTGTTTGAGAACTTGGCTTGGAGAGGAGGGCCTTGGCCACTGGAGCTTCTGACCCTCACTAGGGTGCCTAGGCTCCCAGAGCTGCCTCAGCCTTGGCCTACTGAATTTGGCAAGTCAGACCTTAGACAGGATCACTCCAGAACTGCCCTGCCATGAAGAGTCCTGCTCCTTCAAAGCCTTGAACACCATAGTTTACTGATCTGCAGTCCATAGCCAGGCTGGCCCTCCTCCAGCGCAGCCCGGCCTAGGGCAGGGCAGGCTCATATCAGCTCAGTATTCTGTTTTTGGTGACCCATGGCTAAATAAGACAAAGCTGTCCTCTGCTTGCATAGAGTATCTGCTCCTTGTTCTCAGAGAATTTGTGTGTGTGTGTGTGTGTGTGTGTGTGTGTACATGTGCATGTGTGCACATGCACGTATGTTTGCCAAAGCAAATAAACATACTAACTCTACATTCTAAACAGCAGCAAGGGGGAGATAAAAGTACAAAACTAAAAATCCACAATGGGAGCCTCTGGGGACCTAATCTTTATAAAGTAAGGAAAGCACAGGCAGATCAGTGGCTAATGAGAAGGAAATGGGTCTTGCAGTCTGGGAGAGACATGTCATGTGTGATTTTATTTTTAATAGCAGAACAGGGTGTGAGAAACATGCCCATAAAACTAGCAGAGACACTGGAACAGGCAGACCCCTCTGCCTCTGCCTGCAGGAGGCCTGCTCACAGTGCAAAGGATTCTGGCTACTTTCCATCCTTGGGAAGTGGGGACCACAGATCGAGTTTTCAGGAGTCACTGGGCAACGCTGTGTGCTTTTCACTGGAATTTAGCCCCCGATTGGGCCAATGTCCCTGTGCTTCACAGTTCCGCGAGCAAGCTAAGCTTTTGGTCTTTCATTCGGTTTGGCTCCTCAACCTCGCTCAACACACACGCACATTAGGCACTAGTATGGTAAACCTACCAACTCCAAGATGCCTGTGGGGCCACAGAAGAGCCTCTGTAGTGGTGATAGGAACCTGTCCAACTGCCATTGTGTGGCATGAAAGGAGACACGATGAGATGTATCTCCTAAAAGAAGGAATCTAGTCTCTGTATATGGAATTGCCAGAATCAAATCTGCACAGGGCTCCCACAGGGGTCTGGGCCTCTTCCTCCCTATAATGACACAGATGGTCTTAAGCCAAGCAAGGATCTGGTTAGAAATTACCTGGTTCTAGAGCCCAGGAGATTTACTTCTCATTAGGCTGGTAACGTTTTTTCTGAAGAAAAAAAAAAAAAAAAAAAAAAAAAAAAAAAAAAAAAATCTGAAGCCACCACTGGCACCACCACGAGTACCACCACTGGTACCACCACAGGTACCATCTGGACCTAGGGCCCTGTGAGAACCAGGCCTCAGCTTTAGGAAGCTTCCTAGAGACACAGGCGATTCAGGCAGGAATGACAGCAACGGCACGGCTATCACAGCGGACAGACTCAGCTCTCAGGCATCGATGAAGCGCCGACACCAGCCAGAGTCAATATTAGATGGCTTATGTTCTGGCTTTGAAGAATCTGTTGAAGTTTACAGTTCTAATTTGCAGCCTCAAATTAGTAATAAAGAGTAACAATCTTTCCTATCTCCATCTCTGTTAGATGCAAAATCTGCTTATCCTCCACAGAAATGTATCTTCAGGAAGAATGAGTTTTAACTGCATAAAGTGATGGTTCTATTAATGAGGAGGATGCATTCTGTTGATATGCATCTTTGAGAAATTGCAAAAGTGGAGACAGATGCAGTTCAGCAAAGCCGGGCAAGGCAATTACTAAAAACGAATGCCGATAAGTCAGAGTATAAGGTAGAAACCTGGAGAAAACAATGAAGCAGGATGAGCCAATGACAAAAGACATTTAGAAGAGTCTCTACCTTCTCCAACAAAAGTAAAAGATGAATATTTAGAGATAATTAGTGTAACCATTTATTCTACAAAGAGTTGCTATTTACTTATTACACACCAGATGCTGTCCTAGGATAGACAGATAAAAGGAAGCTTCCTAGATGAGAGAAGCTTTATTCTAGTTGGAGAGCTAGTTGAAGAGACAGAGAGGTGACCAGATGTCATAAGCAAGAATGACAAGTACATTACTACAAGTCTACGTAAAATACCACGAAGTTCATATGATGGAGAGATTACTCTGCAGAAGGGTTGTTAGGGTCACCCTGAATCTTTTCAGTCTCATGGCCACAAAGAGAAGGGCAGGGAGGCAGAGTGGGGAGAATGTGCCAAGACATGGGCATGTCTACAAGTCCAACTTCACAGCACGTGGAGAAATGGAGGACACTGAGAGACGAGGGTGGAGAAGCGCACTAGCACAAAATCGCGAAGGGTATTTGGAGCAGGCCCCTGCACGCCAGGGGTTGGCAAAGGAGAGCCTATGGATTAATCTGGGCTGCCACCTTTTTTGTAAATAATATTTTATTGGAATGCAACCAACCCTTTTAACTTACACAGTCTGTGCACTGGTTGTCTATTTTGTGCTACTCCAATAGAATGAAATCATTGTGACAAAGATTGGCCCACAGAAACTAAAATATTCATATTCCAGTTATTTTTTAAGTTTATTTATTTATCTCCCAAGAGAAACACACACACCCCTCATGGGGTCTTGTCACATCATGATGCCCTCCACCACCACCCTCTGCCCTCTGCTCTAGCCTTCCAGCTAGCCAGGATTGTAGGTAAGCCCACAGGTGCACCTGCTGTGTTCCAGTTGACCTGGGATCCAAACCCCAGGCCTTCCCATATGGCTCCAGCATCAGGCAGTAGTGCCCCACCACCTGCTCCACCATGGCTGGGCCACACTCTGGCTTTTTATAGTTAAACGTTATAACCGCTGATAAAGGACACTGGAAGCTTTTAGTAGTTTAAATTTTTAAAAAAAAACACAGATCATACTTTTAAACAAAAGTATGATGCCCTGACTGGCATCAGGGCGGCTCAGACTGAAGTGACACAGGGGAGATGTGTCTAAGGGAAGATGATGACCTTGGATCTAAGTCTGTACCATGGCAGAGGACCCCAGGGGCAGAAGGGTCTGAGAGACTTTTCTGAGATAGAGTGGACCACACTCAGGGAGGGCACAGGTGTCGGGGTTTGGGAGAGGGAGAACTGGAGGGTTTCCAGTTTATGTGATGGGCAAGTAGTGAAGGCAGAAGCTAAGAAAAATTTCAGGAGAAAGTGCAGGCTTTGGGGGAGAGAAGGGGAGTGGAGTTTTGGACACACTGAATACAGTGGCCTGACTGATAGCAGGTGGTCGCTTCAACAAGCAGCTGGAAATCCTTGGCTAGGATTTAGAGACAGGTGAGGCTGGAAATATGGTAAGAATGGAAAGTGGGGATAGGGTGACTAATTACATATAAAATGCTGCTTTAATGCCAGTGAGGGTTTTAGTGTGAGTGAGTTGCAATGTAATTATTTTAATTATAATCAATCAGCCCTCAAATACAACCAGGTGGTCTCATTAATTAGGGACACAGAGGTGAGAGTCAGAAAGCAAGAAGGCAGGGCCCTCCAGGAGGAAGGCATGTGCTGGGAAGAGGAGGCTGTGACGTGTCAGAGCTCAGAATCACTGACTTGGGACAGGCCACATAGATGGGGGAAGGAGAGATACACTGATTCGATTTACCTTTTTTAAAAAAAAAATAATTTTTATTTATTTTTTAATTGACATGTACTCATATGTGGAAATTTCCTAAATCACTTTTTAAATTTTTCTTGACATACTTTTATAAGTTTGAGGGATTCTCATCCCTTAGATTGTTATCTGAAGTATGACCACATCCACTTCAATAACTGCTGATTTATGGGACTCTTATTCCAGGCTCAGGCTTGGATGAAGAACCCAGCCCTGGAGGCACTTCCTGAGCTGTGTGTTTGTTTACATGGAATCTTGTCTCACAAAGGATTTTAGGAGGTTTAAAGGACTTGGAATTTACCTGAGGGGAAAAAAAAGACACATAGGAGTTGAGGAAGAGAAAAATGAACACAAAAAATAGCAGCAGAGACAAAAATTTAGGGAGGAGGTGAGACTTAAGAGAGACCTGAGAGGCTGAGACTTGGAGTCGATGTGGCAAAGTCCTTTCAGTAGAGGGTGCTGCAGAGCAACGGAGGAGGAAGAGACGGAGGGGGCTGAGCTGATAGACTCCGGGCTCCTTTTGAAAGGCGCCCTACAGAGGGACACAGCTGGTAATAGTGGCCATCCCTCCTTCAATAGTAACTGGGGGGCTAGTCATACATCTGTGCTTAAAATCCGGTGTAGAGTGGGGCATCTGTAAAGCTGGAAATTCCTGGCACTTTCACAGCCACCATCTTATTCAAAGGATGAACCACTGGGGGTTTTTTTGGTTTTTGTTTTTTCCAAAATTCAATTTCTTTTTATTTATTTATTTTTTGAGAGGTTTTGCTATAGGGCATGTGCACTCATCAGAAAGACAAAGAGAGACAGAGAGACAGGAAGCGAGAAATCACCCCCCAGGGGGGATGGCCACTCCGCAATCCCTTCTTCTCTCAGGATCTTGGGCATGCATGCACACTTGCCTGGCATGAGTTTAAGCCACCAGGCCCAGGACTCGAACCACAGTCAACTACATGGGAGTCCAGCGACAGACATTACATCAACTGCTGGTCCCAAAATCCAATTTCTAATTTACATATAACAGTTGTACATGCTTATGGGGTACAGTGTGATTTTTCAAAACATGTATAAAATTGTGTAATGATCAAATCAAAGTAATAAGCGTATCTACCAGCTCAAACATTTATCATTACTTTGGGCTGTACACATTCAAAATCCTCTATTTTGATGTGAGCATTGAATGGCCACCACTATTGTTGCTCTTCTGTGCTATACTACTTAAGAATTCATTCCACTTACTTACCTGCCCTCTTGTATCTGTTAACCAAGCTCTCCTCAGCCCCCTATCCTCATCCGCCTTGCCTTTCCCACTTCTGGTATCCACCCTCACATTCTCCACTTCTATGCAATCAAATCTTTTAGCTTCCACTAATGAGTGAGAACATATGGTATTTGTCTTTCAGTGTCTGGTTTATTTCGTGTAGCCTTACTTCCTCCAGTTTGCCCATGTTGCAGAGCACGTGTCACTGTTAACCCTTGTAGCAGGCAAGAAACAGTTGGGAAACAGTTCACAGACCCAGTGCTCAAGGTTGGCAGGTCAGCGATAAGATGGCCACACAGTATCTCAGGTGTCCTCACCCTCCTGTTTTTTTTTTGTTTTTTTTTTTTTTTTTTTCATTGCTTTCTGGCCAAAACCACACCTTTGGTTGAAAAATTAAGCCAACTCCTTTACTAGCTAGTATTCTGGAAGAGGAGCATTTCTGTAACTTCCTAGGTGATGAAATTACACTGACAAAGACTTAGTACTCCAGGTCATGAAAAAGAATCATTTCTTTCTTAAGCTGGGGCAGCAGAAGACAGTTCAAAAGGGTATTTCTACGGGTTTAAGAACCAGAATAGAATTACTCTGTCCCCAAATTTTACACCCAACAGATTAAGCTGAATTGATTTTAGCATGTCAGGTAGGTTAGAACTAATGGAAAATTCCCCGACAGTAAAAGAACAAAACAAATTAGAACAGAAACTAACAAAGTAAGCTCATCTTGGCCAGAGACAGACTGAATGTTTCTGGCAGGGCTGAAAGGCGAATGGTTAGATTAGATTTGAATATGTGTGAGAGAACTGTCACTGGAAAGTCTCTGTACGAAATAACAAGAGACAAAAATTCCCAAGGCTGACCCCTATGGGCAGATCAGTAGTGAAGAGAGGAAGGTATTTTGTGACAAAACAGCAGTGCTTTTTGTCTAGAGTGGTTCTGGACTCCACTGGTAGGAGAGAGACCACTATTCCTTGGGAGGGCCAGTAAGATGTCTGCCCCTCAAAAGACCAGAGCTAAACCTGTGGGACATGGCCACATCTTCCAGGTTATACATTAATGTATGCTTCTTATACAAAAGACTTTGAAATATATTTTAAAAATGATCTCTAATCCACTGGTCAGTATAGTCATTTTTGTTTGTTTGTTTGTTTGTTTTTAAAGAATTATTTAATTTTATTTATTCATTCATTTATTTTAATTTGACCAGAGAGACAGAGAGAGAGAGGGAAAGTGAGAAGGTAAGCCACCAGGTCCAGGACTTGAACTATGGTCGGCCATGTGGGAGTGTCCAGCACCTAAACCACCACACCATCTGCTGGCCCCAGTATAGCCATTGTTAACAGAACATTTAATTCCAACATTTTTAGTATGCAAACATATTTTTTTTTTCTTTTCACTTAACACACTATCATTTTCTGTTTTTCTTTTTTCTTTAGAGGTTTTTGCCATAGGGTGCATGAGCTCACTGGAGAGAGAGACAGAGACAGTGAGAGGGAAAATGAGAAATCACCCCCTCAAGAGGGATGGCCATGCCACAATCCCTTCTCCATTCTCCTCCTGAGATTATGGGCACGCACGCAAACATGTCCAGCATGATTTTGAAGCCACTAGGTCCAGTACTCAAACCACAGTCAGCCATGTAGGAGTCCAGCAATGTAATTACTATGCCATCTGCTGGCCTTAACACACTACAATTTTCAGTCTTCCATATTGTTAACTATAGAGAGTCCCTTGCTTATGATGGTTCACCTTATAATTTTTCAACTTTTCAATAGTGCAAAAGCAATAAGCATTCAGTAGAAACCATAAAAATTTTGAATTTTGATATTTTCCCAGGCTGAAATATACTTTGTGATGCTCTTTTATGATGCTGGGCAGTGGTACTTAACCATTCTATTTTTCTCTTTCCGTTCAGAATTTAATAAATTATGTAAGACATTCAACACTCTATTATAAAATATGCTTTGTGTTGGATGATTTTCTCAACTGTAAGCTAATATGAGTGTTCTGAGCACATTTAAGGTAGAGTAGGCTAAGCTACAATATTCTGTAGGTTAGAAGCATTAAATCATTTTTAACTTACCATTTTTTCAATTTACAATGGGCTTATTGAATGTAACCCTATCATAATTCGATGAGTGTCAGTAGTCTTTAAAATATCATTTTTGATGGCTAGCTAGTATCCCATAAAATGACTAAAGTAAAATTGATTTCACCAAATTCCTAGTGTGGGTATTTAAATGATCTCCAATTATAAATAATGCTATAGTGGAAATCTTTGTACACAAATCATCATGCATATTGATGCTCATTTCCTTAAGATAACTTCCTACACATAGAATTATGGGGTCATAGGGACCAGCAGTTAGCGTAATGGCTAGATTGCTGGACTCCCATGTAGTTGCCCACGGTTCACGTCCTGGACCCGGTGGCTTAAAACTCACGCCGGGCGCGTGCACAAGATCCCGAGAGGAGAATAGAGGAGAAGAGATTGCGGCGTGGCCATCCCCCCTGGGGGGTGATTTCTCGCTTTCTGTCTCTCTGTCTCTCTCTGTCTGTCCGGCGAGTGCACGCGCCCTATAGCAAAAACCTCTCAAAAAAAAAAAAAAAAAAAGATTATAGGGTCATAGAGCAGGAGTATTTTTAAGATATATTGCTAAGTTGTTATCCAAAATAGTATCGATTATACCATTTCCTATCAGTTTTAGGCACAGAAACCCAGTCTCCTACCAGATACAGCTTTCTTCCCACTACCACTTAAGCTTTATTTCCTGGCATTCAGGATCCAGATGATTAGAAAGGTTAGCCTTACAGAAAGGTAGACAACTCCGATTATGTGTGTAAAAGATCTGCTGGGCAATCATAGAACCCTGAATAGATCCCACACTCACCAAAGAACCTGGCCATAAGGAGGTGTCCAGGAAGACCCTTGCCATGCAGGTGAATCCAGGTGAGGGAACTGAGGCTGAGAGAAGGAAAGGGGCTCCCCTGTCAAGGGAGAAGGGGTTTCTTATTAGCAGGGAGAAAGCTCCCTGACTCCCAGGCCAGAGTGGTTTCTGGGGCAGGACACTGTGTAGTTCATCCTAAGAGAAGAGAGCCATCTCCCATGGCCCAGCACACTCCACGGTAATAGTTGAGAAGCCCTCTGCCCTCCACCAAATGAGCCATTTCTCACAAGGCAATAAGCACCTATTCGGGCGAAAGTCAGGCCACTTGCCAAAGACAGAAAATCAGAATTGCATGATTCAGCACATAAGGCAATTCTGGATGTGTCTGCAAGCAGCAAATTGACTGGAAATTATCTGTGAACAATGTGGTCATAATCAATACAGTTTATTTTTCTTTAAATCACATTGTTTCTAAGCTGTAAATGTTAATATGTGAAGATCAGTGAATAATCAGCATCTGAAGAACAAAATTGTTTTATAGGTTTAATAGCGATATACAGACCAGAAGAACAAAACCCAAGTCCCGGGGCGGGGGGGGGGGGGGATACAGACAAACTGAATTGAGAGAAGGGAAAGAACCTCTCAGTCATGGCTTCTACTTCCTTCCCTTTCCCAGGGCATTGGGAATTTTCTCAGGAAGCTAAATTCATCTTTGAATTATTCAATACAACTCAATTCAACGAATTCTTCATAGGCAGCTACAATGTGTCAGACACCATTCTAGGTGCTGGGACCAGAACCCAGGAAATTAAGGTACAGTGGTAAACAGCACACACAAGCAGTGCTAAAGAACAGAACTTTTCAATAATACTTGTGAACACATGTGAGGAGGACTTTATTTGGGACCATCGCAATAGGTATAGAGAACGTGCAATAGGGAAGAGAGCTTGGGTTCAACTCTGAGTACAGCATGACCAAGTGGGAAGTCAGTGGATGGAAAACTACTAAGAGGAAACATCAGAGTAAGGGATTCTAGCTAAATTCATCTACCAGGATTCTTGCTACAGATAGGCCAGGTGATCAGACAACACCTGGAGGCTGGTAGAGGAAGAGGGACCTGATCAGATATTGAGGGCAAGAGGTTCTTGGTAAACCCATGTAACAGGGTTCTTGCTAAAACTGGACTTTACACAGATAAGTATAGGAGAAGGTTCAGGAGCCTGACTAAAGCTTGGTCAAGTACAGAATTTGTGTTAGCAGGAAAAAGCAGAGCCAATACTGAGCCCACAATGGGAACAGAGTCAGAGACCTCAACAGCTTGGAGTTGTTGATGACAGCCAAGGGACTGCAACTCAGATTCTTTCTCTGTATTTTTCTAGAAAGTCATCCTTCCTGACAATCTATGCTGAATACTCATCCTCAGTGCAGCAGGAGCACAGGACCCTATAATAAAGCCAGGAAGAGGATTGGGGTCCATTATGGGTTTGGCTCAGGCCCCTCTATGTGATCCAGATGATCTGTTCACATATGGTAAAGGGAGACCCTCAGAAAGCCCACTTTCCCACCACACCCTAAAATAAGATACTGGATAAGGCTAGACAAAGAAGGCAAAGAGCACATGTCAGGAGGTCCTTCAGAATAAAAGCCCTGTGGAAACATCCCATTTGGTTATCAAAAGTGATGCCTTATTGTCCATTCCCTCACCAGGGACAGCCAGGTAGCACACTGCTCTTTCTATTCTTTTTTTTTTTTCTCTTTAAATTTATTTATTTTTTACATTAATTCACTATACATCATTACAGCATACACAGTATGCACTGCAATGTAAATCATGACATATTCATAACATAGATATAATATACAGACCATCTCCAGCTTACGCTGATTTGACTTAAGATTTCGTGACTTTATGATGGTGTAAAAGCAATATGCATTCAGTAGAAATTGTACTTCAATTGTACTATACAACCGTTCCGTTTTTCACTTTCAGTATAGTATTCAATAAATTACATGCAATATTCACCACTTTATTACAAAATAGACTTTGTGTGAGATGTGTTTGCCCAGTTGTTGGCTAATGCGAGTGTTGTGAAAATGTTTAAGGTAGGCTGGACTAAGCTATGATGTTTGGCAGGACAGTTCAACTGATGCATTTTTGACTTAACTGTAAGATAGGTTTATCATTTATTCAGAAGTAACCTCATTATGAGTCAAGGAGTATCTGTACTCAGGGGTGAGCTTGTACAGATTAGGTTGAAGAATATGAAATGGCTACTTTTATAGCTGAAAAATGGTCAAATATCAGCACTTTCTTCTGGTTCCAAACAGAAGAACAACAATAGCTAACATTTATTGTGTGCTTACTATGTACCAGGTACTATTCCAAGTGCTGTTTATTACTTCATGCCCTCTTCACAACAACCCACGAGGTAGGTAAGTTCAGTTATCATCCTTTTATCTGAGGTCATGTGGTTCTATCAGGGTGTTGATTTGAACCCAAGCCAAGTTCAATTTCCTAAACTTCATACTTTGCTCTTCAAGCTGACAAAGATTCTCTTCTTGACTCAACTTCAGTAGCCTCCTCTAAGCCCTTTTCTAAACCATATTGGTTTTAGCAAGAATCTGCTAAATTAGTTTAGAGAGAACCCTCCACTCTATGTATCTGATGGTGTTCCTCACCCTCCGACCATCCCCCACCTGCTGTTTGATTCCTTGGCCTGTCTTCCACAAGAATCCTGGTAGGTGGGTTTAGCCAGAATCCCCTTGACTTCTGATGCTTCCTCTTAGTAATTTTCCTTCCATGACTATAACTCTCCACTAGTGCACTTGTTCATGCTGCGTTAAAAATCTAGCCCAGTTCTGTTCTGAAGTCTTTTTTCCCCTTTTTGCAACAGTTCTTAAATAACATCTGTTTTTACTGCTTAATTACTGGCCAATTCTGTTTTTTCTTTAACAACAACAAAACACTTCTAGAAACAGTAGGTATCCTTTCTAGGTATGACACTCTCATACTTCCTATTCTATTTTCTTCCCTTTTTATATTTTTTTAATGTACATCCTGCTCTGCTAAATCAACATTGTGACCTACTAGTGGTTCAGGACCCCACACTTTAAGAAGCTCTGACCTCAGTCATGTCTCAGCCCCCCATGAACACACTTTCTAGCTCGCTTACTTTCAGGCACAAAGCTTTCACTTCACTACTTCAGACTCTCCCCCAAAAGCTTCCCAGCTTGTCCTCAGTTACCTTAAATGTTTCTGTCTCCCCTGAATCAATGCCCTCCTACGTCACCACTCCTTGGAGGGAAACTAGCTTGTTTCTTTGCTAAGCAATGAGCTATTATTCACTGCCATCAAAGCAGTACATGCTTCCCACCTTGATATGACTGTCTACTGAGCAAATCTTCTTCTTGTGATTCCAGAGAGATGTAATGTTTTCGAAGGAAAAGAAAAGGTCTTTGTTTCTGTAACCCTCACAGGCCCACCAATCTTAAAATAAAACACCCACTGTTAGATTTGTTCTTGCAGGATCTGAAACCTCCCAGTTCCACCTCTAATCCAAATGCACTATGTCCCTGATGCACTCAGCAGTCTGGAACAAGCTCAGCCAGATTAGGGAGGAGGCAGACACAGTGTCTTTCTATAGAGTGACCCCAATAGAACAAGAGCGTGGTGATGGCCATACATGTTTACCCTGGCTTCGCCATTCCTCATTCATCTATTTGGTAATGTCTTAGCCCAAGACCTAAACAGATGCTTAAAACAGGACCCAAAAGATTTCTGGTTGCCCAGGGAAGGCAGAAAAGTTTGATTTGGCAGCTCATATCATGAAAAAAAAATTCTCATAAAGTCATCTGCCAAATAATTCAGAGCACTGAGACTTGGGGCACAATGACAAATGGTGGGAGTTGGAGGAACTGGTTCTAATCCAGAAAAGAATTCCCCTTCTGTGGTATAATTTTTCTATTTTATTTTTTATCAACCTTGTCCTTCTTCTCATAAGCAAGGGCACGCATAAACATGGCCCCAGTCTTGTTTTTAATTTTCTCACAAACAGAATAGTCCCTAGAGTTGCTACTTGTAAAGAGGTAGTTATATCCAAAAAAAAAAAAAAAAAATCATTTTTTATACATTCAATCACTGTATATCTTTGCAGCATGCAAAATGAATTTTCCCAGCATCAATACACTGTATATTAGTCCTGTTAAAGATATTATCATACATATTACTATCAATAGATGATTTTCCATTTTCCATTTTTTTGAGGAAGGCAATCAAGGGGAAAAATAAAGAAACAAAACTTAAAAAAAAAAAAAAAAAAAAAAAACGGGCTATGGCTATTTACTGATATTATAGAAACACATCCATTGTGTATCATTTTATATATTCTGACACACATTTACTTATTAATACATAACCACACTTAAGGTAATGAATTTATGCATTATTTTAAATGAAGAAACAAAATATTGAAGGGACACAAAAATAGCCAGACAAAATTTAAGACAACCTGAGAAAGATGTGGAGAGGGAAAGGTACAGGGTAAGAGGAACTCACAGCAGCCCAGGAGCAGCCCAGGATCTACTCCCTTCTTTAGCTCACCGAATTCCTGCACAGCAGCCCTCCCAGGTGCTCTCTCCCACACTTCTCCAAATCCATTATGCCTTCCTGATAATTGATAAAGGGCCTGGATATGAAAGAAATTGTTCTCGACTGCAAGCTGCATAAATATCCCATTATCAATAGGAAGTAATTTATTTGTTTAAAATTGCCAACTCTCTCATTTTGTTTTAACCTGCTGCTTCTCTTTCAAAACAAGTCTGCACCTTTGAAAAGACTATTTTCGAAACCTCATACTGGCTCTAGCTTGAGAAATAAATTTGAAATTGGCCAAGGCAGACTGACCTCATCCCAGCCCTTCAATATTAAAACAGCTCAGAAAAGGGGCGGCAGGTTTCTTTAGGAGTTTTATTCAGAAATGTAATCCTACATGAGTCAACAAGAGAGTAAGCCAACTCTTCCACAACACAAGTATGCACACATATGTACACACACAAATTATTCCAGATTTCTCCTAAGGAGAAGGTAATCTGGCTTGGAGTCAAAGAGGCAGCTGAGGGATCCATGTCCACATGGCATTGTGGATCATGGAGGCAAACAATGTGATGACGGCAGCATTGCAAACCACTGGAGAAAAGAAAGATTACTCAATATATGGGCTGCAATAAACAACTAAGAAATTGGAAAAATTAAGTTAACAACCATACATCACATCATAGACCAAAGTCCACTTTTGAGAAATTAAAAAGTAGAGGGAATTGGGACCAAGTGGTGTAATGGTTGAGGTGCTAGATTCTCATGTGGTCGATCGTGGTTTGAGTCCTGGACACAGTGGCTTAAAAAATTACATTGGGCATGTGTGTATGTATGCCCTAAATCCCAGGAGAATGGAAATAGGACTGTGGCATGCCCATCCCCCAAGGGGAGTGATTTCTTACTTTCCCTCTCACTATCTCTTTCTGTCTCTCTCTCTCCTGTGAGCACATGTGCCCTATGGCAAACACGCGTGCGCGCTCACACACACACACACACACACACACACACAAGTAGAGGGTATTAAAGCAATAAGAATTACACAACAAAAGATGGTTCTTAACAGGAACTGAAGGTACATTGATACATCAAACAAAACAAAACATTCCATTAAGACAAAAAAACAACCTGGGGGAAAAAAGTACACACAAGATGAACTCACATGAAGCAGACGAAAGGATCATCTTTGCTTTATAAAAGGTTTTTCCAAATTCCCAAGTACAACAATGGAAAAGACACAAAGAGATTTTTCCCCCAAAGAAAAAATACAGATAAGCAAAAAATAGACAAAAGAGAATTCCACCTCACTATTAAATACTTTTCATTTGTATTTTTTTACTATTCATTTTTTCTGCAAATGAGTATCACTATAATATACCATGTTTCGTTTACCACAGTCATATCCAGTCAATAAATATTTGTCAAGTGTCTACCAGGTGCCAGGCACTGTTCTAAGAGCTAGTGAACACAGCTATGATAGTGAACAAAACACAAATCCTAGACCCAGCATGCTTGCTTCCCACTGGGGGAACACAGTCAGCAGAAAATGACCATTTTGTAAAGTAAATAACATGGTGGGCACAAAAGTGATAAGTGCAAGGAAAAAAACAGAAGAGTAGACAGCAGTACAAAATCATGAGGAGCCCCAGGAGCCGGTTATGATTTAAATACAGAAGCTGGGACATTGAGCTGCAGTGAGAAGGCATTTGAACAGGTTTGACAGCAAGGTGGTGGCCATGAGCTCTCTAGGGAACAGTGTTCCAGTCAGAGGGATCAGTTGGTGTAAATCCTACTATGAGTATGTGTCCCATGTGCTGAACAACAAAAAGGTGACTGGATTTTGGTGGAGCGAGTTTGAGGAACAGAAGTAGTTAAGAAGATGCGAGAGAAAATCGGTAAGATGTGCGGCCTTGGAGGCCATCATCAACACTTTGAGTTTTCACTTTGAGTGAGGTGGGAGCCATGGAAGATTGTTAACATAAGAGGGACTTGGTCTGACTCATGTATTAAAAGGGTGTCCCTGGCAGCTGCAGTGGTCCATGTGTGAGAGGATCACAGCAATGCAGGAAGGGAAACGAGATCTGATTCTGGATAGATTTGAAGGTACAGCAAGCAGGATATCCTGAAAGATGGAGCATAGGTCGTACAGAACGGGAGTCAGGAGGGTTCCATTGTCTCTGACTCCAGCAACTGGAAGGAAGATCCACGGGCCAGTTTGATGACGGGCCTGCTATGGTGAGGATGTAACGTGCAAGCAACTCTCCCACGCTGCTGGCTGGAGTATAAATTGGGCACTTGAACAGCAAGAGCAAAAGCCTTCAAACTATGGTCTTTGTTTGAGTCTTGATTATAGTAAATCTTAAATGGACATTTCAGAGATAATCATAAAATTTTAATTTAGATAAATATGTTGATTTAAGTTAGAGAGATATACTGACATGATTATAGATTAAATGATCATAGCCTTATTTGTAATAATAAAAGTGGGAAACCACCAATGACAGAAATTTAGTATACAGCAAGAATGGCATTTCAAATAATGTGGAAGGATGAATTCAATAGACGATGTCAGGACAATTAGGTAGATAATCTGGAAAAAATAAGAATAAAACTATAATCCATAATTTACAGCAAAATACATTTCAAAAGAATCAAAGATTAAATATATAAAATGAAGTCATAATTGTAATAGAAAAAATGAGGAAATTCTGTTTATAATCTCAAAATAGGCCAAAAGTAGGGAACAAAAACCAAAAAGCTATAACATAAAAGACTAATGAAGCCTATATAAACATCAACAGCTTTTTCATGCAAAAATCCTAATACACTAAGCAAAAAAATCAAAAACAAAGTGAAAATAGTTACAACTTACTTTTACAAAAGAGGAGCTAAGTTTATTTATTTATTTATTTATTTATACACACACACACACACACACACACACACACACTAGTATATTTCACTAAGAAAAAGGCTAACGAATCAAAAGAAAAAATGTTCAAAGAACATGAGCAACAGTTTCAGGAAAGGAATTACAAATGACTTTTAGAAATATAAAACAGTACTCAACCCAACTCATTACAAAAGAAATGCAAAGTAAAAGTAAATTTGTATAACACATTTCATATAGAAGGCAGGTAAAGATCAAGAAGTTTGATGACACACTGTGGAAGAAGCTGTTGGAAAACAGGCCCTTTCAAACATTGTTGGTGGGAGTTAAGTTACTATAAGCTCTTTGAAGTGCAATATGGCAATCTTTTTTTGGATTATAAATGCACACTGTACCCCAACAACTCCACTTCTAGAAATGCATCCTACAGACATAGTTGCATGCGTGTGAAATGAAGTATGAACCAGGCTAGTTGCAGCATTGTATATACATCTTAAAAGATCAGATTTAGCGATATCAAGGCATTATTGTTAGTTGTATTAGGTGTGATATTGCGGGTTTTTAAAATCATCATATTTTTGGAGATATATTCTAAAATGATTACAGATGAAATAATTTCTAGGATTTGTTTTAAAATATATAAGGAAGAGAAGGGTTGATAGATGGGGCATAAATAAAACAAGCTTGCGAGCCAACTGCAGTGGTGCAGGAGCCATGTGGGAAGCCAGGCTTTGGACCCCAGGTCAATCTGAATATGCGAGGCATACGCACTCATGCCCATAACCCTGAATGGCTGGGAGGCTAGGAAAAGGATTGTGGTACAGCAACACCCTGTCAGGGGTACCTCTAACTCTCTAAATAAATAAATAAATAAATAAATAAATAAATAAATAAAAAAATATAAGATAAGAATAATAACAATGGGGCACAGCAGTAAAACATAATGTTCTGCAAGGCAATCCTACATGGGAAGAGATTTCTGGTTCCAGTCCAGAGGTCTCCCTGGCTACTCTAGGCAGACACTTGTCCATGGTCAAAGGCTGAATGAAGCTGGGGTTGGATCATGGCATCAGAGCCCTGCTGGGAGAGCTGATTCTCTCTTCTCTCCTTTCTGTCTTTACATTGCCCTCTGTCTCTCTTACTCATAAAAGAAATAAGTCAATTAATTAAAAATGATAATAAGAAGACAAGACCGGTCACAAGCTAAAGCTGGTGATAGGTCTATCGGTATTTATGACACTCAGATTTTTCATAATAAAACCTTAAAATTTTAAAGATCAAGTCAACTCAAATATCCATGAACAGAAAACTGGTTAAATAAATTATGATACACCAAATGATGGAAGATAATTCAGCTTTAAAATACCAAGAAAGTTCTTTACATCTAATGTGGGATGACTTGCAAGATGTATTGTTAGATGAAAAAGCAAGATGCAAAACAGCATTCATCAAACGTTATCATGTGTGTTTTTTTTTTTTTAAAAAAAGTTGAACTTGCTTAGAAATCGGTAGACGATCTCTGAGTGAATATATAAGAAAGAAGCATCCCTAATTGCCCCCAAGGATGAGAACTAGACAATGGTGATGGAAAGAGGGATAGAGGGGGGTAGGAGAGTGTGAAGGAGACTTTAATCATATATGTTTTTCTGCCTTTAGATATTTGTACCATTAATGCATTATCTATTCAAATAAGTGAATTATGAATTATGGGTTGTTATTATTATCTTCCAAATATTCTACAAGAAATATGTATTTCTTTATATATACACATGTGTGCGTGTGTGCGTGTGTGTAAGAAAGAGGGGAGAAAGAAGAGAGACAGAGATAGGTATTTTCAAGAGGATCTTGCCACGTCATGATCCTACTGCCCCAGTCTCCATACAGCTAGAACCACAAGTGCATGCAACCCCTCTGGGTATGTTCAGGATGATCCTGGAACTGAATCTTGACCTCCTATGTGGCTTCCAGCTTCCAAAACAGTGGCACTCCTTTTGCACCACAACAACTGAACCACAGACAGAATTTCTCAGCCATTTTAGGAGGAGAGGCAGCTATTTTTGAAAAAGCAAAAACCAGGAAATGACTTAATGAAAGAGCTCAATCATCAAATAGAAGATATTACACTCATTCTCAGTTGCCTGACACCCCCACAGTCTTCTTCTTTCAAGTACCACGCTATGCAGTGCACTGGCTGGCACTCCCAACCATCAGGGACCAGGCTAGGGCGAGGACATGATGCTGAGTGAGCTCTGGCCCTTCCCTTAAAACATTGATAATGGGGTAAGGTGAGGAGAGAGGCAAACAGTCTTTATAGCACCAGGAGACAAATGCTATAATATCCACAACTTAATAAACCTAACTGGGGGGGGGGGGGGGGGAAGATAGGAGGTCAGGGAAGGAATCTTTTTTCAATGGAAATGTATAAGATCCTTAAAGATGGATGGTAATTGGATTCAAGATTATATGGTGGTGATTCAGTTTAGTGTCAATGATAAAATGGTTGACCCCATTTGCTAATTGGCCTCCCTTGGTGATTCAGCACTAAAACAGTTCCTAATAATTTGCACTGGTCCTCCAGTGCAGAGCTGAGCTGAATTTACTTATCATTTCTCTTCATGCTTTTAAACTTTTACTGTGTGCTAGAACAACAGTCTTGCTCCCTTCCCAGATGCCTACTACTTAATATTCTAAGTGACTTCAATACCTTAATAACTGCTTCTCTAACAACTTTATTTCACTCCCAGAAACCCCACACATAGCTACATTCTGGTCCTTGTTTTTTTTTTTTTTTTTGGGGGGGAGAGGTTTCTTTTGCTATAGGGCGCGTGCGCTCGCCAGACAGACAGAGAGAGACATAGAGACAGAAAGCGAGAAATCACCCCCCAGGGGGGATGGTCATGCCGCAATCCCTTCTCCTCCATTCTCCTCTCGGGATCTTGGGCACACACGCACATGTGCCCGGCGTGAGTTGTAAGCCACCAGGTCCGAGACGCGAACCGCGGTCGACTACGTGGGAGTCCAGCGACATAGCCATTACGCTAACTGCTGGTTCCCCTTGTTTTCACTCAACATTGCTTCTGTTTTGACATCTTAAGCTCTAGAATTTCAGATTCATACCATAACCTCCTGTTCTTCCAACTCAGTCATTCCTACCAAGTTTTTAATCTTCCAAGACGTCTAGCTGTTCTCCAGATTGTCAATCTTCCATTGTCTTCCTTTCCTCCTCAAGCCAAGTAGACACGTCACCTGGATACCTAACTCTCCCCCTCGCTGTCTGCGAGCCTATTCTATGCATCCCAAGGAACCCCTCCACTTCCACAGCCAGACACAGCTCTTTCTTCATCCTCCATGACTGCTATTCAAGATCTTCATTATTTTCCTCAAAGTCCTATTCCACTTACCATATCTATCCCCCAACTTTCAGTTTATTCACTGTTATTCCATAGTCCTCCTATCACTCTTCGAAAAAGAAACAGGTTATCAGCTCAAAACAGTCTTAGTTTGTCATCCTCTTCTCTCCTGAAAACTTACCTCTTGCAAAATTCATTCTCATCTCTCTTGTTTTTACAAAAGAAATAGCTCATTCTGTAAGTATCAGACCATTTAATAGGGCTTCTCAGATGCTGTCAATGTCATCCACCTCCTAGTCCTTGGCTTTGTGATAGCTATTGCCAGTGGGAGGACTCAAATTAAACCCCTTTAGGGTCATGTGACTCCAAGGCTTGAGGCTATCACAAGGGTCTCTTGTTCCCCACAGATGCTAAACTGTATAGGCAATCTGGCCTCCCCTGTGGTGGCCTAATGGGCAAGATAACACACCGGAGAAAATCAAGAGTATTAACTCACTGAATATTGTATTCTCCCCACTCAGAAAAAGAAGAAAAAAAATGAGAGTTAGAAGATAAATTTCCTCTCCACTCTCTAAGAGACTGTCCCAAAACAACATTTCTGTACAGTCTCAAGACATTCTACAGAGTTGAGACACCATGAAACAGCCCCAATCTAGCAATGCATCACCTGGCATGTACTTCCCCTCCTTCCCTCTCTCACTTCTCTTTTTCCTCCCTCTCTGTCCTCGGTTTGTACCCACATCTTGCTCAGGCTCTGCTTCCTAGAGCGAACTTGCCGTGAATACTATAAATTCCACTACATCCTTCCTGTTGAGGCTTTGAACCTTACTTATTATCTTGGTACTAATGGGTCATTGGAAAAGTCATGAGGTATTTTTTTCTATGTTTTTCTATGCAAAATGAGTCATGACTTTTCTGAAGACCCAACATATCATCTCTAAATAATAATACAGCAAACACTTGTAAACCCACAACTAGCTGTATCAAATCTTAACAGTCTGCATTCTGCAAGATATAAAAGTATATGTGTAACATGATTTTACCTATAAACACGTGTTCTTAGGGGAAAAAGACAGGAAGGAAATAGACAAAATACAAAGATGAATTGTCATAGAATAGTGATAATTCTAGATGACTGTAGGAATTTAGTGGTGGCAGTTATATTTTTCTTTGCTTAGAAATGTCTCCATGTGTCTGACTCTAATAAGAACAGAAAAATTAAAAGTAAAACCAAAGCAAAGGAATGAACGGAAGGCTGGTCTACAACTGTTAGCTCATTCTGGGATCCACTCTTCTGAGACCATGTGAAGTCTCAGAGTAGAAATCTTGTTTCACAAAATTCAAATCTGTTCTTATACTTGATTCTGCAGGAAACTCTTTTCTCCCAATTCATATTAATCAATTCAGCTATGAGGAGCAAACCACAGACTCTGCCTTTAGATGGGCTCTCAAGGTACATGTTTCAGCCCAGACTGAGAACTCAGTTAGCTAATCTTCAAAGAGGATGCCTGCCATCCCATTCAACAATATAAAAAGCAATTTGTTTAGGGGGAGAAAGCCATTTCAACATGAAAATTGGTTTCACGACAATATGCCTGATAAAAATGGCACATAAAGGAACTGTTGGCAGGCTTGTCTCCCCCGTGCCTCCCTATCTCACTCATTACCCTGTCTCTTGGGTGTGTCACCATAATGGAAAATGAGGTTGTCTTGATGGAAAAACAAGTTGAAACAATTTTTACCTCTAGTTCAGTGAACCAGGACTGTTTACACATTCTATGAAACACACACACACACACACACACACACACACACACACACACAAATACATTTACTTATTCTACTCTTTCTACTGGAACACATTCCAAAGGTTTCAATATCATTATCCACAGTTCAACCTCAAAAATTCATCCTCGACTGCCTCCTGCTCACTGATAGAAATTCCAAAATCCAAAGCTGTGTGCCTAAGACATCATGTCAAATCACATTGCATTTCAGCATCAAATTCTGCATTGGCTCCCACTCACCCATTAATCAACACACATTTATTGGTAAAGAAAATAGTTCTCAAACACTTTTTCTGCTTTAGAAACTGATCCAGTTTCTGGAATAGAGGACTCAAGAAGCCAGACAAGGTCCTGTTCTCATCAAACTGGGTTAAGACAGATGACTCAGAAAAAAAGAAGAAGAAAGTTTCAGAGAGTGGCAAGTACTATAAAATAAACACAATAGGCAGTGTACTGAGATGACTGGAGGGTGAAATGCTCCCTCTAGAGATAAACATCAGGGCTGAGACTCACATAAAAGGAGGAACTGGCCACCAAGAAATCTAGAAGGAAAAGCAACTTACACAGGAAAACAGCCAATGCCAAGACTGTGAGGGGGGAAGCTTGATGATGAAGGAACAGAGCAAATATGAATGGGGCTAAGAATGGCTGCATTCAGGCCTCTTCACCTGTCAGCTGTATGCTCTGGGGCCAGGCACTTCTAGGGGTATGCCCAGATGTTCAGATCTATCCAGGAGTCAAACCTGGGTTCTCCATATTGCTCCAGTATTACCCACTGGGACCCCACCTTCTGTGTCATCGTGGATGGGTTAAATTTCCACTTTTTCAAAGGACACCAGAAGTGTTGGATTAGGATCCACACTAATAACTCCATTTTGACCTTACTACCTCAATAAAGATCCTACGTCTAGGCCAGACAGTGATGTGGGGGTCAGTGCAGCAGGATCCCACATGGACAACTGTGTGGTTTGAGTCCCAGACCCAGTGGCTTGAAAAATACATCAGACACATGCCCAAACTCCTGAAGGGTGGGAGAAATGGAGAAGAATGGATTGTGGCATGGCTATGCCTTATTGGGAGTTGCTGCTTAAGTTTCCTTCTGTCTGTCTGTCTCTTTATGCCTCTCTTCAGTGAGTGCAAGCACCCTCTGGCAAAAAATATTTGAAAACTAAAAAAAAAAAAAAATGATATTTTGTCCACATAAGGCCATTCTGAAGTACTGGGTGGTTAGGACACTACAATATCTTTTTTTGGGGGGGGGCATAATTCCACTCATAATAGACCAGACCCACACCTCACACTCACACTCAGGGTCCCATGTTCAGAGCTATCTCACACTTGCAAGCGTCTGCCCAGCACCACCTTGCTCCCACCTGCTCTCAGATCATCCAGAGGGCATTCTGGCTGTGACTGCAAGATGAATTCTGCTCTCTGGTTCCACATTCCTGCCCAGCAGATCCCCAAAGCTGTGATGGGACTTCATGAGTCTCTGCTTCCCACGAGGGAGCCTGGGGGATCATCGTCTATGAAGAAAAACAGGATGCTCTGCTCATGTCAAGATGACTGTGGCTCTAAGGCAGTCGCCATCACACTGGCCACTCATTTCTGTAGATGGAAGATTTCCTAAGAGAGCCCCTTTGAGCCACAGTTGTCACAAAGCTGGATCTTGTGTGGCACCACAGAGCTACAAGAAGGAGACAATTTTCTAAGGGACACTTCATCTCATTCAGGGCATCCGTGACATGCAGTGGCATGATAGCATTTGATGCCACCTATCAACCTGCCAGGAACTGCTCAGCAACCACAAGTCTCAGCAGCCTAGCCACAGACCAGACAGAAAAATTTGTACTTATGGCCCTACGAGCAGAATTTGTGGTGCTGCTCAGTCAGGGCAAGCACATGTTATCCTCTAGAAAGCAGGAGAGCCCCAGGAAAATCCTGGACCTCAGGTTTCCAGTTTCAACTCCTTGCCACCAGCCAAGGAACAGAAGCTCAGACAGGATTGGATCCTGTTGGTTTTCCTCAGGGTTCTACATGTGACAGGAAGCTTTCCCCAAGCTATGAACAGGTCCTCCTAGGCTATACAGAAGCTGATTCAGGTATTCCCAAGCTGGGGAAGGTTATATGAAGTCACTCCATGGGACAGAGGTATAGAAAGAATATACAACTCCAAATAAGGCATTGCTTGTTCCCAAGCCGTTCCTGGCCAATTGGACAAATAAATAGCCAAATACACAGCTGTTTTCTCAGTGCCTGAAGCTACAGCCTTCCATAGCTGAGCATGAATCAAAACACTCACCAGAGCAGGAGATAAAACCAGTCCTCACACCAGGCTCCCCCGACTGGCTGAATCAATTCAGTCTCAAATGGTGAATGTTAAGACTGACACTTCTTACTTAGAGATCCAAATTCTGTTCCAAGAAGTATATTTAAGAATCTGCCTCTAACACCACTGAGCTGCAGTGGTCCCACCTACCAGGGTATATTTTTTCAGGGACACCACATGTGTGCTCCCTTCCCAGGAAATATGCCCACTGTTCCAGCAGAGGAGGCTTTGTCTCACTCTGCCCTTGGGGTATCTCTAAGGTGGTGGTGGTGGTGGCTGGATCTCGGTCAGGAGTGGTCTGCCTGCTGCCAGTACTAGAAATCTGTCAGACAGAGGCTCTTTCAGGCAGTAGTGCCCTGGCCCTCTGGCTTTCATCATGGAACATCACTTGTAGCTTTTGCAGTTGGGCATTTGAAGGATGCTTTAAAGAACATGCCTGTTATTAGTCTGGGAGTTGGTCCGGCCTAACCCAGGCTTTGGTACCCAGACTGTCTTTCATAATTGTCCAGCTCTCTTAAGAAGAGACATATATTTCCAAGGCAGCCTGAACCACCCACAAGCCACATCCTAGCACACTAGAGTGGACTTCTATTGAAAGCAACTTCTTTGTAAATTAAACACTAGGTGGAGGTTGCCAGGACCCAGGTCTCATGATAAGATGCCCCCTAAAATAGTGTCGGAAGCATCCTTTGACCAGTGAAACATCAAATCGGATCACAGAAGACTGGGGTTAGGAAGATTAAAAAAAAAGGCTTTAACTCCTAGAAAGATGAAATCAGGCTAGCAGCCAAACTGCTTCTTTTACCAAGGAGAGCAGTGCGGGGTGGGGGGGGGGGGGGGAAGATTAGAGACGTACTACAGAATTGCTGACACCCTGTCCAGCACTGTGCAAAATGCCTTGGCCGAACAGAATTTCACCCACAATCTTGTATCTCAACTCCCAGTGCACTCAATAACCATTTTTGATGATGGCCCAAAGGGGTTACACTTGACATCTAGGAAGAACTGCCCAGATAAACTCAATGAAAACCCCCCAAACCCTTAGGTTGGCCTATGAAGCCCTAGATTAAAGAAGCAGGAGGTCAGCTCACAGTGTGCTTTGAGGATACTGATGTGCTAGCACTGATTCTACCCACTGTTCTTATTTGCAAAGGACACTGACTCCTGGATATAAATGGTCTGAGAAACCTTTCTCCCTTCTGCACTGATCAAATCACAAAGGGCTCCCAGAGTGAATTGTGCCTGCTCCCCTGTCCCCCCCGCCCACCCCTGACTTCATTGTTTAAGCCCTAACCCCAATGTGATTATATTCGGAGGTAGACCTTGCAGGAGGTGGTCATAAGGGTGGAGGCCTAATTCAATAAAATTTGTGTCCTTCTAAGAAGAGAAAGAGAGGGGCCAGCAGGTGGCGTGGTAGTTAAGACGATGAACTCCCACATGGCCAACCATGGTTTGAGTACTGGAGTCAGTAGCTTGAAAATCATGCCAGGTATATGTGCATACATGCCCAAAATCCCAGGAGGAGATGGAGAAGGGACTGTGGCATGGCCATCCTTCTTGGGGGTCTGGGGGGGGGGGTTTCTCCCTTTCCCTCTCACTGTCTCTCTCAAGCTAAAGCATGTACCCTATGGCAAAAACAAAAGTAAAAGAAGAGGAAGAGATATCAGAGATCTCACTGTCTCTCTCCTTGCAAGCCCAGAGGTAAGGCTATTTGAGGACACAGCAAGAAGGCATCATCTGCAAGCCAGGAAGAAGGGCTTCACCAAAAACCAGTCCCACCAACACCTTGAACTTGGAAATCCAGCCTCCATAACTATGAGAAAATTATTATTGTTTAACCCACCCAGTCCATCTGGACACACCACATGCCAAGTACAGTATTCAACAAAGAGATACAAAGATCAGTGCAATGTGACCCACATCTGCAAAAGGTCATGATCGTGGACCACTCCCACAGCACAGCAGTTAAGGACTTTACAGAGGGAGCTTGATCCCACATGACCCACCATGGTTGGAATCCAGGCCCAGTAACTTGCAAAATATGCTAGGCATGAGCATGTGTGCCCAGGATCTGGATGGGATGGAGAAATGGAGGAAAAGAGATAAAAGGATTGCAGAGTGACCAGGCCCCATTGGAGGGGGGCAGTCTTCTTACTCTCTTGCTCTCTCACTTTCTCTCTTGCTCTCTCTAATCAGTGCTCACATATGTGAGTACGAGCATGTTCTCTTGCATTAAATTAAAAAAAGAAAACTTGACTTAGAAAATAGGCAAGTACATTATAAAATGTCAATGCAGGATAATGGAAACAACAGTAAATTTACATAAAAATTGTAAATATTAGACAAGGGCGAGATCAGCTCTGGAGTATCTAAATTGTCATTTATTCAGTCAGCCAGTCATTCAACAAATATTTGATTTTGAGCCCCACCCATATTCCAGGCTCTCTGTTGCACACTGGGAATACAGAGGTTGAGGAACCAACACGATCCCTGACCACACAGAGACTAAGTGCCATTTACGTGAACTGCCTAGAACGAGCACATCCATAGAGAGGGAAAGCAGAATAGTAGTTACCTAGAGCTACAGGGGAGGAGAGGAAATGGGGTGCACCTGCTAACTGGTGTGAGTACTTGGATGATAGAAATGTTTCAAAATTGATACCAATGATGGCTGCACAACTCCATGAATATATTAAGAACAATTAAATTGGAGACTTTAAATAATTAATTGTATGGCATGTGATTTATATCTCAATAAGCTCTTTTTCTTTTTCTTTAAATCATAATGCTAGAGAAGCACAACTAAGCATTCAATAGTATGTGATAATTTCTTTTTTTAAAAAAGAGGTTTTTGTTTGCCATAGGGTGCGTGTGCTCTCCAGAAAGACAGACAGAAAGCGAGAAATCACCCCCCAGGGGGGATGGCCACGCCGCAACCCCTTCTCCTCCATTCTCCTCCCGGGATCTTGGGCACGCACACACACGCACACGCACGCACACACGCACCCACACCTGCGCCCGCGCAGCAATTGTTTAAGCCACCAGGTCTGGGACGACTCGAACCACGGTTGACTACATGGGAGTTCAGAGACAGAGCCATTAGTGCTGTCCCTAGTACGTGATGATTTCTAAAAGGGAGAAATTCAGGGTGCTATGGGAAGAACAAAGTTTAGTGAGAGAAAGGTCTGGAAGATTTCCCAGAGTCAGTGATGTTTCATCTAAAATATGCTTCCAGAGAAGGACATAGTCAAGCAAAGTGAGAGGTTCAAACAGTTCCAGAAAGATAGAAGAAAGAATACACATGGTATATTTGAAAAACTGAAGAAAGTTTCAGAAAAATGGAGAAAAGTAGAGGAAAGAGGGGAGAGGAATAATAAGAGGTAAAAATGTAGACACAGATCATTTCATTTCATGAAGGGCCTTATAATTTCCAGAAGATGCAACTTCATCTTAGGGGCAAAGGGAAGCCATTCAATGGTTTTAACAGAGGATAGATAGGGGCCAGCGGGTGGCATAGTGGTTGAGGGACTAGATTCCCACATGGCTGACAGTAGTTCAAGTCCTGGACCTAGTGGCTTGCTTTCTCTCTCTAATTGCCTCTCTCTGGTATGTGTATCAGCCCTATAGCAAATTTAAAATAATAATAATGATAAATAAAATGAGATAAATAATTCTAAGAGAAAAAAGGATAGATAAAAATCAGATTTGCATTTCATTTGTGCAGCTAACACATATTTAGCAAGTACCTTTGATTTAGGAGGCCCCGCTCTAGGGAATAAAGCATGAGCAGAACAGACAAGGTCTCTTCCATCATGCTGTTTGCATTGTTAGGAGACACATTGACAAAAAGCAACTAAGCATATCAATTAACAAGAGAGTTACACACTTTGAAAAGACCCCTCTGGCAGCAGCAATGTGAGAAGAATGGATTGAAAGGAGTAAGACAAGAGGGTCCAGACAGTGGCACAGTAGTCAATGCTATGCTCTATGAGGCTGACCCACACGAGAAGGTTCCAGGTTCACTGTGGACACCTCTCCGAGTACACTGGGCACACATGTGCCCATGATCCATGATCTGGGGCTAGCTCAAGCTAGGTGGACTGCACCATCCAGATTTGTTGGGGGTGCTCTCTCTCTTTCTCTCTCTCTGCTTTTTCACTCATAGAAGGAATAAATAAACTTGTTTAAAAAGAAATTAATAAGACCAGAAAAAGAGAATGAATAGGAGACTCTGCCCACAGTCCAGGTAAGAGAAAAATGTGTGCATGGCAGACTCTATTTAATGCCCCCTACCAATAAATAAATAAATAAATATTATATATATATAACCCAAACAAGTCCAACTGGCATGCCCTCCTCCTGTTAGTCTTACTATAAATATACCTATAACTATATATAGATATAGATAACAATATCTATCCATCTATCTATCTATCTATCTATCTATTTTTTTTAACTCTCTAAATTAGTCTTGGAACTACTCTCTCTTATGTCGTACTATTTGAGATTTAAAAAGAAACAAACATACACACACATATTCCTTCCCTGCTACTCTCCTCTAATCCCAACCTTCTTCTTGGCCAGCAGAACCTGCCCACTGTAGCAGCTGAAAATGCCAGAAATTTATCTTCTCAGCTTTCTTTAGCTACAGCAAGGATGAATACTCAGTCATGGCCACTGGAACCTAAGAGGAAGACTGCAGTGGGAATTCTTACGAAGGCTTTCCTCCCTCATAAAAAGTGACACACAAAAGATGTGTTCCTCTTCTTTGCTTGATGTGGTTGTGCCTGTAAGTGGTGGTAAAACTACTGCAGTCATCTTGTGATGCAAACGGTTAACATGGCTAGTGCTTTAAGAGTAATGGAATGTAAAGTGTGAAAGCACCTGAGTCTTCATGACATTTTTTACTCACTAAATTAGTCCTGGAACTGCTTTATTTCTTATGTGGTACTATGTGAGATTTAAAAAGAAACAAATAAAAAGCATCTTATAGATTTAACCATTTTTGTTGGGTATTCTATTTATTGCAACTAAAAACTGCTTCTGTGATTCGATGTGTAATGCTAGGGTGCTGGCAGTGAAGATTTAAAGGAGTGGGTACAAAAAAAAATTAAGGAGCAAGAATTGACAGGACTTGATAATTAATTGTCACTGGAGGTGAGAGAGACAGATGTCTCTGAAGTTTGTGACCACCAGCTCGACAGGTGGACTGTCAATCACTGTATCAGGGATTACAGAAAAAGAGCAGATGTGGACAATTTGAGGTTCCTTTGAGATCTGAAAGTGAAGGCAGGGTGAAAATGGATAGAAAGGCCTGGACTACTGTGGGCAACCAACCCAAACAAGTCCAACTGGCATGCCCTCATCCTGCCAGTCTGCACTATAAATTACACAATGACAACAGAGAACAACATGCTTCTTCTGTTGAGATGCTAGCAAGAAATGCGGTCGCCATGAAATTCTCATTCCCTTCTGAGTTCTCATCATGGACATAGAAAAGAAAAAGCATCAGTCATAATTACCAGCATGAAAGAGCACTTTATTTTTACATAACACTACTGTAAGTCCCTAATACTTAGTCACTGCACAATTCAGATATTTCTGGATCTATTCCAATCCCGATCAATATTAGAGTAGACTAATGGATCCAAAGCACTGCTAAAATAAGGAGCTACTTCTTTTTTTTAAGTTTCTTTCTTTCATCAGAGACCTAGAGAGAAAAGCAGAGAAACAAGAACCCTCAGCAGTCTGCATGCTGCATTTCACCCCCAGTCTGTCAGCCTGGAACACAGGCAAATGCATGCGTGCCCAGCACGCTCTGGAAGGTCCTGTGGGGAAAAAAAAAAAAAAAAAAAAAAAAAAAAAAACAGGACTTTTCCCCTATGGATCTAGGCGCATTATCACTATGTCACCACCTGGCCCCAAGAATCTACTTCTTACTTACCCCTAGGCTGAGATTCTGAGATCCTGAGGCCTGGGAGGGCCATGCTGCTGACAGAAAGTTCCTATGCAGCACAACCACTACAATTACAGCACCATGGTGGAGACGGCTTCACACCCATTCCCAACATCCTTCCTCCATAGTCTTGCACTAGTCTTACACAGAGCCAAGAGGAGTAAAAGATTCATTTTCCAGTCTCCTTTGTACCTAGGGGTAACCATGAACCCAGCCTTGGTCAATTAAAACTTAAGTAAAGTAGAAGCTGGAAGGGGGGTTCTGAGTAGCTTTTGCTTTCCTAATGAAAAGGACAAAGCCAGGCTTCTCAGTTTCCTAACTCCTTCCTTCGGCAGAATCAAATCACTATTCCTGGAGCTTCAGTTGTCATCTTGTGACCAAGAGGAGAAAAGCAAAACTAAAAATGAAAGCATGAGATTGTGGGGGAACAAAGATGGATGGAAAGAGGCCTGAAAGAAGTCACTGATCAGTTGAACTCAAGTCAGTGATTTTCTGCCTCTGCCTCTAGATTTCTCATTTAAGACAAAAGCAGCCTGTTTATTTAAGGCCTTAGTTTTTGTTTACTTACAGCTAAACAAAAACCAAATTATCCATAATTCGATACTTGAAAGGCTGGCTGGAGGTAACAAACCCTAAAATATGAAACTGGCTGAACGAAGCACACTGCTAAGCAGAGAACCCTCAGCTATTCTGAGCTATGAAATTGGTGGTCCTTGTACTGTCATGGGAAACAAATCTAGGAGCTGAATATATGTTTTTACATATATTTTATGATAATTATTCTATGAGACATATTTTTTCATATATATGAGAAAATTCAGGATGTTGGTATGTTAGCTCTTTATTGAAATTTTCATCAAAGTTTTCTTGGTCCCATAAGAAAGGGACAAACTTAGACTAGAGTTAACTAATCTTTTTATTATTATTATTCCTTTTTTTTTTTTTTTTGAGAGGTTTTTGCTTAGGGCATGTGCACTGGCCAGAAAGAAAAGAGTGAGACAGAGAGACAGAAAGTGAGAAATCAACCCCCAGGGGATGGCCATTCTGCAATCCCTTCTCCTCCATTCTCCTCTCAGGATCTTGGGCATGCACTCAGACAAGCCTGGCATGAGTCTAAGCCACGGGGTCCAGGACTCGAACTGCGGTCGACTACATGGGAGTCCAACGACATAGCTATTATGCCAACTGCTGGTCCCAAGTTAACTAATCTTAAAGCAGAGAAAAAATAAGTTACACCTTTGCTACGGGAATTCTCTCTACCTTCAGCTTGAAAACAAAATTCACTGACAATCACATAATTGATTGCCTTGGGTTTTAAAAGACAACTTCCATGCACTAAACTAAATATATAAAAATAACAGCAGTTAGTGTAATGGCTATGTCGCTGGACTCCCACGTAGTCAACCACAGTTCGCGTCCCGGACCCGGTGGCTTAAAACTCACTCTGGGCGCATGTGTGTGCGTGCCCAAGATCCCGAGAGGAGAACGGAGGAGAAGGGATTGCGGCGTGACCATCCCCCCTGGGGGGTGATTTCTCGTTTTCTGTCTTGCTGTCTCTCTCTGTCTGGCGAGCGCACGTGCCCTATAGCAAAAACCTCTCGAAAATAAAAAAATAACAGGATATAATAATTCCAGTAGTGCCGGAGTAACTTTTACCATATAAACCATCTCATAGATAACAATAAATTCTAAACAAAATGCAGAAAATAAATATTTAAAGACAGGATAGTAACCAAAAATAAAGAAATTGGAGGAGATTAAACTCTTGGGGAGAAAAACATAATGATTGTTCATATGACATTTGGCTGAGGGTGCTCCTGACTCTATATGAGTCGTGAGTGGATAAAACTTAAGGATAACTCAAGTTTTAATGGATTGAGGTATCAGAGACAAAGTTGGAGTTGCCAGAAGAGTTGAAAAATAGAAGGGGATATCCCACAAAGGCCAAAGCTACAGAGGACAAAGTCCCTCAAATCCATATTGACCTTTGAACTACTCAAGAACAGGAAAGACTCTAAGGAGCCCAAGAGAATACAATTGCTAGAATGCTGAAAAAGCTGACCAGAGATTTTAGCTGTGGACCTCCATAGAAAAAAGGAAAGGGAATTTCGAGTTTGAGTTTTTCAAAATAGAGAAATTACTAAAAAGCCTGGAATTTCCATTGAAACTCTTGAATGGTTACTCCTTTGAAATAAGAATTTAATGCTAAGACTAAGAGATTCACCCTGGTATCAAGAACAAAACTAGGGACCAGCAGTTGGTGTAATGACTATGTCGCTGGACTCCCATGTACTCGACTGCGGTTCAAGTCTCAGACCCGGTGGCTTAAACTCACGCCGGGCACGTGTGCATGCGTACCCAAGATCCCAAGAGGAGAATGAAGTAGAAGAGATTGCAGCATGGCCATCCTCCCAGGGTTGATTTCTTGTTTTCTCATTTTCTGTCTCTCTGTCTCTCTCTCTGTCTTTCTGGCAAACACACATACCCTATAGCAAAAACCTTTCCAAAAAAAAAAAAGAACAAAACTAAAAAATATATATATAAATAAGAAGAATTCTACAAAAGTCCATGAAAATCAAATCTCTAAAAATTCAAAGTTACTGGAAAATTTAACTGCATACTAGAATTAAAACCAACTTTATCCACCATCCCCCACAACCCAAAATGTAATTAAGGGTCTCTACAAGGTAGATCCATGATGTACAATAAGAATTATTGAAGTGCAAAGAAACAGAAAAATATGTCCCACAACCAACTGAATAAAAAATAGTCAATAGAAAAAGACCCTAAGATGACTCCAATAGAGGAAATGGCAGAAACAGTAGTTATAGTAAGTTCAAAGACTGTATTAGTTTAGTATTGTGTTGTTAACAGAAATACCTGAGGCTGAGTGATTCATACACACAAACAAACAAACAAAAAATAGAGGTTTATTTGGCTCATAATTCTGATGACTAGAAAGTCCAAAGACATGGGTCAACCATCTGGTGCTACTTTACAACATGGCTAACAGAAGCAGAGAGATGGAGGCAAGCTCATGCAGAGAAATAACAAGAGAAAATAGAATTCTCCACTTTGTCTATTTGTCCCTCCCACACTCCCAGGCAACTAGATGGTGTCTGCCTACACTGAGGGTATATCCCAGTCCACTGACTCACATACCAATCTTGTCTGGTGAGGTACCTGCCCTTGAAGGAGAGTCTTCTCTCAGTCCACTTCATCTTACAGAGAAAAAATACACATCTTCTTTAAAGACAACAGTAATCTTCATGGAGGTGGCGCCCTGGGAATCCAAACAGCACCTACTAGACCCTACTTGTTAAAGGTCTCACAGTCTCCCAATGCCATTACATTAGAGAACAAATTCTAATGCATGGACTCTTGGGAACCAAACCATAATCTAAACCATAGCATACTCAGTATGTCCTAGTAAGTCACAAGATAGAGAATCCAGAAGAAGAAAACACCATTAAAATCAATCAAATAAAATTCTACAAGTAAACAATACAACATCACTAATAAAAAGATATATGTAATTAAATCATCAAAAGTCAAAGACAGGCCAGCAGGTGGCATAGTAGTTGAGGTACTGGACTCCCACATGGTCAACTGCAGTTTGAGTCCCTGACCCAGTGGCTTGAAATACATGTTGGACACGTGTGCATGCATGCCCAAAATCCTGAGAGGAGAATGGAGAAGGGATTGCACCATGGCCATTCCCCCAAGTGATTTCTCACTTTCTGTCTCTCTGTCTCTCCAGTGAGTACACATGCCCTATAGCAAAAATCTCTATCGAAAAAAATAAAAATGTCAAAGACAGGGCTAGCCTAGTAGTTCATCCCTTAAGTGCTATGCATATATAGCCAGATACCACATGGCCAGTCAATGTTTGAGTCCTGGACTTGGTATCTTGAAAATCATGCCAGGCATCTGTGTATGTATGCCTGAAGTCCTGACAGAATGGAGAAAAAGGATTACAGTGTGAATATGCCCTACTGAAGGTCTTTCTCCATCTCTCTCTTGTGATTATATGTACCCTCTGGTAATAAATAAATGAAGTAAAAAACAAACAGAATTGTGGAAACACCAAGAGAACAGTAACTCATCATATACAAGGGAGCATACATAAGACTATTTTCAGATTTATCAGCACACATTCTGTAGTCCAGGAAAGAATGGGATGATGTATTCAAAGTGCTGGGGGGGGGGAGTGGGGAAAGGAGAGGGCCAGCGGGTGACATAGTGGTTAAGATATTGTATTCCCATATGGCTGACCACAAGTTGAGTCCCAAACCTGATGGCTTGAAAATCATTCCAGGCACATGTGCATGTGTGCCTAAAATCCTGATAGGAGAGTGGAGGAGAAGGGATTGCAGCATGGCCATTCCCCCTAGGGAGTGCTTTCTCACTTTCCCTCTTTCTGTCTCTCTCTGCCACACAAGTGCCCTGGAGCAAATAAATAAATAAATAAATAAATAAATAAGGAGAAGTAAAGTTCAGATGGTAGTACGTCAATAAAATTCAATGCTTGCAAGGCTGACCCCCATAGAAAAATTAAAAGTTCACATCCCAGAGGCCTCTCAGTGGTCACATGCATGCCCATGATTCATGGCTGGCTAATGCTGGGGAGTAGGTCACAGCATCAGGATCCTGTTGTGAGTGCTATTTCTCTGACTTTCTAGCTCTCTTTTCTGTCTCTCTTGATCATGGAAGGAAATAACTAAATACATTTTTTTTTTTTTTTTGGTTTTGCTATATGATGCATGTCCTGGATCCCATGTGTGATCCAGATTGGTTGAGACTGGGGTTGGGTCACAGTCTGAGGACCTTGATCAGGTGTCTGTCTCTTCTCACTCTCTCACATAAGAAATAAATAGTTTGTTTAAGGTTTTTACAATAGGTACATGTGCTCCCTAGAAAGAGACAGAGAGAGGGAAAGTGAGAAATCACCCCCCGGGGGGATGACCACACTGCAATTCCTTTTCCTCCATTCTCCTCTCGGAATTTGGTCATGTCCACACAAATGCCTGGTATGAATTCCAAGCCTCCGGATCTGAGACTTGAACCACATTTGACTATGTGAGAGTCTAGAGCCTTTGCCACCATGCCGCCACCTGCTGGTCCCACATAAATAAGTTAATAAAAATTAAAAAAAAGAAAGACAATAAATACACTTTTTTAAAAAATCAACTTCCTAAGCACTCTCAGCATGCTAATAAAGTAGTAATACAGCAGTTGTTAAGAAAGGAATTACTAGGTGGCACAGTGGTAAAAACATGATGCTTTGTGATGCTGATCCACATGGTAAAATTCTGAGGAGCTCCCTGAGTTAAGCCAGATACATTGTGTGCTCATGGTTGGGGCTAGCTAAACTGGGTGTGGACTGTAATATCAAGACCCTATTGGGAGTGCTGTCTTTGTGTCTCTCTAACTCATGAAAGGAAAATTAAAAAAGGGAATTACAATCCAGATAAGATGTGGGTTTATTGTTATACTTATACAATCTATGTTCATGGCCAAAAAACATTTTTATTTCATTTTGGGATGCAAGCGACAGCTTTTATTTTAAAACAGCTAATCTCCCTTCAAAATTATTTCTCCCCTGAAAGTTAGCACTAAAATTAGTTTACATTTTATCTACATACTTTCTATCTTTCTTTCTGCAAACAAACAAATAAAAACAATAACTTGGATGAATTGAGAAGAGGGACTTAAATGAAATTTTTCACATAGACAATACACAAAGTTGATAATCTTGAGGGCAGGGAAGCAAAAATTGATTATTTGTGAAGTAGACTGTGATTAATTTTTTTAAAAGTTATTCATGCCGTAGAAAATTACATGGGTTCATATTTATGTTTAGCATCAGTAGTAAAATTACATTTTCTAGTGAATCTACAGCTTAGGGCTTTAAAATGTGGATCTTTTAATATGTACCAAGTAAAATTCCAAGGATTACAAGAAATGTTTTATTTATAATGTTTGCATAAAGGTAGACATTGTGCCCATCTGTCTCATCCAATATATTTTCAAAACCAGATTTATAGGCTATAACTAGAAAAGTAAGAGATAGTGTTCTGACTTCTTCCCGGTCTAATTCAGTTTGTTAGCATATTTTTATTTGTTATAAACTGTCAATACAATTTACTATACCAGCCTTCACTTGCCAATTTTATAGTGATAAGTTTTGTGACTTTTTTCTGATAAAATATTCAAGGATATAGAAAATGACATCTACTTATTTTTATAACATTCTTCCCTACATTTACACATTCTTTTGAAACAATTATTTATTTATTATCATTTTTTTTCAGTTTTGATCAAAGAGAGACAGAAAGAGAGAGAGCAAGCCTCTAGGTCCGGAACTCAAACCATGGTCAACCATGTAGGAATCCAGTGCCTTTAACCACCATGCCACCCCACAGGCCCCCATTTACACATTCTTGATGTGGTGGGAAATAAATAAGCAATTACTAAATGAAGGACCAGACTCTCAACTCTGCATCTCAAGAGGGACTTGAAAGAGGAAAAAAGCTCCTTAAAAAGTGAAATTTCTCATGCACTCTCTACTGTCCTTACTTGCCTCTTGTTTATACCCTCACTCTCCCTCTGACTTTTTCTTTGGTGCCATTTAGTTCCACTCTCTTGTCTATTTATGGCCTTAATGACTCTGAAGCTAGTTAAGAAAGCCTTTCATATTCTTTTAGCAATCACCATTTAGACTTCGATCACAAAGAAGTTCACTAAAAGCCAACTAGATGAGCAGCAGCTGCAACCACTTGCAAAACACTCATCAAAAAGATTTTTTAAGGAACTCTGTCAAAGTCTTAGCAATGTCAGGCTGAATGCTAGACTCAGAGGCCTTGTCCTACCCCCAGAGAACAAAAAATATCAGATCAAGAAAGAGTCCTAGATTCTAAGCTCCAGGATGGGGTCTCTGAGTAATACTCAGCTGAATTTAAGTCATCTGTTACTGATATATTTATCAAGGACTCAGAACAACTAAGAACCCCATGATCTCACTCATGTGTAGAATCTAAAAACTGACAATAATAATCAGTCTCATAGAAGTTGAGAGGAGGTGGGACCAGCAGTTGGCATAATGGCTATGTCACTGGACTCCCATGTAGTCAACCATGATTCGCATCCCGGACCCAGTGGCTTGCTTAAACTCCCACTGGGCACGTGTGCGTGCGTGCCCAAGATCCCGAAAGGAGAATGAAGGGGAAGGGATTGCAGCGTGCCCATCCCCCGTGGGGGGTGATTTCTCACTTTCTGTCTCTCTCTGTCTTTCTGGTGAATGCACACACCCTATAGCAAAACCTCTCCAAAAAAAAAAAAAAAAGAAGTTGAGAGTATGTGTCAGCCAGCAGCATGGTGGTTAAGGCAGCTGGATCTCACAGGGCTAATAGTGTAATATGAGTCCTAGACCCAGTGGCTCGATAAACACTCTGGGTACATGTGCTTGCATGCCCAAAATCCCAGAGAAGAATGGAAGACAAGGGATGGTAGCATGGTTATTCCCTCTAGAGTGTGCATTCTCACTTTCCTTCACTCTCACTTTCTTTCTCTGTCTCTGGTGAGTGCATCCACATTTAAAAAGGAATAAAAGAAAAAGAAAAAAAAAGAAGTTGAGAGTAGAACAGAGGTTACCAGAGATTGGAATAGAGAAGAGGGGGAGATGGGGAGTGTTGGTCAAGAGACAAAACATTACAATTAGCTAGGAGGAATAATTCACGGCACTTCAATAAGCAGTAGGGGGACTGCAGAGAACAATAACAAAATGTGTATTTCAAATAGCTAGAAGAGAGAATTTTTAATATCCTCAAAATAATGATACATGTTTAAGGTGACGAATATGCTAATGACCTAATCATTACTCAATGTAAATCTGTATCAAAACATCACATTGCACCCCACACATATGCACAATTATGTCAATTAAAAAAGTGAGTAAAATTTTTTAAAACTTGAAAAATAAAAGAAAAAGAAACCTAAAAGCCCAGAGATCATTCAGAGAAAGAGAAGAGCTATTTGGTATATTTTACCACAGATCTGAGATGAATTGAATAAACTAAGTAGAAAAAATGCTATAAACTCACATCTGCTGGAACTTTTAGATAGAATGATAAACAATGAATAGTATTTTACACAGCATAAATTAGCTATTGGCTGGTTTGAACTTATCATCCCAATTCCTGGAAAGATAAACTTGCTTCTAATCAAATTCAACCTAAAGCCAGAGACTCAGGTATGACCACAGCTATAGATCTCCTAATCATTGAAAGTCTCCTAAAATGTATAGTAATGAATATAGAAATGATTTGTAATAAATGGGTGATGAATGAATCAATAAGTCAATGAGTGAAAAACATATGAAAACCTTATTATTTAGCTTTGTATGTTTTCAGAAAAAATGTGTTGGCCTGCCAAAAAGTGCCCACAGTCAGGGCTAAAAACTCAAGCAGAAAAGGAGAGAAGAAAAAAAAGTTTTTTTGAGGATTTACTGTGTAGTAGGCACTGTTACTTTATTTTAGTTTCAAAACAACTAAAGAAATCACCTTATTTTATATGTTATGTTAAAGAATAAGGGAGTTTAAATACTTAAGCACAGTAGTCCTCCCCACGCATGGGAAATATGCTCCAAAACCCACAGGGGACCCCTGAAATTGTGGGTAGACTCGAACTCTTTGTATACCATGTTTTTTCAGACTGATCATCAAAATGGCTACCAAGGGACTAACAGATGGGTAGTGTGCGCAGAGTGTCCCTATGCTGGACAAAGGGGTGTGTCAGGTCTCAGGCAGGACAGAGTAGAAAGGCATGAGATTTCATCACTACTCAGAATGGCACACCGTTTTAAATGTATGAATTTTCTTTTCTGTAACTTTCCTTTTAATGTTTTTGAATTGCAGTTGGTCATAATGGAGTGCACAGAAAGCAAAACTACAATTAAGAGGGGACTACTGTAGTAATAACATTTATCAGGACCAGCAGATGGCATAATGGTTACGTCGCTGGACTCCCATGTAGTCAACCATGATTCGAGTCTCAGATGCAGTGGCTTAAAACTCATTCCTTCATTGACAGAGAAAACTCAAAGGCAGAAGATGCTCACCAGTCAGACATAAATAGCTCTAGAACTCTGTGCTCAAACAAAAAAATCACTGGACTATACACTATAAATGGGTGACCTGTACGATATATGAATTATATCTCAATAAAGGTATTGTTTTTTAAAAAGGAATGGAGAGCCAGTAGGTGCTATAGTGGTTAAAGTACTGGACTCCCACATGGCAGACTGCAGTTTGAGTTCCAGACCCAGCAGATTGAAAATTACACCAGGCGCATGTGCATGCATGCCCAAAATCGTGAGAGGAGACTAAAGGAGAAGGGATGTGACATGGTCATCCCCCCAGGAGGTGATTTCTCACTTGCCCTATCTCTGACTCTCTCTGGGGAGCACATGGGCCCTAGGGTAAAAACAAAACAAAAAAGCAGGGGGATTGGACTAGAGCAAAAGCAAACAAAGCAATAAGAAAACTGCAGATCAATAATTGTAATGAACAAAGATGAAAAAATCCATATCACAATATGAGCAAATTAAACTAGCAATGTACAGAAACATATAAAAGGATAATACATCATGACTAAGTAGGATTTATGCAAAGAATGCAAGGCTAGTTTAACATTTGTTTTTTAAAAATGTAGTACACCTTTTCAAAATAAAGTAGAAAACCATTATAATCTTTTCAACGGCAGCAGAAAAAAAGCACAGGACAAAACTCAACAATTGTTCATGAATAAACATCTCAGCAAATTAGAAAAAATGGATAATTTCCTCAGTCTAAGTTATCATCTATGAAAAATCTATAATAAACATCATAATTGATGACAAAAGAATAAAGGCCTTCTTTCCTAAAACAGAAACAAAGCAAGGATGCTCCCCTCTCACCATTTCTATACTGTAAACCTATGCGATTGTAATAAAGCAAAAAAGAAAAAAGAGAGAGAGAGAGAGAGAGAGAGCTTAAATGAAGAAGTAAAACTATCCATTTTTGCAGATGAATGTCTATTTATATAAAAATCTACAAGGTATCTACAAAACAATTTCTAGAACTAACAAGGTCACAAGATACAAGGTTTGTATAAAAAAATTCATTGTATTTCTATATAAGAGCAGAAAGTGAAAACAAACTATAACAACCAATTCCATTTATAGTGCCAAAAATAATAAATACTTAGGAATAAAACTAACCAAAAGATTACAATCATTCTAAGTTGAAAGCTACAGGTTAAGATTAATTAGGCATTAAGGAAGAACAAAATAAATAGAGATATTACCCCTTTTATGGATTAAAATATTCAGTAATGTTAAGAGGTTAACTATCCCCAAATTGATCTATAAATGTAATGTCATTAAATTAATGTAATTAATGGTACTCCTATCAAAATTTCATCAGGCCTTTATATAGACATTGACAGTTTAGATTCTAAAATTTATACGGAAATGCTAAATGCTAGGGAAAAAAAAAAAACAAAGTAGTTTTTAAAAAGCAAAAAACAAGTAGAGGACTTACTCCATCTGATTTTTAAGACTTTTGAAAGGCACAATAATCAAAAGGAAACATTTATATAAGAATGGAACAGAATGAAAACTCAAGAAGTAGACTTACATATATGTGGTGAACTGATATTTTACAAATGTGCTAAGGTAATTTAGTGACAGAAGAAAGGCGTCTGGGACTAGCCCATGGCATAGTGGTTAAAATGGCTAGATCCCACACAACAGACTACGTAACATAAGTCCCAGATCCAGTTGTTTGAAAAACCACTGGGTGCATGAGTGTTTGTGCCTAAAAGCCCAAGAGGAGAATGAAGGAGAAGGGATTGCAGCATGGGCATCTCCCCTGGGGAGTGATTTCTCACTCCCTGACCCCTTCTCTGTCTCTCTCCAGCATGCGCAAGCGGCCTATAACATGTTTAAAAAGTTAATTAAATAAATAAAGAAAAAAGAAAGGCATTTTTATTTGCTTGTTTATATTTAACAAATGATGCGTGAACATCTGAATATCCACATGGGAAAAAAACAAACACTAACCATTACTTTCTCTCATACATAAAAATGAGCTCAAATTGATCACGGATTTAAATATAAAAGCTAAAAACTATAAAAACATTAGAAAATTGGGAAATCTTTGTGATCTGGGAATAAAAATATCTTAGATAGGACATGAAAAGAATTCATCATGACAGAAAACAGTAATACATATAACTTTATTTTAAAAGTTTGTCATTGAAAATGAGAAAATGAAAAGGTAAGCCAGAGACTAAGAGAAAATATTTGCAACATCTATACAGACAAAGGACTTCATCTGAAAACATCTAAAAACTTGCATAGCTCATTAATAGGAACACAGACCTAATAAAATATTTGAACAGGAGGCTTTACAAATGAAGAAATACAAACAGCCAATAGACACATGAAGAGCTATGCATCATTAGTCTTTAAAAATAAGAAAATAAAAACAACAATTATATATTACTATACTCCCAGTAGAATGGCTAAAATAAGAAAGACTGATAATATCAGGGTTGGCAAGTATACACATACATTGATGGTAAGAATGTAAAACATTCCAACTACTTTGGAACACAGTATGGCATTTTCTTTTTTTTATTTCTTTTTTTGGAGAAGTTTTTCCTACAGGGTGCGTGCGCTCACCAGAAAGACAGAGAAAGAGGGATAGAAAGATAAATCACCCCCCAGGGGGGATGGCCACGCTGCAATCCCTTCTCCATTCTCCTCTCGGGATCTTGGGCACGCATGCACATGCACCCGGCATGAGTTTAAGCCACTGGGTCTGGGACTGGAACAACAGTCGACTACATGGGAGTCCAGCAACACAGCCATTACGCTAACTGCTGGTCCCAGTATGGCAATTTCTTAAAGTTGAGTCTTACATCTTATAGCCCACCAGACAAAAATTTTAGGTATTTGCCCAAGAGAAATGAAAACCTATCTCTACAGAAAAACTTAGATAAAAAATGTTATTTTATGTCTCCACTTAATATACACTTACTGCCCACACTCTATGGCTGAAACTTGAAAGATTAGAGGATATAGAAACATGGAAAATGGTTATAGATACTGGATACAGTGTGGGAAGAGGGTGGGAGAAGGAAAAGAGTGTGAGGAAGGATAGTAAGGAGAAAAATAGAGAGGCAAGACATTTATGGGACACAGAAATGTTATTATCTATTGATGATAACATGTATAGTATACCCAACCAGACTGGTGTGAAATGTATTTATGTTGAAAAATTCACTTTACAAGCTAAATAATGTATAGTGATTGAATATATAAAAGAAATTAAAATAAAAAAAAATATTTTTAAATGTTCAAAGGAGCTTGTTTTATAACAGTCAAAAATAGGCAAAAGTAAAAAACAATTTATTTATTCATTTACCTGCCCACCAACAGGCAAATGGATAAGTTAATCGTGGTTAATTGTGAGCTAATCATAGAGTGGAATGCTACTTATGAATAAAAAGAAATGAACTACTGATACACAGCAACATGGATGAATCCCAAGATAATTATGCTAAAAGAAAGGAACTAGACCCAAGAGTATCTATTGTTTTTCCTTTTATATAAAATTCTAAAATATGAAAACTAATCTGTAGCCACAGAATGCAGATCAATTAGAGACAAGGAAGCAAGAACATGGAAGAAGGAATAAGATTCTTAAAGGCATAAGGTAGGGGAAGGCAAGTGGCATGGTGGTTAAGGCGCTGGACTCACACATGGCTGACTGCAGTTTGAGTCCTAGACCTGGTAGTTTGCTTTTTCATTTCCCTTGCTCTCTCTCTCTCCTTTTCTCTCTCTCTCTCTGGTCAAATGAAAAAATAATTTAAAAAAATGGAGTTAAATAAATAATTCTTTTTTTAAAAGGCATAAGAAAATTTTGAGGTGTGATGGAAATCTTTGCTATCTTGATTGTGCTGACAGTTTCACAGGTGTATACTTTGTTTTTTTTGAGAGATTTTTGCTATAGGGCGTGTGCGCTCGCCAGACAGAGAGAGAGACATAGAGACAGAAAGCGAGAAATCACCCCCCAGGGGGGATGGTCACGCCACAATCCCTTCTCCTCCATTCTCCTCTCAGGATCTTGGGCACGCACGCACACGCACCCGGCATGAGTTTTAAGCCACCGGGTCTGGGACGCGAACCGCGGTCGACTACGTGGGAGTCCAGCAACATAGCCATTACGCTAACTGCTGGTTCCCCACAGGTGTATACTTGATAAAAAAAAAAAAAAAAAAAAAAAAAACAAAAAAAAAAACTCATCAAATTGTACACTGAAATATGTGCCATTTATTACATGTAAGTTCAGGGTAGGGTGGGGAGAGAACAAACCAAGAAAATTCAGAAAAGGGTGAGGAGGTAAGAAACCACGCCATCAGAGACACCAGTAAAGATTCTCAAAGAAGGTCATCACTGCTCTTAGGCACCTGGTGGGTCATCAAATATAAGAGTCTGCTTTCTGGACAGTCTCATTACTAGGACAAGGAAAAATTGGTAGAATATGAAAAGTGTAAACTTCGTCTGACAATAGAGAATAATTTCCTAACCAAGAATGATCCAAAGATAAAAATGGTTGCCATACTGGAGAGAAAATTCCTTGATACTGGAGATGTTTGTGGAGAAGCAGAACAGGGCAGAACTTTATAGGAACATTAATAGAGAGATAAAGATCCACCCTTAAGGCCTTTCCCAAGCTGAAAGTTCTAGAATTCCACAAGACCAAAAGTTCCCTGTTGGTTATTGGCACAGGCAAGCCTGAAGTTCAAAATGGCTTTTCTTTACCAGGCAACCCTAGAGAAAATTAAAATGTCAGAGGATGGAATTGAAGAGAAATTTTCCACCCTCTCTATCTGGTGTCTGATAACCCTTTTCTTTTGGCCCAGGAACACTAACACTAAAGATGGATGATTTTTGGTTTTGTTCCTTTCCAAAAACTTATATACAGAAATAACAAACTGGTCTAAAGTCAGTACAGACAGTAGTGGCTAAGTGGAAACATCTATCATAATTTGTGGTGTGCTGAATTCTAAAGTCATCTTCCTATTACATCTAACTCATGCCCTTCATCTTTTGCTGAAATAGTGTAGAAGAGGAATGTGGGGTATGATTCTGTAGCATTATGGAAAACCAGCAAAGCTACCAGAGCTCATTCATTCATTTATTCATTCAACACACAAAAACTTTGCTGTACCAGAACACTCTTCCTCCCTTGCCTGTGTGGGTCCTTCTTATTGTTATTTCATGCATTTAACCTGACGTAGGGAGGAAGATACTCAGAGAAGGGAACATATTTAAGGAAATAGAAATAAGATCTCTGGGCTACAGTATGACTGTCATGCAAGCATACGAAAGTCAATGTTAGCTAGCTCAGGGTTTCTGTAGTCATCTCTGACTATGTTCAGCAAGCTCAGGGTTCTTATTCTCTAAGCCAAACTTTATACTAAGAAAGGACATCTCGTGGAGATTTGGTCATTCCACAGGAAGAAGTCATTCCTCAGGACTGCAGTGACCACGGTGGCCAAGCTGTTGGCTCTGTCTTGTTCTAGCTCTTTCCACAGGGGACAGGTCAATGTTCCTTAGTACCTCCACTCATGCTAAGCCAGGACAACAAAAAGCAATTCACTCTGGTCCAAACACCTGTTTTCCAGACAACTGCTTTTGCTCAAAGTAAAGGGAGCAGCTCACTTGGGCTGTGGATCTCTGTTAGCACTGATCTCACCAGCCCTGGCTTGAAAGGATAATAAGGTGTCTTTGCATTTAGCTCTTCCAAATCACCACCTAAGAGTGCAATGGAAAAATCTGTAAGCTAGTCAGAGGAAGAATAAGACCAACGTGTACTAGAAGGAGGAAGGTAATTTCTGGAGGACTAGCACGGTCAGAAACAAAGGCCTATGCAGAGGCAGATACAGAAGACCCCTTTACAACATACCAGATCAGAGCCAGGTCAGCACTGAGAATTATTTCAGCTGTAAGGTTTTTAAAAATTTGATCAAGAAAACGCAATGGAAAGAGTAATCATTATAAAAAGCCACACTTATGCAAGAAATCAAACTGAGTAACATCCAACACATAATCACTCTGTTGGCTAATTCAAATGAGTTTTTGACATAGTCTCAGTTTATTTTTCACTTGGTTAGCATTTTTAATCATATGACAGATGTCTATTTCAATTAGGGACTACGGAATTCATTTTGTCAAATTTAGAGTTCATCAAAAAATAAATAGTAAACACCAAACTATCAATTTTTTTATTTTCTTTCTTTATTTTTGAAGTGTATTTATCTTATTCAAAACAGAGAGCACTGAGAGAGTGAAGCACCCTCAACAGGGTCTAATCAAGTCACAGTCCCCTTTTCTCAGCCCTCCAGCCCACAACGATCCCAGGCACGTGTGCACACATGCACCCTGCATTTTTTTAGGTTGACTTGGGTGTTCAAATCCAAGCTTGGCTCTGTGATTTCCATCACTACAATTCAGTTTGCCACCAACTATGTCATCAGGCTGAGCATGTTTTTCTTGTACCAATTTTGTTTGATAAAATCTGAAATCTAAGCTTTTCTCCTTTATTTTTTTTTCCCCTCTCTACAGTGCATGGGCTCGCTGGCGAGAGACAGAGAGAGGTAAAGTGAGAAATCACTACCCAGGAGAGATGATGATGCCACAATCCCTTCTCCTCCATTCTCCTCTTGGAATTGTGGGCACATATGCACACATACCTGGCATGATTTTAAATCCACCAGGTCCAGGACTCAAACCACAGTCGGCCATATGGGTGTCCAGCACCTTAGCCACCATGCCACCGGCTGGTCCCAGTTTTTCTGTGTTCTAAAAGTTTTTGGTCTTTAGGCATCTGGCTTACTTTAGAAGACTGACCCCAAAACAATATATAGCTTCTTTTGACTCCCTGCCCACCCTCCATTCTTTTCAAGTCATTGACTTGAAGAAACTGGGTCAGCTTTTCTAGAGACTGTCTCACATTCTGAAAGTCTTTTTTGGTGTCATTTAGCTTTTTCTCCTATCCCTTGTATTATTCCCTGTAAATGGAAGTTGTGTCTGGAGCCTTGCTTAGATTCATATTCATGTTTTTTGGAAGGCGATTTCATATTCAGTGCTGTGAACTTTATGTTGTTCCATACCAGGACCACATTACACTTGGATATCCCAATTGTACTGATGATCAGCAGGTTCACACGTAAACAGCTTAAAATTTTACTGTCAGGTTCTCCAGCAACTTTTCATCTAATGGCATCTTCCATTGATAAGCCTTACTTGAGGCAAGTATTTCATTCTTGGTGGCAAAATGGTCATCTCCAAATTCAATATTTTCTTCCACAGTTATTAATTGGAATCCTCCTAAACATGTCTTCCTTATCAACCTGGGCTACTGGATTACCGCAAAATACTGTTTATGCTTTTTAAGTGGCAACCTTTAATGTAAGGATTTGGGGGTCCAGCAGGTGGCATGATAGTTAAAGTGCTGGACTCCCGCATGACTGACTGCAGTTTGAGTCCTGGAGACGATGGCTTGAAAATCATGCCCAGGCTCATATGCATACATGCCTAAAATCCCAGGAGAAGGATGATGGAGAAGGAATTGTAGCATGGCCACCCCCCTAAGGAGTGATTTCTCATTTTCCCTCTCACTGTCTCTATCTTTGTCCAACAAGTAAATGTGACCTATGGCAAAAAAAAAAAAAAAGGATTTGGTACTCTTTGAACTTTCTCCGCTATGACATTAGAGTATCATAAAAATGTGTGTGTGTGTGTGTGTGTGTGTATGTGTGTGTGTCTCCATATCATGATACACATATATACATATATAAACACATTGAAAAGTATATAAGTACTTACACAAATTTATATTTATATACAAATACTATATTTTTCAGTGTGTTTCTACCAATTATATTTATTACAGTTTTTTTAAAGATTTTTGTCATAGGGTGCATGCATTCACCAGAGAGAGACAGAAACAATAAGAGGAAAAATGAGAAATCAACCCCCCCCACAGAGGAGATGGCCAAGTCTCAATCCTTTCCCTTCCATTCTCCTCCTGGGATCCTGGGCAAACACACATACACATGCACACACGCACACACAAAGCATGATTTTCAAACCACCAGGTACAGGACTTGAACTGTAGTCAGCCATGTGGGGGTCCAGTGCCTTAACCACCATGCCAACTGCTGCTTCCTTGATTATTTTTTTTAAATACTTAATGCCATTTTGTGTAGTGGAGCACCCTTTAACAGTTCCTAGTCCACATTATGACCAATTTTAGCATACCGCCTAGCTCATAGTAGGGAGTTCTATAGCTTTTATCTAAGACTATATGAAAGCTAATCTTATTCCCACATAAAAATAATACAAACACAGTATTCACCTTATTCAACATATCTGTATCACAAGAATTTATTATATCTCTACTATGTATTAGGCACTCTATAAGGTGGCTGGATTACAAAGACACAAAGACAAAGCACACTACCTGTTCTTAAGGGATTGTGAATTAGGCCAGTTGTTGGTAAACACAGCTCTACAGTGCACCTGCACTTCAGGATCAGGTGAGAATTTTGTCATGAATCACTTATTGCTTACCATAGATCAAAGTAGGGATGTTTGCAAATAACTAGCTTCTAAAAGAAAGAAATGAGAACAGGTTCAGGTTAGCCTTAATGCCGCTAGCCTTAATGTATACCAGTATGCATGGGACCAGGGAGCGGACACAGCTGGAGAGCTTGGTGTTCCACATGGAAGTTTGTCCCAAATGTATGCATCAATGATCAAGTGTGTCAAAATGCTGCCTAGTAAGAGAAATATGTCCTTAGAAAAATATAATACAGTGTAATGTGTTCCCACAAAGCTCACAATGCTATAAGGATAGAGAGATGCATGTGGTTAAAAAAAAAAAAATCTGTGATCAGCCAGCCCCTTAGCCTAGTGGTTATGGGTTAAAGGAGCTGAATCCCACATGGCCAATCGCAGTTCAAATCTCAGCCCCAGCAACTTGAAAAACACATCAAGCAAAAATCCCAGCAGGATAGAGAAATGGAGAAAAAGAGATTACAGCATGACCATGTCTCACTGGGAGGGGGATGCTTTCTCCCTCCTCCCTGCCACCCCATCTGTCTCTGTCTGGCAAGTGCATGTACTCTCACCAATTAAGAAATAAAAAGAATTAGGGTTTGAGATTCAGGTTGATAGTTTGTTAGGATCAGAGTAAAAATTAGTGTTCTGGTTAGGGTTAGAGAAAAAAATTGTTCTAATAAATTGAAAAACAACAACTCAGTGATGAGTGGTGCTCCACTGTGGTGGTACAGCAGTAACATAAAGCTCTTCAATGCTGAAGCCATATGGGAAGGTCTTGGGTTCAAGTACTACAGTTTCCCTGTACACACCAGGCATGCGCTCCTTCCCATGATCCCGCCTGGCTTTGGCTGGGGGTTGATCACAGTGTGAAGACCCAATTGGGTGACCAGTCTCTCTCTCTTTCAGAAGAAAGAAAGAAAGAAACTAAAGAAAAAAAAAACTGAGTGAAATGGTTAGTATCAATCGGGCATTGCACAATGACTGAAATTTCATCAGTGTTGGTGAAAAGAAGGAAGAAGGAACAGACATTCTAGACAGGGATACTGGCTTCACAAAGACATGGAGATGTGACAATTATACAAATAATAGTGACAGGTTTCATGTGTCCAGAAGACAAGCGTGCTCTTGAGAAGAGCAGGGGAAGGGTGAGCACCATGACAAGGAGTCTAAAGGAGATCCATTGGGCCGCACAAACCATGCAGGCCTGTGAGAATAAAACCCAGCGAGAACAATATGGTCTGAGCTATATTTTAAAGTGATACTTCGAGGAAGGCAGGGACAGGAAGGTATATGAACTAAAAGGGGGAGAAAGTCAAGACAGATGAATGAGAAGTTTACTATAGTCCAGATGAAAAATTATGAGGCCTGAAGTGTCCCTTGAATCTGCCAAGTAGAGAGAAGGAGACAGAAATTGATTCAGGAAGATTTCAAAGGTGGAATTCATAGGACTTGGTGACTGATGAAATATGAGAAATCAGAGAGAAGGAGAATAAAGGATGACTCTCTGGTTTCTGAGTGTAAACAGGAAGTCATTGAAATGCAATTCCATTTGCTAAGCAGACAAATCAGAGTACAAATTGATTAAGAATTAATACTGAGTATATTTGCAAATAGGCATATTGCAAAAAACATCTCAGTGAAATAAACTCATCAGAATTTCCATTTTAAAAATACATACAGGGCAACTAATATTTATAACCTCTTCATTTTAAAATTTTAATGATCCACTGGTAGTAAATTATAAATGGCCAGGATGCCATCCCCAGAGTCGAAGGATATTCCCAAATTTGAGGTATAGGTTGCCTAGCAACCAGAGTCCCCTTGATCAGAGAAAAACTGAATTTTTTTTTCCAGTAGAGTCTTTTTACGGATCTAGAGCAGAAGCAGGAACAAATAATCATTAAAAACTGACCTATGACTCAGATTTTTTTTAAAAAATTGAATTTACTCAACCAGCAGGGGGCAGCCCACCTTCTCCAAGAACCTCTTCTGAAATCCTTAATAGTGTACATGTTAGAGCCAATTTCCAGTCTTTGACTAATCCCAGCACATGATAATCTCTCTTTCCTCTAAACTGATTGATGTAACCCTGGAGGCACTGTTTTGCATGTGGTTAACTTTTCAAGTTGTCTTCCTCAAACAGATTGACATGTCTGGGGCCATAATCTTACATGTCACTGACTGGCTCTGGATTCAGACTACCTGGGCTTGAATCCTGATTCTGGCCCTTAACTACCTGTATGGCCTGGAGCAACTGTTTATTTTCCCAGTATCTCAGTTTCCTCATCCATAAAATGGAGACAGTAATACTACCCTCCTTCATAGCATTGCATTTGTGAACATTTGAGTTTTATAATTATAACTTTTTATACTTACAACATTATAAGTTTTATATTTATAATTTATGAGTTTATATTCTTATAATTTATGATATATGACCAATATAGGACTTAATATATTTAACATTTTTGACACAGTTGTGGAACATAGTGAGCATTCCATAGCAGTTGGCTATGATGAGTGTCACATTTTATTGCCTGTGTCCTCAGCCATATCTGGAAAGGTAAACACAGAATTTGTTATAAAAAATAAGGGATTATCTGGTTCTTTCACCCCATATATTCCTACCCTTATATTCCACTTTGTAAAATATTATAATATTATTCATTTGTTTATTTTTATAGAGAATTCTGCAAGTGCTCAGGTAGATCGAGCAGTCAGGAGGAACCAGGTAATCTGACCAAGGCATCTCTTGACAGATGTGAAGAATTTGACATCCTGTGCATGACAGGCTTAAAGGTTTCTTTCTCTGGGATAACTAACTGCTATGGTTTGTGTCTCAAAATTCATGTGCTGAGATTTGGCCATGAAGGTATTAAGAGGATACATAACAAATTTATGGTGTTGAAAGGTGAGGCTTTGGGAGTGATCAAGTGATTAGGGTGGGGTGTCCATGATTGACTCCTGATGTCTTATCTAAGATATTTCCAGGTCGATCTTCCATCCTAATATACAATCTATACATTGCAGAAGACTGATGATAATACAAGGGATTCTTATCCACAGAAATGCAGATGAATAGCATCCAGTGGAATGTATATGATCGTTGCTCGCTAGATGGATCCATTTTGCATCCATTTATAAATCCATTTCAGCATTCTTTATTTGCCTATATACACATATGAGGGGACTTCAAAAAGTTCAGGGAAAAGTCGTATTATGGAAAAAGTAGGCATGGACTTTCAATTTTTCCCATCAAAATGAATTCATATTTTCATTCCATTTCCCATGGACTTTTTGAGGTCCCCTTGTATATGTGGTTCTTGGCCCTTTTTTTGGAACAAATTGTGTCATCTGACTCCCGCAGTTAATGACTTCAATAAAATTCCTGACACATGCTCACTATGTATCCATACGAGAGCCATGATTTCACATTTTTAAAACTTTTACCTTGTAATATTCTATTAGGCTAGAGAAATAGTGTAGCTAATAAATCCCAAGGGAGTGTGTCTGTGCAGTATCACCAGGGCCAAGATAGTGGCACTTGCCAAAGGACAATGTTGACATTGTGTTCTCCCCAGGCAAGGGAGGGGGGCTTGGTACTGTGTCAGAATTTACAGAATAATATTCATAATATTATGGGGATAGTAAACATTTTTGCTTCATTCCTAGTTAATTTTGGGGACAGCTCTGTGGCTTAGTGATTAGGGAAGTTGGATTCCATGAGGTTTGAATGCAGACCCCGATGGCTTGAAAAACATACTGGGTGTGCATGCATGCATACCCGAAATTCCAAAAGGAGGGAGAAAAGAAAGACAAGGGATTGTGGCATGACCATGCCCCATAGGGAGGTGCTTTCTCCCTCTCCTCTCTCTTTCTCTCTGATGCCCTCTCTGGTGAGTTTGGGCATCCTCTGGAAAAATTTTAAAAAAGAAGAAGAAGAAAAAAAAGAAGAAGGAAAAGGAAATGATTTTGTTTCTCTGTCAGTCAAACATTTGGTCCCTGGATATCAAAGAAGATGTATTATATTAGAATTATAAAGTTTTAGTTAGGAATAAGTTGGGCCTTTTAAAATCATTTTATTATATATTAAGATTATGTTTCATCTTTTCCTTACACTATTAACAAGATGTACTATGTTAATTATTTACTTCCTCAGCCTCCCTACTGAGGCATGGGATGCAATACTTTGAATGCATACAGCCAAATTCTGTCCTCCAGAAAATGCTTAGAGACTTTTGTACTTATGTCAGCATTTTCTAAACTATTCAGCAAGATGTTATTAAGGGTGCAGCAGTAAAAAGGGTTTATTCCCAGCTTGAGAAATAAATGGTAGGTTAAAAAAACTTCAGCAGTCTCTGCTGCATGAGCCCTCAGAAGCTGTAATAGGCTGGCACGCACTGTGAATCTCAAGATGAAGAAAGTGTGCAGCAGTTCTCAAACTTATTTGACGATGGAACTTTCCCCCAGCACCTCTATTTACATTTCCCAAGGCACTGTTCTGCAGAACACCAGTTTTCAAAACGCTAGTTAATTAAACCATGAGACTTGTTTATTTTTATTTTTGAACTACATTTATGGAAGTTTGGATTTGAGATCATGTTTTTGTAGTAGAGCAAATTTAACGCATTAATGTGTTGATGATTCAGGACAGATTTTAAAATATAGGAGTCATCTAGTCCTTGAAAGTTTGAAAGACTTTACTGTGATTCCATCACATGTCTCATAGAAAAGAGCAGCATTTTGATACAGCCTGTAAATTCTTAGTTAGATTTTCCTTGCCCTGCCCTATTCAAAGATCCTAGAGGTCTATACATTTTTCAGTTAAAAAAAAGGTATGTCTAAACAATCATTTACTAGACACAAAAAAATGAAAAATTAACTACTTATAACGTATATGGTAATATCTTTGACTTGACTATTATGCACTGTATACATGCTCGGGAAAAAAAAAACATGTACACTGTAAAGACGCACAGTGATTAAATGTAAATAAAAAAATAGAATGAGACGTCTGTGATGTAAAAAAAGTGTCTATTTAAAAATTAAAACCTGTTTAGCATCCAATTATATGTTTTCATGTTTACAAATCCTTCATAGCTATTATCAGATACATATTCTCATTTCTAATTTTTTACACCTTTTGCATTAACTAATTAAACAAAGAACTCAAGTAACTATTGTGCAGCAAGAACCAGGCATGAAAAATAGCTAAGACGTAGCCATTGCTTTTGTGGAAGTCATGGTCTACTGTGAGAGACAGACACAAGAAAAAATAATTATAATCTCCTGTAACAAGAGATGGAATAAAGTCTTATAAATAGTCTGTGAAGACAAGAAAATTATTAACAACCTAGTGGAAGACTAGGGTCCTAAAAGATGAATAAGGAACCACGTAGCAATTTAGGAGAAAGCTATAGATTGTATAAGAGAGGAGAAAAATTAAGTATGGCATGTGAAGAAAGAAAGGAGATATGTAGGCCAGCTCTGTGGTTGTGCAGTAATACATTGCCTCAAGAGACACTGGATCCCATATGTTGACCATGATTTGATTCCCCAGCCTGATCAATCTGAACCATGTTTGGAATGCTCGTGAGTGCCTAAGATATGAGAGGCTGGGGCACTAGATGAAGGGAATCATGACATGATCAGATCCTGTGGAGGGTAACTTATCTCCTTCTTGCACTCTCATATGCACATGTGTGTACTCTATTATGAATAAAGTTTTTTTTTAATTCTAAAAGCAAAAATAAAAGAAGGATGGAGAATAAAAAATATGGAGGATTATCATACAGAGAAAATAGGGAAGGGAGGAGATGAAGCTGGTCAAGTAAGTTTGAACCACCAGTTTGAGTCTGTATTAGTTTCCTGTAGCTGCTGTAACAAACTACCACAAACTTAATAGCTTAAAATAATATAAATTTATTATCTTACAGTTCTAAAGGTTGAAGTCAAAAAGGAATTTTACTATCAGAAATTAAGGTATCCACAGGGCTGTGTTTCTTCAAGAGATTCTAAGGAAGAATGTGTTTTCTTGCTTTTTCTAGCTTCTAGAGTCTGCCTGAATTCCTTGACTCCTTATGACTCCATCCTCCATATTAAAAGCCAGTAGTGGATGCTTTCTCTACTTTCTGAACTCTGGCCTTCTGCTTCCATCATCCTGCATTCTTCCCTCTTTCCTCCCTCTTATAAGGAGTTTGTAAGGTACCATATGGGTAGATTCTGGGATTAAGATGTAGAAATCTTTGTGTTGGGGAGAACATTATTCTGTCAATTCCAAGGCTGCACCTAGAGTCTGGAGTTTACACTGCAGACAGTACGGACAAGAGATTTTTAAACAGCAAAATGACATAAGAGTCCATGATAGAAAATTCTAGCAAGAAGACAAAACAGCCTGAAGCAGAGACAGACTGGTGGTATTAAGGCATGCTAAGATATAATACTAAGGCAAAGTGATGACAGTGAAGATCATGAGCAGTGCTTTATTTCTGCAACAAGTAGAACTGTCAAGACTTGATGACCAATTGGCTAAGGAGGGTATGGGAAAAAGAAAATGAGGAGTAGAAGAAAACATGTCCATTAACTAAGATCAAAACTCTCCAAGGAGGAGCTGATGTGGATAAGAAGGTTCTAACTGTTCCTTCCCTCTATTCTGTCCTCTACAGCTTTCCCTTACTCTTCCATGGTCCTACATAGACGAGGTCGAAACGAATGCCCAGTCTAACCCTGTATGTTAGAAAAATCAGCTCATGCTGCCACTCTGCACAGTACATGCTCTGTACGGAACGCTCCCTGGAGTGTCTGTCCCAACTGTGACTGTGCTCAGACACATCTTCTGAGCCCTTTCTTCTCTGTGCATCCCTTGATACTCCTCCCAGACAAAATGACCACTGCCTTCTCCAAATCAGGGAATTAGGTATGGGCATCCATTATTTAAACATAGGCACATACTTATGTCCATAACTCTCCCTCACCTAAAAAAAAAATAAGCATTGTGGAATCAAGAACAGTATTTTATTCATTATCCCATTCTTGGTGGCTAACATCGCACCTAATATTTTATAGTCTCTAAATAAATGCTTGGTGGATGAACTAATCAATAATGAAGAAAGAGCAACAATAAAACGAAGTCATTATAAGTCATAAGATGTCATATTTAGTCCATCATAGGTGAAATGTGATATATTCATAAAATGGAATATGATTCAGGCGTGAAAAGAAATGAAGTTCTGATACATGGTACAACATAGGTGAACCTTGAGGACAATACACTAAAGGAAAGATTTCATAGTGCATGAATCCATTTATGTAATGTCCAGAATAGGCAGACCTATACAGATATGAAGTTAATTTGTGGCTATGTACAGCTAGGGGGTGTAGGAGACTAGAGAGGTAAAGACTTGGGGCTATGGGATTTTTTATGGTGTCATAATAATGTTTTAAAATTGTGCTGATGGATGCACAACTATATGAATATGCTAAAGTCATTGAATCGTACATATTAAACAGGTAAATTGCATGGCATATGAACAGCTCAATAAAGCTGTTACAAAAGGAAATGTCATATTAATGAAGAAAAAGAAAGGAACCAGGAGGCACTGGAACAGAGAGCCATTGAAAGTGGATGTTCATCCAGGAGACAGGGACGAAGAGAAAAGCAAGTAAGAGTTGGCACCATTAAATGCAACAAGTCTTGTTCACTATGCTCAGTACTTATCTGCATTTCCTCATTTAATTCTCATAAGTTAGATGTTTTTATTCCTCTTTACAGGTCAGAAAGTGGAGGTGCAGGGACCAGCAGTTGGCATAATGGCTATGTCACTGGACCCTCATGTAGTCAACCGCAGTTCGAGTCCCGGACCCAGTGGCTTAAACTCACACCGGGCGCATGTGCGTTTAAGCATGCCCATGCCCAAGATCCCGAAAGGAGAATGGAGGAGAAGGGATTGCAGCATGGCCATCCTCCGTGGGGCCGGGCGGGGGGGGGGGGGGGCGGATTTCTCGCTTTCTGTCTCTCTGTCTCTCTCTGCCTTTCTGGCAAGTGCATGCGCTCTATAGCAAAAACTTCTCCAAGAAAAAAAAAAGAAAATGAAGGTGTAGACAATTCTAGTCATTTGCCCAAGAACAGTTTGTAAGCAGACTAGCTCCAAAATCCACACTCTTGACCCCTTTGCTTGGCTTAGGACTTGATGGGTATATTCGGGGGGTTTTCTTTTCATTTTTTCAGAAGGGGGATAATTTTTGGAAAGTTATTTAGTGTAATAATTTTTTTTATTTTCTTTAATAGTGAAAATACCTAAGTCTATGAAATTATCTCTCAGGTATTTTTATGAAACTTTGGCCCTTAATACTTTGGATTGACCTAATTTGTTTTGTTTTGTTTTGTGTCTAAATAATTTGTTTTCTTATATTAAATTTATTTTGTCTGTTTTTCATTATTTATTTGCTTTTTCAGACATATGTTATGGCCAAAGAGCATGGCCTGCCCGGTTTCTGGATTGAGAGATTTAGTACCCTTTTCTTTGTAGTCTAATATATAATTAAGTTTTGTAAAAAGCACATGAACTCTTAAAAAGAAAATTCATTCCCTCTCTAGAGAAGGTACCTAGGGCATCCCTGATATATTAAATATATTTTATTGTTTAAAGGCTTTCAAAAGAGGACATTCCAAATTTCTTCTTAAATTATTTTAAAAGTAGCAATGGCCTTCTCGATAATGTATTTTTAATGCAAACAACACACTTTGAAGTTAAAAGAGGAAGAATACGTCTGAGTAATTGAATAGGCCAGGAAGAGTTCAACCATTTGTAATCAGATATTTCAATACTTGCAAGGCTTTTTACTTCAGCATGATGAATGGCCCTAAAAAGATACGGACCTTCATGTAAAAGACTTGGCTTCCTCTGCTTTTTACATAATCAATTTGACATTTGAATTTTGGCAAAGGATCGCAGGTACCTTGCTTTATTTATTACCTGAGATTAGATAAAAACATCACTTGTTATCAGACCATCCCAGGCTTTTTCCTAAAATAATATGCAATTTTTCAAATAAAGATCACTTTGTCCTGACATCAAAGTCTCCCAAAGAGGATTTCCAAGTATATTACACATAGAAACCACGCTCCTCCCAGTCCACCTACCTTCTCCCATCTTTTCCCTGCCTGCTACATCCTCCTTAAAATAGCCCCCTCCCACCAATTCTGCCTTTCACTAACTACTATATTTATAGCCTGGGACAAATCTAAAAGGGAAAAAAGTATCATAAATCATTCATCGAAATTGGGCCAGAGAAGATCATGAGTTCAGTTCCCCTGTCAACCTTTAATTGCCAGGCATGCACATCCATGATTCTGGTTGGCTATGAAGGGGATCGTGGGGTGAGACTCTGTTGAGGGTCTCACTCTCTCTTTCCCCTCTCTCTTAAGAGACTTATTTTTAAAAAGTGAGCCAGAGAAGAGATGCGTTTTCAAGCACCAATGTGTTAACCTACACAGTCTATATAGTCAATACTGAAAGGCAGATGGGTATGACCACAGGCTTGCTTTCACTTGCAATGGGCAGATTTTTAACACTAGGGACAGTATAAGAGATGCTGTGACCCAAGAAAGGCATTCAGGTCATCAAATCCCCCGTAATCCATGCAGTGACTCTGGGTTCTCTAAGGCACCCCATGAAAGAATCTTTCCAGAATCATCTGGAGAATATGGAGTAGAGGTTTAAAATGGTAACTGCTAATCTACTCTCCCAGTTTCCCATGAAGAGCTAAGAGAGGAGAATTCAGCCTCACCCCCAAAAACTAAGCTAAGGTGGGGCGGGCAGTGGTACAGCTATAAAACATGATGCTCTGTGAGGCAAACCCACATAGGAAGGTTCTTGGTTTAAGTCCAGAGACCTACCAAGAACACCAGGCATATGCTCGCCCATGACCCAGGACTGGCTAAAGACTGAGGTGGATTGTAGCATTGGGACTCTGTTGGGAGTGTTATCTCTCTCTCTCTTTCCCTCTTTTTCTCTCTCTCTTTTTCTCTTGCATATGTGTGCTCATGTAATAATAATAATAAAACTAAGCCAGTGGTCAAACTACAGCACTTCCAATTATAAGACTTTGTCTAAAAAGGAAAAAAAAATCAAAACCAAAGCAAAGAAACTACCCAAGCCTGGCTTCACGGTACCCCTGGTTCTGGCTCATGAAACAGAGGCAGCCAACCAGGAAGGCTGACAGGATGCTTAAGCTAACCCCTACGAACCATCCCCAGGCTTCAGATAACAAGAAACAGACTTTGAGGCTCCCAGGGCACTCAGCACCCTGATTTCCTCCATTCTACCTTATCCCCACTATGTCTCATTATCCTTCCTTATGAATTCTAATGTTCAAATAAATCAACTCAAACAGAGTAAAGCTTTTATAAAACTGGAGGAGTGGAGGCAGTGGTAGTAGCTCATTTTTGAAGCGGTAGTGTGGTGATACGGTAGTGAAGGCCCAGGTTCTGGAACTGAACAGCCAGGGTAAATCCACCCCTAGTTATGCAATCACAGGCAAGTATCTTAACCTCTCAGAGCCACATTCCTCTCTGGGAACTGAAAATGTTCCTAGCACCCACCTCATATTGTCAAACATCTGAATGCCTGAAAAGAGTACTTAGCCATAGTGAGTACTCAATAACTTATGATTTCTAGTTTTTGAACACTTTATAAACAGTATTTCATCTTCTCTTCTTTAATCATCCTGAAAATGCTTTGTGCATCCCACTGTATGAATAAATAAACTGAAGCTTAGAGAACTAGCCTCATGTAACTAGCTCAAGGTAACAGAGATAGTAGGAGGGCTAGAATTGACAGAAAGCTAGGACTACCTCCCGTAAAGGTGTAGTCTCCATGGGTGGAGGACTACACATGGAAGCAAAACCCTGGGGACCAGCAAATGGTGATGATGGTTGTTTTTCAAGTGCTCTATTGATTTAAGACAGGAGACAAGCAGACAGAGGGGAAAGAACAAGATGTCACATGTCAAAGCTGTAGCTATAGTAGGTGAAAGCCAGCTAGAACTGGGGACCTAAATATGGAGCATCATACGTCAAACTTCCCTGTAGCCTTAGAAGGACAACAGACCATACGTCACCCAAGTGAACAGAAGGTGCCACCTGGAGTGATCCACATTCCCTGTCTATTGGCAAAAACTACATCTGGGCAGATCTTGCTTTGAAATAAAGAGTAAAACTGACATAGAGATGTATAAACAATTTCAGAACCACATCCTAAAGTCGCAGAAGAGCAACCTTCAAGACAATTCAAGGACATGTGAACCTCATGAAATGAGCAAAAATCTTTAGAGAGAGGGCTACCTGAGTTAAAAACAGAACAGGTGGAGATGAAAAGGGATATGAAGGGACCAGCAGTTAGCATAATGGCTATGTCGCTGGACTCCCATGTAGTCAACCACGGTTCGAGTCTCGGACCTGGTGGCTTAAACTCATGCTGGGCACGTGTGCATGCATGCCCAAGATCCCGAGAGGAGAATGGAGGAGAAGAGACTGCAGCATGACCATCCCCCCGGGGGGTGATTTCTCACTTTCTCTCTCTGTCTCTGTCTTTCTGGCGAGCGCACATGCCCTGTAGTGAAAACCTTTCCAAAAAAATAAGAATAAGAAAAGAGAAGAAAAGGGATATGAAGAGCATAGAAACTGCAAAAAATCAAAAACCATTTAAGGGGGCTGGCAGGTGGCATGGTGGTTAAGGTGCTAGATTCCCACATGGCCAACTACAGTTTGAGTCCCAGACCTGACGACTTACATTCTCACTTTCCCTCTCTCTCTTTCTCTCTTCCTCTCCCTCTCTTTTTCTCTCTGTCACTCACTAGTCATATTAAATAATAATAGTAATAATAATAATAAATAATGATTAAATAAATCATTCTTAAAAAAATTAAGTCTCCACATGGAGAAGCAAGATAGATACAGTACAAAAATCAAATAAGTACAAAAATCAAATCAGTTATGTTAACAATATACTTGAGAAGTTCTCCAGGAAAGTAATAGAAAAGAATAAGGAAATAAAAAAACAAGAATGACATATATGTGAAAACCGATTTTAAAACTCCAATACAAAGATAATTTTTCAGAGGAACAGAACAGAATAAAAGCCACAAACTAATGAAAACGCATTTTTCTTTACCTTTGGAAAAACCATGTTCTATGAAAAGAGCTCCTCACATAGAGATATCCTGGAAAAAATGTTTATTAAAATATTAGAAAACTTTAAACCATTCAAGAATCTGAGGGAAAAAGAAAACTTAGGTACAAAAATCAATCTGACCGTGGCTTTGTTTCTGCAATAGAAAGTTCCAGAAAACACTGAAATGCCATCTACAAAACTGAGGAGAAGGACTACAGGCCCAAGGAATGAGTGACTCAAGATTTTGAAAACATACTTTATATACTTTGTATATACACACACACACACACACACACACACACACATACACACACACACACACACACACACACACATACATGTATATATATTTCCTACGAGAGGCAGAAAGACAGAGAGAAAGACAGGCACCCCAAGAAGGCATTCACATCATAATCCACCCCAAGCCTCAACTAGATCATAGTCAGGCATGTGTACCTCTGATGTGTACAAGGAGGGCCTCTGGATGTGAAACCAGGACCTTCTCATGTGGATCCAGTTGCATTTCCACTGTCTGACATCTGTAAGGACAACCTTGGCAACTCCCACTTTGAAAATAGATATCACCAATAAATTAGGAAAAGATGACCTTAAATATATGCCAAACAAGGACCAGCCGATGGCATAATGGTTACATTACTAGACTCTCACATAGTAAACTGCAGTTCGAGTCCCAGATCCAGCAACTTAAAATTCACACTGGGTATGTGTGCGTGCGTGCCCAAAATCCCAGGAGAAGAATGGAGGAGAAGGGATTGGCAGCATGGCCATCCTCCCTAGGGGGTGATTTCTCACTTTCTGTCTCTATCTCTATCTCTGGCAAGCACACATACCTTATAGAAAAATCTCTCTTAAAAATGATGTCAAACAATGAGTAAGTCATGTTGTAAGTGGACCTGTGAGCTTTCCCTTAATTGATTTTGTTCCCACACTCCAGCATCCAAGTGGGTTAAGGATTCCAAGACATTCTGGGGACCTGTGATACGCTCCATGGCTCTCTTTCTGCTCACTTCCAAAGGTCAAGAACTGTGTTCCTCAGATCACGTCCTGTGCACCACTGCTCATATTAAGTTTTCTGACTGCTTAGAACAATCAGTGGTGTTCCTCTGCTTCACTTTGATTAGCAGGGGCTCAATTATTGACACTGCTGTATGTGAGTATATGATATATACAGTGTGTGAGACAACCGTGAATGAGAATTCAAAGAGCTTTGTTTTTCCTTTCCAAAAACAAGACAAAATAATTTAAAAAGTGTCTTCATTGTCAAGCAACTTCAGGTCTGATATTCTGTTCCTTTATTACTAATACTATATTTTTTCTAGATGCAGAAGTCAAACATGTACAGTGTTAAAAATACAGAAAAGCACGCATAATCGCAAATGCCCAAAGAAAAACATTGTGAAGTTTTGTACTGCCCACGCAGCATTTCCCACACATATCCTTCATACACGAGTTCTCTTTTTCACATTAATGGTATTTAACTATACCCAGTTTGTAGTTTCTTTTGTTCATAGTGTCATAAAATTCTCATATTGAAAAATTCTGACAATGTTATTTTAAATGGTTGTACCGTGTTCCATCCCACGAATAACTGGCTAATAATTAACTTAACCGATCCCTGAGTTAATAATAATTGGACAATTTTTCTTGACATTATAGGAATTATACTACACTTTATACATACTATACAATGTAGCAATTAAAAATTTAGTTTGTTAAGTAAAATTTCCTGAGATCAAATTCCTGTTCCACCATTTATTAGCCATGCAAGGTGGGCCAAATTAATTAAACAAGCTGTGCCCGCTTTCTCATGAGTATAATGGAGATTGTAATAGTACTTAACTCATGGAGTTGTACAGATTACCTGAATTAATGCAGGTTGGTATCAATTACCTGAATTAATAAAGGTTCTAGAATGCTCCTTGCAACATGGCAAACAGTATGTATTTAGGTTGTTTCCAATTCTTTGCCACTGTGTAGAATGAATATTCTTCCACATATATCTATTTTTTTTAACAGTACTATTATTTTAAGGCAAGATCTCACTGTGTCAATCTTTTCGACTCTGTCTCTCAAATTGCTAGAATTATGGCATACACTACTACTGTTCCTGGCCTGTAGGTTGGGCCAGAATTGAACCCAGCCTGCCCATGGGTTCTGTAGAGTCCAGCAAACTATTACCATGTGCTACCATGGCTGGACCACAGCTATTTTTAAGAAAAAAAATGCTTAGAAAAGGACCTGTTTCATCTAGAGGCAATTCACATTTTAAAATGTTTGCACTTATTATCTAAAAATTGTACAATCCTGCCATTAAAGAACGGAAATGTCCAATCTTGCCAACACTGGATAGCTACTATTTTCCCCCATTCTACTAAGAAAGTAGATGAAAACTGACATTGATTTGGCGTTTCTATTACCAATATAGGTAGAATTTTTTTTCTGCAAGCTTATTGATCCTTTTTTTCCCTTTTATGCAAAACCTGTTCCTATTCTTTGCCCAGTTTTTGTCATGAGGGCTTTTCACTGGCTACCAAAAATCATTATGTATCAGGAATAAATATTTACAATATATAGGACATATTTTAATCTCAATTTGTCATTAAGCTTTCAGGTTTATTTAATAAATCTACCAACTTTTTCTTTGTAAGACTTCAAAAGAATTTCCAAACTTAAGTTTATATGTATCTCACCTGTATCACTATCTCCAATTGTTCTTTGTAATTTCATGTTTTATATTTAACTCTTTTCCCTTTTTTTTTTTTTTTTTTTTTAAGATTTTTACATAGGGCATGTGCACTTGTCAGAGAGAAAGTGAGAAATCATCCCCCAGGGGGATCGCCATACTGCACTCCCTTCTCTTCCATTCTCCTCTTAAGAGTTTGGGCATGCACAGACATGCGCACATGCACCTGGCATGATTTTCAAGCCTCTGGATCGGGGACTCGAACCACAGTTACCCATGTGGGAGTCCAGCGCCTTACCCACTATGCCACCTGCTGGTACTTTATATTTAACTCTTAAATCCTAAGCCAATTTAGTTTATGCTTTAGACTAAGAAAAGAAACTGACAATTTTCTTCCCAAATATTAACAAATTTTCTCAGCTGTATGTACTGCATCCTTCACCCTCTGATCGGGATTTGTGTCAGACGCTAACCAAGTAAACTCAAATATAGCACCAGCTTCTCTACTGTGTCTTATTGTGCTCCTACTTTGACACGAGCAGTGCCACTTTGTGTTATTACGATTTCCAAGTGAGTTCTAGTATCTGGAAGAGCAAGCGTTCACTCACCATCTTGATTTTGTTTTTTAAACAACTTAATTGGCTCTTCTTAGCAATTTATTCTTCAGATAAACTTTAGAATATTTTTGTCACATTACCCAAAAAAGCCCAGTGGGAATTTTGTTGTTGTTGTTATATTTGAAACACAGCAGCTGTTGTTCTGTTTGCCTTGGAATCATCTTCAAAAATACAAATTATCCATATGTTGGATCTTTGCTGTCTGCCCTCTGAAATTCACGACCTCTCAGATAACTTAGAGTCTTATCTTTGTCAACACAAAGACATTGCATTCTAGGGTTTTTCTCAAAATTATCTGAATAGATTCTTTGTAATAGTAATTCTGAGCCTTACTCCTTTTAAGACAACGTGCAACATTGCCATTGTAAGACTTGATTCCTTTACAGTTTTTTTAATTTTGCCAAATTCATTTTTACCTTAATCTGTTGCCTTATCATATCAGCTTATCATCCTTATGTTTTTCTTGCTTGTTTTAGAGCCCATAGTTTCTTAGGTTTCCTTAAGATGAGAACAGATGCTGACTAAAATTTGTTTTTGTTTTTAAAGAAAAATCTTTTGTTTAAAATATGCCCTTTCTCTACTTCTTCTAAGATATGTTTATCTCTTTTCATGGTATAAATTTATTTTATGTCTCATATTGAGGGTTTTGTTGTCCCTGCTTCTTCAGCTTTTAATGAGAATTGATTTCTCTCTTAATGATATTTGTCTCACCTGGCCACCTGGAAGCTGGGACATCTGCATCATTGGAACAATGCTGAATGAGCAAGGCCCCTGTATTTCAAGAAGGAACAAAAACTAGTATTCTACTCAAATGCAGATATACTCTATGACTAAGCCCCTCTTCATATCATTGTTGGAAAGTTGTGGAAGCCCTTCCTGTATCATCTCTATCTAATGCCAATACATTTGATAAAAGACAAAATATTAAAATATGCCAGAAAGGGGTACCAGCAGATGGCATAATGACTATGACGCTGGATTCCCATAGTCAATCATGATTTGAGTCCCAGACCCAGCGGCTTAAACATCACACCCAGGTGTACATGCGTGCATATATGCCCGAAGTCCTGAGAGGAGAATGGAGGAGAAGGGATTGTCATCCCCCTAGGGGATGTTTTCTCACTTTCTGTCTCTCTGTCTCTCTCTGTCTCTGTCTCTCTATGTCTCTCTCTCTCTCTTCAGGCGAATGCACATGCCCTATAGCAAAAACCTCTAAAAAAAAAAAAAAAAAAAAGACGAAAAGAAAAAGACTCTAGGAACCACTTAACAATGTTGGTAGACACGCTGGCAAGGACTCAGGGGAGCTAAACCCTCTTCTCTCACTCTCCCCCCAGTTCTCTGTGCTTCACCATCCTGTCACTAGGTCGGGCACAAGCTTATTTCCCACCTATGAGTTTTTTTAGTTGAAAGGAATGTTCTGCCTCTAGATATTTCCACAGCAGACAGCCTACTTCTGTTCAAGCCTGTTTTCAAATGTCCCTCTCCTGAACACCCCATTTGCCCAACTCCTGTGTCATTCCTCCCTCACTAGCCTATTTCATTTTCTTATAGCATTTACAAGTAGTTAAGATCATCTGGTTTGTTTTCATAAACACACACACACACACACACACACACATCCATCCTTCCATTCAAAATATAATAAGCCTTGCTCTGTCTTTTCATCATTATAAGCCTAGAATCTAGAACAGTTTCGTGTAAACAGCAGGCAGACAATAAATGTTTACTGAATGAATGATGGTTATGGATGACACATGAGATTCTAGGTGATTTTAATTTTTCTCTTCTTGTTTATCTTTATTTTTTGATTTTTTGTTTGTTTGGTTTTGGTTTTTGGTTTGTTTGTTTGTTTGTTTGTAGAGAGATTTTTGCTATAGGGCACATGCACTCAACTGAGAGGCAGAGAAAAACAGAAAGAAAGAAAGTGAGAAATCAGTCCCCAGAAGGGATAGCCACACCGCACCCCCTTCTCCTCCATTCTCCTCTCAGAGAATGACATGCACACACACACACGCACCCAGCATGAGTCTTAAGCCACTGGGTCTGGGACTCAAACCACAGTTGACTACATGGGAGTCCAGCAACGTAACTATTACATCAGCTGATGCTTATGTTTCATATTTTATAATGAATCTATATTACTTTTTTAGTTTAGAAAGGATATTTTGAAGCAAAGGGGCTATACAATATTATATATACTATTCTATACAATTTCATATATACTATTTGTTTCCAAAATTTTTAGCAGCAAATGTTTTATACAAAATCTTTGTGGAACTCCAGTATATAAGAGGTAAAAATGGCATTTTGTTATTAAACTTGTTAAATTCAGATTATACCACTTGCTTCTTATAAAATCAACCAATAAAACAATGATGCTTTTAAACAAAAGTTTTTATTTTAAATTGAGGATTATGAATAAATTTTTCCATTTAATAAAGACCTCAGATAACATTTACTTCTTTTCTTTATTCCAAAGTGTACATACACGTGCTAAAGAGAGATAGAGACAGAAAGAGAAGAAAGCACCCCTCCAATGGGCTGCGATTCTGTCTTCTCTATCTTCTCCATCTTGGGCATACACACACACACCTACCATGTTTTTCAAGGACTGAGGCCAGGACTCAAACTGTGGTCAGCTACCTGGAATCCAGACTCTCTTAACCACTAGGCTACAGGGCTGGCCAAAATTCACTTACTTTAATTTATCTGTTTCATATTGAGAAAAATCCTGGTTAATGTCAATGGGTAGTTGCAAACAGTAATCAGTCACCAGTTTTCATGCTATTCTTAAACAGATACTATAGGAAAAAAGTTATTTCTAAGCTTTCATAACCACAAGTTAGCCAAGCTATACAAATTTTCATGCTGGTAGTTTCTAATAAATTTAGTTGATAATGCATTTGTGTGTTATTTTTAACAAAACACCAAATAGATTAGAATATATTTAAAATACGAAATATGAATAAAACACACAACCACTGAAGCATGACAGCACAAGACTGCAGTTTCATGGAAAATATCTTGAAAACCCTAGGGATATGCCTCCTACTAGCAATTATGTAAAAATTAATATACAGAGTAAGAAGAGCTGAAAGAAACACACACCAATGTGTTAACAGTGGGTCTACCTGGGTGGCTGGACTCTTTTTTTTTTTTTTTTTTTTTTTTTCTTGAGAGGTGTTTTTGCTATAGGGCGCGTGTGCTCGCCAGACAGACAGAGAGAGACAGAGAGACAGAAAGCGAGAAATCACCCTCCAGGGGGGATGGCCACACCGCAATCCCTTCTCCTCCTTTCTTCTCGCGGGATCTTGGGCATGCACGCACACGCGCCTGGCATGAGTTTTAAGCCACCAGCTCCGGGACTTGAACCACAGTCAACTACATGGGAGTCCAGCAACATAGCCATTACACTAACTGCTGGTCCCTGTGGCTGGACTCCTAGAGAGTCCTTCCTTTAACTGTTCTGCATTTTCCAGAGAATTTTTGATGGGTTAATTTGTAATGGGGAAAAAGCTCTTTGTAAAAAAAGCCAAATGGGGGGCCAGGAAGTGGCATAGTGGTTAAGGCACTGCACTCCCATATGACTGACAACAGTTCAAGTCCCAAACCTGGAGGCTTGAAAATCACACTGGGGATGTGTGCATGAGTGTATGTGCCCTCAAAAAAATCTTGGGGAAAAAAGGGGGGGGGGAATGGAGCCCAACCATTGTGGGGCAGGATTAACACACATGCTCTGCAAGGCTGGAAGTCACATGGCAACCATGCGTTCAAATCCCTAGGTTGGCCTGAAAACACTCTGAGTATGTGCATGGGTACCCAGGATCCTGAGGAGCGGGAGGGCTAGGGAAAGGGGATCATGATGTGACAACAGCCTGTTGAAGGTATTTCTCCTTCTGTCTTTCTCCTGTGCACATGCACTATCATAAGAGGGAAAAAAAAAAAAAAAAAAAAAAGGTGACTGTGGGACCAGCAGTTGGCGTAATGCCTATGTTGACCGCGGTTCGTGTCCCAGACCCGGTGGCTTAAAACTCACGCCGGGCGCATGTGCGTGCGTGCCCAAGATCCCGAGAGGAGAATGGAGGAGAAGGGATTGCGGCGTGGCCATCCCCCCTGGGGGGTGATTTCTCGTTTTCTATCTCTCTGTCTCTCTCTGTCTGGCGAGCGCACGCGCCCTATAGCAAAAACCTCTCCCAAAAAAAAGAAAAGGAAAAAAAAAAGGTGACTGTAAGGGAAGGGCATTTTAGGCAGAAGGAACAACTTCAGCTAAAGCAAATGTACATCTAACAGTGCCATGTATTTGGAGACCTGTATGTGGGTCAGCTTATCTAGAGCATAAACAGGGATGGAAAAAGAGGTGCAAAGACTGAGGTCCAAAGAGATGAGGGAGGGTCATGTCAGGGACAGCCTCAAGGATTAGGCTTTTGGGAGCTGGAGTTAATTTTGTTGGCAGGAGAAAGCCTTTGGAAAGATTTCACTGAGGTATAGCAATCAAATTTTCATCTTCGAAAGATTAGTCTGACAGCATGAAATCTCTTAACTCAAAAAAATTTATTCTTCACATTCAACAAGATTCCCAGTGGATAGAATATACAAAAGAGAAGTTGTAGTGGGTGGGGGTAGGGGAGACCTGGAAAATGGAACCGCCTGCATGCACTGAGGGGAGGGTCTGATCGGAGAAGGCCTGCTGGCAGATGGGGGATGGAGGGCTGAAAGACAGAGAAGGTAGGCGAGTGCCAGCCAGCCTCCTGTACCTCTAATTGTCCTTCTCAGTAGGACAAAAGGCAGTAATTGGTGAGAGGTCTGGAAAGGGTCAGAGAGGTGCCCATAGGGGAGGGTGAGCATCTTCAGAAAGGAGGACTGCAGGTGGACGGTACTGGAATACCCTCCTTATTTATTTATTTTTTAAATACATGTCAGAGGGTGCATGTGTGAGCATGACAGGAGAGAGAGAGAGAGAGAGAGAGAGAGAGAGAGAGAGAGAGAGAGAGAGATGATTCCCCAACCGGACTGGTCATGGCTGCAATCTTTTTTCCATCGATTCTCTGTCCAGTCAGAATTCTGAGCATACATGAGTGTGTCCAGTGCGTTTTTCAAGCTGCCAGGGCCAGGACTTGAACTCTGCTTGGCCATGTGGGCTGTGGCTTCTTCTGCATAGCACCCAATCACTGAGCGAGGGGGCTGGCCATGGAACACCCTCCTTTAACTTTGTTTTTATTTTTATTGTTTAGAACTTTGTACTTAAGTACCCTTAAACACAGAAATGTGCTTAAAAGATTTTCACAATGGGGGTGACCAGCACCTAGTTCAAGAAACAGAACCCAGGTCTTAAAAGCATCATGTTAAGTGAGAGGATCCAGGCACAAGAGGTCATGTATGATTTAATTCACATGAAATATCCAGAAGAGACCCATCTCTAGAGACCGAAGGCAGGTGAGCAGTTGCTTGGAGCTGGAGAATACAAGGAGTGATAGCTAAAGGGTAAGGGGTTTCTTTTCGAGGTGGTGAAAGTAAGTTCTAACACTGACTGTGGTAATGACTGGACATGCACATGTCTGTGAATATACTGAAAACCATTGACTACAAAGAAGAGAGAAGGAAAGAAAGAAGTAATAATGGAAGGAAGAAAATACAGGAAGAAAGGAGGGAAATGAATGAAGAAAGGAAGAGAGAGAAGGATGGAGGGAGGGAAGCAGGAAGGAAAGAAGGAAGAAAGAGAGTAAGGGAAGGCAGGAATGAATAAAAGAAGGAAACGGAGGGAGGGAAGGAGAGAGGGAGGAGAAAGAAAGAGAACATGAGCAGAATTTAAGGCCCCAGCCCAGCAGTGAGGGTGAGATCTTGCCATCCCCTAGCATACCAGCATAGCCACTTTCTTTAGTTCTTTTTTTTTTTTTTTTTTAAGAGAGGTTTTTGCTATAGGGTGTGTGCACTCGCCAGACAGAGAGAGACAGAGACGGAAAGCGAGAAATCACCCCCCAGGGGTGATGGTCACATCGCAATCCCCTCTCCTCTATTCTCCTCTTGGGGTCTTGGGCACACACGCACACATGCCCAGTGTGAGTTTAAGCCACCAGGTCCAGGACTCAAACCACCGTTGACTTTATGAGAGTTCAGTGACATAGCCATTATGCTAACTGCTGGTCCCGCCACTTCCTTTACTTCTAATGCTATGTGTCTTTTCTTTGATTTTTGCATTTTATGTAAAAGGAACCAAATGGTTTTTGTGTCTGACTTCTTTATCTCAATGTCATGTTTGTGAAATTTGTTCATATTGTGCACACCAGGGTGTGCACAGACATATCACCCAGCCATATCACAAATGCTCAGTAAATGCTAGCTATGATTATAAAACTTCATTGAACGTGCTTGTTCGTATTTCTGTTCAATGCTTCTAAAACAGGAGACCTTGAGCACCATCTTATTCATCTAAGTCGTGGCTCACCATGGACAGATTGAGATGGGGTCAGGCATGCTTTGGGGTCAGCCTGGGTTTAATTAATACTCTGCCACCTATTAGCTGGACCCGTTTCAGTATCTCTAAAATGAAAATATGATAGTGTTGTTAAGAGGATTAGAGAAGTTAATTATAGAAAACACTTGATACCTTTTCTGGCCCACATTAAGGACACAATAAGTCACTTTAAATATGATTTACAGCCTGATTCGGAATAGATGCTTGACAAATAACCTCTTTTTATAGTTCCCAGATGTCTGATTGCTTCACACTTCAGGACCATACTTTCATCTGAAATAACAGAGAGGCTGAACCTATCCAGTTGAAAAGCAACAAGGGGTCTGTGTCCTATGACTGAGGACTCATCTCTCACTACAACAATCCTAAATACAGTGGTTACCCTGATACAGACAGATATATTCCAAGACCTCCAGTGGATGCCTGAAATTTCAGTAGTACCAAACCCAATGCATACTATATTTTCCCCTATACATACATACCTATGATAAAGTTTAATTTTTAAATTAGTGAAAGGGTCAGCCCAGTAGTTCAGTAGTGAAGGGATCCAGATTCCACATGGCCAACCATGGTTTGAAACCCAGCTCTAGTGGCTTGAAAAACACATGAGATGTGTATATACGCATGCCTCAAATTCTGACAGGATGGAGAAATGGAGGAGAAGGGATTGCAGTGTGACCACATTGGAGTGCCTTTTCTCTTTCTCTTTGTGGTAAGCATGCATTCCCTTTAAGAATTAGAAAAAGGAAAAATACTAATTTATATATATATACATAAGTTATATGTATACATCTATATGTATATATTGTAATAAAAGTGATGTAAATGTGGTCTCTCTCAAAATATCTTACTGTACTGTGGGTAACAGAAAGTGAAGATGGAGAAGGGGGCGCTGCTGTAGCTTCCTCATCTTCAGTCATTGGGTTGCATGTTGAAGACCTATCTTCACAAGAAGGAAGGTATTTTTAAAGAGGACAGCATAGGACCAGCAGTTGGCATAATGGCTATGTCACTGGACTCCTATGTAGTTGACCGTGGTTCAACTCCAGGACCCAGTGGCTTAAACTCAGACTGGGCGCGTATACATGCATGCCCAAGATCCCGAAGGAGAATGGAGGAGAAGAGATTGTGGCATGGCCATCCCCCCGGGGGACTGATTTCTTGCTTTCTGTCTCTTTGTCTGTCTCTGTCTTTCTGGCAAGCGCACGCGCCCTATAGCAAAAAATCTTTCCAAATAAATAAGTAAATAAATAAATAAAATAAAGAGGACAGCATATTAACCAGTCAATAATTATTATGAAAAACTCCTTAACACAGCACTGTTTGTGGATCACCTTTAGCATAAAGAAAATACTTGAGGGAACTTTTGACTGGGATGCCAAGAAGATAAAATGCCTTGACAAGACCACCCAAGAAAAGTCCCCCCTCAGGATCCTCCTTGCTGCTGGCACTATCTTCATTTCACAGGGCATGTGATTAACCCAGTGATGAACTTCTGCTCAGAATGAAAATTACTCTCAGGAAGTGGGACCGTTCTGCAGAAACTGCGCTACCACTAAGACACGTTCTAGCATGCCTCGTTATTACAGTTGTTAATGTAGCTCATGTCCTAATTAAAACCCTTATTCTCCACTGCTAGCACATTGCCCAGGATGGTCAGTCTTGCCTGAGTCAGAGAGGCCACACGGCAATCCTTGGAGACTAAGGAATTTTCTAGATCATTTGCTATGTGTCTTAACCTAGGTCCCCTAAACAGCAAAGCCTGAGGCAAAAGCTTCCTGCCAAAAAAGACAAGTCTACAGAAGCAGAAAGTAGATTAGTGGTTGCCCGGGGCTGGGTGTGAAAACAGGGAATGACTACAAATGGGCCCAATGAGTGTTTGAGGGGTGATGAAAATGTTCTAAAATTGGGTTTGGTGATGGTTGCACAACACTGTAAATTTTATGTATGCAAATTATATTTTAATAAATTATACTTCAATAAAGCTGTTTGGAAATAAAAGCTTATGGGCTGACACTTCACTGGGGAAACAGAAATCTAGGGAGGCAAGGGTGAGGAAAAGGAGAAGCAGGGAGGAGGGTACGGTAACTCTGAGAGGATGTGCTGCCACGGTGGCTGCAGCTTGGTGGGCAGCTGATCATGTCTACTCATCTGCCACTTTCCCCCAGGAATCCCTGCACTATTGGGCTATCCACAAGCCCAGAGAGAGTCTGATACCTTCTTGCAGCTCAAGGGCAGTAGAGACTGAAGTGAGAGACCAGAGGTATGTAGGAAAGGCACTGTCGGGATGTTTGCTCAGCAAGCTGAGGGCTGAGAAGTAGCTGGCACAGTAAACCCTTGATCTAGAATGGCCTGGGAAGCAGAGGAGACCTGACATTATAATCATCAGAGAAGCACAGGTAGGGCTAGCCCCCAGCTAGGCACCCACCTGGGTTAGAGTGGATCCACACCTGCATCTCAGCCACTGTGCAATATCTCTACCTCCAGATCACATCTACAGAAGGCTGGCCCAAACACCACCCCCTCTCCAACAATATGGTCAGGGGAGGGAAAGAGCCATGAAGCCCCACTTTGAATCATTTGCATCTCAGGATATTTCAAAAGACCTGAAAACAAGACACAAATCCCATGGGACCAGCAGTTAGCGTAATGGCTATGTTGCTGAACTCCCTTGTAGTCAACCGCAGTTCGAGTCCCGGACCCAGTGGCTTAAAACTCACGCCGGGTGCGTGTGTGTGCGTGCCCAAGATCCCGAGAGGAGAATGGAGAAGGGATTGCAGCGTGGCCATTCCCTCTGGGGGGTGATTTCTCGCTTTCTGTCTCTCTGTCTCTCTCTGTCTGTCTGGTAAGTGCACACGTCCTATGGCAAAAAAACCTCTTCAAAAAAAAAAAAAAAAAAAAAAAGAGAGAGACACAAATCCCCAAAAAGCTACTGCCCTTGTGTGGCAGCCATGGATATACACAGCCAAGATCTTCCTGCAAGAAAGAACTTGCTGTTTCACAGAACCCTCAGGTCCACCCAGTTGTGAGCCACGACCTCACTCCCCCTGGCCATCCCCAGCCAATGACTGAGCATCACAATGGCATCGGACCTGGCCATTTCCACCCAATATGGGACTCTTCTAACAGGCGATCTCTGCCACGGAATTGCCGTGTGGGCTGGCCAAGACTTTGTCAGATCCTTATTGTAGCCTGAGGCTCTCCGCCCCCAGTCTTGCTTCCAGCCGGTTATGTTCCACAGCCATATTTACCTCCTCCCTCTCCCACTAAACCTTGCATACTATACAGGAGCCCAGAGAGGGTCCAGCAGTTTCTTACAGCTCAGGGGCAGCACACTGACAAACTCAGTTCTATTGTTTGAATGTGCCCCACCCCCACAAATTATTGTGTTAAAATGTGGTGAGTCAAGCCAGTCAGTAGTGGCATAGTGATTAAGGCAGCTGGATCCTACAAGGCCAAATGGTGTGGTTGGAGTTCTGGACCCAGTGGTTTGAAAGACACCAAGTGCATGTGCCTGTGTGCCCAAAATCCCAACAAGAGCATGGAGAAGGGATTACATTATGGCCATCCCCCTTGGGAAGTGTTTCCTCACTTTCTTTCTCTCCTCTCTCTGTGGGTCTCTCTCTCTCTCTCTCTCTCTCTCCCTCCCTCTCTCTCTCTCTCTCTCTCTCTCTCTTTCTCTCTCTCTCTCTCTCTCTCTCTCTCTCCAGCAAGTATATGTGCCCTATAGCAAACAAAACAAAACAAACAAAAAACTTCAAAAAAAATCGGGTAAGTCATTGACCAACTGCAGTGTCATAATGATAATGTAACGTTCCAACATGCGAAAAACACTTGGGAAGGTCCCAATTTGCATTCCAAGGCCCCCCTGTCCACACTGGGCATAGGTAGATGCATGCCTGTGACCCTGACTGGCTGTGGTTGGATTTGAATCACATTGTATAGATCCTGTTGGGGTGCATATCTCTTTCTCTGTCTCATCTCTATCTCTTTCCTTTGGAAAAACATAAGTAAACTTTTTTTTTTAACGTGGTGAGCCATTGTGACAGCGTTGAGAGAGAGTTCTAACCCGATTATGGCATTAAAAGGTGGGGCCTTTGGGAAGTGATTAGGCATCAGGGTGGAGCCCCCATAATTGAGTCCTCGTGGGTTTACGAGGAGAGGGAATGAGACAGAAAGTGCTCCGCTCTGCACGCATCCCTGCCTTCTGCTGTGTTAACCACCACCAAGACCTCAGTGGATGCAGGCCCTGGACCCTGGGCCTCCAAACTATGAGCTGAATAAAAATCTATTCTCTTAAATTATCCAGACTCGGTATCTCTGTTATTAGTGACAGAATGGACAAGAGCACTTGGTAACCGCAGATTAGTCACAGGATGCTCTCTTTCTATACACATCCCACACCAAAACCAGCAAGGGACATGCTTCAACCTCAGAGGCCGGGGCTTTGCACCTGAGTTCTTGAACCCCAGGTGATACATTCCACAGGGCGCACAATGCAAGGGGCTGAAGCCTTAGAGTGGAAGGCCAACTCTTTTGAGAGAGCCTGGGGTATGCAGTAGTTTTCTATTGTTGCTGTCACAAATGCTATAAACTCGGTGGCTTAAAACACAGAAATTTGCTATCTTACAATTCTGGAGCTCAGAAGTTGAAATGAGTCTCACTAAGCAAAAACTAAGCTGATAGTAAGGCTGCGTTTCTCCTGCAGACTCCAGCAGAAAGTCTGCTATCTTACCTTTTCCACCTTCTAGAAGCTACCTGTACTCCTTGCTCCTGGCTCTCTTCCATCTGCACAGCCAGCACTGGCTGCCTGAGTCTCCCTCGTGCTGCACCACAGTGATCCTTATTCTCCTGCCTCCCTCTTTCATTTCGAAGGACCCTTGTGATTGTATTGAGCCTGCCTGGGTAATCCAGGATAATCTCCTTAGCTTGAGGTCAGTTGACTATCGACCTTAATTCCATCTGCAACTTTAATTCTCCCTTGCTGTGTAACATAATATATTCACAGGTTCTGAGGATTAGGAGGTGGGCATCCTTGGAGGAGTCATTATCTGCCTATCACAGGGAACATCCCAAGAGGAAAATGCCTTGACCTGCCGGAGGTGGAGAAGACTCAGCATAGAGCACAGAGAAAGGGAGAATAGGGCCAGTGGCTCTCTACCCTTCACTTCACTTTCTGTCCTTCTCACTCCTGAGGTCTGATATAAGCTAGGACCAGGGGTAGTCTTCTTCCTGTGGGCACTGAGCACAAAAATCAGACCAGGTGCACTTCTGATCCCAGAATAAAGGGGGGACAGTGCAGCTGAGTGGTCCCCCTGAGCTCTTTCTCCAAAAGAAGCACTTTTTCACAATTTTAGGCAATGTGTGGGCCAGCCAGTAGTGGCAGTGACACAATGCTCTGTGACACTGGACAGACACAGAAGGTCCTGAGTTCACATCCTGAGGCCTCCCTCACATGCTACGCGCAGCCATGCTCTGGGATGGCCGAGGCTGGGGAAAGATTGCTGCGTGGAGGTGACTGTCTCTTTGTCTCTCTCTGTCATGGAAGAAATAAATAACTAAACTTTTTTTAAAAGGTAATGTATGAATGTGACAGAATGTTAGAAGGTATAGTGAGAGATTAAGGAAGGATTTACAGAAGTGGCAGCAATGATTTGGGGGGCTGCTTGCCTTCCCACCAACCAAGATGCAGGCTACTTCCCACCTCCAGGCTCTCCCTAGGCTGTGTTTTCCTCCACCACAGGTTATAGCTAAATGGACAAGAATGTTCCAGGAGATCAAGCTGGACATAGCTAGCTTCCCAGACAGCAGAGCTTCCAGTGAGTAACAGAAATCGGGTGCATCGGGTGGTAGCAGCTCTGGGACTGGGCATTCTGCCGCTGTAGTATGACTAACACCAGCCCCAAACATTATTACAGAAAACAACTCAGTGAAGCCGTTGTCCACACCAATAAAGCTCCTTCTCTGGCCCTGACATCACTGCTTCTATGGCAACCAGTGCACTTCAAAGAGCAAAATGTGGGAGACTGAAAAACAGAATCCAAACTGACGGTACCAAATGAAGTTGTGCCAAATGTGTGAATTGGCCAGGAAGCCATGTAAAGTTCTGAGGCAAGCATCACAGAAGCTCTTGGAGAAGGAAAGATAAGACAAGGCAGTTCTAGGATCAAAACCAGGGTATCCTAAAGCCACAGAGAAGTGTCCCGCATAGGGGCCCAATGTTCTTATGACTGGTTGGCAGGATGGAGAATTGGGAGGGAATCTTGAACCTGATCACGTAGAGAGCAGTTCGTTTGATGAGGAAGTTCCAGAAAACAAAACATTATTTTAACATAGTACACAATCTCTACATGAACATAATTGTCCTTTAAAGGAGTGACAAGTATGAATCACTCAAAGAGGACACCGGGAAGGGGAGGGACCATGTGGTCAGTAAGTCCTCCTTGTGGACGTTAATGGATATGACCCTATAAGACAATAACCAGTAAGGCAGTATATCTACCACAGATTGCCCTCTCTAGAAGTATGCCTCATTATCCCGTGAGTAAAACTTTGACTTAAATTCATCTCATCTGATCTGGTCTGCGGGCAAAATGTCATGGGGTCCAGGGAGATGGAAAGGGGAGAAATACGGATTGTATAGTCCCCAGAGAGCTGGGCACATGGAAGGTCCCAGGTTTGCAGGCACTTGTGCACGCATGCATGGTCCTGGCTGGCTGAGGCTGGGGGTGGATCATGGTGTGAAATACTATTAGAGTTATTCTTTCTCTCTCTCTGAAGAAATAATTACAAATTCTTTTAAAAATATGCATTCATTAAATAAGTTCTCAGAACTTTCAGCCTTTCTATTTCTTAATTATTTTTAGTCATTCTAAGATCTAACCATGAGCATGAAACATAAATTTTTCTAGTGACAGTCATGTAGCCACCCATAAATAGGTCTAATGCCCTTCATTAGAAAGTCAAGGGAACTTATGAGCCAGTATGGAAGTCAGAGGTACAACGTGAAGTATACATGGGCCAGCTTCCCATTAAAATCTCTAAAGGTGGGAACAGCAAATGGCGTAATGGCTATGTTGCTGGACTCCCATGTAGTCAGCCGCAGTCGAGTCCCGGACCCAGTGGCTTAAACTCACGCCGGGCACGTGTGCATGAGTGTCCAAGATCCCAAGAGGAAAATGGAGAAGGGATTGTGGTGTGGCCATATCCACTTGGGGGGAGGGGGGGTTCTTGCTTTCTATCTCTCTGTCTCTCTTTTTCTGGTGAGTGCATTCACCCTATAGCAAAAATCTCTCCAAAAAAAATCTCTAAAGGCATGTATACACACAAGCATATGTTTACACACATATACACACAGGGCCAATAAAGTAGGAAACTACACACGAGAGAATGTCCTGCACGAATGAGAGCATTTTCCATGACTGGATTATCAATAGGATTATTTAAAAAAAAAAAAATCCCAGAATAGGCAAGAACTGTGTTGTAAATTAGAACAGTATAGATGATATCAAAGAATGAAAGAAAACATTCTGACTAAGCCCCACCAGAAAAAAAAATTCAACCACCCTAGTAATCAAAATAAAACAAAAATGCAATGTTATTTTAAGCGACCAAACTGGCAAGAATCTCTAAAACTATAAACACAATGTTGATGAGAGTACAACGAAATGAGAATTTTCGAACTTGGTTGGTGGGAAAGGAAATTGGGATGACCCATCAGGAAGAAAGGAAGAAACTTGGTGCCCTATAATAAAAGCCCTAGGGAGAAAAAAAAAAGTTTATACACATTGACCCACTGTTTTCACTTGTACAGATTAGATTTTAAAAACTCGTCAATCACTGCAGTGATGCAGCCATAACAAAACAGCATGCTGCTGAAGCTACTTGCGAAGGTCCCAGGTTCTGCGCCAAGGCCTCCCGTATTCCTGAGTGTCCATAACCATGAATCCAACTGGCTGAGGTCGGGGCTTGATCACAATATAAGGACCCTGGTGGAGGTACTTTTTCTCTCTCTCAGAATACATAAATAAACTGTTTTAAAATCACAAACATAAGGGGTCTTCAAAAAGTTTGTTCAAAATGCGTATTATGAAAAATGATACATGGGTTTCAAAAATTTTTTACACCAGAATAAACTCATACTTCGATTCCATTTTTCCAGTAACATTTTGAAGCTGCCTTGTACAGGCAGCGATTTCTCCTCCAGTCGCTCAGCACAGCATTACCTATGACCAGGAAAAACTGGAAATAGTTCAATGGCTGACAGCAGGAAAAGAGTAAATAAATGAATGCAAAGGCATTGCTCCATCAGCCAGTGTTTTCCAGGTGAGTTCTCACCACTCCAGCCTGTCATTAACCTGTGCCTGCCCTGCTAGGCAAAAACTGACCCCAAATCAAGTTTCCTGCTGCCTGCTCAGTGCTGCAGTGAGTCTAACCAAGACCAGCAGCTGATTTTCTGAATGTAATATGAATTATGTAACCTGGAGAACTATCTAAGGGGAAGCGGATATAGAGGAACAAGAGGATGTAAGATATTGAACAGGCAAGTAAATCTTATTTATTTAGGATTTTTGATCCTTGCATTCTTCCCAAGGGCTAAAGACTTAGTTTCTCCTGTAAAACTAAACCTACCAATAAAGAGAATAATTAAAAATACGAATGGAAGAGGGAAAAGAGATAAAAAAAAAAGGGGGGGGGGCAGAAAAATAGTTGCCACCAGACACCAGAGAATGATTTAATTTTACAATCCAGCATGGAATTTAGCAATTCCTGACAGCTTCAGCAGAACAGGAAACACTTGGGTAATAGAGTTCTTATTGTCTGGTTTAAAAAAAAAGAAAAAAAAAAAAAAGAGCAAGAATGTTGAGGAGATTATTTGCTATCAAGTGTGGAAATAAAATAGTGATTTCATGTTTCCTTCATATATTGGATTTATATAAACAAGTCTGAGAAATGCAGTGGGCCCAACCCCTCCAGGCCTCCCCCATCTCGAGCACTCACACCTTGCAGGCCTTTCTGCAGAACAAGGTTCATTACCAATGTGTACAAGGGAATCAGTCAAGGACGTATGCTTTGTTTGGTTGGTCGTCTGTCTGTATATGGGTTTTATGTCAATTCTTGTGGCCAAGCTTCAGTAGAGACTCTGATTCAGACTCTTGGGCAGGCAGCCAGGCCCATTATGAGGAAATGCTCCCCAAGAATTCTGGGTGCCCCCTTCAGAGCCTTAGCTCTACCCCAAGAGTGCATAGTGGCAGGAGCCAGTCCTGAGTTCTCACCCACCCCTCAGGATCTTACGTTACACAACCACTCAGAGACCCCAGGACCACAACCTATGCTTATAGGTTGGGGAGAAGGAGACAGAGTGGCCCCTGCCTGGGACACAGGTAGGGATGGCAACAATAAAATACAATGAGAATAGTGGGTTTTCCTGGCTGCCATTTATATGGGAACCTCAAACGTTTATGGAAAAATGAAATTAAAGTACCAGTTTATTTTGGTGCAAAGAACAATAATAATAATAATTGAAATCTATGCTTAGTTTTTTCATAATATGCATTTTCCACAAACTTTTTGAAGACTCCCTGTAGCTGGTGGACTGTAGTCAGGAAGAGTGGAGAAGTGAGGGTTCTGTTCTCTGGGAAGCAGACCTGAGCGTCATCTGAAATCGAGGCTGTAACAGAGCACACTGTTGAATTCCCAAGAGAATTAAAATCTGAAAGAATGACTTCCAGATCACTGAAGAGGTAAAACGCCAAGGAAACATCCTCTCCCTACTGAAAGCAGAAAAAAACAGCGTGAAGAAAGGGTGTTCCTTCAGATAATAAGTAGCAAAGTGATTTTTAAAATATTAATTGACACATAATAATCATACATCTTTACGAGACTCACTGTGATTTTTTTCAGTATTTGAACACGATGTATAAAGATCAAATTTAGGACGTGAAATCAAAGCAAGCATCCATCAGCAGACAATGTGGTATATTAAGGGTATGCCAAGAAGCTCGTGCAAAACGGAATTAAAGTATGAGTTTATTTTGGTAAAACAAACAATAAAAAAAAAACTGAAAAAAAGAAAACCTAAAATCCATGCATAATTTTTTAAGACACATTTTCCATGAACTTTTTGAAGACTCCCACTATATGTGATAGAACTACTTATCTATTAAGGAAAATAAAATTCTGTTATTCAAGGCAACATGGAGAAGCCTAAAGGACGTTATATAAAGTGAAATAAACCAATCACCAAAATAGAAAAATCACATGTTCTCACTCATACAAGGAAACTAAAAGGAGTTGTCTCCATTAGGAGAGAGTAGAATAGTGGTTACTAGAGGCTGGGGAAGGTAACAGGGAAGGGTGTGATAGGAAGATGTTGGTTAATGGATACAAAATTATAGTTATATAAAAGGACTAAGTTCTAGTGTTCTATATAGCACAGCAGGGTAACTATAGCCAATAATTTCCTATATATTTAAAAGCAGCTAAAAGAAAAGTGATTGGGTTTTTGATAGACATTACAGGGTAAAAAAGGAAACAATTGGTTTCTCCCACCGCTGAGACTCATGCTTAGAATTGAAACCCAGTGAACTGAATGAAGACCCACTTGTGCTTCTTATAAAGCAGGATATTCCCAGCGCTGTCCCTGAACTTGGTCCCTCAGAGGCCTGACGTGGTGCCTCACAGGCCTCCATGGAATGAAGTCATTACCGAAAGCCTGCAAGCCTGGACTTTGATGTCTCCTTCTCATCATGGAAGGTTCCCTCACTTGGCGCTGTGGTTCCTAGCCGAGCCAGCAGGGCAGAGGCTTCCAGTAGGTTCCCACTTCTCCCACCCACTGCCTCAATTCTTTATCCAACTGACTTGATCTTTAAGGGCTAATTACTGGTCCCTGGGATGGGGGTGGGGAAATGGTACCCCAAACGGGCCATTTACAAAGAGGTGAGCAGGGGACATTAGCCGTGTTGATCGATCTTCAAAAGGAACCGCCAGTCAGCGATAAGAGGTCATTTTCAGTTTTCTGTGCCAAAGACAAGCAGCTCAACAAGAAGATCACACAAAGCTGGGTCTCTGAAGGCAGATAATTCTGCGTGTATTCTATTTTAAAGCGAAGCCCTTGGTGCTACCTTGATGATTTTGTAGAATTTACACTGAAAGGGCATAAAATGTCACACCATCTTGTGTGTTCCCCACTTCCAAGTGCTCTTTGCAAGAAAATCAAACTCGGCTGTTTCTGAACTCCTAGCAAGCACCCACAATGTCTATGGCATAGATTTAAACTGTGCATATTTTCTGCAAGGCAAAAGGGTAGAGGGAAAGAATAGCAGTGCAAAACTGTTCAGAAAGCTGGGATGATTCTTCTCCGAACCATCATGTCCTCCTATGCAAAATGAGAATGATACCATCTACCTTGCAGGGGTGACAATACACAATGCATAGAAGCACCTGGAACAAAGCCTAGCACATTTGTGGATCTTTTCTCTTCCCCTCTTTGGGCCTCAGTTTCCTTGCCTATAAAGTTGCATGAGAAAGGTCCATGCAACTCCTATGCAAAATGAGAATGATACCATCTACCTTGCAGGGGTGACAATGACACAATGCATAGAAGCACCTGGAACAAAGCCTAGCACATTTGTGGATCTTTTCTCTTCCCCTCTTTGTGCCTCAGTTTCCTTGCCTATAAAGTTGCATGGGAAAGGTCCAGGAGGGAGATTGGCCACACAAGATGACCCAGGTTCAACACTCTACATTATGGAGTGTAGACCTCCTCCTTATTGGAGGTCAGCCTCCATCATCCAAGTGCATTCAAGGCTTGCACAGACAGGATGAGAGCTGTCGTCACCCACCACATTTTCCTATCCCACAGAGATAAGAAAGACAGCAGGGAGTTTCTCATTGTTATTATGAGAAATGGAGGCACTGGAACGCTGGGATAGCTTCCCCTACATTCCACCCCAGGTGCCATCTTGAAGGTCTTCTGCAAACCTGGAAAGTACTCCATCCCAAGATCCATGCCCTCTCCCAATAGCTTTGTCCTCCATGACCCCGGCTCTCATTTCTGCTGGGCTCTTCCAATGTCAGATTTTAAGCTCACAGCAAACCCAAACAGTTTGGCATCAGTTTGGGGCTATCCAACAAATCCCCTGCTCTAAGTGCCTATCAGGACAGCTGCGCCTTCCCTTGGTGTGGGAACTTCTGTCAACCCAGCTGCCTAATCAGGAGTGGACTCATGTCAGTGGGATGCCTGGGATCCTGCTTTCTACTTTCCTCATCTAATTAGGTTGGCCATAGAGGCAGAGTAGTGTTTCTAGGGACTAAAAAGCTTTCCTTAATCTTCCTTCCCTCAACATCCCTGCACTCTGTGCTCCTATAATGAATGTACGTAACTCTCCCTGAGCTTAGCACATGCTGCAATGATTAGTTTAAATGTCTGGTTTCCCCACTGCACTGAGATCGCCTCTGCGGATCTTTTTGTCTACGATAATAGACCTGTTCTAAAACTGGATTGTGGTAACGTGAGCACAATTCTGTAATTTTACCAAAAAAAAAAATTGAACTGTGCACTTAACAGAGGTGAATTTTATAGTATATAAACTATACCTCAATAATGTTATTTGTTTAATTGCCAGAGTGTACATGGGCTCACCAGAGACAGAGAAGGAGAGGAAGAAGGAGAAAGCATTCTCCAGTGATACGTAATCATGCCACTATTTTTCTCCGTTCTTCCATTCTGTTGGGATTTGGGACATGTACACACACATTCCTGGTGTGTTTTTCAAGCCATCAAGGATCAGGACTTGAACTACAGTCAGCCACATGGAATCTAATTCCTTTAACCAGTAGACCATGGGGCCAAATCAGAATTTTTTTTTTTTTTTAACTCTAGCATTCATTACTGCATTTCCTTGGGTGAATTACCTCTTCAGGCTTCATTTTCTTCATCTATAAATTGGCATGACAATAACTGACATTATACAAGAGTTGTGAGATTTAAATGAAGTTATGCTTGGAAAGAAGGTGCTTAGCACAGTGCATGCCCTGCACAAATGTTGGTTGCCATTTTTATTGTCTTTTATTATGCTGACTTATCCAGTACAAAAGATATAGTGTGGAAGACGTGGGGGGAGAAAGAAAGAAAAGTTGGGAGCTATGGTAGGCAGAAAAATGGCTTCTCAAAGATGTCCATGTCCTAATCCCTAGAACCTGTGATTATGTCACTTTACAGGGCAAAGGGTCTTAGTAGCAGTGATACAAAAGGGATCTTGAGTTGAATATATCAGTCTGTATTGTGTGGGTGGGCCCATTGTGATCACAATGGTTCTTAAAAGCTGGACAAGGGTGGTGGGTGAGCTCTAAAGTGATTGGAAGAGGCTACTCTCCTTGCTCTAAAGTTGGAGGAAGGAGCTATGAGCCTAGGAATGCAAGCAGCCTCTACAGCAGCTGGAAAAGGAATAGATTCTCTTCTCATATCTCCAGAAGGAGAGGAACCCTCCCAGTGCTGATTTTCACTCAGTAAGGCTCGTTCCAAGCTTCTGACCTCCAGAGCTATAGGATCGTGAGCATGTGTTGTGTTAACCCATTAAGTTTGTGGCTACTGGTTACAGCAGTCATAGGAAGCTGAGTATGGAAAGCCTTGACTGGTAGGGCAAAAGTATTAATAAACTCTAAGAAAAAGACTAATAGTCTAGAGCTACTTTTTGTAAAGTTAATTTGTTTGCAGTGTGTAGAGCACCAGGGTAGAAGGAGGTAGGAAAACCAGTGACCAGACAGGACACCATTCTTGTGGTATAAGGTGGAAAATTGATGCGGAGCCTGTTGGTGGTGAAGGGCATGTGGAGGAGATGTGTGTTGGGATTAGGGACAAACCATATGTGACCTGGCAGTCACCTGCATGTTGGGGACAAAGGAAAAGAATACTAGAGGACAATAAAGGCCAGGTCACCAAGAACACAGTGGTTCCATTTTTTAGTTTATTGGTGCCTGTTTTTTATGAGCAAGAGAGATAGAGAGAGAGTGAGAGACAATCCCCATAAGATCTTGATGTCACAATCCACCCCTTGCCTCAGGCATTCCTAGATTGTGGACTTGTGCACATCAGGTACACTCTGGAAAACCTCTGAAAGCAAACCTAGACCCTTCCCACATGGGTTAGCATCAAAGAGCATCATGTTTTCTTTGGGGGGCTAGAAGAAGTCAGTTGCAGCAGGAGGGGCAAGAATGCTAAGAGGAGGTGAAAATACAGACTAGCTCAAGCAAGAGGATTAAAATTGGGGCAAAAATCTTAAGATTGCAGTCAGGGCTAAAGATATCCTTTTAGGACACGTGAGTACAGAGGTGAAAGTCACAAGTGATAAAGATTCAGAAAGAAAGCCCTAGCACAGCAGAAGAGAACACAAAGGAGATAACTTGAGAAATGGACACATTCAGGAGTTGAGGAAAGGAAACAAAGCAAGCACGAGGCCAAAGGAGAAGAGCACTTTGAGGAGGACACCTGTTAACCTTAAGGGATCAGAGACAGAAGCCCCAACAGGGTTCTGACGTGGCGACCCACTCCCAGCCCCAGCCAGTCCTGGATCAGGGCACCTGGCATACTCAGGTATGCAAATGCAAACTGAAACCTTCCCACGTGGGTCAGCCTCAAAGAGCATCGCGTTTCACCCCTGCACCACCATCCTGTTTCAGCACAGTGATACTATTGATGGGGGTTTAAAGAAGCTGGTTGTAGCAGGAGGCACAAGAATGCTAAGAGGAGGTACAAATTCTGCACTGTGGAAATGCCAGGAGTCAGACTGCCAAGGGTGAGTTGGAGCAGAAGAGAGCAAAAACAGACATCTTCTTAAGAAGCATGATGTGAGGGGAAGGAGAGGGACTCAGAGGTAGCCTGTTCAAGGCAAAGTGGGAGGAAAACACTCTTACAGACAAGAGGTTCCTGAACATGGTTGCAGGCTTGGAGAAGAGTAGATGTGGTAGTGGATAGAGGAAGCTAGACTGGGACTGGGGAAGAGGGATGACGAATCAAGGGCTTCAGGGGAGAGAACGAGGCAATGCACACAAAGAAACATTTCCTTTGAGAAATGGAATGAAAGCAAGGAAACAGAACAATAGAGATCCAGTGATATTCACGGGAAAAACTAAAGAGCTCACCTTGGATAGCCACAATCCTTTACAGCAAAGAGAGAGCCCATGTCCTAAGTGACAGATAAGCCCATATCCTAAGTGACAGGTAAGACAAGGTGAGAGCCTTACACAGCAAGGAGAAATGCTGGGAGGTTTGTTTTGGTTGGCCCCAAAGAAGAAAAAAACAAAACAAAACAAAAACTTCCCTGGGAACACAGTCACGATTTGACTCTACCTGGATACCTCCAGCCAGCAGCATACGGGTCTCCAAAATGTTCATGGAAAATGTATATTTTGAAAAAACTATGTATGGATATCAAAAATGTTTGCACCCAAGGGCAGCAGGTGGCATGGTGGTTAAGGCACTGGGCTCTCACATGGCCGACTACAGTTCAAGTCGTAGACCTAGTGGCTTGCTTTCTCATTTTCTCTCTCATTTTCTGGTAAGCATATACGCCCTATAGCAAATTTTAAATAATAATAATAATAAATAAATAAATAAATACTTTAAAAAAACTTTTGCACCGGGATCAGCAAGTGGCATGGTGGTTAAGGCGCTGGACACTCCCACATGGCCAACCATGGTTCTAGTCTTGGACCTGATGGCTTGCTTTCTCACTTCTCTCTCTCTCTCTTTCTCTGTCTCTCTCTCTCTCTGGCAAAATTAAAATAAATGAATGAACAAATAAAATTAAATAAATATTCTTTAAAATAAAGTTTGCACCCAAAAAATAATTCATACTTTCATTCCATTCTTCCATGAACTTTTTGAAATCCATTGTACTTAATGGTGGATAGAAAGGAATGGAAGAGAAGCCATAGCTTTTCAGGGTTTCCCACATATGGGTTAAACTTTGCTGTAAAGAAACACAATAGACAAAAACTTCTAAAATAAACAAATTAGAGTGTGACCATGCCTTGTAGAATTTTTTTAAATACCCTTAGTACATTTTTTTAAAGAATTTTCTACATCGAAACCTACTTTGAAGACAACTCCTAAAGAATTTGCTCCACGGGGTAAAATTATTTAATACCAGTACAGACAGACTTGCAAATGAAACCCTTCACAGTCCCACCACAATAGGTTCCACACACTGTGCTGTGAAGCAGAGAAGGATATTAGAGCAACCCTCATGGACTAGACTGTAAAATGCTCTAGACTCCACTCAGGGGACCTCACACATTTCTAAATATGTGGGAAAGCTCTCCAGTTTCCCACTCACCTTGGGCTCCATGTCTCTTTTCTTCTCTCATCTTACGTTGCTATTAAAGCTGCCAATCATATCTGCTTTGTCTCCCCAACTTGGTCATGTAATCCTAGAAGGCCACATGGTGACCAACTCTTCCTTTGATTTTTGCCCACTCCCTGCCTCATAGTCACACACCCATTATTGCACTACCTGCAAGGTGAGTAACAAGTACTAAGGCAGGATAGTGTCCTGACTTCACATCCCAGCCCCATTCCTTACTAGCTGCAAAACTTCAGAAAAATTACCCAATTTTTTAAAAAACATGTAAAATGCAGGGACCAGCAGATGGTATTGCTGGACTCCCACATGGCCAACCATGGTTCAAGTCCCAGACCCAGTGGCTTGAAACATGCCGTGTGTGTGTGTGTGTGTGTGTGTGTGTGTGTGTGTAGCCAAAATCCCGAGAGAAGAATGGAGGAGAAAGGATTGCAGCATGGCCTTCCCCCCAGGGGGTGATTTCTGGCTTTCTGTCTCTGTCTCTCTCTGTGTCTCTGGGGAGCGCACATGCCCTATAGCAAAAATCTCTTAAAAAATGTAAAAGTTAAAATAAAATAAAACATGTAAAATGTAGGGGTTTTTAAAAACTGATTTTTTCTATAAGTGAGAGAGACACAGAGACAGACAGAAAGAGAAGCAGCACTT